>CAMTZC010000017.1:16768685-18116423 GCA_947086505.1 Morpho deidamia | reverse complement strand
AATCGTCCAGGCTCCTGCCCTGGGCGATTCCAACCGCCGCCTCCACTGGCGAAGGAGCTCCTCCTGAGCTACCCTCCGCCAGTCCACCTCTACCGCCGCTGAGTCTCCCCCCGGTGAACGGGCTTCAACTCTGCGGCGGTAGGCCTGAGCTAGCACCTTGGCCTCTAGGTCCCACGGAGGGGACCCGGCCAAGGCGCAGGCCGCCTCGCCGGAGATGGTCCGGTAGCCCCGCACAATTCTGACCGCCATGACCCTCTGCGCCCTTCGCAGCAGGCACTCAGATCCGGCGGTCAGCCGCTCCGCCCATACGGGAGCGCCGTACAGGGCCATCGACCTAACCACCCCGGCGTAAAGGCGCCGGCAGCCTGCTTTCGGCCCTCCCAAATTCGGGAGGAGCCTGCTCAGGGCTCCGGCGGTCGCCGTTAGCTTGGGGGCGAGCCGCCGGAAGTGGGCCTCGAACGTCCATCGGCTGTCGAGTAGCAATCCCAGGTACTGTAGTGTACCCGAGATTTCGATGGACGTCCCGCCCACCACCAACCGGGAGCCCACTGGGGGCGCCATCCGAGGCCTGTGGAAGCAAATGGCCTCGGATTTCTCCAAGGCCACCCCCAGTCCCAACCGGCGAATCCGGGCCACAACGTGAGCCGTGGCCGCGGTCGCCAGCACTCGGGCCTCCCGATGGGTGCTCGCGCGGGCAGTCACGAGGGTGTCGTCTGCGTAACAGAACAGACGCACCCCCGGAAGCATTTGCCCACGCAGCACCCAGTCGTAGCCGATGTTCCACAGGAGGGGGCCTAGAACCGACCCCTGCGGAACACCGCACGACATCCTCCGCTCCTTCCACGCACCCCCAGCCGTCGGGTACCTGACAGCGCGGTCAGCTAAATAGTCACTGACCACACGCTGCAGATACATGGGGATGCGGTGGAACCGTAGGGCCTCCTTTATCACTCCCCAGGGCAAGGTGTTGAATGCGTTAGCGATGTCCAGCGACACCGCTACCACCACCTCGCGCTGGGTTGTCGCCTCCTCCGCCAGAAGTCTCACACCCTCGATACAGTCGAGGGTGGACTTGCCCTGGCGGAATCCGCACTGGAGACGACTGAGGTCAGGCCCTACCTCCCGGAGGTGCTGGACTATGCGGGAAGCTATGACGCGTTCGAGCAGCTTCCCCGCTTCGTCCAGCAAGACAATGGGCCGATACGCGGAGGGTGTATCGGCCGGTCTTCCCTCCTTCTTGAGCAGGACTAGTCTCCCCGTCTTCCACCTACGGGGAAAGAGGCCCTGCTCGAGGCAGGCACTGAACGTCGCCCTGAGCCCAGACTCCAACGGACCCAGGGCAAGAGACCAGGCGCGCCCAGGGATGCCGTCGGGGCCAGGGGCGGTATTTTTCGCCTTCATGCGACTCACCGCCCCGGCCAACTCCCACTCCGACACCCCCGGCGCACCTGACCCAGTGCCATCCTCCTCCTCGAGAGGCGCCATACGAGGCGGCTCCACCTCGGCTCCCTGCGGGAACAGGGCTTCCACCACGGATTCTAGGAAATCCGGCCGAAGGCTCTCGGTGAGGGGGGGGGCGCGGGCACGAAGTTTCCTCCGCGCCGCTTTGTACGGCCTCCCCCACGGATCCCGACTGAGCTCTTCGGCCATCTCCCTGTGGGCCCTGTCCTTGGCTTCGGCGATCGCCGTACGCAAGGAGGCGCGGGCAGCCCGATAAGCCTCATAACGGCGCCTCTCCTCTTCGACGTCGCGTCGTCTACGACGCCTGTACCGAGTGTACTGGCGGCGCACGGCCACGCACTGATCGCGCAGCCGCGCCAGCTCCTCCGACCACCAGTACACCCCGCGTGCCGGCCCTGTGCTTCGCACCCTCGGCATGCTGGCGTCGCAGATGAGCGACATCCGCCGCTGGAGGTCCTCAACCTTCGCGGCAACCTCCCCACCCGTAGACCCAGCGGCCCACGCCTGGACGATTGCGGCCTCGACGAGGAACTCGGGATCCATTTTCCTGACGGACCACCGAGGGCCATCATCTCTTCCCGACCGAGGGGAAATGGGAGCACGGCGTGCGGCCACCTCGAACCATATATATCGATGGTCCGAGAGTGACTCCGTACCCACAATCACCTCCCAATTTCTGACACATGGTGACATGGCGGCGTCGACAAAGGTAACGTCGACTTTGGAGCCGCCATTCCATCGCACGCATGTGTCAGCCGTCCCTCGGTTCATGACGGCCATCCCAGTCGAGGCCAACCAACCGTCCAGAAACCTCCCTCTGACGTCCGTGACCGGAGACCCCCACGCGACGGATTTGGCGTTGAGGTCACCGGCCAGGACCACCTTGCCGGGGCGTAACCTATTAACCAAGTCTCCGACTTCAGCCATAAAAAGCTCGAAGTCGGAGAACGGTCTGTTCGGCGAAAAGTACGCCCCGATGACGGATACGTCTCCAATCTTAGCGGAGACGTACCCGCGCCCTCTCACCACGCGCTCCAGAGCCGGGGAGCCAACTGCAGCTCTGGACGCGATGGCTACATCCCCCGCACGGTCTCCGACCCATTCCTCGCCCGACGGGACGAATCGGGGCTCGGAGATCACAGCCACGTGCACCATACGCTCCGCCAGGGTCTGGAAGATTAGGTCCTGGGCCCTGCCGGAGCGCATGATGTTCGCCTGGAGGAATCTGATGGAGGCCATTAATTAGCGACCTCCATTGGATTCTCCATTACCCGGCTCGTTGTGGGCTGAGCCGGGCTGGCGGTAGGTGGCGAGGGGACCCTCGGGCCATCACCCCCCCTTCCCCTTCTCTTTGGAGCGGACGGTGCCTTGCACTGCCCGCTCCCCGCCCTATGGTCGGCCTTTTGTCCTGCCCGTTCGCAGCTCCCACAGTGTGGAGCCGCCGAACAGGATCGGGCTTTATGGCCGTTTTGACCGCAGCGATAACATTCGCCGCTGCGGTCAACAGCCGACGAGCACTCGGCTCTTAAGTGCCCCTTCTCCAGGCATTTATAGCAGCGCTGCGGGCGGACTTCGAGCAACTGGACCCGAGCCGAGACCCAGCCCACCAGCAGCCTGCCAGCCGCCACCATCTTTTTAGCCACCGCGACAGGGACCCTAAGCCACAAAGAGCCCAAAGCCTTTCCTTCCCTACGAATCACCCCGGTCTGAACGTCGTGAGTGGAACACTCACCGACCCGGGTGACGGCGATGACTACGTCCTCTTCGGTGGCGGCATCGTCCAAACCCACGATGCGAATTTCTTCTGTTTTCGTGGGCGTGGACACACGTACTGCCGGCTCGTCAGAGAAAAGCTCTCTGAGCCGGCCGGCCAGAGCACTCGCCTGTTCTTCCCTTTTGGGCCCGGATATTTCATACATCCGAGCCCCCGTCGCCGCTTTCTTTAAGCGCATGCCGACATCCAGACCCAGGTCATCGATTTTCACACATCGAGTGGCCCGGGCCAGAACGTCGGCATACGTTAAGCCTTTTTCGGCTGCCTCCTCCCCCAAGGTCACCACGACTGCAGCCGAGCGTGGGGTCTGGAGTTTCCTCCCCCCTCGCTTCGGCTGCGCTTTGGTCGTGGCGACAACAGGCACTGCCTGTATAGGCGACGCCTTCTTCTTATTTTTAGTACCCCTCCTCGCTACCACATTCCACCCTTCACTCATGGAGGCGGGTGCTGGCGGCAACGGGCGGGGCTCAGGTCGCTTTTCGTTTTCCACGACCTTTCCCTTCTTCTTTTTATTCTTCTTCGTTTTCGGCTGGTTGGCCCTTCCGCTGTTGTCAGCAGCTGGGTCAACCACCCGAATTGCCGTTTTCTTCACAGGTCGTGGAGGGCCCTGCGATCGTTCTGAGACAACCGCAATCGCCTCGTTTACTTTATCCGACACTTTCCTTCCTTGTCCTGTCCTTGTTTCCGCTGCCGCATTTCTCTTATCCGCAGCTAGCGGAGGGCGGATTCTTGGCTCCGGAGGCAACCGACTCTCCATATTTTCCAGTCGAGCCGAGACCATGTTATGGAACCTGACAAACTCCTCCTCAACTCTCTCAGTCAGGCTCTTCTCAGGCTGCTGACGGACTGGCGGAACCACCACGTTTCCAGACCCCATATTGGCAGGGGTGATCATCCCCTTTAACGTGGTGTTCTCTACAGAGAGATTATTAACCACCCCTGCCAACCTGGCGTTTTCGGCCCTCAAAATTCGGACCTCTTCCGACGGTGTCCGCTTTAAGAGGACTTTGACCGCCTCCTCCACGCATTCAGCGACCGAGTTAAGAGCTCCGCGGCACCTACCATTTAGGTTTTTTGACTTACCCACAGTCAGCCGCATCTTCTCCATACTTTGGGTAAGCACGTCACAAACACGTGAAGTGTCAGCCATGTCTAGTGACTCCGGACTCTCAGAATTGACAGGCCCACTTTTGGACCTAGTCGAACCGGAATTCCGGGAGTCCTCCGCCGGCGCCGACCTGGTTCCTCGGCCACTCGGCTCAACTCCACCAACGTCCACATCGTCCTTGAGAAACTCGTGACGCCGGATAGCGTCACGAGCCTCCTTCAGCCCCATTTGAGAGCCCCACACATGGGTCCTGGTATCCGCCTTTTTGGCGTCCAGGTCACGCGATTCGGTGGAACCCTCGCATTCAGCCCACAGCCGTTTCTTAGACCGGGCACGAGTTTTGATGCCGTCTAAGTTTTCTGCTGATGCACACCTCGACATGTCCAGGGAGCTGTACGATCCTGCACTAGCACTTCGAGTGCTGATAGTCCTCTCCTTACTTTTGCGTGTCGTATCACGCCTCGTCTCTACTGGATCCGCCGAAACACCAGCATAGCCGGTCTCAATTTCGCAGATCTCCACTCCTCCATCTCCGCAAGCACTGGTTGCCCCCCCAGATACGATGGGGCGACCGAGGCCAGTATTGCACGGCACCCGCAAAACTAAGTTCGCGGAATGCGATGAAACACTGGTCTCGGTGAGGGATTCCCCGGATGATCCGGGACCCTCCTGGGTAGTTTTTACTTTTCGTTTATCCATTGCTCATTAGTGTTCTTTTATGTTGGTTACCCTAACGACCGAACTCCCATCGGCCATTCATCTCGTCGGCAGGTATGACCTTGAGATTGGGTGAGGCCCTCGCGACTGGATACCCCCCAGCCACACATCCCCTCGGCGAGCCCCAAAACCTTGGGATTAGGGGTAATTTTTTAGAGAGGTTTTCTTCCTCGCGACCCGAAGGTCCCCGCTCCCATTGCTGGGTTTACGGGTTTGGCTGACGGAGGCCGAAGCCGTGTCCAGCAAGACTAAAACTAGCCAAAACCAAACGCGCCAACCAATTGAGGACTCATTCCCCCCAGAGCCCCCAGCCTATCAGAGTTGCCCTCTGCAGACAGAGGGACAATCAGAATCAGCAACCCTACCCCCCCTACCCCACGGTCCGTTCGCCAGGTCCAGGGAATACATATTACAATATTCCGTGGGCCTGCCCAGGGTGCGCCACGAGGAGGCCAACCGTTAAGGCACCCCAACCTAACCTAACCTAACCTAACCTAACCTAACCTAACCTAACCTAACCTAACCTAACCTAACCTAACCTAACCTAACCTAACCTAACCTAACCTAACCTAACCTAACCTAACCTAACCTAACCTAACCTAACCTAACCTAACCTAACCTAACCTAACCTAACCTTTTTTTTTTTTTTTTTTTCGAGGGGAAACTCCTAACGAGTACACACGCCGTCATGGGAGCCGACGACGTGGTTATGTGGGGTTCGCACCCACTAAAACCCCCCGGTGTCCATCTCACGCCTTAGTGCGGCAGCCACGGTTCCTTATTTGACCGCGACCTCGCAGCGTTGCCGCCCTAGCGGCCCTCCTCAGAGCAGGGAGTTCCTTACGCCTCCCGACCACCTCTGGGATGCACCTAAGGACACTAGATGCATCCTAGAATAAGACCCTTGTAAGGGCGCCGGGTCTCCCATCACCCGACGTCCAGGATCTCAACATCGTCGCTGTCTGTAAACAGTCGAGTATCGACCGCAGCAACGACTGCAGGTTCCGAGGGGGAACTAGTGATTGGTTCCTTCCGAAACCCACGACGACTTTTGATGGGGTTGCAGAGCCTGCCCCCCATTCTATGATTTGCCGGGAGACCAGCCCTAGCGCATGGCCCACATTTAGGGTCCCGCGAGCATCGCGTAGCGATGTGGCCAGTCTCACCGCAGCGGTAGCACTCAGTGCTTCTATCGATTTCCGAGCCACAGTTGGCCCGAAAGTGACCAACCTCTAGACAGCGGTAGCACCGCTGTATTTGCTTTCGCAGGAGCTCAACGCGTGCCGTACACCATCCCACGCGGAGCTTCCCAATGCCCTCCAACTTCAACGCCGCCGCCACCGGACAACGCACCCACACCGTGCAGTAACCAGCAGCGTTGTGCTTCACTTCCCCGACCTTGACTTGACCGGGGACGCATCCACCAGATTTAGCCACAGCATTGGCCACTTCAGACGCTGATGCAACCTCTTCCACACCCACAAGGCGCAGTTCCGCGGACTTGACAGGTCTAGAAACCCTCACCAATTCTTGGCCCATGGACTCCTTCAGCTTTTCAGCCAAGATGTCTGCCTTGACCCCATTCTCGTTTTCGGATACTTCGAATATCCTACCACCAGTAGCTGACCGTCTGTATGTTACAGACGGGATCCCCAAAGCCGGGAGATCTAGCTTTTCCTTCGCTTGGGCAACAACATCGCTGTAGGTGACGCCACATTTTATTGCGGTGTCGGTCAAAGTGACCACCACCGCGGAGGAGATAGGTACCCGCACCTTAGGTTTTCTCCTCCTCTTTTTCATCCTTTTCTCCACTTGACCAGGAGACAACTGCTGGACTGAACCCATCACCGGTTTAACTGGGACAGGGTTCCGCGCTCTTGCTGTGTTCTCTTTCCGCCTTCCTTTCCTCTTTACAACTGTGGCCCACTCAGAAGTCAGTGGGACCACAGGAGCTTTTAATGCTTCCGCATAGGTGTGGTCATCTCTCACCCGTTTTCCAACTCTGGCGATTTTCGCCGGTTTAGGCCCTAGCGAAGATACTTCAGGAGTCACTATGCAACTCGAATCCACCATAGTTGACGCATCCTTCCTTTGAGGCCTTACTGCAGAACTAGCAACACGCCTTAAATCCTGCTCTTGGGTGAGACTTGACACGCGCCTCTTCAATTTGTCCACCTCTTTCCGTAGATCCTCAATTTCCGTGCGGAGATCACATTTTTCCATCTCACTGCGTTGCATCATTTTTTTCTGCATCGCAGACTTATCCACCAAT
The DNA here is from genome assembly GCA_947086505.1 of Morpho deidamia. NCBI lineage: Eukaryota > Metazoa > Arthropoda > Insecta > Lepidoptera > Nymphalidae > Morpho > Morpho deidamia. The sequence continues at coordinate 18,109,091 of CAMTZC010000017.1, read as the reverse complement.
GTGCATATGCCGTTCCATAGCTCATTGCTGTACAAGCCAGCCAATTCCACCAAATTACTGATCTGCTTCCTACTCACTTTAGGATCATCAATTTTCTTAACCGTCTCATCCATCAGATCAAGATTGGCCAGAAAACGATTTCCATCCTCTTTCTTTGTTCGAGCCTCAATTGTTTTTTCGACAAAGTTGTACTTTTCATCAAAAGTCATTTCAAGTTGGGATTTTGAATCGACTTTTTCGTCGCATTCCATTGCCTCTCTATCTGCCTCCTTCGACGTCGAAACAGAAGGTGCCCCCCCAGATACGATGGGGCGACTACGTCGAGGGGACGACTGCCGGTGCTCCGGTTGCCGTCTCCCCGACGCAGCAAGGGATTCCCCAGATGAACTGGGACCCTCCTGGGTAGCCGTTTGACTGCGTGTTTTAACCATTCTGTTTATTCCCCACTTAGATTCCCCCCCCAGTTGTGGAGCCCTAGTGACCGGATCCCCCCCGGCCATTCATCCCATCGGCGGGCCCCGAACCTTAGGATTGGGGTAATTTTTTAGAGAGGTTTTCTTCCTCGCGGCCCCTCCCCTCAAATGAGAAGAGCGGCCCCCGGTTCCGCACTCACTTGCGGAGTTACGGTTCTCCCGACGTGGCTCCCGCGTAGAGAGCCAAAAAGCCTACCGGCCATAGAATACGACCGGAACGGCTCGCCGCGCATGGTGAGCGTTTCCACCCCCCCCAAAGGTAATTTTTTATAGAGGTTTTCTTCCTCGCGACCCGAAGGCCCCCGTTCCCGTTGCCGGGCTTACGGGCTCCGCCAGTCCGTCCGCCAGGCCCCTGGAATACAAACATATTCAAGAGACCTGCCCAGGGTGCGCCACGAGGAGGCCGACCGACATTGGCACCCCAACCTAACCTAACCTAACCTAACCTAACCTAACCTAACCTAACCTAACCTAACCTAACCTAACCTAACCTAACCTAACCTAACCTAACCTAACCTAACCTAACCTAACCTAACCTAACCTAACCTAACCTAACCTAACCTAACCTAACCTAACCTAACCTAACCTAACCTAACCTAACCTAACCTAACCTAACCTAACCTAACCTAACCTAACCTAACCTAACCTAACCTAACCTAACCTAACCTAACCAGTTTGCACCCGTCCGCGGTCGAGAACGGTCAGAAATCACTTTTTCTCCCCAATTTTAAATCATTATCTTGGGAAATAGCAAGCGCACAGTAAAGCGCATAGTACTAAAAGACGCGCAATCGTGTTCTCCACAGTTTGATGTATTGTGTTCAACCCGGAGTGCAGTGCATAAAAAGTTATTCAGTGAAAACCTCTAAAATTTGAGGTTAAAATTGAAAAAATTTTCAGTTTTATGGCAATTGTGTAATAAATATAGTGACCAGTGCAGTGATTTTTACGCCAGAAGTTGAAGGCAGTGGTGCCTTACATTGGTATATTTTTTGCGCGCCGAAAACAGTAGTTTTTGGCGCCAAAATCGGCGATTTCCGGTTTTCGACCACGTGGTTTTTCGCCACGAGGTCGGCGAAGGAGTGCTGAGAAAAATCTGAAATTCACAGACAAGAAAGGTACCATCTTTTCAAGACTTTTGGCATCTTTAGAAAAAATTTTGGACTTTTAGTTTTGGAAAAAATTAAATTTTAAGTAAAAAACTTTGAACACTAATAACTTTTAAAGTAGATCTTCTACCTATAGTTTTTAAATTGTTAAAGATTGCGCGCTAAGATTCTCTAAGTGTGTAAAAAATTTGAAAAATTTTTGATAAACTATTTTGGGAGATATAAGTGAAAAACCAAAAAATCGGTCCCCACAGTCTCCTGAAAAACTTTTCAATGAAAATAATTTATTTTATTATCTGAATAGATAACCCTTTAGTTAAGGATAATTTTGGTGTTTTTAGAAAAATTTTAAGGCAAACGGTTCCGAAGATATTGAATTTAATGTGAATTTATTAAAATTAATAAGAAATAATAGGAAAATAAATTTTTTAACCTCGCCATTAGTTTTAGAATAGTGTTTTGGGTCTCTAAGACTCAAAACTAGATAAAGATCGCTTTTAAATTAAGGAATTTCTCTTTTTCCAAAATTTTTAGATTTTTTGCGGAAAATTTAAAATCGTAATAACTTCGGAACCGTACAACGTACAAGGCTCGGACTTTCATCGTGGGTGTTCTTATTGACAGCTTATTACAGTAAGTGAACGTTTTTGGAGAAATTCGCATTTTCAAAATTTTGGCAATAAAACCACTACAGAAGTAAAGATTAAGAAAAGCCACATAGCCTACAGAAAGTCCGGTCCTTCTACGACTAAGGGTTGCCGAGATATAGTGATTGTAAGATTGACTTTGACATCTCGGCGGCCATTTTGAAAAACTTTAATATTCTATAACTTATAAACGGTTTGACCTAGAGACCTGGGGTTTTCGATTTTAGGTAACTTGGGTGTACAGCTTTCAATCTCTTAAGTCTCAGCTCAATTGGAGACCTAAATTTTTAGGGACCATAAAAAGGGCCCCATCGTATAGAGCCCAAAAAGCTGAGCCCAAAAACCCCAAACACTGTGACTCTGCGACCCATAGAGGCGGAGCAGCGAGCTAATAAAAATTAGGTTTGACAACTAAGACGCCATTTTGAAAAAATTGAAACGCTCGTAACTCCGGTCCTGTTGGTCGTAGAGTCTCGGGGTTTTCATTAGTGACATCAGCTGGTAACGGGCTACCTGACTACATACTTTCCAGGGGCATTTGACCCCCCAAAAATTCGAAGGTCAAAAACCAAACCATCGGATAGACCACGCCGAGCTCGACTCGGGAAGCCAAAATTTGGGTATTTTTGGCCCAGGGGTTGAGGAGATACGGCACATTCCTCAAAAACAAGACGCCATCTTGGAAAAACAGAAAAAGCCGTAGCTCCTGAACCCGAGGGAGTAGAGGGCTGAGATTGGTATCACTGCAAAGGGCTCGGGGAGGTCTATCCGACAAGTTTATCAGACCGACTCTACATAGAGTCGAAAAACTTTTTTGACTCTAGCTTGTCGTTTTTCGACTTTTTGGGGTTTTTCCTCTGAAAACCTTAATAGTAAGGGGTCTCTCGACCGTCTTATTATAAAAATTACCCCTTACCGCGATTAGTAATAACTATTGTTGACATAGCTCTACCTATATTTAGGAGAGTTATTAGAAATTTAAGAAGATTTTAAAGAAATTCATTTATATTTTATTATTTACTTAACGTTGACGCATACCTCCACAAAATGCTTTCGAGAACACCCATTAAGCCGACTGACAAGGGCAGTGTATTGCCTATAGGCAGAAATAAGACATTTACCGTAGCTCGACGCAGCTTAGAAGGGCAAAAGGATTTACCGGCGGGAACGACGCAGGAGTCAGAGCCTGTTATCCAGCAGGGCGCTAACTTGTCGACGACGCAGGCAGGACCTGCAAGGAGAGAGATCTCTATGAAAGACTCTAGAGGAGCCCTCCAAGAGGAAACTAAATTGAAACCGCAATACGAAAATCGTAAGGCGGAAGCAAATGCGCTTCAAAGAGAAATTCAGGAAAATTTAAAGGAATCGCGAAACATGAGAAATGACTTACGAAAATCAGTTGAAACAAAAACAGAACGACTCTACAAACTATACCAAAGTGTGGAAGAGGAGTTAGAGAGAATGAAATTATGTAAGAGAACGGATACATCGTCGACAATCGACCTAACGGTCAGCGCACCAGGCCCCTACGATGAACCCATTAAGAAACTTCAGGAGATAATAAGGGATCATACCCTTATCCTTGCCGAAAGTGGTCGAAAAATGGACCAGCTGAACCACGTCATCGAAGAACATAAGGCCTCCCTTGAGAAACCCGCCACCTACGCGAGTGTAGCGGCGACAGGAGTAGGCGCCGAATTACAACCAAGGCGCAGCGCGCTGCACTCAGTGGTGGTCGCGTCAAAGGACGAAACACACTCAGGAGAAGAGGTCCTTGAAAAGTTGAGGAAAGCAATAAATGCTAAGGAAGGCTGGGTCAAGATCGAAAGGGTCAGAAAGGCGAAGGACCAAAAGGTAATATTAGGATTTAGCACGACAGAGGAAAGGGATAAGGTCAAAGAAAGAGTGGCGAAGGAAGGAGCTGACCTCACCGTCGAGGAGGTCAAAAACAAGGACCCGCTACTGATAATTAAGGATGTGCTTTCGGTGAACACTGATGACGACATCCTTAAAGCACTAAAGAAACAAAACCGGGATATTTTTGACCCCCGTGACGGTGAGGAAGACAGACTGAGAATTAAATATAGAAGGAGAGCGAGGAACCCCCACACTCAACACGTCGTGGTGAGTGTGACGCCTCAAGTGTGGCAGAGGGCAGTTCGAATTGGCTACACACATATTGACATGCAGCGGGTGAGGATCGAGGACCAGTCACCACTGGTCCAGTGCTCCCGGTGTCTGGCGTACGGACATGGTCGACGCTTCTGTAAAGAAGCGATCGACCTGTGCAGTCATTGCGGCGGGCCACATCTCAAGAAAGAATGTCCGGAGTTCGCTGTAAACCCGCCCTCATGCAAAAATTGTCAAAGAGCCAAAAGAGACAACCGAGAGCACAACGCCTTCAGCTATGACTGCCCAGTAAGGATAAAGTGGGACACCATAGCAAGGTCGACTGTAGCATATTGCTAAAGTTGCCTCAGGCGAAAACTACATTATGCTGCAGTCGAACTTGCAACGTAAAAAGCTCGCCACGTACGAACTTCTTCTAGAGGCTGAAAAACGTAAAGCTGCCATAGCCCTCATCCAGGAACCGTATATAGGTGGAAATAAGATAATGAGGGGCTACAAAGGAGTTAGGATTTACCAGAGCACAGGTATGGAAGAAGGAACGGTCAAAGCGGCAATAGCAGTCTTTGACCAGGACCTCAATATCGAGCAATTCCCGAAACTCACCACTAAAAACATCGTAGTGGTGGGAATCCATACCAGAGCATGGAGGATGGCCGTAATATCCTACTACTTTGAGCCCGATCAACCCATCCGGGAAAAACTGGAATACCTGATGAGGGTGGTAAAAGATTTAGAGTATAAGTATGTTCTAATAGGCGGAGATGCTAACGCCAAAAGCATATGGTGGGGCAGCCCAAAAACTGACAGCAGAGGAGACGAAATGGCAGGCGCTCTAAACGAAATGGGTCTCAACATACTGAACACGGGAAACTTACCAACCTTTGATACAATCAGGGGAGGTCAGCGTTACAAAAGCTACGTCGATATAACAGCCTGTTCAGCGGAAATATTGCGATTTGTGGAGGATTGGAAAGTAGACGAAGAACTTACCGGCTCGGACCACAACGGCATTACATTTAAACTTAGGCTTCAAAAATCAAAAGGTATTAGAATAAACAGAACAACCAGAAAATTTAATACTAAAAACGCAAATTGGGAAAAATTTATAAATACACTTAGACAATTGAAAATAGAAAACAACATTAATATAATAGAAATTCAAAAAATAGACAAAATAGAACAAATAGATGAAATTGTGAATAAAATAACCGAAATTGTAAACAAAACCTGTCTGGCAACATTGCCCAAGAAAAAACTAAAAGATCAAATAGCACTGCCGTGGTGGTCCGAGAAGTTAGCAAAGTTAAAGAAAGAAGTAGCCACAAAAAAGCGCAGAATAAGAAACGCAGCTGAAGTTCGGAGATCAAAGGTTGTTGAGGAGTACCTAAAACAAAAGGAAATATACGAGACCGAAACAGTAAAGGCGCAAACAACAAGCTGGAAGGAGTTCTGCGGGAAACAAGATAGAGAGGGGATCTGGGAGGGGATTTATAGAGTTATAGGGAGGACAACGAACAGGGTTGAGGACTTACCATTGGAAAAGGAGGGAAGGGTACTGGATGCGAGAGGATCGGCGGAGTTGCTGGCGGATACCTTCTACCCAAAAGATGCTGAGGAAAATGATACAGCAATACAGCAGGAAACTAGAAGGAATGCGCAGAGAGCAAACGACGGGGAACAAGATAAAACTTGGGACCCGCCATTTACCATGGCAGAATTAATCCGCGCAACTAAATCCTTCAACCCAAAGAAGGCGCCGGGAGTAGAGGGATTTACGGCCGATATCTGTGATAAAATGATCCAGGATGACCCGGAACTCTTTTTAAAAATCCTAAATAAGTGCCTCGAAAACTCTTATTTCCCTAAAGCATGGAAAGAAGCTACCATTGTGGCGCTCAGAAAACCTGGGAAACCAGACTACTCCTCCCCAAAAGCTTACAGGCCCATCGGACTATTGCCAATATTAGGAAAAATTTACGAGAAGATGTTGGTGGCCCGACTCAAGTTCTACCTTCTGCCAAAAATGAGCACATGCCAATATGGGTTCATGCCACAAAGGAGTACCGAAGACGCCCTCTATACCCTCATGCAACACATTCGGAGTAAACTCAAAGAGAAGAAAATTGTCGCATTAGTATCATTGGATATAGAGGGAGCCTTCGATAACGCCTGGTGGCCGGCAATCAAAGTGCGTTTGGCAGAAGAAAAGTGTCCATTAAACTTGAGACGGGTCATTAGCAGCTACCTAAACGACCGAAAAGTCCGTGTAAGATATTTGGGAGAGGAGTATGTGAAGAGTACCAACAAGGGTTGCGTACAGGGATCTATTGGCGGTCCCATTCTCTGGAATCTCATCCTCGATCCTCTCCTAAAGGGGCTAGCGAAAAAAGGACATTATTGTCAAGCGTTTGCAGACGATGTTATATTGCTGTTCGATGGTGAAACCGCACTAGACATAGAAAGACGAGCAAATGCTGCGCTTGAACATGTTCAGGAGTGGGGTGCAGTAAATAAGCTACGTTTCGCCCCCCATAAAACGAGCGCGGTGATAATTACGAATAAGCTCAAATACGACACCCCACGCCTGAACATGAAAGGCACTGAAATTAAAACTACTCAAGAGGTCAAAATCTTAGGAGTCACCATCGACAGCAAACTAACCTTCAACACACACGTCAGTAACGTAAGCAAAAAAGCTTTAAATATTTACAAACAACTTTCAAGAGCTGCTAAGGTAAGTTGGGGATTAAACTCCGAAGTAATAAAAACAATTTATTTAGCAGTTATTGAACCAATTATTCTGTACGCAGCCAGCGTATGGGCCCCAGCAGTAAACAAGCTGGGTATCCAAAAGACCCTCGGCGTGGTCCAGCGTGGAATTGCCCAAAAAATATGCCGAGCCTACCGCACGGTCTCCCTGAACTCAGCACTTATACTGGCTGGTATACTCCCACTCGACCTTCGCGTCCGAGAGATGGCTCTACTTTATGAAGCAAAGAGGGGAGTACCCCAGCCGGCGTTGGGGGACAGGGAGATTGAGCAAATGGCATCGGCGCTGGAAAATCCACACCCAGCCGAATACGTAAACATCGATGTATTGAACCTGGTAGACCGAGAACAACAATACAGTGGTGAACCTGAAATCAGAATCTTCACAGATGGGAGCAAGATTGACGGCAAGGTGGGTGCAGCTGTTTCCATTTGGAAAGGGGGCACAGAAGCCAAAGCCGTCAAGCTTGCTCTCTCAGACCACTGTACGGTCTACCAGGCTGAATTGCTAGCAATCTGTAGGGCCAGCATTGAGATAATAAAATGCCGTGCTGGAACATTTAGTATATTAAGTGACTCCATGGCGGCCCTCCAAACAGTGAAAAACCCAAGTTGCCTCCACCCCCTAGCAGTAGAAACTAGACGGAATCTTAAAATGGCATTCCACCAGGGCAAAGAAATCACTCTGTCCTGGGTAAAAGCACATGCAGGGCTGGAAGGCAACGAGAGAGCGGATGTTTTGGCTAAAGAGGCCGCCAGGAAATTAAAAACAAGGCGAAATTACAGTCACTGTCCGGTTTCATTCGTCAAGCGAAGTATCAGAATGGCGACGATTGACGAATGGAACCAAAGATATACTACAGGTGATACAGCTGCGGTAACTAAGCTCTTTTTCCCGGACGCGCGAGCTGCGTACAGAATAATAGGCAAAATCAAAATCGATCGGTACATAGCGCAAGTGATGACAGGGCATGGTGGGTTCTCCGAATACTTGGCTCGGTTCAAGTGTAAGGTGAACCCATCATGTATCTGTAATCCAGATATACCAGAAACGGTGGTACACATATTGTGTGAATGTCCAGCAAATGATGCCGAGCGATATAACCTCGAACAAAAAATAGAGATGACATTAGAAGCTAGCAACTTGTGCAAAGTGATAGCCAGTAAACAAAAAATGATTTTCTTGGACTATTGTGCAAAAATAACCCAAACTGTAAACCAGAGAAATAAAACTTAAACATAGATAAGCAATTTATACTAAGATTAATATCTTGAGTATATTAAGTAAATTAGTATAACAGTAGTCAAGCCTAATAATAATAAATAGTCCTAAAATTTAAATTGTGTATATATATATCTGATTAACTAATTAAGATATACATATATTGTCATAAGCATAAAATGTAAACAAATAAATTAGTTATATATTGCTATTACCTTGTAACTTTGTCACCTTTATATTGTAAGAAACATGTAAATTAGATAGTATAAGAAACCATTGTGAAGTTCAATAAAATAAGTTGTAAATATGTTATTACCCCATAGACATAAGTAAAAAGATAGGATAGAGTAGCTATAGGCGGGAGTCCCACCCGCAGAAATGAATGATAGAAGTGACGAATGATAGAAAGAATAAGAATGCTGTAAGAAAGTATGAATAAATGCGAGAACTAGAATGAAAGCGATAAGAAAACACCTGTAAATAATAGGCTCCGATTACGTTGGAGGTAGAAGTATAAAAAAAAAAAAAAAAAAAAAAAAAAAAAAAAAAAAAAAAAAAAAAAAAAAAAAAAAAAAAAAAAAAAAAAAAAAACCTAACCTAACCTAACCTAACCTAACCTAACCTAACCTTTTTTTTTTTTTTTTTTTGAACAGGAAAAAACCCCTTATGGGTACCGCCGCCCGCGGGGTCAGGCGACGGTTATGTCGGACTCGCACCGACTAAAACAACCTGTGTGCTCCACCACGCTGCTGGTGGCGGGTGCAGGGTGCCTTATTTGACCCCACTCCCGCCAGCAGCAACTCTGAACCCCAGAGTGCGCCACCTCTGGGTCGGGGCCTCTCTAAAAGTGGCCCCTCCCTCCGCTGGACGATGCATCGGGAGCACCAGATGCATCGACCGCCTCGGGGACCTTATAAGGAGGGCGTCCGAATAAACCCCGTTCGGAACGCCCAGAAGGTCCCCGTTAGGGCGGCATGCGATGGTCTTGGACGAGTCGCCTGCGCCCGGCTCGCCTGCGGCGGATCGGATCCCGAGACTCGACTTCCCGGACCCGCTCCGCCGCCTCCTTCTGCGAAATGACGTGCTCGCAGAAGGAGGCCATCGCTGCCCACGACCTCTCCCTGTCCACCATGGCACGAACCACAGTGGGCAAGGAGAGGTCGCGCCCCACCTGTGCCACGAGCTCCGCCCGCTGAACCGCCCAAGCTGGACAGTCCGCGAGCGTGTGCAACGCCGTGTCGGAGTCGGCGCCGCACTCGTGGCACACACCGGACGCTTCGCGCCGGGCCACCCGCCACAGATACCACCCGAAACAACCATGTCCGGAGAGCACCTGCGTCAGGCGGAAGGTGAGGACCCCATGCCTCCTGGCGACCCAGCCCTGGAGAATGGGCTGGATGGCCGAAATCGTCCAGCCTCCTGCACTGGGCGATTCCAGCCGCCGCCTCCATTGGCGGAGGAGCTCCTGCTGAGCCTCCCTCCGCCAATCTACCTCTACCACCGCCGAGTCTCCCCCCGATGAACGGGCTTCAACTCTGCGGCGGTAGGCCTGAGCGAGCACCTTGGCCTCCAGGTCCCAGGGAGGGGACCCGGCCAAGGCGCAGGCCGCCTCGCCGGAAATGGTCCGGTAGCCCCGCACGAGTCTGACCGCCATGATCCTCTGCGCTCCACGCAGCAGAGGCAGGGACCCCGCAGTCAGCCGCTCCGCCCACACGGGAGCGCCGTACAGGGCCATAGAGCGGACCACTCCGGCATAAAGGCGCCGGCAGCCTGCATTAGGCCCCCCCAAATTCGGGAGGAGCCTGCTCAGGGCTCCGGCGGTCGCCGTTAACTTGGGGGCGAGCCGCCGGAAGTGGGCCTCGAACGTCCATCGGCTGTCGAGGAGCAATCCCAGGTACCGTAGAGTACCCGAGATTTCGATGGACGTCCCGCCCACCATCAACCGGGAGCCCACTGGGGGCGCCATCCGAGGCCTGTGGAAGCAAATGGCCTCGGATTTCTCCAAAGCCACCCCCAGTCCTAACCGGCGAATCCGCGCCACGACGTGTGCGGTGGCCGCGGTCGCCAGCACACGGGCATCCCGGTGGGTGCCCGCACGGGCAGTCACCAGGGTGTCGTCTGCGTAACAGAACAGACGGACCCCCGGAAGCATTTGCCCGCGCAGCACCCAGTCGTAGCCGATGTTCCACAGAAGGGGGCCAAGAACCGACCCCTGTGGAACACCGCACGACATCCTCCGCTCCTTCCACCCACCCCCAGCCGTCGGGTACCCGACAGCGCGGTCGGCCAGATAATTACCGACAACACGCTGCAGGTACATGGGGATGCGGTGGAAGCGTAGGGCCTCCTTGATCACTCCCCAGGGCAAGGTGTTGAAAGCGTTAGCGATGTCCAAAGACACCGCCAACACAACCTCGCCCCGAGTTGTCGCCTCCTCCGCCAGATGTCTTACACCCTCGATACAGTCGAGGGTGGACCTGCCCTGGCGGAATCCGCACTGGAGACGACTGAGGTCGGGCCCTACCTCCTGGAGGTGCTGGACTATGCGGGAAGCTATTATTCGTTCGAGCAGCTTCCCCGCCTCGTCCAGCAAAACGATGGGCCGATACGCGGAGGGTGTATCGGCCGGTTTACCCTCCTTCTTAAGCAGGACCAGTCTCCCCGTTTTCCACCTACGGGGAAAGAGGCCCTGCTCGAGGCAGGCACTGTATGTTGCCCTGAGTTGAGACTCCATCGGACCCAGGGCAAGAGACCAGGCGCGCCCAGGGATGCCGTCCGGCCCAGGGGCAGTGTTCTTCGTCTTCATCCGACTCACCGCCCCGGCCAACTCCCACTCCGACACCCCCGGCGCACCTGATACAGCGCCGTCCTCTTCCTCCAGAGGCGCCATACGAGGCGGAACCACCTCGGCCGCCTGCGGGAACAGGGTTTCCACGACAGATTCGAGGAAATCTGGCCGAAGGCTCTCGGTAAGGGGGGGAGCGCGGGCGCGAAGCTTCTTCCGCGCCGCTTTGTACGGCCTCCCCCACGGATCCCGATCGAGCTCCTCGGCCATCTCCTTGTGGGCCCTGTCCTTAGCCTCGGCGATGGCCACCCGCAAAGTAGCGCGGGCAGCCCTGTAGGCCTCGTAACGGCGCCTCTCCTCTTCGACGTCGTGTCGCCTGCGACGCCTGTAGCGGGATAACCGGTAGCGCACAGCTCTGCACTGGTCTCGCAGCTGCGCCAGCTCCTCCGACCACCAGTATACCCCGCATGCCGGCCCTGTGCATCGCACCCTCGGCATGCTGGCGTCGCAAACGAGCGACATCCGCCGCTGCAGGTCCTCCACCTCCGCGGCTACATCCCCCCCCGTGGGCCCTGCCACCCACGCCTGGACAATTGCGGCCTCGACCAAGAACTCGGGGTCCATTTTCTTTAAAGACCACCGAGGGCCGCCACTTCTATTAGACCGGGAAGAAGTGGGAGTGGGAGTGGGGCGCGTGGAGACCTCGAACCATATGTACCGATGGTCCGAGAGAGACTCCGCACCCACCATTACCTCCCAATTACTGACACACGGTGACATGGCGGCGTCGACAAAGGTGACGTCGACTTTGGAGCCGCCATTCCATCGTACACATGTGTCAGCATCCCCCCGGTTCATGACGACGAGCCCGGTCGAGGCAAGCCAACTGTCCAGGAACCTCCCCCGGATACACGTAACTGGAGACCCCCACGCAGCGGATTTTGCATTGAGGTCTCCAGCCAGGATCACCTTCCCAGGGCGCAACCTTGCCACCAAAACGCCGATCTCAGCCATGAAAAGCTCGAAGCTCGAGAACGGCGCATTCGGTGAGAAGTAGACCCCAATTACGGACATGTCTCCGATTCTAGCAGAGACATATCCGTTCCCCCTCACAACGCCCTCCAGGGCTGGGGAGCCAACTGCAGCCCTGGAAGCAATGGCCACATCCCCCAGACGATCCGCAACCCACTCCTCGCCCGACGGGACGAAGAGGGGCTCGGATACCACCGCAACATGTACCATGCGCTCTGCCATGGCCTGAAAGAGCAAATCCTGGGCCCCGCCAGAGCGCATGATATTTACCTGGAGAAATCTGTATTTCGTGAGGGCCATTACTGAATTCCGTCCATTGTCTCGATTCCCCGGCTCGTGGTAGCTCGAGCCGGGCTGGCGGCAGGTTGTGAGGGGACCCTCGGGCCATCACCCCCCCTTCCTCTCCTCATCGGGACGGACGGTGCCTTGCACTGCCCGCCCCCCGCCCTATGGTCGGCCTTCAGCCCTGCCCGTTGGCAGCTCCCACAATGTGGGGCAGCCGAGCAGGACTGGGCCTTGTGGCCGCTCTTGCCGCAGCGATAGCATTCATCGCTGCGGTCCACTGTCGAACGACATTCAGCCCGCAGGTGCCCCTTCTCTAGGCACCTGAAACAGCGGCGTGGGCGGGCCTCGAGCAAGTGGACGCGGGCCGAGACCCAACCCACCAACACCCTGCCCATCGTCACCACTTTTTTGGCCGCTGCGACCGGAACCCTCAGCCATATGGAGCCTAAGCCTCCGTCTGACCAGCGGATCACCCCTGTGGTGATATCCTGTCTGGAGCATTCTCCTGTCCGAGCGATGGCAACAGCTACGTCCTCCTCAGTTGTGGAGTCATCTAGACCCACGAGGCGTAGTTCCGCGCATTTCGTGGGCGTAGTGACCCGCACCGCTGGCTCATCCCTGAACAGCTCACGGATCCGGCCAGCTAGAACTCCAGCCTTCTCCTCCTTTGTGGGACCGGAAATTTCAAACATCCGGGCCCCAGTGGCAGCCTTCTTGACCCTCATGCCACCGTCCAAGCCAAGGTCGTCAATCTTGACATTGTTTTTGGCCCGGGATAAAACCTCTGAGTACGAGAGGCCCTTATCTATCGCCTCCTGGTCCACAGTCACCACTACAGCCGCTGAGCGTGGGGTCTGGAGTTTCCTCCCCCCTTTCTTTGGCTGCGACTGAACGGTGGTGGCAACGGGTTTATTTACCTTGGCAGATTGCTGCTTCGCCTTTGCCTTGGTACCCTTCCGTGCCACAACATTCCAGCCCTCACTCATAGAAGCGGGGGCTGGTGGTAGCGGTCGTGGCTCTGGAAGAGTCCGTTTCGCCTCTGCCAAGGATTTCTTTTTCTTGGCCTTTGCCTTTCCCTTCTTTCCGGCCGTCGTTGCTGAGGGGGCCGATCCAACTGGAGCAGGATCAACCACCCTGATTTCAGGCCGCTTAGCCCTAGAAGGCCGGCTAGAGACTACCGCTGCTTCCTTTCTGGGAGCCTCTGTCACAGTTTTGGCCGCCGCCTCCGCCCTTCTTTTGTCCGAGGCCAACGGCGGCCTTAGTCTCTCCTCTGGTGGGAGCCGACACTCGAAACTGTCCAACCGCGCTGTGATGATATTCTGGAGTCTATCCATCTCCTCGTCGATGGTAAGACCCCTTGCGGTTGTTGTACCCTTTTTGGGAGCTGCCTCCTCGCTTGACGCTGATTTGGCACAAGTCATCATCTCTTTTATCGTCGCAATCTCAACTGACAGATTGTTGATGACTTGTACCAACCTTTTATTTTCTTCTCTGAGGAGTCGATTCTCCTCGGACTCCGACCTCTCGGTTAAGACCTTAGCGGCCTCCTCTATCGTTCGGGCTACCTTGTTTAGAGTCCCTCTGCATGAACCATTGAGGTTTTTGGACTTGTTGACAGTCAGCCTCATCTTCGCCGCATTCTCCGCAAGGATGTCGCTAACACGAGACGTGTCAACCTCTGTAAGAGCCACTTGTGGCAGAACTACTTTAGAGCTGGCCGACGCCGATCTCGATGAGCGACCGCTCAGCGCTTCTCCCGACGCGTCCATGTAAATGTCTTCGTCCTCAGGTTCACCACACTCTAAGGCGTCGCGAGCCTCCCGGAGGCCGAATTTCGAGCCACTCGCACGGGATCTGGTGTCCGCCTTTTTCGCGTCCAGATCCTCATCCGAATCAGCGGGGCTCCCGCGATCCTTCCTGTCCCTTTTCTTTGAGCGGACACGTTTACCCGTGCCGCTCATGTCCTCCAAAGATTGACATCTCGATGAGTCCAGCAGAGAAGCTGAATATTCGCCAAGGATTGGACTCCGAGATCCACTTCCAGTCCGCGCTTTGGAACTGCGCGCAGGACTGCGCCGCGTTCTCACCCACGTATCCGCGGAAACACCAGCCAAGCCGGTTTCGATTCCGCCGACACCCCCTCCTATCTCCTCCGAAGCATTGGTTGCCCCCCCAGATACAATGGGGCGACCGAGGCCAGTATTGCACGGCACCCGCAAAATTATATTCGCGGACTGCGGCGCAACACTGGTCTCGGTGAGGGATTCCCCGGGTGAACCGGGACCCTCCTGGGTAGTCGATACTTTTAGTTTGTCCATTGCTTCATAGTTTTAGTTTTTGGTTACCCTAACGACCGAACTCCCATCGGCCATTCATCTCGTCGGCAGGTATGACCTTGAGATTGGGTGAGGCCCTCGCGACTGGATACCCCCCAGCCACACATCCCCTCGGCGAGCCCCAAAACCTTGAGATTAGGGGTAATTTTTTAGAGAGGTTTTCTTCCTCGCGACCCGAAGGTCCCCGCTCCCATTGCTGGGTTTACGGGTTTGGCTGACGGAGGCCGAAGCCGTGTCCAGCAAGACTTAAACTAAGCCAAAACCAAACGCGCCAACCAATTGAGGACTCATTCCCCCCAGAGCCCCCAGCCTATCAGAGTTGCCCTCTGCAGACAGAGGGACAATCAGAATCAGCAACCCTACCCCCCCTACCCCACGGTCCGTTCGCCAGGTCCAGGGAATACATATTTCATTATTCCGTAGGCCTGCCCAGGGTGCGCCACGAGGAGGCCAACCGCTAAAGCACCCCAACCTAACCTAACCTAACCTAACCTAACCTAACCTAACCTAACCTAACCTAACCTAACCTAACCTAACCTAACCTAACCTAACCTAACCTAACCTAACCTAACCTTTTTTTTTTTTTTTTTTTTTCGAGGGGAAACTCCTAACGAGTACACACGCCGTCATGGGAGCCGACGACGTGGTTATGTGGGGTTCGCACCCACTAAAACACCCCGGTGTCCATCTCACGCCTTAATGCGGCAGCCACGGTTCCTTATTTGACCGCGACCTCGCAGCGTTGCCGCCCTAGCGGCCCTCCTCAGAGCAGGGAGTTCCTTACGCCTCCCGACCACCTCTGGGATGCACCTAAGGACACTAGATGCATCCTAGAATAAGACCCTTGTAGGGGCGCCGGGTCTCCCATCACCCGACGTCCAGGATCTCAACATCGTCGCTGGCTGTAGACAGTCGAGTATCGACCGCAGCAACGACGGCAGGTTCCGAAGGGGAACTAGTAATTGGTTCTTTCCGGAACCCGCGGCGCTTTCTGACAGGGTTGCAGAGCCTGCCCCCCATCCAATGATTTGCCGGGAGACCAGCCCTAGCGCAAGGCCCACATTTAGGGTCTCGCGAGCATCGCGTAGCGATGTGGCCGGTCTCACCGCATCGATAGCACTCAGTGCTTCTATCGACTTTCGAGTCACAGTTTGCCCGAAAGTGACCAACCTCTAAACACCGGTAGCACCGCTGTATCCGCTTTCCAAGAAGCTCAACGCGTGCCGTACACCATCCCACGCGGAGCTTCCCAATGCCCTCCAACTTCAGCGCCGCAGCCACCGGACAACGCACCCACACCGTGCAGTATCCAGCAGCGTTGTACTTCAACTCCCCGACCTTTACTTGCCCGGGAACGCATCCACCAGATGTAGCCACAGCATTGGCCACTTCAGACGCCGAGGCAACATCTTCCACACCCACAAGGCGCAGTTCCGCAGTCTTAACGGGTCTGGAAATCCTCACCAAATCTTGGCCCACAGACTCCTTTAACTTTTCAGCGAAGATGTCTGCCTTGACCTCATTCTCGGTTTCGGAAACCTCAAAAATCCTTCCACCAGTTGCCGACCGTCTTAATGTTACCGACGGGATCCCCAGAGCTGAGAGATCTAACTTCTCCTTTGCTTGGGCAACGACATCCCTGTAGGTCACTCCACATTTTATTGCGGTGTCGGTCAAAGTGACCACCACCGCGGAGGAGTTAGGTACCCGTACCTTAGGCTTTCTCCTCCTCTTCTTCTTCCTCTTCTCCATATGACCAGAAGATACGCTCTGGATTGTAGCCATCGTAGGTTTAACTGGGACAGGGTTCCGAACTCTTGTCGCGTCCTCTTTTCGCCTTCGGTTTCTCTTTACAACTGTGGCCCACTCAGAAACCAGTGGAACCACAGGACCTTTAGCCCTTTCTGCGTATGTGTGGTCATCGCACACACGTGTACCAACTCTTGCGATTTTCGCCGGCTTAGGCCCTAGCGAACATTCCTCGGGAGTCGCTATGTAGCTTGCATCCACCATAGTAGACGCATCCTTCCTTGTTACAGCACTAGCAAGACGCCTCAAATCCTGCTCTTGGGTGAGACTTGACACGCGCCTCTTTAATTTGTCCACCTCTTTCCGCAGAATCTCAATTTCCGCGCGGAGATCACACTTTTCAATCTCACTACGTTGCATCATTTTTTTCTGCATCGCAGACTTATCCACCAGTGTGCAAATGCCGTTCCATAGTTCGTTGCTGTACAAGGCAGCCAAGTCCACCAAGGTACGGATCTGTTTTCTGCTCGCATTAGGATTATCAATTCTCTTAACCGTTTCATCCATCAGATCAACATTGGCCAGAAAACGATTTCCATCCTCTTTCTTCGTTCGAGCCTCAATTGTTTTTTCAACAAAGTTGTTCTTCTCATCATCAGTCATTTCAAATTGGAATTTTGTTACGACTTTTTCGTCGCATTCCATTGTCTCTCTATCTGCCTCCATCGACGTCGAAACAGAAGGTGCCCCCCCAGATACGATGGGGCGACTACGTCGAGGGGACGACTGCCGGTGCTCCGGTTGCCGTCTCCCCGACGCAGCAAGGGATTCCCCAGATGAACTGGGACCCTCCTGGGTAGTCGTTTGACTGCGTGTCTTAACCATTCTGTTGTTTATTCCCCACATAAATTCCCCCCCAGTTGTGAAGCCCTAGAGACCGGATCCCCCCCGGCCATTCATCCCATCGGCGGGCCCCGAACCTTAGGATTGGGGTAATTTTTTAGAGAGGTTTTCTTCCTCGCGGCCCCTCCCCTCAAATGAAAAGAGCGGCCCCCGGTTCCGCACTAACTTGCGGAGTTACGGTTTTCCCGACGTAGCTCCCGAGTAGAGAGCCAAAAGCCTACCGGCCATAGAACACGACCGGAACGGCTCGCCGCGCATGATGGGCGTTTCCACCCCCCCCAAAGGTAATTTTTTATAGAGGTTTTCTTCCTCGCGACCCGAAGGCCCCCGTTCCCGTTGCCGGGCTTACGGGCTCCGCCAGTCCGTCCGCCAGGCCCCTGGAATACAAACATATTCAAGAGACCTGCCCAGGGTGCGCCACGAGGAGGCCGACCGACATTGGCACCCCAACCTAACCTAACCTAACCTAACCTAACCTAACCTAACCTAACCTAACCTAACCTAACCTAACCTAACCTAACCTAACCTAACCTAACCTAACCTAACCTAACCTAACCTAACCTAACCTAACCAGTCGCGCGCTAAGTCCCGTGCGTGCACGACACGTCATAGTGCCGCGGCGACCCATACAAAGACAGTAAAATCAGTTTTAGTGGCAAAAACAAGCGAAAATACAAAAACGATACATCATTTTGTAGAGCTTTAAAAGCGCTATCGAACAGTGTAATTCGCGGAAAAAACGATAAAGTTTTCGCCAAGTTACAAGTGAAAAACTGAAAAGTTACTCCGGATTTAAAGACAAAGTCGCGTGCGGCGCACGATTTGTCGCGATAAGCACCAAATTTTTTAGTGCTATTTTGTGCGTAATTAAACAGTGGACCTGTGTGCAAATTCTCAGATTTTTTGGATGTGAAACAAAATTTTGGTGACAAGTTATATGCAAAAAACTTTTTCGTAAAATCAGTTTTCGGTCAAAATTAATATCAAAAACTCAACTAAAAATTTTTCCAAAAATACCGTGGTGTAGTACTCAGTGCGGGGAATCCAAATCTGTGCCGTGGTGATTTTTATCTCCACGGAATAAAAAGTTATAAACATTATAAAGTTTGTGCAAAATTACACGGAACACTTTAGAGGGTCTAAACAACCCCCTATCCCCAACGCTGGACAGCGGACCCGCCCTTATCAGAAAGGGCAAAGCCGCTTACACCTCTCTTCCAACGGAGTAACCGGAACTGGGATGGCTGGCTAAAGAACAAGGGTGAGTGCGGTCCCGGAAGGGATGTCTTGATTATTAACTTAAAATTCCCCCCTTTCCCTATAAATTCGGAGCAGAGATATATATACTATTAGATTCCCCTCTAATTCAGGATGCCTTATGCAAAATTTCAACCCCGGGAGTCCCTTAGTTTTGGATTAAATTCAATTTCCGGCGAGACTCGCTCGGCCGGAAACCCGCAAAGTAAAGTTTGTTTGGGGTGTTTTTAATGGGGAAGTTCTTTCCATCGGGTTTTTGCCCTGTTCCCGGGGACCTAGATGGACAGAATTTCGCACATCCCATTAAAAACGCCTCTTCTTCCTGGATCTAAACTTTGTTTTGCCCAAAATCATCCAGGAAAAAACCACGTTGTCGAAATGACGTAATTTTTCGTGTCTATTAGGCGTGGCGTCATTCCGATCACGTGATCGTGGCGTGCCATCGTCATCGGCTTGGTCAGGCGCGAGCTGATTTAAGCCTGTGACGTCACACCACTATTTATTTTGTATGGAGATGAAATCACGCGGCGGCTGCGTGGGAACCACGTGACCGGCGCGTGATCGAGTCTTCTCCTTAACTCGGTAGAGGCCGGTACCTAGATCCCGACCCGACACCGGGTCCGGAGACACGGTGTTTACGATTGGAAACATCGGGTCCGGACCCGATATCGGGTCAAACCTACTTCTGGGGGTGCGACAGAAATGTCGCAGTGTCGTGCGACAGACCTGCGGTATGTATTTCTGACACACCCTCCCCCCCGCCCCCAATACCCAACATCCAAAATTACCTCCCCCGCCCACACCCTGCCGCCATACATGCCCTACCTAGTCCCATAGAGAGTTAATTCTGAAATCCCCAAAAAGAAATCCACCTCCATCCTTTGCATCCCCCCATATTTTCGAAATCTAAAAATGGACCCCATAACCCAGTTAGTTCCCCCACACACCCCCACAAAAATTTTTAGTTACAGTTTGTCCCGTCGCAGGGAAATGGCGGTAAATGCGCGACCTATGATAGTACTAAGTAAGTTTAAAATAGAAGTTTCCAAATTTTAATCCGCCCACATCTTTGGCATCTTAGCATATTTTCAAAATTCAAAAACTGATCCGGGATCAGGAAAAGTCCTCCTAAAGGCACCTACAAAAATTTTTTACTTAAATTACTCTATTACTTACTTTTTATTAAATTACTTTACTACCAAGTTACGAACCTTCAGTTAGTAGCTATGGTACAAATTCGAATTCAGCGCCACTTTTAAGGCGCGGAATCACTCCGAACTACTTCGCTAGATGGGTGGACGAAGTATTTCGGAGAACCGCCACCCGGCGCGCGTGTATTTTGCCTGCTAGTTCCCAATAGTTCCGCTATTGGGAAGTGGCGGTAAATGCGCAAACCGGGCTGGCGGAAAAATTTATTTTCAAAATTTATCTGTCATGGCTCGCGCATTGCCATCCATGGCATGTACCCTACCCCTCCCAACCCCCCCGGCCGACCGATTTCCCCCTTTTTCGGAGTTTCCCTGCCCGACTCCGGCCTCACTTTCACATAATGAAGTGAGTAATAATCCTTCCGCGGTTTTCTAAATTAAAAACTCCTCCCAAAATGTTAAAGTAATTTAGACAAACAACAGACCGACTGACAGACTCAAGACATCTCATACCGGGCCGCGCGACCCCTCACCTAGTGAAGTGTGCACACACGGACTTATTGCGTAAAGAAACGAACAATTATTAAGACAACTTATACTATTTTAATAGAAGTAAAAATTACAATTGTAAAATTACTAATATAAAAATTATAATTATAAAAATTTTAATCAATATTGTGTTGAGTAATGAGTGATACGTAAATCACCATAGTTAAATTATAACGACTATATATACTTTAACGACTAATTATAACTATAATTATATTCTTTTAAACTGACAAAGATAGCTTTTTACACTATCTTTCTAAATAGTAGGAATTCACCCATAAGGGAGCTTGTATCAAGTATTACTTTTATGACAATTAATATAGTAAAGCATAAAGTATACACAATATTATTTACAACTTTTACAAATTTATAGGTTAAAATTGACGCGCCTCCAACATGTTTAGATCTCCAGTTAAAAGGAGCGAGCGCGGTACTACACCGCCAAACAAAAACGACAAAAATAAAACAATCACACTATCCCGCCGAAGCGCTGAGCGGCTACAACCCTCAACAAGTATGACGTCACAGGTAGAACCTGTAAAAGAAGTAAAGACTCTGCGGAATAAAGATAAAACACCGGACAAATGGACCCCGCCGAGAATGGACCACGAAAATCGTGTAGCAGAGGCCGAGTACTGCCTCCAACTTGCGACAGGTGCATTAGGGGAATCTAAAAACCTGAAAAAAGAAATTAGAGAAAAATATACTTACGTAGTAGAACGTCTTTCGGCTCTAGTTCGGGAAGCAGAATCCGAAAAAGAGTATAAGATATCTGGCAATAAAGCGGAACAAACACAGACTGTTGACTTAACAAACGACAGACCGCTAGAACCCCAGATCCAGTTCGATTCTCAAATAAAGAGCATGATGAAACAGATGCAGGAGTGTTCTGAAACGGTAAAGACCAACACCAAGAAGATGGAAGAGCTGTACCAAGCCTTGGGATCACACAAAGAAACACTAGAAAATACAGTTACCTATGCTAGTGTAGTGGCAACACAGAAGGGAGCACAACCGAGGCGCAACACCCTGCACTCTGTTATAATAACATCAAAAAATGAGGAAGACACCGGTGAAATAGTGATGGAGAAGCTCAGTAAAGAGATGAACGCAAAAGAAGGATGGGTACAAATAGGTAAGGTAAGGAAAGCCAAGGATCGGAAGGTGATAATGGGTTTTGCTACGGAAGGGGATCGACGAAAGGTTAAAGAAAGACTGCAAAGGGAGGGAACAAACCTCACAGTTGAGGAGGTGAAAAACAGGGACCCTCTACTGATCCTTAGAGATGTCCTTTCGTACCATGAGGATGACTTCATATTGACAGCCCTAAGGAATCAGAACAGGGGCGTCTTTCGCCCCCTCAGCGGAGAGGAAGACAGACTGCAAATAAGATACCGACGGAGGGCACGAAACCCCCATACAAAGCATGTTATAGTGAGTGTCGCACCAGCGATATGGCAAAGGGCGGTAGAGGTGGGCTTCCTACATGTGGACTTGAGGAGAATAAAGGTGGAAGATCAATCACCACTCGTACAATGCTCGAGATGCTTGGGATATGGACATGGTCGGCGTTTCTGCAAAGAAAACGCCGACTTATGTAGCCACTGCGGTGGCCCCCATATGAAGACTGACTGTACGGAGATGGTACTGAATGAGCCACCCTCATGTATAAACTGTAAAAGGGCGGGATTGGACAAAGAAATGGGAAAACACAACGCTTTCAGTACGGAGTGTAGTGTACGGAAAAAGTGGGATGCAATAGCACGGTCAACCGTTGCCTATTGCTAAGGTTGTGCCGGGCAAAAACACCTACTTGATGATACAAACAAATCTGCAGCGTCAAAGACAAGCCACATGTGAAATGCTTCTGGAAGCCGAGAAGAGGAAAGCCGCAGTCGTGCTTATACAAGAGCCATATATTGGAGGAGGTAAAACAATGAAAAGCTACAGAGGAGCCAGGATTTTCCAAAGCACCACAGTAGGAGAAGGGAACGTCAAAGCAGCAATAGCTGTCTTTGATGACGACCTGGATGTCGAACAGTTCCCAGAACACACCACAAACAATATAGTAGTGGTGGGAATCCGAACGAGTGCTTGGGAAATCGTAGCGGTCTCCTTCTATTTCGAGCCAGACTTACCAATTGAACCGTATTTACAGAAATTAAAAAATATAAGGACGACTGTGGGTGAAAGAAAAATCCTTATCGGGGGTGACGCAAATGCGAAAAGCATGTGGTGGGGTAGCCCCAAGTCGGATCATAGGGGGGACGAACTAGCTGGAATTTTGAATGAACTCGACTTAAACATAATAAACGTAGGAAAAATCCCAACATTTGAAACTATAAGGGGAGGAAAACGTTACGCCAGTTTTGTGGACATAACAGCTTGCTCAACGAACATCCTCCATCTAATTCATAATTGGAAAGTCGACGAAGGCCTCACAGGATCGGATCACAACGGCATGGTTTTCGAAATCAACTTACAAAAATCCAAAGGAATTAAAATTATTAGAACTACGCGTAAATTTAATACAAAAAAAGCAAATTGGCAAAACTTTACAGAAAAACTCAAACAATTAAAAATAGAATATAATATAACACAATTAGAAATACAAAAAATCACAACAAAAAAGCAAATTGATGAAATGGTTAATAAAATAACCAACATAATTTGTAAGACATGTATAGAAACCTTACCTAAAAAGAAAACAAACCAAAAGATAACCATGCCGTGGTGGTCCGAAAACCTTGCGAGGCTAAAAAAGGAGGTCGCAAGGAAAAAGCGACGAATCCGTAACGCGGCTGAAACACGAAGATCCAAGGTAGTCGATGATTACCTGAAACAAAAAGAATATTATGAATTGGAGGTGGTGAAAGCTCAAACAAATAGCTGGAAAAAATTCTGCAGTAAACAGGATAGGGAAGGGGTTTGGGAGGGGATTTATAGAGTGATCGGCAGGACGACACACAGAGGCGAAGACCAGCCGCTAACAAACGAGGGAAAGACACTCAACGCAAGGGCTTCAGTCAAACTATTGGCGGAGACATTCTACCCGGAGGACCATAAGGGTGAGGATAATGATAAACATCGGGAAATTAGGGCCAAAGCGGAAAGTGTGAATGATGAAGAGCAAAATGATGTCTGGGATCCACCATTCACCATGGCAGAGATGGTCACCGCCACTAAATCCTTTAACCCCAAAAAGGCTCCCGGATTGGATGGTTTCACGGCCGATATAACTGACAGAGTCATCGGGGAAGACCCTGAGCTTTTCCTCGCATTACTAAATAAGTGTCTGACCTGCCATCACTTTCCAGGGATATGGAAGGAGGCCGTAGTAATAGTACTAAAGAAACCGAACAAACTCGATTATGCTTCTCCCAAGTCGTACAGACCCATTGGACTGCTACCCATAATCGGAAAGATATACGAAAAAATGTTAGTGGCCCGCCTCAGATTTCACTTGCTTCCAAAAATGAGCACCAACCAATTCGGCTTTATGCCACAAAGGAGTACCGAAGACTCCCTCTATTATCTAATGCAATACATTCGAAGCAGACTAAATGCAAGGAAAATAGTATCCCTAGTATCGCTGGACATAGAGGGAGCCTTCGACAGCGCCTGGTGGCCAGCCATAAAAGTAAGACTGGCGGAAGAAAAATGCCCTGTGAATCTGAGACGGGTCATGGACAGTTATTTAAGTAATAGATATGTCCGGGTTAGGTATGCTGGGGAGGAGCATATTCGAGAAACAAGCAAAGGCTGCGTACAAGGCTCAATTGGAGGTCCTATCCTTTGGAATCTCCTCCTCGACCCCTTACTGAAGAAACTTGCGGATCGCGGCTATAGATGCCAGGCATTCGCCGATGACGTCATTTTGTTGTTTAGTGGTGACACCGCATTAGAAATTGAAAGAGAGGCAAACGCAGCCCTCCAACTAGTTCAGGCGTGGGGTGTCGTAAATAAGCTGAGGTTTGCTGCACACAAAACGAGCACCTTAACAATAACGAGAAAACTTAAATACGACACACCACGCCTGAGCATGGGAGGAATCAGTATTAAAGAAGAAACTGAAATTAAAGTGCTAGGTGTCACCATTGATAACAAACTGACGTTCAATCCGCACATCAGAAACGTCACAGGGAAAGCTATCAAGATCTACAAACAGCTCTCACGAGCAGCAAGAATAAGCTGGGGCCTAAACCCCGAAATCATAAAAACGATCTATACTGCCGTGATTGAGCCGATTATTCTGTATGCTGCCAGCGCATGGGCTCCAGCCGTTAGTAAGATCGGTGCACAGAAGCTTCTCAATGTCGTCCAGCGCGGGGTCGCACAGAAGATCTGTAAAGCCTATCGAACGGTCTCCCTGAACTCAGCGCTGTTATTGGCCGGAATAATCCCACTCGACTTGCGCGTCCGCGAGATGGCCTCGTTGTATGAAGCCAAGAAGAGAGCGTCCACACCAGAGCTGAAGGACAGGGAGATCGAGAGAATGGCTTCGGCTCTTGAAGCCCCACACCCCGCGAAGCAAATAATCGTCAGAATCTCTAGCCTGATGGACCGGGAGCACCACTACAGTGGTGTCCCCGAAGTACGAATATTCACGGATGGGAGTAAGATTGACGGCAAGGTAGGTGCAGCTATTTCCATATGGAATGGCGAAGCAGAAACCAAAACCGTCAAACTTACTCTCTCCAGCTACTGTACGGTCTATCAGGCGGAGTTGCTGGCGATACACAGGGCGAGCACCGAGATACTAGAGAGTAGAGCAAAAACCTTCGGAATCATGAGTGACTCCATGGCTGCTATACAAACCGTGAGCAACCCAAGTTGCCTCCACCCCCTCGCTGTACAAACCAGAAGGAACATGAACCAGGCGTTCCACCATGGCAAAGAAATTTCCTTGTCATGGATAAAAGCGCATGTGGGGCTGGAAGGAAACGAAAGGGCCGACGCGTTAGCCAAGGAAGCAGCCAGATTCTCGAAGAAAAAGCCGGACTACAGTTACTGCCCAGTTTCATACGTCAAGCGATGCATTAGAAAAGCAACTCTTGATGAATGGAACGAGCGGTATACGACTGGCTCAACGGCTGCTATTACAAAAATATTTTTCCCCGATGTGCAGGTAGCATATAGAATGATGCGAAAAATAGGGATCTCTGGGGTGCTCACGCAACTAATGACAGGGCACGGTGGATTCTCCGAATACTTGGCTCGTTTCAAGTGTAAGGAGAGTCCATCGTGCATCTGTGATACAAGCGTCTTCGAAACGGTGCCACACATACTGACCGAGTGCCCGGCAAATAACATCGAGCGATACAATGTTGAGCAAAAACTAGGAATAAAAATAAAAATAAATAAAATAAACGAAATAATAAATAGTGAAAACCATAACATATTTATAGATTATTGTATAAAAATTATAAAATTAGTAAATAATAGAAATAAGTAGTTAAGTTAAAAATACTAAAATAATACATAATAGTATTATATAAATAGTATTAAGAATAAGTAGCTAAATAATATAAAAATGTATATAGAAATAGGTAATAATAGAAATAGTTTATAAAAATAAGATAAAAGAAAAATTGTAAAATAGCTAAAACAAATAAAGGTGTTTATTATTCCCCTATAATTAAATAATTAAAAATTAAGTAGTTAGGCAGGAGTCCCACCTGACATGGATAAATGAGACGAATGAGAGAAAGAATAAGGATGTAGCATGAATGGTTAATAAGAGCGAGAACTGGTATGAAAGACAATTAGCGAACATAGGCTCCGATCATGTTGGAGGAGAATAGAATAAAAAAAAAAAAAAAAAAAAAAAAAAAAAAAAAAAAAAAAAAAAAAAACCTAACCTAACCTAACCTAACCTAACCTAACCTAACCTAACCTAACCTAACCTAACCTAACCTAACCTAACCTAACCTAACCTAACCTAACCTAACCTAACCTAACCTAACCTAACCTAACCTAACCAGTCGCGCGCTAAGTCCCGTGCGTGCACGACACTTCTAAGTGTAGCGGCTACCCAAACAAAGTCTTAAAAATCAGTTTTAGTGGCAAAAACAAGTGAAAACACAAAAACGATATATCATTTTGTAGAACTCTTAAAGCGCTATCGAATGGTGTAATTCTCGGAAAAATCGATAAAGTTTTCGCCGAGTTATAAGTGAAAAACTGAAAAGTTACTCCGGATTTAAAGACAAAGTCGCGTGCGGCGCAAGATTTGTCGCGACAAGCACCAAATTTTTAAGTGCTATTTTGTGCGCAATTAAACAGTGGACGTGTCTTCAAAATCTCAGATTTTTTGGACGTGAAATAAAATTTTGGTGACAAGTTATATGCAAAAAACTTTTTCGTAAAATCAGTTTTCGGCAAAAATAAATATCAAAAACTTAACCTAAAATTTTTTCAAAAATACTGTGGTGTAGTACTCAGTGCGGGGAATCCAAATCTGTGCCGTGGTGATTTTTATCTCCACGGAATAAAAAGTTATAAACATTATAAAGTTTGTGTAAAATTACACAGAACACTTTAGAGGGTCTAAACAACCCCCTATCCCCAACGCTGGACAGCGGACCCGCCCTTATTAGAAAGGGCAAAGCCGCCTACACCTCTCTTCCAACGGAGTAACCGGAATTGGGATGGCTGGCTAAAGAAAAAGGGTGAGTGCGGTCCCGGAAGGGATGTCTTGTTTATTAACTTAAAATTCCCCCCTTTCCCCATAAATTCGGAGCAGAGATATATATACTATTAGATTCTCCTCTTATTCAACATGCCTTATGCAAAATTTCAACCCCGGGAGTCCCTTAGTTTTGGAATAAACTCAATTTCCGGCGAGATTCGCTCGGCCGGAAACCCGCAAAATTAAGTTTGTTTGGGGTGTTTTTATTGGGGAAGTTCTTTCCATCGGGTTTTTGTCATGTTCCCGGGGACCTAGATGGACAGAATTTCGCATATCCCATTAAAAACGCCTCCTCTTCCTGGATCTAAACTTTGTTTCGCCCAAAATCATCCAGGAAAAAACCACGTTGTCGAAATGACGTAAATTTTTCGTGTCTAATAGGCGTGGCGTCATTCCGATCACGTGATCGTGGCGTGCCATCGTCATCGGCTTGGTCAGGCGCGAGTCGGATCTAAGCTTGTGACGTCACACCACGATTTATTTTGTATGGAGATGGGATCACGCGGCGGCTGCGTGAATACCACGTGACCGCCGCGTGATCGTGTCTTCTCCTTAACTCGGTAGAGGCCGGTACCTAGATCCCGACCCGACACCGGGTCCGGAGACACGGTGTTTACGATTGGAGATACCGGGTCCGGACCCGATATCGGGTAAAATCCAATTCTCAATACCCAAAATCTCTCCCCCCGCCCACTCCTTACCCCCAAACATGCCCAACCAAGTCCCATAGAGAGTCAATTCTGAATTCCCAAAAAAGTAATCTACTTGCATCCCTTGCATCCCTCCATATTTTCAAAATTAAAAAACGGATCCCATAACCCAGTTAGTTCCCCCAAACACCCCCACAAAAATTTTCTAGTTCCAGATTGTCCCGACGCAGGGAAATGGCGGTAAATGCGCGACCTATGATAGTACTAAGTAAGTTCAAAATAGAAGTTTCCAAATTTTAATCCGCCCACATCTTTGGCATCTTAGCATATTTCCAAAATTTAAAAACTGATCCGGGATCAGGAAAAGTCCTCCTAAAGGCACCCACAAAAATTTTTACTTAAATTACTCTATTACTTACTTTTTATTAAATTACTTTACTACCAAGTTACGAACCTTCAGTTAGTAACTATGGTACAATTTCGAATTCAGCGCCACTTTCAAGGCGCGGAATCACTCCGAACTACTTCGCTAGATGGGTGGACGAAGTATTTCGGAGAACCGCCACCCGGCGCGCGTGTATTTTGCCTGCTAGTTCCCAATAATCCCGCTGTGGGAAGTGGCGGTAAATGCACAAACCGGGTCGGCGGAAAAATTTATTTTCAAAATTTATCTATCATGGCTCGCGCATTGCCATCCATGGCATGTACCCCACCCCTCCCAACCCCCCCGGCCGACCGATTTCCCCCTTTTTCGGAGTTTCCCTGCCCGACTCCGGCCTCACTTTCACATAATGAAGTGAGTAATAATCCTTCCGCGGTTTTCTAAATTAAAAAATTCCTCCCAAATGTTAAAGTAATTTAGACAAATAACAGACTGACTGACAGACTCAAGACATCTCGAAACGGACCGCACACCCCTTCTCTGTGGTGGTGTTAACCAACGGACTTGCGCGAGTGACGAACTTGTATTTATACGGCCTTATACACCGTATAAAACTTAACATTTTGTGTACAAACAATTGACGAGACAACCTGTACATTGTCTCAAAGACCGACTTAACTAGGCAGCCATTTACACTGCCTTCCTTTATTTTAAACAAGAACGAAGCCCCTCTAATATTAACAATGCTTGGCATGAGAACCCCCGTGAAGAAGTCTAAACACTTAGAGGAGATGAATAGATTCGAACGGGAACAGGAACGCTATAAAACTGAAGCTAGAGCGTTGAAGGCGAAAAGAGAAAAACTTCAAATGCCAAAACTTGGCTTCGCGTATGATTTCAGTGAGTCCAAAACCAGACTTATAATATTCGAAAAACTTAAGAATCATGTGCAAACACAACTTAATAACTCGCGTAATCTAAAACGAGAAATAAAAAGCGACATAGAAGATTATCTTGTAGGATTCGAAATATTATGTTTGGAAACGGAGGAAAGGTTATTATATCACGAAAGCGATAGGGAATACTTAATAGTAGAAAATAATAAGTTCATCGACCAAATTAAGGATCTGGAGGAAGCGCAAGCCTCAAGGATGACCCCGAAGGGAAAAGTTGACGAACGAGCAAGCCAAGCATGCCAAAATAATTTAACTAGCGAAATAAAAGAGGAAATAACATACCAGACGACCTTAGCAGAGCAAAATGTTAAGGAAATAGCGGAAATAAAGGAAGAAATGAAGAGACTTAGGACAGAACACGCATCCTTCTTTACAAACAGCGATAAACGAGTTCTGGAAATAAAAGAAGAAATAATAAAACACAGAGACGAACACACTGTACTATTAAGGCAAAATACGCAGCAAACGCAGGAAATCAAAGAGAAGATAGAGAAACGGAGGGACGAGGAAGAGCGAGTGGGTGTCCAAACGTACGCGAGCATTGCAGCCAAAACAGTCGCGAAACACAAAACCATGACACTCCACTCGGTTGCCATCACCTCCAAGGACGACATGAAGACTGGGGAAGAGGTACTCGCTGAACTGAGAGACATTGTTAGAGCAAAAGAGGGTGACATCAGAGTTGAAAAAGTGCGAAAAGCAAAAGATCGGAAAGTGATATTGGGATGCGGCTCAAGAGAAGAAAGGAATAAAATAATAAACAAGATAAAAACCGCCGGAGATAACCTCCTTATCGAAAATATAGAGAATAAAGATCCCCTCATTGTTTTAAAAGATGTCTTCTCGTACATTAACGACAACGAAATTATCACGGCGATTAAAAACCAAAACAGCGAGATTTTCCAAGACATTCCAACAGAAGCGAACAGGATGGAAGTTAAATTTAGGAGAAAAACAAGAAACCCGCACGTAAACCATGTCGTCCTTAAAGTATCTCCACCCTTATATAACCGCCTTGTGGGAATCGGAGTCGCCTACATCGACCTCCAACGGGTAAAAATAGAAGACCAGTCACCGCTCGTGCAGTGCTCTCAATGTCTTGGCTACGGCCACACAAGAAGGTACTGCACGGCGGAACAGGAGGCCTGTAGCCATTGCGGTGGCCCACACAAAAAGACGGAGTGCGAGCAGCTACGCGTAGGAGCCGAGCCGACATGCTGCAATTGCAAGAAGGCAAAACTCCCCAACCTCACACATAATGCATTCAGTGAAGAATGCATTATCAGACAAAAGTGGGACAAATTGGCCAGGGCGGCAGTGGCGTATTGCTAAGGGCGCCCTGGGCAAGAGTAGCCAGAAAAGCATAACAAAAAACGCAAAGAAAAAAAGGAAATGGTGACACTCCGGCAAAGTCTTGCCAGTGACTAAATGCTGAGACTATTTACCACAGCAAAACATAGCGGACAATGTCACCTAAAGACAGTCCTACCCCTGGTAACAGGAAGAAGCGAAAATAAACTGTAAAAATATAAGATTAGCATATAAGTGACATAGCAAAAATAGGTAATCCCAAAGTATTGTGTTATACTTACCGAGGATTAGCAATAGATTAAGCAAAGCTAAACTAAATATAGTTAAGTAGGTCTTAAATAGTATGTAACATCAAATTAGCAGTTAAAATTAAGTAAATGTTAGCGGTATAGTGTGTAAGTCTTTAATTAGTAGTTTAATAAAAATGTAGCATATATGAAAAATAGTTAAGAAGTTTGTAAATAAAGATTAAATAGCATAGTAGTAAAAACGCGGAAACTTGACAAAGGTCAAATAGTATAGAAAACCTTGTAAAACCCCTTCAGGGTTAAAACAAAAATAAAATAAAAATGTTAAAATAAAAAAGAAAAATAAGAGCTCTGATTATGTTAGAGGAGGCGGATAATAAAAAAAAAAAAAAAAAAAAAAAAAAAAAAAAAAAAAAAAAAAAAAAAAAAAAAAAAAAAAAAAAACCTAACCTAACCTAACCTAACCTAACCTAACCTTTTTTTTTTTTTTTTTTTTGAACAGGAAAAAACCCCTTATGGGTACCGCCGCCCGCGGGGTCAGGCGACGGTTATGTCGGACTCGCACCGACTAAAACAACCTGTGTGCTCCACCACGCTGCTGGTGGCGGGTGCAGGGTGCCTTATTTGACCCCACTCCCGCCAGCAGCAACTCTGAACCCCAGAGTGCGCCACCTCTGGGTCGGGGCCTCTCTAAAAGTGGCCCCTCCCTCCGCTGGACGATGCATCGGGAGCACCAGATGCATCGACCGCCTCGGGGACCTTATAAGGAGGGCGTCCGATTAAACCCCGATCGGAACGCCCAGAAGGTCCCCGTTAGGGCGGCATGCGATGGTCTTGGACGAGTCGCCTGCGCCCGGCTCGCCTGCGGCGGATCGGATCCCGGGACTCGACTTCCCGGACCCGCTCCGCCGCCTCCTTCTGCGAAATGACGTGCTCGCAGAAGGAGGCCATCGCTGCCCACGACCTCTCCCTGTCCACCATGGCACGAACCACAGTGGGCAAGGAGAGGTCGCGCCCCACCTGTGCCACGAGCTCCGCCCGCTGAACCGCCCAAGCTGGACAGTCCGCGAGCGTGTGCAACGCCGTGTCGGAATCGGCGCCGCACTCGTGGCACACACCGGACGCTTCGCGCCGGGCCACCCGCCACAGATACCACCCGAAACAACCATGTCCGGAGAGTACCTGCGTCAGGCGGAAGGTGAGGACCCCATGCCTCCTGGCGACCCAGCCCTGGAGAATGGGCTGGATGGCCGAAATCGTCCAGCCTCCTGCACTGGGCGATTCCAGCCGCCGCCTCCATTGGCGGAGGAGCTCCTGCTGAGCCTCCCTCCGCCAATCTACCTCTACCACCGCCGAGTCTCCCCCCGATGAACGGGCTTCAACTCTGCGGCGGTAGGCCTGAGCGAGCACCTTGGCCTCCAGGTCCCAGGGAGGGGACCCGGCCAAGGCGCAGGCCGCCTCGCCGGAAATGGTCCGGTAGCCCCGCACGAGTCTGACCGCCATGATCCTCTGCGCTCCACGCAGCAGAGGCAGGGACCCCGCAGTCAGCCGCTCCGCCCACACGGGAGCGCCGTACAGGGCCATAGAGCGGACCACTCCGGCATAAAGGCGCCGGCAGCCTGCATTAGGCCCCCCCAAATTCGGGAGGAGCCTGCTCAGGGCTCCGGCGGTCGCCGTTAACTTGGGGGCGAGCCGCCGGAAGTGGGCCTCGAACGTCCATCGGCTGTCGAGGAGCAATCCCAGGTACCGTAGAGTACCCGAGATTTCGATGGACGTCCCGCCCACCATCAACCGGGAGCCCACTGGGGGCGCCATCCGAGGCCTGTGGAAGCAAATGGCCTCGGATTTCTCCAAAGCCACCCCCAGTCCTAACCGGCGAATACGCGCCACGACGTGTGCGGTGGCCGCGGTCGCCAGCACACGGGCATCCCGGTGGGTGCCCGCACGGGCAGTCACCAGGGTGTCGTCTGCGTAACAGAACAGACGGACCCCCGGAAGCATTTGCCCGCGCAGCACCCAGTCGTAGCCGATGTTCCACAGAAGGGGGCCAAGAACCGACCCCTGCGGAACACCGCACGACATCCTCCGCTCCTTCCACCCACCCCCAGCCGTCGGGTACCCGACAGCGCGGTCGGCCAGATAATTACCGACAACACGCTGCAGGTACATGGGGATGCGGTGGAAGCGTAGGGCCTCCTTGATCACTCCCCAGGGCAAGGTGTTGAAAGCGTTAGCGATGTCCAAAGACACCGCCAACACAACCTCGCCCCGAGTTGTCGCCTCCTCCGCCAGATGTCTTACACCCTCGATACAGTCGAGGGTGGACCTGCCCTGGCGGAATCCGCACTGGAGACGACTGAGGTCGGGCCCTACCTCCTGGAGGTGCTGGACTATGCGGGAAGCTATTATTCGTTCGAGCAGCTTCCCCGCCTCGTCCAGCAAAACGATGGGCCGATACGCGGAGGGTGTATCGGCCGGTTTACCCTCCTTCTTAAGCAGGACCAGTCTCCCCGTTTTCCACCTACGGGGAAAGAGGCCCTGCTCGAGGCAGGCACTGTATGTTGCCCTGAGTTGAGACTCCATCGGACCCAGGGCAAGAGACCAGGCGCGCCCAGGGATGCCGTCCGGACCAGGGGCAGTGTTCTTCGTCTTCATCCGACTCACCGCCCCGGCTAACTCCCACTCCGACACCCCCGGCGCACCTAATACAGTGCCGTCCTCCTCCTCCAGAGGCGCCATACGAGGCGGAACCACCTCGGCCGCCTGCGGGAACAGGGTTTCCACGACAGATTCGAGGAAATCCGGCCGAAGGCTCTCGGTGAGGGGGGGAGCGCGGGCGCGAAGCTTCTTCCGCGCCGCTTTGTACGGCCTCCCCCACGGATCCCGATCGAGCTCCTCGGCCATCTCCTTGTGGGCCCTGTCCTTAGCCTCGGCGATGGCCACCCGCAAAGTAGCGCGGGCAGCCCTGTAGGCCTCGTAACGGCGCCTCTCCTCTTCGACGTCGCGTCGCCTGCGACGCCTGTAGCGGGATAACCGGTAGAACCTAACCTAACCTAACCTAACCTAACCTAACCTAACCTAACCTAACCTAACCTAACCTAACCTAACCTAACCTAACCTAACCTAACCTAACCTAACCTAACCTAACCTAACCTAACCTAACCTAACCTAACCTAACCTAACCTAACCTAACCTAACCTAACCTAACCTAACCTAACCTAACCTAACCTAACCTAACCTAACCTAACCTAACCTAACCTAACCTAACCTAACCTAACCTAACCTAACCTAACCTAACCTAACCTAACCTTTTTTTTTTTTTTTTTTTTAACAGGAAAAAACCCCTTATGGGTACCGCCGCCCGCGGGGTCAGGCGACGGTTATGTCGGACTCGCACCGACTAAAATAACCTGTGTGCTCCACCACGCTGCTGGTGGCGGGAATAGGGTACCCATGATGACATGACCCCCATCCCCGCCAGCAGCAACTCTGTACCCCAGAGTACGCCACCTCTGGGTCGGGGCCTCTCTAAAAGTGGCCCCTCCCTCCGCTGGACGATGCATCGGGAGCACCAGATGCATCGAACGCCGCGGGGACCTTATAGGGGGGCGTCCGAATGAACCCCGTTCGGAACGCCCGGAAGGTCCCCGTTAGGGCGGCATGCGATGGTCTTGGGCGAGTCGCCTGCGCCCGGCTCGCCTGCGGCGGATCGGATCCCGGGACTCGACTTCCCGGACCCGCTCCGCCGCCTCCTTCCGCGACATGACGTGCTCGCAGAAGGAGGCCATCGCTGCCCACGATCGCTCCCTGTCCACCATGGCACGAACCACAGTGGGCAGGGAGAGATCGTGCCCCACCTGTGCCACGAGTTCCGCCCGCTGAACCGCCCAAACTGGACAGTCCGCGAGCGTGTGCAGCGCCGTATCAGATTCGGCGCCGCACTCGTGGCACTCACCGGACGCTTCGCGCCGGGCCACCCGACACAGATACCTCCCGAAGCAACCATGTCCGGAAAGCATCTGTGTCAGGCGGAAGGTGAGGACCCCATGCCTCCTGGCGACCCAGCCCTGGAGAATGGGCTGGATGGCCGAAATCGTCCAGGCTCCTGCCCTGGGCGATTCCAACCGCCGCCTCCACTGGCGAAGGAGCTCCTCCTGAGCTACCCTCCGCCAGTCCACCTCTACCGCCGCTGAGTCTCCCCCCGGTGAACGGGCTTCAACTCTGCGGCGGTAGGCCTGAGCTAGCACCTTGGCCTCTAGGTCCCACGGAGGGGACCCGGCCAAGGCGCAGGCCGCCTCGCCGGAGATGGTCCGGTAGCCCCGCACAATTCTGACCGCCATGACCCTCTGCGCCCTTCGCAGCAGGCACTCAGATCCGGCGGTCAGCCGCTCCGCCCATACGGGAGCGCCGTACAGGGCCATCGACCTAACCACCCCGGCGTAAAGGCGCCGGCAGCCTGCTTTCGGCCCTCCCAAATTCGGGAGGAGCCTGCTCAGGGCTCCGGCGGTCGCCGTTAGCTTGGGGGCGAGCCGCCGGAAGTGGGCCTCGAACGTCCATCGGCTGTCGAGTAGCAATCCCAGGTACTGTAGTGTACCCGAGATTTCGATGGACGTCCCGCCCACCACCAACCGGGAGCCCACTGGGGGCGCCATCCGAGGCCTGTGGAAGCAAATGGCCTCGGATTTCTCCAAGGCCACCCCCAGTCCCAACCGGCGAATCCGGGCCACAACGTGAGCCGCGGCCGCGGTCGCCAGCACTCGGGCCTCCCGATGGGTGCTCGCGCGGGCAGTCACGAGGGTGTCGTCCGCGTAACAGAACAGACGCACCCCCGGAAGCATTTGCCCACGCAGCACCCAGTCGTAGCCGATGTTCCACAGGAGGGGGCCTAGAACCGACCCCTGCGGAACACCGCACGACATCCTCCGCTCCTTCCACGCACCCCCAGCCGTCGGGTACCTGACAGCGCGGTCAGCCAAATAGTCACTGACCACACGCTGCAGGTACATGGGGATGCGGTGGAACCGTAGGGCCTCCTTGATCACTCCCCAGGGCAAGGTGTTGAATGCGTTAGCGATGTCCAGCGACACCGCTACCACCACCTCGCGCTGGGTTGTCGCCTCCTCCGCCAGAAGTCTCACACCCTCGATACAGTCGAGGGTGGACTTGCCCTGGCGGAATCCGCACTGGAGACGACTGAGGTCAGGCCCTACCTCCCGGAGGTGCTGGACTATGCGGGAAGCTATGACGCGTTCGAGCAGCTTCCCCGCTTCGTCCAGCAAGACAATGGGCCGATACGCGGAGGGTGTATCGGCCGGTCTTCCCTCCTTCTTGAGCAGGACTAGTCCCCCCGTCTTCCACCTACGGGGAAAGAGGCCCTGCTCGAGGCAGGCACTGAACGTCGCCCTGAGCCCAGACTCCAACGGACCCAGGGCAAGAGACCAGGCGCGCCCAGGGATGCCGTCGGGGCCAGGGGCGGTATTTTTCGCCTTCATGCGACTCACCGCCCCGGCCAACTCCCACTCCGACACCCCCGGCGCACCTGACCCAGTGCCATCCTCCTCCTCGAGAGGCGCCATACGAGGCGGCTCCACCTCGGCTCCCTGCGGGAACAGGGCTTCCACCACGGATTCTAGGAAATCCGGCCGAAGGCTCTCGGTGAGGGGGGGGGCGCGGGCACGAAGTTTCCTCCGCGCCGCTTTGTACGGCCTCCCCCACGGATCCCGACTGAGCTCTTCGGCCATCTCCCTGTGGGCCCTGTCCTTGGCTTCGGCGATCGCCGTACGCAAGGAGGCGCGGGCAGCCCGATAAGCCTCATAACGGCGCCTCTCCTCTTCGACGTCGCGTCGTCTACGACGCCTGTACCGAGTGTACTGGCGGCGCACGGCCACGCACTGATCGCGCAGCCGCGCCAGCTCCTCCGACCACCAGTACACCCCGCGTGCCGGCCCTGTGCTTCGCACCCTCGGCATGCTGGCGTCGCAGATGAGCGACATCCGCCGCTGGAGGTCCTCAACCTTCGCGGCAACCTCCCCACCCGTAGACCCAGCGGCCCACGCCTGGACGATTGCGGCCTCGACGAGGAACTCGGGATCCATTTTCCTGACGGACCACCGAGGGCCATCATCTCTTCCCGACCGAGGGGAAATGGGAGCACGGCGTGCGGCCACCTCGAACCATATATATCGATGGTCCGAGAGTGACTCCGTACCCACAATCACCTCCCAATTTCTGACACATGGTGACATGGCGGCGTCGACAAAGGTAACGTCGACTTTGGAGCCGCCATTCCATCGCACGCATGTGTCAGCCGTCCCTCGGTTCATGACGGCCATCCCAGTCGAGGCCAACCAACCGTCCAGAAACCTCCCTCTGACGTCCGTGACCGGAGACCCCCACGCGACGGATTTGGCGTTGAGGTCACCGGCCAGGACCACCTTGCCGGGGCGTAACCTATTAACCAAGTCTCCGACTTCAGCCATAAAAAGCTCGAAGTCGGAGAACGGTCTGTTCGGCGAAAAGTACGCCCCGATGACGGATACGTCTCCAATCTTAGCGGAGACGTACCCGCGCCCTCTCACCACGCGCTCCAGAGCCGGGGAGCCAACTGCAGCTCTGGACGCGATGGCTACATCCCCCGCACGGTCTCCGACCCATTCCTCGCCCGACGGGACGAATCGGGGCTCGGAGATCACAGCCACGTGCACCATACGCTCCGCCAGGGTCTGGAAGATTAGGTCCTGGGCCCTGCC
Organism: Morpho deidamia; assembly: GCA_947086505.1. Taxonomy (NCBI): domain Eukaryota; kingdom Metazoa; phylum Arthropoda; class Insecta; order Lepidoptera; family Nymphalidae; genus Morpho; species Morpho deidamia. The sequence goes on along the minus strand of CAMTZC010000017.1, from coordinate 18,071,710 downwards.
GGAGCGCATGATGTTCGCCTGGAGGAATCTGATGGAGGCCATTAATTAGCGACCTCCATTGGATTCTCCATTACCCGGCTCGTTGTGGGCTGAGCCGGGCTGGCGGTAGGTGGCGAGGGGACCCTCGGGCCATCACCCCCCCTTCCCCTTCTCTTTGGAGCGGACGGTGCCTTGCACTGCCCGCTCCCCGCCCTATGGTCGGCCTTTTGTCCTGCCCGTTCGCAGCTCCCACAGTGTGGAGCCGCCGAACAGGATCGGGCTTTATGGCCGTTTTGACCGCAGCGATAACATTCGCCGCTGCGGTCAACAGCCGACGAGCACTCGGCTCTTAAGTGCCCCTTCTCCAGGCATTTATAGCAGCGCTGCGGGCGGACTTCGAGCAACTGGACCCGAGCCGAGACCCAGCCCACCAGCAGCCTGCCAGCCGCCACCATCTTTTTAGCCACCGCGACAGGGACCCTAAGCCACAAAGAGCCCAAAGCCTTTCTTTCCCTACGAATCACCCCGGTCTGAACGTCGTGAGTGGAACACTCACCGACCCGGGTGACGGCGATGACTACGTCCTCTTCGGTGGCGGCATCGTCCAAACCCACGATGCGAATTTCTTCTGTTTTCGTGGGCGTGGACACACGTACTGCCGGCTCGTCAGAGAAAAGCTCTCTGAGCCGGCCGGCCAGAGCACTCGCCTGTTCTTCCCTTTTGGGCCCGGATATTTCATACATCCGAGCCCCCGTCGCCGCTTTCTTCAAGCGCATGCCGACATCCAGACCCAGGTCATCGATTTTCACACATCGAGTGGCCCGGGCCAGAACGTCGGCATACGTTAAGCCTTTTTCGGCTGCCTCCTCCCCCAAGGTCACCACGACTGCAGCCGAGCGTGGGGTCTGGAGTTTCCTCCCCCCTCGCTTCGGCTGCGCTTTGGTCGTGGCGACAACAGGCACTGCCTGTATAGGCGACGCCTTCTTCTTATTTTTAGTACCCCTCCTCGCTACCACATTCCACCCTTCACTCATGGAGGCGGGTGCTGGCGGCAACGGGCGGGGCTCAGGTCGCTTTTCGTTTTCCACGACCTTTCCCTTCTTCTTTTTATTCTTCTTCGTTTTCGGCTGGTTGGCCCTTCCGCTGTTGTCAGCAGCTGGGTCAACCACCCGAATTGCCGTTTTCTTCACAGGTCGTGGAGGGCCCTGCGATCGTTCTGAGACAACCGCAATCGCCTCGTTTACTTTATCCGACACTTTCCTTCCTTGTCCTGTCCTTGTTTCCGCTGCCGCATTTCTCTTATCCGCAGCTAGCGGAGGGCGGATTCTTGGCTCCGGAGGCAACCGACTCTCCATATTTTCCAGTCGAGCCGAGACCATGTTATGGAACCTGACAAACTCCTCCTCAACTCTCTCAGTCAGGCTCTTCTCAGGCTGCTGACGGACTGGCGGAACCACCACGTTTCCAGACCCCATATTGGCAGGGGTGATCATCCCCTTTAACGTGGTGTTCTCTACAGAGAGATTATTAACCACCCCGGCCAACCTGGCGTTTTCGGCCCTCAAAATTCGGACCTCTTCCGACGGTGTCCGCTTTAAGAGGACTTTGACCGCCTCCTCCACGCATTCAGCGACCGAGTTAAGAGCTCCGCGGCACCTACCATTTAGGTTTTTTGACTTACCCACAGTCAGCCGCATCTTCTCCATACTTTGGGTAAGCACGTCACAAACACGTGAAGTGTCAGCCATGTCTAGTGACTCCGGACTCTCAGAATTGACAGGCCCACTTTTGGACCTAGTCGAACCGGAATTCCGGGAGTCCTCCGCCGGCGCCGACCTGGTTCCTCGGCCACTCGGCTCAACTCCACCAACGTCCACATCGTCCTTGAGAAACTCGTGACGCCGGATAGCGTCACGAGCCTCCTTCAGCCCCATTTGAGAGCCCCACACATGGGTCCTGGTATCCGCCTTTTTGGCGTCCAGGTCACGCGATTCGGTGGAACCCTCGCATTCAGCCCACAGCCGTTTCTTAGACCGGGCACGAGTTTTGATGCCGTCTAAGTTTTCTGCTGATGCACACCTCGACATGTCCAGGGAGCTGTACGATCCTGCACTAGCACTTCGAGTGCTGATAGTCCTCTCCTTACTTTTGCGTGTCGTATCACGCCTCGTCTCTACTGGATCCGCCGAAACACCAGCATAGCCGGTCTCAATTTCGCAGATCTCCACTCCTCCATCTCCGCAAGCACTGGTTGCCCCCCCAGATACGATGGGGCGACCGAGGCCAGTATTGCACGGCACCCGCAAAACTAAGTTCGCGGAATGCAATGAAACACTGGTCTCGGTGAGGGATTCCCCGGATGATCCGGGACCCTCCTGGGTAGTTTTTACTTTTCGTTTATCCATTGCTCATTAGTGTTCTTTTATGTTGGTTACCCTAACGACCGAACTCCCATCGGCCATTCATCTCGTCGGCAGGTATGACCTTGAGATTGGGTGAGGCCCTCGCGACTGGATACCCCCCAGCCACACATCCCCTCGGCGAGCCCCAAAACCTTGGGATTAGGGGTAATTTTTTAGAGAGGTTTTCTTCCTCGCGACCCGAAGGTCCCCGCTCCCATTGCTGGGTTTACGGGTTTGGCTGACGGAGGCCGAAGCCGTGTCCAGCAAGACTAAAACTAGCCAAAACCAAACGCGCCAACCAATTGAGGACTCATTCCCCCCAGAGCCCCCAGCCTATCAGAGTTGCCCTCTGCAGACAGAGGGACAATCAGAATCAGCAACCCTACCCCCCCTACCCCACGGTCCGTTCGCCAGGTCCAGGGAATACATATTACAATATTCCGTGGGCCTGCCCAGGGTGCGCCACGAGGAGGCCAACCGTTAAGGCACCCCAACCTAACCTAACCTAACCTAACCTAACCTAACCTAACCTAACCTAACCTAACCTAACCTAACCTAACCTAACCTAACCTAACCTAACCTTTTTTTTTTTTTTTGAACAGGAAAAAACCCCTTATGGGTACCGCCGCCCGCGGGGTCAGGCGACGGTTATGTCGGACTCGCACCGACTAAAACAACCTGTGTGCTCCACCACGCTGCTGGTGGCGGCTGCAGGGTGCCTTATTTGACCCCACTCCCGCCAGCAGCAACTCTGAACCCCAGAGTGCGCCACCTCTGGGTCGGGGCCTCTCTAAAAGTGGCCCCTCCCTCCGCTGGACGATGCATCGGGAGCACCAGATGCATCGACCGCCTCGGGGACCTTATAAGGAGGGCGTCCGATTAAACCCCGATCGGAACGCCCAGAAGGTCCCCGTTAGGGCGGCATGCGATGGTCTTGGACGAGTCGCCTGCGCCCGGCTCGCCTGCGGCGGATCGGATCCCGAGACTCGACTTCCCGGACCCGCTCCGCCGCCTCCTTCTGCGAAATGACGTGCTCGCAGAAGGAGGCCATCGCTGCCCACGACCTCTCCCTGTCCACCATGGCACGAACCACAGTGGGCAAGGAGAGGTCGCGCCCCACCTGTGCCACGAGCTCCGCCCGCTGAACCGCCCAAGCTGGACAGTCCGCGAGCGTGTGCAACGCCGTGTCGGAATCGGCGCCGCACTCGTGGCACACACCGGACGCTTCGCGCCGGGCCACCCGCCACAGATACCACCCGAAACAACCATGTCCGGAGAGCACCTGCGTCAGGCGGAAGGTGAGGACCCCATGCCTCCTGGCGACCCAGCCCTGGAGAATGGGCTGGATGGCCGAAATCGTCCAGCCTCCTGCACTGGGCGATTCCAGCCGCCGCCTCCATTGGCGGAGGAGCTCCTGCTGAGCCTCCCTCCGCCAATCTACCTCTACCACCGCCGAGTCTCCCCCCGATGAACGGGCTTCAACTCTGCGGCGGTAGGCCTGAGCGAGCACCTTGGCCTCCAGGTCCCAGGGAGGGGACCCGGCCAAGGCGCAGGCCGCCTCGCCGGAAATGGTCCGGTAGCCCCGCACGAGTCTGACCGCCATGATCCTCTGCGCTCCACGCAGCAGAGGCAGGGACCCCGCAGTCAGCCGCTCCGCCCACACGGGAGCGCCGTACAGGGCCATAGAGCGGACCACTCCGGCATAAAGGCGCCGGCAGCCTGCATTAGGCCCCCCCAAATTCGGGAGGAGCCTGCTCAGGGCTCCGGCGGTCGCCGTTAACTTGGGGGCGAGCCGCCGGAAGTGGGCCTCGAACGTCCATCGGCTGTCGAGGAGCAATCCCAGGTACCGTAGAGTACCCGAGATTTCGATGGACGTCCCGCCCACCATCAACCGGGAGCCCACTGGGGGCGCCATCCGAGGCCTGTGGAAGCAAATGGCCTCGGATTTCTCCAAAGCCACCCCCAGTCCTAACCGGCGAATCCGCGCCACGACGTGTGCGGTGGCCGCGGTCGCCAGCACACGGGCATCCCGGTGGGTGCCCGCACGGGCAGTCACCAGGGTGTCGTCTGCGTAACAAAACAGACGGACCCCCGGAAGCATTTGCCCGCGCAGCACCCAGTCGTAGCCGATGTTCCACAGAAGGGGGCCAAGAACCGACCCCTGTGGAACACCGCACGACATCCTCCGCTCCTTCCACCCACCCCCAGCCGTCGGGTACCCGACAGCGCGGTCGGCCAGATAATTACCGACAACACGCTGCAGGTACATGGGGATGCGGTGGAAGCGTAGGGCCTCCTTGATCACTCCCCAGGGCAAGGTGTTGAAAGCGTTAGCGATGTCCAACGACACCGCCAACACAACCTCGCCCCGAGTTGTCGCCTCCTCCGCCAGATGTCTTACACCCTCGATACAGTCGAGGGTGGACCTGCCCTGGCGGAATCCGCACTGGAGACGACTGAGGTCGGGCCCTACCTCCTGGAGGTGCTGGACTATGCGGGAAGCTATTATTCGTTCGAGCAGCTTCCCCGCCTCGTCCAGCAAAACGATGGGCCGATACGCGGAGGGTGTATCGGCCGGTTTACCCTCCTTCTTAAGCAGGACCAGTCTCCCCGTTTTCCACCTACGGGGAAAGAGGCCCTGCTCGAGGCAGGCACTGTATGTTGCCCTGAGTTGAGACTCCATCGGACCCAGGGCAAGAGACCAGGCGCGCCCAGGGATGCCGTCCGGCCCAGGGGCAGTGTTCTTCGTCTTCATCCGACTCACCGCCCCGGCCAACTCCCACTCCGACACCCCCGGCGCACCTGATACAGTGCCGTCCTCCTCCTCCAGAGGCGCCATACGAGGCGGAACCACCTCGGCCGTCTGCGGGAACAGGGTTTCCACGACAGATTCGAGGAAATCTGGCCGAAGGCTCTCGGTAAGGGGGGGAGCGCGGGCGCGAAGCTTCTTCCGCGCCGCTTTGTACGGCCTCCCCCACGGATCCCGATCGAGCTCCTCGGCCATCTCCTTGTGGGCCCTGTCCTTAGCCTCGGCGATGGCCACCCGCAAAGTAGCGCGGGCAGCCCTGTAGGCCTCGTAACGGCGCCTCTCCTCTTCGACGTCGTGTCGCCTGCGACGCCTGTAGCGGGATAACCGGTAGCGCACAGCTCTGCACTGGTCTCGCAGCTGCGCCAGCTCCTCCGACCACCAGTATACCCCGCATGCCGGCCCTGTGCATCGCACCCTCGGCATGCTGGCGTCGCAAACGAGCGACATCCGCCGCTGCAGGTCCTCCACCTCCGCGGCTACATCCCCCCCCGTGGGCCCTGCCACCCACGCCTGGACAATTGCGGCCTCGACCAAGAACTCGGGGTCCATTTTCTTCAAAGACCACCGAGGGCCGCCACTTCTATTAGACCGGGAAGAAGTGGGAGTGGGAGTGGGGCGCGTGGAGACCTCGAACCATATGTACCGATGGTCCGAGAGAGACTCCGCACCCACCTTTACCTCCCAATTACTGACACACGGTGACATGGCGGCGTCGACAAAGGTGACGTCGACTTTGGAGCCGCCATTCCATCGTACACATGTGTCAGCATCCCCCCGGTTCATGACGACGAGCCCGGTCGAGGCAAGCCAACTGTCCAGGAACGTTCCCCGGATACACGTAACTGGAGACCCCCACGCAGCGGATTTTGCATTGAGGTCTCCAGCCAGGATCACCTTCTCAGGGCGCAACCTTGCCACCAAAACGCCGATCTCAGCCATAAAAAGCTCAAAGCTCGAGAACGGCGCATTCGGTGAGAAGTAGACACCGATCACGAACATGTCTCCGATTCTAGCCGAGACATATCCGTTCCCCCTCACAACGCTCTCCAGGGCTGGGGAGCCAACTGCAGCCCTGGAAGCAATGGCCACATCCCCCAGACGATCTGCGACCCACTCCTCGCCCGACGGGACGAAGAGAGGCTCGGATACCACCGCGACATGTACCATGCGCTCTGCCATGGCCTGAAAGAGCAAGTCCTGGGCCCCGCCAGAGCGCATGATATTCGCCTGGAGAAATCGGTATTTCGTGAGGGCCATTACTGATTGATTTCCATAGTCTCCATTCCCCGGCTCGTGGTAGCTCGAGCCGGGCTGGTGGCAGGTTGTGAGGGGACCCTCGGGCCATCACCCCCCCTTCCTCTCCTCATCGGGACGGACGGTGCCTTGCACTGCCCGCCCCCCGCCCTATGATCGGCCTTCAGCCCTGCCCGTTGGCAGCTCCCACAATGTGGGGCAGCCGAGCAGGACTGGGCCTTGTGGCCGCTCTTGCCGCAGCGATAGCATTCATCGCTGCGGTCAACTGTCGATCGACATTCCGCCCGCAGGTGCCCCTTCTCTAGGCACCTGAAGCAGCGGCGTGGGCGGGCCTCGAGCAAGTGGACGCGGGCCGAGACCCAACCCACCAAAACCCTGCCAATCGTCACCACCTTTTTGGCCGCTGCAACCGGAACCCTGAGCCATATGGAGCCTAAGCCTCCGTCTGACCAGCGGATCACCCCTGTTGTGATATCCTGTCTGGAGCATTCTCCTGTCCGAGCGATGGCAACAGCTACGTCCTCCTCAGTTGTGGAGTCATCTAGACCCACGAGGCGTAGTTCCGCGCATTTCGTGGGCGTAGTGACCCGCACCGCTGGCTCATCTTTGAACAACTCACGGATCCGGCCAGCTAGAACTCCAGCCTTCTCCTCCTTTGTGGGACCGGAAATTTCAAACATCCGGGCCCCGGTGGCAGCCTTCTTGACCCTCATGCCACCGTCCAAGCCAAGGTCGTCAATCTTGACATTGTTTTTGGCCCGGGATAACACCTCTGAGTACGAGAGGCCCTTATCTATCGCCTCCTGGTCCACAGTCACCACTACAGCCGCTGAGCGTGGGGTCTGGAGTTTCCTCCCCCCTTTCTTTGGCTGCGACTGAACGGTGGTGGCAACGGGTTTATTTACCTTGGCAGATTGCGGCTTCGCCTTTGCCTTGGTACCCTTCCGTGCCACAACATTCCAGCCCTCGCTCATAGAAGCGGGGGCTGGTGGTAGCGGTCGTGGCTCTGGAAGAGCCCGTTTCGCCTCTGCCAAGGATTTCTTCTTCTTGGCCTTGGCCTTTCCCTTCTTTCCGGCCGTCGTTGCTGAGGGGGCCGATCCAACTGGAGCAGGATCAACCACCCTGATTTCAGGCCGCTTAGCCCTAGAAGGCCGGCTAGAGACTACCGCTGCTTCCTTTCTGGGAGCCTCTGTCACAGTTTTGGCCGCCGCCTCCGCCCTTCTTTTGTCCGAGGCCAACGGCGGCCTTAGTCTCTCCTCTGGTGGGAGCCGACACTCGAAACTGTCTAACCGCGCTGTGATGATATTCTGGAGTCTATCCATCTCCTCGTCGATGGTAAGACCCCTTGCGGTTGTTGTACCCTTTTTGGGAGCTGCCTCCTCGCTTGACGCCGATTTGGCACAAGTCATCATCTCTTTTATCGTCGCAATCTCAACTGACAGATTGTTGATGACTTGTACCAACCTTTTATTCTCTTCTCTGAGGAGTCGATTCTCCTCGGATTCCGACCTCTCGGTTAGGACCTTAGCAGCCTCCTCGATGGTTTGGGCCACCCTGTTCAGGGTTCCTCTACACGAACCATTGAGGTTTTTTGACTTGCTAACAGTCAGCCTCATCTTCGCCGCATTCTCCGCAAGGATGCCGCTAACACGGGACGTGTCAACCTCCGTTAGAGCCAATTGTGGCGGAACTACCTTTGAGCTGGCCGACGCCGATCTCGATGAGCGACCACTCAGCACCTCACCCGACGCGTCCATGAAAACCTCTTCGTCCTCAGGCTCACCACACTCTAAGGCGTCACGAGCCTCACGTAGGCCGAATTTTGAGCCACTCGCACGGGATCTGGTGTCCGCTTTCTTCGCGTCCAGATCCTCATCCGAATCAGCGGGGCTCCCACGATCCGTCCTGTCCCTTTTCTTTGAGCGGACACGTTTACCCGTGCCGCTCATGTCCTCCAAAGATACGCATTTTGTTAGGTCCTGCAGAGAAACCGAGCATTCTCCCAAGATCGGACTCCGAGAACCAGATCCGCATCCAATCCTTCTGGAACTGCGCGCAGGATTGCGCCGCGTTCCCACACACGTATCCGCGGAAACACCAGCCAAGCCGGTTTCAATTCCGCCGACACCCCCTCCTGTCTCCTCCGAAGCATTGGTTGCCCCCCCAGATACAATGGGGCGACCGAGGCCAGTATTGCACGGCACCCGCAAAATTAAATTCGCGGACTGCGGCGCAACACTGGTCGCGGTGAGGGATTCCCCGGGTGAACCGGGACCCTCCTGGGTAGTCGTTACTTTTTGTTTGTCCATGCTTCATATTTTTAGTTTTGGTTACCCTAACGACCGAACTCCCATCGGCCATTCATCTCGTCGGCAGGTATGACCTTGAGATTGGGTGAGGCCCTCGCGACTGGATACCCCCCAGCCACTCATCCCCTCGGCGAGCCCCAAAAACCTTGGGATTAGGGGTAATTTTTTAGAGAGGTTTTCTTCCTCGCGACCCGAAGGTCCCCGCTCCCATCGCTGGGTTTACGGGTTTGGCTGACGGAGGCCGAAGCCGTGTCCAGCAAGACTTAAACTAAGCCAAAACTAAACGCGCCAACCAATTGAGGACTCATTCCCCCCAGAGCCCCCAGCCTATCAGAAATGCCCTCTGCAGACAGAGGGACAATCAGAATCAGCAACCCTACCCCCCCTACCCCACGGTCCGTTCGCCAGGTCCAGGGAATACATATTTCATTATTCCGTAGGCCTGCCCAGGGTGCGCCACGAGGAGGCCAACCGCTAAAGCACCCCAACCTAACCTAACCTAACCTAACCTAACCTAACCTAACCTAACCTAACCTAACCTAACCTAACCTAACCTAACCTAACCTAACCTAACCTAACCTAACCTAACCTAACCTAACCTAACCTAACCTAACCTAACCTAACCTAACCTAACCTAACCTAACCTAACCTAACCTAACCTAACCTAACCTAACCTAACCTACCTACCTACCTACCTACCTACCTACCTACCTACCTACCTACCTACCTACCTACCTACCTACCTACCTACCTACCTACCTACCTACCTACCTACCTACCTACCTACCTACCTACCTACCTACCTACCTACCTACCTACCTACCTACCTACCTACCTACCTACCTACCTACCTACCTACCTACCTACCTACCTACCTACCTACCTACCTACCTACCTACCTACCTACCTACCTACCTACCTACCTACCTACCTACCTACCTACCTACCTACCTACCTACCTACCTACCTACCTACCTACCTACCTACCTACCTACCTACCTACCTACCTACCTACCTACCTACCTACCTACCTACCTACCTACCTACCTACCTACCTACCTACCTACCTACCTACCTACCTACCTACCTACCTACCTACCTACCTACCTACCTACCTACCTACCTACCTACCTACCTACCTACCTACCTACCTACCTACCTACCTACCTACCTACCTACCTACCTACCTACCTACCTACCTACCTACCTACCTACCTACCTACCTACCTACCTACCTACCTACCTACCTACCTACCTACCTACCTACCTACCTACCTACCTACCTACCTACCTACCTACCTACCTACCTACCTACCTACCTACCTACCTACCTACCTACCTACCTACCTACCTACCTACCTACCTACCTACCTACCTACCTACCTACCTACCTACCTACCTACCTACCTACCTACCTACCTACCTACCTACCTACCTACCTACCTACCTACCTACCTACCTACCTACCTACCTACCTACCTACCTACCTACCTACCTACCTACCTACCTACCTACCTACCTACCTACCTACCTACCTACCTACCTACCTACCTACCTACCTACCTACCTACCTACCTACCTACCTACCTACCTACCTACCTACCTACCTACCTACCTACCTACCTACCTACCTACCTACCTACCTACCTACCTACCTACCTACCTACCTACCTACCTACCTACCTACCTACCTACCTACCTACCTACCTACCTACCTACCTACCTACCTACCTACCTACCTACCTACCTACCTACCTACCTACCTACCTACCTACCTACCTACCTACCTACCTACCTACCTACCTACCTACCTACCTACCTACCTACCTACCTACCTACCTACCTACCTACCTACCTACCTACCTACCTACCTACCTACCTACCTACCTACCTACCTACCTACCTACCTACCTACCTACCTACCTACCTACCTACCTACCTACCTACCTACCTACCTACCTACCTACCTACCTACCTACCTACCTACCTACCTACCTACCTACCTACCTACCTACCTACCTACCTACCTACCTACCTACCTACCTACCTACCTACCTACCTACCTACCTACCTACCTACCTACCTACCTACCTACCTACCTACCTACCTACCTACCTACCTACCTACCTACCTACCTACCTACCTACCTACCTACCTACCTACCTACCTACCTACCTACCTACCTACCTACCTACCTACCTACCTACCTACCTACCTACCTACCTACCTACCTACCTACCTACCTACCTACCTACCTACCTACCTACCTACCTACCTACCTACCTACCTACCTACCTACCTACCTACCTACCTACCTACCTACCTACCTACCTACCTACCTACCTACCTACCTACCTACCTACCTACCTACCTACCTACCTACCTACCTACCTACCTACCTACCTACCTACCTACCTACCTACCTACCTACCTACCTACCTACCTACCTACCTACCTACCTACCTACCTACCTACCTACCTACCTACCTACCTACCTACCTACCTACCTACCTACCTACCTACCTACCTACCTACCTACCTACCTACCTACCTACCTACCTACCTACCTACCTACCTACCTACCTACCTACCTACCTACCTACCTACCTACCTACCTACCTACCTACCTACCTACCTACCTACCTACCTACCTACCTACCTACCTACCTACCTACCTACCTACCTACCTACCTACCTACCTACCTACCTACCTACCTACCTACCTACCTACCTACCTACCTACCTACCTACCTACCTACCTACCTACCTACCTACCTACCTACCTACCTACCTACCTACCTACCTACCTACCTACCTACCTACCTACCTACCTACCTACCTACCTACCTACCTACCTACCTACCTACCTACCTACCTACCTACCTACCTACCTACCTACCTACCTACCTACCTACCTACCTACCTACCTACCTACCTACCTACCTACCTACCTACCTACCTACCTACCTACCTACCTACCTACCTACCTACCTACCTACCTACCTACCTACCTACCTACCTACCTACCTACCTACCTACCTACCTACCTACCTACCTACCTACCTACCTACCTACCTACCTACCTACCTACCTACCTACCTACCTACCTACCTACCTACCTACCTACCTACCTACCTACCTACCTACCTACCTACCTACCTACCTACCTACCTACCTACCTACCTACCTACCTACCTACCTACCTACCTACCTACCTACCTACCTACCTACCTACCTACCTACCTACCTACCTACCTACCTACCTACCTACCTACCTACCTACCTACCTACCTACCTACCTACCTACCTACCTACCTACCTACCTACCTACCTACCTACCTACCTACCTACCTACCTACCTACCTACCTACCTACCTACCTACCTACCTACCTACCTACCTACCTACCTACCTACCTACCTACCTACCTACCTACCTACCTACCTACCTACCTACCTACCTACCTACCTACCTACCTACCTACCTACCTACCTACCTACCTACCTACCTACCTACCTACCTACCTACCTACCTACCTACCTACCTACCTACCTACCTACCTACCTACCTACCTACCTACCTACCTACCTACCTACCTACCTACCTACCTACCTACCTACCTACCTACCTACCTACCTACCTACCTACCTACCTACCTACCTACCTACCTACCTACCTACCTACCTACCTACCTACCTACCTACCTACCTACCTACCTACCTACCTACCTACCTACCTACCTACCTACCTACCTACCTACCTACCTACCTACCTACCTACCTACCTACCTACCTACCTACCTACCTACCTACCTACCTACCTACCTACCTACCTACCTACCTACCTACCTACCTACCTACCTACCTACCTACCTACCTACCTACCTACCTACCTACCTACCTACCTACCTACCTACCTACCTACCTACCTACCTACCTACCTACCTACCTACCTACCTACCTACCTACCTACCTACCTACCTACCTACCTACCTACCTACCTACCTACCTACCTACCTACCTACCTACCTACCTACCTACCTACCTACCTACCTACCTACCTACCTACCTACCTACCTACCTACCTACCTACCTACCTACCTACCTACCTACCTACCTACCTACCTACCTACCTACCTACCTACCTACCTACCTACCTACCTACCTACCTACCTACCTACCTACCTACCTACCTACCTACCTACCTACCTACCTACCTACCTACCTACCTACCTACCTACCTACCTACCTACCTACCTACCTACCTACCTACCTACCTACCTACCTACCTACCTACCTACCTACCTACCTACCTACCTACCTACCTACCTACCTACCTACCTACCTACCTACCTACCTACCTACCTACCTACCTACCTACCTACCTACCTACCTACCTACCTACCTACCTACCTACCTACCTACCTACCTACCTACCTACCTACCTACCTACCTACCTACCTACCTACCTACCTACCTACCTACCTACCTACCTACCTACCTACCTACCTACCTACCTACCTACCTACCTACCTACCTACCTACCTACCTACCTACCTACCTACCTACCTACCTACCTACCTACCTACCTACCTACCTACCTACCTACCTACCTACCTACCTACCTACCTACCTACCTACCTACCTACCTACCTACCTACCTACCTACCTACCTACCTACCTACCTACCTACCTACCTACCTACCTACCTACCTACCTACCTACCTACCTACCTACCTACCTACCTACCTACCTACCTACCTACCTACCTACCTACCTACCTACCTACCTACCTACCTACCTACCTACCTACCTACCTACCTACCTACCTACCTACCTACCTACCTACCTACCTACCTACCTACCTACCTACCTACCTACCTACCTACCTACCTACCTACCTACCTACCTACCTACCTACCTACCTACCTACCTACCTACCTACCTACCTACCTACCTACCTACCTACCTACCTACCTACCTACCTACCTACCTACCTACCTACCTACCTACCTACCTACCTACCTACCTACCTACCTACCTACCTACCTACCTACCTACCTACCTACCTACCTACCTACCTACCTACCTACCTACCTACCTACCTACCTACCTACCTACCTACCTACCTACCTACCTACCTACCTACCTACCTACCTACCTACCTACCTACCTACCTACCTACCTACCTACCTACCTACCTACCTACCTACCTACCTACCTACCTACCTACCTACCTACCTACCTACCTACCTACCTACCTACCTACCTACCTACCTACCTACCTACCTACCTACCTACCTACCTACCTACCTACCTACCTACCTACCTACCTACCTACCTACCTACCTACCTACCTACCTACCTACCTACCTACCTACCTACCTACCTACCTACCTACCTACCTACCTACCTACCTACCTACCTACCTACCTACCTACCTACCTACCTACCTACCTACCTACCTACCTACCTACCTACCTACCTACCTACCTACCTACCTACCTACCTACCTACCTACCTACCTACCTACCTACCTACCTACCTACCTACCTACCTACCTACCTACCTACCTACCTACCTACCTACCTACCTACCTACCTACCTACCTACCTACCTACCTACCTACCTACCTACCTACCTACCTACCTACCTACCTACCTACCTACCTACCTACCTACCTACCTACCTACCTACCTACCTACCTACCTACCTACCTACCTACCTACCTACCTACCTACCTACCTACCTACCTACCTACCTACCTACCTACCTACCTACCTACCTACCTACCTACCTACCTACCTACCTACCTACCTACCTACCTACCTACCTACCTACCTACCTACCTACCTACCTACCTACCTACCTACCTACCTACCTACCTACCTACCTACCTACCTACCTACCTACCTACCTACCTACCTACCTACCTACCTACCTACCTACCTACCTACCTACCTACCTACCTACCTACCTACCTACCTACCTACCTACCTACCTACCTACCTACCTACCTACCTACCTACCTACCTACCTACCTACCTACCTACCTACCTACCTACCTACCTACCTACCTACCTACCTACCTACCTACCTACCTACCTACCTACCTACCTACCTACCTACCTACCTACCTACCTACCTACCTACCTACCTACCTACCTACCTACCTACCTACCTACCTACCTACCTACCTACCTACCTACCTACCTACCTACCTACCTACCTACCTACCTACCTACCTACCTACCTACCTACCTACCTACCTACCTACCTACCTACCTACCTACCTACCTACCTACCTACCTACCTACCTACCTACCTACCTACCTACCTACCTACCTACCTACCTACCTACCTACCTACCTACCTACCTACCTACCTACCTACCTACCTACCTACCTACCTACCTACCTACCTACCTACCTACCTACCTACCTACCTACCTACCTACCTACCTACCTACCTACCTACCTACCTACCTACCTACCTACCTACCTACCTACCTACCTACCTACCTACCTACCTACCTACCTACCTACCTACCTACCTACCTACCTACCTACCTACCTACCTACCTACCTACCTACCTACCTACCTACCTACCTACCTACCTACCTACCTACCTACCTACCTACCTACCTACCTACCTACCTACCTACCTACCTACCTACCTACCTACCTACCTACCTACCTACCTACCTACCTACCTACCTACCTACCTACCTACCTACCTACCTACCTACCTACCTACCTACCTACCTACCTACCTACCTACCTACCTACCTACCTACCTACCTACCTACCTACCTACCTACCTACCTACCTACCTACCTACCTACCTACCTACCTACCTACCTACCTACCTACCTACCTACCTACCTACCTACCTACCTACCTACCTACCTACCTACCTACCTACCTACCTACCTACCTACCTACCTACCTACCTACCTACCTACCTACCTACCTACCTACCTACCTACCTACCTACCTACCTACCTACCTACCTACCTACCTACCTACCTACCTACCTACCTACCTACCTACCTACCTACCTACCTACCTACCTACCTACCTACCTACCTACCTACCTACCTACCTACCTACCTACCTACCTACCTACCTACCTACCTACCTACCTACCTACCTACCTACCTACCTACCTACCTACCTACCTACCTACCTACCTACCTACCTACCTACCTACCTACCTACCTACCTACCTACCTACCTACCTACCTACCTACCTACCTACCTACCTACCTACCTACCTACCTACCTACCTACCTACCTACCTACCTACCTACCTACCTACCTACCTACCTACCTACCTACCTACCTACCTACCTACCTACCTACCTACCTACCTACCTACCTACCTACCTACCTACCTACCTACCTACCTACCTACCTACCTACCTACCTACCTACCTACCTACCTACCTACCTACCTACCTACCTACCTACCTACCTACCTACCTACCTACCTACCTACCTACCTACCTACCTACCTACCTACCTACCTACCTACCTACCTACCTACCTACCTACCTACCTACCTACCTACCTACCTACCTACCTACCTACCTACCTACCTACCTACCTACCTACCTACCTACCTACCTACCTACCTACCTACCTACCTACCTACCTACCTACCTACCTACCTACCTACCTACCTACCTACCTACCTACCTACCTACCTACCTACCTACCTACCTACCTACCTACCTACCTACCTACCTACCTACCTACCTACCTACCTACCTACCTACCTACCTACCTACCTACCTACCTACCTACCTACCTACCTACCTACCTACCTACCTACCTACCTACCTACCTACCTACCTACCTACCTACCTACCTACCTACCTACCTACCTACCTACCTACCTACCTACCTACCTACCTACCTACCTACCTACCTACCTACCTACCTACCTACCTACCTACCTACCTACCTACCTACCTACCTACCTACCTACCTACCTACCTACCTACCTACCTACCTACCTACCTACCTACCTACCTACCTACCTACCTACCTACCTACCTACCTACCTACCTACCTACCTACCTACCTACCTACCTACCTACCTACCTACCTACCTACCTACCTACCTACCTACCTACCTACCTACCTACCTACCTACCTACCTACCTACCTACCTACCTACCTACCTACCTACCTACCTACCTACCTACCTACCTACCTACCTACCTACCTACCTACCTACCTACCTACCTACCTACCTACCTACCTACCTACCTACCTACCTACCTACCTACCTACCTACCTACCTACCTACCTACCTACCTACCTACCTACCTACCTACCTACCTACCTACCTACCTACCTACCTACCTACCTACCTACCTACCTACCTACCTACCTACCTACCTACCTACCTACCTACCTACCTACCTACCTACCTACCTACCTACCTACCTACCTACCTACCTACCTACCTACCTACCTACCTACCTACCTACCTACCTACCTACCTACCTACCTACCTACCTACCTACCTACCTACCTACCTACCTACCTACCTACCTACCTACCTACCTACCTACCTACCTACCTACCTACCTACCTACCTACCTACCTACCTACCTACCTACCTACCTACCTACCTACCTACCTACCTACCTACCTACCTACCTACCTACCTACCTACCTACCTACCTACCTACCTACCTACCTACCTACCTACCTACCTACCTACCTACCTACCTACCTACCTACCTACCTACCTACCTACCTACCTACCTACCTACCTACCTACCTACCTACCTACCTACCTACCTACCTACCTACCTACCTACCTACCTACCTACCTACCTACCTACCTACCTACCTACCTACCTACCTACCTACCTACCTACCTACCTACCTACCTACCTACCTACCTACCTACCTACCTACCTACCTACCTACCTACCTACCTACCTACCTACCTACCTACCTACCTACCTACCTACCTACCTACCTACCTACCTACCTACCTACCTACCTACCTACCTACCTACCTACCTACCTACCTACCTACCTACCTACCTACCTACCTACCTACCTACCTACCTACCTACCTACCTACCTACCTACCTACCTACCTACCTACCTACCTACCTACCTACCTACCTACCTACCTACCTACCTACCTACCTACCTACCTACCTACCTACCTACCTACCTACCTACCTACCTACCTACCTACCTACCTACCTACCTACCTACCTACCTACCTACCTACCTACCTACCTACCTACCTACCTACCTACCTACCTACCTACCTACCTACCTACCTACCTACCTACCTACAGGAACCGCTGCGGACGGTGCGCCGTGAGCCCGCGCCGGCCCCGGCGGGTGCGAGCGGCGGGCGCGAGCGGCGAGCACCTTGAGCCGGTGGCGGCCGAGGCCGCGGCCAGCGCGAGCGCGCCTAGCGCCGCAGGCTGCAGCGCGAAGCACGCGCAGTCCGCCACGGCGCGCGCCGCCGCGACCGTCGCGCGCCGCCCGTCCGCGCACAGCAGCGCGCTCGCGTCGAGCACGCGGTGCGCGCCGCCGGCCAGCGCGTGCATCGCGGGCAGCGCGGCGCACGTGCAGTCCAGCGGGTTGCCGGCGAGCAGCAGGCGCGGCGCGCTCGCGCCCAGCAGCGCCGGCTCCAGCCACGAGAGGTTTGGAGTTGAAATCTCCGGCCAATATTACGGAGTCGCCTAGTGCGAGAAGAGCGCGGACGTCTCTTTCAAGGATGCGTTTAGTGGGACTTAGGTAGACTGAAGCTAGTATGATCGACTGATGGCCGGTCATACCCACCTGACAGACTGCAGCCTCCATGTTGGTGAGTTTAGGGGAATCAAGGGGAGAACAGTGGAGGGTTCTTTTGTAGTAAATTAGCGTGCCGCCTTTTGGGGATGACAGACGGTCGTTTCGGTCGAGACGTCGTTTGAGCACTATTTCACTATCTTTCGCGGCACACGCGTGAGTCTGGCGGGGGGAGCACAAACGGGTTTGCGCTCGACCGGGACATCCGCACGCTACGGCGGCGATCGATGGAATGTAATGGGGTTAGCGGTCAGTCGAGTTACGGAATCAGTAAAAACACTAACATCGTATTAAGTGTCGGCCCTAACGAGCGGCACGACGAGAGCGGGCCGAGTGGCGATAATACCGAAAATGGCTCTTTCCATCCAAGAGCATGAATAGACGATCGAATACCGTTCCGGGTACGCGCCGCGGCACCCCCGCATGCACGCCCGCATGCTTCAGTAGTGGGCTCCATGCACAAGATTCGTAGGCGGAAATCGTTAAGAACGCGTTATCAGAGTCGAAAAACCCGAACGAAGGACGTTAGAGTCTATCGCATGCGACCGGGAGGGGGGGAAAAAGAAGACAAGAGCGTGCAGTGCGTGCAAGTTTTATTTTTATTGAAAATAATTTTTGAACAACAATAATTTTATGCTCTCGCGATTACGGTACAAATGACGACTTTCGGTTTCATAAAAAAAACTAAATCCTTACTACTAAAGTACATACACTTAGTCTAGTGTA
Source organism: Morpho deidamia (assembly GCA_947086505.1). NCBI lineage: Eukaryota > Metazoa > Arthropoda > Insecta > Lepidoptera > Nymphalidae > Morpho > Morpho deidamia. Next base: position 18,052,396 of record CAMTZC010000017.1, on the reverse strand, counting down.
GGGCGGTCGTAACGTTACAGTGGGCTACCGGTGCGGACGGCCGCGGGCCGGGGGCCGTCCCCCGTCTGGGCTTTAGCGCGGGTCGCACGCGAGAGGAGCGCCCGTACCGGTACTCTAACGCCAGGGACCGTCCGCACGAGGCGCTAGTCGCGGGGCCTCGGCTCGATATCTTCTATAAATATACAAGTACATTTAAAAATTCAAAATAGATCTTCTGCCGTAAGTAACGTTTATAATCTCATAATCTAGTCGCGGAACGGACGGCGCGAGCAGGACAGAGGGGGGCGCAGCCGCTTCCGAGGGTGGGGGGGGCCAAATATCGGCTGCCGACGTCTATACGTCGGAGTGAGTAATTTATAAATCATGTAAACAGTTTGCCTTAATCTAATAGGCGGGGTGACGGTGAACGCATCCAATAGCGGAAGCCGTCAACCCTGACCTGTGACGAGTTCGGCCACAAGTCGAGCGTTTCTCGGCAATGGCACAAAAAACAACACACAGAGTACCACTTAAAACTGGGAAAAAAAACCTACCTACCTATCTACCTGGCTACAAAACGCTGAAATAATATGCAAGTTTAAACAACGCGCATTCTTTATTTTTTAATAAACAAAATATAGCACCGTACAGAACATTAAAATGCGGATTACGGCGGAGACGGGCGGACGGGTGCAGCGCGCGGCGACGGGCGCGGGCGGCGCGGGCGGCGCGGCGGGGGCGAGGCGCGCGGGCGGCGGCGGGCGCGGCGCGGGGTGCGCGGGGCGCGCGGGGCGCGCGGTGCGGGCGGGCGGGGCGCCCTCCTCGCCGCCGTACTCCGCCGCGTGGTCGCCGTACTCGCCCGCCTTCAAGCGCACGCGTGAGGTTCGAGGGTGAGTTGCCTTTTGGATGCGACACGCGAAATGAACTACAATATATTTCAAAATAATACTTTGCGATTGTCCAGCGTTGAGATCGTGCGACTCTTTCGACACGACACGAAATAGCTGAATTGATTTCTTATAACGATAGACAGCGTTAGTAGTGTTTTAAGTTGGGTTATAGAGTTGCTCTTTCTGGATATACATATAAGTATGGTGGAAAGATTCTGTGGGTAAGGTTTTGGATGTCGTGTAGATCGTGTTACTTGTTGTTTTGGTTCGTAGAGTTCGAGATTCCTAGGTCTTCGACGTTATCATTTTATTGCAGTAGTACTATAGATCACGAGACAGATGCGTGGGGATGTGACTGGGAGTGGATTTTTTTTTTCACTATTTGCGAAATCTGATTTAAAGGTGAAACCAATGTAGCCAACATTGGTTTCATCGTATTTTACGACACAGAGGTATTAAAAAATTGGAAAAAGAGTAAAAACTAAAGAAAGAGAGCGTAACTAACATAAATCAATGTTTAAAATTCAATAAATTAAAAAAGAACTATTTTCAAATCGATTATAATAATAGAATAATGGATAATAAATATTAATTATTTTTCTACAGTGGTGTCTAGATTTAAATAAGTTTTACTCTTAAACGGGAAGAGTATGTAGTAGCTACTCATGGTTGTTAAATAAATAAAATTATCACACACTTTCTACAGGTAACCTGCATATCTTGAGAGAATAAACTATTCTCATTTCAAACATACCCTAAAGTCAGCCCGATTCGGCTCGAACTCGAGCATCGTTCGCGACGGCGACGACAGCGACGACGGCGCCCGCTCGTCGAAGAAGGCGAGGGACGTCCGCAGCGGGGGCGCGGGCGGCGCGGGCGGCGCGGGGGGCGCGGGCCGGCCGCCGCCCGCCGTCAGCTGCGCGCTCGTCGCCGACGACGACTCGTCCTCGTCGGAGCTCGCCCACGCGATCGTAGCCGTCGTCGCGATCGTTGGCCCTGCTGCGTTTGAGTTCGGTTCGCTCAGAAACTAATGTTTCTTGAATTTCAACCGAAAATCATTTACGTATCGGTTTACATAATAAAATATGTTGTATCCCTACTTACAATATTCTCCACGACGATCGTCGCGACAGGATTGTAATTCGTTACTAACTTATGTCGCGCTCGCGTTTTTAATTAGAAAAAAATACGCGTCGACAAAAAAGAAAGAAGAAGAAAGAGAAAGAAGAAGTGTGAGGAAAACTTTTATTTACGAAAAGACACTATTAAATTTAAATTTTAGAATAATTTAATTAACAATTAGGCATTAGAATAAAAACCGCGGAGAGCAGGGTCGTAAGGTTTATATACTACACAGTATCCGAAAAGAATTCCGAAAAGTTCGTTAGTCCCACTGCCCTGTTTTGTTTGCTGCCGTACGCCTTCCGTAGTGCCGCTCGGGATCGTTGCCGTGGGAAGAGAAGCCGGGGCAACCGCTCCTGGTAGACGTCGCAGGTAGCCGGTACAGGTAGCAAGTACTGCAGACAATGGTGCGAAGGAAAGATCGAACGCACGAACGAAGGAGTGAAGGAAAGAACCCTGAAACCGAGTTATTGCGGAGTTTTAGAGGATTCCGTTTTTCAAACTTAGACTGCAACATTGATCATCTTTCTAGAAGGTATGGCTCAGCAGAATGGCAGGGGCGTTATAAAAGAATTGAGTAGTGATCAATGATGCAGTGAGTTATACAAAGAAAAAGTTACATTGTACAGTTACTTATAACGGTCAATTTAAACTAATACCGTTACTACAGAAAATTTAGCAAAATACATAAATAATTATCCTTAATTACACTAGAAATAAAAGATACTACAAGATTATCATTTTAGAACTACAAAATACACAGTTATTTAGCTAATACATTTTTTGAATAAAAACACTCACCCAAAGTCGGGGTAAATTCGTTGCACTTTTTTTGCACACACAGTTTTAATTTTATAATATGACTAAGATAGGTGATTAGATCTAGATAAGCAGATCTGATGATTTATTTTACTATTAAACCCTAGAAAAAGCAATTTGAATGAAATTTTAACAGGATTAAAACTGTACGTTTTTTGAAAGTAGGTAGTTAGTCAGAGTGCCGATGATTCTACCGAACGTTAGGTGGCTCGCGAATGTATTCCGTTCAACGAAGTTATTAAAAATATTTTATGATTTGAATTTAGATAATTACTTTAATTTTATATTTATGATTTTTATGATTTTTATATTTAATTATAATAGTTTAGTGTAGTATTAGGATAAATTTGTTTAATGTAAAAATAGTATAATGTAAGTAGGTAATCAACGTTAGGTATGTAGTTTTTATTTTGTAATTAGTTTTTTTAAATATGTTTTTTTTTAGTTTTTGTTTAGATTTTAGATAATTATTTTTTTATAAAAAATGTAATGAATAAGTTTTTTTTTATTTAGATACTTTAAGATATTTTTTTTTTTTCGTATAGCAACTTGACAGTTAAGTTGCAACTTTTTTTAAAATTTGAAGCCACTATGAAAAATCAGTGTTACACTTACTTATAGCTAACTCGGTTCCCGCCGAACGACTCCAAGCTTTCCTATTATTAACAGGATCGCCTTCTGTTTTGATTATATGTAGTGATAATAAAATACTGCAGCTTTGTACTATTCCATTTTATTCAATTTTATAAACAATAGACTGTTATTACAATTTACCATTTCTCCGTTTCACGTCTCTTCCTTTCGATCGCTAGCGCCAGCATGGCCGCCCGTCGGCTTTATTCTATAGTCTCGTCTATGATTTTTAGTTTAGCTATAGACAAATATTTTGGAATAGCTAATACTATAGCGAGAGGCATCGCGGGTGGAGCACGAGTGGGGGATGTTTTAATCTATCTCATTTTTAGCGATAGCCGCCCCGGACGTCGCTAGCCGAAGAAATATTAATATTAAATACTCATTTTACCGACCGAACACTGACCTTACCGAGTATTCGGTGGAGTCGCGACATCGGAGCGGTCAAAGTAATTAAGAGAGATGTGAATAAATTTAGAATAGAAAAATACGTATTTATTTAATTCGTAAATTACATACTGACCTAGTGCGTTGCGGGTTTCGTTAGAGCGCGGCGTGCCCGATGCTATCGCATCGGAACATATCTACAAGTAAAGGCCCGCAGCGAAAGGGCGGGCCGAGACGAGGCGGGATGCTTACGCGTGCCGATAGCGGGACCCTCGGCGGGCTCCTCGGACGACGGCGGGGCGTCCCGTCCGGCCGGCAGCCACCGCTCCTGGCACAGCCGGGCGCACGCGCCGCTGGAACGCGGGCAGAGCACCCTCAGCGGGAGGACGAAGATCGAGGTCGACCCTATCGAGCGACCGACCGCACTCGGATCGGACAGTAGAATTTCTATCATTAGAGTCTCTCAGGTAAGAGATCGCCCTTCGACAAAACCACGCTCGAGCGATTTCAGACTCGAGTCAGACGACTTTCACCGGCCGCCATTCCGTAACTCGCGGACGTCGGCGACAGATCACCGATAAGAAAATAATAGAGCGGATAAAAGAAACCGCGTACCGACCGCACTGGCGCAACGTGTGAGCGCAGTGCAGGAAGCGACGCCAGCGCGCCACGAGCTGCGCCGCGAAGGTATCGCCGCAGGCGCCCGTTTCGTCCGCCCCGCCCAGCGCGCTCAGCACGCCGCACAGCTTCCCGCCGCACACCACGCCGCCGCCCAGGTCGCGCTGCGGACCGCGGCTCGTCAGCGGCGGGGCGGAGCGCCTCGGACCCGCCGCCCGCCGCCCGCCGCCCGCCGCCCGGCTCACCTCGCAGAGCTCGTCGCCGGCCAGGCACAGCAGCCGGCCGCCCGCCGCCGCCCAGTGCGGCATGCGCGCCGCGCAGCGCCCGCCGCCCGCCGCCGCCAGCCGCACCACGCGCAGCCGCGGGCGGGCGCGGGCGGCGGGCAGCGCGCGCGCCGCGTGGCACTCCGCCGCCCGCTCGCAGTCCGCGCGCCGCGTCGCCAGCAGCACGGGCCGCGCGCGCGCCTCGCCGCCGAACGGCGCCTCCAGCTCCGCCACGGCCAGGTCGAGCGCCGGGTCCGAGGGGTCCCGCCCGTCGCCCGCCAGCGCCACGCGCGTCACCCGCCGCGGGCCCGCCGGCTCCGCGGCCAGCGCCCACAGCCGGGGCCCGCCGCGGCCGCGCGCGCAGCCGGCCGCGGTGAGGACCGTGCGAGCGGACACCAGGGACGCGCCGCACCGCCACCCGTTCTCGTGCTCCAGAACTACCTGCGAAATCGACTCGCTACCCTATCGAGTGTGTGAATCTGACAAACGACGGTCGCACGTCCGCGTCCCGCACCGTGCGGTCGCGGGTGGGGGACCTCGCCTGCACGAACGATGCGGCGGCTAAAATAATTACGGAACGGCAGTACTCCCGTTCCGTGCCGTGAATCCGGGCGACGACGGCGGATAATTTTCACGATCCGTTAGAGCTCGCTCGAAACGCAGCGGCGACGGCTGAAGCTGTTGAAGTTCAGTCACCATGAACGGCACGGAGTCGCCGCCGTCGTCGCCGCCGCCGTCGCCGCGCGCGCCCGCCGCCAGCAGCGCCAGCGCCGCCAGCAGGCCGGCGCGGCCGCCCGCCAGTCCCACGCTGCGCTTCACGCGAACCATGTCCTCGCGCCAGTCGGCTGCCGGCTCGCCGTCGCTGTCGCTGTCGCCGACCGTCCGTCGACGGCCTGTCATATTTCTTCTTTTTTTAAAGATAATTATATCTGCCTATATTATTTTATACCGCCCGTGACGAAATACTCGTCGAATATTTTGTCACAGGTAAAATACCGGTCGCGGACGAGCATAACGTACGCCTCTAAATACTATGCAGACGTCTCGCTTCAATGACATAAAAAGATAAGCGCGCGTTGCATTCTTTTGTCACTTTTGTTTTTACAGTAATATTCGTTCATCATCATCATCATCATCATCCACAGCCTGCTCCCGTCGACTGTCGGCCATAGGTCTCTCCCACGGCACGCCACCGAGCCCGGTTATCAGCTGTTCGTTTCCAACCGATGGCAGCCACTTCGCGGGTATCGTCACTCCGCCTGGCCGGAGGACGTCCCGTACTGCGTCTGCCGAGGCGCGGCCTCCACTCCAGATCACGTCACCCAGCGGTTGTCGGTTCTGCGACAAATGTGAATGTCGATAACTTTGGTTCTCTGTCGGATCACTTAGTTCCGGATACGATCCTTCAGTGCGATTTGAAATTAAAATGACCTAATGTTTTAGTCGATTCGTGGTCCGGATCTATACCTTTAAGGTTAATTCGTTCTTTGACGAGATTGGGATTATTATGGATGGAGTCAGATTTAATTAGGCTAATCGAGGACCCTGAATCTATGAGTAATGATAATGGTGTGTCTGAATTACTGATGATTTTACAAGAATGTGAGGTAATAATATTTTTGTACGATCAGTGGTGATTTCGTAATTTTATTTGATATAGAGTCGTAGGATTTATTAGGTTCAACGAGATTGGGAAAGTTTGTTTTAATTTTTTTTATTCCTGGAAGGAGGTATCCGCTTTGGGGCTGGTTACCCTGTTGTATGACCTTAGTATTGGATTCAAACGGGCTGCCGATTTGGGGCTGGTTACCCTGCTGTATAACCCTTGAGTGAAGGTCTCCGCTTTGGGGCTGCTTACCCTGTTGTATGACCTTGATATTGGATTCAAACGGGTTGCCAATTTGGGGCTGATTACCCTGCTGTATAACCCTTGGAAGAAGTCTCCGCTTTGGGGCTGGTTACCCTGTTGTATGACCCTTCGTTTGGATTGGATAGTAGATGTTATTGAAATAGATGTTTTGGATTTAGTGATATTTATACGCCAACGTGTGTCGACTTTCGACTGAGGCCTCGCGCGACACGAAAACGAGACCTTTATTGGTTTAACTCTGCACTCTCGTTACTATCACAAACGTCTTCTCCCTCTGATTCAGGTTCGGGTATGAAATGTACGCGAGAAGTAGAAGGTTTTTGTTGATATGAATTTCGGAACCGGTTATTATTATATTCTCTTCTTTTGCAGTTTTCGATTACGTGACCTGGAAGTTTACAGTATCTACATTGAAGGTTTTATTGGTCACTGTTGGGTTTGTATGTGTAAATGTTTGGGTTACGAAAGGTTTAGGACGCGGATTTTGGTTTGGAACAGAGGATGATCTTTGTGGTGTATGTTCTGAGTTACGTCTGTATAATGTTTCTGAATACGCTCTTCCGAAATTGCAAAGTTAATTGCTTCGTTCAGATTTTTGGGTGACTTACACCTGACAATGTTAGAGACTCTGGGTTGAAGACCCATTAGAAAATGATGGAGGGCAAGCTCTTCCATTGCCGCAGTGCGGCCTGATAATTCTTTTACTTTACTGTTAGATAAGTGTTGCGGCCTATAATCATCTGTGGCCATACGGATGACATGCACCAATCGTGGGTATCTACGCGAAACGTCACATACGTCACCGATACGATCGTTGTACTTTTTAAATTCAATTGTCAAAAACTGATTCAAATTTTGTAACGCAATCAATCTATGTACGCCTTTGTTGGATAATTTATCGTGTAATGCTGTTGAAGATCCGAATAAATAAATAAATAAATAAATAAATAAATAAATAAATAAATAAATTGCAACCAACAATATAGTTCAACAGTATTCACAAGTCTTTTTATTATCCAAACGGAGCCTCCTATAAAGGCTTAACGCAAGCGCAAACAATAAGGAAATTTCAGTTAGAAGCTGTGATAAACATGTTTCCACTCGGAGAGAAAATTGAGTTTCATTTTCATTATACGCTTGACGACTTTCTTGTAATTCAGTAAGTAAGTGAGAATAGTGTTTCCTGACACTGAACTGGGGGTTTTAAAAAATCTTTAAGCTGCTCCCAGGCTGTTTTCTTTAATCTTCTGAATTCTTTAATAGAACAAGCTACCTCAGCTTTACCGCTGAGTTGACATAATATATATTTAAAAACTATCGGTTTTTGAATTTCTGTGGCGAGTTCATAAGCATTATTACAATTTATTATGAAAGAGTTCAATGTTTCTCTGTTCCCGTTATAGGGCTTGATAAATTTTAATATTATATTGAAATCTAATTCGCAAGCTCTTTCGTCTTCCGTATCGAATGGTAAGTTTATATCACTAGGAATTTGCAACGTTATTCTAGACGATTTTGATTCGGACATTGTTATTAATTCTCGAAACGATAATTATTGCATACACGAACGAATAAGATAACAATTATAAGCCAGACTCACTCAAGCAATACGAAGAATGCGTAGACGATCGCGATAGTGTTCACGTCGACACTATATGATGACACCTGGATTCTTGTAGGTAGTTTCACTGGATTCACTCAATGAATTTATTTATAGAATTATTTAAAAATTTCTTGTAGGAAATTTAATTATAGAGATTTTGTAGAAGATTTGTAGAAACAGGAAATATCAGCCGTTTTAGAGTTTATGACACTGCCACGTTTGCACTTTTAGAGTTATTATTTTTTAATTTCTTTTAGAGTTTTTTACATTTTTCGGGTATTTTGAGTTCTTTCACAGTATAGCACTTATTTTAATAGAGACCGAGGACCCAGTTTTGGATCCCTTTCCACTGCCACCAATGTTATAACGTGGAAATTATCCGACTTTAAAAAAAAAGATTTTATTGAGATTAATTACTATATTTATTTAAGAATTTATTTAATTTGATGAAGCATGAGCCTTCAGCAACCGATTGTGGACCATGTCGCGGCCGTGGTCGTAGAAAGACTGGAGCTCCCGTCGCTCGGGTGAGCTGATAGCCTCTGACTGTGCTGATGCAGGGCGCATCAGCATTTCCGCTAACAGTCCAAAGATATAACAGAACGTTCATACTTCAAAGCAGTTCGTTTAATAATAAGTTCATAAACTTGTTGACACTATCGACTTGTTCTAATGCCGTTTCGTTGACGCGCGAACGACATACGCGAACGTTTTAAAGTAGTCGAAAAAAAGACTACTTTGTAAACTACTTTATTATGTTCGATACACATTATTACACTGGCTCGCTTCGTTTACGGAAAAGACGTCGACGACCGACCTCTTAACACCAGCGCGTTTCACCATCGTCCCGACAAGCGGGTTAGATCTTTCAGTAGTTTTCGCGGACACTATATAATTTAGAACAGAACATCCTTAGCGCGCTTTAATGTATTGCTGGCGCTACCTAGCTTTATTATTCAACCTGTTTGTACTTCCTTTTGTTTTATTTTAAACTCTTTATACAAAGAAAAAATACTGTTACAACTTTTGAAAAACCGAACCGACTGTCAACTGCCACAGACCATCTACACACAATAGTAAAAACGGCGCGAACAATATCATTTCCAATAAATAAGTATTATATTACCTTTTTTGACTTTTTATTTGTTGCGGACTTGTTTGTTGGGAAAAAAAGTATTTATATTTTAATTTTTTTGTAACAAATACACAGCTGTTATTAAGACTGTGGCGAGTAGCCGGACGAGCAGGCAAGCGCGTTCGTCCGCTACAACGATCCATCAAATCGTATGATCCAGCGATAAGGTTTGGTGAACGTGCACGAACATGTACCCAGCCCTGTCAGAACCAGTACCTATCAGAAGGAAAACTCTTCAGGCAGCCATTAGCGGCGGTAAACGACTGCCTAGCAATTACGAGCCGCCTGTTCATAACGGACCGCAAAACAAAGGTGCAATATCTTATAGATACGGGTTCAGACCTGTGCGTCTTTCCGCGACCCGCTGTTCGGGAGCCACGCACTAAAACTCGGTACGAGTTGTTTGCAGCCAACGAAACTATTATACTGTTAGAGTATGTAATTGTAATTGCTAATAATATTTTGAATTAAGAATTTAAGAAAAGGAGATAATGAAGGTTTCTGTCTTGATATAAATTTAATTAACGTTAAATGAGATTTTATATAAATTACTGCTTATGTATTCATGAAGTTTATAAAACGAATTATATATTACTATTTTCTACTTGTAATAATTTATATTTTGTTTATAAAATGTTGTATTGACTAGTAAGATAGTGAAAAAAAAAACAAAAGAGCGAAAATGCCAAGAAAAAAACAAATGAAAAAAAGAATAAAGTCCAGACGGTTCGAAGTGCGTAGTTGATCTAGTAGTCGTAATAGAAATAAATATTGTAATTGTTATTGTTTGAAGTTATCTATTTTGTGTATTAAATAATAAATATCTTAAAGAGTCTTTTAATACGAAGAATTTTCTAACAATAGTTACATTCAATTTGACACCATAACTGTTACATTTCAAGATTATATTTCGTATAACACATTTTTTCGATTGTGCTTTTAAACTATTGGTGTTCCTAATTGCCTAGTATTTTGTAACGGGTATCTGTCACAGGTATTGTTAACGACGCAATAATAATTAATATAAATTAATAAAATAAAAAAATTATACTTAAGATTTTCAATAAAAATGGGAAAAAGAACGTGCGTCGTGTGACAGTTCGGTACAAACGTTTTTTCAAAATTTGACATATACGTCAACTCATACGCGCGCCAACGTTTTCAAAGGTCTTAAAATCAAAATTTTTCCGAGCCAGTTTAATAATCAGCACGACGTACAATCCAATACCGATATAAAGTCCCTAGCTGGTTTTATTTATATAAAAGTCGGCTACTGGTATTTTTAAATCACAGTCACAGTGATACCCAGTATCTATGTTGCCTAGTCGCCACGACTCAACCATAGTCGTCACTCGGATCAGCCTGAGGCACAGAATTATTTCATAAAATGTTCATATTAATCTTTGTAAAAAACTGAACTTGACTAAATTCTCGACACCAATGACGAGTGAACTGAAACTTAATCCGAGATCATGAGATGCAATCGACAAAGAACTGGACCGTACGATGTACTGAATTGACAATTGACTACACAACCTTCTATTTCGATGTTTTTTTTTTTCGAATGTGTCTAATGCTGTTAGCCCTAATGGCTTTTACAGCGTCACCGGTGGGATGGGCGAGCGCAGAAGCTTCGCCGGGTAAAATTGATAAGAAGCGAGTGTTTTTAGGCACTCGTAACTTATTGGAGCGTCGCCTTAAGGGTGTCTCCTGCGAGACCGAACCTCGGCTTAAAGCGGCGCGTTTTGGAGGACTGTATCTAACACATTGACTTTGAAGAAGTCTGCATCACGGCGGCTGCGGCAGAGGGCTGCGGCCGCTTGACACAAGCAAGCGGGGACCTCGTCTTCGCCGGCGAAGACGCTGTTTGTGTGAATGTTGTGTGTAGATCTTGTTTAATGCTGTAATAGCATCGTCAGGGTCAAAAGTAATAATAAAATTATTTTGCTATAATCCGCGATACAGTAAATAGAAAATATATATAGTGTTTAATGTATAGTGGATTATCAGTATTTTCATACCCGATACGTGCAGGATTTGTAAAAGCACATGCACAAACCTCCACCACTTCCACCAAAATACACAAGCACTACACAGTTTCACTATCACAAACTCAACAATCGTTTCGCCCCGCAACCGAGGCATCATCAGGAGATAGACTCCACGACAAAATCGCAAAAAAAATCTTTGCGATTTTGTCGTGGAGTCTATCTCCTGATGATGCCTCGGTTGCGGGGCGAAACGATTGTTGAGTTTGTGATAGTGAAACTGTGTAGTGCTTGTGTATTTTGGTGGAAGTGGTGGAGGTTTGTGCATGTGCTTTTACAAATCCTGCACGTATCGGGTATGAAAATACTGATAATCCACTATACATTAAACACTATATATATTTTCTATTTACTGTATCGCGGATTATAGCAAAATAATTTTATTATTACTTTTGTATTATGGATCTCCGCAAAGTAACGCCTAATTCTATAAATTATCGTCAGGGTCGTTGAGGACGCTCTTAGGGCGCCTGTGAAATCGGTTGGGGAAGTTGAACACCTTATAGTTGGACGCGGCCGCTATAAGGGGGTTTGGATGTGTGGACGCTTTCTCGAAGTAAGTCTTCGAAAATCGTTTGAAAAGATCGGCTATCGTGGGAAGGTCGAGATCTCTATGGAGATTCACGTTGCGCACGAACCACGGACAGCCAGTGGCTGTACGCATGAATCGATTTTGAAGTGTCTGCAACGGACACAGTCGTGACTTAGGAACGTGCGCGAACGCGATGCTCGCATAGGTCATTATGGGTCTAATGCAAGTCTTGTAAAGCGTCACTTTGTTGCGAAGTGACAGTTTACTAGTCTTGCACAATATCGGATAGAGGCGTCCCATGGCGTATGCCGCCCGGTTGCGGACAACGCGGATGTGTCGGATGAAGGATAGAGTGGGTTGAAAGATAACACCAAAGTAGTTGACTTCCTTTTGCCAATCTAGACGTTTACTGTAGATCGAGACTCTAGGGGGCGTCTGGATGAAGACCATAGCTCTCCTAGACCTGGCAAAGAACATTGCTGCATTTTTATCTGCGTTGATTTCGATTCTCCACCGGCGGAACCAGCTTCCGAGACTATCGGTCGCTGTTTGGAGCCTATCGCTAATAGTTGTAGGATTCCTACAAGTGGTGAAGATTGCGGTGTCGTCCGCGAACATGGCGAGGTGGGTGGCTACACTAGTTTTAGTGGAGAATCGTTGGATGTCACTCGTGTAGAGTGAATAAAGGAACGGTGAAAGTACCGAACCTTGGGGGACTCCGGCGCGTAAGGTCCCGATTCCATATCCAACAAGGCACTTGAGTGCCTTGTTGGATATGGAATCGGGACCTGGAGACTTTCTAGTCTTCAAGTTTTTAATGATGGAGCGGACTTCCTCTCCGGTGGTGGGGGCTAGTGGCTCACTTTCGGGAGCCTTCGCGGATATCTTAGCCGCCGCCAATTCCACCTCTAAGTGGAACTTGGCGTGTTCGGGGTGGCTAGGGTTGTCTGTACATTGTCCCTCAAGACTGTCGGCCAAGCACTCGGCCTTATCGATGTCGTCGAATGCGACCGGACGGTTCGGACGTAATAATGGAGGTGTAGCTGCACACTGGTCTCCTCTCAGGGATCTCGAGAGTTTCCAGAAGGCCTGGTGACTCGGCGAGATCGCTGAGAGTTTGTTATCCCAGTCTGACTGGTGATTGAGGCGGAGTTTTTCCCTAACCTCTCTTTGGAGTCGCCGGAGTGTCCTCCGATTTTCGTCAGTCGGGTAGGCGTCGTGGGCCCTAGTGGCGGCACGTTTACGTCTAAGTAAGTCACGCAGGTCGTCGGGTAGTCTCCGTCGGCCGTGGTCTTCGGGGACTACCTTGGAGCAACCCTTGAGTGAGTCTGTTATGTGTTTAGTAAGGTGGGTGACTGCGGATTTGGCGCTATCCACGGAGTCTATGCTGTCAGGAATTTGACTTAAGCGGTCTGACTCTAAGGACTGGAGTTTCCTTCCGCCTAGCTTACTCCAGTCTATTATCGTTTTGGTGGTAGGGGCCTCGGAATCTATCCGACCTAGATGAATTAGAACCGGGCGGTGATCCGAGTCTAATTCATGCAAGACTTCGATAGAACGTAACTGGAGAGTTACGTTTTTGATAATGTATATATCTAACACGTCGGCTTTATCTGGGTCCCCGTAATGCGGGTATCTAGTGGGTTCATTAGGGGCTATGACCTCAAAGCTGAGGTTTGGAAGGCCATTGAGGCTTTGTAGGACTCTACCGTTCCTATTGGTACGGCGTGAGTTCCATTGGCCGTGTTTAGAGTTGAAATCTCCGGCCAATATTACGGAGTCGCCTAGTGCGAGTAGAGCGCGGACGTCTCTTTCGAGGACGCGTTTAGTAGGACTTAGATAGACTGAAGCTAGTATGATCGACTGATGGCCGGTCATACCCACCTGACAGACTGTAGCCTCCATGTTGGTGAGTTTGGGGGAATCGGGGAATCAAGGGGGAGAACAGTGGAGGGTTCTTTTGTAGTAAATTAGCGTTCCGCCTTTTGGGGATGACAGACGGTCATTTCTAATCAAATTGAAATTCGCAATGTTAGGATTGCGAATTTGGGGTTTTAAGAAGGACTCTTGTATTAAAAGAATGTCGATGTTGTGTGCAATTACAAAGTCGCGGACTTCGTCCATGTGATCGATAAGCCCGTTTGCGTTGTACGGCCACCACTATTGTGGTAAGCCCATACTTATGATAGTTGCAATCGACAAACATTAACGCGATATAATCAACCGGTGCTGCCATCTAGGAAGGTTTACAATAACTCCAACAATCTTTTTGATAAAATAAATGGAGTCTGTTAACTTTCAAAATAACGTCTCTTTTTTATTTATTCATTGAAAAATTCTAGCAAGTACATTTTACACCTATAATTAAGACAAAAGCACCAAACTAACATTATTTATTTTTGGTGTATAGCAATATAGCCCTAATAGACCTAGGCCGACGCATCAACGTCGTAAGGACGAGCGCTACCGGATCGCGATACGGAAATGAAAGACAGCATGTCAATAGCACGAGTGTAATATCGGGTCCGGCGCGCTCAGTGCGGGCGCAGCTCGTCGGGCAGCGCGTGCAGCCGCAGCTGGCGCTCCAGCAGCGCGTCGGCCAGCGCGGCCGCCTCGCCGCCGCACCACGCCGCGCCGCGCACGTACAGCCACTGCGGACAGCAGACTCGCTACCACCGTTATCGTGGCCGTTCATGCGTACGGAGCTAATAAATACATTCTTACAATCGATCAAAACTACGTAAAAATACTATAATTTATTTGACGAAACAAGGACACAGGACACAAGGCACACCTTGGCCTGCGGCACCGCGTCTAGCGCCGCGTACAGCGCGGGCGCCAGCCGCGGGCGCGGCGCGCGCGCCTCCGCCTCCAGCCGCACGGCCCACGGCAGCGCGCCGGCGCCGGCCCGCACCGTCCGCCGCGCCGCCCGCACCAGCCGCTCGGCGTCTGCGGACAGCGCACCGGCTGCAGGCGCTCGTCGACGGCCGGCCGCCGGGGAGGCGCAGCCCGTCCGCTCACCGCCGGCCGCGAAGTCGCTCCGCACGGCCCGCACCAGCGGAGGCAGCAGCGCGGCCAGCGCCGACACCGGCCCGCGCGGCGCCAGCGCGGCCAGACGCTCGGCCGGGCCCTGCGCCGCCGCCCACGCCCACAGCGGCGCGTCCGCCGCCTCTGCGCGAGACGGAGCGGGCGTCGTGAGCGCGGCCCGACGCCCGCGCTCGCGACGCCCGCTCCGACCGCACTCACCGAGCGCGAGCTGCACGCTGTCGGGGAAGTGCGCGAGCAGCAGGCGGGCAACGCGCGCGGAGCCCCCCTCGCGCGCCGCCGCCGCCACCAGCGCCGTGCCGGCCTCCTCCCAGTAGCGCGCCGCCGGCCCGCCCGCGCGCACGGCCCGCGGCGCCGCGGCGCAGACGTCCCGAAGCAGCCGCTCGCGGCGCTCGGGCGCGGCCAGCAGCGCCCGAGCGCGGGCCCACTCGCCGCGCGCCGGCAGCAGCACGTCGGCGGCGGTCGGCTCGCAGTCGCCCGCCGCCGCCTCCGCGTCCGCCTCCGCCGCCTCGCACTCCCGCTCGCACTGCGGCCGATGTAGAGGAGGATGAATGTCCTGCGAGCGGTCGTATTTCATCCGCACGATATTTCTCCAGAGGTCGACATGCTCTAACACGATCGCCACGGGACGAATGATTTTTATAAGACGACCGGCAATCGTCGATCGGGCCAGGCCCGGAATCCAGTCTAACAGCGTGCTACCGATCGAAACGGATGCCGGTCTCGCCTCTCACCCGGTCGAGCGCGGCGGCCACGTCAGCCGGCTCGGGCTCGGCCAGCTCGGCGGGCGGCGGGCGGCGCAGCGCGGCGCACACGAGCGCGCAGCGGCCCGCCCCGCTCAGCGCCGCGCCGTCCGCCGACAGCTCGGCCACGGCGCGCGCCGCGTGCAGCGCGTGCGTCGCCGGCAACGCGGGTTCCTGCAGCGCCGCCCGCAGCGCCAGCGCGGCCGCGTGCAGCGCGCGCGCCGGGCCCGCCGCGCCTCGCTCGAGCCGCGCGAACTCCACGAACGGCAGCGGGTGAGCCGTGCGCCGCAGCAGCGCCCGCGCGCGCGAGCGCACCCGCGCCGCCTCGCCGCGCTCGCCCAGCGGCAGCAGCGCGGCCAGCCAGCGCAGCCGCCAGCACAGCAGCGCCACCAGCGCGTCGCCGGCGGCCCGCGTGCAGCACGCGTCCCACAGCGCGTCCACCCAGCGCGCGTAGCCCGCCCCGTCGGCGAAGTAGTGCGGCGGGTCGAGCAGCAGCCGCAGCGTCCGCCGCGCCGCTTCGGGGGGGACGTGCGCGCGGTGCGCGGAGGGCAGCGCGCCCGCCGCCGCCAGCAGCGGCAGCAGCGCCTCCGCGTGGTGCGGCGGCGCGCGGCCCGCCCACGCGCTGGCCCACTGCGTGCCGGGCAGCAACGGCACCTGCGGCCGCGAGTCGTTTCCGACATCACCTCGTCGACTATCGTACAATAGCAATTTCAAAACAAGGTTTCGTTTTAGCTTCGACAACAATTCTCACCCCTCACTGGCGCTCGACCGTCGGCTGCATCCGCTAATTTCTATCTAATAACGATCGAGCGAATAAATACATTCAATATAAAGAGACCCGATGAAATAATGATAATAATAATAATAAGAAAAAAAAGGCCACCTCACCTTGGCCAGCATCAGCAGGCGCACGGCGAGGTGCAACAGTTCGTCGGGCGCCGCCACCGGCAGCAGCAGCTCGGCCACGTCGTGCGGCAGCGGCGCGCGCTGCGGGTCGGCGGGCGCGGCGCCGGCGGGCGCGGGCCGCCAGTGCGCGGCGCCGCGCGCGCGCTCCACGCGCACCCACACCGCGCCCAGCGGCAGCCCGCTGCGCACCGCCTGCGACGGACGGACGGCTGCAGGCCGCGCGGCACCCGGGCCGACGCCGGGGGCGGCCGTACCTCGTCCTCGAGCTCCTGCAGGCGGCGCTCGACTTCGGCCGGGGCGTCGCGCGGAAACGCGTCGGCCGCTAAGTTCATCGCGACCACTAGCTCCACGAGCAGCACCAGCCGCTCCCAGAGGCCGGCCGCGGCCAGCTGCGAGCCTGCGGGCGGAGGGACCGTGAGGACGGGCGGCGGGCGGCGGGCGACGGGCGGGCGGCGCTCACCCAGCGCGTGCAGCAGCCGCGGGTAGGAGCGCGCGTCGGCTACCGCGGCGGCCGCGGCCGACGTCAGCCGCGCCGGGTCCCCGTCGGGCGCCGCCGCCAGCGCCTCCAGCAGCCACTCCCACAGCTCCGTGCGCCGCGCCGCCGACCGCTCTGCGGGCGGACGTCGCGGATATACGCAAACGATAACAACGATATCACCGAATGCGGACGGCGAACGCGAACCCGAAGCCAGCATGTCGCGTAGTCGGTCCAGAAACGCGTGCGGCGGGAGCGCGGAGCGCAGCGCGGCCAGCAACCGCGTCCGCAGCCGCCGCGCCTCCGGCGCTCTCGCGGCGCCCTCCTCGGCGGCGGCCAGCGCGGCGTCCGCGCCGGCGCACGCCTCCTGCGGTACGAGCGACGCGTCACGCCTCGAGCGGGCCCCTCTCGAAGCGCCGGGTGCCGCCGGGTGCCGCCGGGTGCCGCGGCCCGACCTGGAAGTCGACGAAGCTCTCCCAGAGCGCGGCGTCGTGCGGGTCCCGCGCCAGCCGCCGGCGGTAGTGGTCGGCGCGCTCGGCGACGGGCGCGGCGTCGGGCGGGTCGGGCGCGCGCCGAGCGAAGTACCGTCGGGCGCGGCGGGCGCGCGCCGAGCCCGCTCCCAGCGCGCGCGACCCGCTCCGGAACTCGTACCTGCCCGACGAAAACATAATGCATTACGATTTAGTCGCAGAGCCTATCCTGCTGATGATGCTGCGATTTCGGGGCGAAACGATCGTAGATACTTTGGTGATAGTTGTGTCTCCTGCTTGTGTGCGTTGTTGCTGGTGAAGGCATCTCGGTATGCATGCGGTGACTCGTTCTGCTTCATACTTCATACACATTAGCTTTGCATGCATACGCTTTACCCGCGGGGATTATAGCAAAGTTATAGATTATAGGTTTAATAATATTAATAAATACATGGGACGCTTACACACATGTTAGTTCATACCCAAAGTAAGTAACTAATTACTTGTGTTATGGATGACAGAGAACTGGTAAAAGTATACTTATGTATATTTTTTTTTAATACATACTTAAATGTACTCCCAGACTTGAAGAACCAACAAATTGTTTGGTTTAGTGTTACGTTCGTGGATATACAGTACGCATTGAAACCGAGGATGTGACGTGACGTGTTGAAATAATAAATGTATATTTTATTGACTACATGCTAAGAACAAGTTAGACTAAGAAAAAGAGTATATACTCTTTTTCTTAGTCTAACTTGAAGAAAAATAATGAACAAAAATAACTTAGCTTATATACTACGGGCTCCGACTGGCGGAACGAGATACAGGAAACCTATTGTCACGTATGACCATCAAGTATTTCCTATATGCATACTAGGCATTTCAAACTATACAACCTGTGAGCTATGGTTTTACTTGTGAATTAATTTGTGGCTCTACACCACAAATTAATTGTTTATTTTTATTATTTATATTAACTTACATACATGCAACCTGCAAACATCACGGATGCTAATGTTTGCTGTCATTTTCATCACTGACTATTGTAAGCATTTATAGTTTATGTTAACATTTAAATATTAGTATTTAGATTTTGTGCTGAAAACTGTAGTTGTTTTAAGTCCAGTGATAGGTGAACATGGCACTGATTTGACTAAAATGAAAGTGTATAAAAGTAAAGGTACCAACTATTTTATTGCATTAGTTCTTGTGACCAGTCTATTTGTGTTTCATTAAAGTGTAAAGAACTCTTTTACTATAATATAATTTCTATCATTGAATTGTGCAAGGCCTTAGTTGTTCAAACTTAATACAAAAGATGTTTAGCTAAGCAAGAGCCAATTTATACATATTTAACATAACTCATATGTCTATAATAATAATATCCATGGGCATAGAAAGGTACAGGCAAGGGGGGGCAGCTGGCCCCCATTACACTGGAAACTGTAACACTGGGAAACTCACAACTTGCAGCATAGTAACACTTACATAAGACCTATTACATACCTCATCAAATTCAAATTTCAAAAATTTTTCAATATCAAAAATGATAAAGCTATTTCTGTTTTTTTTTACCTCTCTTATTTAGTTATTTATTTATTAAACAGTTCGCCAACAGACATTACACTAACATACTACAATAAAACCAACATACTTTATAAACATGCAAATTGTGCAAGTCCAATTACTGGCAAACAGCATGCATGAATTTCCTGCAAGTGCAAAACTTCAACTACTAATAGGACATACTCATATGTTAAAAACAATATATTATAGAAAATCTACTAAAACAATATAGTCAAGGATTTTCTGCCCCCCTTGTACAGAATTCTGGCTACGCCCTTGATAACGTCTATACAAAAATGGAATAAATTACAAATGATCTCTTTTTATACATAAATGGACGTACCGCTCACACCTAACATGGAGCGATAGTTTGGAGCACTCACTGCGGCCGGCCGGGGTAGTACAGGGTGGACACGCGCAGGTTGCCGCGGTCCAGCCTACAGTCCATGTAGTAGTCTCCCGCGTTCGGCGCCAGGCGAGAATCTTCGCCGGGAACCTCTTTTGCCTTTTCATCTTCGGTATCGCTAGCCAATAATTGAAGTTCTATACTTTCCGTGGATACATCATGAGCGTACATGTGTTCGCTGGCTGCAAAATGAACTAAGGGTATAATAACGCATTGTAGAACAGTAACACGAAAATGAAATCACAAAAACCACGAACACAAAAATGCAGTAACAATTAGAAACAATTAATTACTTAAGTTTCCACTAATATTCTCAGAATCATTGGTAAAAGACGAATACGCTGGAAATAGTGCCATTATACATTTACTAGTGTTAAATTAGTTAAAAATTTCATATATTATGTTATTTTGTTTGATTATGAGATACATTTAAAAGTTATGTGTTTTTTTTATTAGTTAATTTAACGGCCTGGTATCGAGTCCTTTAAGGCGTTTCATAAAAATACAAGGTTTCTTACAACTACCTATATTACATGGAAAAAAAACTTAACTATTTACAATTTTCTTAGGACTAATATGTACAAGTATATACCTACCATCAAAACTTATATTTTGTCTACAGTTTTTCAAATAAAATTAAAAATAGGTATAAAAAATAGGGAAGTAGATAATAATTCAGTCATGTGGATAAGATTATTTTCCGTAATCACTCTGTCTAGTTCACCCACTAAACTAGTCTTTGTACACCAAAAGATGAACAGTCAAATATAACATGCTGCACTGCCTCATCATTTTCACAAAATTTACATTTTTTGCTCTCAAGAATTTTAAGTCTATGCAGATGTTTTGGCACCAAGCAATGACTAAATCTTAATCTATTTATAACTTATATTATTTTATAACTTATATTCCTAGAACCACAATCACTTTTGAAGAACCATGGTAGGACTTATAAAATACTATACTATTTAATCGTAGTACCTTAGAATATGTCTCTTTATTTTTCACAAATCAAGTTCGTGATTACTTGACTCTTTAGGAATAAATCTAACTACCCCTGCCCTCTCCACAGAAGATGCAGGAATGAATGCTCTTAGTTTGTAAACTTCTAGACATTCATGAGTTAAGAAGTCGTTTGCTGATGTTGCCTGTTTAAAAACAAGAATAATTTTGCTGGCATCGACACGTCTACATTCACTTATACCCTTCACCTGTTTGAAGTATTTTGAGACGACTAGTGGATTTTTATTTCCTAATTTAATCTCAATCTTAGAACTCTCGACGAATACAGGGAACTCTGAATTGGCTGTTTTCGTCGTATGCACGTCGGAAACCAGGTTTAAAATATGGTTTATATTTCAAACCTTCATTTTCCAGGGGCTTCTTAATTTTCCTTCTTTTTCTCTCTATTAATTCGTCGCCATCGCCGTCACTTTCGGACGGCATCTTGCGTTATTAACAATTTTTACACTTAAAAAACTACAAAACATACAAAAATTATAAAATAAAATTGAGCTTGAAAAAGCGCGCCTTTCTTTTCCCGCCAACCTAATGTATGTTTACAATTTCATACCATAGACAATAGACTACTGATAGCCTATTAACTATTACTGATAGACAGTTGACTAAGCTTGGGGTATAATTGCTATTTAAGAATCATATATATTCCATAATATGACCAATTGTGATCACGGTAAACATACCCGCTAGCGCTATAGCTATTTAGTATTCAAAATAATGTAGGCTTTATATCTTATGCATGCGTATAGGATATAAGGTTTACATTAGTTTGTACTAGTAATCATTTCTCCACTAACAGTGCAAACAAACGTAATTCTTATATTCTACGAAATACGGTCGACATTTCTAAGCTATACTTCCTCAGCAACATTTCTAATCAATATAGCAAACTATCGCCACCTGATGACATTCGATTGAACCTAGACGCCAAATTTTTGCTATTTGCGGACCAGATATCGCCATTTTAACATACTATCATATATTTCTGTTATTTGATTCAATCACCATTTATTTATTTATTTATTTAATTTTTTACATTTTTTTAATTTTAAACAAAGTTAGTCAATTGTACATCGTGCTAATCTGCAGACCAGCATGTTGCCGCGAACTGACAGCGCCCTTCGCTCACTTCCCTTATTTCCCCTGAGAACAAGAAATTCATCCCTGTTAGAGTTATATTTAAGTCCATTGCCCTCCGGATAACCTTCACAAATCTGGAGCAGCTTTCGTAATCCTCTGACTGAGGGACTCAGTAGAACCATGTCGTCGGCATAGCTAATGTTAGTCACTGGCATGTCACCTATTGAACATCCAACGCCGGCTCCACCTCCACTGAGCTCCTCGATGAGCTGATTAATATACAGATTAAAAAGCTTCGGTGAGGTCAGACCTCCCTAACGCACGACACATTCCATTCTGTACGATTGCATTCTATTAACAAAAACAAATACATTTTTAAGCACATATATATATTTACGAGAGTTATTCAATCTTTAAAAATATAAATAAATAACCTTGTTCATATTAACCTTGTATATTTTTATGCAAAACTATGGCCATCTATGTAAATTAATTATTGTAACTGAAAGTATAACCAAGAAATATCGACTGTATTGTGTAGGATTTAAGAATTACATTTGTTTGTAATAACAATAATTTTTCCCAGTAATCGCGATTAGCAACAACGCTATCTGCTTTTATATTATTCAATCGATACTGGACAAAACGATTGCTATTACTAACAAATGTCATCATTAAATCCTATACGCATGCACACGATATAAGGCTTATATTACTTTGTATACGCAGCAAAACAGTAGCGCTGTTATATGTAAGGATTAAATTTGTTTGTATTAATCTATTACTCTCTTTTTTCATTGTATATCTATAATTTTGTTATCAAGATTTTGTACGCACTATTTAATATAGTGCGTACAAAATAATTAAATTATTAAAAAGCCAATAGCAGATGGTGCTATATGAGTGTTTCATATCATGATCACTAGGTGATTGGTGATTCTATCCATGCCTACTTGATACGTAGTAACTATTTTACTTAGTAATCTATGGTAGTAACTATGCGTACTAACCTGTGGTAGTAACTTTAATTAGTCTGTGCCAAGGATACAACAGATAAAAGTAAAACGTAATGTTCCATTATTGTACGTTGAAAGTTGAAACTTCACCTTCTTAAAAAGATTAAGTAAAGTTGTTGTTTCCATAATCAATTTGTTTTTAAGTTGTAGTAATTATTTTTAATAAATCAATTAACAGTACCATTTATAATTCATTCATTGATTACAAGTAAAGTGGCAATTAAAAACTATTGGGCACTAGAGCAAATAATTGTTTTTATGTACATAATATATTAGGTACGTAATTTGAATTTACACAGTCGTTTCGTGAGTAAATGTGTTATTGCTGTTGCCAATCAGGCGTGGTATTTAACACATCAGGCTCCACGTAACATTGTGAATCAACGTTTAAGTATGGCAATTCATCACAGTATTAAGTATATTTTACTCGGAAGAAACTTACACCAAAGGAAGGTTCTATATTCAAGTCGTTCGTTAACCTCAGGAAGACCTGAACATACCAATGTGAGTTGAATAATTTTTAAAGCTAAAAGCTATATAGATAACTGCTTTATATATTGTTCTTTACACAATCACTCAACAGTAATAATTTATTATTATAATAAGCTCATTTAGGAAGTGGATCCTGCCTTTTCTTATAAGTTTATACATATACCAATAAGAATTAATAAAAAAGCATTTTTACCACAAGAACTGGTTTAAAATTTTCAGTTAATAACTCCCGCAACCTATTATAGTGTGTGTTGAGATATGGTTGGATGAATTTAACAATTCTCCATAGGTCTAGGTACGTAACTAAACATATACACAAAGAAATCTTCCAGTAACTCAGGAGTGCCAAACATTTTATTTCAATTATATGAATTACAAATAAAGAATATTGTGTAGTATACCATAATAAAGTATTTAATATTTTCTATAGTTCACCTTCTACAGTTCTACAGTTACAATAAATTACATTAAATAATATTTATATTTATTTGCTTCAATATTTTTAAAACTATTATAGCAATAACTATGATAGCAATCATACAATAATAAATGATGCAAATGCAATCAAACATTTTTAATGTTTAAAATAATACTAATAGGTATCTGTGGTAATGTAATTTGTTGTAATCTGCCTACTAAAAAGAACCTTTTTTGACATATTTACATTTAGTTAAGTACCTCCATAGGTTTAGGTATATAACAAAATTTATATCATAAATGTATACTTCATAGAATAGGTACATCATATATAAATTGTATTTACTCAGAATTATCTTTTCTACAGCACAGCAAATTTTCAATAGTAGGTAACTGTGTATTTTAATAATGAATAATTATAATTTAATATATATTAAATAATGGAATGCACACACTGAACATAATACTATGGAACCATCAGTACTGAAAAGTGAAGTTTATGCTGCAATAAATCAACTGGAGAAGTATAAGGCTGTAGGAGCTCATAACATACCGATAGAAATCTTTAAAAAGATGGGTGAATTTAAAGTTGAAATGCTGTACGCTATCTGCACTCGCACCTGGGAGACAGAAAAATGGCCCCTAGACTGGGCACACTTTGTGTTCATACCACTGCACAAGAAAGGGTCAATAAAGAAGTGCAGTAATTACAGGCTTATAAGCCTGTAATTACTGGCATGTGAAATCAAGGCTATAGCCTTGATTTCACATGCCAGCAAAGTACTTCTACATATTATCAACACCAGACTACAAGCTTTTCTAAATCCTGAAATAGCTATGGAGCAAGCGGGATTTGTCAAGGGTTGAGGGACAAGGGAGCAAAATTTCAACTCTCCGACAAATAATCAATAAGTCTAGAGAGTTCCATATCAAACTCTATATATGCTGTGGGATGTGCTCACTCAAATGGGAGTACCTAATGACTTAGTTCGTCTGATTTGCCGACTTTACGAGGATGGAACTGCGACTGTTCGGATAGATGACGTAGAGTCAAAAAGCTTACAGACACATGCTGGTGTTCGACAGGGATGTATCTTTTCTCCACTCCTTTTCAATATCTATACGGAGTGTATTATGAGAATATGTTTAAAGTATTGGGACAAAGGGGTTTCTGTGGGAGGTCGAAAGTCATCCAACTTAAGATACGCCGATGACACTACTATTCTTGCTCAAACAAAAGAAGACATGGATAATCTGCTGACACGTCTAGAAACAACAAGCATTTCCTTTAGTTTTCCCCATCTTTCTATATGGTGCAGAGACGTGGAGGGTTCGTTTGAAAATACCTTGGACAGCGTTTCGGATTAACACCTCGATATTGGAGGATCTCAAAATTAAACGAGAATGTCTGCTATGGTGCAGATAAGAATCCTCAAATACTTTGGCCATAACGTTCAAAATGAACATTCAATGGAAAGCATAGTCCAGGGGCAAGTTGAAAGCAAGAGGTCACGCGGTCGTTAGTCCACGCATCGGACGGACCTGATACGATCCACAACTCCTCAATCCGTAGGCCAATGTGCTAGAGACGCATTGCAAAGGCTGCAATAATGGACGCAAAAGATTATCAACCACGACCACTCTGTCAAGAGTGAACGAAAGAAAGAAAATAATAGAAATGAATTATTGTAAATTAATTTTACAATATACACTAACTCAAGCATTTGTTTTGTTGCTCTATCACTACTACCAACACCCACCCGCAGTGAAGAAGACACGAGTGAGACGACTCTAACTGTGAGAATGACTGAAATCAGAAAGAGCCATTGCTTAATTGTCTTATCTCAGCTCTCGAAAACATTAATTTTTTCAATGATTTGCTATCTTTAAAATCACAACAATCAAGCTAGTTCTATCAATACAGATCACAATGGAAGAAAACCTACAACAAACACAACTCAAGGTTATAATGGTCCAGTTCAAAAGATCAAATATTGATAACTTCGTAACAAGAAAAACACACTAGAAACACAATCGTTATTACTCAAAGATAATTCTAAAAATAATTAAATTATCTTTACGCCTAAGGTACAGTTCTTTACGATCGTGTATTGGAATTTAATTATTCAGTACTGTTTAAAAATATTTGTATATATTGTTTTGTATAAATTGACGAGCGCCAAGCGGCGCGACCGGCCGGATCAACGACCTTTGTGCATTCTATCGTTGACGCGAGCGCCGATACTTAGTAACGTTTCGGATACTATAAAGACAGGATTTTATGGTAGAACGCACACGCGTAATTATGCGGTTTGGGGGTGGTTTTTTAGATGCCACGACTGCATTGACTTTTGATATTGATATGTATGTAGTATTTAGTGACACGGTTTTAACCAGTGAAACGTGTGACAAGACGCGACCGTCTGCGGTTTTAGTACGCATTGGGATTACTGTTTCCCCATAAAGGGACGATTCAATAACGTGTGACCTTACGAAGGTTGTGTGCACACCGGGTGCTATTTGTGTTATTTAACCGCGTTAGTGAAGTGTATACTCCGGGAGAAATAGACAGTACGTGTCCGTGGAAGACTGCTGAGGCGAGCCAACGGGTTCGGGAATCGGCCAAGTACATACAAGCGCACACACAAACGTACACATATACACGCAGTTATTCATGAGGCCGGACCGCATACAGCTGACGGCTGCATAAGGTAGGTTGAGACGCCGAGACGACGGGCCCAGGTCTCGGAGGTTGTTTCATCCGCCCGCACGTTTGTGCGCAACATATATTATAATAGCTCTATTCAATCGAGTCGACCTCGTGAACCTCCCAAAGCCACTAATCGTACGCTCCGCAGTCGGACGCCGCCGCCGCGCCGGCCGCCTCCGAGCTGCTCGTGGACCGGTTCGGCCGCAGACATGACTATCTGCGCATCTCGCTCACCGAAAGGTGTAACCTCAGATGTGAGACATTTTCAACTTTATTTCGTAAATTTTGTCGGCAATCGACATTCGGCGAGCCGAGCCGACCGGCAACGGCGTGTCTTGCGGCAGGCCAGTACTGCATGCCGGCGGAGGGCGCCCCGCTGAGCGCGCGCGCGGCGCTGCTGGCGCGCGACGAGCTGCTGCGGCTGGCGGGCGTGTTCGCGGCGCTGGGCGTGGGCAAGCTGCGGCTGACGGGCGGCGAGCCCACGCTGCGCGCGGATCTCGTCGAGCTCGTGGGCGAGCTGGGCGCGCTGCGCGGCGTGCACACCGTGGCCATGACCAGCAACGGGCTGGCGTTGGCGCGGCGGCTGCCCGCGTTGCAGCGTGCCGGCCTCAGCGCGCTCAATCTGTCGTTGGACTCGCTGCGCGCCGAGCGCTACGAGCGGATGGCGCGCCGGCCGGGGCTGCCGCGCGCGCTGGCCAGCCTGGACGTGGCGCTGCAGCTCGGCCTGCGCTCCGTCAAGATCAACACGGTCCTCATGAGAGGTGCGTCGCGGCGCGGCACGCACTGGCGGCACGCCGGAAGAGACGCTCTAGATAACACGAAAGTCATACTATATATTATATATCTCCATCGAATGCTTCGCACCGTTTTATGAAATCGAATCGTTCCTCGCGTCGACCCGACCGCTAAACTATATAACTAAAATCCAAATTGATTCTGGAGGTATCGGCGTTAGACGTTCTTAAATTTATTTTTAATAGATTTATAGAAACAGGTGTTACTTTGCGGAATTCCATATTACAGAATTATTACGTACATACGTTATTAATAGTCCTGTTGGAGTTTCTGTTATTTTTATACAAATAAATTCCGAGGGGTTGTGGCTACGCGCAGCGATTAGACGACTCAGACTACGGCTGGCGTCCGCAGTGGCTGGACGGCCGAGGGTGGTGCGGTACCTGCTGTCGAACGACCGACAGATACCCTTATGATAAATATATACGTACTGAGGTACTAAATCGAAGCAATTTAATTTACACTAATGGTCATCGATCATAGAATGACAAAATATCTTTAAATAATAAATAAAAAATTCTGATAAACATTTATATCCGATTGTAATTTTATATTTCTTTTTATTTGAAGTTTTTTCCAAGAATCTAATTTCTTAGGCATCGTCTCACGCGTATTATCCTATAATAAACGATCAAACTATTCGATGATCGACTATAAGTACGTATGACGCCCGATTATTTTATTCGTACATAAAACACGTATCGCACATGCATTATATTTTCCTATATCCCTTCTATGTGAGAAGTTTCCTCTATACCGCCGCTGCGACTCGCACGTGAACTGGATTTTTTATATTATGCATCGTTGCAGGATTCAATGAAGATGAGATCTGTGATTTCGTCGAGCTCACCAGAGACCGCGCAGTGGACGTGAGGTGAGCGGACCCGGCTCTCGGCACACTAGGATCCGAGTCGATCGAGTCTCGAATCAATCTCTGACCTCACGCCGGCCGGCCGCCTCGAGCGACGGCCCGAAACAAGTTCGAATCTTGAAAACGATCTCGATCAAATCTGTGCAGTCTCGAGCGTCGATACGGCGAATATCACTATTTTTGTCTATCGCTATCGCATTTCGAAAGAACTACACTTAGACAGAATGTGACAGGGCGTGCTCCGTGCGGACAGGTTCATCGAGTTCATGCCGTTCTCGGGCAACGGCTGGCGCGACGAGCGCATGGTGCCCGAGAGCGAGGCGCTGCGGACCCTGCGCCGCGCCTTCCGCGACCTGCGCCCCGACCGGCCCGGCGGCTGCCAGACCGCCACGGTACGCCGCCCGCCCGCCGACCGCCCGCCGCCCGCCGCCCGCCGCCCGCCGCCCGCCCGCTCACCGCCCGCTCGGCCCGCAGATGTGGCGCGTGCCGGGGTACGCGGGCCGCGTGGGGTTCATCTCGTCGATGACCAAGCCGTTCTGCTCGTCGTGCAACCGGCTGCGGCTGACGGCCGACGGCAACCTCAAGGTCGGTGCTGGCGCGGGCGAGCCCGGCGCGCGCCTTCGGTCGATTCCGTAACGGAACCGCGCGTGCCGCAGGTGTGCCTGTTCGGCTCCGCGGAGACCGGGCTGCGGGACGCGCTGCGCGGCGGCGCCTCGGACGCCGAGCTGGCGCTGCTGGTGCGCGCGGCGCTGCGCCGCAAGCACAGGCAGCACGCCGGTGAGTGGGCGCCGGCGGGTGTGTGATAAGTGATGGGTGAATGGATTATAGATTATTAGAAATCCACGGCATCATTATCTTATTTATTTTTATGTTTTTCCTATAGTAAGGTTATCAATTAATATTGCCCGTACGTGGTATTTTTTTCGAATCATACCTTAAATAAGTCTTCGGTGCATTAGTACCTTACACGTATTAGTATAAATACGGACACGCGACGATACCGCACTCAGTTTGCAACCGTCTACGAGCGACGCGAACGACGCGCGCGCACCGGCATTAGTTTTAGTAGCATTAGTATATAGCAGCATTAGTATTAGTCTATCATTAGATTTATAAAAAATTATAAATATTAAAAAAGTACAAAATTATTAATTCGCAATCTCACCCACCCTACAGGAAATACCAACCGAACCAATACACTAGCCATGAGGAAAAGTGAAAAGTAACGCGTTCTCTTGCCTCTTCTCCCCGACAATATATGAAATTTAATTATCTCTTTCTTCCTTCAGTAAATTTATCTCTATCTCGATTTTCGTTCCTCTCGCATGTTTCGTAACACGTGCTCCAGCTCAGTCCAGGAATCGAACTAGAAAAAAGATTCTTCAACGATCGGACGTTATTTCTTTCTCAAATGAGCTAACATTTCATTCGCGTACGAATATACGAATAAATCGTCGGGCCCGCCGCCGCGGCCCCGCGCGCTCACGTGGCGCTGTCCGCAGGCATGGCCGCCCTGGCGCGCGCCCGCGACCGGCCCATGGTGCTGATCGGCGGCTAGGCGCTAACGCCCGACCCTCCACAGCGGCGGCGGCGGCGGGGGCGGCGGCGCGGGCGCGGGCCCCGCGGGCGGCGTGGGCGCGGGCCCCGCCGGCGGCGCCGCTGCGGCGGGCGGCGCGCGGCCTGTGCTCGGGCGCGCTGTCGCACGTGGACGCCGAGGGCCGCGCGCGCATGGTGGACGTGGGCCACAAGCCGCTGACGGCGCGCGCGGCCGAGGCCGAGTGCTACCTGGTGGTGGGCGCGCGGCTGCTGCGGCTGCTGCGCTCGGCGCGGCTGGCCAAGGGCGACGCGCTGACGGTGGCGCAGGTGGCGGGCGCGCTGGCCGCCAAGCGCACGGCCGACCTGGTCCCGCTGTGCCACCCGCTGCCGCTCGAGCTGGCGCGCGTGCGCGTGCAGCTGCCGCGCGGCGCCGCGCCCGACGCCGGCGGCCGCGTGCGCCTCAGCTGCGAGTGCCGCGCCACCGCGCGCACGGGCGTCGAGATGGAGGCGCTCACGGGGTGCGCGGTGGCCGCGCTGGCGCTCTACGACATGTGCAAGGCGGTGGACCGGCGCATGGTGATCGCGGACCTGCGCGTCGTGCGCAAGTCGGGCGGCTCGTCGGGCGCCGCGCCGGACGAGGGGCCGGACGCCGGGCCGGACGCCGCGCCGGACGCCGCGCCGGACGCGGTCCGGGTGCGCGCGCACGACACGTCCCCGCTGCGGCCGGACGAGACGTACGCGCCGACGGACGTGGCGCACTTCTAGCGCGGCCGGGCCGCTGCGGTCGCCACGTGTTCCGAATTATTGCAGTATCGGTTACCTTAACTGAATCGGCGTCGCGGCGGACGATCGAGACGCTTCGGTCGGGATATATTTATGTGGCAGTTGTTTGTTAATTTTGGAAAATCTCGTCGTTGTTTTTGTAATTAATAATAAGTATTTCTGAAAATTTCGAATAAGCTACTTCTGTCTATAGAAACATGGAACTTTGCTTTTAAGGGGAGCTTTCGATATAAAAAAAACTCCATCATCTAATATGTGATCTCGTTTACTGCATCTTCCCATAGAAATTCTTTAAAAAAATTTATAAATAATTGGTTAATTTTTAATTACGGGCTAAAATCGAGGAAAATCCCCAAAAAGGATATCTCCGAAATGGTCCCGGGCGGAATGCGATCCGCGTGCGTTCTGTATCCGCAACCCACAGCACTGCGCACCCTCGGTCGGTCTGAATTAAGGCACATTCCAAAAAAAATCCACACAATCTCGAATCGTATTGAATTTTAATAAATTTTATAATAAGCATATTTAAGAATATTAATGTACCCGCTTTATAAATTCCACAGTGGAAATTACGATACTAGTTTAATAAGAATACTAATTTTGTTTTTTATACATTTACATGTGATGTTAGCATTAGCGTGGGTAAAGTTATACTAAGTCATATAATCGGGACTCGGGAGAAGATATTTTTATATTTTTTGTATATGTTATAAAATAAATGATATATTTACGTAAAAAGTGTTTTATTATCAGATAAGTTTGTATTCGCTAAATATTGTGTTAGCGCTGTTTATTAAGTTAAAGAGAACGCTAGAACACCGCTCAGCCGCTGGCGACCAGCACGTTGCTCTTGGCGGGCGCGGCGCCAGTGCCGGCGGGCGGCGCGGCCGCGTCCGCTCCCCGCTGCACGCGGATGTCGTGCCGCTCGATGTACTCGTTGATGTCCTGGCCCTTACGGGTGAGCTGCTCGTTGAGGGCCTGCGACGAGGACGGTAGGCTCGCATCACATACTGTTTTTTATAAATTGACGCGCACCAAGCGGCGCGACCGGCTGGATCAACGACCTTTATGCATTCTATCGTTGACGCGAGCGCCGATAGTTAGTGATGTTTCGAACACGACAGGAAGAAGCCGCGCGCGCCTGTATACGGCATTCCTTTTATAACGCACACGCGTAATTATGCGTTTTGGGTGTGGTTTTAGATTTAGTGACGCGTTCAATTAGTGAAGCGTTTAACAAGACGCGACCGTCTGCGGTTTTAGTGCGCGTTCGGGTTAATGTTCACCGATATGGGACGATTCAATAACGTGTGACCTTACGAAGGTTGTGTGCACACCGCGTGTTATTTGTGTTATTTAACAGATATAGTGAAGTGTATACTCCGGGAGAAATAGACAGTACGTGTCCGTGGAAGACTGCAGAGGCGAGCCAACGGGTCCGGGAATCGGCCAAGTACATACAAGCGCACACACACACGTACACATATACACGCAGTTATTCATGAGGCCGGACCGCATACAGCTGACGGCCGCATAAGGTAGGTTGAGACGCCGAGACGGCGGGCCCAGGTCTCGGAGGTTGTTTCATCCGCCCGCACGTTTGTGCGGAACACATACCTTACTAGATTTTCCTACGTAGATTACGATGGGGTGTAATCTCAAATATTCAATTTAAAACTGTTAAAGAATTTCAATTTGACACCAATGTTTCCATAAATTATGTTCTATCACAGGGATACTTCATAGCTTCATCAGTTTGAGAGTGCATATATGTATATTTTGTGAATGCACTTCTTACAATGCTTCCTTGCAATGCAAAATATTATTACTTTTGTCTTACAATGCTTTTTAAACCTTGCTCGTTAGCAACTATGATACCACAACACTTTAACATAGCAAAGTTTTTTTGATATATTTCAAAATGTTATCATAGGTGAGTAAATTAAATGCCTAATATGATCCCACAGTTTGGCAAGAATTCTATCCTTAGCGAGAAAAACTTCATTATCTTGTACAATAGGTGGGTTTATTGTATTTTTTTTTTAGTTATACAGAAAGGTTAATAAGTCATTTTCTTTTTCTTTTTCTCTAATTCGCTATTTATCCATTTCAT
Organism: Morpho deidamia; assembly: GCA_947086505.1. Lineage (NCBI taxonomy): Eukaryota > Metazoa > Arthropoda > Insecta > Lepidoptera > Nymphalidae > Morpho > Morpho deidamia. The sequence continues at coordinate 18,020,050 of CAMTZC010000017.1, read as the reverse complement.
TTTTTAAATATAATATTTTTCATATTAATCGTTACCTGGCATTAAGCAAAATAGAAAACCTAATGACTCTTGCTAGCTAGCACAGGCCTAGGTCTATTTGGGCTGCATATTAATTAATATTTGATTTAATATTTTATGTTTGTGAATGTATCTTTTAAGAATTTAAAAATGTATTCTTTTTATAATTTTTGGTATTTTTTATACACAGATTTTGAGAGGTTTACAATTTTATATAAATATTCATTTTAATAAATTTACTTTTTATAATACTATGTATTTAATAAGTAAATATTAATAAATAAAACATAATAAAAATTTAAAATATGAGGAAGGAACCTTTATTTATGGAAACAACCATGTTCCAATATTGAATGGTTCAGACTAAATAATTTGGTACTAAACTCAAATAAAACGAAATGTTTAGAATTTGCATTACCTAATACAGCTAAAAAAGCTAATGAGCTCTTAATAGACAATGTACCACTAAGAACAGAAAATACAACTGTATTTTTGGGAATGACGTTGGATACAAAACTCCAATGGAGCACACACATAACAGCTCTCGCAGGGAAACTCAGTTCAGCAGCCTATGCTATTCGAAAGATAAGACAGTTTACAGACGTCGAAACAGCAAAACTAGTTTATTTTGCTTACTTCCATAGCATTATGTCTTATGGAATAATGTTATGGGGTAAATGTGCTGATATTGAGAAAATTTTTGTATTGCAAAAAAGAGCCATACGTGGCATTTATAATTTGAATTCGCGTGAGTCCCTGCGAGAGAAGTTTAAGGAAACAGGTATTCTTACGTTAGCTTCACAGTATATTTTTAGCAATTTGATTTTTGTGCATAAAAATATACATAATTATAAAAAGATTGGCGATGTATATAATAGACAAAGTAGGAACCGACATAAGCTTGCGGCTCCTGCTTTGCGCCTTGTAAGAGTACGTAAGTCGTTTGTGGGTTTGGGTATAAGATTCTATAATAAAATTCCACAATCAATTTTAACTTTGCCATTACAGCAATTTAAAAATACTGTTAAAAAGAGGCTGATACAGAAAGCCTATTATACCGTGGAGGCTTACATTGATGATAAGAATGCATGGATATAGCTGCTCTTCGACCTTGTGCAGGATAGCTATGACAAAATGTAATTAGTATTAAGAATCTTCTTTTTTAAAAGAGCTCCACCGAGTTTCTTGCTGGCTCTTCTCGGTAGGACGGCTTTCCGAACCAGCAGTAAAGTTGACGATTCAAAAGCACTTGTTTACAAGTTTACTTGAATAAAGAATATTTTGAATTTGAATTGAATTTGAATTTGAATAATATAGTAATAATAATTAATGGTGATAATGAGAAATATACTCTTAATACATATTGTCACAACAAAGCAAAATGTTACCTGCAGTGCTTGTGGAAGTCTTTCTCTATTGCCCTCGAGCTCTGGTAAAACCTGTGCTACCGTACGTTCCACCAAGACGCCACCCACCATTCGAAAACATTTTCTGTCTGGTTCAACTGCTTGCAGAGTCTCTATAACTATCCTGGAGGAAATAGTATACAATGAGGGTTTAGAACAGCATAATATGAAACGAAATAAAAAGATAAAATAGTGACAAGTTGGTCAGTTGTGTAACGCTAATTAGTTTCGTATTAGAAATGGTCAGGTAAATGTTCAGTTAATCTTAATCATGTTAAATACTAGTAACAATAACATGAATAGGATTAACTACACATAGCCTTATAAGCCAATTAGAATAACAATAGTCTTCTAAAATTATAAACGAACATGATTGTCACTGACATCATTATATCTATATTAAGACTTCAGAGTAAAAACTGTACGTACTTGTGCTCGTTGAGATCCATTTCTAGCTCGGATATTTTGTTAGCGAGCTGTCGCTGTTCACTGCGAAGGTTTTGAAAGCCTGCAAAGATTTCTTCATTAGATTTAGCTTTGCCTGCCTTGCTATTGTTTTTTGCCATGTTTAGTTTTAAAGAAACGGGTTACGGGTACGGTTAACAGAGGTTATGAGTAGGGAATAAGTAACAACTTTGCAAAAAATAATTCTTTAAATAAAGCTTCTGTTTGCTTAAATTAGATGAATATTTAATATATCTCTAAATTATTTTTTGTAATAATAGACTTATTATTACAAAAAATGATCCTCTATAAATTAGTTTGTTTGACTTTTCGTTTAACACAGACTTTAGATATTTTAGTTAGTAGTCTATGTCATGTGTCACTCACTAACCCCTGGTAGCACGGGCGTAAAAATTACGTAGCGTTAAAATTTAACAATAGGCGTTATAAGAAGTTTCGTATGGTATATTCAGCTTAACGCCCTCGCCCTAACGACTAAAATGGAACACTGCACGATAAAATACGCCGCGATATAAATACGCTGTCGTGTGAACAGATACCTGGATACCCATTTGTTTCAATTCGGCGTAATTTTTACGTGTTATAAAAATCATCTCGTGCGAACGAGGGGTAACTAAAAATATATATATATGTCTCAACGCCATCTGCCAGGTAGGCGACCCCAAACAAATTATTTACTGTGGCAGCTATGTATCAATATATATATTTTTTTATAAATAAAATCCACAATGTAGTATTTGCATTGTATATAGTTATAGTTGTACTATACACTGTCTCGTGCTCATGGTGTGGGGGGTGCGCGTGGGAGTATTACCGCGCGAGCCACGGGCGAGAGCGGACGCGTCACCTGCGCACATCGTGAGTTACCGAGCCAGTGCATCGTGTGTATAGAAACACTACACACAATATATATAATTCTAAAATAGAAATATATTTAAAAATAGTTTACGAAATTTCCTTTGATTTTCTTTCACTTTTTTTAACTTATATAAACTATGAAGTGAGTCTTACGTTAGTAGAAATTTAACGTCAGTCCTTGGTCATGTCATGTCTAATAGACATATTATTAATTAAGTAAGTCTAAGTTTAGTATATTTTAGTAGTCTATGGTTTAGTACTCTATGGATGGTCAAAACTCAAAGTTACTATTTTAGTTAGTAGTCTATGGTCAAAGCCATGTCATAGATTTGTGAAGTTATGCGTAAAATAAATATAAACAAAAAGTTAAGGTTTTCAGAAAGCCAATGAAAGAGATTTCTGGTATAATAAAATTGTATACCTACTATATTTAATTAAATAGTTTATAATAAATATTACATAATACGTATCGGTAAACATACCGATGAAAACGGAAACAATACTGTAAAGCTGTTAAAAACGATATCACGATGAAACTTGAAGAAAGTGGGCTATGTGGGACGGAGAATCCTCTCAGCGCTGAGGTGGTGACCGGCTGCGGGCGAGTGCAGCGGCTGAGCGCCGACGGGGGCGTGCTCGTCTTGAGCGAGAGCGGGGCGCGGCTGCGGAGCTGGCCGCTGCACGCCACGCGGCTCAAGGCCGACTGGACGGTTCGTGAACTCCTCTGTCGTTCACCTCGCGAGGTAGAGCCCTCGGTGCGGCGGCCACGCGACTGCTCGCCGCACTCCGGGGGCCGCTCCAACGTACACTGGTGCGCCGTACACCTAACTGGTGTACAATCACACAACAATTAATATCACAAGTCACAACACACTATGGATGATACGTTAATTTACATGGTTACAAAGTATATATAAAATAAATGGAAATTAAATAACAATTACAAGTTGTAGTCAGTAAGTTTGTACTAAAATAAAAAACGCCTTAGGACAATTATAACCCACTAAATATGTAGATTGAAATCTGGTGTAAAAATTACAAGTAGTACTTATTTACTAGAACTCAACATACGAATGCAAGGGTGGTACAAAATATATCTATATTATGTCAATTGAAAATATTGTTGAATGCGAGAACATCGAAAGAAGAAGCCGCTCCGTTCCAGACTAGTGTCAATAATTGGGGAGAATCGTATTCGTGGGAACTTCAAGGCGTACTTAACTCTCGGCACCAATGTCACATTAATGTAAAACAAAATGAAATACAGTTGACATAGAATTAATAAACAAATCTATGATTTAATATTGCAAGGATCCCATGGGAACTAGCGGATAGTACTGCCATGCAGGTACGATTGACACTGCCCCAATTCCTATGATATAAGGTTATCTATATCGGCTTTCATCCCTACTTCAATATAGGGCACTCGAAGGAAAAGAAACAAGTTCGGTTCTGGCAGATAGGACCCCGCTACCGATCATATTAAAATACGTCGTTCGGACCGGGCGAGGGCGTCGCGTAACGGACGAACTCTGCCGTAGAGCGGCGCGGTGACCCTCGAGGCGGGCGGCGACACGCTGGCGTGGAGCGTCGGCGCGGACGGCGCGCGGCCGGCGCTCGCCGCGCTGGCGGCGCGGGCGGCCCCCGGCGCGCCCTCCGACGCGGCGCTCGCGGCGCTGCTGGAGGACGCGGAGCCCGACGACGCCGACGCCGAGCGCCGCGTGCGCCGACTCGGCGAGCGGCTCGCGCGGCTCGACGCGCTCAACGTGGGCGGCATGCTCGCCGCCGCGACCGAGGGCGGGGGCGCGCGCCTGGCCGCCGCGCTCGAGGCGGGCGGCGGCGCGGCGGCCGGGCTGTCGGCGCGGCTCGCGCGCCTCGAGGCGATGACGCGCTCCGCCCCCGCCGCGCTGCACGCGCGCTCGGGCGCCGCCCGCGCCGACGCGGCCGCGCGCGCCCTGCTCGCCGAGCTCGCCGACATCTACGACTGGCTCGACGACCCCGCGCTCGGGGACCTCGACTCGCTGCCGAAGGTGGGCGCGCCGTCGCCGCGGCCGCGGGCGGTGCGGGGGGCGGGCGGTGACTGGCCTCGTGCGCGGCAGGTGTCGCTGGGCAGCGCGGAGGGCCGGGCGCGCGCGCTGGCCGCGGCGGACGCGCTGCGGGTCGCCCTGCGCGGGCCCCGCGGGCGGCCGGCGAGCGCGGCGCGTCTCCGGCTGGGCGCGGTGCGCGAGCGGCTGCGGCGGCTGGGCCGCGCGCGGGACGCGCTGGCGGCGGCGCTGGCCCGGCACCTGAACAACGCGCTGATCCACCTGGCCAACGAGGCGCACGCCGCGCCCGCGCCGCGCGCCCACCACGCGCAGCTGCTGCCGTACGCGCCTTTCCTGCGCTGGCTGAAGGACTGCGACGAGAAGGCGTTCGAGGGGCTGCTGCAGGTGTACGTGAGCACGTGGGCGCGGCTGTACGAGCGCGACGTGCGCGCGGCGTGCGAGGCCGCCCGCGCCGCGCTGCAGCACGCGGCGCCCGAGCGCATCGACGAGCTGCTGGACGAGGTGCGCCGCCGGCAGCGGGCCGCCGCCCGGCTCGCGGGACCTCGTTCCGATCGTCGCCTTCCCTTCCAGGTGCTGACGCTGGTGGAGACGATTTGCAACGCCGAGCAAGATTTCTGCACGCAGTTCTTCCACTTGGATGCGGACGTGAAGGTATAACGGCGCTCGAATCTCGCCGCTGTTCGGCGGTTTCGCTGACTAGTAGTGATCCTATGCGACGTAATTTTCCGGTCGAATCTGGTCGCGGTACGGTACGTGCGTTTCGAAAATCATCATTCGTATCATCGAAATCATTCGTAGGTCGGGTGAGGGAAGCGACGGGTCGATCTCTAACATGAGACGTTTCGACGAATATATTTTTATCGACACGAATGAAGGTGTCAGAGTTGTTAGCTAATGACGATAGATGGCAGCACTCATCGTTCATTTTGCGCTATCGTTTGTATTTTCATTTCCTATAACCCGATGCATACAATACGCCGAGATGGGATAGTTGTAATTTATACGTAGCGTACCGTCGGTCGGAACGGTTCCCTCCGAATGCCGGCGGTCCCCGAGCGCCCGACCCGACCCGACCCGACTGTACCGACCGCGCGCAGGCCGACGGCGGCGACGGCGAGCGCGGCGAGGGTGAGGCGCGACGTTCCGCGGGCGAGGCGCGGCGGCTGCTGGCCGAGCTGTTCCCCGCGCTGGAGGGCGAGCTGGTCGCGCTGGTGCAGCACATCGAGCGCCACGAGCCCTAGTGAGTGCGGCGTGCGAGCGAGCCCGGCGCCCGGCGCTCGGCGCGGCGGCCCACCGAGCGCGCCCGTTGCAGCGGGGCCATGCGCGCGCTGGCGTGCGCGGGGCGGCGCGTGCTGCGCGGCGCGGAGGGCGAGGCGGGCGCGGCGGGCGCGGAGGGCGGCGAGGCGCGGTGGGCGCGCGCGGCGCTGGCGGCCGCGGCGGTGGCGGCCAAGCGCGGCGCGGACCGGTTCGTGGCCGAGCGGCTGGCGGCCATGCCGGAGGCGGTCCGGCTGGCCGCGCGCAAGCCCAAGTGCGGCGTCCTGAGCTTCATCCCCGAGCTGGAGGAGCTGAGCGCGGTGTGCGAGGCGATCTTCGCGCGCGGCCGCCGCGCCGACCTGGACCGCTGGTACCTGTCGCTGACGGCGGGCGCGCTGCGCGCCGTGGCGGCGGCCGAGCACCCGCGCACGCCGCGCGCCGTGCTGCAGCTCGAGAACTACCACCGGCTGCACGCGTGCGCGTCGGCGCTGCGCGTGCCGGCGCTGGACGCGCTGCGCCGCGACGCGCGCGCGCGCTACGCCGACGCGCTGCGGCAGTACGTCACGCAGTACTTCGGGCGGCCGCTCGAGAGGCTCGCGACGTTCTTCGAGGGCGTCGGCGAGGCGGTGGCGGGCGGCGTGCGCGAGGACGAGGTCTGCTACCGCGCCGCCTTCAGCAAGCACGAGCTGCGCCGGCTGCTGGCGCTGTACCCGGCGGCCGAGGTGCGCCGCTCGCTGCACCGCCTCTACCGCACCGTGGAGAAGCACCTCAGCGAGGAGGGCGGGCTGCTGCAGGTGGTGTGGCGCGCCATGCAGGAGGAGTTCATCGCGCAGCACGTGGCGCTGCAGGTGAGCGCGGGCGGTGTGGTCCCGGCCCGGCCCGGCCCGGCCTGGCCGCCGCCCGCTCAGTCCGTCCGTCCTCAGGCGCGCATCGCGGCGTGCTACCCGGGCGCGGGGCTGGCGCTGCCGCTCACCACGCAGGACATCCTGGACGCCTTCTCGGACATCGCGCGCGAGCACTGACCGCCCGCCGCCGACTCGCGGCCTGCCCGTGCTGCTCGCTGGGAAAGTAAATAAATGTTAATCACGAAGCGCGCGTGCCTCATTCCGTGCCTCTAACGTGAACCTCATTTCAGTACTAGTATAAACGAAACCCTACGTCGCTGCCGATACGAGACCGCGGTATGTGTAATGACGGTCGCGACGAACGGATTCAGCGACTCAATAGTTACTACATACGTAACTTACTTTCGCTATCAGACTTCAACTTGTACCACATCTATCGGGTATGAAAAAAGGATAGTCCCCTATACATTTAGCACTATATATATTTTCTATTTACTGTATCGCGGATTATGTCAAAATAATTTTATTAATAACTTCGAATAGTTAACGTTCGTTATAATTGTGACCACTGAGTTTCTTGCCAGTTCTTCTCAGTGGATAGTAGCGTTCCGAACTGGTGGTAGAATCATCCTGCCATAATAATTACAAATTATATTAACTTAACTCTGTCAATACTTGTTAGTCCTGTTCCGTGTGTTGTAATCGTAGGTACGTTTGTCTTTATTGACTATTTGAGAAAGCTGAAATATTTAAGTGAAATTCCTTCCACTTTTAAGAATATATTTATTTAAACGTACGTACGTATAGTTTATTATTTTAAAATTAAAGTATGGGAATCGAGTCAAACCACATTCCAGACATATGTTTTTTTATCGCATTAGGTTGAGATGAGAACAAGTCTATTTCATGACAGTTTACTATTTGTTAAACGCTGCTGATGCACGACAGAAAAATGAATTTTTGCGATACTTAGTGGAGCCAAGCGTGACAAATAAGTTTTCAAAGGGCCGTCTTGAAATAAGTTTTTTAGGCACGTTAAGTTTGATAGAAAATAACAACTGTGGGGAGTCTATTTTACTTTGAGCAATATTTACTAAGTAAATAACATTAGCAATCTGTCGTCTTACTACGAGAGGAAGTAAATGATGTCTTTTACATCGCATTTCATAATTAGGGTCATGTTGACCACATTTGTATTGTAAAAATCTTAAAAATCTTTTTTGAATGGATTCTAATCTATTGATATACACATGATAGCACGGGTTCCAAACTTGGGATGCATACTCAAGGATACGCACGAACGAGCAGTACAGTACTTTGGATGACTTAATCTGTTTAAAATTTTTAGAAGATCTTATAACGAATCCTAAAGCTTTGTTGGCTTTCTTAACAATGTGTTCTATGTGTTCGTCAAGTATGATTTTGGAGTCCTGCACTACACCAAGATCTCCAACAGAATCCGTGATAGTCAATAGTTGATTTTTTAATTTGTAGTTATATCGCACCAAGTTATATTTCCGAGTAAAAACGATAGCCGTACACTTGACGACATTTAAATCCAATCTATTACATTCACAATATTGCTCAAATCTAATAAGATCCTGTTGGAGAAGCTCGCTATCATTAACAGTTTCGATACGTTTGTAAATTTTCATATCGTCAGCGTTGAGCGTATAACAAGAACTGAGAATGCTTGAAGCAGGAACCAACATCATTAATGAATAATACGAACAGCAACGGACCTAACAAAGAACCTTGCGTTAAGTTAAAGTAGATTGTGGAATTATATTATGGAATCTTATACCCGAACCCACAAACGACTTGTAGTACGCGGCAATAAATAATGCACATCGCGGCTTAGAGAGAAATCGGCTAGATTCTGCTTCATAGAGCATCGTCTCTGTCGCACAGACTGACGAACCCGTGTGTGACAGTGACAGACAGCGCTCTACGAAACCGAACTGGCCGGCTGTATTTTTGCAAGGTGCAAAGCAGAAACCGCAAGCTTATGTCCTCTTTGTCTATTATATACATATGAAGCATATATGAGGCGCAGTGTGAACTGTGAACGATGCAGTAGATCGCAGCGGAAGCCCCGCGCCCCGACTCCGATGGCGAGATGACACTCGCACCGCCCGTTCACGGCAGTCATTGTTTCAAAGACTACTCGATCTTGACTAATCTCGTTCTCTCGTCCCTTGTACTCTTTCACACCGGGCTAAACTAATGTTCTGGTCGAAGCCCAGTGCGGGTGTAATGAAGATATAATAAAGTATTATTCTTGAAACTGTAATGAGTTCACTGTATAATCCTATATTAATATTCAACATAAAGCTAACCGTCGTATCAGATGTACCGGGCGATAAATTTTTTAAAAACTATGTTAGAAACCAATAGTAGCTCGAGTTTCGACAAGAGACGGGCTCTACAACAGCCTTCACAGCTTTCATACCTATTCCCCCACTGACTACGAGCTGCATACAATGTTTCTACCCCCAGTGAAAACTGTTGTAACATTACAAACATCATGCTTACATCTGCATAATAATATTTTTAATTTCAGTTTGAAAGATTAATAATTAACTGTTACACTATAAGAGAGGTGTGAGAGTAAAGAGTAGTTCTTTTGTTGAATACTTTAATTTAACTAAACATTACATCACATACATCATACACGATTTGCATAATTTACACTATACTTCAGTCAAGGGACTTGGGCGGGGCGTAGTTCAGGTACAGCAGCCCGGAGCCTTTGGCCTGCAACAGGGAACCACTCATATACAAATATGTTTGTGGATACCTACTAATATTTTAAGAATAAATTCTGTCTGTCTACTATTCCAGAGCATATTAGCGTTATAAGACATATTGAGGTGAAATAGGTACAATTTAAAAATTCTTGTTTTTCTCTAAAGAACTGGAAATGTGAAAAGAACAGTACATAATAATTAAGGGTATTTCAACACTTAAGTTAACACAAATCAAAGTGTGGTCGATCTTGGTAGATAAACATACAATATATATGTAGATTTCTTTTCTAAGGAACTTTCATATTTTTTTTATTTAACTAAAGTTTCGAAAAGCGTATATTAAATAATTTCTTCTATAAGACAATGATTATACATTGTGTGGCTTACAATAGCAATGGATCCAACGAGGAAACTGATCCCCAAAAACAGGATGGTGTTGTAGCGGCGCTGGTTGGCGTCGTGGCGCGCCTGCCACGAGCCGTGCGGCACCGGCAGCTCGTCCATGCTGGGCGGCTTGAAGCCCTCGCCGGCGTGGTAGCGGCGAACTGCACGCAGTGTTCGTGTTAAGTGATTACTGAACATTATAGGGCTCCCAAGTCTAGAGACGTACTTCTATATTTCAAATCTGTTTTTATGCATTTTTATAGTTGTGACCTGAATGTTATCTACAATCTGGGGGTCTTAGTTTTGTATTGGATTATGATTTAGATTTTAAATGAAGATAATAAATACTGAACGATTAATAGAATGGTTATTATATGAATGGGCGGTATAATATTAGTCTATTAAAGTAATAAAAAAAAAGAATCTCTTAAGCGAACAGGAGTAGACTACTGGAGTACTGCAGTAGCTTATTTAATTAAAAAGAGAATATTATGTTTAGGAATTACAAATTTTTAAAATTTTATATTGATTATGTATATATATAATTATACAATATACAAGTAAATAAATTTATTTCCTCTATGAAAATAAAAAACACCTAAGGCAATATATAAAAAAGAAAAATTTGGGAAACTTGAAGGTTATTTTCAATTATGTAATCATGACACCTATTCAAATATATGAATGCAAGTATTTAAATTATAGTTATGTGACTCGTGTTACATCTGATATACTATATAATTATGTTAGATAAATGTTTCTTAAGACAAACGTAGAAAATAATCAAATATTAAAAATAATCTTACCGGTGTTTTGCATCAAACGAGAAAGAATATTTCGTGAAGCTAGCATTTTCAACATATAAATTCAAACGCTTAGATTAAGATAAATGACTGCAATTCTTTTCCAAATGCAAATACACTTGCAAATACAATGCAAAAACTCAAGACGAGGGTGATACCAAAGACTACTAATAGAATAGGTCATAGACCACTAATAAAATAGAACAGCTGATACTGATTTTTTTAAAAAGTTTATTTAACAGCCTGGAATCAAGGCCTTAAAGGGCCTCAGATGATACTGACAATGAACACTTTACAGACGGGTAACTCGATATGTACAGCGCGCGACCGTTGACTAAAATGAGACTAAAAGCAACTATGATGTTATTATACTTAGAGTAGGGAAGTTAGCCTAAAACGTGCCATATATATACAATACAGAAAAAGCAAATAAGAGTTTATCTATGTCTCTCTTTTATGTGTGTTTAGGCACATATGAAGTTTTATCTTCCCTCTTATTATTTGTTGTGACACTCACTTACAGACCTGCCCACGGCCCCCTTACTAAGTATAATAACTCTATGTATAATTCCATACCAGGCATGAATCATTTAACAAGCCTAAAATTTACACTTTTTAGGGCAGCCATATAAAGCTTTACGTTAAAGTATACGTTTAAAGGATTTATTTAAATATTCACAAGTTTTTATGTGCTATATAAAAGACTTATCGGCTTCACTGAAATATTCACCACTGTTTGCAATAGACAGCCAGCGCCATCTCTTAAGATCGACGAGCGACTCGAGCGGCATATCGATCATTTTGTTATGAAGTCATTGCCATATTCCGCTATCACTATTGTAATTACCTTAAGAAGAAACGCATTAAAATTCTTTATGCTTAATAATAAGTTCTTCATTCACCAAAACGTTCATTGTTCATCCTATGCAAATAGACATAAAAATTAGCTATATAAATTAGGCAGTCCTAATGCCTATTATGATTAAATATAAAAAAAGATGAACGTTGACTTATAAACAAATTCACGCCTGGTACGAAATTTATCAAATACGAGTTTGAATGTGCTCGAGATTGTCTCTCATTGATCGTAAGCCGAGGAAAGAATAGAAATCATAGGTATTGTTACTTTATCAGTCCTTCAGACAAAATATCGAAGCTATTGTCTAACTTGGCGCGATGTTTTAATGTCTAGCATTAGTGTAATAATAATTCATACTTAAATTTTAAGAAGGTACGGAGATAGTGATGAAGACGGAACATGCCCTGTGGACACACAGATTTTAAGGAAATGGAGAAGCTTCGTTAAGTTTATGATTTGAACATGATTATGAACCCCTTACATACAGTGTTTTTATCTTATCCTTGTAAAAATAATATAGCAATACTTTGTATGCGAGGAGTCCGTCGATGACGAGGCGGTACTTTCGAATAGAGTGTTGAATAAAGTGAAGTTCCTTTTCAATTTGGATTATTTGCAATTAAGGTTAAAATTTTTGAAATAATAAAGTACTTATTAAAAGTTTTTTTTTTTATTAGTTTAAAGTTTATTAGTTTATACTTATTTTATTTAATTTGTCGTGTATGTATGTGAAGGTAGAATCTAGATAGTTAAATTTGACCCACTTCCCGTTGTCTTATCGAGCTGAAATTTTACACACCGGTACGCGTACGGTTAACTGGACCTGATGCTGCTGCCAGGATTGGACCCAGACGAGGGATCTCCTTAATGCTTACCAGTAGGGATATGTTAAAAACTTTTTTAACTTTACTTGTTCAATTTGACATTTGCATACACGGGAAACGGTTTCGCCAGAAATTACGCCGCGACACTTTCAGTACGGGCGGCGGCGGGAGCGGCGCGCTTACGCTTAGGAAAAGTGGAAACGGTGCCAACGAACGAATTCCTCCTCTCGGCACTCGGCGCTCGGCAGCACTCGGCAGTCTCGCTCCGGCCGGCGGCGCGCGCGCACGTGCAGTCCGCCGCTCTCGGCCCTCTGTTTACAAGTATTCGTCCGGAGCCGGCGGCCCCCGCGGGCTCGGGCGGCGCGGCGGGCCCGCGCTGATGGAGCGGCCGGCGCCGCCCGCCGACGCGCTGGAGACGGCGGCCGAGCGCCGCCAGCGCTGGCGCAGCGTGTACGTCGTGTACTTCACCATGTTCCAGATGTCGCTGGGGTTCAGCATCGTGCTCACCGGCGTGTGGCCCTACCTCGACAAGGTACGCTCCGGTCGGCTTCGGGACGTGTCGGGAGACGTCGGCGATGGTGCGGTGGCCGCCCGGACGAACGAGGAAAAAATTTATATCATCTTCTGTACTATGGGATTCGGCAAAGTTTTAACGATTAAATGTTTTCGCGTTGACCGAAAATCATCACTCAGTAATTATTACGCGGGAGTCGCTCCCGTGCAACTTCTTTGACGTCGGTTAAACCTTAATATCCTTATACTTACGTACCCGATTTCTCGGGTACTATAGCCCACATTATGTTCGTACGAAAACTGATTTTCGAAACGGGCTAAAATACGAACGTCAAACCGAGAGGTAGAGTCGGGTCGAATCGGCCGACATAGAATCCATCATCGCTGTCAGCTGCGATTGCAATAAAGAGATCAGAGTCAGCTTTCAATAATGACACAAACAAGGAAACAATAGAACGTGTAGTGCAGTGGGCCGGCGCGAACAAAAAGGGTCAAAGAGCGCGCGGCCGCGTGTCGCCACACCGGTCACCGGCCGCTCTGTCGCCGAGGGAGACCAGGCCGGGGGCAGCGCGTCGGTAGGTTCGAGTCGGAACTACATTGCTCGAGAGCAACTAGAGTACAGACTAGTGTCAGTCCGGGAGTGGTGCCGTGACGGCGCACTCGCCGCGGCTATCGATCTCCGATACGGCCGCCCGTCGACGGCCGCTGATGGATTGGATGAAATCCGTCACGCAGTTGACAGCATTCGCTCGACGTCGAACTATCGGTACGGTAGCCGTTCCGACATCTGTCATCTGACATCCGACTGTCCGCGCGTCTGCGAGCGTGCGATAACGCCGCTGCAAGTTTGAAACAGATGGTAGTTGTCGTGACGAGTTCGATGTCGATCCTATATCAGTAGGAGACACTCGCTCGTGACGATACCTTAATACATTAAGTAATTAGAATAACTACGTTGAATATTGGGAAAACGAGACCTTTATAGATTGTTTTTAACGATTTTCTTTTCTCACGAACATACTCGTGCATTACGAACGTAGTTTACCGATCTGTACTTATCAAATAGTTCGCCAACAGACATTACACTAACACCAACAGTAAAACAGTGTTCTCGTAAAAAATATATAATGCTCGCTAATCCCGTTCAGAACACTGAGCGCCTAGATTAGTTCTGCGAGTGTTAAGGGCGCAGGGTTTGAAGTTGCTATATCGTGCATGACGATCGATTAAATAACAGATATAAAGATTGCTGGTATCCGATCAGAGCCTGCACCCTATTATGAGTCAAGTTTTTTATAGCTCTCTCAATTAATACTTGATTAAATGAAAGTCTAGATAAAGAAATTTTGTAGTCGGATAGATAGTTAAAATCACCAGTATTACTATTCGATTCATACGGATCTCGTACGTAAACTATGAAACATGTGTAGCAAATGCAATACAAAAGATAATTCTTCTCCTAAGCATATAGTTTCACAATCGCGGCGCGGCGCTACAAGGAGACGGTCCCATTTCAGTTGCAACCGGGCACGAGCAAGGAGGCGCTGGGGCTGGCCGTGGGCGCCAGTCCGCTGGGGCAGCTGGCGGCCTCCCCGCTGCTGGGGCTGTGGGCCAACCGCGCGGGCGGCGCGCGCCTGCCCATGCTGGCCACGCTGGCGCTGTTCGTGCTGGCGTCCGCGCTCTACGCGCAGCTGCACCTGACGCGGCCGCACGCGCACCGCTGGCTGCTGGTGGCGCGCGCGCTGGTCGGCGTCAGCTCCGGTGAGTGACGTACGGAATGAGGTTGGTGAATGACGAGCACCACGGGAGATTGCCGGCACGGAGCCGGACGACGCGACGTGCCGTTACGGCGACGAGATAATAGTCGGCCCGAATACGCGTGACCGATAACGTGCACCCGAAGCGACCGCCGTCCGACGCACGGGGGGGCGGCGGCGGTCTCGGCGGGACCCCCGGGAGAGGTTCGATAATATGGCTGGGATATCTGGATAACCTGGTTTTTAAATCTTAAATAATCTATGTTTTGGTTTGTTTTTTTCCATTACGAATAGATCAACTCGAACGTTACTCTTTCTTTGCCGCTCCCTGCGTAATAGTCTTTAAGGATTTTTAACTAATGAGCCCACGAGTGAGGAAATAACTACGAGTCACAAATGTTGACCTCCGAGGTCAGTGGCCGTGTCGCGGCGCGCTGGCCGCACGTTAACGTGAACCCTTTGTATGTGGCACCGTTCTCAGTTCTTACGGTACAAAACTTCGTTCGTACAGAGGGCGGCGCCCGGCCTCGGCCTCGCGGCCCGCGCCCCGAACGGTGTTTACTGTTTATTGCCCTTCGCGGCGTCGACATCACACCGACATAATACACAAAATTGATTTACGACTTGGGTAGGGTTTCCGAAATTCTATTCGAGTGCCGGTCGCGATGGTAACCCATGGATTACTAAGCTGTAAATGAAGTCGTAAAGCACGTCCGTCCGGTGACGTGTAGAGACCGACGTACGTTCTCGTATTCCTGTCAGCACTATACCGGTTATCGCGATGCTAACATAAAAGGCGTACTGCTATTGTCTCACGCGACGTATTTCCGACGTATTGTCGTGAGTCAGCCGTAGGCTGTAGGGCCGTGCTCCGCAGCGAACGTGGCGGTGGCGCGCTCGTACCTGTCGGCGGCGACGCGCGAGGCGGAGCGCACGCGCGCGGTGGCGGGCGCGTCGCTGGCGCAGGTGCTGGGCTTCGTGGTGGGGCCGGCGCTGCAGGCCGCCGCCGCGCCGCTGGGCCCGGGCGCGCCCTACGGCCCGGAGCCCTTCCGCCTGGACATGTACTCCGCGCCGGGCTGGATCAACGCGCTGCTCGGCCTGCTCAACTTCGTGCTCTTCCTGCCTTTCTGCTTCCGGGAGCACAGGATCGCCGCCCGAGAGGCCATGCTCTTGCACGGGAAGGAAACCGGTAATCCTACCGTTCCATCTTTCTCTCTCGAACCAGCAAAATTTCCGATTTGGGTGTAGACGGTTCGTAGTAGAATTTTATTTGTACTTTGAGGTGTTTCCGCTCTATAAAGGATTCGTATTACATATATAATGATATATCGTACGCTCGCGTACGATAATATTGCTCTTACGTACAGAGGTTCGTGGATTTGGATGAAAATACCTGGTGACTCGTTAAAAACACTTTATTCAACTTTTTACTACAAACTTAGTACACAGTCTCTATACAGTCCGTTGTCGGATAAGAATATCGAGGTCACTATTATTTCACTTTTATTTATTTATTATTTTCGCTCGTTGATTCGTTCTCGATCGCTATTTGCGAACTGCATGTCGAGACGCACGATGCGCCTGCTTATATATCGAACGAACCGATGTTCGAGAACGTTCACGAGACTTAAGGGAGATCGTAAACAACCTGTGTAAACCTTATCGGTAAACACCCCGAACGTTCCAGAGAACTAGCGTCAAGCGAATTTCAACCCTATCACATTTACGAACGCTTCATACACGCACGTAAACTATCCCCGTTTAAATCGAACTTTATGGCATACGCATTACGAATTCTTTTCGCACGTTCGTAACATTACGAACGCTAAACGTACGACGCACGGTAGAGTGATCGATGTCGCATTCGCAGAGAAGGAAGCCATAAAAGCGATCAAGCCCGACTACGTCAGCAGCTGGACCCTGGTGGCGGCTTTTTTCGTGCTGGTGTTCAACTTCGTGCTGCTGGAGACGCTCGCGACGTCGCTGACCATGGACCAGTTCGCGTGGAGCAAGCGGCAGGCGCTGCAGAACATGGGCGCGCTCATGAGTTGCGGCGCGCTCGTCGCCTGCGCGGTGTTCGCGCTGATCGGCCCGCTCACCAAGCTCTTCGAGGAGAGGTGAGCGCCCTCTCTCCGGCCGAGCCGGGTCCGGGGCTCGGGCGAGCGACTCCGACGGGACCCGCGCGCTCTCCGTTCGCAGGGCGCTGCTGCTGTGGGGAGGGTTCCTGCTGACGGGGCTCGCCTCGCTGCTGTGCGTGCCGTGGGGCCCGGGCCCGCCGCCGCTGGCGCCCGACGGGCCCGAGGCGGGCGGCGGCTGCCCGCAGCGCGCGCAGCCCTGGTGCGCCGGCTCGCGCGGGCTGTCGCTCGCGCAGTTCCTGCTGGGCTACGCGTGCGTGTCGGTGGGCTACCCGCTCGGGGTGACCCTCATCCAGACCATATTCTCGAAGGTGCTCGGGCCGCGGCCGCAGGGCGTGTGGATGGGCGTGCTGACGGGCGCGGGCTGCCTGTCGCGCGCGCTGGGCCCGCTGTTCGTGTCGGCGGTGTACGCGCGGCGCGGGCCCGACCTCACGTTCGCGGCGACGGGCGCGCTGACGTTCGCGTCGCTGCTGGCGCTGCGCGCGGTGTACGGCCGCCTGCAGCCGCCGCCCGCGCCGCCCGCGCCGCCCGCGCCGCTCGAGCTGCGCCCGCTGCGCGCGGAGCCGCCGCGAGCTGCCGGAAGCGAACGGATTTAGATGGACAGATACACGCACTCGAGTTAAACTACCTCTAGCCGTCACGTCCGGGTGTAAATTTTAAGTTAGACGACGAATGTATATAACGACTTATTTTTGATAGACAAACTGTACGTCAAAGTAGATGATATAAATATTATTTTATTACAATATGCAACGGCGAGCGGCAGGATGGCAGTCGGATCGTAAGAGCCGGCTGCAATCTACGAGCCCGCGACCGAACGGGTCGCGATACGAGCGCACATCGCCAGGGCTGTAAAGCGGCGTCCGAACGTGTTCGTAACTCGCCTGAGTCGGGACGAACAGTATATTTCAGTCGCTCGGAGCGGGAGACTGGCCGACCGGCTCCGGGCGCCTGCACCTGTAGCGTACTTTAGAACTCCCCCGTGTTGCGGACGCGTTTGTCGGATACACCGCTAGTAGCGTCAGATATTTAATTGAGGTTGTATTTTAAGGACTTTTAGTTTTTGCAATAGTCGTAGTGACGTAAGACTGAGCGTGCGAGACTATTATTAATGTAGTGAGGGTCTACGAAACGGCCGACGGTTCGATGTGTCGGGACGTAACTCGTAATTATTGATGGCAGCGAAAGAGCAAAAGTAGGACTTTTAAAGATGAAGAATCGTTAAAGTCTTACCCTTCACGGCCGGCTCGACCGAATGCTGCGGTAGATCTGGCGAGATCGATATACAACGACTCAAATAAAGAAATTAAATTTTTTCTATGAAATCTAGATATGTTAAAAACTACTTTTAAAGATTGTCCTCACCCACTAGAACTAACATATGGAATATAATATAATTGATATTAAATTCTATATATTTCTCGGCGACCTACAGCTCAGTCGAGCGATTCGAATACAGGTACTAGATATTGTCGATAGTGTATAGTATAAATATAGTGTAGGGTTACTTACGTTACGATGTGATATGTTTCGTGCCGCGCTGTCAGTTCCCGAGTAAAATTTCTATGCTCTTTCTTTCGATGAGGCCGTGTCGAACGTACATCCTTACAATGGAAGAGATAAATTATTGCTGAATATTCCTAATGTTATTATGTTTATAGTAAATTCAAATAGATATGTTGAGTTCTTTTTTTTAATCAATTTTCACTACCTTAAAGTATAAATTGTATTCATTTAACGGTCGATTCTTCGGTCAGCTACCGATAGCCGTCCGTTTCGGTGGTCTCTTACACCGGCGTAGGGCCGCTCGAACCCGACGTCGAACCTGCGATCCTTTGACCGATCAGCTCGGGATCTCCACCCTTGGTTAAACGTAGGCCGGATTCGGGCCCTCTGCCACGCTGTGAGGTCCCGTGGAGCGCCGCAAGGGGCGGGGCGGTACTGGGCGCGCGCAGATCTATTGCGAAACGTTGTGTTCATTTTGATTTAAGAATATATATGAATAAACAGTGAAAAAGTCAAATTATTTTTGTTTGTATTCGTGATTCTACAATTATTTTTGTTAATCATCTGGTTTAATTTAATTCATTACGAAAATTACCGATGTCTCCTGCCCGAGGAGCATTCGAGCGAGGTTGGATTGACTGCGACCTTCACGAACGGAAGATGAAATTTGATACAATTGAGGCTCATGTCCCGGGTTAACACCGTCTTTGGCAGCCGCACTGAGGGCTGCGCGCATTTGTAGCTGCAGCTGAGTGTCATCAGGAACCGTTTGTAGCCACTGTGCCGTGCACGAGGTCGGCTATCGGACGGCAGCCGATAACAACTACCCAATTACGAAACTTGTTTGATAAGATAATAACAAACTTTTTATCAGTTTTTATAGTAGTCCAGTTTTTCCTCTAGCATTTTAACTAATATTACGATCGATGTTTTTTTTATTGATACTAAATGGATCACATATTTTATAATGATTCGTGTCGACTCTATCGAACGCGTCATGTTATCGAACGCGGATTGTAGCAAAATGATTCTATTGTAACTTCTGTGTTTTTCACTAAAAATAATTTAATTTAACTTTACTGAAAAATAGTTAGGAAAATACACTTATTTTCCTATCTATTTTTCAGTAAAGTTAAATTAAATTATTTTTTTTAACCATTCATTACTATAAATATACATCGATTTTATATTAAAAAAAAGACGGTGTCATCTGTGTGTCATTATCTCTACTATTTGATTTATTTATTGGAGTATTTGACAGTGTGCGTTTTAGTGTCTGTATAGAGTCTGTGCGGACACAAAAACGCACACATTGACGTACAAAACTAAACCGATCGCGGCCACGAGCGACCGAGAATTCAGATGTATTGCACGATATGTTTTGCCCTTTTGTCTTGTATATGAGAAACAGAATTAACCTTCATATACAAAAGCTAAATTTCATTAAAAATGCTAAGTTTTCCGCAATATTGGCTATTATAAAAATCCGGAGGCTGAGCCGCTAGAACTCCGCAAAGACCTTACTGAAATCGTATTAGTTACAAAATTGCTTTACGCCTGGACTTCCACACGGGACACAAGGATTATGTACGAAACAAGTTAAATTTTAGTTCTGGTTACAAAATTTAATGTTAACAATATTTAATCGTTGAGGAGTTCCCTCGTCTGGAGCCAATCCTGGTAGCAGCATGTTACCTCATTTATTTATTTATTTATTTATTTATTTATATAATCTACAGCTACACAATATATATTTAACAAAAAAACTTAGTCTATTAATAAAGCCAAACTGATTATATAATTTTACATATTAAATCTAGATTTTGCTTAACAGAATTAATAAAAAATGCAGGAAAGATGCAACAACGACGTGACTCGAGCGTGAGCGGGCGTGTTTGTGCGTGTGTTTGTGAGTATTGGAGTTAGTGTATGTGGGAGTGTTGCGTGTGTGGCAGGAGTGCATGAAAGTTGTGAATGGGAATACGTTAAATTTTATTAATTATTCATTTGCGATTGTGTTTATTAACTCCTTTTTAAATTGTGCCTTGGATAAATGAAATATATCAACATGAGAGTATTGCTTGTTATATGATCGTGCCAGCTGAGATACTATGGAATTTTGACCATAATTCGTATGGGACCTGGGAACGTTAATAAGACGTGTGTGGCGCGTTCTCAATGACGGAACTATCAATGAAAACGCAGACATTAAGCTAGGACAATCAATTGAATCGGACAATATACCTTGCAGTAGTAACATACCGCTCTGTTGCCTTCTTTGTTCTAATGAAACAATTCCGTAATGAGAACATGCTTCCTGGTAGCTATTAAACTTCCTAAAATCTTTAAAAGCTAAGTACTTTAGAAATTTTTCCTGAATGGATTCAAGTCTTTTTATGTGTATGGTATAATGGGGCGTCCAGATGTTGCAAGCATATTCGAGAATACTTCGGACGTAAGCAAAGTATAGTTCCTTTATGCAGTGGATATTGTTAAATGTACGGGTTACTCTCTTAATAAAACCTAACTGTTTATAGGCTTTATTAAAAACAACCTCAATTTGATCGTTCATGTAAAGTTTGGAATCTAAATGAACTCCTAGGTCCCTCACGGTATTAACTTTGGGAATACACGTATTATTATATTTATACTCATGATCAAAGACAATAGTTTTGCGAGTAAATGTGATTAAATGTCATTTTTTAACGTTTACTGATATTCTGTTCTGTAAATAGTATGATCTCAAAGAATTTAAATCTTCCTGCAAATTTTTACAATCTTCATTAGTGCGTATTTTGAGAAAAATCTTTTTATCGTCAGCAAACATTAAATATTTTGCATGACGGAAGCAGCTGCCGATATCAAACAGGTAGGCATTATATAAGAGAGGACCTAGTATGGAACCCTGAGGTACCCCTGAAGGTACTGTAATAAAATCACTTCTAGCACTGTGACAACCGCTTGCATCCGGTTTTTAATGTATGAAGTAAACCAACGAAGCAAACTTCCATTTATACCTAACGCGTAAAGTTTTTAAAGCAGGATAATATGATCTACACGGTCAAATGCTTTTTCAAAGTCCGTGTAGATCACATCTACCTGGCATTTATCTTCCATACTTCTTAATACATAATTTGTGAAAACCGCTAAATTTGTAATTGTGGAACGATTCTTCATAAAACCGTGCTGTTCGTGGGGAATAGATCGAGTTATGATGGGACAAATATGTTTGTAGACAATCCTTTCAAGTAACTTGCTCATCGCGTTGAGTATTGATATTGGCCGATAATTTTCTATTTGTGTTTTCGATCTGCTTTTATAAATGGGTACAATTAGTGCTTCTTTCCATATATCAGGAAAACTGCTGTAGACGTTTAGAGAAAGGCTAAAAATTATAGACAGAGGTACCGCGAAGTCTCTAGCACATTTTTGAAGAAAAATTGGTGGAATACCGTCACTACCTGCTCCCTTGTTAGTTTTTAAAGATTTCAGCAATTTGAAAACATAATCCTTGTCAACAGTAATTTTACAGATGGAGTCATTGTGATTAGGGTAAGGAGGTCGTAGTGTATTATATGAACTCAAGGGTTGAACAAATACACTTTCGAAGTATCGGCTAAAACCTTCACAGGCTGAGACTTCGTCTGAGTATGCGGAATTTCCGAGAGTAAGTATAGTAGGGTATGTCTTATCGTTATTTCTTAAAGTTTTAGTGTAAGAAAAGAGAATCTTTGGATCTATCCGAAAAAACATTTGCATACGCCGAGTATACGAAACGAAACACTTATTTTGTACAAATTTTTGTCTTGCCCTAAGTATGGTAAACTCATCATAATCACGAGGATTGCCATTTTGTTTCCATCGTTTGTGTTTATGGTTTTTTTCTTTTATGATATGCAGTAAAGACTTAGAGTACCATGGAGGGAAATTACATTTAGTTCTAACTTTGTCGGGAACAAACTCATTAATGGTTGTATTTAAAATATTGTAGAATTTTTTAATAGAATTGTGCATGGAATCAGTTATTAGAACTTCTGGCGAATTGATTTTTGATAGGTGTTCATTAATTTTTACGTAGTCTCCTTTAAAAAAATTAGACCGTTTGATTGGTTTCTGACGAGAATGGCGGATTAGTAAATTTGAGAGAGTAAATTCGAGACGAGGATGGTAAGTATCTTCACTAACAAGAGGATTATTGCAATGGTGAACTGCAAAGTCAATATTACTAAACAGGAGATCTAAGGTGTTAAATGTAACACCTGTTCAAAATAGTGTTGTGCTGATTTAAACCGGAGAGGTTACATATATCTATTAAATTTACAAAATTATTATGTAATTCCACCGAACCACATTTCCGTATTGTGGGACCGAAAGCAGTCCAAGAAACATAAGAAAAGTTAAAATCCCCTGCTAAAATGTAATAACCATTAGGATGTTTCACAAGAATGTCGGCAAGACGAGATGAGATCGATTCGAGACGCACCGGTAAGTCGTTATCAGGTGGTGCATATATCAGTCCGATATGAACATCACGGTTGTTAGGAGTTTTAATATACTTAGCTGGTATCGTTACCCACAGAGATTCGACTCCAGAGCATGACCACTCGCGTCTTGTTGGAATGTTGGAATGAATGAATGTTGGATATGTAGTTTTTTTAAAGCGCATAGAAGGACTCCACCACCCAATTGTTTAGTGGATGTTTCTTGATTACGATCACTTCTGAAAATATCATATCTATCATCACAAATCTCACGATCGTAAATACCACTTGTGAGCCATGATTCTGTGATCAAAATTATGTCCTAGTGGTAATTTAAGATGTTTTGTCTAAACTCAATTGTTTTCGTTCGTAAGCCGCGTACATTTTGATATAATATTTGTATAGAATTAGCGCCTGTGATTATTATGCGAGTACAAAAATATATTATAATAACTTAGGATAATAGAAGGTGTACGCGGCTCTTTGTAAAAGGTCAAGTTCATTGGAAATACAGCATATTTGTTCAATAGAAACAGAGAAGTTTGTGTGTTTATTTCGACAGTGCAAGTGTAATAATGCTGTTGTGGATTAAGGAGTTGAGTGTAAATAGATTCAATATTTTTACAAAAAAAGTAGTCATAATAAAAGTTGTCGTGTGTATGAATGTTTAATAGAAAGTGTAATAGTTGTATGTATTGTAGTCGTCGTTTATTATAGATTAGCTTAAAAAATAAAGTGGTAAGAAAATTAACGCGAAACATGTATATCGGCAACAAGTAGACATGTGAATTCATTTTATCTTTACTAAGTCCTTCTCGAAACGAATATGGATGGCTGGCGCTTCCTCGTTCTTCCTTGAAAAAATGTTGCAGTTTCTGACCCAGACGAACTTGTAAGCTTTCTCTCTCGCAGCAAGTTTAGTAGCCTTTAATAACTGTTTATTTTCCGGGGTTAGATGCTCGTTCACAAAAAACTTATTTTCAGCACCACCAATACGGGTGCAAATACCTTTTTTCTTCTTCAATCCCAAAAGTATTTTATCTTTGCATAGTCGTTCGCTTAGCTTGACCACAATTGATTTTGGTCTTCCAGCGGTAATGTTTTGAGGCTGGACACGGTATGCAAATTCGATATCACTCCTGTTAATTTCAACCCCGGCATGATGAGTCACTTTAATTACTAATTCAACTAATGACTCGCTGCTGCTTTGAGGTAGGCCTACTATTTCTAAATTATTCATTCTAGCCTGTTGTTGCTGTCTTCCAATGTCTTCTCATGCTCATCATAAACATGCATCGTCATCGGGTTTCGAACAGTATGTAAAATTTCATCTCAATCGGACACCGGGAAGTGGGTCAGATTCAACTTGCAAAATTCCACCCTTCAGATACACACGCGGCAAATTAAATAAAAGCTTATAAAAATGGCAGTAGATATTACAAGTATTAACATAAAAAGTCTTTTATCTACGTGTATGTCACATAACAAAGAGAGAGATATAACGTAAGCGTTGACGAAAAAGCGTTGCAATCCTTACATTCGTACCTGCATGATTCCATCACACGGTGAGTTACACAACAACGGCGTATACGAAGAACAAAGTCACATTTCCTATGCTTATATATGGGAGATCTAACTTTGTTACTAAACTGACACGAAGAATCTTTGTTTATTATCTGTCCGTTTCTGTTCACGGAGTAAGCACCAACTCATTCCAGATGTATAATACATATGCTCAAATTCTGTTAAGCCTGTCTATTAATTTCTAAAGCGGGAGGAACGCACACACACATTCATTCCTGCCTTCATTATATTATTGAAGTAAACCTAAACATTATTCATCTTATCGTTTCTTAGAGAACGCGCTGTTGAAATACATGTAATAAATGTATTTAAACATCAGAATGTATTGTTATCGCAATGCAAAAGTAATTACCTAACAATTGGGTAATTAAAATACTATTGTTAACTGGCAGTCACTCGTGTTGACAGACAGACACCGTCACACCTCGCCGCGATAAGACGGTGCACTCACTGCACTGCGAGCCGGCCGCGGTTGCTGTAGGGTCCCTGCTCAGTGCTCTCCCCGATACCTTCCCACTGCACCTTCGGCTGAGGACTACTGACAGTCAGCTCTACTACAAAAAGTGTTTCAGTCGTTCAGCACAATTTTACACTTAAATTGTTCTTAAATTCAATATTACGTTACTATTATTAGTAATGTACCGTCATTGGCAACTAAAGAAGTCCGCCCTGTACTCTTGGTTACCAGTAATTTTCTTTATTCATGTGCAATGTAAGGTAGATTGTTGTAAAGAATGATAGTAATTATTACAATTAAGCTCAGACGCGCGTCCCTGGTCCCGTGTGAGTGACATTTCAATTTATAACGACGATATTTTTCCTTTACACTAATTAAAAAAATAGAAACAATTTTCTCAAAAGTCTGCACGTTTATTATTTTTCGACAACTTGTCACATTCACGGCGATAATGTTTTATATATTATTGGCCTATTTGAAGGAGGTTTTATTTGAAATATGTTCTAACAAATTATTGAATGAAAAACATTTTACCGCTCTTCATTATTTTAATGTAACATAGGAAAATAATTGATTTATTATATTAGCGACGTACACTGAATGAAGCCGGTCGAGGAAGCGCGGCCGACGTGCCATCGCAGGAGACATCACGGAATCAACAAACGCTTCGTGATCATGATATGAAATACTCTTCACATAGCACCATCTGCTATTGGATTTTGAAATAACCGCTGCTAATAAAGTTAGCATAATTTTAATAAATGTTGAATACCAAATTATAGATATTCAATGAAAAAGTTAAGTAATATATTAATACAATCAAATGTAATGAAATGTACGCCTTATATCGGATGTTTGTTTAATTATTGTTTATGTAATGGCTGAAAATATAACAGGAGATAGTAAACCGTATTGTATACTATAGAAGCATTACATTTGTTTGTATTAACAATCATTCTGCACAGTTATAGGGAATGACAAAAACGCTACCCGCTTTTATATTTTTCACCTGTTAGTGGACAAATGATTGCTAGTACAAACAAATGTCACTCTTATTTTTTATACGCATGCGTTGATATAAGGCTTACATTTTTTTTATAGACAATAGCAGTAGTACTAGCAGGTGTGATAGCTGTGATCACAATTGATCATATCATTGAACGCATATGATTCTCAAATAGTAATCGTAACCAAGCTTACACCGCAGGATCGTGGACGCACGATCGCTCTTTTAATTGATCTATCATCATCCCCTGCCCTTATCCTACTCTAAGTGGGGTCGGCAGTCATCTTACGACCGGTCAGTCGCCTTTGCGACGCTTCGGTAAATAATGGGGGTGGTCTATTCTACTCAGCCGGATACCACACGGCGGTAAACTTTATTTAAAAATAAATATAAATATATTATAATAAACTAGATTTAGATCCACCGCAGCGGTAACGGAAACCGCGTCGCGGGCGCGAATTAATAAATAAATAAGTATATGGGACATTTACCCACACGGTCGTTTGTCCCCAAAGTAAGTAACTTAATACTTGTGTTATGGGTGACCGACAACTGGTAGATATACTACATATGTAATTTTAAATACCTACATGCCCAAATACAAAAATATACACTCAGGCTCGAAGAACTAACACATTGTTATCGAAAATGCTGGCCCTCGGCGGTAATCGAACTTGCGACCCGCGGAGCTGAGGGCAGGGTCATTGCCCCCTCCTCCGTTAGTCATAGTTTTTAACTTTACTTCGTAAGTTATCAACTAATTTTAAACGTTAAATTACTTTGTAAGTGATCAGTATGATTGCCGCGGCGCGATGCGCCACCGCGCGGACGGCCCTCGAACGGCCCGGCCGAACACGAAGAGGAACAGAATCCGTGCAGCGATGCAGGATACAGGAGTGAAAAAGTAATTTTACTTATTTCGAATAGGGCGAACTGCGACCGTCCTGCGGCTGCAGCTCCTCCGCGTGCCGCGCGCGCTGCGGCAGCGCGGCGCGGCGCGTCTCGGGCGCGCGCAGCACCAGCAGCGCGGCCGACAGCGCGCAGCCGCCGTACAGCAGCGCCTGCGCCGGCACGCTCTGCGGACCGCCGTACACTTCGACGGACCGCTCTACGGGACGGGGTCCGTCGGAGACGGAACGGCACCGACCAGCAGCGGGGTCTGCGGCGCCAGCACGGAGCCCAGGCGGCCCACCAGCGAGGCGGCGGCCAGCGCGGACGAGCGCGCGTCCGTCGGGAACAGCTCCGCCGTGAACACGTACAGCGAGTTGAACGCGAACGTCGCCGCCAGCTTGCCCGCCAGGAACGTGCCGAGCCCCGCGCGCGCGAGCGCTGCGGACGGCGGGCGGTCAGCCGCGACGGCGCGGGCGGCCCGGGCGGGCGCGGGCGGCGCGGGCGGCGCGGGCGGACACTCACACACGAAGTAGGGCACGGCGCAGGCCAGCCCGCACACCAGGAACGCCGCCAGCACGCAGCGTCTGCGCCCGAAGCGCTCCAGCGCCATCATCATCAGCACCGACGCGACCACCTCCATGGCCATGTTGAGCGCGAAGTTGACATACTTGTCGCCCGACAGCGACACCGAGTTGATAGTCAGCCCGTAGTACACGAACGACACCGCCACCCAGCACCAGCAGCATACCGCGAATCGCAGCATCAGCACGCGCGACCTCAGCAGCGGCAGCCAGGGGTTCCCGCGGGGCCGCCCGCCCTCCGCCGGCTCGTCAGCGGCGACCGCCCGCAGCAGGTCCTCGTCGACAGCGACCTGCGGGCCGTCGCGTCCTCGTCGTAGTGATACCGTTATAATATCGCGTGAAAGAAACGATTACTACGACTAAAAAATTCGTCCCAACACACTGCACGAGTGATTTACATATATAATAAAAAAGACAGAAGTAATATAAAAAAACTACATATTACAGGATAGGATATAAATAACGACGCGGTCGAGCGAGCGTTCGGGTACACCAGAAAACGGGGTTAATACTTTGAATTAAGTCCTCGGTCGTATCGAATTCCACAGCGAAAAGATGGTGGGCAGCGAGGGAGAGAGACCGACCGAACCGATCGCTCTTCTCACGAAAACGGTCGAGTCCCGCTACGGACGGACCTTATTCCACCGCGCCGCCTTCCGTATGTTGCGGAGCGCGCGCTGCGAGCGGCCCGTCGCGTGCAGCCAGCGCGTGCTCTCGTCCAGCAGCAGCCAGTACAGCGGCAGCAGCAGCGCCGGCGCGTGCACCGCGCGCAGCAGCCGCCGCCAGCCGCGCACGCGGCCGGCCAGCAGCGCGAACAGCATCCCGCCCAGCCCGTAGCCCGCGCCCGCGGCGCCCGCGAACGCCACGCGCAGCGACGGCCGCGCCAGCTCCAGCACTGGGACAGACGACGGACCCGCTGGGCTCGCTCGACGAGGAGGGCTCGCAACATTTTGAATACATGAAGTTTGTCTAGACCGGCCGCGAAAATTTCGTTAACTTCAAAATAGTGTAATGATAGAGTCTTACTGTTGGATATAAATCGGCGCGATAAACTATTATGATCGATTTTTACTCTTCCGAGTTGTCGCCCTATGTTACATATACGATGCTGACGTATCTGGATACTGCCATCTCCCGAGCCTCAGACCCGTCGACCTTCGTCGGGTGCGTTACCTACTCATGACGTAGGCGGCGCTGTTGAACCCGTAGCCCAGCGCGGCCTCCAGGAACTCCAGCGCGAGGTAGGTGCGGTAGTTCGGCGCGAACGACTTGGCCAGCCCCAGCGCGCCCGCGCACGCCGCCAGCACGCAGAAGGCGGGGCGGCGGCCGTGCCTGCGCGAAATAGTAATGTCCCGTTAGCGGCACGGGATGCACTCAGCACGACCGCCGTCCGGGTGCAAGTACACGGCTAGTCTATCGTTTTAAGCTCAACATTCGAGCCAGTCGGGCTAACATCATTTCAAAGCTATTCAGAAAAAACTTTTCATTACAATTATTCGGTTACGTTACAGTCGTCGCACCGGTTGAGAGTAATGTTAGGTGTGTCGATGCTGACGCGTGCGCTCACCTGTCCGAGAGGTACCCGGTCAGCAGCAGCGCCAGCGGTAGCGCGGCGTTGCGTACGGTGCCGACCAGCGTGCGCCGCCACTCGGCGCAGGCCATGTCGAACTGGCGCGGACAGAGCACCGCCATTAATGTGATACCACCGCTCGATGCGATCGGCGATCAAAGTTAATATTATACTCATACTTTTCGGTTATTCATTTTCTCGTCGATGAGAATAGAGGCTCGCGTCGATTTCGAGCTATTTATAATATTCTATCAACTTTTCTAAGTCTCCCATATTACTCGTTCGCTAAACTATATGACAAAACTCTACAGAACATAATATTTATATCGTAAGCAATCGACGAGGGCGATCGCGAATCGAGCATCCGGCGAACAAATTTGATAAAAGAGTGCTAGTAGCAGCCGGAAGCTCGCCAAAATGGGCTTGAAACTCGGTCACCGGTTATGAGCCTCAGAACTCAGAAGAATCGCGCTCGGAGTGACTCCGCGCGAGAGGATCCGTCCTGCTGACCGCTAGTTTAGTCCAGATTGCAAGACTTAGCGCAACGAGCTAAAGTTGAAGTGACGAACGGCAAGGTGTACGGTTTAATCGGTGTAATGTTTTGAGCTCATTTTCAACCATTGCCCTCTCGCCTCCAGAATTCTAAAGTTCGATACCTCAATGCAATCGAGCCCCTGAGAGCGACGCCCTGCGCGGCAGCGTCGGGCCGCGCCGCTCGTACCTCTGCGTACGCGGTGTCCGCGCTCTCGTACACGAAGGCCTCGCACGCGACGGTCTCGTTGGGGCTGAAGAGGTCGCGGGCGCAGGCCGGCCGCGCGGCCAGCGGCGCGTACCGGCGGCAGCGGTCGGCGGGCAGCAGCGCCAGCACCGTGTCGTTGTCGAACGCGGCGCCGCCGCCCTCGCACTCCGGCACCAGGCAGCTGGAACGCGGACTTTGCTTCGGAGAACGGACTGACGTTCGCGTATGACCCGTCGTTCGTTCCTATCCACGCGCTCGACTGCTCGCGAGCGGCAGACTTCGTCTGGCGGTGCCGGTGTCTCGGGCGAGCGGACTATTGTTTTGAATTTAGAATATCGTTAGTGGTATTCGTAGTTTATGTCGTTATGACGAGTCAGCCTGACTTATTTCGAGCCGATCCAAGAATTCTTGAGCTCTTTACGCGTCTTTATCGTGACCTGAGTTCCTGAAATAATAGGACCTTAGTATAGCCGGTTTCTATACATAATTTGGGGACTATTGTTGCTAAGTGATAGGTTTATGCGCCGGTAAAAACCTATCGATTGAGAACGAACGACGTCGCGGACGCGTCTAGAGCTCGGGCTATCCGTAGAGAAGTCATCGGTTGGTAGTCTGTGAGCTAATACACGACGGCGATAGTGTTCGGACACTAACCGATGTCTCATATTTGTGATGGTGAAAAGTTGGTAAACGTCACGTGCGCCGCGACGAAGCACGCAACTATTAAGCCGGTTTAATATAGTTACGCCGATCGTTGATCCAGCGCCGGCTACACGATACGATGGATTAGAGTCCGTTTTTATATTAGACTACGCTAAACCGGACCGAGTAACATATTTGTACCGTTTGTGACAACAAACGTGGTCTAACAAAAAAATTTAGAACCGACATATTATACAGAGCTGGTTTGTAACGTGTCACGTGGGAAGCGAGTGGCGAGCGGCAGCAGGCTCAGACAGCGGTCAGGAGTCTTTGTACTTTTTGTTATTGAATGTTTACGGATTGTATGAAATTATTCTAATTGTTTTTGTTCTTTTTGTGTGGTGATCGGTATGTACACACACGTGCGGTCCGAACGGAACATGCATTACACTTTGGGTAGCATTGGAGGAGTTGGAAACATGTTCGTTACCGTGTAGCGCACTTTAGGGAATTTACGAGTTGTTAAATTTATTTGCAATTTGTACCTACATGTTAGTTTTTTCATTTCTGAAGTGATATCTTGGCGATAGATCTATATAGTTAGGATAAAAAAAAAATGTATCAAATGTAAATAAATAAATAAATAAATAAATAAATAACGTGCATGTGAGTATTTGCCTTGCGAGTATATTTGATATGCTTCACTAGGTACGACGTTCCACCACACACTGCCAGTTGAACAGAAATACATTAAACTCAACCGGTTTAACGACTTATCGGAACTTTATCTATTTAGACTATATAATAGACGTAGTTCCCAAAAAGGTAAGTAAGGTAAATTAGCCTAATTGATATTAAACAGAATCGACACCATTTGGTCTATCTCGTTACGATCTTTCATAATTTTGCAAGGCTGCAATACCCTCTACGTTTACAGTATTGTTAAGAAAGATTTAAGTGCAAAGCAAACATATAATAAAAATAATAAAAGTAATTAAATTGTAGAATCATTGAAGTGTAATTTGCACTGAATATAACCATCTACAGTGAGTGATCGACTTTCGATGCAATAAATACCACCATAAAGGATATTAGCATTTTTCCATTCTTTATGCCTCGAGTTCTTTGTTGTAAATATAAAGATGCTCGTCACGCGCCGACACTCTTCTCCAACAGAGTCCTGCGGCTCCTCTCCTTTGTTCTGATTCTGTCTGGTTCTCCTCTCGAGGGGCGACCGCGTCACCCGGTCTGACGCCGTCCGCCCGTGCGTACGTTGTTCGTAGTACACCGGAGCATGCTAGAAATACGCTGTCTGTGTTTCTTTCTGATTCTTTCAAATATCTTTATGAATCGACAAAACTTGACTAAATATATTGGGGTGGTGGCTTTACACTAATGGCAAAACTCCTCCTTCCTTATTCAAAAGAGGGTTTGGAGCTTAGTTACTACACTGCATGCGTCCATGATCTCAATTCTATGACTTTGGGGCTTCATAAGGGAATACAGATCGATTACAATGTTGGAACGTTTTAAGAAAACTTAGATTTAGATCGTGACGTACGTATTCACTTCGGCATGTAGATGAGTCGTTTTGAGAACCGGTTTATATGGCATTTGGCGTCATACGGCGAGTCAGGTGCCTTCGAGCGATTAAAACAAAAAGCCGGCGCAGTGCAACGTCACCTCCGTGACTCTCGCATGCTTCTCAGGCGTGACGGCCGGCAGGGGCTCACCGGAAGGGGACCTGGTCGGCCACGAATACGTAGTTGAGCGAGTACATGGCGGCTAGCAGGTTGGGCAGCACCAGCAGCAGCGCCGCGTACCGCTGGTAGAAGCCGAACGGGCCCAGCTGCAGCAGCGCTCGCTCCAGCGCGGCGTCCGAGCCCGGCCCGCCCTCCTCGGTAGGTCGGTCGCTGCCCCGGCTGCCCTCACGGTCACTCGCGCCCTCAGTCTGCGCTCGGTTGCAGATTTCCATGATCACGACGGCACTCCGAAATTCGATTCGCTCTCTTCGGCCACGTATCGAACGGAGCTCCGTTCACTAGTTCGTTTTCCACGTCAATATTGCTTTCACTCTCGGCGGGGCGGGCGCCGCACGCTTCGGCCGGCCGCCGACTGTCGGCGTGAGTTCGCTCGGTCCGCTGCGGCGGTGTCGCGCGGTCCGCCGCCGGTCCGCCGTCCGTCCGCCGGCCGCCGCGCACTATCAGTGCTGAGATACTGATAGCATAATCTTATTCTTGTGTTCGATTCTCAACAAGTCGAATGCATTTTACGTTTTATTAAGTTCACAATCTACCACTTGAGATCATGCTCGGTATCGCGATTCAATATTTACGAGTACTTCCTTGCGATCGGCAACGACTTATATGATTAAATAAAAATTTTTGTTTAGCATTTTCGATTAACGGACAGGACAGCTGAAATATATCTCTGTGGAAAACGTCATATTAATTGTAAGGGGTAATTACAAGAGGTCGCTGCTATCGTGCGTGTTCCGAGTGCAGCCGATGAATAACGAACACAGCCGATGGCGTTGTCGACGCGACGCCTAACAACGAATAGTGGTTGCCATGGAGACGGAATTACGAGGAGCCATCTTGTGTGATGTGACCGGGTGGTTTGGTTATTGTATTGATTGCGAATAAGGAAGTACAAGTTGAATTATACATTTAGGATTAATACTCATTTCTGAACATTCTTTAACAGCATATAATCGACTCTACTGTAGCGCCTGACGTACATTTAAACTTTAAAGCGACCACGCTAATGTACATGTTTGCTGTTAAAAATTTTGAATTATGTTCTAAAAATTAACACTACTTTGATGAGATTGATAAATAATAATATTCCAAACTGAATTAGCTTTCATGTTACCCGCTTAATATTTCCCTATTTCTATTCATATATATTAATGATTATCTTATATCTGGAACCTCTCTCTAATGACGGCCTCCTGTCTGTTAGAGGATACCGCTACTGAAGAGATTTCTACTCGTTTCGCCATGTCATTAACCTACATAAAAAGGTTTCCCCCATGCTGCTATTTTAGCCCATCTGTTCTTAGCTACTACGACCAGCATGGGACGTCGGTTATGGAACCAATGGAATTTTTAATTGTTCAAAAGTGTTTAATTAATTTTTTCATACTTTTTTACAATAATTATGTTTCTTTCCATTATCGAAACCATCAAAGCCAGGTTTGACATACGGACGATACGAGACTACAAACACCTTCTCTGACGTAGAGACGTGTAGAGACACGCCCGACCTTAATGTTCGGCACTTACCAAATATTTTGTTGGAGATAGAAATTTAAAAGTTCGGTATGTTCGAGACGTGCAAGTAAGTGTACGGTGACAGAAAAAGAAAATATACAATTAAATATCACACATTCATCAATCAATTACTATTTAATGCATAATGAGAAGCGCGAGTGAATGCCGTAACGGTCCGTGAGGGTTTGTGCTATTGCTTTTGTGATTTCTGCAGGCACATCTTTAGTTGTCACTTAAATTTAACTTTGAAAAAAATCTATACACTTTTTCTTTATTTATTTGATATGAATATTTATAATATTAAATACGGATTTGGGTTACTTAAATAACCGCTCTCATCCTTAACTGTGATTTCTTACAAACAAATAGCACTCCTCGTGGGGAGGGTACAGAGGAAGCACGAGTTGTTCCTTAAAACTATGGTCTTATCAAAAGTTCCTTTCTGAAATGAATGAAGCACGCGGATGGTTAATCTCTCAAACGCCGTCCATCGCCTCGCTTCGCCAGATTCCGCCTGAGTACCAGATTTCGCCACTTTATCTTCTAGAAAAAGCCACTCTGCAGGTCCAGAGCTGCTCTTTGCGTGGTCTACTAACGATTAAATGTTTCAACGGCCAGTTCAACCAGTTTGGGGTTCGCATGGTGTTTAAGTATGTTGACGTTTTAAATATGAATCTTATGGACTCTACGTAAATAAAATTGATGTCAAAGAAGGGATCTAATTTTAACTGTTTTTCTTTATTCGGGGTAAGTTTGTGTGTTTTGGTCTCACTGTCGAGTTCTTAATGTTGAGAACGGTTGGATGAAGCCTAATAATAAACTTTATATTTATATTTATATCAAGTTTGACCACATTTCCCGCATGCCTTCGATAGCAGCCGTCGGTCGTAGCCTTAAGCTACCTGACAAAGGCAATTCCTCCAACACAAATGAAACTGACTGTTGACTTCATAGAGACCGCCTCTGGTGTTCTGAGTGATATCGATTCATTGAAATAAATAGGGTTCATCAATCATTAACGGCCGTGGTTTTTCTGTTTTGTTAATTAATGTGAAACCGGTGACCTGTGTATTTAATTAGCTTCTTTTTAAAGATTAAGAACAAAAAACTTTAATCAAGACAGCTCGTAATTATGAACTCTACCTACCCGTCTGACCGAGATAATTTGTTGGCTGATGTTGCGGGAAAATGGTCGAACTAAGTTTGACAGTTGAAATAAAACATTGATTTAGTTTTTCTAATAATTTTCAGTTACAGAGCAAATACGAAACTGTCAACTGAATTTAGATCGACACCCATAATAGGGACATCGATACTTACGTTGAAAATGAATTGATTCTACAAATTGTAACTTTTTGATTGGTATCTGAATATATTGTATTGACTGGCACTTTGGCTCAATAGTGACCTCGCTCTCAGCTCTTAGGTTCCGACGCCGCAATAACTAATCTAAGTCATACCATGAACCCTCCACTACACGTCGCCCTAAGCCGTGGTCCGGCCTCACAGGAGGCACCCTTAGGACGACGTTCCCCGACTTAAGTAGAGCTTCTGCGCTCTACTCCCTGCATTTCGCAACTTCGACGATGCTTCTGCGCTCGCCCGTCCCGCCCGGTGACGCTGTAAAAGCCATTAGGGCTAATAGCATACAGTCAGATCGAAAAAAAAAAAATCAGCTCTTAGGATTACGGGTTCGATTTCCGTCGAGGGCCTGCGTTTTCTATAAATAAATTGTTGGTTCTTTGAGTCTGTATACGTTTACCAGTTGTCTGTCATCCACAACAAGTTACCGACTTTGGGAATTGACGACCGTGCGTGAGAATGTCCCATATACTATGATATAGCCCATGGTGAGTGGCGACCGGCGGCCGCGCGTCGCGCTGCCAGTGCCCAGTGGCATTACCGCGCGGACCCTCCGGCCGGCCGCACGCGTCGCGCCGCTCCCCTCCCGCCGGCAGTCGCTCGGTCTCGGTCTGCGGCGATGGACAAGGAGGGCGCGGGCTGGGGCCGCTGGCAGGCCCGCATCGCGGCGCTGCTGGCGCTGCCCGTGCTGCTCACCGGCATGTACGGCACCAACTACGTGTTCCTGGCCGCGCGCACGCCGCACAGGTGAGCCCCGCCGCCGGCTCGGGTCGACCCGACACGATATATCGTTCCGGGGCGTCGGTTAGGGCCCTATGTATACAAATAACGTAACGTGTCACAGACGGTCCAGTCGGTGCAGTACGCCAACTGCTGGCTCGGTCTCGGCTCGGTCCGCGCGTGCGCCGCATTTTAACCGCACGCAAATGTTCGTGGCGATCGAAATATATATCTGACAAAACATAAGTTACAATTGCTGTTTACAGGATAATCACTAATATTTCTAACGTATGGACGCATTAAATAATATTGTAACAAATTTCGATCAAAAGAAACAATAAAATTATTTTGCGAAAATAATTTATCGCGGATTATAGCAAAATAATCTTATTATTGCTTTTGTATTATGGATCTCCACAAAGTAACGCCTAATTCTATAAATTTCGATCACGTCATTTGTTCACTTAACTTGACGCAGCGGTCTGGGAGTTACTATTCCCCGACCGCCACACCTGAACCAGACTTCCCTCAGGTCACCTAAGTGACCTGGGCCAACCGGCCCGAATATTGACCAGGCCCACAAGGCCTGCGAGGACCAGCCCGAGCAAGGGGGTTCGCCTCGAGGCCCGTCCCCCCGGCACCCTCAAAAGGTACCGAGAAGACTCCACCACGTTCACTTAACGTAAATAATAAGTGATATCCGATATAATTTTTAATATCGAATGGAGCAGATTTCTCGCTGTCGCTTCCTATTAAGAAAACCCAAATTTCATTGGTTACTTATTTTATAAAAAAAACTGTTTTTGCCTTTATTTATTTAAATTAGATATCAATAGAGCACTAAATTCAAAATGGTACACAATTGATACAAGATTATTATTTATAAAGCTCATACATAAAAGAAAGAGATATAAAAGCGCGTTAAGGACTCGACGATCTCGTGGTAATATTTAGTTTTTCTTAAATTACTAATTAATTATTGAGAGCTTCTGATAGTCCCGATGGTCTGTATTCCAATTCTACTTATACACCGTAAGTTATTATGTAAATCAGTGTAAATGAAAGTGTTCTACTTTAGTTCGTTTTTACGTGGCTATTTATTTTGGCAACTTATCGATTTGTCATTTTCTGAGCCTTTTTTATGTTCATCATCGATTGGTCCGACACACTTGTGACTTTGTGTGGACTTTGAGATGAATGAGTATAACAGATTTCGGACAGACAGATGGACGACATAAAATGAAGGCACAATTAAAGATATAATGTTCGATCTCGCCGCTATTCTCGCGTTCATAGTTTTGCATCATCTGGAGTACAAATTCGATGTAAAGATTCAACTAACGTTCTCTCTTCCTCCCCTGAACAAATGAAAGTCTAGATATACCATGTTTTAAGAGAGGTTTTCGAATCGTCAGGCCGTGTCGTCTGAACGTTCTTTACTATCATTTTCTAACGTCAATAACTGCAGTCTGCCCGCTGACATAGTGCTTTTCTGTAAAAACTAACAATTCTATAACATTGTATTTATTTGTTTTCAAAGCTTTCGTACGAATGATATCTTTCTAATAGCACGATACCCCAGCCAGCCACGTGTAGACGACTTCCGATGTTGTTGTGACTCCGTCCCACTGTCAGCTTCCGGCTGCGGTCATTAATCTTATCGTTAGCCGACGTTCACATTTTCTTATTCCTCAGTACGATTTGATATGATTATGTTTTTGAGACGCCGAATTAAATTATACTACATTTGCGTATACCGCTCCCTCAGATGCAGATTCGTTCTCTAAATGATGGAAGATAACTCATAGACACGGGTTGAATTAATTGACTGTGTCTCTATTTGGTGTCGTCTCGGCAAATATGCCATACCTTTTGATCTCAAAGTTTGCACAGATCTTAAAAAATTGAAAAATCAGTTTGTAAAAATAGAGCTGTTTTCGAGATCGAGCCTAATATTTGAATATGCTTTAAATGACAATGTTAGACGTGAACAACTGCTGTTCCGACATAGAGAAATGTGATTATTGTATTGTAAGTTGGTTAACGACAGTCCAATATTGAACCAAATTTGACGGTGTACTTTGTACACAATGATACATGTGTAAACGACGGTTTGTAGCGTTTCGGCTTCTACGTGTCGGCGGTAAAAACTCGCGGAATGCTGTAGTGGAATGTAGTTAACTTGTTTGTACTTAAGTCACATGTACTTCAACGATAAAATGTTGCTAAAATTCCTCTTGGACGATGAATGTCCAAAAAGGTATCCGAACATTTGGCAGAGAGGATTCCGCGGCGCGCTCTAAACTTTTGTCCGATAGGATGATGATGATCTTTTGCTACTAAAAGTCTTAACAAGTTTATTTCTTAAATTTTTCATTTGTTAGAATTTAATCTGTCGTAAGTCTCGGGTGCTACTGTCGATTAATGCGGAGAAGTTGTGTCAGTCAGTTTCTAGTTCTTCAATATAAATTCGCGGGCCTATGTTACTTCGTATGACGCACAAAACCATACTAATTACTAACCCACTGAGGCAGGCAGTCTGTCCGTCGGCCCCACTATTAGCGCGGGTTGAGTCAGGCTCCGCCCACTCGCTGCGACTGACATACATTTTAAAAACAGCTCTGAGACGGTTCAAAAGTTCCGCATTTCTTAACTTATTTATACATTATTGTTACTGTGCTGATGGTACATATAAAATAATTATGTAGGAAAATAAATCCTTATGTACGAGTATAGTAGGTAGGCACCGACCTACTCAACGAAACGGTATAGTAACGGGATATCTATCACGTGTCTCATTACACGTATCCGATGATGGGACCACCTCGACCAGCATGGACCCCGACATGGGAAGTGGTTGGAGATATCTATAATATATAAATATTTGTTACCGCATCCACGTTTCGGTTCGTGTGATGTGTTAGATTGTGTAGTGTTCGTGAAAAAAATATCTTGATATACTTGTGACTGAATAAGAGACTGCACGATAATAATTTTTTTTTTTTTTATCAGATACAATATCCATACTTAATTAATTGTCAGCAAATTTTTTTTCTTAAAAACTATGTTAGTAATAAACAATACATGAATTTTAACTAACCTAAACTAAACTAAGCACTTGCACTATTTAAAAACATCATTTGTAAACATATTTAGCAAGACTCATTAATCGTTATATTCATACGTCAACTTCAACTCCAATAAATCTTTTTTTGAAAAAAGTTCATAACACCCGGTTACAGCTGTGGTTCCGGTCATCCTCTGTAGCATCACATCATGACAAGCTAATCAACAATATATATTGTACATGAATGCTTGTTGTTCGTGTAACTCATCTATAAAGTCTAATATGAATAAAAATCTCTCTCTCCGAATGAAGGTTGTATCGGTCGGATGTGAATTTCCAGGTCTCTTGCCTCTGATCTTCTC
This sequence comes from Morpho deidamia, assembly GCA_947086505.1. NCBI lineage: Eukaryota > Metazoa > Arthropoda > Insecta > Lepidoptera > Nymphalidae > Morpho > Morpho deidamia. The sequence goes on along the minus strand of CAMTZC010000017.1, from coordinate 17,980,891 downwards.
TTGGCATGCGTAGGTTTCCTCGCGAAGATATTGTCACCGCAAGCACACGATATGTTTGTGTTTACGGTTGCCTGGAATCGGTTACTAGATGACCTAATGCTTATTTAAACCTGATAGCCGGCCGGGCACCTGTTCAAACACGGCGCGGTGCTCGCCGCGCTGGTCGGCGTGCCGTGCTGCGCAGTGTGGCGTACTTAAAATGCAGGTCGTATCATCGTTAATGGATTCATAAATCACATAAAGCGTATTCTTAATGCTTATGTTTATACATGAATGGAAAAAATATGGAAAAACCTGACCGAACAAAGTTTACCTTAGTATTCTGTGAAATCCTTGTCGTCTTCAATACTACGCAGGCAAAAGAAGTGGCTGTCATCACCAACGCATGCTATTCAATGATTGTCGAAGAAAGTACTAAGTAGCCCACATGGTGGTGGAATGATATCATTTTTTATGATTTCTATATATGGTCCCCTGAGAGAGGACTTTGAGGAATTTTAGGCTATTGTTAAAATTACGTCACAGTCACCGTGTAGGGACCGATCGTTTGGCTCGTGTTCGGGTCGACATTGCAACTATTTTGATGCCATAATCGTTTACACTAAAAGTCTTGCTTTCTTACGAGTTGCGGCGCTCCACGTGAGAATATGGTTTTAATTAGTTGATAAATTAACTCGAGTAGGACCGTTTATAATTTATATGGATAGGCATATCTAGTAAATATGTAAATAAGGCATGCTTCTGAAACTTAAACATTCGAAATATTTTATTTTTGGCGCTATAGAAGTCTCGATACCTTGGGTGAAACCCGGCTCACGCCTTTTGCAATGTAAAATGCATTGTAACTCGTTGGCACGAAAATGTTTATGAAGTTATTAAACCATTGACCTTTTAGGTTGTTTATCATCTCCGTGTCCTTTTAAAATGCTCATTTCGACATTCCATAGCGATTAACTTTATCGAGAAGAGCGAGGAGTATTACTTAGTTAACGTATGGCATCGATAAAAGGTAACATTTTAAAAACCTTCGTGTCATCGTTTAAGCGAAATGTTTTTCTGCGCCGAATGAACTATAAGTTGTCCAATTTACCGGTTGAATAATTGTGTAAATCGACCAGTTTGCTGCGCGGTGACCGCACTGCAGCGATTATAAAGTGATTGATTGACTTGAAATAGAATCAAGTTTGGGAAAAGTGTGATTGTCCAATTGTAAAATACGAGTCACATGCGTGAAAAGCACTCGAACAAAAATTAATACATAATCTAGGAAAGTTTTTAGAATCGTATTTTTAGGAAACCGATAGAAATATATGTCTTTATATGAAAGACTCACACTTTCTCAAAATTAGCTAACTGATGTTGTCACAACAAAACTTATTTATTTTTTGTGTGTATCCATATCGTTGTGTCGCGGCATGTTACAGGGTGAACTTGTTAGTTTCTGTATGTCACAGGCGAGCCATATGTGCTGTTTGACATTTGTAGCAGCCTTTTCCTTAGAGAGAAGCTTAACGAAATGGGTGTTATCACTTGAATTTTTTAATATATTGGCAGTCAATTATTGAACAGATATGAATAATATATACAAATGTTAGTTATAAAGGTGACATCGAAATAAAGTTGCGAGTGTTGCTTTACTTTAGGAACGAAAATGATCAGATGTAAATTGAAAGTAAATAAAAATACAGAAGCTTATTCAAACGAAGTAAAACGAATTGAATCAAAGAACTTAGTGCTGCATGAGGCAGCAGCGAAATGCTCTTCTCGGTAGTGAGAGTAACAGAAAGAGAAAGTCAAGTTGATAGCTTTTAAAGTATATTAAAAACGCTAGAGATAATGTTGTCAAGACAACATTAACTACGGCAGCCTCTCGTGTCGTCAGGTCGCCGCTCTCGATATTCGCCAAACACTATGATACTCCTCTAAAAAATAAGCTTGCAATGTTTGTTACTGTTGTTCGTTGACTTCAGTATTTAAAGTGGAGCAGAATACAGTAATAAATCAGTACGACGGCACACTTTCGCGTTTACTGTGTTTATTTTAATCAGAACAATATGCTGACGATGCTGTCCCCGTTCACGGCCAGGGCTCCTGGTCATGGACCTAACCTGCATCCCTGGTATATCCCTTGTACAGTAGTATACGACGGATGTCTTGTAAGGTTACCATTTTTACTACTTTTCCATCTTGCACCGTAACATACCGATAACAAAGGAGTCGTGCCCGAAAATATTTGTTGGAATCGGAAAAGGGCACGTGACATTTGTGTATTCGTTTAGGAACAAAAAAAGAATTTGCGAGTGAGAAAGTTATTTCCTTTAAATAGCGACTCAGAATGCTGAGTTCCTACGATTATTAAATGCTCTGAAAAGTGTGACCAGACGAAGTTTCACAGTGTTGTTATAACTATTTACACGACAACATTTTAGTTTTGTTTCTACATTTATTACGTTTCCATGTATTGAAGTATTATTTTATTCTGAGGAGGTTGTCCCTACCGCACATCGAGACCACTCTATATAAATCTGACACCGGTCACAGAAAGTCTCGCCAGTCACGTGGAAGTGTCCACGCCGGCATTCTATGCAGACGTGTTCGCAAGCTGACGCGGCCGCATGCTACATTGTTTCAATAATTATTCAATCAATTATCGCATCGCTGACTAATTAATAACACGTGGGAGCATGCTTTGTAAATAAGCTATAATTCTAGCAGCACTCAGAAGCTCTTTCGTAAACAAACACGACACGAGCGCTTACCGTTTTTTATCTGCCCACATCTCAGCTGAGGTTCGAGTTCATGATTGTAACATGAGAATGTAGCAATTTTATTATTTTAATCTGTTCCCGCCCGTCTAACAGATCAAAGTGATTACTAGACTTATAATAGTAAAGTGTACTTTACTGTATAAATCTGTTTGGTTGGGTGAAGCGTCCCTCTATACTGTGTAGGCCAAAGGTGAAACGAATAAGAGTGTCTTAGTGAATGTTTGCTGTGGTAGCGATGAATGCAATTTGTGGCATGCTGTGGTCGTTAACCTGCATGCGTCAGGTCTTCGAATAGATAATGTATTCATTATCATTCAGGAAAAATGCGTTATCTGATAAGTTTAAACGGATACTTGTTTAGGGGAAACAAAAGCGGCTGTAACTGAACAAAGCGCAGCGGCGAGCAACACGTATTCTTCGGCACGGTGGGTGACGCGGGAGACACCACGCACCACACGCGGAAGGCAGAAATAATGCTAATAGGTTTTAAAGACAAATGGAACAAATATGTAAACTTTGATGGCTTTAGTAATGGAGCGCGCAAGAGTGTCTCTTAATTTTGGAATTCTGCATAAATCACAGGCTGAGAGAATTCTGGGGACACGAGTTAATCCCAAAAAATTCCACAAGTATGAAGTTATGCAGAGCTGTTATGAAGAATGAGGCAAGAGTAATTGAAAAATAGGAATGATGATTAGGAAAGAAATAACACGAGAGAAGCCAGCGATAAACCAACATTTGGAATATTTTTTTTTAGTATATTAAAACAAATACAAAGAAAGTCGAAGTAAAATATATCATACCAGGTATAATGCGGGACTGTTCTGGATTATCTCGGTAAGGGGGGGTCGCGACGCTGGCTGCCGACCCTTGTCTGATGACGAGGGTGGCGGCTCAGTGACACGCGTGTGACTGTCGCAGGCACCTGATACCGGCGACCCTTATCGCATCGTCGATTACAATTATGCATTGTAATTATTCATCATAATTATATAATTTTATATTAGTTTTATTATTTATTTGACGTCTTAACGATTTTATTATATGTATTGATTGATATTTTTGTACAAAGTGGAAATTCGTATTATACTCAGACAAAAAAAATGTAGTCTGTCTATTATAGTTATATGTACAGAGTGGGATAATGAACATATTATCTCATACTTCTTCACTTAAGATGGCGTCGGCTTAATATTTGTTGCCGACTTACGTGTTATTTTTTTTGGCCGGGGATAAAATATTAGAATACATTTCTTGAATGCGTACTCTTTATCTGCGGAGACGGTGGGCTGGTATGAAGTCTGGCTGCTGGGGTTCCCCGAATAGGATTAAAAAGCAGCCACCTACTCATTTTTCTTACAGAGTTGATGACAGCTGGCGAGCTGGTACGCTGGTACGTCGACGTGGTATCAATTTAATTGATATTATAATATAACAGATAAAAAACCCTTTAACGAGGGACAATCAAGTTCGTAGCCGAGGTCGGAGAAACTGCCGACAGTAAATTAGGTACTGTGGAAATCTTGCATGACGAAATTCTAAAACAACTTTTTGTGGCCAACTATATTTAACGTACAATGCTTGGAGTGTTTGATACTGTCCACTGCGTGACGAGGGTCTCTTGAGCTATATAGGTAGGTCCTTTACACGCTGTGTCTCTTTAGGAAATAAACTTCACATAAATATCAAGCTGCGACAGCCGAACGTTGAGACATTATAACTCTCCACAGGGAGTTGCTTGTTGGAACCCCACCAATGAGGTTATCTGTTAAAACTTAACAAAAATAACATCCTGAGTAAATATAACCTCGTAAATAATTTGTGAGAACTATCATAAACCTAAATCATACGATAATAATGAGAATGAAAACATCATTTTATACGTGGTGTTTCTGGTTTTATTGTAATCCCACGTGAGCCGCGCCCAGGACCGCGCCCGGAGACAGGCCGCCCGCGACGGGGAAAGTCCGTCTAAAATACCAACTATGTCACCACCGCAGTCATTTAGTAACCTTACCTATACCCCTCTCTACCCAATTTGCCTTTAAAAGCTAAAGAAGAGCTGATAGATATCCGATTGGGCTGAATTTTGACATCCTATATATCTTACGAGTGTGCATTGATATCGTACGATGGAGTCGATCTGGCAGTCTCATCGACGCCTCTTGTGCCGGTATTGTTGTCATTTTACATCGGTAGTTTTATTAAAATAAACTTCATAAACGTGTATGGAATTCACATTTTAACCAAAGCCGCACCGCCGATTTACTCATATACCACGACGAACTAACAATAATTGAATACATCCCTACCCGACGCTTCATACAGAATAATTGTGACGATTAAAATATATTTTATTCAAAAGCGTTTTGTTTATTACATGTCAGAAATCTGTTTAAATTTAAATTATGTGATATCTACGAAGCAGGAAGTGTCGATAAATTTATCGTAAAGCAATATAATGCCAAAATTTAAGCCTAATTATTTATTAACCTGCGTTACTATTGAAATGTGTATATTATCGACTGTATTTTTAGCTCAAAATCTTTTGGGTTGTGATTTAGAGACCGTAAAATCGGGAACTTTTCCCCTCGTTTGTTTCTATTTAAATTACTAGGTACTCGTATACCTCATCACTACTACATCTAATTGCTTATTGCACGATTAGTGACACGATAATCAACTGGAATAATGACGTGGGAATGAGATTTAATTCATTCAAAGTTAATTACAACGTAAGTTGTGATCGTCTGTAGCACGTGGTGATCCTCGTTAGATCTTCCTGTAAAAGGGCGGCTTTATACACTAGCCCGAGTGCACTCGCTATGTCTCGACCGAGACGTGTGAGTTCGGATTTCGGAGTGTCCAAGTATACTCTCCAGAGTGAAGGGAGATGAGATCGCCAATTGAGCTAGGCAGCGCATGGCGCCTTGACTCGGGCTCCAACACCGACACGGGTGCGAGAGCGGCCGAGACACCTCAAGACATATCGAGGCGAGCCCCAATCTAAGCTATAAACTGTCGACCTCGGCATGCCTCGGGGTGTCTCGCAGAGAGTGTACAACTGCGATAAAAGATGTCCACGAAGCCAACTCAATATATAGCCCGAGGCTCGTGTTGTCAAGTTTACTCTGATCTGTTTGCTAATTTGTCAGTTCTATTGTCGTTTATTAGAATTTTTTGTACGTTAAGATTGAAGTATCATGTTGGATGAATGTTGCTGTTTAACTGTGGACGTTTAAGGTAAAGATGGCTTACATACTAATATTTAAGTGTGGAATGTCTGACTGCAATCTCTTTGTCTGTAAAGTTACATATTATATATCCGATATATTGTACATAGTTAAAAGTTTTTTTAAACTTAAGTTATCGTTATTAAATCGTAAGATTTATAGAAAACTCGTAAGTTGTCCGTCAGTTGTAAGCTGAGTCGGTTCCGACTGGCTACCGCCGACCTCCGGCCGCGGGCAGTCCTTGACTGTCCGAACGAATATAGTGTCAAGTTCGCGGGGCGGCCGGTCGATGCGGCTTTTTGCTCCTTTGTACGTACAAAAACAGTTTTGCTTATCTCATTACACGATTAAAAAAAGCTTTAGATATTTCCATGACGTATAATCAAACGACACGTAATTCATTACTTGACTTTACTTCTTCGTTCTAACGTTATCTTCTTGTATTAAAATAATAACTTTGTTTTTAGATGATCTTGTATTGATTTGATTTCACCTTGCAGGTAGTTTTCTGTGGGAGAATTTGACTTTTACGGATCTTTGGTACAGTCAATTTTTTTTAACATTTTTAATGTCGACTACAACTTACGCAAGAACAAAACCCCTTGGGCTCATGTGTACGACGATTTTTATAGTCAGATATAAATTTCCTATTTTTTAGTAGAGTAATTGCAAGCATCAATAACACAATTACCTTGTTGATTATTTTGTGATAAAATTCCCTGCAAATTACATAACATATATCTTAAAAATATTATTAACAGTAGATGTTATACACAATGATTAATCGACAATAATCGGGCAAACCCCGTTTTTATCCGAGGAAACTAATAGCCACTATCTTAGGGACTGCGAAATCAGTTATCCCGGGCTCTACGTGGCTATAGCCTCATGGTGTTCCGCCTTGCTGCGCTGTAGCGAGCTCCCATCGTTTGCATTTCTTATTAAGTACATGAATCACATCAATTAAGCCCTAGAGAAACGGATATCATGTAATAATAAAATATTGACAGGCGGGCGACTGACCTGACTGCGATGTGCCTGAACGTTAAATTAAATGTTAAAATACCCTCAATTATCTACTTCTGTCTTTTTCTTTTTATGTATATTTAAATGTTATATACTATTTATATAAAATGGCATTGTCTTGTAATAACCTCTAGTCGGCTTACTACTTACTTTAAATGTTTAACACTGCAGGTTTTTTAGTAGTCACTTCCACGCGAGTGTCTAAACGGGTCCGAACTCAACTTCGGTTATATTGTTATTAGCTGTCATGGAAAGTACCCAAAGTTAACGGCTCGGTCACGTCGGTAGCGAGATAAACAATGAATGAAACGCAAGTAAAAGCTCTCGGAGGCTGCGGCCCGCGCTGCCACGTGCCGCGGGCCGACGACCGCGAGCCTCCAACAGGCCTACGCTAAACGAACAGGAGATCTCTAAACGGCGCGGCGTGTCGCACCATAGATGTCCCACTACTACTTTTACTGCACAGTGACATACAATCCAATTTCAAAGTCTAAAGCTGCCATACATGGTCTGCTCGAGCGGCCAGCCACTGGTCAACATACCGCTCGAGCAATAGCATCAATAGCAGCTTCAAGCAAAGCATCAAAGCGTACGACAGGAAGTTGGGTCGGCACAACATGTTACAAACATGTTGTCGCACGATTTGACGACGTATTTTATGTCCAGCCGCCTGCCTGACGTCAACTTACCTTAGTCCCCTTTTACGACACCTCACGGATACCACACGGCGGCGCTGTACGAAGTGACTATATGAAGTGAATAAAGCACAGTGCTTTTATATCTCTATATTTTATAAAAGCTTAAATCGCACCAAATTTTATCTAAATTGTACGAGGCGACCGACTGTGAACAATTAAGACACAGGCAGACTGTCTGACAGTCTTTCGGATGAATGCTAGGTATAGAAGAATCTCACTCATCTTAGATCAGGCAGGCAATGTTTTGAGGATTCCCGACTGTTCGACCTTGATGCGAGATGCCAGCAGCGTAAAATCGGCCGAGAATTGTCTACCATTATACCTACAACAATTCTGGTGAACTCTACTTCCCCATCTACCGGACTTTTAAACATGAGTTTGGTTTCGCAAGTCACATCACGACAAGGAGCTGTGTAGTGTGGACTGTACGCGAAACCGATTTAGAAGATACATCAATAAAAATATTAGCAATTTTTTTATGTTCCCACAGTTTCACTTGGGCCGTGTGAAACACCGCCCATAGCAGTAAACAGGCTAGGCTAAGTACGTGCTGCGAGCTGGTCGGATAAGGCGTTGCTTTATTTATAGAGTGGTCTAGGTTTATTTTTGTCGAACCTGTCTGAACAGGTCGGGCGTGATCGCAGGTTACGAAACGTTATAGGTGCCGACCTACGTAGACGTCATTTTAATCGGGTAGAGTGTGCGAAGATATAATAGACTTTACCGAAATGTCGACAACTAAATTGATAATAAATTGATTTAACTGATCGTGAATAAATAGATAACATTTACAGTTACCCTTAACAATAGTACTTATGAAAGAACTAATTTTACATAATTGAAATGGCGATAGGCAAGGTACACTCTCGGAAACCCGCCCCTGGTGCCGCTGTATGTTTATAAGTATTTTGCATCAAACAAATCAAAAAGATCATGTCACTTTTGGATATCTAGTTTGAAGCTTAAATGGGATAAAAATTCCGAAACTAAAGTTATAAATATTAGATTAATACAATGATTACTTAACGAGTTAATTGCTTCTAAGAAGGGACTTATAAGTGTGAATTGTGTTAAAAATTAGTCGATAGACCATTATAAATAAACCAACCGTTAAACTTGAGTGAAGCTTTGAGCTGCAATGAGCTGATAAACATTTCGATTACCGCTGACTTCACACGCATTATCTTCTAATGATGGATGACTTCCCCACGAAGTAAAAGACCACCGGTTAGTCGACTCCATAACTTTTAATAGCTAATAAGTTGTACTCGTATAAGACTGTAGACTGACGCCTCCTTAGCCGTACTGACTAACCACATTTACGAGTAAAGAGCGGTTACAACTTGAACGTTTATTTACCGCCCGCGATCTCTTACAAGGTAAGTTGAACTATTTTCATCGCGTGTGAGGAACCACACTATTCTCTATTGTCGTAATTTTTTTTTAATCCAAATTAACTCATCAACTCTACTGCTGATTTATAAAATTGCTTATCGAGAAGAGTCAATGAGAAACACAGTGGTTGCTCTTTTGGAAATATTATTTGTGATAAACTATACATTCGGTCATTGCCATATTGGGCGAGGTCAGAGAATGATGCAATCGACGAATTCTTATTATTCACATAATTCTCTCAAGTATAATAGGCTTTCTGTATAAACAAACAAAAAACATTAACATAATAGACATAATGAACTGACTTAACGGCAAAGCTCAAATCGATTGTGGAATTTTTATTCATTTAACAAAAACACATTAGTACTTGTTATATAAACGAGTTTTAGTTAGACATAATAAAGAGGCACCGATCTCTTAGATAGAAACGTTAAAACGACTTAAAAGTCAATTGCAAATGCCTATACGAATGTGTTCAAGAAAAATCCATTGGCAGTAAACAACTATAGCTACTTGCCAAATGGACTCAAGGATTAGCCGCTTGATAAGTTTACATTTCATTAACTTAACTAATTATCTAAATACAAGCTTATATAAACGATAATATTTAAACTTAGTATAAGTTCCCAAAAGGTGTATGTGATCGATTTTTTTCAAAATCTACCAAACGGATTTTATCGTTATCACCAGAAGTCAGTGCAATACTTCCGGAAGGATAAGGTTGGTAGTACATTGCGACTTTATGTAAATTCTGTTGAAGAGTAATACTAAAGTATCTATGTGCCGTTCAGTGGACACATCGATTCACTCTACTTTTTGGTAAATAGTTTAGATTTAAGTGCCAAAGCACTTGGTACAGTTATAACGTTTTAAATAACGCTAGATATACTAAAGTAATGTACTAGAGAATTGTAGATGTATCGATGCGATAGCATGTCTCCTGATGAAGGGCGACGTCGCTGGCAGAGCTTGTAGAATATAAATGACATTCTTGATATATTCACTATCAATTTGTGACCAGTTGTTTCGTTTATTGTACGTGAATAAGGAACCTGTTTTACAAATCATGTATTCAACATGTATTATATTCAATGCAAATTGTTTGACTCATTCGTTTTAAATAACTTAAATATTTTCAATGTAAAGTTATTGACGGATAATTTAATTAATGGAAATTTACATTTTAACTATGTTACTTGCTGACAAACAAACAGATTAGTGTCATATAACACGTTGTAGTATAAAAACAATCGAACTCGGATCGCGGGTTCGATTCAGGCCTAGAATCAACATTTTCTAAAAACAATTTGTTGGGTCTTCGAGTCTCGGTATTTATCTAATTAAAATTCTAATTCAAAACGTTCTGTATTCAAGTAAACTTGTAAACAGGTGCTTTTGAATCGTCAACTCTACTGCTGTTCCGGAAAGATGTTCCTACCGAGAAGAGCCAGTAAGAACAAATTAAAATATAACTTTTATTACTTGTTATAATTCTCCTAGTCAGACTCCTTTTAACAGTGTTTTTAATCTGCTGTAACGGCAGAGCTAAAAGTATTTATAAATATTACTTGCTCTATATTATTTAATTTGGTAACGGACGGCCGTATGTGTCCCGTATAACTATAGTTACTTATATATTTATGAAGTTACCCGCTCGACGACCTTGACTAATATTACTGCCTGTCCGTTTATTCGTTGTTAACGCAAAGGGACAAAAATGTAACCGATCGCTTCATTAGGACCGGTCGTGGGCGGCTGGTGGTTAATGTCAGATCGTATCCAGCCTGTGGGGCGCGGGTCGTTTTACCTGTTTCGGCGAATAATTTGGCTTCACAACGCACGGAGAATAGGCAGATGTCGTGGGCGTCAACTTCAATTTTAGAATATCTTTAATTGCGAAGATCAATAATACAAAAGTAATAATAAAATTATTTTTCTTTAATCCGCAGTAAGTAAGCAATCAGGAATAAAGTAAATAGAATATAAATAAACCCTAATGTTAAATGTAGATTACACTATCCGTTCTGATACATGTTATTCTGAAAATATACATGCGTATACATACGTTCATAAATACGTTCACTCTCACAAACTCAACAATAGTTTCGGCCCACAACCGAAGCATCAACAGGAGATGGACATTACGACAAGGCTTTGATATATATTTTCTCTTAACTCTATCGCGGTTTGTAGCAAAATAATTTTATTTTTACTTCTGTGTATTAGAAAAACAATTTGATCCAACGGATTAGCCGCAAACATGTAACAGACAGACTTTCCCATTTATAATATAACAACTGATAGATCGCCCCCTCCGAAGAATAAAGTTATATGTTCTATGTTTATACGTGGAACATGTAACGCTAATCTTCGGAGGGGGCGATCTATACAATATGGGATCTCACTCGGACGACCCAGATACGCCTTTACTCTCGGGCCTCGGCCCACTTTAATTAAAGTGTATGATTCTATCTACAACCTAACCCAATCTAAAAAATATTTATTTATTTATCACCATACATATCTTAAGCTACCAAATTCGATAATGATGCTTCTAAAAACTTATTTTTTTCTCACTATTATTAAGTTATTAAAAAAATCCTTAGTGATAATAATTTGCTGTCTTTGCGAGGTCACTCAGAGAGCAACAGAATATATCTATATTCTCGGCAATGAGATTGAGGTTGCACTCTTCGAGGGCGTGCGTCAGGCCCTAGTCAGTGAAACCCCTGGCTCCACCAAGAATGTATTATTTGTTAATATTGTAATATTAACAGCGATAAACAACGTTAATAAACATCTTAACATACTGGGCTGCGAGCGAAACATAACCTGTGTATAGAGTACTGTGTTGTACTCTGGTAGGCTCAGGTATAAAGATCAATTCTTAAGTATTTACATTTGGCATTCACTTTGCGATACCTTAGTGTTAAATTCCAAGTATTCATCTACATTTCCGGTCAATAGCTGTTGTGTTCGACTGAATGGGAGCAACCAAAACGGGCGCTCTAGTTTTAGTCAGACCGCTCCACACACACGTCAAACTCGTATGACGTATCCATAAAAAATGGGCACATGCAAAAAAACTACAGTACAGTTTAATGTATTGACATGCTTAAAAAATATTTGACGTTTGAACGCGCCAACTCACTTATAAATATTTTTCTTACTAAAAATTTTTGTTTTTTTCGGATAAAGGAAAAAACAATACATTCTCGGTTACTTAAACACTTAAGTTGACGCAAACGAAATTGCGAGTATCAATAGTTCCATTATCCTCATCTACTAGAGCTCCCCACTGCGTTCCCTCGGCGGAGATTATAACAGGCTGTGGAACCGGCGCGGCGTAAGAACTAACAGCATATATAAATAGTAAAATAAGTCAAATAAAAAAACTCTTAACCAAAAGCCCTACCGTTAGTTATTGAGTAGTCCCTCGTCTGGAGCCAATCCTGACAGCAGAATCAGGTCATGTTTATCGTGAACATCATTGGGACTGGACCAGTGTGTAAAATTTCAGCCCAATCGGACATCGGGTAGTGGGGATTTAACTTGATTCCAGCTTCGCATACACACACGGCAAGTTGAATAAGCGCTTTTAAAAAGGGCTTATAAAGGAAACAAAGTTAATGTATAATAATTAAAAACTTTAAACCCTCTTATAAACCCTTTTCCTTTTTGTTACACAAGGACAGTATTACTATAACTCTCTTATATATTACCGGGTCACTCGGCAACAGGCCGGGCTTCCAGAGGCTTGTTATCGCTCAGGGCTTGGGACACTTTACGGATCGGTTTGTCTCATATGATATTTATATCTTCAAAAGTAATGTTAATTAAAATAATCTAAGTTAACTCAATAGATGATTCTTCAATAGTGCTCGGTAGATTTTATATGAATATTTTGAATTTCTAAAAGTTCATTATGTAAGTATGACGTGTAAGGTAATAAACGTCTTACAATTAATATTGTATCCGTCAAAATAGCTCTTCTAATATTAATCTTGTTGCCTTGTATTAGAAAAATATCTACGCCAGAAGTTGTTTTTTAATAAGATATTAGGGACAGTTTTTGTAAGTATCCAGGCGGTTTAATTTTTTCCCACAATGTCTACAAGTATCAACATATTTCAATTGAATTATATAAATATACTTTAAAATCAAGCTGTGATAGCCCAGCGGTGAGACCGTGCGACTCTTTCCAGGGGAACACGAGTTCAAACCCGGGCAGGCACCAATGAGTTTTTCTATTAAAACTCATGTCTAATTGATAATTGAAATTTATCACACGCTTTTCGGTGAAGGAAAACATCGTGAGGAAACCTGCATATCTCTAGAGAATTCTGGAGATATGTGTAACCTACCAATCCGCATTGGAGCAGCGTGGTAGGTCTTAGCTTCAACCCTTCTGTCCAGAAACGGAGAGAGGAGGCCTATTCCCAGCAGTGGGATTGTAACAGGCCGCTACTTTACTTTACTTTAAAATCTTTCTCGCCGATCATTAAGTCTGGTAGTGTAACCGCCTGACAATCTGTTAAGGAGATATTGAGTTTGACTCCAACAGTCAGAAAGATGCGGTCGATGTAGGGACAGGCCAAATCTTGTGTCGATGTGCCAATAACTTCGAATACATACTATGTAATGTATGTACATAATTCAACGGGTTTTTTTTCCATCAACTCGTTCTGCTGCCTTTTTGCATATTTTGAAAGATATCTCGTGATAAAAAACATATTAATAGCGTTAACGAGTCTTAGTAGGAAAATTTTCAATTATTTGAATTTTCGCGTCCGTTTGAAATGTTACCACGTTAATATGCTACGAGCTCGACTTGGTTTACATCAACTTCAACGTAAAAATACCCTGAATTCTGTAGCGTTCTTTACCTATTCTCGAATAAAAAAGATTTTTTTTATCCTATATATTAGCCCAGTACATAATAGTAACTTAAATAGTACCAACTATCATCTCATTATAATGTCAGTATGGATTATAATTCGCGATGTAACGCAGCAGACCAGATCATATTCAGCTAGATGTTAACGAGTGACGAATACTTCATAGTAGCTAACCCTAACAAACTACTAACTAGTAGCTAAATGTATCTAAGTTTATTTACATCACATCGACCTCCGCGAAGCCGCCGCGGTAAAAATAGACGCGGTTAAAATATCTACGGCAGAGTCCAGTCGCGTGACCGACAGGCCGCTACGAAAGAGGGCACTCACAGAGTGTAACTCTCACTTTGTTGACATTGTTTAAGTCAATATATAGTTCATATATGAAATCCCATCACAGATATACGAGGGGTCAAAATAACCCAGTAATAAAAGTGCTGGGAGTAAAGTTCAATCAGAGGGTCTTGGTAAATTGCGCAAAATATATTAGGTTTGCCTACACTAAAGTTTAAATTAAGTGTAACGAATACGCTTACACATATAATACACAATAATATAAATGATAAAAATGCACCGGCTTGGCCATGAATTCGTAACAGACTGATAGATGGACAGATTTTCTGATCTGTAGTATATATCTCCAGATGCCACGTGCCGGAGTGCGAGGACAACGCCACGCTGTGGGGCCCCGTGGCCGAGGAGGCCTGGGCCCCGGCCTGGTCCACGTGGGCGCTGCCGCCGGACGCCGAGTGCCTGCGGCGGCCCCCCCTAGCCCCGGAGCTGGGGGGCGTGTGCTCCGCGGAGGGCTTCGACAACACCACCACGCTGAACTGCGAGGACTACGTGTACCAACACCACGGGACCATCATGGCTGAGGTTTGTGTTTACAATTTCGACGCTATATGATTTTTTTTATAACTAAAGTAACAATTTGTTAATATCCTACTGCTAAGCGCAGGCCGCTCTCTCTCCGTTTTTGGAGAGAGTGGTTGGAGTTTAGACCAAACAAACTACTCCAATAAGGATTAATAGGTTATACGTATCCCAGGAATTCTCCAGAGATATGCAGGGTCACACGCGATACTTTGATTGACTTCCCCGAGTATTCTTGAGTCAATCACTATCTCATGCATTTCAGCAATTATCGCTTGGGACTAAGGAAGTTATAAAAGCACCTCGCTATGTCAAGCCTGCGGAAGTAAAATACCAACCGTTCCGTCCGCTTCATTCGGAGCACGCGTCTGTATAATGTAAGTTAACAATGTAGGTAACAGTTGATGGACTAATTAATTTGATTCGCAGTTCGGGCTGGCGTGCCAGGAGTGGAAGCGCACCCTGGTGGGCACCGTCCACAACGTGGGCATGCTGGTCTCGCTGCCCATCATGGGATACGTCTCCGACAGGTGCGGGACTGGTATATTTATTGCAACTCGTCATATAGTCGTTATGGCAACGGAGTTTTTAAGGAACCGACGCTCTTAATCAGGTTATAAGGACACATGTCTGTAGTGTCCGGTCGGAGTCGGAGACATTGGCGACCGACTGCTAGCGTTGCTATACATAACCAAGATATATGCTCTGGATCATGTGTATTCTTTTAACTTTTGTGAACTTCATATACTTATATAACATATAATTCGATATTATTGTGCATCTTTTCATATTAATTTTTTTCGTGTCGACTTCAGTGTTAAAATACCCTCAATCATGAACCATATTGTTATTTTCCTATTGTCGAAAAAAGCGGATTTTTAAATACTATATGTTAGCCCGCTATACATATAAGCTTCCATCGGTACTAAATTTCACCTATTGCTTCATCACATTATACCGCCAAAGCGTAACAGAGAGACAGACTTTCGCATTTCTAATATTGGCATGTAATAATATTTACACAATAGTCTTGTTACATGTTAAGTCTACGTTCTCTTAATATCTATCTATAATATATTTGTTAAATTTTTTTTTTTCTACAATATTATAAAAATAAAAAAAAATATTTTAGTACATGCGTCTGGCCTTAACGGCTTGTAAAATGACACCAGGCGTGACGGGCGAGAGCAGAAGCATCGTGAAGGTTGTGAAATGCGGATAAAAAAATTGGTGTGTTGCGGTCAACATCAATCGTGCATTGTGTAAATTCTTTTAAATTATTTTTTGATAAAATGTGTGTCTGTTTGTCAGTTGTACGATTAGCCGATCATTCAATATTAACGAAATTTAACACAATCGAGCCTCATATAACGAAATCCGTTTTTAGTTCGGCAGCGAAAAGACGAGACAAGATTTATGTCGAAGCGAGCGAAGGCGCAGCTACAGTTTGATATGAAATAAAACCTAACTGACTATAACTTTGCATGCGCATTTACCTCCAAAAATCTGTCTATCGTTTTCTAGTTTATTATTTTACAGAGTAACCGACACCACAGAGCTACAGTCTGTCGGTTTGTATATTTCTGCGACTTATCGTAGGTCGACGTGATATAATAGAATGATTACGATGATGAAGAAAGTTAATACGTAACACGTTGAAGGTAACCGAAGGCAGCAGTTACCGCGGGCGGCGGTCCTAGTGACATTTCCATCCCCACTGCTCTTTGTACAAATTACCGCATTAAATAACCAGTTGCGTTAGCAGGTCGGCCGCGGTGATGGCGCTCCTCGCAACTACCCGGTCTATCTGGGACGTACGAATGTGAGCATGTCTATTTTAGGACCAATGTGAACAACCTGGCTGCATGCTGTGGCCAGGCTGCACTAATAGTCAAAATATTGTTTTAATTAGCAATCCTATGTCCCGTACTTGTACTATAAATACTGTAACGAGAATTGCAAGCTCAGGGGTAGCATCTACGAGGATAAAGAGCGTTAATAATGATTGACATTAGGTGTATTTGCTCTTCATTTACCCCTTGACGGATATATGACTTGTTGATGAGATTTAGTGAGACATGGTGCGAACTCCTCCGCTGATTTAAAGAATTAGCACAAGAATGATGTATTAGTTTGCTACAATCCGCGACTGTTCTGCAAAATTATACTTTATTTTTTGTTTTGTGGGTTGATGCCTATAAAACCCGTTGTTTTTCATATATCCAGATCGTCATGAGCGAAAGCTGTCTTTCGGAATTAAACTAACGTTATTTTTCGTGTACATTTTTTGCTAGTAGTGACTAATGCTGTTTTTATTTAAGCCGTATAAAAAGTGGTCGAGTTTAATTACTTTTTATTGCGTCCACAGAATTGTAAACAATTCTATTTTTAGCTCACTATACAATAAAGCTATTATTGTATTTATAGTTGGACGATTTTAGCACATGTTATCCTGGTACTACCAACGAACTTTGGAGTCATTTAAGATAAATGAATGTAGAAGTTTCGATGATACTGCAGATGTAGAGTATAGAAGATTTACCGGTACCTAGTAAAACCTACCTATAATATATAATAAAATGTCGCGGGAGCTGCTGGATACAAGCTCGCCCTTAAGGAGACATAGGTTTAGCAGCGGACGTACAGACGTCTCTACTACCTTATTCTTTAACCTACAGAGGTTAAAGAAGAAGGATGCTTACACTGGCATGCTGGGGACGAGTAGGGCATGGTACGACTGATCGAGAGCGTCGTGGGAGCTCGTCCGAATATAGCGATCTCGTCCTCAGTATAACAGACTTCAGTTTGATGGGGGTAATCAGTTCCCCGCGATTTCCGGGTTGAAGTATTTGTCTGTGTGGGCCGCAGGTGGGGTCGGCGCGCGGCGCTGGTGGTCAGCGGCGCGGGCGCGGGGCTGCTGGGCCTGTGCAAGTCGTTCGCGGGCTCGTACCCGGCGTACCTGGTGGCGGAGTTCCTGGAGACCGTGCTCGGGGCCAGCGTGTACCCCGCCGCCTTCGTGCTGAGTGAGCTATACTTATTCAATTGAACTTACACATGATCGCTATCGACATTTCGTACGCAGTAACCCCATAAGACGCATGTTAATAATCTTTCTTAACGTCTTCAAAATCGAAACCGAATGTCATCTCCTCCAAATATACTACCGGACGATGTCACTAGGAAAAAAAATAGATCCTAATAGATACCTTCACTGTGGTGGTATATGTATATTTGAACTGATTACTGGTCTTCCGAATTTTGGCAAAACGCTGCTAGCCCCAATGGTTTTTGATAGTGCCACCGTAAAACTAAGGTACAAAATTACAATAAAATAAAAATCACTCCCGATAGTACTCCGCCTATAGACTACTCAAGTAAACCACTGGATAAAAAAGTACAGCATCATCTATATACATGTAAAGTATGCTTGATATTTTATTTTCTATTGTTCAAGAACACTAGATAGCTTGACATACATTGGACAGGATATAGATTGGTATAGGAACGGCTATCACGAATTCCTCAACGATTGCAGTTCTATATGAAAGCGTGGGCTGGTTTCACACGCCCCCGTATCGCACGAGGGACTCATAATCCTTATCTCCGGCGTTAGATGCGGATCTGTTAATAAGTCGGTCTACATGATTTTGATTTTGACATAAATACGTGATAACATATTTGGGTACATAAATACAACATTAGTGCCTATCTCGCAATACTCGTGTTATGGATGACAGGCAACTGGTAAATATAAACATATATAAAAATAAACAAATAAATAAAATATAATTTTAATTCCATACTTAAATGCATAAACCACCTAGAATCCAAGAACCAACAAATCAAACCCGAGAACCGCAGGCTGAAAGGCAGGTTCATTGCCAACTTTTCATTTTTCAAAGCAAACTGGTTACGCCATCTATTTAAGGAGCTGAGTAACAGAATGATCTGTCAATGGTTTGTGAACGATTAAAACATAACGACAATGTTTTGAATGCAGTAGGAAAGAACGGCAGCGAAAACATTCAAGATTGGAGTACCTTTTATAAGCTACTTCAATCTCGGAAATCGGAAAGCTCAAATGTTTCTAAAATAGGTGTCCGTTTTTTATCCATAGTTTGAAGTAGTTAATGAAATTTTCGTCCACACATAATATGAGATACATTCTCACGGGCCATCGGGCGTCGACGTTTCGTTTACGTACGACCGTTCACCGACGATTCTAGTGATCGAGTGGCTGGGCGTGGAGCAGCGCATCCTGGCCAGCCTGCTGCTGGGCGTGCCGCTGGCGGCCGGCGCGGCGCTGCTGGCGCTGCTGGACTACCTGGCGGGCTACTGGCGCACGTGGGCGCGCCTCGCCTACCCGCCCTCCTTCCTGCTGCTGCTGTACCCCTGGCTGCTGCCCGAGAGCGTCCGCTGGCTGGTGGCGGGCGGCCGGCTCGACGAGGCCGTCCGCGTCGTCAAGCGGGCCGCGGCCGCCAACCGCGCCGCGCTCGACGAGGACGCGCTGGACAAGATGCTGGCGACGGACCGCGCCCCGACCAAGGCGGAGGCCGTCGTGGAGGAGGAGAGCCTCTTCTCGGCTTTCATCAAGTGAGCGGAGCGTATTCTTACAAAGTAACGTTCGAGCGTGATATGTTTATCGACTACCGAGTCATAAGTGATAAGTGATTCGGCGAGCGAATGCGAGGAGCGCCACAGATACACCGACCGACTGTCGAAGACTACTTAGATGATAAGGACGTGCGGATATAGGTGCACTTCTACCTCGTACGAGACGGTAATAACTGAACGTAACTAGTTCTAAGATTTATATTTTAAAAAGAGCAACCGCCGAGTTTCTTGCTGGTTCTTCTCGCTAGGTTAACAGCTTTCCGAACCATCAGTAAAGTTGACGATTCAAAAGTACTCGTTTACGAGTTTAAAGTTTTAAAGAATATTTTGAATTTGAATTTGACCCCCGCGTCCGGCCCGGCAGGTACGGCGCGCTGCGGCGGCGGCTGCTGGTGTGCTTCGCGTGGTGGTCGTGCGCCGTGTTCGTGTTCTACGGGCTGGCGGTGCGCGCGCACGCGCTGGCCGGCTCCGCGCACGCCAACTACGCGCTGCTGGCCGCCGCCGAGCTGCCCGCGCTGCTGCTCAACACGCTGCTGCTGGACCGCGTGGGCCGCCGCCCGCTGCTCACCGCCGCCTTCCTGCTGACCGCCGTCGCGCTCGTCGCCATCCCCTGCCTGCCCGCCCGTGAGTGCTCCCCGGCCCCGCCCGCCTGCCGAGCGGCGCGCGCGGCCTCCGACTGACGCCGACCGGTCGTTGCAGAGGAGGGCGTGGCGGGCACGGCGCTGTTCTTGGTGGGCAAGGTGGGCGCCACGATGGCGCTGAACGCGCTGTACGTGTACACGGCCGAGCTGTTCCCGACGCGCGCTCGCCAGCGGCTGTTGGCCGCCTGCTCCACGTGCGGCCGGCTGGGGGCCATCCTGGCGCCGCAGACGCCGCTGCTGGTGAGACCTCGAACCGTACTCGCGTGCCGCAGTAATTTTAAAGAACTCTGTCGATAATCGACCGTCACTGTTAAGTAACAAGGCAGTAAGGTAGCAAACGGTACATTCCTCTGGATTATTAACAATTAATTGAGGGTTATGTGTCCCGGCCGGTGAACGTGTCGCTCCTACGGTCTGTCCGTGCGCCGCAGGCCGCGTACGGCGCGTGGGTGCCGACGACGCTGCTGGGCGCGCTGCCGCTGGCCAGCGCCGCGCTGACGCGGCTGGTGCCGGACACGCTGGGCCGCCGCCTGCCGGACTCCTTCTCGGACCTGGACAACTCGGCCGCCACCACCCACACCGACATCCCGTAGCCCCGCCCGGCCCGCTGCCGGACCCAGAGCTGGACCCACTGCTGGCCTACTGGCGGCGCGCTGCCCGTGCTGACATATGTGCTTAGGGAATTATATCCCGCCAAGAACAGACTAAATCACTTTAAGTTTGGGTTAAAAAAGAAGATATTTTGTTGTTTGTACGATACTTTTATTGATATTTGCATCCGTAAAGCGGTGCAAGAAATTCCCAAAACGCTTCCTTAGAAACCTAGATATAGTTAAGTTAAGAATAAAATAGCTTTAATTTAATTTATTACTCAAAGAGAGTAACGTCTGATGTTGTGACACATACAAAGACGTTCCGAATTTACTAGTTAACTTGATGGCGCTACGGGCCGAGCGCGGCGGCGGAGCGCTCGATATACCTTTGTCCCGTTATTATTAGTCTCTATAGACATGACAGAATACAATAGTTAAAAAAAACAATAATGTATGCAGAAAGAAAAATATATTACGAAGTAGGCATTTTCATGATCTTCACCGTTGTCTCAGTCGATTCACTTAAACTTGTCCAGTTTTGAGTTAGCCGTCATACATAAACCTACATATGATAATTTGATGTAATATTTAACGATTTCCTCATCCTGACATTCCGCATCGAGACAAGATACGCGAGTGTGTATGTATGTAATTATTAACATCTCTAGTTCTAGAAATTGAAAGTTCAAAATACTAATTATTTATAATAAACGTCCACCCAGAACAAGACTAGCAGTTGCTCTATTGAATGAAATCCATACATTTTTAATTACTCTCAACTGCTATAACGGCATCACGGAGAAAAGATTGTCGCATTTACGTTAACCTAAGAGTACAAAATTTGAAAAGTGTGATGTCATACACGATACGTACGGCAGGCGACAGATGAGGTACGCGGGTTCGACTCCTTGGATGGATACAATATGATATTAATATAAATGTAAGTGCAAGAAGCACTCTAAACAATAGTTAAATAAACGCTCAAATCGCATATTCATCACTGAATCGTTCGAGCTCATTTTATTTATAGATATAGATTTAAGTTCTCGAATTACTAACTTTAAGTAACTAAGTATTGTTATTAATTATTTAGAATTAAACTAATATACCTAAATACAGATTTCGTAATTTTGTAAGACAAAATTAGATGTAAGGGAACATGTCTGAAGACAATAAACCGCGACCACACCTAGTTGCTCAGTCAGACGTTTCATTTACTCCTGCTAGTTTTAAGTCGAATTTTAACAGCAAAAAAATCATACCTTTCCTTAGATCATTTAATAAAGGATGAGTTTTATAAAAAAACAAATATTGTTAAATATAAATAAAGTTGAGAAGCTACCCAGTACTTCATATGAATTACTGTGTAGCTTGTATATAGCTTATATATTGCTTGCATACATATATATGTATGCAAGCTGTTCAGGGGATTTCGTTCGCGTCAACTCTGTATTGAAATCCTCCTAAACGATGTCTTTTTTATTTATCTCGATATAAAAACGATTATTTATTCGGTACATTAACTTCAATTAAATCAAATTTATTTTAAATTTCACCAGCCGTGAAGGCTTAACACAGAGATAAAATTTAGCATTTATAATATTAAGTAAATATGATTTGGAAGAAAAACATCACAGAATTACGGCAATAATTCATATAACAAACAATACATTATCAGAAATATTTTCAATAACCGCCTGATAAATTTTAATGGCAAATTGTACAGCAGTTGTAATGGCCTTTTTTAAAAGGTTAGGTTCATATGCATTATTTCATGGTTACAGAAAATAGTAAATTCCTTTAAATAATCTGTAGAATTAGGCGTTACTTTGCGGAGATAAATATAATAAAACTTCATCCATAGTAAATTCTTTGTTCAATAGAAACGGGCGGTAAAAAGCAGCCATAAGCCACCCACTGACTATTTATTTCGTTCAATACACATCTACGAGAATATCAAATACAATAATAAGTTAACATGATTGACCACATCCTGTTTTAAGTTTCAGTCTCATACGGGTGTCAATAGTTAAATTGGTGGAGGTCGGACTAATGTTATAAACGTGCTCGAGTATTGCCCAATGGTATAAGTAACGCATCAGCGATTTTGCGATTACTTTGCGATTTTCCCAAGAATCTCCTGAGAAGTTTTATACTACGTGGCGTACGTAAGAGTCTTTACCATAAAGATAAAATCAATTAAATTACCTTTGATCGCACTCACAGCAGCACTGTGCTCGAGTTAGTGGCTTCGGAACTACTCTTATAGATCTACATTCCGACAACTTTTATTCGGTTTTGGCCCAACAACAGTTACATCTACGGATGGCCCGGTGCTGTATACTCTACCTAGAAGATTAATGATGTTAATTCAGACGGGGCAGTCCAGAGGCCACTTTCAATAAATAGGAAGAGATCCATAGAGTCGCATTTGAGAGATAGTCGTTGATATTTTATAATAATAGTAGATGCCCCAGAAAATATATGGTTTGCGACCAACGACAAGGTGACATACAATGTGACATACAATTGACATCATGGTCAAATTGAAAGTGAGGGAATCTACAGAATAATCAAACGTCCGATCTAACGTGAGTAGTGCACTCCAGTGGCAATGGTCGATCACGTAGACCACAGAGAGCACGGCATGGAATAAGTGCAGGTGGGGTCCTCAGGTGACAGGCAAAGTCTTCGAGAGGCAGAAGAATATCTAGATGTTAATCCCACATGACCCCAGGTGGATGTCTATAGTCTATATATTTTGTTATCGCTGAACTTTATTTTTAATGATAGTTTAAAAGTAATTGAATAATAATTACGAGCCTATAATTTTTTTGGACAGCATCAATAAAGTACATAATGGGTGGCCTCACCGCAGGCCGGCCATCGTGACTAGCCACGCCATTAGGTGTCAATAGCTATTGCAAGTACCAAATAACGTTTCTCCTAAGTCTCAATTGACTCGCTGAATTGCAACGGTCAGTGTGTCCGTGTGAGCGGCGACCTGCGTCCGACCGCGGCCGTGGCAGGGTTGCTTTCTATCCACGGGTTGGAATTGCATCTTCCAGGGAGATCGCCTCAGTTATCTTTTCATTCAGTGCTCTGTTAGCGTTCGATTGCGAGGCGGCTCCTCGGACGAGCGGTTTTTGACCAGTGCCTGTCGAAAATTTCTGATTAATACTCTCAATAATTATGATTAGTTCGGTATACTAAATGCTTATGACAATCTGGATCTATTTAAATAAAGATGAGTGCACAAATAAAAGAGGATCCCCTGGTGACGAGTGATGAAGTGGACTCGGACGGCGTGATGCGCCAGCTGGGCCAGGCGGGCCGCTTCCACGTGCGGGTGTACGCGCTGGTGGCGCTGGCGGTCTTCCAGGTGGGACTCCTCCACACCACCTACATATTCCTAGCAGCAGACGTGCCATACAGGTAAATAACGTAGTTAAAGTGTACTACAGCAAATGCAACACAGAAGTGAAACGCAGTCGGTTGTAATTCTATCGTTTCATTGCAATGTTTTCCTTTACTGTTAAGTGCATGTTATATTGTATAGTTAATAACGCCCTGTAGTTTGAGAGTACTTTTGTTTAAACTTAATTCTGTCCATCAGCTAGTGCTATAAACATTTAAGGAAGTATGAAGTATCTGAAGCGTCATGGATCAGAAGACAAAGTTGTTGGTCGTTCAGTCTGTTAGTGGATTGGACTGTTAACAAGTAGCCACTTCTTGTTACGTGCCTCGGCTGGCCAAGAACCTATGAGAATGAGAATTTATTATAGCGACTTCCTAAACCTACATGATTTGTGACTGAGCGTTGTTTTAAACTCCAATTTATTAAGCACATGGTAAACATATATGATGACCTTAAGAAACGGTTTCCAGACCAAAGAATTATTGAACAGTCAAGTTTTCTTTAGTATCTTTGTATCAAACATCGTGGCTTGATGTAGAGACCGTAATTCTCCTGATCCTGACCTGAAACTTTATCCGTCATCGGAATTTTTTGCGGCGATATTCGGTTCAAACCGATTCTATGCCAACGTGGGCCAGCAACAGTTACTTACAGACATTAAACGGAATGTTTTCAGCTCTGTTCTAAACCAAAAATCTCTTTGTAGATTTATAGAGGATGGAATTATTATTATCCTTTATTTTTCTTAAAAATAACTTTTTACATTTTTAAATACAAAATATTAAAAGAAACATTTAAAATCATAAAAAATCGTCGTCCGCCGGGAGCGGGGCAGTATCCCAAGCTATCGATGGCTAGAGTTCCAGAGTGAGAAACTTTCTCCCAATACGTGCCGTTTCAATTAATACTAAGCTCTGGGTCCGAGTCTTGACTCAACTATTAAGCAAAAGCCTCTGAAGATGTTGGTCGAAGCTTTTCGCGATTAGGCCGTTAACCGGAACAACATTTAGAACAATAATTGTCAACATTCCACATGGCGTTTATCTAAAAAAAAAAACTCTATTTAGTAATTTTTTTTACAATTATTATAATTATTGTTTCTACTGTTAGTATAGCAAGGCGCTATGATTAAACACGTAATAATGTCATTATTAACAAATCGTAGGTCAATGGATTTTATTGACTCTTGCTAGTTTCTTCTCGGTAAGAGCACGTGTCCAAATCAGTACCTTATAGTTTTCCGATTCAGAAGATCGAAGTCTTCAGCCACATGGTCCTTATCAATTAAACCACGTTGTTCCTATCTTTCAAGCTACGTGTTCCTCAGTTTTGTTGACCCGTGCTGCCAGTGGTTGGAGCCGCCTTAAGCGGGCTGTGTAGTTCGTGTAAGTCGGATGTCGCCGACCAATGAGGAAGTGACCCGGCGACAGCGGCGCGCACTCCGCTGGTCTCACGATCATTTAAGGTCGCCTGTACTTGCTTTAAAGCGATGTTAAGTTTCATATTGATTTTTTTTGCAAATAAATGAATTACAAAACAACGAACAATATGAATCCAAAAATATTTGGGGTCATTTGTAATGTTGTAACTAATATTACACACGGATTCGCTTGCAATAGATCCGACATTTGTTACCATCTTGTGGCGAACACGTCGAGCCATCATAATCCAATTTGTAACGAATGTGTGCAGTGCTAGGTTGTCTCGTTAGGAATTCTGCATGTATCAGATATGAGAACGAATGGTACACTCTACATTTAGCATTACATATGATTATATTCTTTTATCGCGGATTATATCTAAATAATATTTTCATTATTTTTATATTATGGATCTCCGCAAAGTAACGCCTAATTCTATAAATTATTACTTTATTTGGCTAAATGTCGCAACTCAGTAAAGTGTATACTGTCATACTAGGTATGCTATGGAGTTCCGAAAAGTAACGCCGTCTTTGATAAATTATTCACGAACAATTAGCGGGTTCTTTTGTTGTCGCCCGCGATGTCAGTGCAAATCTACAGACACAAATTATTCGTTTATAATGTACTTCAGCCCGACATCACAATGTCCGCGGCTGCATGAAATTTTCTGCAATCACAGCTGACTGCAATAGATATTGTGCAAGTCAGTGAGAAATAACAATATCGTATATATAAATAGATTTTACACAATTACTTCTGCAATCAAATCATAATTTAATGACGGTCTATTAAAGGTCAATAAAGCTGTGATCGCCGAACGGTGCGAACAACACCAACATTACAAAAAAAACAACACCAAGATTTTTTACAACATTTAGTTCTAGACTGCCTTATTTATTTATTTATTTGCTTCTTAAAACATATTTGCCCGGTTAGGGCGTTGCAAATATTGTAGACACACACGTCTTACATTATATATATGACGGCGCGTGGAGTAATTTTAAGTTGTGCACAGAGTTATTTGATTTAAGTAATTAATTATTATAAATAGTTGAGATTGTTATTTTTTAACAATGATTATTTTAAACTAAAAGAATGTTCTAAGGAGAAATTAACATTAAGAGCGGGTAACCCCGAATAGAGTAGTTCGACGTTGGCATGCCAACGGGGGCTGTTATGGGAAGACGCGCGTGTTCTAATCTATTGGCTATTAATCTCATTCCATCTTTGTATTTCGGCTTATATTGTATTGGAACCGAATAGTTAATTGTTGCATCTTACGAACGTTGTTTTCTTTTTCGAGTTCCTGCCAATATCGCACCTACAATAGAGGAAAATAGCCTGCACCGCCCTAACAGGCTTCCTGATGTTTCTCTATAATAATAAACAATTATTATTATTTTAAAAATCAATATATAAAGATTTTAATGGATCTGAAATATGGTCCGTTTCTGTCAATTTCTAAATGATATTTTGGGAGCTGCAGTTGTCCACGTCGCGTGTCGCGATTGTAAGGTCGTACGATAATATATAATTTTTTTGAAAGTATTCTCTTACAAACAGCGCGGTTTCCATAAATACAAGTTAGGGTCAAAATTTGTTTATCTTTAATCTGTGATCTGCAACTCTCTCGTCCTTTTATATTAGTATATATATATATATATTAGTAATGCACTTTTTTTGTTTTATAAATAGTTCCTCAACGTTTGTGCTGTGCTTGCCTTTCTGCAATGCAACCTTTTGACTATAAATTCTAGCCCGCCCCAGATCTTTCTGAGGATATTAAGAAGCTGCGCTTGTATGGTCTTTGATACTGGTGTTCGATACCGTTGATGCCCAGCGCCATAGTCTCTTTTTTCATAAATCTGCTGGTCGTTATTCGTTGATCGTGCCATTCATCAATCGATCCATGATATCGGTTGATCCAACGAGCTCCTCTATTTAATTTCGCGTTCGTCACAATGGGTTGTTATTCCGGAATTGGGCTCGGTCCGTTCGTATTCAGCACACGCGGACGTGTTCCGGGTCACGACGCACCTAACTTGTGATTTGGCTTTCCTTCCCTCATAATATACATATGTCTTTTTCTTAGATTATGTTACAGCAATTTTGAATGAGATGAATGTAGTAGGAAGAAAAATGTAAAATCCAATTGATGTGGCTTGTAGTTTAAAGGGGAATAGGTTTAAAAAGCGGTGCAAC
Organism: Morpho deidamia; assembly: GCA_947086505.1. Lineage (NCBI taxonomy): Eukaryota > Metazoa > Arthropoda > Insecta > Lepidoptera > Nymphalidae > Morpho > Morpho deidamia. The sequence continues at coordinate 17,953,108 of CAMTZC010000017.1, read as the reverse complement.
ATGATAGACAGGCAGTCTCCCAACGAAACTCGTATGACTCCTAGATGCTTACATATCTAGGTCGTGAGATGAGCCAGTAGGTGGTGTGCTGATAGCGTGTATCTTGCCGAGCTGAATAGTTATCACAGTGAATTACCAGAATTTTCTTGCATTACTGCTATTTATTTTTGATATTTGATTTGATTTAGGTTTCAAGTTTTTGATTCTTTTAAATCAGTTAACTCGTGTTAAAAGTTTTTTTAATTTGGTTCAAGTAAGTTAGGGCTCCATTAGTACACCACTAATCTTCTTAGTCACAAATAAAGAGGATATGATCACATTTAAGTGTTTGGGTATAAGTTTACTAAAATAATGTGTTCGAGTTAACCGTACAGCTGCCGTTCATCCGTTGCATGTTGCCGTGCAATCGCCTGATGTATTAGGTATTCTCAATGCGGTAAAGACTCAGGCTCTCATAGGCGTTGTAGTTGTAGACGTGATGCGACCAGTATTTCTACGCCCTCGACACTACGCAGCAAGGTGAAACTAATAAAAATCCATAGAGTTTTAGTCAGTAATAGCCCCGAATAACTCCTTTCGGGTAGGAGTTGTCATAAAGGGTTTCCCCGTGGTAATTGTTTATAAAAAGACGTCATAAGTAATTGTTAATGATAGCACAGTTACAAGTTCAACTACACATTCACGCGGAAATAGCCGTTATTAACCAATTATTTCGTTAATTCAGATTGACACTTTGATTAAAGTACGTTTACTACGGTAAACGATTTGCTACAATGTACCGGTTAAATGTGAAAAACTTTTATATAGACGACAAAACTAAATACTAATAAAGCAAAATATATTCCATACTAATATGATTTTGAAACTTTCCGGTTTTCCTTCGATAATAGTAAAAAGACAATATCGTACATAATAGAGGGTGTTTTTTTCAACATTAAGTTGAAGGGAATGAAGTCGCTGGCACTGCTTGTACATTACAATAACACGGCATCACAATATTTTTAATTGAAACACGTAACGTGTGAAACGCACTTCGCGGGCTCGGTGACGATGCGTCGAGATCTTATCGTGTCTAAACAATTCTAATGTCAACACTAACCACCAACTAGATATTAGGTCACCTAATAGCCGTACGAGTCTAACGAACGAGAACTATAGATAGAGAGAGACTGATTCCAATATTGCATCCTTTGATATTTTAAGCACCTATCTTACTAACCAGAGAGCCCCGTTATCGCTGGTACAATTCAAAAATCAAGAAACAACAAATGACACCTGAATATTTTTTGTTTATGAATATCTCAAAATGTTGTTATAATTTCATCTTCTGAAAAGACCTAATTATGCGTTATTTATTGGAAGTTATGAGAGGTTTACATCGAGCTGAAGCGAGGTCATTGAGATATCGTTAGGTATTGTTTACGATATCTTATAATAACCGGTAAATCATTTGTCATTTACATTTTGACGGGTTAAGAAGAGTTTTTCTTTCTGACGAGATTCTCATTTGCAAATGGCAGAACCTTGAAGGTAAGACCTTCGGCTGACTCATAATGTGACCAATCACACTTAACGGTTCAGGAGCTACTATCGACTTCCTGTTTCGCTGCTCGCGGTGGAAGCTGCATTATAGAACTGGCGATAGATTATGTATTGAATAATTTTGGACGATTTGTACCATTTCGCAAAAGTAAGTAGACTAAGTTTTTTAAAGACGTATACCATTGGTGAACGGAAAGAATTACGGGGCAGCTGTTATATGCACTTTGTCGGGAATTGACAAGGCCCCGGGGACCGACGGACTAATCGCGATAGAATCATCTTGTTAAAGATCGATGTACGTCGTGGTGTAACCATTGCGTGTACCACCAATAGATTGAGCGTGGTGGTTAGTGGGTTTACTTACTAAAGCTAATTCTCCACCCTTCACAACAATTTTGGTTGTGGAACTGGATAAGCTACCTAAACCTGTGTCTCAAGGATTCCCTTTTTGTATGAAATAGATTAGAGTCGAGGGTATTATAGAGAACTCTTCCCGCTATCGCCTTCGTTCACGTAGGAATTTCAAGTCAAACGAGTCTCCGAGAACGCTGACTACATTTAAGCATTGAACCGCGAAACGAATTCCTTGCACAAAGCTTTACGATTAATTAAATTGTGCGGGCCGGCTACGAGCGGTAGTCGTGCTGCGTATCCGTTCTCTTGTGATTATAAAATTTGCACGAGCATCAGCATTGCATCAGCAATATGTATATAAATATCCAGACAGAAATTATAAATTATTATGGAGATTCGATTCATTCATATACGAAATGTTGCAACGATTACATTGCCGGGGAGCAAAGTTGTCTTTCTTGAGACTTGCACAACGCTTAAGCTGTCTTATGGTAACATTTAAGACAATTTGGTATCATTCACATAGATTTAGACCTCTGCCACAGTTAATTGGTGAGCGAACGGCCGGAAGTACGACAAAGACGTTTATGTGATATGCTTAAGTAATCACCTTTAAGTATTTAATAGCTGGCATTAACGGTGCGACCGCGGCGCGTACCGCTCCTGCGATATCGCTGTTATTGAGACGTGATTCTTTTACGATTGACTAACCGCTGATATATCTGGTTTGACTGTATAATATTAACGAACTAAAGTTGCATAAAAAACAGCAGTGAGAATAACGACACGTTTGGGACGACAGCTTAGACAAATATTTTCATTAAGCTGTAGCGATCGCGTGGCCGACAATAAGGAAACTTAGTTTGTTATTAAGGAGTGTTTCTCTTGGAAGTGATGAAGTTAGTGTTATAAGTATTGAATATAGCAAGGGCTATGGCGAGTGATGAGAAGGTTTCCATCGTGGAGGGCGAGCAGAGTGTGGACGCGGAGGTCTTGATGGAGGAGTTGGGTCAATTCCGAAGGTTCCACCTGCTGAACTACTGCCTGCTGGGATTGGTGCCGTTGGTGATGGCGCATTATGCCGTCAATTACGTGTTCCTGGCCGCCGACGTGCCCTACAGGTATGCTCAAAGTTACCTACATCGCATGCGGTACAAACCAGGAGGAATGTGAACAAGCTTGAAAATCTCGCGATAGTTATATTAATCGTATAAATAAATTAGGTTTACTAAAACAAAATGAATTTAACGTTATCATCAATCATGCAAATAGTGGGAATGGCAGAAATAGTGGGATTTTTCTGCCGACACGAACTCAAAAACGGAAAATATAAACGGTTGTTACGGTTCTCGTAAAAAGTATAGCATCAAATAGGTTTAACTTCTCGTTTTAAACGTGCATATATCTCGTAAATCATTTAATCCGAGAAGCGAACCATGCACCGTCCGAACGATGTGATAATCGGTTCTCACACGCCTATCCTACTATATTATCCGCTCGTTACTATAAGGCACGTTCTCGACGCACGAATCAAAAATCTTTTATTCGCAAACAAATATTTATTTTCGTAGAAATAAAAAGTGGAGGAGCTCAGCAATTGTTACGAGTAAAACGGAGCAAAATATGTATGAGGTGGAGACTGAAGAAGGTTTACGGTGGATTTGGAATATTTATCCGTTCAAGGGACAGTCGAGACCCGACGGCAAACAGAGTGGATGATTCTATTTATGCACAAGCCGCGTTAGCAGACTTTACTGTTTCTGATAAAAATAATATTATCGCATCGGAGTTGTGCGAGGAACATGAGCTACCTGCAGCAAATATGCGTGAGCCTAAACAACCACGTCGTTATGGTCTTGATGAATAGTTGTGTAGTAAATATAAAAATAACAACGACAATAACAATAATTATATAACGTTACAAAAATATCTTGTCTTGTTTATCGTTATAAAAATGTGTCTTGCTAATCTTTAAATAGTAGGTATGTTCAATAAATGTTAAGTTATAGGTTTAAAAGGGGGGATAGGGTAGTATATTGTGGGTATTTTAATATAAATATAAATCTAATATCAAAATAATATAAATGTAGGTATTTGTGAAACTGGTAACCAACTGTCAGTTGAGAATAAACCAAATGATTTATAGAAGCAGCTGTCCTGAGTGCAACGGTACATATGTAGGTCAGATTGGCCGAAGTTTTGCGGTTCGATTCCGGGAACATATGGCGTTTAGGAATAATAAACCACAAAATTCTAATTTTGCAAAACATTTGCTGGAAAGCGGTCATAAAGTGCCTAATGACCATTCATTTCATATTCTCCACACTTGTGATAAGGGACTCCGACTCAATACGTTAGAGCAACTTGAGATAATAAAAAATAACAATGGTGACTTAATTAACGAGCAAGTAAATGTATCTAATTCCGTTTTGCTACATGTGTTCGGAGGGGAGGGTATTGGTGGGAGTTGAACTATTTAAGACTGCTTGTATGGGTAGCGCGGCGCATTACGATTTTTGTCGTGGAGCCTATCCTCCTGATGATGCTTCGGTTTCGGGGCGAAACGCTTGTCGAGATTGTGGTGGGGGGTGTGTGTGCGGCTTTTGTGTGCGTTGTTGCTGGTGAATTGCGCATTGGGGTGCATGTGGTGGCTTGTCCTGCATGTATAAGGTGCGTAGATTTTGCCTGCTATATACACATTGGCTTTGCATGCATTCGCTTAACCCGTGCGGATTATAGCAAAGTAGTTAGTTCTGTTATATTGCTTATGAGAATAAACCGTTGCTCGGACTTGGCGTATTACTTAAATACATTACGACACGATGTTATCGTCGTGGAGCCGGTGCCAAAGTCCGAGTATTGCTGTATGCTATAGTTAGACAGTCATTTTACTCGCAACAAGTTTTTAAAACGGATTTGGTAAGGTCCATATTTTAATCACACTCCTGCTAGGTAGATCTAGGTAATTTTAAGTAACATATCTAGCGTTGGAATAAAATTGATTCACGATACACAGGTATTCCACCAAAGTATTGTCGCGATACTTTGACTTTCTGCAAGCCGTTTCCCATTGTATGTATTGATTGATCGGATGTGTGTTACATCGCAGCGGCAAATCCGTCCCGAGTCGGATGGCGCGCGGTGAGTCACTAGTCAATAGCACCGTTTACATCGCTGCTAATTATACATATACATAGTATAATTACATATAACACACGTGTTAACAATAATATTGTTGCAATACACTCGGTCGTGAAGTCGATGCCTTATATCGCTATCGAACAAGAAGATGCCTATACCCGGTATGTTTCGGTTTGGCCCTTTAACTGATAGAACTGAAACCTACTAGGTACAACCATAATGATACTGAATTCTATTAAATATCTATTTTTTGAATTTTAAAAATTCGAACCATTGCTTCTTAAATAAGTGGAGCGGCATACTGTTGAGTCGAGCTTCCATAAGGGTTGATTTATCTGAATGAAAAACCATCGAGCCGTAAGATCTCACTTTTAAGTTTTTTATTCCGTTGACTGAAGTCAACTAACTGTTCACACCTATCATAAATTAAATTCCATTAACAATGCATCATCACTTAGTAAAGTACACAGTTGGTGAATGAGATGTTTGGATGATATGCCATTGCGAACTGACATTAAAAATGTTTATTAAATACGCTCTGTATTAAAAGGACAACACAAAGTCAAGTATTATTTAAATACACGCTGATCATAGTGCAACATCCGGAAGTTTTAATCGTTTAATATGAATTGTCTGATAAATAGAGATAACAAAACAATATAATGGCTACGGAAGACGTTGAGGATTGTCTATTGCATTGTTTTGACTTTGTTTATTTATAACTGTTAATGGATGCTACGTTTCTTAATTACTGAAGATCGTGGTCCCGGCTCGATCTCAAGCTCAAGCGGACTTTTTACCTCCCCTAGCCCCATTAGTGGCCGTTTTTGTTACTTTGTAAAATTTTAAAGTCCAGGATTGTCGCACTCGGTCAGACCACCTAGTTGGTGTTTCCTGTGGCAATATAAGGTATTATCCTCACGTCGCATGATGTAGCCTAGGTACGTGAGCAGTTGTTGATAACATTTGGAGGAAAGGTGCATAGTTATTTGAAATTGCGAAAGAAGTTTATTCTTTCGAGCGCTTGGCATTTTTATGAAATCTACATCATTTGCTTTCCCGCAATTTGACTACTCTGTCCCTTATTCCCTTGCTTTTGATTTTTTGATTATTACAAAATTTTCGTGCGTTGAGTTCTCAGCTGGTTATTTAAAAAAAACCAGCTACTCCTGTATCACGGAAGGCGTTATTGGTGTTGATATACATTAAGTAGATCAATAAAAAAAATATTTGCAAATGAAACTCATAACGTAACTAGAGCTGAATGGGATAATGGTGTTGATTGGCAGGACATGCGTTAGGTTCCTTAATAAGGAAGTCGGCGTATTTCGTAGAATATTGCAAAAGCTAAGGCCCAAGAATAGGAATCGAGATCTTTCATATATTTAGTATGATATAGGTATAGATATATTTAGATTATAGTTCATATTTTGGTATGTGTTAAGAGCTTTGATGACTTCTTGGTAATGTCGACGCCCAGCGGTGGCTCCACCAGTTTGTTTGTGTCACTGGTCCAGCTGTTCTCAACACCATTGTCCCGTGTGTCAACAGCCCCTTTCGGTGGTTACCTTTAGGTGGCAATAAGAATCAATATTTAGATAACAGTGCACTAAACTCGACGAGTGTCTACCAATATTATTGACAGTTGAACGGAAACTTTAGTGTATATTCTTTTGTTATTCTTTGATATAATATGTATCTATTTAGCGAACAAAAAATGATTCTGTCATTGTCATTCTGCTCTTTGGATTTTGAATTACAAAGAGTGCGATTTTCTCTCCCCAATAACACAAATTGATTTAATTCGCAGAAGAAGCTAAACAATGCCAATGGCTCTTTATATGTTCATACTAATATTATAAATGTGAAGGTTAGTCCCTCTGTGTAGCTCATGCTTTCACATTTGGTACGCTCGAGCAATATTTGGTACAATTGAAGCTTATGTAAATAAGTTAACAGATGAAGTACAATATGGAATTGTCAAGTATTGAACACTTTTTAAAATTTCACAACATCGCACTAAATGTTTTAAGATCGGGCATTCAAAGCTTTTTGAGAAAATTCACAGTCGCTATTTACTCGAACCATTGGGCCGTTATAGGTTTGTGATGCTTCAGATGCGTGGTGCCCGAGTGCGAGTCGACCAACAGCTCAGAGTTCAGTCCCCCGTGGCTGGAGGGGGCGCTGGCCGCGGCGGGGCCGGACCACCGCTGCGTCACCAAGACCCCCGCGGACGTGCAGTCGCCGTGCGCGCCCGAGGACTTCTCCGACCAGCTGAGGCCCTGCGACCGTTGGATCTACGCTTCCAGGGATACGATCGTAGCTGAGGTACGTCTTTGCAGCTCAGAGATCTATTTACTTTGTATGAACATTTATAGTATCTAACGGCTATTTGAGATCTCAGGGGAGTATTAAATTACTACCAGCTTGTATTCGAACCCGAAAAAAATTAAACTTACACTTTGCACCATTGTGTAAATTTTCCTTTGATTTCAAAAATCTTTTCTACATCACCGCCTTATTTAACATCCGTGAAATGAATGTGTTGAAATGCAAGTGAATGAGCTGCTCCTGTTTTGACAACTCATCCACCATTCTTATCCCTTAATCTCAATCGCTTGTTCGTCCTAAATTACAATTTTCCCACTTATTTGTGATAGCGATAGACTTATAGATTGAAATAACAAAAGTGATCAAAAAGTTGGCCTGAGATCGCTGTGGAGGTCGGTGTTCTGCTCGAGTCGTTCATATGATCTATGGAGCTTAAGCAATATGACTTTGAAACGTGGGCGGACGTGACATTATGCTTATTAACTTCTAGATTGTTTTTCGTTTGAGCACACGACTGCTCAGCCGTGATAGCCCAGCGGAGAGACCGTGTGACTCTTTCGAAGGGTAACGGGTTCAAACCTTGGGCAAGCGTCAATGAGTTTTCTGTGAAAACTTATGTATCTAATTGATAGTTGCAATTTATCACCCGCTTTTCGGTGAAGGAAAATATTATGAGAAATCCTGCATATCTCTGGAGAGCAGCGTGGTAGGTCTTAACTCCAATCCTTCTTTCCAACAACGGGGGGAAAAAGCCTAGTAAACCACTTTTGGATAGTAACAAGCCAATACTTTTTAATTTTACACGAGTGGAACATTTTTTTATATACACAAGGAATAGAGACTTGCTGTCGGACGTATATTTTTGTAATCGTAAAATTCTCTAGGTCTTTAATTTAGTGTATCTCAGTTAATTTACGTCTCGCACGCGACTAAAGCTTCTTTTCGCAGAGAAGTTCTTTCACAACTGACCCGACCTTTAGATACAATTTACCAAAAACTCTAATGTACCCTTACACTTAACCTAAACCTTTCAAAAGAATTGCACTACCTTTTAGTAAAAACTGTACAAAAATCCGTTCAGTACATTTTGAGAAAATCGATGACATACAGACAGCTTTCTAGGATTTTGTTTTATAATAAGTAAAGTTCCGTAAATAATTCTTTTCTTCAATTTAACCAAATTTCTTCACTATTGGTCAAGTAATTAAGGAATGAAACCGTAACTGATAGACAGACAGACTAGCGCATTATGATATATATAAGTATAGATACGGTCGCTATTGACATAAACGAACAAAGTATCTAAATTATCTAAAATTGACAATTTTTTCCTCCTAAATTAATTGCTCCTAATGAGCTCAAGTTATTTTTGAGTGCAAAAACACGTTCCTGCGAGTCGCGCGCTGCTAAATTGCTAAATATTATGTAACATAAAGTTTTTGCAGAAGTAGTAATTTTTTTTTACTGTATGTAATATTACTTTTTACAATCGACCACATTACCGTGCCGTCAAAGTGATAGCGGACCGGCGAGAATCTTTGACCCTTTTTAGAGGATCGCGTTTACAAGCCCTGTTAAAGGAACAATGGGTGTACTATGAAAATACAGTGCTCATATTGATATTTTCAATATGTTATCTACCTGGTAAAAGAAAACATGTTTAATTTGCGAATTTATTCGCATTTATGATATTAGTTCAGATGAAGATATAGGCATATTTATGTTTCACGATACTAATGTAGTGTTGGCTAGTAATTGCTATTTATTTTTGGCAGCTCTCGCTGGTTTGTACATGACGTAAGGCCAGAATGATAATCATTTGATCAATGGATTCGCTCGCTGCGGTCACTGATTTCGATCTCCACTACAAACACAACTCTACTTATCTGAAAACTCTTGAAAATTTCAAAAGTACCAAAATTGCTTTTGATGTAACGTATTCAATTTTTTTCCAACTATCAGCTATTATTTCACTTGTAGCCTATTTTTGAGTAAATGTCTGCTCATTATATACATTTAATAGGTATGGGTAATCTCTATACAAATCTTTCAATTTTTTTATAATGGCGTTTAACGTAAGTCCTAATTCTATAGATTGGTTATTGTAGAGGCAAATAAAATATTTAATTTTATTTGCCCATTTGTTACAGTACAACCTGGCGTGCCAGGAGTGGAAGCGCACCCTGGTGGGCACCGTCCACAACGTGGGCATGCTGGTCTCGCTGCCCATCATGGGATACGTCTCGGATCGGTTAGTCTGTTGGCAAAGCCAATCACATTATAACTTGGTTACTATCTTCTGATGATTCTTCGGCTACAGGGCGAAAAGATTGTCGAGATCGTAGTAGTGAACGTGTACAGAGCTAGTGTAGTGTGGTGGTAATTGTTTGTATTGTGTAATTCTCATTTATGTTCATATTCTTGAACAAAAACAAGAATTTTTATCCTGGTATGTTTGCCCGGTATGTAAGTTTCAATAGTAATAAATTTCGTCGATATTGATCCAGCATGTCAGCCCAAAAGCGTAACAGATATACATACATAGAGAATGAGTGACAGTAAGACAGTCAGTTAGATTTCCTGTGAAACAAAAATAATCCTTATACAAACGATTTCATTCAGGTAACGTTAGGTTAGGTTAATAAAATTGGTGTGGATTTTGTACTATTTGTATTGGTATTTGTATTGCAGATGGGGCCGGAAGAGGGCTCTGGTGCTGAGCTGCACGCTGCTCGGAGCTATCGGCACCATGAAGGCATTCTCCGTCTCCTACGAGATGTACATCACGGTGGAGTTCCTGGAGACAGTCGCTGGAGCCAGCGCCTACCCCGCCGCGTACATTCTGAGTAAGTAACATTTAATAGGATTAGTCAATTTTATTTATAACTAAGAAAGATTTTAAGGCCATTTAAAGGACATGAGGCAGTACTTAACATCACACATTTATGATGAATTTAGAATTATAGTTTTTGCTGAATATGCTTTTAAACAAGTTCATAATATCACATTAACAAAGCTTGTTATTGAAGTTGATAAAAATAACTTTTGTTTTATGGAAAACATATTTTGTACGATTAGTTTTTGTACAGAAGAGCTGTAGAGTTTTTATTTATTATTCTCAGCAAGTGAACAGTTAACTATTTATAGTTTCATTATCAATGACAAAACTTAACGATTTTAAAGCGTTGTTAAAAAGTCTTTTTAAATAATGAATGAAAGAAAGAGAGTTTTTAAATTAATTAAACGGCAGGCCGCAAACAACGAGGCCTCGTCTTGGCAAACTAGGTTATTCTACGAATTAACTGCTCATTCTCAAATTTCCAATCATTGCAACTTTTGCATTGGTATTGTACGTTTGCTATTGTTTAAATATAATTACCACGTAAATCTTTTTAAACAAAATGTTGTTTTCAGCTATTGAGTTGCTCGGACAAGACAAGCGCGCCCTGACTACTGCGTTTCTGGGTATCATGTTAGTCCTCGGTGGCCTCAGTTTCGCACTCCTCGCCAAAACCTTCTCCTACTTTCGCACCTTCATCCTAGTGGTCTATCCTCCGTCTCTGCTTTTCCTGTCTTACATATATTTACTGCCGGAAAGCATACGGTGGCTACTATCGAAAGGTCGGAAAGAAGAAGCGCTAGAGATAGTTCTGAAGGCGGCAAAGATGAACAAAGTAACGTTGTCAGACGAGACGATGCGGCAACTGACGAGTGTGGACAAGAAAGTCAAGATTGACGACGAAAAACAATCAGAAAAGGTGGACGGGCTTTGGATACAAGTGCTTAGATCGCCGATCATAATGACTCGTCTCGCTATATGCTCGTGGTGGTGGATCACGTGCACGTTCGTGTTCTACGGGCTGGCGATCAATTCGGTATCTCTTGCTGGAGACAAATACACAAATTTCATGTTGGTGGTGAGCGTGGAGACTATCGCCGTCGTTACGAACGCTGTGGTCCTGGACCGCATCGGCAGGAAGACCACGTTGCTGATAGCCTACCTCGTCTGCGGGTGCTCCTTGGTGGCCATCGCGTTTGTTCCCCCCAGTGAGTCACTAAATTTCACTCAGTCGATCATTTGTTAATGAAAAATACATACGATTTTAATAAATTCTATCGAACATTAAATGTTTTAAGAAGCTACAATAATACGGATGATTTTCATTACAAAGAAATCAAGCTGAGTTTACATCAAATTTCAATATTTAAACAAGTAGCCGTTAGTGCAAAATTCCATAGTTAAAGTAATAATAGAATTATTATCTTAATGTAAGGTACGATTCAAAAAAATCTATGTCATGCATTAATATTCATAATCGGACAATATATTGTCAGATATTGTCTGATAAATGATTACGCCAAGCCGTGACGAACCGAAATGATCTCTTTCCCAGACGTGTCCTGGCTGGTGACGCTGCTGTTCCTGGTGGGCAAGGTGGCCATCACACAGGCCTTCAGCGGCATCTACATGTACACGGCGGAGCTGTTCCCCACGCGAGCGCGCCACTCGCTGCTGGGCTTCTGCTCCATGGTCGGCCGCGTGGGCTCCATCGTCGCGCCACAGATGCCTCTGCTTGTAACAATTTTTTTTTATAATTTATCGAATTGAGCGTTACTTGGCGGAGATCCATAATATTAAAGTAATAATTAAATTATTTTGCTATAATATCGCAGTATTCATAAGAATACACGCACAAAACGCCACCACAGAACACGTGCGGCAAGTTTGTTGCACGTGTTCGGAGATAAAATATATGATGGGGGTTGAACCGATTAGTATTTTTTTGTGACGTCCTGGACATAGGTCTCTTTAAGCAATTTCCACACCACACGATCCGAAGCAGCCATATCAATCTTAGAGTTCTCAACCTTTTCAGGCTCTCTACGTGGAGTGGTTGCCCTCAGTACTGTTCGGTGCCACAGCCCTGGTGGCAGGCGGTCTGATGCTGACCACACCGGAGACCCTCAACACACGGCTGCCTGACACCATCCAGGAGGCGGAGTGCATCGCGGCACAGCCGAGAGCTGATAAAAGCAAACAAACTAAAGATACCGTATCGACTTCGCAAGCTACGTCGAAATTTTAACTAAATAAGAATATTACAGTTAAATTGCTATTAGAAGGCAGTTATTATTAGAAATTCAGATCTTAAACACATAAGATATAACAAAATATATTGTCAAATTTCGACTGAGTGCATATGCGAATTTGAAAATTATACGAGAACATTTATCAATCGGATTCACAAGCAGCCTACATATGGTTGGTTCATGATCTCTTTGATGTGGTAATGTTCACTATTCAGTTATTAATTCTCCTGATCCTGATGATTTTAGAGCAGATGTTTAAAACATAAATATAGAGTAATGAGTAGAGCAAGGCATTGGAGCCTGGTTGTGATAAGGACTTGTGGTAATTCATATCGGCATTGTAACCACGGTATTGTAATCGGTATTTTAACAGGTCATGGATACGTGAAAATATTATTAAATTATGCACTTGAAGCGTTCGAAATAGTTTCAATATCTGAATTGGATGAACATGAACTAATTATTAATTTGAATTGTAAATATTAAAAGTTAAATTAAAACTTATTTAAAATACTTTATGTGATATATTTATGTCGGATGTAGTGAAGCATCGTTACCAGCCACTACTCTACTACAGTAGAGATGGATATTATCTAATATCAATATTTCTGTAACGACGTCTGAGTGTATTTTAATAGTGATATTTAGTTTTTGTGTGAATAAATTGTATTTTATATAAATTAAATCTTTATTTTATTTTTCATGGCATAATATTAAACTCTATATTTTTTATTAAATGTTGTTCTAGCGAGGTTGAGATGGCAACACTTTATTTTACAAGTTTAAATATGGACAAACGTTGGATAAGTCCTTAATTAATGTGTGAAGGTAGCCAAGTCCAATTATCCAAATTCAATAGGAGGAAACTTCCGAATCAGTGGTAGCTTAAAGAAGCTTTGACAAGTACGGAAAACAGTTCACTTGAATAAAGAATATTTTGAATTTGAGTTTGTTGTAAAATTGGGATAGGTTTCCCTTTGAACTAATAGACTCTTTGTTAGCTCGCTAAATTGAATATCAGGCGCTAAATCGGACGTGATCTATAGAAGTATGTGTATAAATTGACAAAAGATCAAGCAGAGCAAGAGCAGTCTTCGATCCAGCCAATCTGGAATCATAAGAAAGGAAGAATTATCGAAAATTACTACCGTGATATCTTCAGATTAACAATAATAGAATAACGGAAGTAAAATATTAAATGCGTCAGTTATTTGTGGCCCAACGCAATAATAGTTAATTTTAGTACAATCTCGTGTGAACGCTCGTTGCGAAAGCGAACCATATCCTCGTAAATAACATTAGTGGATAATAAACCTCCAAACCCGTCTCCAGTACAGATTTATCCCAGTTCCCGGCGGAGAGCGCGCGCCGCGAGCGCCCGCCCCGTGCCCTGCATATCGACAGTCATCAGAAAGTAATCCAAATATTTTATAAGTCGAAGAGTATTATTAACTGTGTCAAAATATTTTACTTGAACCGTGACAAATTTAGGAGTTTGGACCGAAAAGCTGAACGCTTATTTGGACGCGTAAAATGTCATTAAATAAGCGAACGTTGCAGGCATGTTTGGAAGTTTATTGAGCTATCCATTCAGCCATTCCTTGAGAGATACTCTCCGAAGATGTCCCGTCGGGAGACGCGTCTCGACCGCGTCGACTACCCGCCTCCACCCAGCAAGTGCGCCAAGGTCTTTATCTATTGTTACTAGTAGTCTATACAGATATAAAATGATATGTTACAATATTTTTCACAAGAGTTCAAAGTCAAAACTAGTGTGGCTTTTAGTTCAAAGGAGGAAAAGGAAAAAAAGTTAGAAAGCAGTATAGTTTGTGAGAGAGGCAGTCACCTGCCGATATTCGAGATTTCTTGATATGTAGGTCTCCTGCCAAGCTCATGTGGTGATGGCGTGCGAAGCCAAATAGGTGCCGCGATTCCCACAAAATTTTCGTTACAGATACTCTTAATATGTTATATTCGTTAAAAAGAAACTTACTCTTCAGTCAAATACGTGATTTGATGCTGGGTTGATTGACATTATTCGAATGAATTATTAAGTATTGAACTATTTAACAAAAAAATTTAATTGAAAATGACAAATGGAAAACATGAAGTTGTTGTTTTTTTTCATTAATCTTATTACACACAAACGTTTCATGAAGACAATATACAAATCTTATTCATTTCTCAACTGTAATAAAAACTAAGCTGGTCTAAAGTAAAACTCGGTTTCCAAGTAAGATCGCGTGGGAAGCAACAACAGCAGTCGCATACTTGATTCATTACTTAAAGAATTTGTATTCTATTAATATTAATTTATTAATGCAAAGTTAAGTTTGTCTGTCTGTCTGTCGGCGGACTATATTTCACAACGAATGCGCTGGAGCAATAACGATGAAATGTGGTACATCAGAAGCTTATATACCGGGCTAATAAAAAGGAATAAAAATCCCTTTTCCTTTGGGCACAGGGAAAAATAATAAAGTGCATAATGGATGATATTTTAATACTAAAGTCGATGCGTGAGAAATCGCAAACTCCACTGCTCAAATGTGAAACTAAACTAAAATATGAAAGCATGAATATGTCAATTAAAATGCCCTTAACAGGTGCTGTATTACACGTGGAAGCTGTGCTCGGTGGTGTTCTCGCACTTCGTGATGATCAGCCTCGTGGTGGCCTACTGCATCCTGGGCGCCGTCACCTTCGAGAAGCTGGAGGCCCAGCACGAGAGAGAGGTGGCATTAAAGTGCTCCATGATTCATACTGGCCTAACAAATATGTTTTTAACAAAACTGCAAATTGATCTATGGCCAGTTTCTATTTTTTCTTTGTTCTTTCAAATGAACGCAGTTTTAATTGTTCTTTATAAGTGTTGTCCCTCCTTTTTTATCATTTATGTATTGTTGGAGATAAGTTAAAAGACCTAAAAGCATGACATGATAGATTTCAATAAAGTAAATTTAAACGTTATGGGGACAGTTGATGGTCCTCTGGTCCTTTCTGATGTAAGTGCAATGTCACCGTGCATTTGCGATACAATCACTGTGGGTTTTTTAAAATAGAAATAAAAAAACAACAAAGGAAAGTAGGTATAGAACTCATTCAATAGTAGGCAATGTTTATACCATGGGTTATGCACTATGAGTTATTATTAGGACGCGCTCACTTTGATTTATGGATTGATAAATGATAATGATTTATACACCGAGTGGTATCCGGCTGAGTAGAATAGACCACCCTCATTTCTTACCGAGGTGTCGTAAGAGGCGACTAAGGTGAGTTGACCCGCCGTGTGGTATCCGACTGAGTAGAATAGACCACCGTCTTTCTCACCGAGGGGTCGTCAAATACGACTAAAGTAAGTTGACGTCGGCAGGCGGCCGGTCGTAAAATACGTAGCCAAATCATGTGACAACATGTTTGTAACATGTTGTGCCGGTACCCCACTTAGAGTGGGATAAGTGCAGGAGAATGATAATGATGAATGATATTTATTTATAGGAACGTGTATAAAAATTTGAGAACAATCGTTTCAGGTTAAGATGAACATATCACAGATAAGAGGCAACACGACGCACAGCATATGGGCCATGACCAACAGGGTGTCGTACCTTAACCAGACCAACTGGACTGCCGAAGTCGTTGATATGCTCAAGGTAATGCAATAGCTGATTGACACACTGTAGCCAATCAAACGCCTTCTTACCGTTATGCACATAATGAAATGGTTAGATTCTAATAAGAATGGGCGCACCAGCCAGAGCCAGATGAGTGGTCAGTCCATATTCAGGACAATTCTACCCGTTTCCCCATAAAAAGACATGTGTTTCACTGGTGTTTCGACAGAGTCACCTTATTTAACCTACCCTTAGCGCTGCCTTATTATATGGCTAAAAGAAATATTTTCAAACTATCAACTTTATACTATCTACCATCTTACCAGGTTTTAAAAAAAACTAAAAAGACCTGCCTCTTTATCTTTTCATTCAGGAGACGCTGAATCCTCTCTTGATCTCTTACTGCCATGTGTCTATCTAACAAGCTGTGGCTAGTTGTAAGGCCTGTTCAAGTTGGATTGAATCCAAACACATAAATTTTGATTCACAGAGATTTAAAACGTTCAAACTTTTGTTTTGTATTCTAACATCACAGAAGATTTAAATATCAAAAAAAGCCCATTGACATGAGTTAAGAGATACTTACCATTTTATGATTCAGAGTTTTGATAGAATTAATGTTGATTTATGTTTTCCTTTGTTTCGAATAAGAAAAGAAAATAACAAAATCTAATACAGTTATTTAAGATTAATAAAACTTATATCATTAGATTAGTATGAAAATAAATAAGAAACTCAGTATTGGATCTGATTTATTTGGCAACTTTATCATTAACATCTTTTACCACAATTAAACAGAGGTGCAAAGGTGGATCATTGATAGCTACTTTTAAAATTTGAAAAAAATAGAGGCAAACATGGGCTCAGAGTCAAGCATAGCACGCCTCAGCACTGCAGCGCTGAGGCGTGCTATGCTTGGTATATCTTCGTCAATAAATCAGTAACGAAAAGATTCGTGGTAGAACAAAATCACCGATATGATAATATTTTCGTGTCGCGAAGTTGAAGTTACAACGGGCGGTTCACAAAGTGTGATGAAACTATAGGCGCTGGGGCTCGCGGTGCTAGATTGGCGTCTGCATCTTCGGAAAACACAGCGTTGGTAGAGACCTCCTATGAGGTAGATTGGCAATCTGAAAGAGATATCGGTTGATCCAGGAGAAAAGGTTTTTTACTCATGGCAGGATTTCGAGAATGCGATCCTGCTGGAGATGAAGGTGCGCGGCTGGGACGGCAACGAGAGCACCGCACACATCCAGTGGACTTTCACCGGCGCACTGTTCTACTCCATCATCGTCATCACCACCATCGGTGAGTCAGCGTGTCGATTAAAAAAAACAGTTAGAAAAAGTCTGTTCAACGTAGAAAGCCATGTTGTGAAATGTGTTGAAGTGAAATACGTCCACAGAAGTACATGTCTGTCGTTTGAGATAATAAGCGGATATTATATATTATTGACATAAAAAATGAATTTTCACGGAGTTTTCTTGTATAGTCTTTGACTAAGTACGTCATCGACATTTGTGCTCTAAAAATTGTATTTATAATAATTGAAATATTGAAATATTTTTTATAATGATCAATTAATTATCAATTAGTAACCGCCGTGTGGTATCCGGCTGAGTAGAATAGCCCACCCTCTTTTCTTACTACGACATCTCAGATGTTGTAAAAGGTGACTAAAGTAAGTTGACGTCAGGCAGACAGCCGGTCGTAAAATACGTAGCCAAATCATGTGACAACATGTTTGTACAGGTTGTGCCGACCCCACTTAGAATAGGATAAGAGCATGAGGATGATGAATTATCAATTAGTAAAGAGTGTGATTGCTTATGGGTGTTTGAACATTTTATTTTGTGTTTTATTTATAAGGTATCTTGTATTTGTTTTCATATATACCCCACCGTTTTATATCTTAGGTGGTCTTACAGAGAAAATTAATTAGTCAATGGTCAATGATAAAAACAAATATGTGTCGTCTGAAATATTACCGCGTGTTGGTATAGATCAAAGGCGGCCGCACGCCGCTGGCGGCCGGCCAACCCCTACGTACCTACGTGGTCCATACCTAGGACCAGCGATTGCGAACCTGCGGCCACGTAGTAATAGAAAGTTATGGCTCTCTATTTCAAAACACATAAAATATATTAAAAAAAGAAACTTTTTCATTCAAAAAGCAAGCAGAGAAAATGATCCCATAGATGTTTATTGACCCATATTGTTAAAATATTGTTTTGTGATAACATGAAAATCACTATTTATTTATTTATTTAATTATGGCCCACCAACAAAATTACATGTATTTGTTAATTACATATAATTTAACTTATAGGTAGATACAGTCTAATATAGCTGTAATAGCCGAGCGGTGATACCGTGCGACTCTTTCGAGGGGAACACGAGTTCACACCCGGGCAGGCACCAATGAGTTTTTCTATTAAAACCCACTAATAATTGTCGAAAAGCGTGTGATAATTACAATTTATCACACGCTTTTCGTTGAAGGAAAACATCGCGAGGAAACCTGCATATCTCTAGAGAATTCTGTTGATATGTGTAGCCTACCAATCCGCATTGGAGCAGCGTGGTAGGTCTTAGCTCCAATCCTTCTCTCCTGAAACGGAGAGAGGAGGCCTATTCCCAGCAGACACAGTCTAATATAATACAAAAAATAATTTTAGTCCTAATTAAAACTAAATCAACACGTTCAAAATAAATTGATTAAGTTGCTCTCTAAAATATAAAAAATAATATAATAAAATTATATTTTTCCTAATATATAAATAATAGGTCATTATAGCTCTTTATTGTTAAAATGTTTCCGTCCTCTGGTATAGAACAATATTTTACGCCCGCCTAATATCGGGGCCACTGTGTGTAATCATTGCAGATTTCAAACATCACACACTATTTATATTTGTATATTTCACTGTACAATGGACTTTCCATTAGAAGGTATGCATGTAAAAATAATTATATATATAAAAACAATTGTATGGAAACTAGCGATCACCTCTGGGTCGACCAAGTGGTTATAGTACATGCTTATTATCATAATGTCAACAACAAATGCTAAACGCTAATGCTAAACGCATTTAATTTGATGAGGATCAATACTTTAGCCATCTAAATAACTTTTCAAATATCGCTATTTTACGTGACCTTCGTGAAAAGGACATCCCGCAGTACATTGTTTTTAAATTCCCAAGGGATTAGGCATCATTCTAGATGAAAGCTCCCAGGCGGTGAGACTATTTCCGATATTTTCAAACATTATCTTTGTTCGGGCAGTTTATCTATGGAGATATTATGCTAGAGCACGGAAGCCAATATATAAAAAGCAAGCAAATGAGACTCTAGTGTGTCTCTGTTTATACAAAGATAATGATTACCAGTAATTGATGTTTAGTAAAATGAAATACGCAATTCGATTAAGTTTATATTTATACAAGTACAAGTAATAACTACTGGACACTGTCCGATCTAGACGCACACTGACATACAGTTTTATCTTTCGTTTGGTGTAGATTTTCAATCGACGATTTCGTTCGGTTATTCCTGCGACAGCCTGCAAGGAGTGCCTGTGTTATTTTCTTATCAACAATGTTATAACTGCAATAATTTGTTTCTGTGTTTGTAATGCTTTCAAAGGCGATCCCCTACTGCAGTATTGATGATATTAGGTACAATGAAACATGTAGCGGGCTAATATATACTCGTAGGTTTAAAAAATACAGTTTTTCTTTCTTGAACCCGAAAGTTCACAAAATTCATATATTTTTACATTTAAATACATATCACAAAAGGAGTTTGAGGGTGCTCCGGACAGATTCCAGTTTGCCTGCTTAGACAACTCTCGTTATTTAATTAGGTTGTTGGCCTGTTTGATAGTGCGATCTACATTTTGGGCATAAGATTAATTCTATTTAGTATAAACGCCATAATAAACGTTTTAAGTCTTATTACAGTTTTACAAACTCTATAGGTTCCAAAAAAATTTTTTTTTTCAAGAATTCAGACTAACTAATGTATAATCTATATATTAAATGGTTAACTTTCTTTACACATCAATAATGTTACATACATCCAATCAACCATATTTACATTTATACAGACATGTCTCGAAGCGGTAGGTCTCGTTAGCTGAGTGTTCGCTCTATTATACTATTATACCATCGACATCGGTAATTATAAATTATGATAGATGTTAGCACGAACGGGTAACAATAAATTAGTTTATTAGTCATCACATCACACGATTTATATACCGAAGTAGTTTCTGGGCCCGATCCGCCCGGTGGGACCGCCCAGCCCCACCAGGATTTGTCTTCCAGGCCCGATAATGCCAGTGGGGCCACCTGGACCCACCAGAAGTCCTGGCGAAGAGCGTCCGTAACCAGGACCACCTTGACCGACGAACCGAGGCCCGATAGTCCCGCTGGGTCCGTTGGGGCCTACTAAGACCGGTCGGTTGTATGCCGGGCCGATAATACCTGTGGGGCCTCGCGGGCCGACCAGAACCGGTCGGTTAAACGCTGGGCCGATCATTCCCGTCGGTCCACCTGGACCTACTAGAACTCCCCTTTGCGCCGTCCCACTATGTGCGACATCTTTGGATCCAAGTGGTCTAACGAGTAGATTATTTCGATCTTCATTCGCTGGCCCGATAGTACCGGTAGGTCCCTGCGGGCCCACGAGAACCGGTTTATTGGACGTATAAACTCCTTTGGGGCCATTCGAGCCGGCCAACACTTGATTCTTTGAGATTCCGATCACGCCAGTTGGTCCCTCGGGTCCGACAAGGATCTCTTGCGCTGGGCGGAACGCGTCGCTGTTTCCAGCAGCCGGTGGCGGGAAGGGTCCGGGAACGCCTGGCCGGTTCGGATACAGCATCGGCCGCTCGTCGTCTACTTCATTGAAGTATTCTGGAAACAGTTGCAAACAACAGCTTAGGTCTAGACTTGTTGATTTAGATTTCTTTACTGACAGGCACTTTGATTCTGTTTTTTTATTAAAAGGGCTAAATTGTTTGATTTGGACACTATTCCAGTTGTCTTAGTCATTCGTTCTAACACTTTGTGGTATGTAATGTAGCGGGGTAAGAAAGGGAGAAGGATGGTTAAATGCGTTTTGAGATACACATATAATAAAGTCTAATGAAATATCTATGAGTGTTTTCTTATGATTGCTATCGCTGATGATACTGACTGCTCGTAATAGACGTTCCAGTTATTACCTGTATAGTGAAATAGCTACTGACGCACAAGTTATTATGTGCATCAGCAGGTTACAAGACAAGATAGTATGAGCCAAACCTTATCTAGTCGTAAAAAACCATTGTTACCTGTTTGAATGGGGTTCTGTTTCGCGGGACCGTCGTAGCAACACAAGTACTGGTCGGTTCCGCAGGAGTTCTGAGGAGGTACAAGAGCTGTGATGGGTGGTTACGTTAGCAGTTAGTATGTTGTGTAAATAAACGTTACCATTATTAAGTAAGTGACATTTTTATATTCATTACAAATATTATAGACCCTCATTATTATAACATAAGTAGCCTGGCCGTAAAAGAGTAACAGACAGACGTACTTTTGCATTTATAATATTCAATACCCTGTATAATTTATATTATGCTGCTCACCGAGTAGTCCATCTTCCGCGGACACTGTGCTGAGGACACACACTTGCAGTACTGCAGCGAGTCCAGCGTACCGTCCGATTGATACCTTTGGCTCCTGAAATAATTAACTTACATATTGAGTTACTATCCCACTACTTGGGATATTACTCGCCTCTACTTTTTGGAGGAAAAAAAGGAAAAAGCAAGGAAACACACCACAAATTTTAGGTTCAAGTCAAAGATAAATAAAATATAATGAAAGCACAAAAGAAGATTGATAGGTAACATAATATGGTTGAAATAAAGGTGATACAAGGAAAGGAGATTATTGAAAATCCTCTCACACTTCAAAATAGACTGCAGTTAAATAATGTGAATTTAAAATGTTTAAAAGAACGCCGACTTTCTACTTCTTGGTCAGAGCAATATTTCGAACGTTGCTTCTTTAAATCTTTTGATTGATTCTTGACGATTAAAAAGTGTTTCTAACAGCTTAATTGAATAAAGATTATTTTTATTTGATTTGATTGAATAATTCTCTCGTACAAATTAATGACGATAATGGCTCGTGGATCGATGCACGCAGGGTATTTATAGGTTTCCCTAACTCACCTCTCGCTCCGATCCTGCAAGTAGGTTCTGCCGTTGATTCTGATCTCTCTCTGGTCCTGCCGGCCATCTTCCACCTTCACAGGGTACCGGCCCGAGCCCGGTGGTCTGTTGTAGAAGCCCTGAGTGTCCGTGGGTTGCACAAACGACACCTCATCCGCCTGAACGTTGTCCAGATTGCTTCTGGAATAGATACAAAGCATTCGATTTATCTCCAGAGAAATCTTGGAATATGTATGATCCACCAATCCGCAGTGAAGAGCGGTAAGTCTAAGCTACAATAATATGAGAAGAGGTCCATGTCCCGCAGTGGGATAGTAACAGGCCGTTGGTTTAATAGTTTACAACGTTTTCGCATTAATAACTATATCACTTATAAATCAATACCTCAACATATATTGCAGCAGTGAGTGGGTCGTGGGAATTCCGAAACAGTTCCACTTCAGCGGACTTGTGCAAGCGCTACTATTGCTGGTTGCTACATCGGACAATTATGTATCGGTAGACATGAAATGGCGATGGTTTAGTTGTTCACTGACGGACTTAGTTAACGAGACCTGTGAGCTATGAACACAGCTATCACCTAAACCAGTGGTCGGCAAACTTATCTGCCAAAGAGCCAAATATGAACATAACAACAATTAAAAAAGAATTGGGAGCCAAATCTGCTTGTTTAGTAAACTTTTATTACACTAAATAACTAGTACTCTAAATAAAATCTTTTACGCTAAATTAAACTCGATATTTGTTACATATTTTTAGAACAATTTAAAATTTTAATTACCTAATTTTTAACTTAAACAAAAAATTATTATATAATATATTCTCGATTTCTAGAAGAATTCCAATTAATTTCTATAAGATTTTTTTTCATACAGTTTTTTTTTTGGAAAATATTGCGCCTTCCGTAGATATTTGTGCCAGAGCCGCACTTAAAGAGCTAAAGAGCCACGTGCGGCTCCGGAGCCGCACTTTGCCGACCACTGACCTAAACTAATCCTGGGCAATGTTATTATCCCGTTTCTGGGTAAATGGTCTATATTTTGACAAAATAATTTTACTTTTTTTAAGGGGACATGCTTCGCTTCGCTCAGTCCAGATAGGCAAGTTTCAAATTTCCCTGAAATAGTTATGATGCAGACAGATTTCATCATCGTCTTCCTTCTTGTAATGCACATTAATTCTAAATTCTAATAATGTATACGCTAGACAGACATCACATTTATTGCACACACACTCAATCTAACAATAAATATACGAGTATAGATATTGTTAACTTAATGGTAGTACAATAGCAGTAAACAATGCGCCCAAAGAGCAGCCTTATTAGTAATCCCTTCTAGGCACCACTTACGGGGAGATGTTATTAAAAAGTTATGGATAAAAATTGGGGTTACCCAGCCAACGTTGGTAAGGGATTTGCGCTTATACTATTTCCATCATAGATTATAATCTGACTGATATGAAACATATAATATTTTCGTTTTTTAATTGGTTACTGGGCACATGGATCTCTTATTATTAATTAAAAAAAAGTAGCGGCCTGTTACAATCCCACTGCTGGGAATAGGCCTCCTCTCTCCGTTTCTGGAGAGAAGGGTTAGAGCTAAGACCTACAACGCTGCTCCAATGCGGATTGGTAGGTTATATATCTCCAGAATTCTCTAGAGATATGCAGGTTTCCTCACGATGTTTTCCTTCACCAAAAAGCGCGTGATAAATTGCAATTACCAATTAGACACATGAGTTTTAATAGAAAAACTCATTGGTGCCTGCCCGGATTCGAACGCGTGTTCTTCTCGAAAGAGTCGCACGGTCTCACCGCTAGGCTATCACAGCTCAATTATTTAATTATTAATACCTTTTCTTAAATTTCTTATCTAAAGCTATGAATAATACTCCAGTTTTTAAAACAAGTACTTTTTGAACCTTTTTAATCTAAGAGGGGAGAGGAGAAAGAGATAAGTACGAAATTACAATATGGGAATACAATTGGAAATACAGAAGTGATCACTTAAATTTACGAATGACGAAAGCTGGCTCATTGCAACCGAAGCCTATCTCCGCGATACAAATTGGATCTATCTCATACAGTTGCGGGATAAGAAGGTATTGTGGTTGAGAAACAATGGGTGAGTCGCGGCGCCGGCCATCTAGGTCAAGGCGCCGAAATTCGCCCGCCCGGAACGTTGCGTGCGGTGTGATATTATAATTACGATACTCGATTCATTCATGTGGTTAATCGTTGAAATGACCTCTATGCACTTAGGGTTTCTTCCATCGCTTCTTTGTTATATTATTCAGAAGTGGAATAAGGGGCTTCAACACGAAACAACATAAACTAATCAAGCAAACGCTAATTGTGGGAACTATTATTGAAAGTAATCCCACCTCCTAATGGCGCAAGGATTGATACCCATATTCATATATTTCACATCGCATAAATACCGGCGTTTTTTTTCGTGTCGTAAAGATTCAATAATAAAGAAATGGACGATAGAAGATAAAAATGCGAACTTTCCTTTTACATCTTGTTCACTTTTTACTACAAAAATCAATTTGAATGTTTCAAATCATTCTACCAGTGTTGTAATGATTTCAATCCATTCTGATATCGTCAACGATACGAGGCGTTTAGTATCTAAAGGCTGTTGTACCATAATTTTCAATTAGAAACGATTACAATCACACGATAACTGCGGAATAGCTATTGCAGAATAAAAATATAACCAGTACGAAGTATTCCTTTCAAACAATGAAATTACATCTTTGTATATGTTTCCAAAGGTATGACTGCAATGAAAGTATAAGAAGAATAGTAATGTAGTTGTCGGTCACGGACCATCGCAGATGAGAATCGTTGCAGATACAATTACGCCAGTAGCAACGAAAAGTAGAAGGTTAAATAAAAGAAACTTACAAAACTATTAGTAATTACCTACATCTGACTTTTGTACCAGACTCCAGAATTCTTCTTTGTTTAATTAAGCCTCAATTATTAACTATGTGATTTGTTGTTGTTCCCGATTGAAAAGTATATCTTAGTTTATGTGTTAATTAGGTATATTAGCTTATATTGTGCCAAATTTCATATTTATTATTATTTCGTCGGTTTTATGTTTGAACAAGCTTAAAGTTAAACCAATGAAAAACCTTTTGCCATTCCTCTGTCCCTGGTCGTCAACGAAGCCCACTTTGGTATCTATTCGCACACTCTCTTCGCCAACCGCGTCTTCTCCTGGCCAGCGCCAGGGCTCGCCGCCGGTGCAGCCGACAGTCGTTAGCACCAACGCGCAGGGTAGTATGCCTGTTGAAGGAAACTCTTTAATTACGGCAAGTTTCTTTATAATTTTACAATCTATACAACTTAATATTTATGCAGTAGTAACCGGTGGAGAGTTGTAGGTGTAGGTTTTAGTTTGATCTTTAAGTCTTTTAGATTGATTTGTGGGGTTCCATATTTAGTATTTAATACTTTCATCGTTAGAAGCATCATGTTTTATATTTTAGGAGTTATTTTTAAAAATATTTTTCATAAAATTATAATAACCATGGTCACTTTAAGAACCTCAGAGAATCCTGAGATGTAAAAAGAATATAAAATCTATGTTATCAATAACAATTTCTTTTAAAACTACTCAAATAATAATTAGGATGAGAATATAGGTATAATGCCAATATTTTCATAACTTTTGTATTTTGGATATTTGCAAAGCAATGCCTAATTTTATAGATTCTTCTTAAACCATTGCTTATTATCAAATTTCATAAACAACATGGATTTTTAAATAAACAGATAATAGGTTTATAGTTAGTCAAAGACGGCTTATCGTAGTTTTGATAATGTTTTTGAATGCTTAGTTATTTCATATTAGCATAGTTTTAGTTAGATGCTAGTCAAAACCGCATTTGGGGAGGCGGGTGCGGTTTCGAGTATAGAGGACAGAAATAAAATCATTGGATAGATTTAGCTGGAAATATTTTGCTTCATTGGCCAGTTATCATCATCCAAGTAGTATTGATGAGCGTGTAAAGTGCTGATCTATATTTATCTGATCACGATCAACGTACTCTTACATTAGTACAGCGATGACATCACGTCATTGTGTCAGTGATTACAAACATCATCCTACGATTAACTGTTATAGTTGACACGAACGGCCTGAAGTCTATGACTAACGCTAAGTATTTCCTATAACTTAAGAAATTGATAAACACGCGGTTCTGTTTATTTACTATATTGATTTAGTATTTTTAGTATGGTTTGTCACCCTGTGAAAAGATTAAAGTAAAGTAAAGAGTAAAGTGAATGCGATAATTTTACCGAAAATTATATTCGATTATAAAAAATAAATAAAATTCCTGACATGGAAAGTATTATATACGTTTGTACACTGTGCAAAATTTAAACTGGTATACTTGAAAGAAAGTAAGTCAAAATAAATAAATATATGGGACACTTACACACACGGTCGTACGACCCCCAAAGTAAGTAACTTAATACTTGTGTTATGGGTGTCGGACAACTGGTAGATATAGTTTTAAATGCATACTTAAATACAAATATACACGCAGGCTCGAAGATCCAACAATTTTTTTATAAAAAGTGTAAGTTCTCGGCGGGAATCAAACCCGTGGCTCGCGGAGCTGAAGGCAGGATCACTGCCCATTGCGCCAACGGGCCAGTCCAAAATCAAGACTAACACCCATCTTTCTCTTCAACTTGTGTTCGTTGGGATATTAGCGCTGAATTTTGCAGAGTAACGACAGGCTTCCATGTTTATCATATATTGTACAAGACATTGCTAACAAAGTTGAAACTGGCTGGCATTTATCAGGTGTATAATATAAGGAATTCATATTGAGAAGGGTTTCTATGGTGATATAAGATGATATATATATAAATATTGAATGTCAATAAAAAGACTGGGTTCAAAAGTATTTTTTAAATTTATTTTTTAATGGAACTGCTTAATAGAAATTTATTAATATATTATATGGTTATTTAAGTAATTTATAGAATTTCCACAATACAAAACAATGGATTATTTTGTTATAATACCTTTAGATTTAGATTAGAGTAAATCTACGTAATGCTATAAGCAGTGTGCTATCCGTTTTTATAACCTATGCGTACATAATTCGTAAAACACAAGCACGACCACCTCGAGTCTATCTCCCGATGAAGCTTCGGTTTCGGAGCGAAACGACTGTTGTGAATGTGGTAGTGAAAGTGTGCAGTGCTAGTATGTTGCGTAGCGTAGTATGGTGGTATTTTATAGTGCACGTATTTTACGAATCCTGCAATCGTTTAGTATGAAAATGCATATTACACTCTGGTTTAAGCATTACATAGTTTCCCACTAATAGCGTATCGTAGAAACAACTTAATGTTTTTTTGTATTCAAATTTACATTATGTTGTTAATATTTGTACTTTAAGCTATAAATAAGTTGAGGTTTTGAGCATGAATAATAGAATTTATATGATATTTTACGTGGCAAATCAAATTATAGCTAAGCAGTGGGCGGCGCGACGTTCCGTGGCAATGGGTAGGTTAAGTTATTGTCAAAACAAACCATCTTTGGGTTTGCGTGTCGAGGTTGGATGGTTGGATATTTGCTTTTGTGATATCGGTGTCAAGGCAGTTTCCTTTATCCGTCCGAACTTTGAATCACGTACTTATGTTATTATCTGTTTTAAATCTTGAAGCTTATTGTCCGTGGGACATAAAATCTGCTTGGATTTTTCACCATTAATTAATAATAATGTAGGAAGGAAGATCATCGAAGCTTCTTGCAAAAAAGAGCCATACGTGGCATTTATAATTTGAATTCACGTGAGTCCCTGCGAGAGAAGTTTAAGGAAACAGGTATTCTTACGTTAGCTTCACAGTATATTTTTAGCAATTTGATTTTTGTGCATAAAAATATACATAATTATAAAAAGATTGGCGATGTATATAATAGACAAAGTAGGAACCGACATAAGCTTGCGGCTCCTGCTTTGCGCCTTGTAAGAGTACGTAAGTCGTTTGTGGGTTTGGGTATAAGATTCTATAATAAAATTCCACAATCAATTTTAACTTTGCCATTACAGCAATTTAAAAATACTGTTAAAAAGAGGCTGATACAGAAAGCCTATTATACCGTGGAGGCTTACATTGATGATAAGAATGCGTGGATATAGCTGCTCTTGGACCTTGCGCAGGATAGCTATGACAAAATGTAATTAGTATTAAGAATCTTCTTTTTTAAAAGAGCTCCACCGAGTTTCTTGCTGGCTCTTCTCGGTAGGACGGCTTTCCGAACCAGCAGTAAAGTTGACGATTCAAAAGCACTTGTTTACAAGTTTACTTGAATAAAGAATATTTTGAATTTGAATTCGAATTTGAATTCTGTTTATGTAGGTATGCATTATTTAATTTGCATTACGATTTTGTCGTGGAGCCTATCCTCCTGATGATGATTCGGTTTCGGAGCGAAACGATCGTCGAGATTGTGGTGGTGGTTGTGTGTATTGCATGCGTTGTTGTTGGTGGAGGCGTCTTGGGCTGCGTGTGGTGACTTGTCCTGCATGTGTAAGATACGTGAATGTTGCCTGCTTCATACACTTAGCATTGCATGCATTCGCTTAACACACGCGGATTATAGCAAAGTAGTTCTGTTATAGATTGTGTCCATTATTGGTTATTTCATAGTTTATATTAACTCCCCATAACACACTTTTATGAGTACCATTGTATTAATAATCTCTACTAATATTACAGATATAATATGCAAACGTCTGTATGTCTTTTTAAGTAAGCTTTTGCGGCTAATCCACTGGTACAATATTGATGAAATTTGGGACAATATTAGTTTTTATACCTGGAATATTTATGTATATATTAAAGAAACAAAAGTCCGTTTTACCGTCGGGTATAAGTAATTGTTACTAAGACACAGTCGAGTATTTTAAAACTGAAGTTTACGTGAACGAAGTCGCGTGTTTACTTTATCTCGTATGTTTTAGATCGTAGTGATGTAGTAAATAATTCAATTTATTTGAATATTTACTACATTACTACAATTATTACGAATTACCATTATTTTCACATGTTTTATTTATGTTATAAAATAAAAATAGTACACCTAAATTGAAAAGATACATATTACAAAACAGTTATTATTTTATTCATATCTATAATTAAAGAAAATTAATTATGAAAAAATTAAGTAGAGACGATAGTGTAAAATATTTTAGTGTAAAAAAGACTCAATAGTTTGAATTGTAAAATCAATATATTAATTATGTATAATTTTTATATTCTTTACAATACTGGGATAAGTCATAGTAAATAAATAAATCAATTTTAATACATTGGAAAACAATTTTTTCACATGTAGTCAGAATTTTATCTTATGTTACATAAATCTAATATCAAATCATTTCTACGTACCGAATAACATTTTCATAGCACTCGCGTAATCATAACAAGTAATTGTTTAATTCCTAGACGAAGTGTGATAAGCGCGCGCGCGCCCGCCACGCCGTTATATAACTGACCGTCGGTCGATCTTTCAGCGGCGTTTGAAGGCGAGTGTTATGTACGACCGCCGGTATTGTGGCGTTCGAACAGTTAAGCAAGCTTTTAACTTGTGTTACTTTAAATATGTTGTGTGGTTTGCGGTCGGCGTGAGGTTGGGGGGCAGTTCGGTAACAAATGTACATAATAACAAACGGACATAGCTTGCGACTACTTTGCACCGCACACAACTAAGTTTGAGGGTTTTGACACACGATTCTATAATAAATTCCACAACAAGTTTCTTCATTATCACAGTTTAAACTGAATTATAGAAGTTTGATAAAGAAAGTATCCACCTGAAAGCAATTAGCTTTTTTCGAAAAGCTGAAGTGGCAAAAGGCGGGGCACATAGCACGAAGACACGATTGGCGATGGGGTCTCATGGTGCTGAGACGACGAGCGTTAGCAGAACCCCTATGTGATTAGTTGACCTTAATTAAGTCACGGGGAGCCGCCAGACTCTGTAGAAGGCCGTGTGATGTGCGGAAAACTTAAAGACACTTACGTCCAAAAGTTGACGTTCGTGGATTGAGAAAGACGAAAAATATACACAAACTCTATTAAATTTGTACTATTAAAGATTATTATATATGATTATAATATGGCAGTCAAAAAATATAACTAATACTCAATACTTCGATAATACCGCAGTGTTTCTTTTTGGCAGTCGGTAGGAACAACTTTCCGAGCCAGCAGTACAGTTCACAATTAAAAAATTCTTGTTTATAAGTTTATTTGAATCAATACATATGAAAAGTGACGTACCCGGCCGCGTTTCGTCTTCAGTCTATCGATCTGCCTGTATGCTCAACTTAAAAATAATTGAATAGTTTGTCTTGAAATTTTCGTCATTAGAAATTGTGATTCATAAGAAAGATTAAGGTATGTAATTTATTACGTTAGTCTGTTGAAATACGTCAGTCTCCGAGGCCATCCACGTGGCCGAAAGCAGGAGCAGGTGGAAGACCATTGTTAGGAACAAACTGTTTTCATAAAAGGTCACGACCCCCAGTATTGGGGTAACGACGCAAGGAGGGAGGTTGAAATATGACAATAATGTATTACAATTAAACGGATTTTCTATAACAGCTTTGTGTAATTTTTATTTTTTAGATTTTTATGTTTTTTTTTAATTTATTGTTTGAAAACGAGCGGCATACTTGTAACCTTGTACTGTATTTGATTCTAAGTTAATTGTTGGTAAATTACTTAATCTTACACATTTTTAATTTCATAAATCCCTTGTTGAACGATGTACATTAGGAACGGGGATTCAGCGAAATTTCTCACATCCAAGTAAAGTCGCAGACCTCAGCATATTTGTTATAAAGGTGCGCGTGCGCATATCTCAAGGTACAAAAATCTGGGCCACTTGCACCAGTGAGACCTTAGGGCTTTCCCACTCAGTCATTCTGGCTTGTTGCAAGACGACCTTCGGCAGCGGCCGCCACCAAAATACTCCTTTCGCCTATAACACTATAATAATATAATATATAATAATATAATATAATATAATATATATAATGCCTATAACTATAATTTATCTTTAAGGCAACTTGATAATCTCCATGGCACTGGTACGATTGCCCCCGAAGCCAAAGTGCTGGTATTGCCAGTAGGGCGATCATATCTATGGTATTGCTATAGGGGAGAGCTTTCGACAGTATTTTGTTAGCATTGAGCTTAGTGATATATTTAACTAATCAATTTTTAGAATCAGGCGTTATTTTGTGGAGATTCATAATACAAAAGAAATGGTAATATTATTTTTCGATAATTTGCAATTAAAAAATTATGTCATGCCAAATGTAGACTAGACTACGCGTTTCCATACCGCATACATACATGATTTATTAAATGCGTGCAATTGTTCCAACCTGAATTAGCACTGCAAACATTCACTATCACAATCTCAAAAATTCGCCCCGCAACCGAGGTATCATCAGGAGACAGTTTCTATGACAAAACCGCAATTAGGTATGAAAACGGACAAGTAAAATTTACATGTAGCATACAATCATACTTATATTAATGCGAAAATCTGTCTTTCTGCTTGTCCGTGTGTAACGCTTCCACGGATTATTTTACACACACACACGGTTGTCCGTCCCCAAAGTAAAATAAATAAATAGTAACTTAATACTTGTGTTATGGGTGACGGACTACTGGTAGATATATAACATATATGATTTTAAATACATACTTAAGTACAAATACACACCCAGGCTCGAAGAACCAACAAATTGTTTATAGAAAATGTTGGCCCTCGGCGGGAATCGAACCTGCGACCCGCGGAGCTGAAGGCAGGGACAATACCCACTGCCCCAATGGGCTAATCAATCACCATTTCAGTGTATTCAGGGTATTTTGAAAATAAATTTGACGCGAACGAACGAACTATTACTGCATATTATTATTAAAGGGGTAAAGCTTACTAATAGTCAGATAGCTTCTCTGAATTTGAATCTGATAATCTATACTTATTACAAAACAAAGTCTCCAGAAGCTGTATTTCTGTATGTCATAGAATATTTCAAAATCTACTAAACAGATTTTGTAGAATTTTCACTGAAAGATAGTGCAATTCTTCCAGAAGGTTTAAGTTAGTAGAACATTACCGTTTCAATGAATTGTGTTGTGGTAATGCAGTTGTAAATAAAACTCGCTTGCTAGGAGCTTTACTCGCGTGAGACTTAAACCAACATTTTTACACTTAAGTAATGTATTGGAGAATTGTAAAGCTATAAAAATAATACGATAAAATCTGGGATATTGTCAACTATTATGGCTAATTGACAGTAATAACTTTTATGTTGAAAATACACCGATTTCTGCCAGAGCGAAGCGTTTTATAATAAAAACATGCTTTAATTATTCATCAGCAAAGTTCTTATTTTTAAATCGATAATTGCAAAGAATCAAGATTATTTTACAAATATACTTCAATATAAGACTGTATGTTTAGGGAGAAAAGATTAGATTTGTGTGTTTTTTTTATGATAATATCAATTTGTTTCCAGTACATTGAAGCAGGCGACCTCGGCGGTATCCGTTTTAAATAATATGGCGGAAATAGACGAATATTAATTGGTAACGTAGACAGATTTAGGTTTTGATTGGAACGCAAATAATATTTATCTTTATTGTACCGAAAATAATCGTGACCTAATAAAAATATATATATATATTAGGGGGTTAACAAATTGCAATTAATACTGAGTTTGAATTCTGAATAAACATTGTAATAAAAATGGCGACACAGATATGGATAAAGTCAGTTACTACTTTGTTTATTGTACACAGACAGACAGACGTCCTGTCTCAACTATTTAAGTAAGAAAGTTCTCTTAAATATCCGCTAAACTTGCAATGTTTTCTTTCTTTATAAGAACCTTCTATATATATTGTGATATAGAACCTATTTCTTAAATTACAGACTTCACTTGACTTTTAAAGGTCGTAAATTCAAATTCAAATAAAAAACTTTAAATTCGCAAATCTAAAATTATTATTTGAGGCAAAACTCGCCTTTCCTTTCAGTTGGACCAAAATGATAATGACATATCCAGAAAATTTCAATAAAATTGGTTCATTATTCTTAAATGTCGCTGACATTTACATAAAGACATATCGTGTCGAGGAACTTTGTATATAAATATTTTAACGAAAACTAAGATCAAATTTTTAAAAATGTAGATATAACTTTATTTTATAGGGTCTTACCTCTGTATATATCAAGTATATATGTTTGGTTTTTAATTAAAAAAATACATATGAAAAAATTTAAAGATAAATTCTTTTAAAATTGGCTTGCATCGGCCGGGAATCGAACCCGGGCCGCCCGCGTGGCAGGCGAGCATTCTACCACTGATTCTACTACTGTTTTTGTATATCTTAGCCTATCGAAATCGAAAGGGGACTTATATATTTCGCCATAAGTAGTTCAATGTCCCAAATACTTTGGTAATCATTGCATTTATCTCCAAATTAACAAGTACGATGTATCCGATAAGCACTAACAATATCTTAAACGATTTGTTAACGATCTGCAAAATATTACTATACATTATTGTACTGGTAACTTCAGTCGTCTCAAATTAAACGTTAAAACGTCTTCAAACGTGCACTTTGTTGTTTGTCTTGTTCCCGAAGGAAGACCTGGATGTTTTAAATCCTGTATGTTAGCCCGGAATATGTCGATGCCGATTTTCATAAATATTATTCCAACGGATATATATAAACTTATTATAAAACAAAGTCTCCAAGCTGTCTGTATGTAAATCAAATTCAAATTCAAAATATTCTTTATTCAAGTGAACTTGTAAACGAGTACTTTTGAATCGTCAACTTTACTGATGGTTCGGAAATCTGAAGAAGAACCGAGCTGAAGACCGAGAAGAACCAGCAAGAAACTCGGTGGTTGCTCTTTTTAAAGTATAAATCTAAAAACTAGTTACATTTATTTATTAATGTCTTGTACAGGGTAGAAGTGCACCTATATCCACACATCCTTATCATCTAAGTAATCTTCAACAGTATAGTAGGCTTTCTGTATCAGCCTCTTTTTAACAGTGTTTTTAAACTGCTGTAATGGCGTGGCCAAAATTGATTTGAGGGTCACTACTCACTGCACCAATGGGCTAGTCTTTTCTGTCTGAATTGTCACTGTTAAATTATATTTTCAAAATCTTCCGTAGCTTCTTCAGCGTCATTTTTCAGTACGGTAGACTACAGAAGCATCACTGAGAGTGTGAAATGCAAAGAGTAGATCGTGGTAACTCTACTAGCTGCAATCCGCAATTAAAGAAAAGAGCGCATTTTAACAAAATTTATTATTTTTTAAATTGTTTCTAATCAGAAAATGTTAATTATAATATGGTAATCTGCAAAGAAACGCCCAATTTCGTAAATTACTTGATTATTTTAATCTGTCGCAGGTTACGGCCACATCGCCCCCAAGACCCAGACGGGCAAGGTGGTGACCATCTTCTACGCCATCCTGGGCATCCCGCTGATGCTGCTCTGCCTCTCCAACATCGGTGACGTCATGGCCTCGTCCTTCAGGTGACAAGTTTCTTGATGTCATATTAATTATAACTGTAATTAATGTCATACTTATATGAGGTACTCGAACTCGAAAGCATACAATTGCTTTTCAGACGGTTACAGTATTAATCCTTATTATCAGTTAAGTACATTAATTATTAAGCTGTGATAGCCCAGCCGTGAGTCCATATTTTTCCAGGGGGGTCACAGGTTCAAACCCCGGGAAGGCACATGAGTTTTTCTATTTAAACCTATGTGACTAATTGATATCAGCAATTTACCACGCGCTTTTCGGCGAAGGAAAACATCGTGACGCAATCTGCATATCCCTAGAAAACTCTTAGGATATGTTTAACCTACAATCCGCATTGGAGCAGCGTGGTAGGTCTTAGCTCCAATCCCTCTCTCTTAAAGACAGAAAGAGGAAGCCTATGCCCAGTAGTGGGATAGTAAGAGGCCGTTAATACATTAATGTTAATGTTGTACTTAACACTAATTTTTATACATAAGTATATACATAATTATAAAAAGATTGGCGACGTATATAATAGACAAAATAGGAACCGACATAAGCTTGCGGTTCCTGCTTTGCGCCTTGCAAAAGTTCGTAATTCGTTTGTAGGTTTGGGTATAAGTTTCTATAATAAAATTCCACAATCTATTTTAACTTTACCATTACAGCAGTTTAAAAACACTATTTAAAAAAGGCTAATACAGAAAGCCTACTATACTGTTGAGGATTATTTAAACGATAAGAATGCGTTGATATAGCTACTCTTCGACCCTGCACAAGACATCAATAACTATATGTAACTAGTGATTAGAATTATTCTTTGAAAAGAGCAATCGCCGAGTTTCTTGCTGGTTCTTCGGTAGGAACAGCTTTCCGAACCAGCAGTAGATGTTGACGATTCAAAATAACTTGCTTACACGTTTACTTGAATAAAGAATATTTTGAGTTTGATTTTAATTCTTTACGCCACAAAATCTAAATAAATATCTTAAAAGTTATTCGATACTTACAACGTGCGGCGAAATATTGAAAACCGTGGCAAAAATTTAAAACTGAGCAACAACTACTCGTAGCCGGTAGACACAGGTACAGGTATATCAAAGAAAAGGGTAGTATTTAAAAACGTGCAAATATTGTATCATATTTCACTTATTCATGTAAGTGAAAAGTTAAAAAACATTTAAGCTAATCTACGCTAGAGTATTTTATATGGAGTTTATTGAGAGCGATATGTAAGCGCCTGCTATTTTAATTATCAATTACATCTGCAGTGATATTTGCTCATATTTAACATGTCTTTAATGTTATTATTAATATTGGAACTGTATGCAAAAGAGTCAAAGAATTAATTAATATCAGTAAAAAAAATTAACACAAACAAAAACTGTCTCAAAAAGGTTAAATGAAATGTTCCATATTTTCTCTAAATGGTTAAACAAATATTACTGAAAAGCTTAAATGTTCTGGATCGGCGGATTACTACTTGTGAGTTCAAAGTTCAGTGATTTCACTGAATTATATGTTTAATTACGTGAGTTTTGCTAATGGTACAACCTTCACGGACGGTAAAGGTCAGTGAAAATACGTCGAAGCGATAAGGCATCGTTTACGAAGAAAGCTCGAATGCGGTTTAACTTATTTTGTTGAGTTGCAGGTTTCTGTACTGGCGCGTGTGTTGCTATGTGTGCACGAGACCTCCTAAACCCAGGCATCGGTCTATCAGGTGACTGTTTCATTTATATATAGAGAAATACTCTATCATTACAGAAAGTATATTAAACTACTGAGGATTAAGTAAACGATAAATATGCGTTTATTGAACATGCACGAGACCTCTTAAACCCAGCCATCGGTCTATTAGGTGACTGTTTTATTTATATATAGAGCAATACTTATTAATTTACAGAAAACATATTAAACTACTCAGGATTAAGTAAATGATAATTATGCGTTTATTGTAAAGTAAAAAGTAACAGCCCGTTATTATGCCCACTGCAGGGCTAAGGCCTCCTCTCTCCGTTTTGTAGAGAAGGATTGGAGCTAAGACCTACCACGCTGCTCCAATGCGGATTGGTAGGGTACACATATCCCTAGAATTCTCTAGAGATATGCAGGTTTCCTCGCGATGTTTTCCTTCACCGAAAAGCGTGTGATAAATTGCAATTATCAATTAGACACATGAGTTTTTATAGAAAAACTCATTGGTGCCTGCCCGGGTTTGAACTCGTGTTTCCCTCGAAATAGTCGCACGGTCTCACCGCTAGGCTATCACAGCTGCGTTTATTGAACATTTATCTATATATAAAAAGATATTTTCGAAACGATCAACCGCAGTTTCATGCTGGTTCTTCTCGACAGGAGCAATTTTTCGTAGTAAATTTATCGATTATAAAAGCACATGTTTACGAGTTTAAATAAATAAATAATGCTTTGAATTTGTATCGTATATTTACCTGTTACTGATGTTGCAGGAGATCAGCACGAGGAGGGAGCAGCATGGGCTCGGTCAGACGACGAAAGCCTCTGGAGCGGTCATACTCCGACACGGACTGCAGGTGTGTGTGACGTGCGGAGTAGTGCGTTTAGTGCAACTTACACATACGTCTCATATTCCAGTTATTTGTATTTATATAATATACGAACAAAACCTTTGAGAAAGGTGTGAGACCGGATTGTGGTTCCTAAACTTAGCAGATTTACTTAAAAAAAGAATTCCGTACCGATGATTTGGAGTCAAGTGGATACATTGTTTCGCCGGGCTGTCTAGAAGTACGCGGGCGAGTAAAAAATAATAGAAATTTTTGGCAGTAAATTTTGGAATCAATTTTAAATTGAGCTCCGCATATTTTGGTAAGAGGTCTTCGGGGCCCCAGACTAAGTTGAGTATGTTAGAAGTTATTTTACTGTTTAAGACTTTGTTATGAACTCATTTGGTACATTGCTCTATGAAGGTATCGTGACAGCGGCTACAACAGCGCTCGTCCGCGGAGGGTTCGTCCACCCCCACTGGTGGGCTCACCCGGCCCACACCCTGGACCCTCCCGCACGCGCTCACAACCACCTGCACCGTCCAGAACCTATGGTATTTTTATACGTTCAGTCGGAGTCTAGTGATAAGATAGAGCACTAATTAAGCGCAATCAATACTAATTAATAATAATAATGTGAAAGTTTGTCTGTACGTTACATCTTCATGGCTAATCCGCTGGAATAATATTAATGAACTTTTGGTGCAATTGAAGTTTATACAGTGCTTCAAATATGATAAAAATTCCTTATTAATTTGGTGCAATTGAAGTTTATACCGTGCTTCATATACGATAAAAATCCCTTATTAATTTGGTGCAATTAGAGTATATACCGTGGTTACGTGGTATATAAGCTGTGATAGCCAAGTGGTGAGACCGTGCGACTCTCTAGAGATGACATAAGTTCAAACCCCGGGCAGGCACCAATGAGTTTTTCTATTAAAACTTATGTGTCTAATTGATAATTGCAATTTATCACACGCTTTTCGGTGAAGGAAAACATCGTGAGGAAACCTGCATATCTCTAGAGAATTCTTTAGGAATATGTGTAACCTACCAATCCGCATTGGAGCAGCGTGGTAGGTCTTAGCTCCAATCCTTCTCTCCAAAAACGGAGAGAGGAGGCCTTAGCCCAGCAGTGGGCATAGTAACAGGCTGTTACTTTTACCGTGGTTACATATATAAAAATAATCCCTTATTAATTTAGTGGAATTAAAATTTATAGCTGCTAACATAAGTTATAAAGGAAACCCTCATTTCTCGGCGAACAGGAATATATATATTATTTCCTGGACGCAAGGGTTTCACATTGAAATAGAAATAAATAACGGGCACCACTAGTCAAAAATATACTAGTAGGTAGTTTTGTTAAACACATTAAATACACGAATTTGATTTTTCATTAGGTACGAGAGATTATGAGGCCGGCGACCGCTCTCCCGTCAG
Organism: Morpho deidamia; assembly: GCA_947086505.1. NCBI lineage: Eukaryota > Metazoa > Arthropoda > Insecta > Lepidoptera > Nymphalidae > Morpho > Morpho deidamia. The sequence goes on along the minus strand of CAMTZC010000017.1, from coordinate 17,914,203 downwards.
ATATGAAACATACGGAAGGGAACCTTACGACGATGAAGAAGGTGAGCTTTAACTACAGCATGTCACACCAACATAATCTTTATTCAAATAAGCTTTAAGCATTTTTGAATCGTCAGGGATCAATATGATTAACTCGCTGGCTCTTACCGAGAAGAACCAGCGTGAAATTCGGCGGTCAATATTTTAAACGTTTTCAATTTACATGATTAAACTGCAGTCCTGTACGTAGGTATAAGAATTTTGTCAATAAAAGCATTTTTTATGATTAATATAGTTAAATTTCGCATAAGCATATTCCTTACACTTAATTTAAATCTCATGTAGGCAAGTCTCGTATATTTTGAGAAAATGAGGGAATGACGTTTAAAGACGTTTGTGTACTCTTCTTTGAACAAGTTCAGAAGCACTGAAAGTACACTTGTAGACTGAGTTTATTACGTTATTGAGGATTATGTAAATGGTGAGCATTGATTTAAATTGATTCTAGCCTCCTTGCGTCGTTTTCCTCAATGCTGAGGGTCGTGAACTTTTCCACGTATTGATTTTTTTGCGGATAACCGATTTCCAAGTTTTGTGATCTCTTGCACCTTGCAAGGCATCGTAAACTAGGATGATTCTATTATGGATTGATTCTAGCAACGCACGGCCAATGAATATTTTTATTATTATTATTATTTGAAATTTTAATCGCCGAGATTGTTGGTTCTTCTCGGTAAGAGCACTGAAATCTTTGGTAGCTTCAAAGTAATGAAAATATTATTTTGCTATAATCTCCGATAACGATTTTTCGATAAAGATTTATTGCGGATTATAACAAATTAATATTTTCATTACTTTTGTATTATGGACCTTCGCAAAGTAACGCCTAATTCTATAAATTACTGGTAGATTCATTAAAATTAACGTTTCGAAGTTCTTTTATATATATCCATTTCAGTATATTATTCCAATCAATTTTGGCCATGCCATTACAGCAGTTTAAAACCACTGTTAAAAACAAGCTGATACAGAAAGCCTACTATAATGTTGAAGATTACTTAGATGATAAGGATATGTGGATATAGGTGCACTTCTACCCTGTACAAGACAGTAATAAATAAATGTATCTAGTAATAAGAATTATTATTTGAAAAGAGCAACCGCCGAGTTTCTTGCTGGCTCTTCTCGGTAGGAACAGCTTTCCGAACCAGCAGTAAAGTTGACGATTCAAAAGCACTTGTTTACAAGTTTACTTGAATAAAGAATATTTTGAATTTGAATTTGAATTTGAATATATTTTTGAAGCATATATTGTATTTGAATAGTGAGAGTTTACTATTTAATGCAAGTTTTTTTAAATTCAATATTTCCTTTTCAGAAGATTTTCCCAAAATATCGCTGCCATTACAAGATTTGCAGGCGGCACTCAAAGATTTAGAAGACTTCCAAACGAAGCCGCCAAAAACGGAGGTTCGTAGCAAGTCCCTGCCGAGGCAATCGAGACCCAAGTCTGAATACGGGCCTCGACGAGACTTCGACGATCAGAGACACGTTGATATGGACGACGGTGGAGATATCTATGAAATGCATGACTTGTTCGATGTGGATTACGAAAACTACAAAGAAAGGAAGGCTCTAGAGGAGAGAGATCGGAGACGCGGGGACAGAGAGGAGTTCAGACAGAGAGATCGCGGATACGACCCCGAAGATGAGGATTTTGAATTTGACGTTCCGAAGTACAGACGGGCTGGAAACGACCGGAGGTAACCTGTTAAACTATATGAGCCTTATTATTTTTTTAGATTATCATTATTCAGCAAGACTAATGTCTGCATAGGTAGTATGAATGCTGTCTATTAGATTTGGTATTTTGACTTCAAGCGCGCATTTAATATATTTGGATACTAGTTATTTTTCCGATAAAAGTAGCGGTCTGTTACAATCCCACTGCTGGGAATAGGCCTCCTCTCTCCGTTTCTGGAGAGAAGGGTTGGAGCTAAGACCTACCACGCTGCTGCAATGCGGATTGGTAGGTTACACATATTTCCAGAATTCTCTAGAGATATGCAGGTTTCCTCACGATGTTTTCCTTCACCGAAAAGCGTGTGATAAATTGCAATTATCAATTAGACACATGAGTTTTAATAGAAAAACTCATTGGTGCCTGCCCAGGTTTGAACTCATGTTCCCCTCGAAAGAGTCGCACGGTCTCACCACTGGGCTATCACAGCTCTTGCGATAACGACTACTTAAATGTGAAAATACTCTCAATTACATATGTACTGCGTGTTTTCGAACAAAACAATGCGAATACTTTTATATAAAACTAAATTTATGTAAGTCTCTACTAAATATTAATATTGCGTACAGCGAATTAGCCATGAACGTACAACGGACGGGATGCACTTGAACCGTTTTAGTTAATGTATAGAAACCAGTTTTACGCACGTCTTTTTTAACGGGTTAGTCCTACTGCTTTCGAGTCTTGTTAAGGCCCTTATTCGTTCTTTACACGGTGCTATCGCGGCAGGAACTCGGTTCACAGTTCTCGTCTCGATAACAACGAGTCGGACTAACCCGATAAAATAAGACGGGAGTACAGCCGGTTACTATATTATACATAAACTATGAATACCACTGACGGCAGCTTAAATTCAATTTTAGCATGTTTACTTAATCTACACAAATCTGTAAGCAATATACTGGAATTTTGTGGCATATTAATGAAATTATAGACAAAAATGTTTTTATGTACTTTTTATTTCGAATTTTCTTGGAAACATTTATGGTAGAACCAGTAAATATGATAGAACCAGCGTAAATAGATAGAGTGGCGTCCCTGCAGTTTCATTACGAAATTGTGATTTCTTTTCTCATCTTTCATCACCCGGGCCCGCGCTCCATCTATTGCGGTTGTACTCGTTGGTATTGCAGGTGTACTTTACGCCACTAGTATTCGATGTTATTTACGTGTAGATACGAGCGCGGTAGATCGGAGTACTACGAGCGAGACGTGGAGGAGCCGCCCTCGGACCGGCGGCGCGGCCGGCGGAGGCTGCGGCGGCTGCACGCGCTGGACGACTCCGCGCGGGCCGCCTGCAGATACGTGAGAGGAGGCTTTATTTAATAACACGAAAACTGATTCATACTCATCATGCCGCCTGCATCCGCGTGTTAGCTATTCCAAAATATTTGTCTATAGCTAAACTAAAAATCATAGACGAGACTATAGAATAAAGCCGACGGGCGGCCATGCTGGCGCTAGCGATCGAAAGGAAGAGACGTGAAACGGAGAAATGGTAAATTGTAATAACAGTCTATTGTTTATAAAATTGAATAAAATGGAATAGTACAAAGCTGCAGTATTTTATTATCACTACATATAATCAAAAGAGAAGGCGATCCTGTTAATACGCGGTAGTCTCAAAATTAAATAGTTACATTAACTATTACGAATATTGCATCACTTTTTTGTTTTGTGTTATCTCCAGTGCAAGTATTAATCTAGGTACATAGTTGTGTTAGTGAACGTGTGTAGTGCTTGTGTATTGTGGTGGCAGTGGTGGAGGTTTGTGCATGTGTTTTTACAAGTCCTGCATGTATCGAATATGAAAAAACGAATAGTCATCTATTATAGCAAAATAATTTTATTATTACTTTTGTTTTACATAGTTTTTCGTTATTTTCCGCCGTGTGGTATCCGGCTTAGTCGAATAACCACCCTCATTTTTTACCGAGGTGTCGTAAAAGGCGACTAAGGTAAGTTGACGTCAGGCAGGCGGCCGGTCGTAAAATACATAGCCAAATCATGTGACAACATGTTTGTAACAAGTTGTGCCACCCACTCCCACTTAAAGTGGGATAAGAGCAGGAGGATGATGTGGATGATCATAGTTTTTCGTTATTTTTCTCTTTCTTTCTTTCTAAATTACCCGTATTTCGTTTTTGTGCTATATTTTCTCCTTTCTAACTATACGTATGTACAATAAAGAAATAAATAAATATATAGTGTCCCATTCTTTCATTAGGCTAGTACTTTAGGTAACTCCACTGTAGCTCATTTGAATATTTTATTTGTACCAAAAGTCATTTTTCAATTTTGTTTTCATTTCAGTCTCCGTCACCAGAAAGAGATGATTGGAGTGATGAAGCACCGCCGATACGACGTGGCCGTCCTGCAGGTGAGATCTATTCCAGGTCTATCTTAATGTCATCACTCTCCTGCTCTTACTTATCTCTCTCTTCTATTCTCTATTTTCATTCGTCAAGTCGTAGTCTTATCCCTACGATCCATCCGTGTCGTTTTTACCTGCCTGTATTCATTTGGTGTTCCATGTCTCCTCATTATATATCTTCACCATTTTAATCTTGAATTTCTACTCTTTTCTATAAATATTTAATGCCAATGTTACTCGTAACACTTCCTTTACGTCGACTTTAGTTTTCGAAGTTTTAAAAAACTTATTTTTTTTTCTATTTGATTTATGCAACAAATTATCCCGGTATGTAAGCTTTAATTGTTCCAAAATTAAGTCTATGTCGCTCTAGCGGATTAGCCATGAAACTGTAACAGACAGACAGAAAAGGGAGACATGTCTTCGTATTTATAATGTTAGTTGGGATAATTTCGTAACTATTTGTTATGTTCCAGCGTGGGGCTCGCGCCAGTCCGATATTTACGCCATACAGTCAGGACCGCACAAGGAAGAGGTAAGAGTTTGATTGCAATCACAGAAATCTCAATACTATTGAATGCCCATTCAGCCAAGCCCAAAAGCCAGCAAGCATTCGGCAGTTTTTCTTTTCGAGATATAGTTTTTAATCTAATACTTAATGTTCAATGACTTTTACTGTTAAATCTTACTCATTAAGTAGTATTTTTAATTGTCTAACCTTGTTTTTGTCCTTCTAAAAATATTTTTAGTTGTATTGGCTAGAATCAAACTCACAAACGATTAACGCACTTTTGTATTTATTGTATGTGCATAAGAATATCCATTATTATAAAAAGATTGGCGATGTATAATATTAGTATGTTGGATAATAGAGAAAGTAGGAACCAACATAACCTTGCTTTGCGCCTTGCAAAAGTAAATAAGTCGTTGTTGGGTTCGGGTATAAGATTCTATAATAAAATCCCGCAATCCTCAACAGCAGTTTAAATGCGCTGTTAAAAGGAGGCTGATACAAAAAGCCTACTATACTATTGAGGATTATATAGATGATAAAATTCGTGGATATAGCTGCTCCTCTATCCTGTTCAAGACAGTAATGACCAAATGTAACTAGTTATAAGAATTATATTTGAAAAGCAGCGAACAGCGTTCTGAACCAGCAGTAGAGTTAAACAAAGTTGAACATTTTGAAGGGTAAAGAAGGAGTTATAGGATACGATTGTATACGAGTACATATCTTTATATATAAAAAGATTATATTATATTTAAAACTCCGTATCACAATGTACGTTAATCTTCGAAACTATTGAACCACAACAGAATTGTCTTGTCTCGTCTGCGGCTGAACCTGTTGATCTCTCTCAGATAAAGCCGGTCCCGATCTGGCTGTGCGTGTTCCTGGTCGCGTCGTACATCGTGACCGGCACCTTCCTATTCAAGCGCTGGGAGAGCTGGGCGTACCTGGACGCCGCGTACTTCTGTTTCATCACCCTAACCACCATTGGCTTTGGGGATTTCGTTCCCGCACAGGTAAACGATAGGATTTATGGAATCAGCCTTTACGATTTTTTCGCAGAATCTATCTATTGATGATGCTTCGGTTATTGGGCGAAACGTGATAGTGAATGTTTGCAGCGCTTTTGTAATGTAGTGGTGGTAGTGATCTCTCCGTACGTTTTTATCAATCCTAATTCTAATCCTGGTACGAAACCTATTACATTAAACTTCTCTCGCAGGAAATAGTACATGCAACGAATGGCTCTTTTTTTGTAATACAAAAATTCTATCAATATCTGCGCATTTATCACATAAGAAATATTCCATAAGACATAATGCTATGGAAGGAACCAAAATAAACAAGTTTTGTTATTTTTCTATTTGTTTCTTTTGTTATGGTGCCATTCTTAAGCGTATATTGCATGTTTTTCAGGGTCAAAGTGGGGAGGCTGCCGACGCAGTGCATTCTATCGCGCTATGCTCGCTGTACCTGCTGTTCGGCATAGCTCTGTTGGCGATGTCCTTCAATTTGGTGCAGGAAGAGGTCCGCGCCAACGTCGCCGCAGTGGCCACTCGACTCGGTATCATCAAGCCCAGGGACATCACTGACGACTAACTGCTCTTTACCGCAGCGTATGGGCCGATGCGACCCTTTATAATTTTCATTTGATTGATTTAACCGATATATCGGTATATCAAATTGATAGTAAAACGATAGTGAATGTAAGATATTATAATATGATAGTGTTAGCAAGCGCAGGTGTCAACGCCGTATTAAACGGAAACGTGTAAGTCAGCTTACGACAATGTTATGAAATCTGTACAAAATATGCAATATACTCTATATTCGGTATAGTCAAGTATTAAGATATTAGCAATGACATCAACAAGGTAAATGGTAATGATGCTTGTTATATCAAAGGACGTGCAAGTTTTGATAGTTTCATGGTAAAATCTGAACGCATGTCGCAAACAAAAATATTCATCTAGATTAGAAATAAATTTAAATAATGATAAATTAGAATCAGATTGTATACCTTTAATTGAAACAAAAATCTTGAGTCGAATAGTTACATGAATAACAGGTATTGTTCACAATATCATGGGAGGGCGAATCTGCCTAATAAATACTGACGAATCAATTACTGTAATTTTATTTAGTAAAAAGTTTGACAAATGTGAAAGGCAGAGAATATACTCGCATATGTCTAAATTAAAATTTACCCTGAATAAGTCATAATTAATTTAACGCTAGAAAAGTCGACAAATTAATTTACTTGCCCTAATATTTCTTTTATTGACACACAAATCTATAATAATATATAAGATAAAATTTCCTTTTCGAAGATATTTATAAGATTTTAATGCTCGATAAAATAATCAAGTGTTATCATTTAAAGATATCAGTTAAAAATCTTGTTTGAATTATGTAAAAATAGGTAATCTTTCTCAACAATATTGAAATCTTGCTAACGTGATAACGTTTGTTATATTGGCCCTACAACAATTGTGGCTAGATTTTTTTTATATTCTTTTTCTTGATCTATGACAATATATTTGTTTGGTGCAGTTACTGACATATGTAATTGTGGTAAGCTATATTCTTAACTTCCAATGAACTGTCGTAAGTGAAGAATTAAACTTAAAAAAAAAGAAATGAACGTCTTTAATTTATAGAACAACTAGAAAGAAGAGGTGGGATAATTATAAAAGTTCTAAGATTATAAATAATCTGATGTTGAATTTTGTTGTGCTTCTGTTTTCCAACTATATTTTCAACACAGTCAGTCAATGTTACGCTATAAGTATAACTATGAGTAGCTTAATACCACAGATTAAACTAAAACAAGCTAATCATAAATTTCTTGGCCTATCAAGGTCAAGAAATTTACGATGAGTTAGTCATGATCTCTTGAATTATTTATAAAGCAAAGTCATCAAAATATTTACTAAAAGGTAGTGCAATCCTTCTGGAAGGTTTAAGTTTATAGTACATTATGGTTTTATAAAAATCGTATTAAGGAGGTCGCGCGGTGGTAGAAAACCTCGCCTGCTAGGAACATTACGCGCGTGCTCCGCGTAAGTGTATATGTAAATAAGAAGCAATTTTCCAAAAGTCAACACATTTATTCTCTTTCAACAACTCGACACATAATGACAGCGACAATGTTTTTTATATTATCGACCAACTATACGAAAGAGATTGTATTTAATTGTAGGACAATAAAAATACAATAAAAAAGTCCCCGAAAGCATGTCTCTATCTGTTATGGTTAACTCGCAATAACTAATTTTATTTTCTAAATTTTAAGTCGGTCAAAATTTTTTAACACACTGATCTCCACTACTAATAAATACACCAAAGTACCAATTTTGGGGGTAATATAATAATATAACCTACTGCGTGTGTAATAACTAGCATAATCTCAACCATGTTGATGAGACTTGGAATCAAGTCCTGAGTATGTCCAAATATAACGACGGGGTTTTGGAACAAAACTTAATATGATTATTTTAGTAAGATCATTTATTGTACCTGTCAACTGGAAAAAAAATACTAATGAGCTTTTACTGTAAGTTAATTTATCCATTTTAAAACTAGGTTTAACTGTTCGACCAGGTGCTGAAATTGGGTGCAAAAAAGCTTTTATGCTGATCATATAGGAATAACAAATCACCGTTTTTCTTTCGGGAACAGGAAAAAACACCTTTGACACAATACTTAAGTTGACACGAACGTATTCGTAGTAGGGATGTTACGGAGCTCCGAGTTTGGTTCCGAAAGGTCGGAACCTCCGATTGAATTCACACCTCCGACTCCGACTCCGATAAATCTTAGTTGGAGGTATAACGAAGGTGAAATTGTCATGCGATTGCGGACAAAACGCGCAGCTACAAGTTGTAACTCGTTGCCCGGGGGTATCTCCCCTCGCACGCGCAACTCTCGTTCATTTGTTTTTTTTTCAGTATCAATGGTTAGAAGCGCTTAAGTATTAAATTATTGAAATCGTGGTGGTCATATTGTCTAAGTACAGTTTACGGGTCAATTTTTAAATTAATAATGAAGGAGGTGGAAGTAGAAACCTCCGCTTCCGACTCCGATTCCGACTTCGGCTCCGATAATTCAAACATGAAATCTCCGGTTCCGACTCCGGTTCCGGTAAACCCACCTCCGTAACATCCTTAATTCGTAGGTACTGTTTGTTAACATAATGTTATTTTATTGGTACGCCTCACCGGTCCGTACTAGTGCAAGTGTGGACAACGGTGTATTTGTAAAGATAAGGGTATCTAGACCTTGTCTGGGGACGTACTCGTATTACGCAGCGAGGTACGTTCGGCATTAAACACGACCGTGGCCACAACAGACAAACATGGCCACGGTCGTTACACAATACGTCTACATAAATCTTGATTTTCTGTTCCTGGTCCTGAACTCACAACTTACCACCTCAGTGGCGATCACCACAGTATGAACAGAAACCAGATAACATATTATCAAAATATACAAATCGTAAGCTCTGTCCATGAAGCAATCGCACGATTAAACTTATCCCGAAGGTATCAACTTCAGTTATAATGTGGGTTCTGATTGCCGATTAAACCCATACCTCCTCATGAAAAATTCGTGGATAAAATGCGTGGATTTGATTTGAAATCTTACGGCATTTTTAGCGTAATTTTTTTAGTTCTTTATATTTCTTAATTTCTCTAAAGTTAACTTTAGTCCAACGAGTGAGATGATAAAAAAGGTGAGTAAACAAAATTAGAAGCTTTTATAAACTATTGTTATCCGTGAACTTACCTCATTGATTGATGAAGTTATATTTTTGTTGATGTTATCGATGTATAATAATCTTATTTTTTAAGTCTTTAGTGTAGATAATAACTTTGATTATCGCTCATAAAAGTCGCGGTATGCAATTCATGATCAGAACGGTAAAATACGCCTTACAGAACGCATATTGCCTAATTATGGTATTAACAGATAAAAAAAACAACAATGAAGTCGAGCTCGAAGATGAAAAAAAAGAACAGAAAACTGTGGACTTAGATACAATATTAGTTAATGAAATCGGCCAAATAGGCTTATTCCAATTTCGTATCATGGGTTTGGCTATATCGATGGCTATTTTTGCGGCCTGGGCAGCGGCTGAGTTTAATTTTACTACGGCTCGCATACCCACTAGGTAGATTTAAGAAATTATTTATAATATGTTAGAGTATCTGTAACTATATCAATATTTAATTTATGACTATGATAATGTTTTTGATTTCAGATGTCTAATACCAGAATGTGAGTCGGAGGAGTCTTTTGATTTTAGAGCACCCTGGATCTTGAACGCCATTCCACCTTCTGGAAATTCGTTCGACCAATGTAGTCGCTACATAAATATAAATTCGACCACTCCCAGTAACGACTATGTCTGTCCCGCGGTGTGGTTCAATAACATCAGGACAAAGGATTGCGAGGTTCATCTCTATGAGAACACGGACACTGTTGTATATGACGTAGGTACAAAATTAATTTATAAACATTTCTAATGCAAATATTACAATTTATATGATAGCTGGGATATTAAGTGGCTTACCCGTAGTAATCAGTAATAGTCAGATTCTTTGTAGAATTGCGAGTAAGTTAATTAGAAGAAAACCGAATTTTTCCGAAATAATTTTTGAACTTTAGGTATTTTTATAATTAGTTCAACTAAATAAGGTAAATTTATCTACTCTGATACTATAATACAAAGATTATAAAACTGAAAACAAAATTCTTATGACAAACATTACGTACAGAACAAAAATAAAAAATTAAAAAGTTTCATTACGATACAGGTCTTGTATGGACACCTGTATCATAATGTAACTTTTTAATCATAATGATACACCTATACAATTTCCAGCCGGACCAAGGAGGTTGAACCTCTACCTTAAAAAAAAGGTTTCAATAAATGGGTCCGCGGCGACGCAACACGCATGCGCAATCGATGTTTGCGCCTTGGCGCCAATATGTGACATTTAAAAAATCTTTTCAATATTTAAAAGAAGTTTAGTTTTGTTTGTAAAAAAATAAGTTTTTGTGTAAAAACATGTCTGAGAGCGGGGATAGTGGTAATTGTACATCACCAGATATTCTGAAAGCTGCGTCAAACATGACCGTGAACCTGTTGCCGACGAAATCTAGGAGCAACTATATTAAATGTTACCACGAGGTCATGGAATGGAAACGTACGTTTAACGTATTATAGTATGAGAGTAGATAAAGTAGTGTATGATACTGTACATAACTTGGTCTTATAACACTCGTGTGACACTATAAAAAAACTCGCCTGCGGCTCGATTTTTAAACCACACTCGTGTTATAAGAACCCTTATTATGCAACAGTATCATAAACTACTATAATCAAGAAAGTCAAAATCGGTTATATGAGAACTCAATGCAATATCTAAAAAGGTATTTTATCCTTTGCAACGCTTACATTTGATGGATGTATTAAATTTGAATTTGACTTAGGATGATATTTTTATTTTACAACGTTAAGGAGTAAGTAAACTTCAGGTGACCATAATTATGATCTGCCATGTATTATTATTGCAATTGTGTTATGAAATTAAGCATATATTCTTCTCGGTTATAGTTCGGGATGGCTTGCGATGAGTGGCGCCGTACATTGATCGGTTCGATAAGGACTCTCGGAACCATGGTTGCTCTTCCGATCACGGGATACATCTCTGATCACTTTGGTCGTCGGACCGCTCTCACCATCAACGCGTTCACAACTGCTTGGATGGGTGTAGTGCGGTACTGGGCTAACACCTACGTAGGTTTTCTCATATCTGAAGTTGTCGAATCCATGTTCTCCGGCGGGTTTTCATGTTCCTACATTATTTGTAAGTATATTCTGGAACTGAAATAATAAAATTAAAATATTTTGGATGCCTTTGTAAATTAAAATTTGTGAAATTCTAAGTAACATGAGTTGTACCTATAAAAGATATCACATTAACGAATAAACGTTTATAAAATTAATAATAATTTATAGAATTAGGCGTTACTTTGCGGAGATTCATAATACATAAGTAATAATTTTGCTATAATCTGCGTTAAAATAATTTTATTATTACTTTTGAAATGAATAATGTAGATAATTCTTAAAAGCAAGATGTCCTTTTAAATATTAACTAGTTTTCAGCTTAATTCAATGTAAATGTAATATTGTGGTGATAAAACTCTTATTCCTATGGATAAAAACTTTGAATCATATTTTTAGTAATGGAACTTATGGGGCCTAAATATCGAGTCGCCGCTGGAGCATCTTTGAACACGTCTTTCTCAGTAGGGTTGGTCCTACTGGGGTTCTTGGCTTGGGGTGTGCCAAACTGGCGAAACCTCACACTGGTCCTCTACATTCCACAGCTCCTAACTATTTCGTATTACTTCCTCATGACCGAGTCCATCCGGTGGTACTTGAGTAAGGGCCGGTTCGATGATGCCGAAAAAGTTCTTCAGAATGCAGCTCGCGTAAACCGAACTGAGCTATCAGATGAATCGTTACGCTTATTAAAAGAGCACGCAATGGAAGAAAAAAAGGCTCAGGCAAATGAATTGACCAAAAAAGCAAATGAGCCTTGGTTAATAGTGTTAGTGTTCAAGCATAAGAGGATTTTATTAAGGACTGTAGTATCGCCGGTCTGGTGGATAACTACGACCTTTATATACTACGGCATGTCGATCAACGCCGTGAACATGTCCGGCAACCGGTACCTGAACTACGTGGCGGTGTCTGCTGTAGAGATACCTGGATACTGGGCCGCTGTGCTACTGATTGGGAGAATCGGAAGGAAACCCGTACTCTTAGTTGCCTTTTGGATTTGCTGCGCTTGTCAGATTGGATACATATTTATGCCTAGTGGTAAGTTATCGTGAAAAAAGATCAGTATTTATAGTCTGTCTCTATTCATATTTAATTATATAATGAGCTAAAGTTAAAAATGTGATTGATATCTTTGTTTAATATGCGGACATATCACCGGTTTCGGAAAGTATCAGTATGTATTTCTAAGCCTGATAATGTCGAAAGGAGATTGACATCACTTATGCGATAAAGAAATATTAAAAAGGCTTCACAAAATTCATGCATAAATTAATTAACTTGTGTATTAACTTTGTATAGTAATCAATGAAATAAATAAATTATTTTTTTAAAGTTTAACGAGGTGTTATCTAACAGTAATTAAATTACAAGTTACAACAAAAGTTACAAAATTTTAAGTTTCAATTATATTTTATGGTTGTACTTAAGAAAATGGTTGTTAAAATATCGGTTTAACTGTATTTGACACAACAGTTGTACTTATTTTGTTTTTTATTAAAACCTAGTATAGTTATGAGATAGTTTTTAAAATTTGACGTAAATTTTGTGCTTAGATTTTAAATATATATTGGATGACACATTACATGTGGCAATTTATGATAAATAACGATAACGACTATATGCATAGGCAAATACAGCTTAAAAAAAGCATATAATAATTTGTAATAATTTAATTGGGATGACGGTGTATTGAAGAGTTAGGAAATAAGTGTTTTGTACTGAACACGTGGAATTTAATTAGAGTTACGAGTAACGGCTGAACGGATTTGTATGAAATTTAGAGAACAGAGTTCAGAACATATTCCATTTTAATTTATTTAGAACTGAGAGTCATATCTAACAAGTTTATATCGTTTACATTAGTTTATTTAGTTACATTAGTTCTATGGATTTAAGATATTCAAAGCCCAGTCCTATTTACATTTTTTATTAATATAGGCAAATTAATTCAAAAGTGTCAAGTACGAAGACAGTCACTTTCAAAGCGAAGCGCATTCTTGTCTATATCAATATCAATATCTACACCTTGGAGATTGTTATTATAAATACCAATGTCCAAAATATTAACGATAATATCTCATTATCGCGGAATTATAATAATTATATTTTGACTATACTTATAGTTGATAACGTAATGTCACTATCAAAGCGGTTTTAGAATAATCAAAAGCATTAAGCCCGTTCAAGTTCACTGCTATGATGCGATAATTTAATTGTTATTATTATTTAGCATCAACTTTAGTTCAATTTGTCCATTGTAAGTACTTCCTTAAAGTTAATCGTTTTTAATCATTTTTTAATGACTGATAAAATTTGTAATTAATTCTTACAGGATGTTACAAAATGTATTTGCGGGCAGATTTAAAAATGAATTATTGTTTTGCCTCTACACTTCTTTGACACATGTGATGGAATTACACTCACGTCAACTCTAATGTAAAAGACTCTAATAGACGCTTTTCAATATTTGGCTGGTACAGCGAATAGAGGCTTTAGAACATTTGTAACAATATTTTTGATAACCTGGCCTTTTTGATAGCGCTTTATATAGGTATTCGTCTAGAAATTAAACAACGAAGTTCGCCAATGGCTTCAGAGTGGACATTAGTCATCCGCCTTATCTTATTAAATGTATTAAATACCTTTTTAGTGTATATTTTTATGAGGTTATTGGTATTAATATATTTTGAGTGAAAATTATTGTCAGTATTTAAAAGTGCATGTATTATTATTTGGCCTCTTTTACTAAATTCATGTTTAAATGTGGCCCATTAAACCCTTGATCGATTTGGTAAATTTAGTAAAAATTGAAAGCACGAAATAGCTATACTTGTGTATTTGTTTCTTTTATACTTGAGTATATGTGATTATTTTTTAAAAGAGTTCCTTTCTATTTGAAGGTCTTTACGCCGCGTCGCTGACACTTTACCTAGTGGGCAAATTCAGTATAGCCATGGTAATGACATCGGTATACGTGTACACGTCAGAGTTGTACCCCACGAGGTACCGCCACAGCCTGTTCGCTTTCTCTTCAATGATGGGCAGGATCGGCTCCGTGGTCGCACCACTTACACCTGCATTCGTAAGTATCACATACTACTATACTATAAAAGACGAAGAGATAAAATAGCGTGTTGAAAATAATGATTATAGTAATCTAGTCATTGTTAACGATTTAACTTTTTAGCCATCAAGTGGCTTTTCGCACTCAAATAAATTGGGAATGAAATCGTGCAGATTTTGTACCATGTACTGTACTGGTATATTGTAATGGGGATTGCTAATAATGTGCTGCGTATTAGCAATAATGGTTGCACATTGAAAGAAGAAAGAAAGAGAAAAAACACCACATACATCAAAGACTACGGGTCTCTGAACACGCAGCATCAAGCTATACCTACCCGTTAGTTGATGGAATGTATGCTTCATCCCTCTATACCAGATATGGATCTGGTATAGAGTAAATCCTGTTGTCTAGATTTTTCCACCATATTTCTCTTTCAGGGTGACGACCTGCCATTCATACTATTTGCTGCATTCTCATTCGTATCCGGTCTGTTGGTCCTTTTGACACCTGAAACTCTGGGGACTAAATTGCCTGATACAATGGAGGAGGCTTCTGATATTGGCATTAAAAAACCAAAACCATGAGATGTTTTGTTATTTATGTATAAATAAAGCCGCCTATTGCAAATTAAATAAATATTTATTCTATAAGTCATATTTTAGTTTCATTGGAATAACTTTTATTGAGGACATTCTGACCTTCTGCGTAGGTAGATGATATGAGGTTAGCGAGCCATATATTCAAATTCAAAATATTCTTTATTCAAATTAACTTGTA
Source organism: Morpho deidamia (assembly GCA_947086505.1). Lineage (NCBI taxonomy): Eukaryota > Metazoa > Arthropoda > Insecta > Lepidoptera > Nymphalidae > Morpho > Morpho deidamia. The sequence continues at coordinate 17,898,832 of CAMTZC010000017.1, read as the reverse complement.
AACAAGTGCTTTCGAATTGTCAACATCTGCTGCTGGTTCGGAAAGCTGTTCCTACCGAGAAGAACCAGCAAGAAACTCGGCGGTTGCTCTTTTCAAAGAATAATTCGTATTACTAGTTACATATACATATTGATGTCTTGTACAGAGTCGAAGAGTAGCTATGTCCACGCATTCTTATCGTTTAAGTAATCCTCAATAGTATAGTAGGCTTTCTATATTAGCCTTTTTTTAAACAGTGATTTTAAACTGCTGTATTGGTAAAGTTAAAGTAGATTGCGGAATTTTATTATAGACTCTTATACCAAAATGTTATGAGTATAGTTATGAGCACTAACTAAGCAGGGATATTTCGTTAGCAATATAACATAGTGCTTACGAATATAACGCTGCCTTTAATTTTTCTCTGGTCTCCTTTACGTAAATTAGGCTATGTAAAAAAAGAGTTCATGTGTTAGAAAATGTAAATAAAAATGACAAATAAAATCTAAATATAGATATTTCAGACAGAACTCGGAAAAATATAGGTACATTTCCTTGAATCTTTACGGATTTATGGTAATACTCTTAAAGAGCTGTAAAAATGAGTGACCACCAATATTTTCAATAGTTATCATTATTATATAATTTTTATAGAAAATAGAAATTCATAGACTGTAAATAAACGGGTATTTAAAATAAACATTACACTTATATTACCTTGTTATCATAGCGATGGCCGTGTCTTTATTGTTGATAATATTATGTTAAGCTCTAACCAAAATCTATAATCAGAGAAACAAAGTACACACTAACGATCGCACATACATCGCTATGACGGATACGGAAAAAAATGTCCGTGATGGTGTTACATTTGAAAAAGAAAAGAAAGAAAAAAGTACTATGGACCTAGACACAATTCTAGTTAATGAAATCGGACAACTAGGCTTCTTCCAATTTCGTATCGTGGGTCTAGCTATAACGATGGCTTTTTTTGCTGCCTGGGCTGCGGCTGAGTTTAATTTTACTACGGCTAGAATTGCTACCAGGTATATGTGAATAAAATTTCTTTGTAGTTATATTAAACGTATAAAATCAATGATTTATCTTGGTGATGTTTCTCATTTAAGATGCTTGATACGAGAATGTGAGACGGAGGAGTCTGTTGTTTTTCGCGCACCCTGGATCTTCAACGCCATTCCACCAGCTGGCAACTCTTTTGATCAATGTAGTCGCTACGTAAACATAAACTCGACCGCTGCACGTAACGACGATGTATGTCCTGCGGAGTGGTTTAATAACAACACCATCAAGGACTGTGAGGTGCATCTGTACGAAACTACAAACACTGTAGTTTATGACGTGAGTACAAATCTTATTTAAAAAAAATTGCGAGGGCATAGATTTTTTTCAAAATTATGTTTTATTGTTTACAATTGATTTGAATTTGATGGTGCTTCATTTTCCCAAAAAGAGAATCGATTGTTCTTGTGTTGTATGCGGTGTGTTGTCATGTTGGTGATCTTTTATGACAATTTCTGAAGAATTGATTATTATAAATATAACACTTGACTTTCAGTTCGGATTAGCTTGTGACGAATGGAGTCGTACTACAATCGGCACGATAAGGACTTTCGGTACACTGGTCGCCCTGCCTATCACGGGATACATCTCGGACCGCTTCGGGCGGCGCACCGCGCTCAGCATCAACGCCTTCACCACGGCCTGGATGGGCGTGGTGCGGTATTGGGCGAACTCGTACGTCGGATTCCTTATTTCCGAATTTGTGGAGTCCCTGTTCTCTGGTGGATTTTCGTGCGCTTATATAATAAGTAAGTTTAATCTGAATTAGGGTTTTTAACAGTTACAAAAATTGAACTCAATTTGTACAAACGGCAGTTAAAATAAAATTAAGTTACAATTGGGATAAATGTAACTATTACGGAAATGTACAAGTTATGTCTATCTTAATTTACTAACGCGCTAGAACTATACAAATCATATCCACGTGGAATGGTCCCAAGAATGCTGGCACCGTTTCCGCGTTAAATCGCTAAGCTGATTCTTTGTGCGAAAAAGGAGGCCTCTTCAGGTGACAAGAGGGTGTCATCTGAAGAGGCAATTAACCGAGGTGTTAATAATAATAATAATAATATAATAATATTTATTAATTAAAACGGATATTTTTTTTGCACTTTGACTCCATGGAGTCAAATAGCCCTAAGGTCTTAACTGCAAACGTTATAAATACGAGTATATAACTCTCGGTGAGAGATGCATACTTTGGCCGCTTGCCTTGGCCCGTTTGTATTCGGTCATTTCCGCTGAAGTTCCACGTCTTGACGCAATGTAATAGTTATTATGTTTTCAAGATTTTTTTGTATTTAGACTATCGTAAGTAGTATTCATAGTCAATGTATCGAAAAAGGCTATACTCATGTCTTGTTCTACAGGGTGAGCCCGACTAGTTTTAAGCGCATAAGGAGCTTTCATGCGGCATGAGCTTTCAGCTCTTTATGCTGCGTTATCGCGAAGTGCAGGCAACGATTACGCCGCAAGAGTTATCATTCATTAATTTTTTTAAAATTGGTACTGTAATATATTTCTATCATTCTGTTTTAGTGATGGAACTTATGGGCCCTAAATATCGAGTCGTCGCTGGAGCATTTATGAACACCTCGTTTTCATTGGGTCTAGTTCTATTGGGTTTCATAGCGTGGGGTGTACAAAACTGGCGCAACCTTACCCTAGCATTATATATCCCACAACTCCTAACTTTTTCCTACATTTTTCTTATGGTGGAGTCGGTGCGGTGGCTCTTGAGCAAAGGCCGTTTCGATGACGCAGAAAGAATTTTGAAAAATGCCGCTCGCGCAAATAAAAATGAACTATCACATGAATCATTGCAATCATTGAAACATCACGCTATAGAAGAAGAAAAGACTAAGGCAGATGAATTGGCCCGGAGAGCAAACGAGCCATGGTTAATAACGCTAGTGTTCAGACATAAAAAAATATTGATACGAACCCTGGTATCGCCCATCTGGTGGATAAGTATGACTTTTATTTACTACGGCATGTCGATCAATACCGTGAACATGTCTGGCAATCGTTATCTGAACTATGCAGCAGTGTGTGCTGTGGAAATACCTGGGTACTGGGCTGCTGTACTATTAATCGGAAGAATCGGTAGGAAACCTGTACTCCTAGTCGCCTTTTGGATTTGCAGCGCCTGCCAGATTGGATATATATTTATACCTAGTGGTAAGTTACATTAACGTAACTTATTAATTAATGTACATATTAAATAAGTCCTAATAATGGACATCGATATTATGATAATCATCATGCTTAATATTGTCTACGGCTAGCCAAAGGACTATTATAAGTCGTTTATTTCGTAGCGGATCTTAATTGTCGTCATCTAGGTTTAGCCAGTTATTTTAAGAAGGCTAAACTACGTTTGCTTGATTTAAGAATGCAGTAGTTAATGGCTATATAATATTATTTTAACTAAAAGTTATGTGAACCTAGTCTCGTTGGCTGAATAAAACTACCGTTAACCAAACGCGTGCCTAAGCCTCGATGTGCTTAAATGAGAGAAATAGTTTTAAAACAGTTGTTATTAAATTTTTATTTTTACAGCAGTTATACAAAATAAAAAACAGAAAAAAAATATTAATAAGGAACAATTTTAGTATTCAAGTTCTTAAATACGAATATAACGGATAATTATATGTGATTTTACTGTCGTTTTGGATTTCCTACGTAATTTGTTTTAAAAATTATAACAGCTTTTATTTATGAGGAAAACTTTTCAGATTTCTACGCTGCGTCGTTGGGTATCTATTTGGTGGGCAAGTTGAGCATATCCACAGTGGTCACATCTATATACGTGTACACATTAGAGTTGTATCCCACCAAATATCGTCACAGTTTATTCGCTTTCTCATCGATGATCGGCAGGATTGGCTCAACCATTGCACCGCTTACACCTGCTTTCGTTAGTATATATTTTTATTTGTAGAATGTAAAGACAATGAGATGAAGATACATTCATAATTAATAAGTATAAATCGGCTATACTCAGTTTTCGCTGCGTAAAAAGCTCGTGAAAAAGGTTGGGTTCGTAACTAATTGGGTTAATCAGATATCATTACCGCAACTATAGCCCGCTGCATTAACATATAAATAAATACTAAATTAAAAAATAAAAGCTATGAATACCGATTATAAATACATATATGAATGTTTAGTCGTGGTAGTTTAAATTATCATCAGGATATAATTAGCAATATGAGAATGTTGTACGTAAGAGTTGAAGCTGAAAAACTTTCAAGTTTTTGATTAAGAATAAGTAATAATAAATTTATTTTGCTATAATCCGTGATAAATAATAATAAGTCATAAGACAAGAACTATAAAATCCGATTTATTACAAAATTTGATATTTTCTGCTTAACTTGGGTTTCCGAAATCGCGAGTAAATCGCGAGACATTATTTCGTCTAGTTCGAAAGAAATAAAAAAGTACTTTCGAAGAATGTATTATGTTTGATTATTATCATTGTAATATAGATATTTACATTTCAGGGTGACGACTTGCCGTTCATACTCTTCGCCGCGTTTTCTTTCATCTCCGGGCTTTTGATCCTCGTAACCCCGGAGACCCTTGGTACCAAATTGCCTGACACCATGGAGGAAGCTTCCGATATCGGCATTAAAAATACGAAACCTAAATAATCGTTACTTTTATGACATTTAATTATACTGCTTATTGAAAATGTAAAAGTTTGTAGAAAATGGTCTTACATAACAAATAATAATTCAGGTTCATTTTATTTAAAGACGAATAATTTAGACATTTCGCCGATACGATACCTCAGCGCAAATCTAATTGAACCTGATATTAAGTGTTCTTAAGTTATTTATAATTTAAAACTTGTATAAAGAAAGTTGTAGCATTATAGCTCGTTTCGAGCCATAGAGTACCAATGCTTTAATTGATGGGAAACCACAAAAGAAGTTGATAAGAATATCCTAAGGTTGATCCACTAGGCGATGTTCAAATTTCACGTCATTGTTATATCTTGATAATGTAAAACTGTTACTGAATTTTTGTTAATATGTTTGGTTATTTTCGATTCGTAAAAAGAGATAAACTAAATGAGGAATTTGAAGTCAACAGCTCCTGGAGCCCTTCAATTATTATTTTAATTAGGACACAAAAAGTTTGATTTTGTTTTCATATACAAGTAAACAATATAAAGGTTCAACTTTTATTTACGTTACCGTTGTGTAGGCCTTGATGTTTTTATTGTCGTATAATCTCCCTTCATTATAATATAACTACCATTAAATAAACAATGTTCCTCACCAACAACCACACATCGTTATGTTGGCAACGAAAAAAGACGTTCAAAGTGCTATGCTTGGTGATGAAAAAATTGAGCAAAATATAATGGATTTAGATACAATTCTAGTTAACGAAATAGGTCAAATGGGCTTGTTCCAATGTCGAATCTTAGGTTTGGCTATATCGATGGCTTTTTTGCTGCCTGGGCTGTGTCTGAGTATAATTTTACCGTAGCTCGAATAATTACCAGGTATAACTGAGTAAACTTCTCTTTGCAAACATTTGGCGTAAACATTTGATATTTAAACAATCAATAATATCGGCAATGTTCTTCATTTAAGATGCTTGATACCAGAATGTGAGACGAAGGAGTCTTTCGATTTTAAAGCACCGTGGGTCTTTAACGCTATTCCGTCCATTGGAATTGCTTTTGACCAATGTAGTCGCTATGCACCCATAAATAAAACCTCTCTGCCTGGCACCGATATATGTTCTGTGTACTGGTTCAGTAGGAACAGCATTAAAGATTGTGAAGTGTATCTCTACGAGAATACAGACACTGTTGTGTATGATGTGAGTATAGGTTAAATAAAGACTTAGTTTTCCTAAGTTTTCTCAGTTAGTATCAGATGTGTTATAAATTACCATGTAACTTCTACTATAAAATGCCAACAAATAATTTTATGGCCGTGATTTCCGCAATATTTGTTTATTATATTCAGTTTTACAATATTCAGTTCGGATTGGCTTGCGATGAGTGGCGTCGTACGTTGATCAGTTCGATCCGAACTTTCGGTACAATGGTCGCCCTCCCGATCACGGGATACATCTCTGACCACTTCGGGCGGCGCACCGCCCTATGCATTAACGCCTTTACCATGGCCTGGATGGGTGTAGTGCGGTACTGGGCGAACTCGTACGTCGGATTCCTTATTTCCGAATTTCGTAGAGTCTGTTTTCTCCGGCGGATTTTTTGTGCTTATATGATTCGTAAGTCGATTCTAAAAACGTTTATTAAATTATATTTTAGACAGTAAACTTTAATTAAGAGTATGTGTGAATTACATTGTTGTGTCACAGATGTGTAATAAATACTTCTATATTTTTTTTCCAGTGATAGAAAATATGGCCCCTAAATATAGTCTTTGCCGGAGCTGCGTTAAATACCTTATTTTCAGTAGGGTTAATTTTGTTAAGTTTCGTAGCGTGGCGTGTACCAAACTGGCGGTACCTCACTTTAATACTCTATATTCCATAGCTGGTTACTATTTTATACTTTTTCCTGATGGCCGAATCAGTTCGATGGTATTTGAGCAAGGGTCGATTTAATGATGCTGAAAGGATTTTAAAAAATGCAGCTCATGTTAACAAGAGGGAATTATCGAGCAATTCATTACTTTTATTGAAAGAGCACGTCATAAAACAAGACATGTTAATGATGGATGAAAAAGCCCTGAGAGCTAATGAACCATGTTTCATAGTCTTAGTGTTTAGATATAAGAAGATCTTAATACGAACCCTGATAGCGCCAATCTGGTGGATAACTATGACTTTTATATACTACGGCATGTCGATCAACGCTGTGAACATGTCTGGCAACCGTTACCTTAACTATGCGGCCGTATCTGCTGTAGAAATACCTGGTTTTTGGGCCGCTGTGCTATTAATTGGGAGAATCGGGAGAAAACCAGTACTACTAGTCGCCTTCTGGATATGCAATGCTTGTCAAATTGGTTATATATTCACACCTAGCAGTAAGTTTAATGTTATTTATGGAAATTGATAGTTGTAGCCGTTGTTTGCAAATTTAATTATTAGTTTTAAGAGTTGTCTGATTTGAGACGACAGCTTGGATTGAAGAGAGAATCTCAAAGATATCAGAATGATAACCCTTCACGAGATAGTACATTTTTTGTAGATTTCCACTAAGTGGCAGACGATCTCCTGCTGAATTCAAGCGTAACCTGATCCTTATGTACTGGATATTTCTCAAAAGATTGATATCCAGCACATGACATCCATCAAGTGTAAAAAAAAGATAAGGAAAAAACCTTTGATGTACCTATCGCAATAAAACTTAGGTAACATTTAAAATATTTTTTAACTTAAAATTGAATTCTATAGTAGTGTTTAGTCTCTTCGTAGTTGAATCTTAATTTTTATATGTGTTTGGTAATTGTTTACCAGAACACTTGTGATCGGTACTCTTTATAAAGGAAAATTATTTTATTTTAGATATTTACGGCGTATCGTTAGTAATTTATTTAGTAGGCAAGTTCAGCATATCCACTGTGGTCTTATCTTTATACGTATACACATCGGAGTTGTATCCCACAAAATATCGTCACAGCTTGTTCGCTTTCTCATCGACGATAGGCCGGATTGGTTCCATCGTTGCACCACTTACGCCCGCTTTCGTTAGTACAAATTATTTATATACTATTTTAAGTGTAGACACAAGAAGATCAAAGAAAAGTAAATCGTGATAATAATGACCTCTAAAGATTACTACCTTTAGAGGAAATATAGAGTAGAGGTAGAAGAGCTCAAATAGTAAACGCATCATGTAATGCGTTGCAGTAGTGAAGAAAATATATTTTGAGCAAGCTTGTGCCTTAGAATTCTTTTATCTAAACGGTGAAAAAAATTATTATCCGTTGAATCAATATTCATATTTTGAGACTGCTAAATCTTCACGTACGGACGTGATTAATTTTGTCTCTTTATTATAGACTAGCAATTCCCCGCGGTTTCACCCGCGTCCATACCGATTTCGTGGTAGTGGAAAGTCTACGAAGTCGGACTATAGATTTATTTTATAGATTATTTAATTATGAAAATGGGTATCATTAGTATTCTCGAAATAAGAGTAAGAATTGAAATAAGAGAAATAAGAATAACTCACCAAATGCAGACCCTGCTATAACGGTCGCTACAATGAATTTGTTATGGAATTATTTGCTTTCGATTTACATTCCTAAATTTGTAATATCTTTTGATTGGGATGTCGGATTTTAATAATTCAAAAAGTATTTTACAGATATTGAAATAGTTTTTAATAAAATATCATTTAATGGGATAAGGATTAATACAGAGATATGAATAAAATGGTTTGATTATTGTCGGCACTTTTACCAACTTTTACAATGTAAAAAAGTAGTTATATTGGCATAACTATTATAGTTAGACATATGGTATCGCGGACTTTTTTGTGGATATTAATACGTTCTATAATAATGTAGAACATTTTTTTTGTTCTATCTTCAATAGTTTCCGCAGCGCACGCGATGAAAGATTTTTAGAACTTAATTTTTCTCACCTTATTACAATTTTGTTACGGATCCCTATTTTTTTTTAAATGTAATATAAGCTATGTTGCTCAGCGAAGAAGCAGCATTCCAGTGGTAAAAGAATTTTTGAAATCAGTCAAGTAGTTTTTGCGTGAAAACGTTACAAACATACATACATACAAACAAACAAACATACTACATACCAACAAACAAACATACTACATACATACAACATATTTCCTCTTTATAATATTAGTATAGATTAATTTAATATTATACGTTTTAGATCCGCGTTTGTGATACGTGCAGCCAACATGTGGCATCCGCTGCATACATATCTATATCCTCTTCCAGGGTGACGACCTGCCGTTCATACTTTTCGCCGTGTTTTCTTTCGTCTCCGGGCTGTTGATCCTCGTAACCCCGGAGACCCTCGACGCTAAATTACCTGACACCAAGGAGGAAGCTTCTGATATTGGCTTTAATCAATAGTTTAATCAAACACAACTGAATAGTTTTTAATTCTGTATGTTGAAATAAAACATTTAAATAGCACTGTCTTTAAAAAATAAAAGTATTTACATTAATTTAGTGTTTTAGGAACAACTCAGTTTCGTTGAAGAAGAATTAAGAATTAATCATTGTAATTTTTTGAGGTTAATGATAGAGCTATTTTTATGGACGGTAAGCCACTTGATTGTACTGTAGCTATACGACTGGCTGGATTGTAAAGCAATATCTTTTATTTTATTGTTATTTTATTATTGTTATTTTATTAATCGGTGCCGTGCCATTTTATTCGGTCCTGCTAGACTTAATTCAGAAAATGTATATTATTTTCGGTAAGCTTATTGTCTTTGTCAAATCATACCTAAGTAAGCTTTTTCAAGCACTTTTTAATTGTCAAGGATCAAATATGATTTATGAAGCTATCACGGTTCACGGTTATCATGGTTCGGAAAGTTGCTATTGCCGTGAAGCACCAGTAAGAATTTCGTCTTGAAGATATTTTTAATTAACATAATTAGGCCTGGAATATAAGGAATATAGGCCTGACAATGTAGTCCTGGAAGCTGGAAGGATTTTCAAGTCCAAGCAATTTTATCATTTATCATTTTATCAGAATCCATAATTGTATGATATGTTTTAAGTATAAGCAAATTCCTTACACAATTTAAATCTCTGTGTAGGCAAGTCTAGTATGTTTTGAGAAACTTTATTATAGAAGCGACAGGAATACTCTGTCAGCTTGATATATTTTAAGAGTCGATTCTCAAAAGTCGTTGATGACGATTTCTAGTTTTACAATAAATTCATAATATTTATTTTTAATAAAATTTCTTAATAATGAACTATCTTATCGCACACTTGAGTTTTTTTTCAATTTTATTGTTTTTATAGTAAATTTAACTTTTTTTAAACAGTTTACGTTTCTATGATGAAAATAATCTCTTGCCTCGTTTTTATATATCTATTGATAAAATTGAGATTAAATTTACATCGACTTTATCGTAGTAAAGCTTGTTGCTGTAACTATTGATAATATTTTATTTATTGTGATGGTCATAAAACATCAAAATATACCATCAGAGAAACAAGACCCTCCCTCACTAACGGACGTAATTAAATCCTTATGGAGGAAACAAAAAAAAACATTCACAATGCTGTTTTTGTACTTGAAGAGGAAAAGAAAACACAAAATACTATGAATCTAGACACAATGCTAGTTAATGAAATTGGTCAAATGGGTTTATTCCAATTTCGTATCATGGGTTTGTCTATACTGATGGCTATTTTTGTTGGCTGGTCTGCGGCTGAGTTTAATTTTACTACAGCTCGAATTACTACCAGGTATAATTGAGCAATTTCTATAAAATAGTAGGAATCATATATTCTAAATAATCAATAAATAATTTTCGCTTTGTTTCTCATTTCAGATGCTTGATACCTGAATGTGAAACGGAGGAGTCTGTTGATTTTAGAGCACCCTGGGTCTTTAACGCTATTCCGCCAGTTGGCAACTCTTTTGATCAATGTAATCGTTACATAAACATAAACTCGACCGCTGCACGTAATGACGATGTATGTCCTGCGGAGTGGTTCAATAACAACAACATCAAGGACTGTGAGGTGCATCTGTACGAGAATACAGACACTGTGGTTTATGACGTGAGTACAGTGATCAATTTTACTCATAATTATAATAGCTATATTGCCTGTATTGTTTTACGTGAAAGCATACTATGTATTCTGGGCCTGGAATGTTTGTTTGTTCAAAATTTAACCAATCAATTAGTTTTTAACCGAAAAGCTTAAATCTCCGAATATATTGACATATATGAAGACCTCGGTGAAGTAATGAATATGCAAGGTGTGATTTTCCTGAGAGTCATAGACCCGAGGGTTCAATGCTGAATAGCTTAACTCAATGTAAATGTGAACGAAAAAAATATTCAAACGGACCTAATATTATGTTTAAAATTTTAATTGAAACTTAACTAACTGATTACCAATTTTTTGAGTAAGAGTAATAATCTGATGATATATTAATAACAACGTAGTAAATGATTATTGATTAACGATTTGTATGTATATATTATGGTGTGTTTATTACAAGCCTTCTCAAAGAATTGAGGGTGTTTTTTAAGAAAACTTTTTGTATCGTTTTCAGTTCGGACTAGCTTGCGACGAGTGGCGTCGTACTTTAATCGGTTCGATTCGGACTCTCGGAACTATGGTTGCCCTCCCGATTACCGGATACATCTCAGACCGCTTCGGGCGACGCACCGCTCTCTGCATCAACGCCTTCAATACGGCCTGGATGGGCGTAGTGCGGTACTGGGCAAACTCGTACATCGGATTCCTCATTTCCGAATTTGTGGAGTCCGTATTCTCCGGTGGATACACATGTGCTTATATTATGTGTAAGTAGATTCAAAGAACAATAGGATGATATATGTTATAGTTTTTTAAGTTTCTTTATTTTATTTTTAGTGATGGAACTTATGGGCCCTAAATATCGAGTCTTCGCCGGAGCAACTTTGAATACCTCATTCTCATTAGGATTAGTTCTTTTGGGTTTCATAGCGTGGGGCGTACCTAACTGGCGTAACCTTACCTTGACTCTCTACATCCCACAGCTCATCACTATATCATACTTCTTTCTCATGTCCGAGTCTATTCGATGGTATTTGAGCAAGGGTCGATTCGACGACGCCGAAAGAGTCCTTAAAAAAGCTGCACGCGTAAATAAGAAGGAGCTATCAGATAAATCGTTATGCTTATTGAAGGAGCACATTTTAGAAATCAAAAAAGCGAAGTCAAATGAATTATCTCAGAGAGCAAATGAGCCATGGTTAGTATTACTAGTATTCAAACATAAGAAAATCTTGATACGGACCCTGGTATCACCAATCTGGTGGATATCACTGACTTTTATATACTATGGCATGTCGATCAACGCTGTGAACATGTCCGGCAACCGTTACTTGAACTACGCGGCGGTGTGTGCTGTAGAAATACCTGGTCATTGGGCCGCTGTGTTATTGATGGGAAAAATTGGGAGGAAACCCGTGATCCTCGTTGCCTTTTGGGCTTGCTGCGCTTGTCAGATCGGATACATATTTATACCTAGCGGTAAGTAGTTTGTATTTTTTTTGTTTTTTTATGGACCTTTTTTCTGTCCCTATTCTATTATGTCTAAGAGATAAAACCTGTGTCTATACACAGGTTTAATTACTTCCTCACTAGGTGTTTTTTCATTTCTGCAGTGTTATCATTCTGGATATGAAGATTTCTTCCCGATATTTTAATTAATCTAAAAGCACTTGATAAATTGTAAATAGATTGTGTAAGTATTATTAGTATTGTGTGTGTTTCCCCTTGCTTACTTGAACTACCATGGTAAGATCATATGTATCACCTATAAGCTATCATTGCTCTACGGATAATTGATGGTGGCCTTTGGTATCAAGATTTAATTTAATGTGTCAAGGATTTTATGATAAAAAACTGATCAATATCCGAATTACCCAATGGTATTTCGATTATTTCAAAATCCTTTATTTGTAAATAATATTGATGTAATACGATGTTTGGCACTCCTGAGTCATGTGATTTGTTTGTTAACGTATATTTAAGTGCTTAAATCTTTGGCGTATAGATACATAATCAAATTTAGGTAATAGAATCGATTACTTTATACTAAAACATTTGTGTTCATGGTGTTTTAATCAAGACTCATATTATTTTAGAGCTGTATGGTCCATCGCTGGCAATTTATCTAGTGGGCAAGTTCAGCATAGCCGTAGTGGCCACGTCTATTTACGTGTACACATCAGAGTTGTACCCGACGAGGTACCGCCACAGCCTGTTCGCTTTCTCCTCAATGATGGGCAGGATCGGCTCCATCATTGCACCACTCACGCCTGCTTTCGTTAGTACTATCACATAACATTAATTTCAATGAGTTAGTAGGTCACTAGACTTTGTAGTAACGGCCTGTTACTATCCCACTGCTGGACATTGGCTACATCTATCCTTTCGGTGAGAGGAGGTGGCTTGACTATACGTAGCTTACTTTAGGTAACGGTAGGCAACTGATACCAAAATGGTTATTTACAATATGGAATAACAAGCTATTTAAACAGATACAGTAATTATCCTTATTAACTTTAACATCATTAAGCATTTCATGTCTAACATTATGATCCCTTACACCATATAATTTAAAATAATATCTTAGAAGTTATCGCAAAATGTGTTCGAGTACTCCTTTGTACCAATTTCCTTTTTTCCTTCGGAAATGGAAAGAAATTGACAGTACATAATTGAGCTAACGTTGGGAATCAGTTAAGTTCAGTTTCGATTTTAAGATCATTTAAGGGTATAAGGAGAAACTCGTCCCAGTCAGTTTGCTCAAATGTCAACCTCACCTGCACGTGGTACACGCTGCGAATAAACCGACGAGACTCTGGCGACCGACTAATGGCGGTTAACCATTCTCAAGCTGACCTACATATTACAGACCGACAGCGGGCAGCAGCATTGTAGGTGCGAAATGATCAGTATTACGATCACCAACCCGCATGCCAAGCGTGGTGACAATTGGCATATCCCTTAATAAATACACACAAAACGTAGCCTAGCAGTACACGTAGTAAGAAATTTTACCATATGTGTCGAAAATTGATGATTTTTTCGGCAATTTTTATAGCAATTTATTTGAAGTAATTTATACCTTTAGACAATTTATACCTTTATACCTTAGACCTACTGCTATCTTAACTCAAAAAGTCACTGCAAATTTGATATTATATTTGAAGAGATTTAATGCATTGAAAAATATTTTTCATTCAAGGGCAACGACCTGCCGTTTATACTCTTCGCCGTGTTTTCTTTCGTCTCCGGGCTGTTGATCCTCGTGACCCCGGAGACCCTCGACACCAAATTGCCTGACACTATGGAGGAAGCTTCTGACATCTGCGTCCATAATTCAACTTCAAAACGTACATAATAACCTACACAACGTATATAAATTGTTAAAGAATGAAATGTTTGCGATTAACATAGATTCAAATTGATATATTATGTAAATAAGCCTATAAAATATAGTGTAAGGAATAAATAGACTGAAATTAAATATTTAATCTTATAAATTGCCTTTCTTTGAACAACTTATCATAAGTCAACATAACATAATGTCTTACGGCTGCGTCGATTAATCGATGCATCGGAGCCACAGATAACTCGACGACCTCGGTGATCTTATATGTATATATATATCTTACATATATATATATATATATATATATATATAGTTTTAAATACATATATACACACAGTCTCTTAAAACGGACGTATTGTTTATTTAAAATGTTAGCTTCCGACGGAATCGAACCCACGACCCGTAGAGCTGAAGGCAGGGTCACTGTCAAAAACCCCAGACGTCCAGTTCTTCAACTCGATGATCTCGAGAAATATTGCGCACCCTCATAACCACAAGTTTTTCACCAAACAGGAGGAGCAGTCCGAGAGTAGGTACTCACTGACTGAGTTTAACAGCGTTGTATCATTTCATTAGCATTGACACTTATACTACCGATAGTAACCAAACAGGTACTATTACTAGCAACTTTAAAAAAAGTTAACTGCTACGGTTTTTTCCGTCTGTTTATTGTTTTTGTTTCATTTTTTCTTTTAACAGTACTTCGTAACAGTAACTTAACAGTAACTGTCTGGACATTTAGTAAAATAGTAGCCAATACGAGGCCTTGATAACGAACAAAATTCATTTAGCCACATTTTATACATGAATAAAAAAATAAAGATTAAGTTTTTATTGCCCTTATCAAGGTATCTCAAATTATATAGAACGTATTTATTGTTGATAGCATTGTGTTCACACTTACATTTTTAGAAATTTTACTGAGTTTCACAATCAGATAAGCAAAACGCACGGTAAAGAACGGACATCTAGTTATGTCAATGTCAACGGAAAAAGACGAAAATGTTGTCAAACACGAGGAAGATGACGAAAAGAAAGAGAAAAATACGATGGATCTAGATACAATTTTAGGTAATGAAATTGGTCAAATAGGTATATTTCAATTTCGAATAATGGGTTTGGCTATATCGATGGCTATTTTTGCTGCCTGGGCTGCGGCTGAGTTTAATTTTACCACGGCTCGAATTACTACCAGGTATAACAAGGAGTATCATAGACGATGTTGTAAGAATATTTTATTTTATGATCAATTTAGTTATCAATTTACTATTTTAGATGCCTAATACCAGAATGTGAGACAGAAGAGGCATTTAATTTTAGGGCTCCGTGGATTTTAAATGCTATTCCGCCCGCTGGAAGTTCTTTCGACCAATGTAAACGCTATGAAAACATAAGCTCGTCTAGTACGCTTAACGATGATATATGTCCTGTGGAATGGTTCAATAACAACCTCATCAAGGATTGCGACGTGCATCTCTACGAGAATACATATTCTGTTGTATATGATGTGAGTATAAATCAATTTGCAACGTTTTCAAGCACTTTTGAATCATCAAGGATCAATCAGATTTATAATGCTACCACCTGTTTGAATTATGGGTTACTTTGTGCAAATCAAATTGCAAATGTAAATACAGTATTATGTTGCCATAATAAATGACATCAATTAAAAAATAATATAATCTAATTTTTGTTGAATTTCTTAGTGAAAACAATTATTGCAAAGTTTTAAGAGGTTTTTTTGCTGTTATTTTCGATTTGTTACGTATTATTTCGACGTATTTTTCACGTATTATTTGATTTCTAAGATTCACCATATCTAGTTTCTAATTTCAGTTCGGTCTAGCTTGTGACGAGTGGCGTCGCACCTTAATTGGCTCAATACGAACCCTAGGTACACTGGTGGCCCTACCTATCACGGGATACATCTCTGACCGCTTCGGGCGGCGCACTGCTCTCAGCCTCAACGCCTTCACCACGGCCTGGATGGGCGTAGCGCGGTACTGGGCGAATACATATGTAGGATTTCTTATTTCAGAATTTGTAGAAGCCGTTTTCTCTGGTGGATTTTCATGTGCCTACATTATTTGTAAGTATTTTCTCAGCTACCTCTGAAAATCGAAAAACGTTATCAAAGATGTTTTGAGCATGATTAATATTAACAAAATAATTCTTGTTTCTTCTATATTTTTTAGTGATGGAACTTATGGGCCCTAAATATCGAGTCGCTGCTGGAGCGTCTTTGAACTCTTCATTTTCCATAGGTTTAGTCTTTATGGGTTTGATAGCGTGGGGCATCCCTGACTGGCGTAACCTCACTCTAGCACTCTACATCCCACAGCTTATCACTTTTTCATATTTCTTTCTCATGGCAGAGTCCGTTCGATGGTTATTGAGCAAGGGCCGATTTGATGATGTTGAAAGAGTTCTAAAAAATGCAGCTCGAGTAAATAAAAAAGAGCTATCAGATAATTCATTACAGTTACTAAAGAAACACGCTTTAGATGAGAAAAGGGCCAGGGCAGGTGAATTAGCCCAGAGAGCTAGCGAGCCATGGTTGATAGTGCTAGTGTTTAAACACAAGAAGATCTTGTTACGAGCCCTAGTATCTCCAGTCTGGTGGATAACCACGACTTTTATTTACTATGGCATGTCGATCAATGCTGTGAACATGTCTGGAAACCGATATCTGAATTACGTGGCGGTATCTGCTGTAGAAATACCCGGTTATGCGGCAGCTGTATTTTTAATTGGAAAAATTGGAAGAAAACCAGTACTTATTGTCGCATTCTGGATTTGCTGCGCTTGCCAAATTGGATATATATTTATGCCTAGTGGTAAGTATTTGTGTTTATCATAAACTAGTTATACTGGTAGATCGTTGGCGTCAACTTGAGGCTTTGAGTACCCTCAATAATGCAATGTGTTTTTTTCGCTGCTTCCAAAAGAATCCTATATGTTAGCCCAGTGTAAGCTTCATTAATACAAAATTTCATCAATTCCAGCGGATTAGCCGTGAAAGTGTAATAGAAAGATTTTCGCATTTACGGTATAAGATGACATATGAGTTATACTGAGTTAGTTAACGTTTGAAAATATAGTAATAAAATGTACTGATGATAAGACCATGAGTATCTTAATAATTTTCCCGTCTTTACAGACATCACAATGTGACCTTTGCACACAAGTGGTTGGTTATTAGCGGATTCCAAAAATAGGATTTGAGCTGTATATTGCTGTGGGGTGTAAGGAGGAAACTCGGCCCAGTCAGTTTCTTCAAATGTCAACCTCACCTGCACGTGGTACACCCTGCAAATAAACCGACGAGGCTCTGGCGACCGACTAATGGCGGTATAACCATTCTTTAGCTGACTTAAATATAACAGACCGACAGCGGGCAGCAGCGTTGTCGGTGCGACATGGTCAGCACTGCGATCACCAACCCGCATGCCAAGCGTGGTGATTATTGGCAATACCCTTAATGGATACACTTAAAAAGCCACAGCCCCTAGTTCCCGGCAGCCCCGCTATTCCTGGCTCTGGCAGCGGTTTAGGTAACGGCGGGGCAGGGGGTGTTAAGAATCTCCGGCAGAGATTCCGCTGCCAACCCCGACGACTTGACCTGGCAACATACAACGCACGCACTTTGAGGGAAGACGGAAAGATCATCGAGCTGGAAGAAACGTTAAGCAAGTTGCGGTGGGATGTGGTAGGATTATCTGAAGTCCGAAGAGAGGGGGAGGACACGATAATTCTTAAATCCGGCAACTTGCTTTACTACCGGGAGGGTGACCAACAGTCTCAGGGTGGTGTCGGGTTTCTCGTCCACAAGTCCCTTGTCAACAGCATTGTCCAAGTCGAGAGTGTGTCGAGCAGGGTCGCGTTCCTTATACTCAGAATTACCAAACGGTATTCGCTGAAGGTCATACAGGTTTACGCACCGACATCGGCACATCCAGACGAGGAGGTAGAGGCCATGTATGAGGATTTGTCTAGAGCCATACATGCCTCTAAAACCTTCTACACTGTTGTGATGGGGGATTTCAACGCAAAACTAGGCAATCGAAGTGGTACAGAGGTAAGAGTAGGGCCATTTGGATATGGGCAACGGAACCACAGGG
This sequence comes from Morpho deidamia, assembly GCA_947086505.1. Classification (NCBI taxonomy): domain Eukaryota; kingdom Metazoa; phylum Arthropoda; class Insecta; order Lepidoptera; family Nymphalidae; genus Morpho; species Morpho deidamia. Next base: position 17,880,584 of record CAMTZC010000017.1, on the reverse strand, counting down.
GCCAGATGTTAGCCGATTTCTTGGAGAGAGAGGACCTCTACATGATGAATTCTTTCTTCAAGAAACGGCCACATCGTAAATGGACCTGGATAAGTCCCGACGGTTCCACGAGAAATGAGATCGACTTCATCATGTCGACCAGGCGTCATATATTCAATGATGTCTCTGTCATTAACACCGTAAAGACGGGTAGTGATCATCGTATGGTAAGAGGCACATTGAATATATGCGTACAACTGGAAAGATCTAGACTGGTGAAGTCCACACTCCGACCAACTCGAACTCATATCCAAAACCCCGAAAACTTCCAACTCGAGCTGATGAATCGCTTCGATTGCCTAGCGGACTGCGCTTCTGTGGACGATTTAAACAACAGGCTGGTGGAAACTGTCCATACGGTGGGGTCCAAATTTTATAAGACACACCGTAAAAGAACCAATAAGTTCTCGACCCAGACTCTCAAGCTCATGGATGAGAGGAACGAAATGAGACTACAGTCTTCAGTAGACGCGTCACGCTACCGTCTGATCAATAGACAGATTTCAAAAGCGCAGAAATGCGACTTGCGACACTTTAATACCGAATATATTCGAGATACTATTGAGCGTAACAGGGGCTCAAAAGTGTTCGCAAAAGATCTGTCTATCGGGCAGAGGCAGCTGACGCGATTGAAGACCGATACTGGTAGTATCATTTCATCTCGACCTGAGATTTTGAGAGAGGTTGAGAGATTCTATGGGCAGTTATACACCTCAACACAACAGCCTGCTGTCACCTTGGCAAAAGACCCAAGAGCCAAGCTAACCCGACACTATACTGAAGACATCCCGGACGTCAGCCTATACGAGATTAGTATGGCTTTGAAACAACTTAAGAACAACAAGGCACCAGGTGATGACGGAATCACAACCGAACTCCTGAAGGCGGGTGGAAAACCAGTACTCAAAGTCCTTCAGCGATTGTTCAATTCCGTTATTCACGAAGGTACTACGCCAAAAGCGTGGCACAGGAGCGTGGTGGTTCTTTTCTTCAAGAAGGGTGATAACACCTCATTGAAGAATTACAGACCCATCGCGCTGCTGAATCAGGTTTATAAGTTGTTTTCAAGAGTCATTACGAATCGTCTCGCTCGTAGGTTTGACGACTTCCAGCCTCCCGAACAAGCCGGATTCCGGAAAGGCTACAGCACCATAGACCACATATTTACGCTGCGGCAGGTTATACAGAAGACCGAGGAGTATAACCGGCCACTTTGCTTGGCGTTTGTGGACTATGAGAAAGCCTTTGATTCGGTGGAAACATGGGCTGTGTTAAGATCACTCCAGAGATGCCGTATCGACTACCGGTACGTCCAAGTGTTGAAGTGTTTGTACGAAAACGCCACAATGTCTGTCCGTGTCCAAGACGGAACTACGAGACCAATCCAAACGCGGCGAGGTGTGCGACAGGGAGATGTCATCTCCCCGAAGCTATTTACCGCTGCATTGGAGGACGTCTTTAAGCTTTTGGATTGGAACGGATACGGCATCAACATTAACGGCGAGTACATCACTCACCTTAGGTTTGCCGACGACATAGTCGTTATGGCAGAGTCTCTGGAGGACCTTAACACAATGCTCGACGACCTCAGCAGAGTGTCTCAACAGGTGGGCCTTAAAATGAACATGAGCAAGACGAAAATTATGTCAAACTCACTTGTTCCGCTCCACCCGGTCATCGTTGAGAACTCTGTACTTGAAATTGTAGACGAGTATATATACCTGGGACACACGGTCCGGTTAGGTAGGTCCAATTTTGAGAAAGAGGTCAGTCGCCGAATCCAACTCGGATGGGCAGCGTTTGGGAAGCTGCGCGAGATCTTTTCGTCCGAAATACCTCAGTGCCTGAAGACCAAGGTCTTCGAACAGTGCGTGTTGCCAGTTATGACTTACGGAGCAGAAACGTGGTCGCTGACTATGGGCCTCATAAGAAAGCTCAGAGTCACTCAGCGAGCTATGGAGCGAGCTATGCTTGGTGTATCTCTACGTGATCAAATCAGGAATGAGGAGATCCGTAGAAGAACCAGAGTTACCGACATAGCTCATCGTGTCGCGAAGCTGAAGTGGCAATGGGCGGGGCACATAGTACGTAGAACCGATGGGCGTTGGGGTCCTAAGGTGCTGGAATGGCGACCCCGCACCGGTAAACGCAGCATTGGAAGACCCCCCACGAGGTGGACAGACGACCTCAAAAAGGTCGCGGGGAGCCGCTGGATCCAAGCGGCACAGGACCGTGTGGTGTGGAGATCCCTTAAGGAGACCTATGTCCAGCAGTGGACGTCGATCGGTTGAACAAGAAGAAGAAGAAGAAGATTGCTGTGCAATTTAATCTAAAGTTTGAATTAACAAAATCACATTTTTTCTTCAATTCGTTGATGATATTCAACGGCCATTCCGTTCATTATAATTGTCAAATAAAGAAAAATTCATACAATCTACATAATATTAAATCTAAATCGTTGGTTTTAGCAAAGTCATCATCGGCTTCTTTGAGGTTACTTTGTGTCGCTTTTATAGCGCTATAATTTCTTCTATGTGTCACGATAACTTAATCAAATGCTTATCATAGCATTTTTTTGGAATGTTCACTAGTTTATTTAGACGATATATCTTAACCCCTTGAAATTTTACAATTTCAGATCTTTTCGAAATGTCGTTGGCACTTTACCTAGTGGGTAAATTCAGTATAGCCATGGTAATGACATCGGTATACGTGTACACGTCAGAGTTGTACCCCACGAGGTACCGCCACAGCCTGTTCGCTTTCTCCTCAATGATGGGCAGGATCGGCTCCATCATTGCACCACTCACGCCTGCTTTCGTTAGTATTATTTACCAATTGTTATGTTTAAAGTACGCAAATAAGGATATGAATGGCATATTAATTTTTAGGTGTTATTTTTATTATTATAAGTTTGTTGTTCTTTGAAAAGTTTAACCGCAAGTTTCTTGCTTTTTATCGGTAGAAGCAAACTTTCGAATTAGTAAAGCTCTCTTTATAATATTGGATGATCCGAAAGTAAATACGAGTTCTAATTGAAATAAGATATTAAGTAAAGATAAGAATTTATAATTAGAATTTAAAATATATTGTTAATTAGTAACATTTGAAAGACAGTAGAAAAGAAACCTAAAGAATTCCTGACCTAAAAAAAATAGCGGCCTGTTATAATCCCACTGCAGAGAATGGTTGGAGCTAAGACCTACCACGCTGCTCCAATGCGGATTGGTAGGTTATACATATCTCCAGAATTCTCTAGAGATATGCAGGTTTCCTCACGATGTTTTCCTTCACCGAAAAGCATGTGATTAATTGCAATTATGAATTAGACACATGAGTTTTAATAGAAAAACTCATTGGTGCCTGTCCGGGTTTGAACTCGTGTTCCCCTCGTAAGAGTAGCACGGTCTCACCGCTGTGCTATCACAGCTTGCAGCATTTCTGACCTAATTTCATTTAAATAGCAGAGTTTTGAAAGTTCAAATATAAGTGAACTGTTATATTGGGAACTATGCAAGATGCTTGATGACGAAGAAACATTAATATTGTACCTTAAAATCATTATACTTGTCCATTATTCCGATGACAAAGATCAGATAATAAGTTGCAAGCCATATACGCTTTGATGTTTTGTATTCTAAAGTACAAAAGTTTGTTTGAGGCTAACAGTTAGTTAGCTAACTAACTCCTAATTCTGTAAATTATATAAATTGTTTTGTATTCTCTGTAGAATCAATCATAGAAAGCACCCCAGTGATCTGTCAATTGTCACATATGCAGTCAAATATGGAATTAGCATTAGAACATTTATGATTATATATTATTTCTTCGAAGGTTAAGGTCGCGGTCAACCATAAAATTTAAAATATATGAAAATATTTACTCTTAATTGCACTGCAACATGTCTTTCTACAGTTTGATTGATTGTAATTTTTGAAATACGATATATGTTTTTCTTTTATTCAGGGAGATGACCTTCCATTCATACTGTTCGCTGTGTTTGCTTTTGTTTCCGGATTGTTGGTCCTATTGACTCCGGAGACCCTCGGAACTAAGTTACCTGATACTATGGAAGAAGCTTCTAATATCGGTGTAAAAAAATCAAATCATAAATGACAATTACGATTAACATAACTTTGTCTTAATTAATTCTTTGTCTTAATTAATTAACTACCAATTCCTAAGGTTTAACAGTGCATCCTCCTGGAACACTAAACTTAAGCGACATTGTAAACGGTGCATCTTCCAGTACATCCATATTTGGAATGCTGCGAAGGACCCGTCCGCGGTACTAACTGTATAAGTAAATAAAGTACTTTCCTGTAATTGTACGTATACTTTCCCCGCCTGTACGTCCGTCCGGTTCGACGTGTTACACTATTTAATTTTGTTATTAAATATTTAGGAAAATGAAACAATTTATGATGGTAAAATTTGCGTTTACCTGAAATTTTTATATATTAAAAAATGACAATTATGATATATAAAATCACAAATATGAATAAACAAGACTTCCCTTCAATAATCATATAGGACATTATATCTTGTCAGTGATAAGGTCGTAATCAAATACATTTTCGCATGCAACGTCCAGTCATCATTGAAAACTCGGGAATAAAAATTGTAAATGAGTATGCCTTGGATATGACGTTTCAGCTACATAGTTCAAATTTTGAGTAGAATGGGAATTTGAAAAATTAAGTGGCAGAACTTTAATATTTTCGTAGAGTCATTTAGTTCCATCTTATCTATTATCTTAGATATTTGTATAAGAATAAGCACATCTAGTTCAGGTTTCAGCTTACTATTATAGGCAAGCCATTGAAATAGAATTTAAAGAATTTAAAACAAAGTAACTTTTGTAAAAATGTTATAGGTGCTTGTCCATGTAACCCCTATTATGGCACGTGATTGACAATCATGACCTAAATAAAAGCCATGTTATATTCGCCTATTGCTAATATTTTAATTTATTTTTGTAACTACTAAAATTTATCCACTATAAAAGAGATATTTTATAAGTGTTACACCAAAACTAAATTGTTAGGGGATGTTGAAGACATGGGAATTTTTCACGAGGAGCTTTACAAGCTAAACTTATACGTACACTGAGAATAAAGAGCTAATCTACCATCACGTTTTTTGGCTTTGCTGACAAATAAAGACCTTGTTCGTACTGATATATGATAAATTTATAAATATTTTATTTCTAGAAAACTTCATATCAAAATCTTAACCTATGTTTAATTTAAGACTTATAAATAAAATAACGCAGATAGAATCATTTGTTCTTTCGATAACTTAATTGTTCTGCTTCCTCCATGGTGTTTGGCAGTTTTGTACCAAGAGTTTCTGGAGTTAAAAATATAAGAAATCCTGAGAGTAGGGCAAACGACCCGAATAGGACGGACGGTAAACTCTCCCATACCGTTAAAGCCTGAAAAGAAAAGTATAATAAAATATGTCTATCAATAATTTAAAAATATGAAAGCTAAAGTATTAGTCATTTAATATAAGCATATCTTAAAGCTTAAGAGAATAAACATTGTATAACTTTTTATGTCATAAAAAAGTAAAATAACATTAGCTAATTACTTACAAGAGCTGGAGTAAGAGGTGCAGTTATCGACCCCAAACGGCCCACCATTGATGAAAAAGCAAACAGGCTGTGCCGGTATTTGGTTGGGTAAAGCTCTGCAGTGTACACGTAGACGGAAGTCATAACAATGGCAATGGAGTACTTGCCGATCAGATAAAAGGTGAGGGACAAACCGAACCATCCTGCAATTATAACCAAGGTAAATCGTTATTGTTAACGAATAATCGTTATTGAAATATTATTCTAAAATGAGGTACATGCATGCACTTACTAATATTGGGTACGGATAAGCTCAAATAATGTTCTTAAGTAATAAACTGTTTTCAACAAAATAACAGCTAGAAGTTTACAAATTAAAGCAATTTGAAGATGCTATAGTGACTAGAGGTTCAATAGTAGCTTAATAATGAATATTAAAACTGTTAAATTAAACAAAAATTGGCAGCAACGTTATCGTTGGATTATGGATTATTTGTGACCAAAAATGCACTAGGTATGCAATTGTACTAAATAAAGCTCAAAATAAACTTTATGTTCAGCTGTAGTTGAAAAGAAAATAAAAAAGTAACAAATACGGAAGATATCGTACGTTTCTGACTGAAGATCTCAAAAAGGTTGCAGGGAGCCGCTGGATCCAAGCGGCACAGGATCGTGTTTTATGGAGATCATGGGAAGATACCTTCAGCAGTGGACGGCTATAGGTTGAGGAGAGAGATCGTATACTTCATGATGTTTGTTAACAAACTTCTCTCTAAAGAAGTAGTGTAGAAGTCAAACAGTGCTTCATAATTACGATACGTACCATCAGGTATAAATGCGAATGCAAACTGGCAAGCTGCACATAGCCAGTACCCACCGATGAGTACAGGTTTCCTTCCTATGCGGTCCAAAAGCAAGATTGCGGTCCAGTAACCAGGGATTTCTACTAAGGCGACGTACACGTAGTTCAAGTACCGGTTGCCAGACAAATTAACAGCGTTAATGGACATTCCATAGTACACCAATGTGTTCGTGATCCACCATATCGGGGAGACGGCGCATCGAAGTAGCATAATACGAGATCTTATTACTAAAAGTGCCAACCAAGGTTCTTTGGGTTTTTCTTTTAACTTCTCGGCTTCTGCAGTAGCTCGTAGCGCTTGTAAAGATTTATCTGTTAGTTCCCTGTTATTCATTTTTGCTACCTTCTTCAGGATAGCTTCCGACTCCTCGTATCGACCTTTGCTCATAAGCCAACGAACGGATTCAGATAGGATCCAAAAGTAGGACACTATAAGCAGCTGTGGTGCGTACAGTACTTGGGTAAGGGTTCGCCACGCGGGCACGCCCCAGGCAATAAGTCCGAGGAACACTTGTCCCAACGCGAACATTGTTGACACAGTTGCTCCCACGATTACTCTATATTTTGGACCAACCAATTCAGTAACTGAAACAAAAGGTATTGAGATCAATTTGAAGTCCTTATTATTATTATTTTTACAGTGGAAAAGAGCAATTGCTGAGCTTATCGTTGACTTATCTGAATATGATAAATTTTCTCAACCAGCAATAAATTCTTAGATTAAAAAGCGTTTGATTATATGTTCATTCTAACACCATCAAGCGTGTCGCCTAATAACTTAGCTTGGATTAGAATTTGAGAATATTAAGAAAATACCTAAAATATAACACGACGAATAGGCTCCAGCACCAATCGTAGATTCAATGACTTCTGTGGCAAGGAACCATTCATAGGAGTTAACGAAAGAGCGCACGAGCCCCAGCCAGCCGGTGTTGAAGGCGTTGATGGTGAGCGCTACGCGGCGGCCCCAGCGGTCCGAGATGTAGCCGGTGATGGGCAGGACCAGCAGCGTGCCGACTGTGCGAATAGACCCGATCTGAGACCGCCGCCACTCGTCGCACGCCAACCCGAACTGAAAACATAAACTGAATATAAACTAGCCAACCCAGGCCCTATTTCTATAAGAGGTATATTCCAACATACATTGTCTTTACATCTCAAACTCGCATCAGTATTTTCAGTGAAAGCCTGATTTTTGCGAAAATTTCGTTAATTTTCGTCAAATTTTAACTGATTTTTACCAATTCTATATTCGTAAATCACCCTGTCTATTGCTTAAAACTCGTAAAATCGCTTCAGTAAAGTTTTGACTTTATCGCCGAGGTATAAACTGATAGACGCGGTGGGGACATTTTTTAATATGAAAGGATAATGATAAGTCACGATGATGTAAAGAGACTTTGAGAACTGTAAGAGGGTCGAATCTGGCCAAGGGATGATATTACACAATTCTCATTAGTGATACAAATTTGTGCTGTTTTTAGTTGAGATCCTACTCTATAGAGTCAAAGTGGATTAAAGGTAATGCCCAATGAATGTAATTATTATTGCCCAAGAGAATTTGTTTTTCGTGCCAATTCTTCTAAGTTAATGGTAACCAAGTTGTAGGCTGCTCCAGTGACCTTCTCTCCGAATTGTTATGGGTTTTACAGCGAGGAAGACATACTTCAAGACAAGCTGCAGATTAAACTCACATCATAGACGATGCTCAATGTGTTTTCGTACACGTAGTCTTGGCACGGCTCAGTCCGTGTTCTGTCGAACCAGTCTGCCGGGCACTGATCAGCGGCCCCCGCCGCCACTGAGCTATTGGAATATCGCTCGCAGTTGTCGAAGTTAGTAGTGCTGGTACCCGGTATAGCATTAAGAACCCAGTCCGGCCGAAATATAGGACTTTCCCCATCACATTGTGGAATTAGACACCTGCAATTTCATAAAAATCAATTTTTATTATTGCCTTAGCGACATCATACGGGTCGCTAGCTTTAATATCTAAATTTACCGGTGCGAGTTATTCTTCATTTTGCGATAGCTCCTAAGATAATGTCTGGAAATTTCGTCTCCAATTTAAACGCAAAAAAAAGAATTTGTTAAGTATCTACCACAATAACAATGTTACTAAGGATGTTTAACATTATTAAGAGTCGGCTTATACAATATATTATAATTATTTTGCATCTCAAAGACATAAAATAGATTGAAGCTCCCTGGTGGCTTTAATTTTTCTAAATTGTTCCATAATAATTATCATTTCTACAAAATTATACTAAATCTTTAACCTTCCACTTTGTCTATTGATGAAAAGCGCATAAAAATCCGGTTCAGCAGTTTGTTCAGCAGTTTCAGATAAAAAGACAGACACGGCAGGGGACTTTTATTCAACCGAAACCAATCAGGAAGCCGGAGATTTTTGATAATACTTAAGTAATTAAGTTTTTTGAAAAAGTATTAGAAGTAGCTATACTTGTTAGTTATTTCTTTATTCGTTTCATAAAGCAAAAAGGTTGATTTGTATACAATTTTAAAAATCCAAACATTTCTTTGATCGATTAGTATATTTAATTGTTGATAGGGTATTAAAGAGATTACGTACAAATCATAATGGTTATTAATCGTACGATCAAATTACGTATTATGGAGGGTAATCTTTGATATTCATTTGATCAATAATGATAGGGTTGTCCCCAAATTTCTAAATTTGCGATTTTTTAACGTTTCACTAAAGATGAATTCCCTGTGAACATATAAATAATGATAATATTAAACAATTATGACGAATTCTAGATTATATGAACTTTTCGGTGATCACAAAAGGGTTCAAGTCTTACAACTTAGCAATACAACAGAACTAACTACTTTGCTATAATCCGCAAAGTTAAGTGAATTGAATGCATGCAAAGCCAATGTGTATGAAGCAGGCAAAATCTACGCACCTTATACATGCAGGACCAGTCACCACATGCACCCCAAGGCGCAATTCACCAGCAACAACGCACACAAAAGCAGCACACACACCCACCACCACAATCTCGACGATCGTTTCGCCCCGAAACCGAAGCATCATTAGGAGGATAGGCTCCACGACAAAAATCGTACTGGGATTATAGCAAAGTAGTTAGTTCTGTTGTATTGCTTCTAATATGGAATTCCGCAAAGTAACGCCTGCTTCTATAAATCATTCAAGTCTTTGGCTAGACACGCTTTTCAATCTCCTAAATCCTCATCAAAATCTCGAGCCTTTAACAGAGTTGAAACTTCAATAGAAAGGGAACTTAACAAAGGTCGCGTGTGACGTGAAAAAAAATCTATATCTAAGCAAAGTAGTCCTTAATGAGTTACAGTTAATAACTCACTAAGTACTATTAAAAGAAGGGAGAAATACATAAATTTGATTCTCCGGAATAATAATATGCTTCTGTACCACCTGCCTATATATATAGTTGCTATATCAAAAAACTGGACCAGTAACATATAAACTTACCGAAATAAACTTTAGTACGGTTGGAGTCTAAATTTTAATCAATAACTAAACGCGGTATAGTTTACTATACGGTTAAGGAAAACTATACTAAATTCCGCAAAGTAATGCAGTTAAAAAAATATTCAAATATACGTACAGTATACTGAATTAAGGTGATATACAAGTATAACACGTAATTATTTACCTAGTAGGTATCCTTGCGGTTGTGAAAATATATTCCCCCGCGGCAAACGCAGAAAATACTACTGGTAACGTAGCCAACAAGGTCGTGACGATCTGATATTTCCCAAATTGACCAACTTCATCTTTCAAGATGTTGTCCAAATCGAATGCAGTCTCATCGTTATCATTTTTAACGTCGATTTTCTCTTCCTTACTCATATTACTAATCAAATTAATTTAACTTAAATTCTATCTACTGAACTCTTAAAGACACAATTTCGCACTAACCTAGTTTTACGGCATTTGGTACATAAGATATTATTTATCGATGCCAATTTGAGTATTAAAAATGTGATATTGATAGTGATAAACCCATTGATTATTTAATATTTATTGGCAATTATCTTATCCTTATAATTTTTATTATTCTAATTGTTGTCTTGCGGCGTGTTTTAGATACGTCCTTGGGATAAAATTTGTTAACTGATTTCTAAAGTATAAAAATTGGGTATTGTGCCATGGCCAAATCTATCTGAACATTTATATTTTATGTCGGTATTGTTGATCGCTGAGATCGCGTCAGCATCAATTGATACTTGATCGTCATCTCTTACCCATACTTTAAGTGGTGTCGACACAATATGGTGCTACTCCTTTTTAATGTATTGATATATATCCTACTTCCTACTAATCCTACTAATACTATATCCTACTAATCCTACTAATATTATAAATGCGAAAGTTTGTCAGTATGGATGGATGTTTGTTACTCTTTCACGAAAAAACTATTGGACGGATTTGGATGAAACTTTACAGTTATATACGTTATACATCGGAATAACATATAGGCTACAATTTGTAATGATTTTATGTAATTACAACGATACATGTCAAAAAAATCGGAAAAAATCTGGCCTCTGAGAGTTATCTTGGTGTACGCTGCTTAAACTATTGGAGCTAGACAAAGATGCTGTAGGATAGTATTATTTGTCTTGAATAGTTCTAAATAAAAGTCCGCGACAAGATATATCTACCTTTTAAATGGAAGCCACTATGAACAAAATTGTGAATGATAAATTTTAATTAAATAAGATACTATTTTACAGTGCATATTTTAGCAAATTAATAAAACTCTTATCAAAATCAATACATTTATTGCTTTCAATATTTCATTTAAATTTTGTCTTTTAAACAAAGTAATTTGGTCGGATAGTTAAAAAGTTATCACGATATGATTGACTTGAATGGAGCGTCATAGAGCGCCTAATAAGCGCGACACGTGAAGATTGCATGGAATCTGGAAAATGGAATGAAAATTTTAAAGTTAGAAATCTGAAATTTTGTATGTACGAGTAACTAAACAAATATATATTTATTTAAAATGACTCTTCGCGAAACATAATGTAACAGACCAAATTCCACGCGAGCGAAGCCGCGGGCAAAAACTAGTTATTCATATGATCCACATCTTTTTTTCGGTTTCCCTCTAGTCACATATCCACATTCATATTTAAAACTTTTTTGGTCACATGATTTTCTTACTAACTCATTACATGACCATACCTATTTACAGATACTTGATCATAGGAACCCTCATTTCGTGACGTAAAAGGTGACTAAGGTAAGTCGACCCGCCGTGTGGTATCCGGCTGAGTAGAATAGACCACAGTAGAACAAACTCTTTCTTACCGAGGTGTCGTAAAATACGACTAAGGTAATTTAACGTCAGGCAGGTGGCCGGTCGTAAAATACGTAGTCAAATCATGTGACAACATGTTAAGAGCGGGATAAGGGCAGGAGAATGATGATGATCTTCTTACCGATAATTGATCATACGATTTTCAGCGAAGGAAAATATCGTAAGAAAATCTGTTATTCTGTAAGTAATTAAAGAGAGATGTATAACCTGCTGTCGGTTCCAAAGGGTCTTATTTCCAATTCTCTCTCGATAAGGAGATATGAGACTTGGCAATGGGATTGTAACAGATTGCTAAGTCTTATTTATTACATAAGTGTTACAAAAACGTGAGATTAACGCGTTCCGGACAAATAATCTTGGTATCGAAGTTATTTATGATATTCTCAATAAAAACATATAATTGATATAACACGATGACAACTAACTATTGTTTATTGCTAGGTTATTTACTCCTTTCACTGGGAAATACACAAAAATATTTTTCGAGATATTTAAAAATTACTTAATATATTACCACATACGTAGTCAAACCCTAACCGCGCCTACAGTTTGAATGTTTTAAGCAATATCCTCACGTAAAAATATATAGAACTAGCAATGCCCCGCGGTTTCACCCGCGTACATACCGATCTCGTGGTAGTGGAAAGTTTACTAATTCAGACTATATGCTTATTTTTGTAAATCAATAGTTTGGTCCTGGGACTTATCAATAGTGAAGGCAAAGGAAATTTATAACGGAATGTATTCATAGGTACACAAATACAATACGTTACAATTGTTATGGCATTATTTTTTCTATATTGACATTTTAAATTCGTTACATCTTTTGATTGAAATGTCTGATTTTAATAATTTAAGTTTCAATACCTGTACAGTTTTTAATAAAATATCACTTAGTGGGATAAGGATGAATACGGAGATGTAAATATTATGGTTTGATTATTGTCGCCACTTTTACAATGTAGAAAAGTAGAAATATTGGCGAAACTATAATAGTTAGACATATAATATCCCGGACTTTTTTGTAAATATTGATACGTTTTATAATAATGTAGAACATTTTTTTGTTCTGTCATGAATAGTTTCCGCAGCACACGCGATGAAAGATTTTTTGACTAAATTTTTCGCACCTTATTATAATTTTATTAGGATCCCTATTTTTTTGAAAATGAAAATGTAAATGAAATTGTACTATCGCCTATGTTGCTCAGTAAATCAGCAGCTTTCCGATGGTGAAATTTTTTTTGAAATCGGTCAAGTAGTTTTTGCATGAAAACATTACAAACATACACACATGCACACAAACATATAAATATTTCCTTATTCCTTATTTATTTATTTATAATATTAGTAGTTATATATTAAAAACCAAATAGGCAATCTTATAAATAAACTAGGTATACGCGCCGCTTCGCTCGCGTGGAAATCAGTGTTTAGCATTTGCGTATAAACGTTATTTACTATTAACCTAAACCTTTCGGAGGAATTGCACTACCAATTAGTAAAAACCGTACTAAAATCCGTTTAGTAGGTTTAGAGGAAATCGATCACATACAGACGGACAGCTTTGGGGACGTTGTTTTAATATGTAATAATATTATAATAAGAGCCTCGACCAGAGAACCAGATATCTCAGAGACTCTCGCTTAGTTGTTGGATTAAGGGCAGGATGCAGAAGGCAGTGTTGCTTGAGACGGCACTTATTATGAGGAGGTTCCTCACTCTGTAGTCCTAACCACCGATAGCCTGGGTCCTGACTACGCTTTTCGTGGACATTAATTTTTTTATATTTATAAATGTTTTTTTTAAATATTAAAATATGTAATCTAATTTAAAAATAAACGAATGAGTGTATATAATACTCAATATATATGACACTTACGCACAAGGTCTTCAGTCCCCAAAGTAAGTAACTTACTACTTGTGTTGTGAGTGATCCTTCCCTCCTTGCGTCGTTACCCCAATACTGGAGGTCGTGACCTCTTCATAAAAACACCTTCTCTTTAGTAATGGTCTTCCATCTGTTCCGGCTCCGTCGACCTTACCGGTGACTATAAGTTTTTGCAGGTCGTCGCCGGGCTTACGAGCAATGTGCCCAAAAGAACTCAAAGATCCTCCGTAGGCATATGTTTGAAAGTCTCGGTTTCTTGTTGATTTTGAGTTCTTCGAGCACTGACCTATTTGTCCTATGCGCAATCCAAGGGATGCGCAATAGTTTCCTCCGGCACCACATCTCAAATGCATTAATGCGTTTGCGGTCTGCTAGTTTGAGTGTCCATGTCTCTGCACCGTATAAAATTATGGAGAAGACTAGGCTATTTACAAGTGCGATTTTTGTCCTATGCCTTATGTTGCGGTCCTTTCGTATTCTTTCCAGCTGTGACATGGCATTCTTCGACATTCCAATACGCCGACGGATTTCATTTTAAAATGAAACGATTGTGGGTGATAGATGACTGGTAAATATATACGTATATAATTTATAATAGATATTTAAATCCATATTTACACCCAGACTTGAAGAACCAATAAAATGTTGTTAGAAAATGTTGTTGAACCCGCGACCCGCAGAGCTGAAGGCAGGTTCTTTACCAAATGCGCCAACAGGCCAGTCAAATAGGTACAAAGTAGGAATAAGCAGTAAGGAATAAGCAGTCAAATAGGTACAAAGTAGGAATAATAATAACAATAAGCAGCCGTCGATTCAACGATTCAAAAGAACTTGCTACGAATTTATTGGAATAAAGAATACCATGAATTCGAATTTGAATATTGTTATCACCAGTCAATAATACACAGGAATTGGATCATAAGTGTTGTAACACCAGCAACATAAAGTGATTCTTCGTACTATGTGCCCTGCAAATCACCCTTTCAGCGATTCTTTGGGTTATATAAGGTACTTTGGTTCTTCATCGGATACCCTAGTACCCTATTTAATCACGAACATTTTTTCCATCGTGTGATGACACTAAATACCCATAAAGTGCGACCAAGTTACCAAAAAACTATCATTAGTTTCAAAGAGAAGTATTTCGCATTTTTGTGGATATCGATATTTTGGTTATCTTAAAGCAAAGAGATATACAAAAAGAATTGCTAATATATAATTATAGGGCTGCGAACATAAATATTATGTTTAAATTTTACGGAAAGAAAATAAATCTATTTCATCGATACTTGATAAATGTGAAAGTCTGTCTGTTACGTTTCAAGGCTAATCCGCTAATATTGATTAAAGCTTGTATACCCGGCTATCATTAAGAATAAAAGTTATTTAAGTGAAGTTGACGCGAAAATTTTATATATCGGACTAGTTCATTGTTTATGTTACACCAACCTATAAGACTGCAAATGTGTATATAACAGTTTTTGTGAATGTAACAGTGTATACATTGTTGATGATAATCATCATCCCTTTACCACTTCTTATACCACTCTAAGTGAGGTCGGTACAACATGCTATAAACATGTTGTCACATGATTCGGCTAGGTATTTTACGAATGGCCGCCTGCCTGACCTAGACGTATTTTACGACACCTTGGTAAGAAATGAGGGTGGTCTATTACAGCCGAATACCTACATTGTTGATGATATAATAAAATTAAATAAAATGAACTTTGCAATCATATCGTATTTTTCATCTTCTTCAACTGCTGGATAGATCTGAAGGGATATCAACATTACACCATCTTGTGCCGCTTGATCCACAACTTCCCGCGGTCTTTTTTAAGATCAGTCATCCGGTGCAGGGTACCAGTTCTATCACCCTAAGACCCCACTATATGTATCATCCACTGCTACTTCAATGTCGCAACACTCTGAGATATCGGTAATTTGTGTCATGTCATCCTCATTCCTGATTTGATCACGTAGAGAAACTCCAGGCATACCTCTGAATTTGAGCTTTGTAAATGCGTAACTCTGAGACAAAAGTCTCTCTCTCTATGTTACACTTAAAGCGTATGCCGTAGGGTAGTAGTATAGTAGCGGCCTGTTACAATCCCACTGCTGAAATTAGCCTCCTCTCTCCGTTTCTGGAGAGAAGGGTTGGAGCTAAAACCTACCACGCTGCTCCAATGCGGATTGGTAGGTTACACATATTTCCAGAATTCTCTAGAGATATGCAGGTTTTCCTCACGATGTTTTCCTTCACCGAAAAGCGTGTGATAAATTGCAATTATCAATTAAATACATGAATTTTAATAGAAAAACTCATCGGTGCCTGCCCGGGTTTGAACTCGTGTTCCCCTCGAAAGAGTCTCGCAGTCTCGCTGGGCTATCACAGCTTCGCCTTAGGGTGGCTTAGGGTTACATTTAGAAAAGATTTTAACTTTCTTTTGTTAACAGGAAAAAAACATATTGCATTTTTGAGGGTTATTAACGCTAAAGATGGCGCGAATGAAGTTTCAGGTATCAGTAGTTTCGAATTGTTGTTTTATTTACGAGTTAAATTTAATGTAATACGTATATAACACATTAGAGCTATGTTTTCTTGACTCCGATATTAGAAGCCTCCTCCATAGTATCAGGCAGTTTAGTGCCGAGTGTTTCCGGTGTGAGGAACACCAGCGCGCCGGAAGTGAAGGCGAACACGCAGAACAGGGCTGAAGGGAAGTTGTGCCATATCGCTTGTCCCTGGAAACATTTAAAATATCAGAAAAGAAAACATTCATACTTAACACAAAACCTCTAGCACTGGTATAGCAGTAGAATTATTATACTGGAAAAAAGGAGTCGCAGGCAGGCCAGCAAGGGATAGTGTTGCATTAATTTCCTATGTCTCGACTCAGTAGGGATAGCAACTTCTTCGTTGGTCTCGGTATTCTCTTCTACAATAAAATTTGAGACTTCAATTTAAGACTTTCTGTTGTTAAATGTAACATTTAACATTTCAATTCATTTCATTCTGGAGAAAAAATAGTTATTATTATTATTAATGTTAATATCGTAGTTAAAATTTATATTTAGCTAAAATTTTATCGATACTTGACATCATACAAATTATTAAGAATCATTAGAATATATTTCCTACATTATCACAAATTTACATTACAATATTAAGATCTTTATTATTTTAGTAAAAGAGCAAATGAGAATCATTATCGACCTGTCTTTTTTATGTGCGATTACACAAAAATAAGTAGGTATATGAGTTTCATCTTCCATTTTCATTATTTACTAGCTGTGCCTGCGGCTTCGCCCGCATGGAACACAGCGTTTCACAATTTTTTTCTAGAATTCAAATTTTGAACATAAAAATAAATATATTCTTTAATGTGAGTTAACCGTAAGAGATAGAAACATGCTATTCTGGATTTTTTTGTAGTATTTTTATAGATCTACAATTCTCTAGTACATTACTTTAGCGTAACTCTGCTGGTTTACGCAGCGCACGCGATTAAACCTCCCAGCAAGCAAGTTTTTTAACAAATCCTCGATCTCTTCAACACAATTTACATAATACCAATATGTACTATTTACCGAAACTATCCAGAAGTATTGCACTATCTTTTTGTGAAAACCATACAAAAATTGGTTCAGTAAATTTTGAGAAAATTGATTACATACAGACAGACAGCTTTTTGGGACTTTGTTTTATCATAAGCATAGATTGTGACACTCTCACTTACAGGCCTGTAGGCCTAACATTAACTTTTAGAAAACGATTCAATTGCAATGTAATTCAAAGTATCTAACCTGAATCGCTTTTTTGTCGTACTATAAAGTATTTTTAACTGAATTGCATTTGTATCGCATACCTACTATATAAATAAGAGTGAATAAAATAATGTGCGGTTCAGATCAGCATTTAATTCGGCAAAGACTTAAACTGTGCGTCTATACTCGTCATGGTATGAAAAAGCAAAACAATTCAGTTAAGGTCTTCGATTGGGTCGCAATAAGAGTTCATGGTAAGGCTGCTGGTTATGGCTCCCACACTCTAGTATAATAAAACTATGTATATTATGGGTTTAACCAGTATAGATACATACATCAGAGCATTGAAAGTCATTTAATCAGATTACTTTTATAATACATGTATCTGCTGATAAGAAATTTATTACTGTATCAAAACGCAGCGCCCTTTTCGCTACAGTTTTATAACTAAATATCAATTAAATCTATATCTATACTTTTTATAAAACAAAGTTCTCAAAATCTGTCTGTTTGTACTTGATCTATTGATCTAAATGCAAAATCGATCATGTTATTGCATGTCTCTATCTCTTAAGGTTACCCCATATCATGATATCATATGATTATCGTATCATATCATATAAGAATAAGAACAAGAACGAGAACGAGAATAGGAATAGGAATACGAATAATATAAATGAAAAGTAATAAATGCAGAACAAGGGGCTGAAATAACATTTGTTATAATATTCAACGTCTGATAGAGGCTAGTCTACAAAATAAGACTCATATCAAGCAGTCTGTAAAGGTTATAAACGTCAATAGTATATTATACTCACCAACGCTGGTGTGAGTGGAGCGGTAATAGAACCAATCCGACCTATCATCGAGGAGAACGCAAGCAAACTATGCCTGTATTTCGTTGGGTATATCTCCGAGGTATATATGTAAAGCGACATCATTACTATTGCGATACTGAACTTGCCGATGAGGTACATGGACAAGGAAATCCCGTACATACCTGCAAAATATAGTTTTGGCAGTAACATAAGTTAAATAAGCATAAAGTCAAAAAATCTTTTGATAGTTGCTGTAAAAGGGGAAGAATTTATTTTCTTTTAACTACACTTGGTCCACCCAGTCAACAAAATGACAACGTTCCTTGGACTAATTATCGCTACAACTTCTATAAAATGAAAGATCATTTTAGGCTATACAAGACCATTACGGAAAATGACTTCTAGAAATTATATCGACAGCTTCATGGTCATAAAAATTAACAAAAATCCCTAGAAATTAATGGATAATTATGTGGTATAGACGTCTAAGTCTAGCAATAAAGTTATCATTTAAATATTTCATTGGACTTACCATCTGGTATGAAGATATAGGCGAGTTGGCATGCAGCGCAAGTCCAATACGCGCCAATAAGCACTGGCTTTCTGCCGATTCTATTCATCAACAATACAGCTAACCAATATCCCGGTATTTCTGACACGGCCACGGAGATATAGTTTACATAGCGATTGCCGGACATGTTGACAGAGTTAATGGACATGCCGTAGTATATGAGAGCACTTGTTACCCACCATATAGGGGACACGCAACACCGCTTTAGGATAACTTTGTGCTGAAACACTAGCTTAATAAGCCAAGGCTCTGCTTTCTCATTTCCCTCAGACGTCGTGTTTGCTTTCGCCGATTCCGCAGTCTTCTTTAACGCTTCCAGAGATTTGTCCGACAGTACCCGATTGTTTATTCTAGCAACTTTTTTCAAAAACATTTCTGTTTCATTGTAACGCCCTTTGCTCAGATACCAACGCACCGATTCCGACATGATCCAGAAGTACGAAAAAAGTGCCAGTTGTGGTATATAAAGAACTAGGGTGAGGTTTCGCCAGTTCGGGACGGCCCATGCAAGAAGACCCAAAATAACTTGTCCGATTGAGAAAAAAGTGTTTATAATAGCGCCGGCGACCACTCTGTATTTAGGACCAACAAGTTCCATTACTGAAAAATAGGTAATGATAAATGTTACACTGGATTCCGAAATATTATTCATTATTATTATAATTCAGATTGTATTAACCTAAGATATATGTGCAAGAGAAGGCACCGGAGCCAAAGGTCGACTCGACCACTTCAGAGATAAGGAACCCGTAGTAGGTGTCGGCCCAGTAGCGCGCGATGCCCAACCAGGCCGTATTGAACGCGTTCAAGCTGAGAGCTACCCGACGGCCCCAGTGGTCGGAGATGAAGCCAGTGATGGGCAAAGCGGTGAGGGTGCCGAAAGTACGAACTGATCCAATCAACGTTCGTCGCCATTCGTCGCACGCTAATCCGTACTGGAAAATTTAAGAAAACAATCTATTTGCTGTTTATTTTATACATGCAATAAAAAGGTCATGAAAAAAGTTTCATTTTGATTATTTTGTTTTATTATTATCCAACGTTATAACTTGAGATCCGCGTGGAAAGCGCTTTTCCCCAACTACACCTTGCGCGGCCGTGAAGTACAGAGACTCATTATTTTATTCTGTACTAACTTCTAAACGCAACTTCATTTACTTAGCGCACGCATGGAAAACTTTAAATTCTTCAGCTTTATATTTTTATTTATTTATTTATTACTATAGAGTATAGATTTTATCTCGTACTAATCACGTTTATTCTACGCTTATGATTAACGATAACTTAAATGCAAACAAAATGCAAAAATATCTATTTGGACGATCTTTTTATATTTTTAAACAAAAAGCAAATGCTTTTTCTTATCGCGACAATAGTAGGTACTATTTTAGCAATATTTTATTGCAAAAAAATCATAGTCAAAACCAAAATTTTACACGAATAATGAAAAAATTGGCGTAATTGGCAGTGATCTACAGCTACGCAGGTCGCGAGTTCGACCCCGCTGAGGGAAACATTTTCTTTGAACAATTTGTTGGTTCTTCGAGCCTGGGTGTATATATGTATTTAAGTATGTATTTAAAATTTTATATGTATATATTTACCAGTTGTCTGTCACCCATAATACAAGTATTAAGTTGTTTACCTTTGGAGACGGACAACTGTGTGAGTAAGTGTCCCATATATTTATTTATTTATATATATATAACAGATCATATACCGCTAAACAGTACTTTCTGAGTTTTCTAAATTAATAAGAACTGTAACTGTGTAATGTATTTTTATCTTGTTTATTGGCTTTGCCGTATAAGTTATGATAACTTCAGCTTTTTAAATTTCGGACGCTCTCCTTATAAGGTCCCCGAGGCGGCCGATGCATCTGGTGTTCCTGATGCATCGCCCAGCGGAAGGAGGGGCCACTTTTAGAGAGGCCCCGACCGCACTCTGGGGTTCAGAGTTGCTGCTGGCGGGGTTGGGGTCAAATAAGGTACCCTACACCCGTCACCAGCAGCGTGGGGAGCAAACAGGTCGTTTTAGTCGGTGCGAGTCCGACATAACCACCGCGTGTCCCCGTCGGTCGGTGGTACCCATACGGGGTTTTTCCTGTATAAAAAAAAGCATTTTAAATATAGTAACGATTTCCATATATTTGTTGTTGCCTTACATTTGCTTGTTTTCGGTGTTTGTACCTATTATTGTTTCCGACTGTACACCCTTTCGCTGTCATTGCGCTAGGGTCTCAAATTATCGCGAGTAGCAAGTCACTTACTTGGTAGACAACAGTGTCCGTGTTTTCATAAACATATTGGGCGCACCCCACTGCCGCTGTCCGGTCAAACCACTGCTCGGGACAGACGTCACTCCTCGTGGTGCTGTTGACGGTCTCGAAGCGAACGCAGTTGTCGAAAGAATCACCACTACTTGGCACAGCATTTAGTATCCACGCTGGTGAAAACTCTGCAGCTTCCGTACCCTCGCATTCCGGGATCAAGCATCTACATTTATACACAAAATATTTACGTACAAAAAATAATTAGAATTTCAAATTAAGTCTTCAAATTAACCTCAATTCAAATAAACTATTACAACAATGAATCGTGAAAGATCAGTGGGATTGGGACTGCTCTCTCAAAAGGACTAGCCAGAAATCCGGTGGTCAATCTTAAACATATTCAAACGTACAAAACTATGCTTTGAGTCTTTTTATAAAAAAATCTCCCCTAATCTCAAATCCCAGTAGTTGGGACTCTAGAGATATATCCTCTTAATATTCGTATAGTTGTCGTCTCAGGTAATACTGCCCTATTAAGCAAGAGCTGTGATAACCCAGGGGTGAAACCGTGCGTCTCTTTCGAGGGGAACACGAGTTCAAACCCAATGCAGGCACCAATGAGTTTTCCTATTAAAACTCATGTGTCTAATTCATAATTGCAATTTATCACACGCTTTTCGGTGAAGGAAAACATTGTGAGGAAACCTGCATATCTCTAGAGAATTCTGGAGATATGTGTAACCTACGATGGAGCGAGCTATGCTCGGAGTGTCTCTACGAGATCAAATCAGGAATGAGGAGTTCCGTAGAAGGACTAGAGTCACCGACATAGCTCAGCGTAGTGTAGCGAAGCTGAAGTGGCGATGGGTGGGGCACATAGTGCGGAGAACCGATGGGCGCTGGGATCTTAAGGTGCTGGAATGGCGACCCCGCACCAGAAAGCGCAGCGTCGGTAGACCCCCTACGAGGTGGACAGACGACCTCAAAAAAGTCGCGGGGAGCCACTGGATCCAGGAGGCGCAAAATTGTGTGGTGTGGCGATCGCATGAAGAGGCCTATGTCCAGCAGTGGACGTCCATCGGCTGACGACGTGTAACCTACCAATCCGCATTGGTGCAGCGTGGTAGGTCTTAGCTCCAACCTTTCTCTCCAGAAACGGAGAGAGGAGGCCTATTCCCAGCAGTGGGATTGTAACAGGCCGCTACTTTACTTTTTTTTATTCAAGCAAGGATCTCTTGAGTACAAAAAAGTCTTAAATATTGTAATACCAGTTCCCCCACCACCTCTATCAGTTTGTCTAACAACTGGACAAAACTACTGGATTTTCAAGTGATTCCCACCAATGCTTAATACAAAAAACTGACCGCGCCAGTTAGGGAGAAAGTCTAAACCATGCCAGGCGTGTGAGTCAAACTATAGTTATTCTAGCTTGTTTTGCCTTATAATTTATTTAAAAGAAATTTCTTGTGTACAATATAAAAAAAATGATTCCTTTAAGCAAAGCTAATAATATAAGTATATTTTAAGCAAATTAATTTTTTTACATAAAAATATAAATAATTATAAAACAATAGGTGATGTATATAATAGACAAATTAGGAACCGACATAAGCTTGCGACTCCTACTTTGCGCCTCGCAAAAGTACGTAAATCGTTTGTGGGTTTGGGTATAAGATTCTATAATAAAATTCCGAAATCAACTTTGGCCATGCCATTACAGCAGTTTAAAAACACTGTTTAAAAAGGGGCTACAGAAAGCCTACTATACTGTTGAGGATTAGTTAGATGAATAGAATGTGTGGATATAGCTACTCTATCCTTTACAAGACAGTAATGACTAGATGTGACTAGGTATAAGAATTTTATTTAAAAAGAGCAACCGCCGAGTTTCTTGCTGGCTCTACTCGGTAGGAATAACTTTCCGAACCAGCAGTAAAGTTGACGATTCAAAAGCACCTGTTTACAAGTTTATTTGAATAAAGAATATTTTGAATTTGAAAGATTCTCAGACCTACAGAATATGCATCTAAAACTTCATAAAAATCGGCTTAGCCGTCTCTAGGAGTATGGTAATTAACATTGTGACACGAGAATTTTATATATAATTTAGATTAATATTAACTGTTCAATTTATACCTTGTATTGATTCTGGCAGTAGTGAACAAGTACTCCATAGAAGCGAAAGCCGTAAATATAATTAATATGGCAGTCAGAAATAATATCCGAATTTGATATCTTCCAAATTGCCCGATTTCCTCAATCAATATTTTATCTAAGTTAAATTTTGAATTTGTTACGTCTTCATCTACGACGTTATTTTTAGATGCCATATTTAGAAATCACCCTCGCACCACGCGAAACCGTACTCGAGTTCATAAATTGTTAAAACCTCAATAGCATGATATACAGCAATAATCATTTGTATTGTTAAGATAAAAAATATGTTATCATATCTCTTAGTAATCGAGATCAGTTTCAATTTTCAGTTGGAAGTATTCAGTAATACTACGGAAATTGGCCGATAACAACAAGTAAAACAACGTGTGAGATAGGTTGAAAGATTGGTATCAATATTTCTATGCTCAGGTTTTTACATAAATCTAGTAGAAATTTCTTTAAAAAAATAAAATGCTTAAATAATAATCGATATATTTTGAGCTGTTAAAATTTATTAATCATTGACATTTTTTATTTTGAGGAAGGATTCTAGAGCATTTCAACACAGATATTGTTCTGGAATTTAATGTGTTAGCGATGTTGAATTGTTGACTACTCAATTTGTTTATTTATTAGGAAGACACAGTTACGTAATACATAAATATAATACAAGAACAATAAAAACCATAAACCAATAAAGTCTTCACAACAAAAAACTTAAAGAAAAAAAAAAGGGAACATATACAGATGACAACATTACATTATTTTTTTAATATAAAAAGGAAAAAGAAAAAAGAGAAAAAGGAAAAAGAAATATGAAATATTTGGAACTTACAATTTGGCAACTATGCGTTGTGCAAAAAAATACTTGTTTTCAGAAATTGTACAATAATGAATAGATTGTACAATAGAAAATAAACTTTTCCGCATCTAGTATGCATTATCCGAACTGGGCACGTTGCTTGTTTGTTTTTTACACACAAACCCACACACATCAATGCACACACAATTTCACTTTTACAGTTCGCGAGAGAGTGCTATCACCAAAAGCTGTCAGTTTGTATGTGATCGATTTTCTCAAAATCTACCGAATGGATATTTGTACGATTTTTACAAAAAGATAGTTCAATTCTTGAGGTAGGTTTAGGTTAATAATGCAATACATGAGCAATCCCGCGGGGTCGGGATTTATGCGGGGAAAACTTTGCAACGCGCTGATTTCCACGCGGGCGTAGTCGCTGGTATATTATAGATATTACTACAAAACTAGTAGTATTCACATTGCAATAAAACTATTTCCATAGACAAATGGTATCTAATGGCATTACCATAGTCTCCAAATCGTGTATTCAAATCTATGCATATAATAAGACAAAGTTCACAAAAGCTGTCCGTCTGTATGTGATTGATTTTCTCAAAATCTCCGTTCAGTAGATTTTTGTACGGTTTTTACTAAAAGATAGTGCAATTTTTGAGGAAGGTTTAAGTTAATAGTATATACCTAACGGTTTTATGTACATTGAATGAAATACATAATTGTGACACTCTTATTTGGTGAAGCCGTTTGGGCACAGCTAATGATATTATAAATAACTAAGACATAATACAAAATTCGGAACATGGAACAAATGTGTCTAAATTTGCAATTGCTATTGTATTTAAAGAGGCGAGCCGGAAATTAATTTTGTATTTTTGGTTTTACTATTAATCAATTAATTAACTACTTTCTTACGAAATGAAAAGCGATGATGTTATCTGGCAAGAAAAATATTAAACTGGACTGTGATAATGTAAACCTTATGTACTTTATATTCAAAGTTATAATCCTTGGAATCGTATAATTTAAATTAATAATTTAGAAGTTATCGCTAAAATAAAACAAACGCGAGTCAAAATATTATCTCTTCGAAGTAGGCGTAAAATACTTGACCTTGTAGCAATGTAGCAACCTTTACGATCAAATATCTCTATCTGTACCCTCCCTGTATGACTCAAATATTTCACATCCCTTCTGTAAAAATACATCTTAGAAATCAGGCTCCAATTATTCGTATCTGCGCGAAATATAACTTGTCTAAGTCATTACCAGGCATCGACATATTTCATGATCCATTTGCTGCTTTTAAAAATAGATTTATTAAATATTTTTTGATAAATTAAACGCCGTATCGATGAGACTGTTATAATATATAAAATACTGTATATCTAAATCAACTTTGATTTATAAACTGTGTTAACTTCTTTTGTGTACTTATTAAATAAATAAAATATTGAGAGAGGTTAAATCGGGGACAGATTTGGCCAAACCAACACGTGGCCGGGCCCGCTTGGTACTTGTATTTTACAATTACATTAAATATTGTGCACAATAAAGAGTTTTACAAGTACTACTGGTCACACAGGCAAGCGTATAGGCAAGTCATAGCCCTGTATGCTCACTAACTCACGTGTTAAGTCGAGCGGTGTGACGCGTTATAGAGCGCGCGGAATATACGTGCGGATATCGATATAAAATGGACAGATACAAAAACTATATAAAAACTCAATAAATGCTGCTATAGTTTTATAAAATATTAAAGAATAGATATCTTTATCATTTTTAATAGATTTTGTGATTGTGTTGTGCAAAATTAGTACGTCGTTTCAATGGAGTTCTCTGTTCAGTGAAACAGCTATTACTTTCTGAATTAAAAGGTATATATTACTTTTTCATTTATTTATTTTTATTCAAGGCCATTATGTCTATTTTTATATCAAGGGTAACTTTATATAAATAAGTATATGGGATACTTACACACACGGTCGTCATTTCCCAAAGTAAGTTACACTCCGACTCGACGAACCAACAAATTGCTGTTAGATAATGTTGGTCCTCCGCGGGAATCGAACCCACGGCCTGCGGAGCAGAAGGAGCGGTAACTTCCAACTGCGCCAACGGTCCAGCCATATTCAAACTTGTATATTAAATTAGTTTCGTCCGCGTGAAAATCACTGCGTCACATAATTTTTTCAATCTATATTCCCCGTCCCTGTGAGAGTTGTAGAATAAAAAGTAAGTATGTAGTTTAGAATAAATGGTGCTCCACAACCTCCTCTATCTTCCAATGAAAGTCTTATCACAATCGGTTTAGGCGTTCCCGAGAATTTACCATTTCCCTAAACCTTACGGAAGAGTTGCACTACTTGAAAAAAAACCTGTACAAAAATCGGTCCAGTAGATTTGAGGAAATCAATCAAATACCAGACCGATTTTAGGGATTTTTTATCAAAATTATCAATGTATTATATAATGATTTAAAAAAATCAGAATGTCTTATGACGTATAGTTCTGAAACGTGGTTTTCTTAGTTTTGGTTGTAGGTTATTTGATATAAGAATGAACAAACATCAAAAGAACAATGTACATAATCGAGAATCACATAGTTCGGAATAGCAATGGGCGATTAGGTAATAAGTTAAAGACCCTGAATTGACAGAATCAGTGTTGAATGACCTTTGCAGTAGGAGGAACTTAATTACTTGATAGATTGATTGAAAAGACAAATATCTCTCATTTCGAGAAGCCGATTTTAAAGTTTAAATTCGTTAAATTTATATTTTTTAGATAGAAAAGAGTTCGTTGTAGTATTATAAACCTCATTAAAATAATATGAAAATTGCCGTGAAATTGATCCATTATTATTTTTATTGATAAGAATAAATTCACCTTCTGTTAAAACATATATAATCTAAGTACTAAAAAATGCAGTTTAAGTCACGAAAGAATTCACTTTAGTAGAGTAGCCTGTCTTTTAGCAAGTTATACTAAAAGATTAGTAATTAGTAGTATTTATTTGATAAGTGGGATGACAAGAGATATGAGTCTAAGCAAAAATCTCATCTCATTTATCTCAAAACACGATTTTTTGAGTTGTGCCACTATTCCAGCCCATGAGAGATATATATCTTTAATTATTTTATTTATTTCCGAACTAGACGTTGCTCCTGCTTTCATGCCTTTGTTAAATCTCCTTTTTCTTCCTAAATTATAACTGTCCTATAGAGCTGTGATAGTCCAGCGGTAACACCGTGCGATTCTTTCGAGGGGAAACCCGAGTTCAAACCCAGGCAGGCACCAATGAGTTTTTCTATTAAAACTCATGTGTCTAATCGATAATTGCAATTCATCACACGCTTTTCGGTGAAGGAAAACATCGCGAGGAAACCGGCATATCTCTAGACAATTCTGTTGATATGTGTAACCTACCAATCCGCATTGGAGCAGCGTGGTAGGTCTTAGCTCCAACCCTTCTCTCCAGTAACGGAGAGAGGAGGCCTATTCCCAGCAGTGGGATTGTAGCAGGCCGCTACTTTACTTTTTTACTTTTTACAACTGTCCCCGTTTAAACGAATTTATATTTGTTTATTCATATTTGCTCATCGCGACGTCAGATGGCGCTAGTGGTACGTTCCAATGCGCTATAGAGTGTTGATTGTAATAAAATATAGTCAAACGTTTTTTCCTAATGCCTAGTAAGTACACTTTATAGCGCTCGAATATAGAGATGTTTACTCAGTATAATGTGTAAATTTAATGCAGACTGAGGATTTAGGTTTGGTGAAGGTTTTTCTCCTTTAACGATATCCTTTTCCTTTCTGAATTTCTTGTTTTTATTAATGTCATAATAATGCCATAGTCTAACACTATGTGCCGAAATATTCTTGTCACGATGACGAATTTCATTCAAATAGATCTACAAATCTCTTTTTTTGAAGGTAGATTTTCCAAAGAGATGTTATACTAGTCTATGGAAGTTATAGTATACTTATCTTGGTCTAATCATAAAAAGTCAGATAAACCTCATTTGCTTTCTCTGTATCGTAATATTGCAATTAAGGCTGAGTTCTCTACTCTATAAGTATATATACTCTAAGAGTTTTTCTATTTGTCGACGGACTGTATAAAGCGTTCCTTATCCGGTTTGATTTTAAGTTATGTTAAAGAGTATAATAACCGTACAGGGAAACGTTTGTTTAACTAATTCTAGTTACTTGTGATGGAGATTATCACAATTGTGATTTCATTAGGTATGCGTCGCCTCGCACGTTAGTGCAAGGACTTTTATACTTAAATAGGATCATGGCGCCATACAATTATAGATAAATTCACATATTTGCCGTGTGGTATCCGGCTGAGTAGAATAGACCACGCTCATTTCTTACCGAAGTAGTAAAAGGCGATTAAGGTAAGTTGACCCACTTTATGGTATGCGGTTGAGTAGAATAGGTTATGTTACGTCACTAATATCGTTACTTGTCAAAATGGCGTCGCACTATTATAAGTTTCCGTGATCTATATACCTGTAGCAACATTGTTCATAAAAGTCGTAATAAGCACCTTGTACAAAAGTCTATATTAATACCCTTGCCTGATGCATGAAACACAACAGAATAGACCAACCTATTTCTTACCGAGGTGTCGTAAAATATGGCTAAGGTAAGTTGACATCAGCCAGGCATACTTAATATATTTTACGCACAATAAACCTACTACGCGTGTTTGGAGGCAAAAACAATGGTGGGGGTTGAACTTTTAATATATAATACTGCTTTTTGGGTGATCTGTCACTTTGCGATAATGTCGTGGAGTCTTATTTCCTGATTATGCTTCAGTTACGGGGCCAAAAGTTGAGATTATCGAAGCGAATTTGTGTAGTGTGTTGTTAATGGTGTTTCGATATACGTGCCGTAACTAAAATTGCATGTAAAAGGACACTTAGCTTTACATAGATTATTAGATCTTAATAAACGCGGATTATACCAAATAATTCTATCTCTATGTTATAGTGAACAACCTGGCGTAGCCTTAGGAAGTAATTTGTTACGTATTCAATTTTGATAGTAAAATTTTTCAAAATATAAGACTTGTCTACACACAGGTTTTATTTAAGTACCTCTGAATATCGTAATATGCAAAGCGAAATGACACAGTCGAGGATGTTGAAATACTTATACAATCTCTAGGAGTCTCTTCTGTGAACTTTTATCTAGCCTATAAAAATTAAATGTTTACTACAAGATGTAACTAACACAACTATACAACCAATTATTAAACCTATATCTACATACGCACTCACATAGAATCATATTTAAGGTTCCTCTTATATTGTTAACAAAGCAAAATATTATCGCGGCCCAATCTACCAGTGGTGCCATCTAGCAGCAAAAGCAATAACTTTAGCAGAAGACCATCAAAGTTAATAACCATGGAGTTTAACATAGTAGTTTCCAATTGTAGCGAGTGTTTTGCAGCATTAGTATGCATTTTATTTACATAAATACCTAAATTATGAACTTGTATTCGAGGATTTATAGTGACGATATGACTCGCTGTGAACTCGCTGCAACACGCGGGGGACTCGCCATGAGGTCGCTGCAACACGCGAGGGACTCACCGTGAACTCGCTGCGACTAGCGACGGACTCGACGGCGCCCGCTGTGATATGCCGCGGACTCGCCGACAGCTCGCTGCGACATACGACGCCCGATGACGCGATATACTCGCTGCGAGTCCGTCACAAAACACGATAGACAAATTTTAGATTATAAAATAAATACGATAATAAATTTTAGAGCGCCCTTAAACTATTGTTAATTTAGAAAAGAAAATAAAAAAATATCATGTTTCATAAATGAATGATTTATGAATAAATATTTCAAAAAAAAATTGGCGCCCGTCATGAACTTATAATTTAGTATTTCAATCTTTACATTAAAAACGTTGCCGATCTGTTCTAGTGGATAAGCCGTGAAATGTGTACAAACTTTTGGATTAATAATGTGTCTGGCTATTAGGATGTTCGTGGAGATCACCCAACGATATTACAGCTTATCATTACGATTGCAGTACACTCGTTAATTGTATCATTAAGTATTTGATAATTAAGCACACAATTAAGTCTGTAACTAATTTATAGACAATTGTTCATCATCATCATCAGCCCACTTCAGTCCACTGCTGCACATAAGCCTCTCCAATTCCACGCCACTTGCCCTGGTGTCGGGGTCTAGAATACGGCATCGGCCTCTTCCCCTGCCTGTGGTAAGAGTCCACTAATGGGAAAAAAACCGACTGGTGGCGGTATAACCATCCAACAACGGCGTAACTTAAATCAAGGCCGGTGATGGGCAGCAGCACCACCGATACAAGAAGTTATGCAACTGCGGTCGCCAACCCGCATGCCCAGCGTGGCGACTACGGGCATCAACCTCAAAAACATGAGCCACAATGAAAGCCAAAGGCCCCCAGTTCCCGGTCGCCTTGCTATTCCTAGCCAAGGCGGCGGCCATGGTATCAGGATCGGGCTAAGTGGCGTGGAATGGAAGCAGAAAGCCCAGGATCGGGCTAAGACAATTGTTGCCAGAATTGAATCCACTATCAGGGTTTTTCAACATTTAGCCTTTTTACTCATATATTCTCATGAATAAGCTTGTCTGATAATCGGTATATTATGGTGTCGCGCTACAAGAAAAAGAAACAATATTTTATGATAACGGAAAGCGAGAAATGCGAAGTTAAACACATGAGGCAATGATTAATGAATGTTATCAGCTATTAGCATGAATCCGTGTCGAATTTTAACGCCTTTCATTGAATGAAAACAGTCTTGGCATTGAACTTTGTAAAATCCATATAGCGATTTTTCTAAGAAGCATATATGATTCATTTTACAGGAGGTAAAACGTTGTCTAACATTTTACCTCCTCTTTCTAAATCTTAATATTCGATCTCATGAGAATACTGCACGCACTTGACTTGACTTGACTTGGTGATTTAATTTTCAGTACCTAGTTGTTTATTAATATGGCATTCCGTTGTTAAGAGTCTCATGCAAAGGTGGAAATTAAAAAGGTAAACATTTTTTTATTTTGGAAAGATTTGCATTAGTGTGCATGAATGTGGATGGATATGTGGCTAGAGGGAGGCCTAAAAAGAGATAGTTGGAGTATGAAGTATGACATTCATGTAAACGGAGTAGTGCCAGAGTTGACGAATGATAGGACACAATTGGAAGAAAAAAAGCATGTTGTGCTGACCCCACTTAGATTGGGATAAGGACGGGCATGATGAAGAGATTTGCGTCAGTTTGAAGATTTACACAGTTGCTATTTTTTGCTTTAAACTGCTACTGATAGAAAAGTAAAAAAAAGAAAGACTTTGCAATTTTGTCGTGGAGTCTATCTCCTGATGATGCTTCGGTTGCGGGGCGAAACGATTGTCGAGTTTGTGATAATGAACGTGTGTAGTGCTTGTGTATTGTGATGGCGGTGGTGGAGGTGGAGGCATGTGTTTTTACGAATCCTGCATGTATCGGGTATAAAAAAACGGATAGTCCACTATACATTTAGCATTATATATATTTTCTATTAACTTTATCGCAATTATAACAAAATAATTTTATTATTCCTGTTGTATTATGGGTTTCCGCAAAGTAAGGCCTAATTCTATAAATTATTTGCTACTGATAGCTTAAAACGCACGTTTTCGAGGATTAAAATTCTTTGTTATCTAAGACAGATTTCATCGTATATAGAAGATGTCTCCGGTGTGTGACGGGATGCTGGTCTGTTGGTGTGACGGCAAGTGAGAGTGGACTTCTATAAATAGCACGGTCAAAGCTCTGTTATCGAAACTTAATATTATTCACACTGTTCACTCTATCTGTATCACAACGCTGAGGATTGACTACAAATTAATAACGAAAGATATCACAGTCCCAAATGAGAAGGTTAGGGTTTCATTATTATGTTACGCGTTGTACCTGCGGTTTTATTTGCATTCAAATTTAAAATGTTCTTTATTCAAGTAAACTTATAAACAAGTGCTTTGAATGGGTGAATCACTAAACGGCTTTCCTGTTTGGAAAGCCGTTCCTACCGAGAAGAGCCAGCAAGAAAGTCGGTGTTTACTCTTTTCAAATCATAATTTGTTATTACTAGTTACATTTAGTTATTGCTGTCTTGTACAGAGTCGGAGGATAGCTATAACAACGCATTCTTATCATCTAAGTAATCCTCAACAGTGTAGTAGACTTTCTGTGTCAAAATTTTAGAGAGTGGGATAAGGGCAGGAGAATGATGATGTAATTATGTGTTCAAAGTCTTCATCGGTTCATTTGACATGAAAATGAAATGGGTGATAACCTTCTATCATTTACTATCAAGTAAAAAGAGAGGTAATAACTCTTTATTATTAGGTTATAAAATTAAATAATGAGCCATATGTTTATTAGTGAGCAGCTGTTATGTCAAAGGGCAGTGGGTTCAGTAGGGCGATAAGCTAATTATCGCATTTAACTGTTTTATTTTGTTTATCCAGCAATATATCGTACACTACACTAATCGTATACGCAACTTCGCTCGCATCGCCTTCAGTGATGAAATAGCCTTAATTGTATACGGTTTTTTTTCTAAACCTGTAAGGACAACAAAGTTTTCTATGTCATCAATATTAGTGTAATAGATAGCTTCAATTGCACGGAGTTTCATCACTATTGCTCAAGCAAATTAGCCTTGAAAGCAATATAGACGGACTTTGGCGTTAGTATAGGGTGTAACGGTTTATATGGCCTGACAGACATTTAGAGAAATGAAATTTTTATACATCGGTCATTAGCTGCAATAGTAGCAAAACTCAAAAATGGATGTTATTTCAGAAATTATAACAGAACTACTTTGCTATAATCTGCGTGGGTTAACCGAATGCATGCAATGCTACAACAAGTCATCATAGGTATCCCAAGACGCCTCCATCAGCAGCAATGCACACAAGCATACACACAACCACCACCAAAATCTCTACGATCGTTTCGCCCCGAAACCAAAGCATCATCAGGAGGATAGGCTCCACGACAAAATCGTAATGCGCCGCGTCTTCCATGCAAGCAGTTTTAAATAGTTCAAATAAAATAGTTTTATAAGAATAAGAATAAATTTTTTAGGTCACACCATTGTATGTAGTGATAGTGAAGAAATGAAAACAGTAAAAAAAAAACAAGACAAGAAAGTCACCTAAATGGATTCTAACAACATTAAAACAAAATAGTCTTAAATAGTTCAAATAGGATGTTATTTGCAAACTAACAAAATATATCAAAAATTAATCGACTTGAATACAATTTTCGTTACCTAAAAAAAACTAAAAATTCTTTAGCAATCTACATCCTTTAAGAAATGCTGAATGTCATTTACAGAATAAACAAAACATTGTTAAGTATTTCCTTGGCATTGTTTTCGAGCATCTGTATATACAAATAGATTTACTGGATCAGTTGTTGACACAAACCTACCATGGCGGTGGTCCTGGTGGCCGTTGTTTTCTAAACACCGTACAGTACCTCCTCTTGCACGACATGTGATCGGAGTGTTCTTTATTTCTACCATGTTACTTAGAATTTCTAGATTACACTACATTAAGGCATTAAGAATAATTGAAAGTTGTAATAAAATTGTATACATTGGTTTTCTAACTAAAGTCAATCGGCATTCATCATAAGTAAGATAACGGTGCGTATTACTCTGCCTACTTAATTTCCATCTTTGAAAATCACTTCTGCGTTGTTTCTAGCCAAAGCCAATATAATACTGGGATATAAGCGGTCAGATGTATCTGAACTGGCGACATCATCATCGCGATCTTTTTCACGACGAGGAAAGGTGGACATTCAGCGAGAGTGTGCAGCGCTGTTATTGATAGCAACGCGCTCATGACACTTGTTAGAACGCTGTCGCTGGGCTGGAATGAATATTCAAGAAACTTTCAAAGCACCCATGCCTTGAAAAAACCTGTCAGGTGAAAAGTTAAGTCACTGTGATCTCTCTCCATTCAACAGTGAAGAATTGTTTGTCCATTACCCTAAGTACGTCAGTAAATCGTCCAGTGCTCTTAACTGGGTGACTCCATACTCGTTCTCAATTTTCGCAAAATGTTCCGCCAATCTGCATGATTTATGGACCCCTTTATTATTTGGATCACGTAAAAACATAAACGTAGCTTTTGCTATTATGTGAGTTTCAGAATCTTGCAAGATTCAAATCCAAGATCCATCTAAATTCACTGATGAGTCATTCGTCATTCTCCTGCCCTTATCCCACTCTAAGTGGGGTCGGCACAACACGTTACAAACATGTTGTCACATGATTTGGCTACGTATTTTACGGCCGGCCGCCTGCCTGACGTCAACTTACCTTAGTCGTATTTTACGACCCCTCGGTAAGAAATGAGGGTGGTCTATTCTATGCAGCCGGATACCACACGGTACATACCTTAGTCGCCTCTTACGACACCTCGGTAAGAAAGGAGGGTGGTCTATTCTATGCAGCCGGATACCACACGGCACATACCTTAGTTTTCCCTTACGACACCTCGGTAAGAAAGGAGGGTGGTCTATTCTATTCTGCGGGATACCACACGGCGTCTAAATTCACTGACGAGTATCTAAAAGTAAATTCAGAATACAAACCTAGTTTAGCATATTTTTGGCGCACAATAGCGCTCCTTGTGTAAGCGGTTATGCAAATTGTTATACTCCTATTGTGTACGAAAAATAAATTTGTGATGAAACGGATTTCACTGCCGGCTCGTTTTTGCTTTGCATGCATCTGGTGTTTTGTGATTTCGAATCGTTCGCGTTCAATGACACTGCGTCAGGTCAGAAGTCAGGGGGTAGTCGAGTAATCAGCTTGGAGCTTAGTACGAGATAATACAACAGTATGTACGATATGCATTATAGCTAATACAATGTATTTTATTGGCTTTTATTTATTACTTTATATGTTTTTTTGCCTTTAATTGACCTTAGAGACACGTCTATAAAGATCCGTTAAAGAAGTTGCCAACTTGAATGGAATTCTCTGGAAATGTCAAATCTAATGTAGTTTGGCTTTATCTCGACACTTAAATAATTACATGTTTAAATATATGTTTTTCCTATTTTTATATAATGACTATTAAGTAATATATATTTTGTATAAATGTAAAAGCTTCAATTGAAATAAATTACCAATATTACTCCAGCGAATTAGCCATGAAAGCGTTTTAGACAGAATTTCGCATTAATCGTATAAGTATGGATGATCTGTATGATATGACAGTACAAAATCTTTTACTTTCTTCTTGTTTCTCGTTCATTGACATTTTAGCTTCGCTACACATGAAACTACATTCGTAAATTTATTATTCTTCGGCTCCTCACGATTTAGATTTAATAACGTAGATGTATTGTAAATATACCCCCATTCCAGTGCCCGTTATAAAATTTTTGATCTTGCTATAGGAGTCCATAGGCAGCGATCATATTCCCGATGCCTTATTCAATCCTATCAGGAGGCAATGTTTGAAGACTTCTTATGCACCGAGCAATTTTTGATGGAAAGATTTAATTTGAAGATGAATTACTTTTACAATTGCCCACCCAGTTGGAGTCTGCAATTTCTTTTTTCAAACCTAGATACCTACTTACATAGCTAATTAAATACCTACAAAAATAACGGCCTGTGAATATCGCACTGCTGGGAATAGTCTCCTCTCTCCGTTTTTTGAACAGAAGGATTGGAGCTAAGACCTACCACGCTGCCCCAATGCGGATTGGTAGGTAACACATATCCCTAGAATTCTCTAGAGATATGCAGGTTTCCTCACGATGTTTTCCTTCACCGAAAAGCGTGTGATAAATTGCAAATATCAATCAGACACATAAGTTTTAATAGAAAAACTCATTGGTGCCTGCCCGGGTTTGAACCGATGTTCGTCTCTAGAGAGTCGCACGGTCTCACCACTGGGCACAGCTTATCTTAGTTAATACCTACACGGTAGGATCAATCTTTATAAAAAATGTTTTAGATGTCGGCCTCTACGAATGCAGCACAGGGCACTCAAGAGCAGTTCAACCTGGACGGCATCCTGAGCGAGTTGGGCAGCTACGGGAAGTACCAGCTGTTCCTTCTATTGCTGCTCGCTTTCCGGGACTCGTTCCTCAACATGTGCAACTTCAACTACGTCTTCACGGCCGCTGAAGTACCTTTCAAGTAATTCAACTTTTGACGTACAGTTTGTTCTATATTTTTTTTTTGGTTAAGCGCCCTATTCTTTATTGCCAGATTCTTTCCAGATTCTTCTGGCACCATGGAATTTGGAACCATGTGAGATGAGAACATCTCATCTCAACCTCTAGACATCTTGAACTTTATAAATAATGTTAAAGCATTTAAGACTGATAAGTGTTATATAGTTTAAGTATAAATTCAAGATGATTCTTTAAATATTTATAGTCTAACGCTGAGTGGTGTCTCAAATGAAAAAGATATTATCCAATAGTTACAAACTGCTACATAACTTTAGTAATAAAGCATCAGGAAGCAATACTTAGTACGTCAATTTTTAATAAATCCTCATTTAACAATAAAATATTTAAAGCTATAAGAGGCTTCATGATGTACGTTGTATTTACCAAATACGTTCTCTACGTTATGGTTTATTCTCTGAAGTTAGAAATTAATATAAACAAACTAAATCCAAAATAGACTTTCAGCTTAACATAGTTTAAAATGTATTGATTGTTTTATGGAGGTATTTTTCTGCCATGTCAGTAGAGTTAGTTATTGAGGTTACTTTTTTTAAATTATATTGAATATTGGATTTTATTTTGAGTATTGGATTTTTAGGCTGAGAATTAAACAGAGCTAGTAGATTGATAGCAGAATAAATATGCTGTTAGTTCTAATCTGGAACTTTATGTTCAAGAAAATTATCATTATACAATATATCTATAAAGCATCTGAGCCTTGTATATTGCGGTCAGATGAACACATCTGAAATCATTAAATAAAGTGAATTCACCACGTTATTTTAAATTCTACATGTTATCTCTAATGAAGACCCTTATATACAATAAGACGTGCGTATCTTCCGATTCTCCGCTATACGCAATGCGTCATAATGGCGTAACAACAGTCATTATCAATTCATAATAAATTACATTGTTTTTGCCAAAACCTACGATAAACATATTGTTCGTTGGAGTCTGATAATTTTGGACATTGATTGAAAGGTAACGACTAATTATCATAATAACGGCTAATTTGTGATCATTAATCGTTAAGTGATGGAAATTTAATCATCCATTTGATATTTTCGATCATGCTTAATGAATGTGTAGATTATTGATGTTGATGATCTAAGACCTATCTTTGTCGTGTCCTGTACCTGTACTGGTAAAGATAAAATATATTGCGGAATATTAAGGATAATTACATTTACTGTTATTTCCAGATGTCAAATGCCTGAGTGCGAGTCATCTGTGTTAAGCTTCAACGCGACTTGGAGTAGCTTTGACTTCACCAACGGCTCGACTTGTCTCCGGCCCATTGGTCTACCAGGCAATACCAGCACCACGTGTTTCCAGGGGACGGTTCAGTGGAACCGTACCGTGGCGTGCGACGACATTGTATACGAGGACTATAATAGTATTGTAGCTGAAGTAAGTAGAATAATCGAGAATTCTATATTTATCTATACATATAAAAATGTCATCACTATGTGCGTTTACGCTGATCTTCATAACTAAGCTGATCCCAAGTCAATTATGTAGGTAGTTATATTTTGGTACATCTTAAAAGATAGAACAGCTTTTATCTTGATAAATGATGTCTCTTTTGCGAATTTTAACTTTTTTAATCCTTAAAGGCTTTAATTTACTTCTAAGCTTTATAAATTGTCGATAGATATCTGTATAAGTAGGAAGGTTTTAAAAGCAATATAACAGAACTAACTACTTTGCTATAATCCGCACGGGTTAAGCGAATGCATACAAAGTCAATGTGTATGAAGCAGGCAAAATCTACGCACCTTATACATGCAGGACAAGCCACCACATGCACCCCAAGGCGCAATTCACCAGCAACAACGCACACAAAAGCAGCACACCCACCCACCACCACAATCTCGACGATCGTTTCGCCCCGAAACCGAAGCATCATCAGGAGGATAGGCTCCACTACAAAAATCGTAATCGTAATCGTCATTACTCACTGTTATATTGCTTGTAATATAGAATTCCGCAAAGTAACGTCTGCTTCTATAAATCATTTAGGAAGGTTTTCTATTCACGTAGTGTCAAAGTCAAGTGAAGTCTGAAATTTAAGAAATAAAAGAAAAAACGTAAGTTTAACGGAAATTTTAGAAAACTCTCTTTCTTACTTTAATCGTTGAGACAGGACAACGTCTGTCGGTTCAGATAGTATATTATTAATAATGTCAAAATAAAAAGTATATGGAAACTATTTTTTGTGCAATGCACATCCTAGTGACTCGAATATAGTAATCACAAATATATCATTGTTAACATTATAAATCCAAAAGTCTGTCTGTCAGTATATCTGTTGTCCCCCTGTTTTCCTTTCAAGGTTATTAAAAAAGAATATATATAATTAAATATTACAAGAAATACAATATAAATGACCCACTTTTTCCTTTAGGTAAACTAGTGGTACCTGGTACTCCGTAAAGACAAATTAAGTGTCGAAATATTCTTAATAAAGCAAACATATATTGATTTATTTCTTATTCTTTCCCTTTTTCGGCTAGAAAAACAGGTTTTTTTCCTAGATGTTACCGTAGTGTATAAGCTTTGTGCCAAATTTCATCCATATTGGTGAAACCCTGAGGTGGGCACACTTTTAGGGGGGGAATGTATATATTGCCATATACCATTCATGTGGATGGATCGTCGACGGGCCGGATTAAGTACTTTCGCGGGCCGTATTTTGCATCACTTAGAAAGCGCAACAGACAAACAGGCATCCTATAAAATTTAGAATATTAATATAAGTATAACATTATAATGAGATCATTGTATTGTGTAGGTCTATCCGTAAACAGTAAATAGCTGGTAAACGTGTGCCCACGATAATGACATTTCTGCGGCCATTGTCAAGGTCCGGCGGTTAAATTAATTACGCGCAATCCAACATTGAATGTAAGCGAAAGAGTGTGAAATTACATAATTTATACTCAAATTATGCCTGTTTCTATTATAGTTATTGTTCTTTTGGCGCGTTTACTTAAATTATGACAGTGAATTCTTCCAACGTACGCACATAGATTTTATCGCAAGGTTTGAATATATTAAATACGAGCTGTATATGCAACTACGAATACGATCACATTCACTTAAGTGTTCAAATACCCTCAATTAGTATTGCTTTTTTTCAATTGTCTTTTTACCTACTCCATCTGAAGATCTTTGTGATACATAATTTTCGACCGTTTCAAATCTCATCAATATTGGTC
Source organism: Morpho deidamia (assembly GCA_947086505.1). NCBI lineage: Eukaryota > Metazoa > Arthropoda > Insecta > Lepidoptera > Nymphalidae > Morpho > Morpho deidamia. The sequence continues at coordinate 17,840,956 of CAMTZC010000017.1, read as the reverse complement.
CAGAGAATTAGATATTGGTGAAAATGTGTTACGCACCGTCATAGTTTTTTGTGATATTAACATATATATAGATATTGATTTGTTGGATATGTCCTAATAAATCTGAACTTAGAACTTATAATCCTATTTATAAACTCTATAATGATGAATATTGTATAATTTATCATTCAATATAGTATAATATAATATAATATATAAGCTGTGATAGCCCAGCGGCGAGACCGTGACACTCTTTCGAGGGGAACACGAGTTCAAACCCGGGCAGGCACCAATGAGTTTTCTATTAAAACTCATGTGTCTAATTGATGATTACAATTTATCACACGCTTTTCGTCGAAGGAAAACATCGTGAGGAAACCTGTATATCTCTAGAGAATTCTGGAGATATGTGAAACCTACCAATCCGCATTGGAGCAGCGTGGTAGGTCTTAGCTCCAAGCCTTCTCTCCAGAAACGGAGAGAGGAGGCCTATTCCCAGCAGTGGGATTGTAACAGGCCGCTACTATCATTCAAAGCTTTTTCCGCGTAAATCTCGATCCCGCAGAAATTCTAATGTTATATGGTAACTTAAACCATACTCAAGAATTACACCATCTTTTAATAAAAACTGTTTAAAAATCCTATCAGTAGATTTTCAGAAAATTGATCCCATACAAACAGCTTTTGGGGGACTTTGGTTTGTAATATGTATAGAAGAGCTGTTCCATCTCTAGATGATCATGACCCAGAATTTAGTTCACAATAAGAATTAATTGAATGTTTAGTTATTTTATTTAATATTGTCCTTGCCACAGATAAAAGTCAAAGTAAGTAGTATTGTTGTTTATAAAACAACAATAAAGTTGTACAATAAAAGATTAAGAGCAACACACGTGTTTACAAGCCCGATATAATGTCAGTGGCAGGGTATCTTATCAGAGTAAACACCGGAAGTCAAAATGAGGTGGTATTACCTGTTCAGCCAACCAAGGGCATTGTATAATTTGAACTAGGACCTTCTGATAGAACTAATGACATCTTTGTTAATATTGCGAATGTGTCTTTAGCGAGTCGAGAATTTGGCCGATTGGTGTACTGTTATGATGGCAAAAGGTATAAATCCTTACTAATATTACAAGTATAAATTGGAGAGACCTATGTCCAGCAGTGGACTGAAGGTGGGCTGATGATAATGATGAATATTATAATGTTTTGTTTTATGTTTGATCTTTAATGTTAATAAGTGTTATTGGTTAAACGTTCTAATTAATATGAATAAATATAAATGCGAAAGTCTGAATGTCTGGCAGTCAGTCTGTTACGTTTTCACCGCGAGTCCGCTGAACCAATATCGATGAAATGTGGTACAATTATTCATTATCCACCGGGGTAACATATAGGCTATAGAAATCCTGTTAATTTAACAAGAATAGGATGACATTGAGAAACACAATCTATTATTAATCTATGAAAGTCTTTTTATTCACGTAGTGTCAATGTCAAGTCAAATCTATATTTTAAAGAAGGTATAGAACCTTCTTCACGTTGTTTGGCTTACATCGAAACAGTTATTTTAAGAAAGTTTTTGTATATATTGTTTCTGATATTAATATAAGTTATACGGGTTATTTACCAAATTGATTAATCTATGCTCTCGAGAAAACGATAAAACTCTTAACCCATCAACCCCAAAATTTACGCAAACTCTACCTCCATATCAAATGATATGGAGGTAGGTATGGTTTGCGTAAATTTTATCAATTTCCGTGCAACAGCATCGGAAGCACGCACAAGGGCCCAGTCCTCTGCAGAAAAGAAAGCTAATACAAGGCTCTTTTTACTATATTATAACTGACCATGTATTGGCTTACAATCTTCGAAATCATTAATTATCTATATTTTAAAATCAGTTAATACGATCTGATAATATGCCATGAACACGATCCACATAAAGATGATATCGACCACTTCATACAGCATATGGATGTGCCACCATCTTGATACATTTATCATTGATAATGTCTATTTATAATTAGATAACTTGTGTTTTTATAGATTTTTATCGTAATATTTTCATCGCAAACGTTGTCAAGGTATTTTCCACTGACTGAATCAAAACAACAGCGAAAAAAAGGGATTTAAAGGAAGTTTTTCGTACGAGATGTTGATTTAAATAATAATTATTATACACAGTGTATAAGGGTAATTGGACGTAACGATGCCATACTGCATATTTTCGGCTACTTGGCGTGGCGGGCTTAAACCTCATACAGGATATAAATTTTATATGCAAACGTATGTGCCTAGTATTACACCATAACCACGATTCTATACTAAATTCTGAAGTCAATTACTACAATATTAAAAGGCTAATTCAGAAAGCCTATTATACTTTTGAAGATTACCTAGACGATAAGAATGCGTGGATATAGCTTTTCTTCAACCCTGTACAAGACATTAATAACTATATGTGTAACATTAATAACTAGTGATAAGAATTATTGTTTTAAAAGAGCAACCGCCAAGTTTCTTGCTGGCTCTTCTCGGTAGGAACAACTTTCCGAACCAGCAGTAGAGTGACGATTCAAAAGCACTTGTTTACAAGTTTACTTGAATTAAACTTATTTTAAAATTTTTATTTTTATTTTTATGATTGCTTGCTAAAACAAGTAACTTAATAAACTTATAAATTCCCAGTTTAATTTAGGCTGTCAGCCGTGGAAAAGAACACTAATCGGAACAGTTCACAACCTTGGTCTGCTCTTCTCGTATATTGTATCAGGATTCATTTCCGACAGGTAATTATACTAGTCTTTTCTTTGTATGTCTGAAGTAGACAACTTCCAAAGGTCTATCTAGGTACGGGCCTGTTGCTAACCTATTGACAGACATAGAACTCTCAGTAAATATATCACACATATCCTAGACATTTTCCGTAGACCTGCAGTTTTCCTCACGATGTTATCCTTGCACCTATGCGCCATTCATATTATTATTATTAAAAAGACCCGTTCTTTTTGGGGAATAGGGAGAAAAAACATATTGCATTATTAAGAGAATTTAAACCCTTAAGTTGGCGCGAAAAAGTTGCGGGTACCACTAGTAATTGATACTAACAATTATTATTAACAATAAACTACAATTATTAATTTGAAAACATTAAGCTAAGCCCAACTGTGGACATCCATCAGTTGATAAAGTAGAAGTTGTTTTGAAAGACCGCATCTTTGGCGGCCGCTGGTCACGGGTTCGATTTCGGGTCAAGGTCAACATTTTCTAAAAAAAAAAAAATTTCTTCTATTTAAAATCACAAATGTATATATTATTTGGGGACGGACGACCGTGTGTGTCATAAATATTTATTCGTTTAGTTGTTTGCAGGTACGGCCGTAAGGTGATCATTGTGGGGACCCCGATTTTAGTCGGTGTAGCCGGGCTGCTCAAGTCCGTCTCTTTCGACTACTGGAACTTGCTTGTTCTGGAATTCCTTGAAACCGCCCTGGGCTATGGCAACGCGTCTATGGTTTTGTGTAGGAAACTTTATTTTACCTTCTTCAAATTTTTGTTTCCATTTGTGTTCACCAACACTAAATAAATACTAATTGTGGAATACGTGAAATTCCCCTAATTATATACTAACGGTCTTATTCATAAAAAGTTACGAAAGACACGCTTATAGGCTCGCTATAGTACGTTTTACAAAAAGTGTTATTCATAAACGCATTTTAGCACTAAACCATTCCACAAGTCTACTATAACTTTATAGAGCCCAAAACCCTACTATATCAGTGCTATTTGGTAAAAGATTTTTGCCGACTTTCCTACAGCTGATTATTATGGCAACGACATTTGACATATGCAAATTACGAAAATGACGTGTACAGACTACTGACATGTACACTGTAGTCTTTACGATACTGTAGTAGTACTGACGATACTTTGTCAAAGGCGACCCCGAGTTGTGTGTCTACAAATATTTTTTAGTCCATAATTATGTCTATGGTTACACTTTATCGGTGGTTTGACACATATTATCTCTGGGGAATTGGGTATGATCGGGCACTTAGTCGCCAGATTTCCTTATAATGGCAACATTCGGATTTATAAACGCATTTTAATTATAGATCAGTTATAGAAGGTTTATGAATAAACAATTTTATGGAACGTTTTATAAGCTTATAGGGCATTTTAACTAAAGATTGTCTAAAACCTATACACACATAAGCTATTTTTATGAATAAGACCGTAAATGTTTAATGTATTTTCTGAAAAATCAGCCTTTTATCCTATGTATATGTTACTTTTATGGTACGTTACTCTGTGCTTTGATTGTTCCAAATTTCATCTAAATCAGTCGAGTAGATTATTTTTAGTGGGCAGACGTCTGACGTCAGGCTAGTGAACAGATGTCTGGTCATATTTAATAGGCAAATCTAAAAGCAACCGTGCCTTAAATGGTCTTATTTCAGCCGGTAGGCGAGGACCCAGTGCCTCCTGACGATCTAGATGCAATTTTATCAATATTTCTACTGATCTTAGATAATGCATCTTAAGAAATTTGTTATCTATAAACGTTTTTTGCTAATACTCACCAAGACCTACAGTCGGGGTGATTACCGCAGAACTGATAACAGCTCACTGATAAAGCGGCTTGTTATCGGTCAATAGGGTTAGTGGTACAAATAATTGTGGTATGATTCATTGAACGCCGGAACAATTCCGGCTGTTTTCTTGCGTGCATCGCTTGCAAGTGAGGTATGACAAATACCAATAAACTAAAGTGATAGAACACGTTGACATACATACATGCAGGATTAGTAATTGTATCACAATCCACCACCACACTGCACAAGCATTACACACATTCAATGTCTTGTCGTGAACATATCTTCTGATGATGTTTCGGTGACGGTGAAATAATCATTTAGATTATTATTGTGAATGTGAGTAATACTTAAGGTATGGTGGTAGTTAGTGGTACGTACGGTCACTAAACTTGCATGTTATAGGTATGAGTATTGCATATCATATGTATTAAATAAATAAAAGTAGCTCAATGTTTTTTAGCTTTAGAGTCAGTGAGTCTAAAGAGCCGAGTGGCGTTCTCTTGTATCTCCGACATCCTGTCCAGTCTAGGAGGGGCCTTCTTCGGACTCATTGCCTGGAAGATCCCCTACTGGAGGAACATGATGAGAGCCATTTACGCACCCCTCTTGATTGTGGTATGATAATAATCGATTTTTACTTGTCATGTTTGTAGATGCTATGGTATTAACCTCATATAAAATGTCATTATGTATACCATACATACAACATCATTCCCACCACGTTTATCCTCCATAGACTTAAGTACTTATGAATTGATTTTCACCATTACATGCATTTATTCTTTATTTAACAGTATGATAAGATTTGCAAATTGGTTTACGAATTGATTGAAACAAATTGATTATTGTTGAAAATGACAAAATGACCTAGGAGATTTGAAAACCTTAACTTATTCTTTTGAGATATAACATAACAAATATTGTGGTAACTTCTTCTGTAGGCCTTAGAATGAGTCTGACAGACAGGAAAGTAGACAGATATACTTTCGCATTTATAGTATGAGTATGGATTTCATAGCGAATAGATAATATGGTGGAATTTCAAAATTTTATTTTTGCGAACTAAATCGGATCACTTTTCCAGGTTTTTTACATATTTCTAGTTGACGAAGGTGTGAGATGGCTTTTGGCACACAACAGGAAGGACGAGGCCGTCCGCGTGCTGAACAAAGTTGCCAAAATTAACAACATCACGCTGTCTAACAAAGCTAGGCAGATGCTCTTGATGATAACAGAAGAGCAACACAAAGCTGAAGAGGTACGATCTGGTGTCATCACAGGCTGTTGTCATAAATAGAGAAAACTGCAAGTAAAAAAGTATTTTGCAAGTATTTTGCAGCGGTTTCGTACACAGAATGTTCGATCATTGAATTCATCAATCACTCAGTTATCAACACAAATAAAACTTATGATAAGGATTTAAAAAGTACAAAGTTTAATCGTGGAGTATACGTGTCAAATCTATAATGGTGGATTATTGCTTTATTTGAAATGTATCTGTCTGTGTTAATTTTTATAGTACCACCTGGACTGGTGGCAGTTAAACGTTTCTCAAATCAGCTGTCGCTTATAAGTTTTGAGACGAATCAGTGATAATTGACGCAATAATACTAAGCAGCGATAGCTGAATGGGATTACTTTTTTAAACTTCGGGCAGACACCAATAAGCTTTTTTCCTATTAAAACTAATGTTAAGTACATTAGTTTTAATTGAAACTCATCACCCATAATCAATTTTAATAATTTATCAACATGCTTCTTTCCAAAGGAAAACATCGATAGAAATTAACATATCTCAGGAGAAGTTCAGAGTTATGTTTAACCTATCAATCAGCATTAGAACCCTATGATTGGTTCAACCTTCTCTCAAAAGTCATCTAAAAAAAAAGCTATCTAAGAGCCATGACCATAACTCATGAACACAGTAATCAACAATGTCTAAAATATTGATGCGAATAATTGAATAATCATAAGTGTTGTAATTATCAATTAAAAATGTGAGGAAGTAGCTTTACTTGAAAAGAAAACACTGTTTCAGGATGGGAGATTGCCTTCAGACGCACCACAAATCTTAACCGTCCTTCGATCGAGGAAGATGGTCATACGGATGTCCGTAATAGCGGCATGCTTTTTCTGCTGCATGTTTGTTTACAGTGGAGCCATCATCAACTCCACCAACATTTCTGGCAACAAGTACATAAACTTCTCAGCCATGATGCTAGTCTCAGTGCCTACAAGAATAATTACAGCGTTAACGTTGACCAGATTTGGAAGGAAGACTCCTATATGTGTTGCGTACATTCTGTGTTCTGTTTTTTTTATGGCATCTGCTTTTGTCCCTAAATGTAAGTAGTTTAAATCTTTTATGCTAGTTGATAATCAAGTTATCATTGTAGTTTTGTGCGGGTTTTGGTTTGCTATTATCATCACCTTTATCATGAACTCCCTTAATATAAAATTCTCTCAACTATTATACAACAACCCAAGTATCTGATCACATAAACTTGAAACAGAATCAATCTATATCTGCCAATTGGTTACCTTATTATGTTGCCTCTTTTTTGCTTTATTTTGTAAATTTGAAAAATATTTTCCTACTTTATTTATTTATATCCTCTACTATAGATATAGGGTACTGTGTAACTTTTATTGTTTCTTAAATTTTGTAGGTGTAAATTAAAACTTGATATCTAATTTTATTTCGTTGAAGCATAAGAAAAAAATTCTGGTAAGGGGTTTATATAAATCCCTTTTAATTTTTATAAAGTTTGAAACGCTCGTTGGGGCCTAAATTTTTCCATCACTATTCATATGTCATTAAGAATTACCTAGAAAGGTAAAAGATTTATAATCTCTGAAATTAGCGTGCGATATGTCTACCTTACCTTATTTTTATTACGATTGATAAAATTTACTGGAATTTTTTTATTATTAGAGATTTATTATGGATGTTTAACAGCGATTTGGTGGACCTCTGTGCTGTTCTATATGATGGGAAAAATGTGCAGTAGTTACGGCATATTCTCGTTGCATGTAGTGGCGATGGAGATCTTTCCCACCACATCGCGGAACTCTCTCACCAACATCGCAAACACAGTAGGACGTTTAGGATCTGTACTAGCTCCCCAAACACCTTTACTGGTAAGTTTCAATATTCAATATATAGTAACAAATGCTAGATATCTTTAAGACTATGTCTAATATTGATGTATCACCTAAATCGCGTAACGGATATAGTTTTTGGCGAGATCTTATCTTTACAATCAAATTATGAAATTTTTACTCGTAGAAAGTTTTACAATCGTAAATTTTAGATATGGAATAACAAATTTAGCAATAAGTATAGGTTGTTTTAGAGTCGATATAATTGAATTCTCAATGGGTGACATGCCAATATGCCAGGTGATGATAAAATAATATGAAATCAAATGTAATTTTTTGCAGGGAAAGTATATGTCGGGTCTACCGAGCATGGTGTTTGCGATAGCAGCATTGGGGCCAGCGATGTTGTCCATCTGCTTGCCCGATACGAGTGGGATTGCTCTCCCGGACCGAGTTACCGATGCAGAAAGTATAGACGATCGACCTGTACGTAATGCGAGTGTTGCGTGACGATAAATAATAGGTTGGGGATCTCCGTTCTAGAATATCTAAATAGATCCCCATTGCGAGTGATGCGGTTTCGGACATTTGAGATCTCAAACACCACTTGATGAAAGTCGTTAAAAAAAATGATCGTTACCTTCTTGGATAGTGAAAGTGTTTTTAGATAAGAATTTCTTTATGATAAGGTTTATTTATTATTCTAATAAGTAAGTCTGATCTGACTTAATTGATATTACTATAAGTGAGAGTGATGAGTGATAGTAAAAATACGATGTTAAGGTATATAGCCTCCACATATAATAATATAACGGCTAACATAAGGTATTTAACATATTACCTTATATTATTCCTTTTTACGAATTTGTTTCGATAGACTTAATTTCACTTTTCAAAAGTATTTCGAATACATGAAAGTAATTATTGTTCTGGGTAGTCAGAGAATATTGTGAACAGTTTCTCTGATTTCATTTCTAAATATTAAGTATTTTTAGGATAACTTGCACTATTCCATTCGAAATTTTATTAATTTTTATCCAAATCTCCAATTTTGTGATTCTCAATTTTAAGATCTGAATAGTTTGTGATACTTTATACTAGCCGAATCCCGTCAGTTTTTAAGTCTTTTTTTTTAGTTGTAAGTCTTATAAACATGCATTCAAAATATATGATATACAGATACTGTCAGTCTAACGTCTTAAAGAAGATTATACTTATAAAAGCTCAGATTTACAGAAGAGCTCTGTTTGTTGACGATGATGTAATACACGATAATTTTTATGTATGATTGTAAGCAAATGGAATATTTTAGAATAAGCATTACTTTGCAGAATTCGATACTGATTGTAGCATTGATTTAATTTAATTTTTGTAATATATTCATAAATGTGTTAGATAATGTAAAGTATGATTTATGTAATTTAATATGATTATTGGATTTTTTTCTAGATTGTGTGCTTAGACAACTTTAATAGTAATGATATTCATTAAATAATTAAATGTTACTAATATAGTACATAGTTCTTGTTCCAGATATTTAAGATTATCACAGTGATATGAACGATATAGTTTTTATTCGTTTTTTTATTTGATTTTTAAGATTTGTAAAGTCATTAAAGTAAGAGGGAGACCGAAAAAGAGATGACTTAATTGTGTGAAGTATGACATGAATGCATACGAAGGAGTATGCATGAGAGCAGATAATGGAAGAGAAAAACTTGTTGTGCCGACCTCACTTAGAGTGGGATAAGGACAGGAGAATGATGATGAATGAAATTTTTAATGGTATTTGTCTTTTGACTATAAAGGATTGTAACAGCATGTTTTGTGTATAGTAATAGTACAATAAAGTTTCTCTGTGACGTTATCAATACAATAATTACGCAACATATGAATATGAATGAATACTCGAATCCCATACTAAGTTATACATATTATTTCAGTGTCTTTCATAAAGTCGTTGTCATAATTGTTGTTGATGTAGACAGATGTTGATGTTGTAGATTTGGTTACGATGTTATTTCTTTTTTATTAGAAGTATTATGTTTTTAATAATAACCATTGTCACAATAAATCTCATATTATTTGCATATTCATAACTACCTGATTATTGGTCGGTATGTCACAAACTATTTTCTTAATTCTCTCCTTTGAGCTAGTGAACTGAATTTTACTGTGCCTAAATTTTTATTACAGAAAATAATTCTTTATACCATAAAAATTATGTATACTTCGTCTTTGAAATTGCTGAAAGTATTTCATAAATTTAATTCATTTGATAATATATGTAAGATGTAAAACGAAATACAATAATGGCCCAAATCAAATAAAATCAAAATATTCTTTATTCAAGTAAGCTCATTTGAGCACTTTTGAATCGTCGATGATCAATATGATTAATGAAGTTACAACTGGTTCGGAATATTCGAATGCTCAGAAACTCGGCGGTCAATCTTTTAAAAATTTTAATATTATACAACCGCAGTCTTGTATAAAGCTGAGTGGATTTTTACAAATCCAGGCATTTTTATCAAAATTTTATATTCCCGTTATTCCCATAATTTAGACCTTTCTGTAGACTAGTCTAGTAGGGCCATTTTTACTAAGAAGATATTTTTTTTACTAAAAAGAATAATCTCAGCTCAGTTTCATTACATACACCTATCATTTGTAGAATTAGTAGAATGACAGTCCCAGCGTAAGTTATTTAAATTAAAAAATGTGGTATTCAAATTAAAAAAAAAATGCTATCAGTAATCACTTGTAAGATAAACTAAGCCGTTTTGTATTCGGAAAGAATCAGGCGTGCTGATAAGTCATCAGGTAATAAATGATAAAAATTACGTTACAGAACATTACTTAATACTGTTCTACAACAATATCACTTCGGCTTTATTAGTCATGTATGATATTAATATTAATCTTAAGGCTTTATATTTTGTCCAGGTGTTGTTATAGTATCTAAGCAATAAATATACACTTATAATTGAACCTTGCGGTACACCTAAAGAGCTGAATTTTACCGAACGCACTGTTAATACTGTATATTCGAATTTTACTAATATTTCGATATAATGCGATTTATTGTAAGCCTTTGATAGCGTAACGACCGAGATTTTATAGTGGGATTTCATAATAAATAAAGTCAAAAGCTTTAACCAATCACGAATCAATATTTAATGAATTGCCCTATATATGGAGAACGGGTTTCAACTTCAGTCATTGCCCATATCTATTCTACACCTAATAATTTACTACTTCTCTCTCATCTAATTAATTTATAATTTGAGGAAGCGTTTCTAAATAATACCTTAATAAGCAAACGATTCTGATTAAATTAGTTTATCAGTCGATTAAATGCGTGTTTTTAAAGTGTTAATAATTTTAATGAAATATTTGCAATTATCACTGAATTGTATTTATTTTCCTGGAAACGGTAAACTTATACTATACTTAAACTTATACTATTCGAATGCCTCTTGTTTTTATCTATGTCAACGATATTATAAATTTTGTTTTATATATCAGCATGGTGATAGATTAAAAAAAAAATAATCAAAGAAAGATGTCATGAGATACAGGTGTTGATAAGAAAGTTCAAAAACAACGTATTAAATACACAAAAAACGATCGATATAAACAATAACATTTATTTACAAAAAGTATTTTTTTAAAAGTTTACTATTAAGTTATTATTAATGCATACATTACACATCGCACACTTATATAAGTAACTTGATAATAACATTAACTGTAAAAAAATTAATTATTAATATACTCCTATATCTTAAATGGTAATCACATTATGAAATCATGTTATTTTAAGTACAACTAAGGGCCTCCGAAACTCGACACTCATAAATAACTAATTGCAATCAAAATATTCTTCTCAATCATACAAAATATATTATAAACTAAAAGTAGCAAAAACCGAGTATAAACTAAAAATCTGTTTTTTAAGTCAATGCCTCCATTACATAGTCCTTTTCAATAATTTATATTCTTACTGTATTATAAACAAACGTTCATGATAAACAGTACCCTAGCACGACATTAATTGTAATATAGATTTCGCACACTACTATTATTATAGTGAAATGCTATGGCTACAACAAATTTGTTACTTGTTATGCTGATTATGTTGATTGTTACCAATATAATAATTACCAACATTCTTGCAAATAAATCATTATTCATTGTTAAAAAAGGGGTCCTTTTACCTTTCTACTTTTTCTTCTTTGTCAACCGATGGACGTCCACTGCTGGATATAGGATCTCCACATCATACAATCTAGTGCCACTTGTGGCACCCCGCGACTTTTTTGAGGTTGTCAGACCACCTTTATTAATTTCGTTTCTACCTTTATTAATTTCATTTTTACTTTTATTAATTTCAAATGACGCGATCACTATTTTACATAGAAAAGATTAGCGACAATGCTGTCTCGTAGGAACGAGCTAAGTTAAAAAGATAACCCAAACTTCTTATAGATTTCCACACGGCATTGCACCGGAATGGAGGTTGGTGCTAATGATAGTCCTTTCTAATAATTGTTAGGAGCACCAGGAAAAAGGACATTCTATAGTCAATATTGGTGTTTTCTAGATACTAATTCTAATAATAATAATTCTAATACTAATTCATATGATTGGAAGCTTTGTTACGAAATTGAGCTACTTTACAGTCAACCTATAATAGTAGAATTTATGCTTATTAAAATTACTTATAATAGGTCTAGCGGAAAGTCTGTTTTTAGAATGATGCAAAATAATAAATTTTTCATTCTTTGAATAAATTTTAGCTATTAATGTTAGTGGCATAATTTTTTATAATTACTAGCGAGTAACGAGATTGATGTCTGTAAGAATATCTATTTTTTTAAAAACAATTTTTCTTTAATGGGTTATACAAATTGCCATCATGCTGCGAAGAAGTCATAAACAACGATGGCAGTTATATTATTCAATAAAGTTTTTTGATATATGATAAATTTATTATTTTGTTTCAATCTAAAAACGAACAGAACTTTCCCGAAGACCTAATATAGTAACATATTTAGGCGTATTAAAACTTGCTTATTACGGTAAGTTGATAATACAAGACGAATGAATGGCTTACGATAAAAGATGATAATACTACCACGCGGAAAGGAGACATGGTAACAATATCGATAGCGTTTTTTAATCCGTGTTCATTAAAAGGATCAACTGCGGATTAGTTACACGTTTGATCAATTACGATATGTATCAATCACTTTGTCAAGTACAAAACAATTGTGTGATGAGTGATTGATATAAGCGGCTTAGTTGCGGTCATTAGTTTTGACATCTTGTCTGTCGCCTGATGGAACGTTATCATACCCATTTCTTGAATATAATTTTATTTGATAATACGAATGTAGATCAGGGTTGGAGATAGCACCTGCATGTCTTAATTTTATATATTCCGAATGTAAGTATAAGTTGTGGTATATACGAAAGGTGTGGTACATTATTTTTGATGTGGCTTAAAGATCCCTTTTATAATATCTTTTTCTTTTTTCAGGAATAAATAAATCAGATGCATAATAAGATTGGTTCGAAGCAAGATTCATTCTGTTTAGGTCACCATCTAATTAAATAAAGGTCCGGGTGCAACAAGGGACTTCTGTGATAGTTCAATTTACTCTGCTTCACTATCATTCATGAAAAAATGTAAACGTACCAATATAAAAAAAATCTTTTTAGATTATTTGCTATACCTTAAAAGTTAGTTTTTTCAGGAATGAATAGGACATACAACCTTAAAACCTTAAACTATATCCAAACCATTGCATAAATTACTTCAACTTGGTGGATGAACTTTAGATTCAGGTTTTCCTAGCGCTTCCGCCTCAGCTAGGGTGTTGGGCATCCTTGTGCCAAGAGTCTCTGGCTGCGTGAGCACCAGGAAGCCTGATAGGATGCCCATACCGCCGAACAGCATTGAAGGGATCCCGTGCCAGTACTGCGTCTGCAGCAGGAATATGAGCTTCACTATGTGTGTTGGTCAATTACTGATATATGGAATATAAATATACAGTTTATTTAGATTTTATAAGTTAGTTGTGCTGGTTATGGTGGCTTATTCCCCAACCACAAACGATAATTTATTATTTCATATGTGAGTCCCATATAAAAGCTTCAATTGTGACATAGTTTTATATATTTGTTGGGTCACGTTCGAAGTCGTTAAAAAATCTGAGTGCCAGACTTTGGCGTTTATAATATTAAAATGAACAAGGGGCGTTTATTTGCTAGAACATATTGATTTGTAGAACAAGAAATTGTATATATCTGTGTGAGAGACAATTTTTTTCGCAAAAAACCCTCAAAAAATAGTTTTTTTAATGTTCCGATTAAATTTTATATTAGACAATACTTAAAAATTAACGAATCTAAGAATATAAAGCAAATAAAATAAATTATAGATAGATTTAATAGTAATCAGAGAACCGCGCTGGCTTCGCCCGCGTGTATATCAAAGTGTCCTGCAGTTATAAGCGTATAAATCTTGACTCTGTGGAAATTTAACCACGATGGTCTATTCATCTAAACCTTTCTCAGGAATCACACTATCGTCCAGTAAAAATCGTACAAATCCGTTTAGTACTTTTTTGAGAAAATCGGTCACATACAGACAGAGAGCTTTTGGGTTAATTAAAAAATAATATGTCCAGAGATATGTTATTGAAATAATGTAACTTACAAGCACTGGAGTAAGAGGTGCAGTGATGGAACCAATGCGGCCCACCATGGATGAGAAGGCGAGCAAACTGTGGCGATACTCGGTGGGGTAGAGTTCAGACGTGTATAGATACACTGACGTCATCACTGTCGATATACCGAATTTACCCAGCAACGAGACTACCAGGCGGACCGCGAATAAATCTGAAAATATAAAGTACTGGTTAAAGTTGGATGGTGCCAAATTATTTACGGTTAATAAATAAAGTATATGATAACTGAGTCTTAATTAAAATAAACAAACTACAATCTATATGAATAATAAAAAAACACTAAAATTTTATAGCAAGTATTTTTAGATTGTTATGCATCATAAGTTTCCAAGGTCGTTGTGCTGCCCACAGGACGCAAAAATTCATGATAATTTTATGGTTATCAATATCTACTTGTATTTATCAGTAATTTAGTCAAGATTGATATCATAATTATGTAGGTATGATAGCTTCATTAAGTTTTTTTATATCACAAAATTGACGGCATTTGTTTGCCTTTAATTTCTAAACCCTGTAGAACACTTGTGATTATTTTGATTTTGCGGAAACGATAACATTATTTTATAATATAGCTACTATAGATAATCATAGGGAACAATTGTAAAAAAAATTCTCACCACCAGGAATGAATATGAAGGCAATATTACAGGCAGCGCTAAAGAAGAAAGCTATACATAGTGTAGCTTTCCTCCCGATCCTATCCAGTACTAGAACAGCTGTGTAGAAACCAGGAATCTCTATGGCACAGGTCAGAATGTAATTCAGATGCATCATATCCGAGAGAGTGGTAGAATTGATAGACAGTCCGTAGTAGACGAAAGTAGCAGTTATCCACCATATAGGTGTCGTACACACCCTTCTAAGTAAGGTTGGTGAATTGATCACGACACTTACGAGACTCGGACGGTCCTCCTGAAATAAAATATTATATTTGAATTAAGTACTGCTAATGCTAGGGATCGCTTGGGTGTCGTAAAAGCCAAATATTTTACATTACTTACCCCACTATGTTCAAATTTGTAAATAAAATACGACATCAAAGTTTGGAGCGAACGTTATGCCAATATTTTTGAGTCAGATCTTAAAGGTATCCCAATAGCGCCCAGTAAAATATGATAAGAAATAATAATCATTTGAAAGTAGTTGTGAAATTTCATACTTGACGCTGTGTCAACTTTAATCTTTAAACTTTTGGAGACATTATAATTTAAGCTCAATTAATAAAAATTTACGAAATATGCAATTAATTACTGAATCAACGTAGGTAGGTTTATTAAAAGAAGCTACGGGAAATTATCCATTATAAATGAGAAAACTGGTATCTGTCTGTTACGCTTTCACGGCTTACTGGCTCGATCGATTTTGAAAAAAAAAATACACTGAGATTGAGATACAAAGTCTCTAGTCCTACTGATGCGTCATATATATACATCGTAACAGTATTATCTGGGTGTAATAACTGAAAGCAGCTTTAAGAACATTAATTAAGAATATTAGAGAAATATTATATACATTAATATATGAAACTCAAAATACCTTAGCCATGTCTGATGTTTGCGGGGGATTCAAAAGAGCTTCCATAGACTTCTCACTGATCTGCTTCTTATTGACTGTTGCTACTTTTTCTAGTACTACTCTAGCACGATCATATTTCTGTTTAGAAAGTAACCATCTGACACTTTCACTGAGTAGCCAATAGTAAGATACTATCAAGAAACAGGGAACGTTCAGTGCGATAATCATGTACCTCCACGGCTCAATTAACCAAGCTACACTGCCCAGGATAACTTGTCCTAGAGCAAACATTGACGTAGATGTTGCACTTGTGAGTACTCGATATTTAGGGCCGACAAGCTCGGCAGCTAAAAAAAATTCATTGAATTAAATATAAATAAACATCGAGGATTTATGTATATACATATTTTTATCCACTTTTTGTGTTGGTAAAAAATATCGTGTTGTTTAATTGTGTTGTTATAAAAGTATAATTAACTATTCCTTACCAAAAATATATGCGGAACTGAAGGTGCCTGCACCCAAAGTTGTTTGAAGTAATTGCAGAACCATGTACATAGTGTAATTCACAGAAAAGGCTCTAATGAGACCAACGGTGGCCATGTTGAAAACACTTATGATGAGAGCAATCCTCCTACCATAGCGATCGGAGATATAGCCCGTTAGTGGGAGTACCAATAAAGTGCCTACGCTGTTAAGTGTGCCTGATAAAGCTCGTAACCATTCTTGACCTCCCAAATCAAACTGAAAACACATACATTTTAGTATTCAGAATACAGATTAATATAAAACATCAAGCAACAAAACCCTTTCCACTTACTTCGTATACTACAGAATTATGTCTAGAGTAGACAAATCCATCACAATTTATAGTAACCGACCGATCGAAGAGCTCTGCAGGGCAATAGTCCAATGAGCCATTAATGTTCACTTCCCGAGGGGCAAACCTTTGGGTACTGGCAAATCCTGCACCTGATTCAGGCACTGCATTCAATATCCATTCAGGTTCAAATTCGTGTCTTCTTCCATATTCACCACACTCCGGAATCTGACATCTAGAACAAAGTATGTTAAGGATAAGTCTGTGCATTATGGCAATAGGAAGCAAATATTTATTTTAAATACCAGAATTAATAGTTAATAATATTGAAAAATGATCACTTCACTTTTATATTACTTGTATATTTACCTGTGAGGGACAGCGGCTGCAGAAAAAATGAATTCACTCATGAAGGCGGACATGATCAGAGGTATCGCTACTAGGGCAAAGTTTCTGAACTGGAACCAGCCAAATTGACCCAGTTCATTAGTAAGCACATAGTCTAAATCTATAGGTGTTTCGCTCACACTTGGTCCATGACCATTAATTGCATCTTTTCGGTTCAGTGATGGGCTATCTGCTAAATTCTGCCTCGTTTCAGTCTCTGACATTTTGTTCACCTCACTGGCGACTTCAAGCACCAGATTCGTACTAATGAGTATTGTATAGATTTTACCAACAATTACAATACGGCGTGTCTAATTTTTATCACAACATAATTCTTGATAATAAAAAGTAATTGTGATCGATCGCCAGCAACCAGTTAGTAGATTTTAAGATTGCACATATTGATTGATGTTATTGTGTATATTCAAGTAAATGAGTAAATATTTTGAATTATCGAAATGCATTTTAACCTTACTCGGTATGATGTTCTTGTTATAGCAAGTGCTGAGTTTGTTACATTATATTAGTATATATATTATATTAGTATACATTATATTAGTATATATAGCTCACGTTATCAAATTGAAGGCTTTAGATAAGTACGCATTTAAACAATACTATCATATGAAACATGATTAATTCATCTTAAAGAAATCTCTTGCTGCCAACGCACCTAATTTAATTCATATAACTTCACTAGCAGTCATAAATTGAAATATTAGTTAGTACACCCATTCCGGTGTGTAATCCATAATAATTCCGGCAATCAAGAAAAATAATAATTATTGGATTTTTATTAAACCAAATTCTTTGGTACGCTGTTGTCTACTCATTAGACTAACCACTAAGTGGAAGATTTCATACCTGATTTCTCTTAATATCTTACCAAAATTTTCCCTTTTTTGTTACTTAGACTTACATATTCTATAGTAAAAACCACAGCCACAATTAATAAATTTTGAACTTTAAGTAAACCTATTTTCGATTTTTGTAATTTAAAATCTGGTATTTACAAAGCAGATATTATTTATTTAAAAGTTGGAATACGAATGCATTAAAATAAAGACATCTTAAAATTATATTCTAATTCAGGTCAGCTGTTTCCATGTAACATGGATTTTGGTTTGCCAAGAGCCTCTGCCTCTGCTAAAGTATCGGGCATTTTAGTTCCTAGTGTTTCGGGTTGTGTAAGTACTAACACACCAGACAGTATGCCCATACCACCGAACATCATTGATGGGATGCCGTGCCAATACGTCATCTGAAATTATAAAATTAATTTATTTACAACGACTTTCAGTACCAATGTCAATTTAATGGTCATAAATATAATCCAGACTTCAAATGTTACCAGGTATGCTACTATTGAGAACGAACTTATGAATGAGCTTTAATTTAGAAAATTGGGGATACTTTGTGGTATTCTAAAGTACAAAACTCTTAAAAAATTACTGTCTATAATTTTCAAGAAAAAAAATCTCTGTAGGCTATATTTAGTTGCAATGCAAACCAACAAAGTCAATCTCAAATATCGTTTCTTCAAGAGACAGTAGTAAAAAGCAAATGTCGAAAAAAAGCAAGCAGGAGATAGATATTACTACAAAATCGATATCGCAAAAAGAGTGCCTTATATCAACTAACAGTAATATTCTCTAAATGCAGATTACAACTGGATAATTTTATTATTACTTCTAACCCTATTAACCAAAAAACTGAAATTATTTCAATAGCTTTTCGCCTATTTATGTTAAATGCTGAAACTATTTATGTACTTACAAGTACAGGAGTGAGTGGCGCTGTGATTGATCCAATTCTACCGATCATAGATGAAAAAGCAAGTAAACTGTGACGAAATTCCGTAGGGTATAGTTCAGATGTGTATAGGTAGAGTGACGTTATCACCATTGATATACCAAACTTTCCTAACAAGAAGATTATCAGCCGGAATATGGACAAATCTAGAAAATATTACAGATTAATTACTAATATTTTAAATACATTTACAGAATGAAGACAAAACTTTGACACGATACACGTGTTTTAATATTAGTTTAGTTACTTCAGTCAATATCCATAAGCTTGACATTTGGTGATTGTGTACATTTAGATAAAGACATATGTACACTGTAGTCTTTGATAAAGGCTAACTTTTTTGAAGACCCATAACTCATAATATCATCGTCATATCATAATATAGAATTTTTGACTGAAAAAACGGCAAATTTTCTCGGACATACACGAAGGGGATTATTATATTCTTACGAACATTCGAAAAGAGTTCGTAATATCATAGAGTTCAAATCGGAAGGGGACAGTTTACGAACATGCAAAAAGAGCCATAGAGTTCAAATTCGCTTGACGTTGTTTACGAATCGTGTTTCGTATCGCCATTACGACTCGTGGACAGTTGTGAATATTCTTGAAACCCTTTCTGAAGATACTCGTATATAAGCGGTCGTATCGCGCGTCTCGACGTTTAGTTTGTGAATAGCGATCAAGACCGAATAAAGAAGTGGAGTAATAGTGATCTTGTCTTGGTTATTGGACTGCATAGTGACTGTTAGTACTAATTTTGTAGTGAAAAGCCGAATAAAGTTATTAACGAGTCACCATGTTTTCATCAAATCCACGAACCCCTGTACATAATATTATATCCTTGAATCAACAAGGATGATATTAAAAATAAAAGAGAACCTGCATGGCAGGAATATAAATTGTTTGAAAACGCTAGAGAGTGGTCCATGCTTTTCATCTACTTAAAAGCTTTATATTAAAAAAAATAAGCAACCAAAGTAGTTTTATAGATGTACGTTGTCTATATTTTATTATTTATACTAAATTCAAACATACACACATGTCTTGTGTGATCACAGTCTTATATAAAATAAAGACCATAATATAAAGATTGTATACTCACTGTTGGGAATGAAAACAAAAATGATATTACAAGCAGAACTAAAGAAGAATCCCGAAGAAATAGTAGCTTTACGG
Source organism: Morpho deidamia (assembly GCA_947086505.1). Taxonomy (NCBI): domain Eukaryota; kingdom Metazoa; phylum Arthropoda; class Insecta; order Lepidoptera; family Nymphalidae; genus Morpho; species Morpho deidamia. The sequence goes on along the minus strand of CAMTZC010000017.1, from coordinate 17,820,797 downwards.
CCAAATCTGTCCAAGAGAAACACGGCTGTGTAAAAACCAGGTATTTCAATTGCACAGGTCAATATATAGTTCAGGTATATAGTGTCAGAGAGACTGGTTGAGTCGATGGACAGACCGTAGTATACGAAAATAGTCGTGATCCACCAAACGGGGGTCGTACACACCCTCCTGAGTAACGTCGGTGAGCGTAAAATTGATCCGATCAGACTTGGACTTCCAGCCTGGAAACATAACGTGTCATTGAAATTTTAAATTTGAACACTCATTGTATATACAAAAACTTTGATGAAGTATGTTTTTAAATCTAACAAACTTAAATTTCAATGACGGTATCAGGCACAAGCCGAACCGCCCTGACTTCGAGTCGGCTTCAAGCTTCACCATAATTTAAGCTTAATGAAATTTTTATTTAAGTTAGGTATTTATTTTATTTTATTTTCATTCCGGTCTTATGGATTTTTAATCTAAGCTATAATAAGGAAACTAAACGGTTTCATCATCCATGGTTTTTAGACATCAGCTCTAGACAAAAACTTATTACACAATAACGAGACGATAATTCTGATGTAAATAAAGTTGTATGTTGTGTACAAAATAAATTCCTTATTAGTGTTAACATACAACATAAATAACTCACTTTTGATTTGGGAAGAGGTGGCAATTCAGAGGACTTCATAAGTGCCTGCAATGACTTTTCACTTATTTGTGTACCGTTAACTCGCGCTACAGTTTCTAAAACTTTTTTCGCTTCGGCGAATTTTTGTTTAGCTATCAACCATCGAACACTTTCCGACAATATTCCATAGTACGCAATGATAACGAAACCTGGTATGTGCAAGGCCATTATCATGTATCGCCAAGGTTGGATCAGCCAAGCTACTGCCCCAAGTATCACTTGTCCTATTGCAAATATTGAGGATAACGTAGCACTTGTCAACACGCGATATTTTGGCCCAACAAGTTCAGCAGCTGAAAACACATTATATTAAGGTTAATAACCTTTAAAGCGATAGCTCAACCAGAAAGTTTTCAAAGTAGTTCCAGGAATAAATGCATCTTTTTTTAGGCCGCTTTGATATGCAAATTAAAATTATATATACATAGCCTCAAGATTTTGTCTTATAGAAGTGGTATTGTTACATTTAATAGATAAATCTCAATAACCTTTTAAACAAATCGTAAATCACCTGCCCCACCTCAAAAGTTTAGATACGTACCAAAAATATAAGCGGAGCTGAAAGTGCCAGCGCCGAGAGTAGTCTGAACTATTTGTAGTATCAAGTACATCGTATAATTAACTGAGAACGCCCTGATGAGTCCAATCAAGCTAAGGTTAAAGACGTTGATGACAAGAGCAAATCTGCGGCCAAAGCGATCTGAGACATATCCAGTGATAGGCATCGCAAGCAATATTCCGATGCTGTTCAATGTGCCGGCGAATGCTCTTAACCAGTCCTGACATCCAAGATCAAACTGAAAATACAACTCATTTTATAATCGATTAACTCGTCTATTGAGCAGTTTAATACTGCTACTAACTTTTAGTTTAGTTTTGACAGTAAAATATGACATTTGAAGGCATTCCCATCAGTAATGATACGTTTTTACTTATTTTGGTAACCTAGATGATTTATTTGCTTCTTTTTAAATATATAATTTATACAATTTGATAAATAAAAAATCAAGTTGATTTAAAAATACTCACATCAAAAACAACTGAATTGTTCTTTTCGTATACAAAACCTCGACATTCTACAATTTTTGACTGATCAAATAACTTAGCAGGGCAGTTGTCCAGCGTGCCATTAGTACCCACGTTACGATATGCAAATCTTTGGCAGCTGGAAAATCCGGAGCTTGTCCGTGGTACAGCATTTAAAATCCAGGCAGGATCATATTTTTGTGTTTTACTGTTTTCATTGCATTCCGGAATCCAACATCTACAAAATTTTTTACTACGTTTTATATAGATTCAACGATGTGCCTTTGTCTATTAAAGTCAATAATATAATGTAATAATACTATATATTGCAACCCGCAACATCGTTGGCATCGACTTTAAATACACTCATATATTGCTTTACTGCTATTTCCGAAGGAATTTTTATTTGATTTTATGTTAGGTATTTAAATAAGCGTAACCAGTATTTAATCAATATTTATGCAGGAAATTGGCTGTGAAAGCTTAACAGAACTACAGACAGGCGAAAATAAGAATTGAATTGATTTGCAAAAAAAGTTGAAAAAAAAAAGGTTTTTGAATACATATTTACATACACTTTCACAATACACACGACTTATCACGATGACACAATTAGCTAATAATTATTAGCTAATTATATATGCTGAAATGAATTATTGATAAGTAAAAGTCTTAAGGTCTTAAGTTAAAACTTTGAATTTTCTGTTCTTGATTAAATGTAATTTGAATCAATTTTAAAATAAATTGCTTCATATTTTTTGATAAAACATTATTCCTGACAACAAATCAGTTCGGAAATTTTATCAGATAGATTGGACACATTTTCTTAGGTGATGAAATGTCTTAGTTTATTACTGCAACACACTACCAAATTTTCTTACTATATTCACTAGTTACCTGTGAGGTATTGCAGCTGCCGAGAAGATGAATTCACTCATAAAAGCGGACATCATTATGGGCACGGTGACCAATAAAATTATTCGCATCTGAAATCTACCAAGCTGTCCGAGCTCGTTAACAAGCACATCGTCCAAATCCAAAGGTTTTTCAAAAACACTTTGATTATTTTCATTCGCTTCACACTCCATTGATCCCGAAGGCGAGTTCATCTCAATATCACGGTCTCCACGCATTTAGTTCAACTATATGAAAGCCCGGTTATTTTCGGAGCACGCGGCGAACCGGTGCAAGTGCTTTGTCCGAATGAGCTATTTAGCTTAGTAGGTCAATCATCAGTTTCATAAATGGTACCATCATGTTCATATTGATTCATTGTTTATCTTTATTAATCAGTTCGACGATCTAATTGTCCGCCAATTTATTTCTCCGTACTAACGTTACGTTAAATGAATTTGCGTCCTTGTTATGGGAAGTATGTTTATTATTTATTTATTTATTTATGTATAACAGCATAAACATAAATATATGCATTTTTTAGATCTAAGCATAAACAAGTCAAGAACCACAATGTTCCTTGAGGCTAATATCACCTCATACAGAACTTGTAAGTTAAAAAAATAATAATTTAATAAAAATAAATATAACTAATAAAAACAGCAACACCATAAAGTAGGAAAGACAATGTATAACAGCAGTGTAAAAATACTATTAAAAAGGCTAAACAGAAAGCCTACTATACTGTTGAGGATTACTTAGAAGATAAGAATGCGTAAATATAGCTAGTCTACGACCCTGTACAAGACATTAATAAGTAAATGTAATAAGAACTATTCTTTGAAAAAGCAACCGCCGAGTTTCTTGCTGGCTCTTCTCGGTAGGCACAGCTTTGCTAACCAGCAATAGAGTTGACAATTCAAAAGAACTTGTTTACAAGTTTGAATTTGAATGCATTAACCTGCATTCACATGAAAATTTGAATAAAAAAATTACAAATAAAATTAATTAATTATACATAATAAGTATCAGAACCAGATGTTACAGAACAATACACTCAAAGTTGTTTAAATGATAAGACATTTATTGAATGACTTGCGTAATAATTTTTGTAGCGGTAAGGAATACGCTTGAGTGAAACAAGCGGTCAGAACGTAAGGGCATTGTATAGTATGTTTATTGCTATATTAATAATAAACTGCGCCAAAATCTTCGTTTGCAACTACTCAAATATTAAAATATCTTTATGTACTTGGTGTTTTTTATATTCCCGAAGGATTTATCAGGAATTTTTTTATAGTATAAGTTAACCCCGTAAGCTCCAACATTCCGCTGGATCAAGACTGATGAAACTTGATAAAATCGAGTCCTATAATCTGTGCTAAAATATAGGACAAAATATACTACTATATTTTAACTTCTTCATTTATGCAAACGTGTTCGTAAACACTGCTTGTTGTCTGTAAAGTGATTTACGTACTATCCATGTTTGATTGAGATGACCGAAGATAAAATTATAATCGTACTTTGAGTACTTGTACTAAGAGTACAAGTTTAAGAGGTAAAAAAAATGTAATTAAGTTATTATTGCTTTTTTTTAATATGTTGTAACGAATATCAATATATACTGGAAAATCCAGTTGAAGCTGAAAAAAGAATAATCATCTGTCTAAATGCAAATAAACGTATTTATTTAATGGATAACTTTTTACAAACCAGGCCACGCGTAAGACGTCGTGTTTAATATTATTGAAACGATAGTTTGTAATTTAAATCACTTGGTCTAACTATGTGTTCAGTTAAGAATTCGAATTCGACTTCCCTAAGATTTCTGCTTCATATAAAGTGTCCGGTAACTTCGTTCCCAGAGTTTCTGGCAGCGAGAGTACTAGAATTCCAGCGAGGAGGCCCATTCCACTAAACATCGCTGAAGGCAGGCCGTACCAGTATTGGGTCTGAAATTTCGGATAATTATTTATGGATAACCATATCCATTAGAAACCATTGTAACCATATTAAAGCGCCGTTACACAAAACACATGCCTAAAATCCACGCAAATTATTTTGGCTCATTATTAATTATACTAACGTTTGGAATTCCCTTTCAGCACGAACCACGGCTTAGAGTTTTGTGTAAAGGGCTGGTGGTATGACTGTAATAGTCATCACACCGTCAGAAATTGGCTCACACAATCAGAGTCATATCATTTTAGGGTGCCTATACTTTAAGTGGTTCTATTCAATCGTAATATAGGTGGAGGCTATTTATATAAGCTGTTCACGATTTATCTTTATGCTTTGAAAATATAACTCTGAGAAGAATTTTTGATGGGCTTAGCAATGAGTCACGTTGAGGAGGAAGATGTCTTCTCTATGGAGGGCAACTTTCCTCTTGATCCACGTACAATGAGTGACTGTCTTAATGAATAAGTTCTTTAATTTTTAGCGTGAGTAACTGACACGTGCATGATAGTAACACACAGTTAAGACATTCTTAGTCTTTTTCAAGTTCCGTAGAGTCACTTATTTGCTTAGTGATATCTCATTTGTTTTAATATCATCAGAGAAGGCCACTATTGAGGAAGAAAATCCGTCTATTATGTTTTGTACACTGTTTCACACCTGAAAAGTTAGGTGTGAAAGTGTTAGATTACAACCAAAAATTAAAAAACAGAATCAGTTTTATGTATTCTTCAATTCAGAAATATTGGTTGCGTAATTTGAGTACGACGATCGACCAAACGTATTGATGATTATATTGTATGATTTGTTTTGACGACTGCTCGGTTCAATTTCTTCAACCTAGGCAATCATTTTTTCCAATTATAACGCCGCATGATCGTCAATCTATTTTATGAGCGTCTGTTTGCGGCTAGTCGAGTTTTCCATCAATAACCGTTTGGTCAACGTCACACGATTCGGTCGTGTAGCAAATATTTGTTATCTTTATTTAGAGTAAATGATATTGAACCAAGGTGCGTGTTATGTGGCAATTTGAAATCTGCATAAGTTCAAAAAACGGCCCACTCTATAAAACAGATCCTTCGGACACGGATAACATCGTAAGGTAAGTGATGCCTGATAAGTTATATTGCTCAGAAAAAATGGATATATTCAAAACTGTCCAAGAAGTATCTATCAATGGTGTTCAACCGCAATTTAGGTCTCTGGAACTTAGAAAAGTGATCCTATAAATTAATCAGCTAATGTAATCAATTCTGTAAGAAATTCCTTAGTCTTAGTCTGATTCAAGTACTCATTATAATTAGAACTCGGGTCACTACTGATATAATTTCCTTAATCTGCGTCAGAAGTCGCAATCCATATAATCAGATTTCCTTTATAATTCTCCGAAGAATGTAGTGTGTAATAAACTCTAATATAAAACGGTGATAACGTACAAATACTGGCGTAAGCGGTGCAGCAATGGTACCGAGTCGACCGATCATTGAAGAAAAAGCCACGAAAGTTTGCCGATACTCAGTTGGGTACAGTTCTGACGTGTAAAGATAGAGTACTGACATTACCATTGAGATTCCAAACTTGCCAAGCAGGTAAGTGATTAGCCGGATCGAGATAATATCTGAAAGTATATCACATTTTATTATGAAATTCTCAATTCATTTCGCTAACGTAAAAAGAAACGAAAACCAGTTTTTTTGACTCCATTTATCGATTAATGAAAATACTAATTATAACAAAATTTAATGATAAGAAACGTACCATCAGGAAGGAATATGAAAATGATGTTACATAACGCACTAAACAGGAACCCTGAAGAAAGTGTTCCCCTTCTGCCGATTCTGTCGAGAAATAGTACACCAGTAAAAATGCCGGGGATTTCCACGGCACCCGTCAACATGTAACTCAAATGTTTAGTACTGGACAGACTGATAGAGTTAATGGACAGCCCGTAGTAAACGAAAGTGCCAGCGATCCACAAAATGGGCGTCGTGCATGCTCTCCTCAATAATATCGAACTGCGAAAGACTGTTCGGATCAAGCCAAATTTTCGTACCTGATAATAAAATGTAAAAAATGTACACAATATAAAGTGTTTTCTATACATATGTTCAGTACATAAAAGCATCAACTAGGTACCTCTAAATGTGCCAAACGCACTTGTGCAGGGTTCAATATAGCCTTCATTGAATCTTCACTGATTGTTTTTTTATTTACTTTAGCTACGGTTTCTAATATTCTTCTCGCTTCAGCATACTTTTTTCTTGAGAGCAACCAACGAAAACTCTCAGATAGAATCCAGTAATAAACAAACATGCATAGACACGGGATACCTAAAGTTATGGTCAAGTAGCGCCAATAGTCAATGATCCAAGCTATACCGCCCAGTACCACTTGTCCCAAGGAGTACATCGACATCAATGTTGCACTTATAAGGACTCGATATTTTGGGCCTATAAGTTCGGCGGCTGTAAATAATGACAAAATCGTATGTAGGGAAATTTCATATTCTTAAATTGTTGTTCATTGTGAAGTATGGTTGTGAATGATAAAAGCGGAAGTTGATCTCATTTTAAACGTAGCCTCAACTCTTGAACGCTAAATCTTCTAGATTTGTTAGAATTTGTCTTGGTGAGATTATTAGGAAAGATTCGACAACATCGCCTGTTTATTATGGGTTTATTGACTTCTTTAAACGATACGAAAAAACATTATAAACAGATACCTAGTATAAACGCTGAGGTGTAAACACTAGCTCCCAATATAGTCTGCGTCATTTGTAGGCTGACGTACATTATATAATTAACAGAAAAAGATCGAACGATAGCAATGAGACCCAAGTTGAAAGCGTTGAAGATTAGAGCAATCCTGCGACCGAAACGATCAGAAATATAGCCAGTAATAGGAAGTCCGATTAGTATGCCAATGCTGTTGAATGTTCCCGCTAATACACGGAGCCATTCTCGACATCCTAGATCAAACTGAAATGAAATATTGTTAAAAATTTGGATCATTATTGGTTAAAATTATTTGTAAATTAAAGAAAACGTTGTGATGGCGATTAAGCATATCACTTATATAAGATATGTATAAGGAAAGAGTTTTTATAATTATTATCAAAAAAAGAATCTATTATAAAACTTTAATTATGCTAGTACTAGAACACATTACGCATTGAAAGTTTATCCGAGCTATAAAACCCTTTTAAATTAAAACCCTTAAATTGGAATTTAGGGTCGTCATATTATATTTTTTGAAAATTGCTGATTTCCCTTCCATCTAGTGGCAGTTGCTTTAAGATTTGACGATTTAAAAATACTTATGAAAGTAGATCAATAAAGAATATTTTGAATTCGAATATTAATCGATTTTTGTGATTTTTTTTAATTTATAGAATTAGGCGTCACTTTGCGGAGATCCGTACAAAAAATTAATAATGAAACTACTTTGCTATTTTGGTCAACGGATTGCAAAGTTGACTATTGAGTTTGTGATAACGTACTTGTGTAGTGCTTCTGTATTGTGGTGGCGGTAGTAGAGGTTGGTGTATGTTTTTCTACGAATCCCGCATGTGTCAGGTATGAAAATGGATAGTCCACTCTACCTTTTAACCATTATATATATTTTCTATTAACTTAATCGCGGATTATAACAAAATAATTTCATTATCTATGTTGTTATTGTTTTGTTTATTGGTTATTATTTTGTATGATTTTATTATTAAAATTTTCACAAAAAATAATCGTTTTAACGCAAGATTTGTTCCAGATAAATAATATAATATCTTTTTGTTTGAAATTTGATACTCACTTCGTATATGTCGGCGCGTGGCTAGGCTGTCTGTCCATATTAACTTCGTCACATCACAATATTGAATAAAAGTCACAATGATTTTAACGCAAATCACTTTTATTATAATTTTTAAACTTGAAACTACCTTACAACACAGCAGTAATACAACAAAATGTCCCCCGCCATTGTAACAATAATCCCTCCTATTTACAATCGATTTAGTTACCATTTTCTCAATATATTTATTTTGAACAGTTATAAATTACAAATACAGTCGCTTTTCCAATTTAAACACTCTTACTTTTATTACAATCTTATCACATAGTTTGTGATATTTTAAATATTTTATTTAATATAAAACTTTATAAGCAGAGGGAAATGTGTAGTCAAATGTTAAATTATTTATTATAGAATTAATGGAAACATTTCCAGTCTTACAAGTACAGTCTTAAATAGCTTTAATATAAAGAAATATTATTTTTAAACAAATTTATGTAAAGCAATAAATTATTTTACCTAGTGAAAGATAGTTATTAATATTATCAAAATAATACTAATTTCAAATAAACCTAATCTTTACAAATACAATAACTGATAATTTATTTAATTAATATTTATAGAATTTGCTATATATAATAATTAGTGAAAAACAATGTAATTTTATATATGAGAAATATTATGACCAAAATTCTATAAATAAGAACCTGTGAAAAGCATATATAAATATTATAATTGCTTAATTAATCCTAAATTAATTAAACAATTCAAATGTTATATTCTTTACATAACAATTAATCTTAAATATTTATAAAAACTTATATAAATCTCTAAATTCATCAGGTTAGTAGCTTTTATGTTCGATAGATGTCGCAACTGAAATTTACTATTTGAAATTTAGAATCGTTGCTAGATGGCGCTATATGACAGCGCCCACACGGCCATACTGACTCAAGCGCGCTCTCTGCGCTTGCCTCAGGTGTTATTGTTGAAGAACATATCACAAATAAAAAAGAAATACAATTTACCTTTATGAAATATTTAATACCTTATATATTAAATTTTACAATAAACATCAGAAGCAAAGTGAAACAAATCTCTAAGAAAATTATAATCATTTTATATCAATATCAAAATCGTCTAACACGTCCCATTGATTATTTTATTAATCTACTTAATACTACTACTTAATTCTACTGTTTAATTCTACTACTTAATTCTACTAGGACAATATCAAAGTCAAATCAAAATCATTTAGTAATAGTATTATCAGACATTCATTCGTCTAGCCTCGTTGGTTAATATGATAATTCCATGTTTCCCTTTTTATTATTTATTATTATTATTTTTTTTTTTTTATTTATTTATTTATTTATTTATTTATTTTTTACGCCACAAATTCAATTGGCATCACCCTAGGATGAGCGCACAAGGCATCAACCCTTATTGGGAACTAGCTAATCAAAAGGCATCACCCATACGGGATCTAGCCAACACACAAGGCGCACCCACACAGGGATCTAGCCGTCACATAAGGCGCACCCACACAGGGATCTAGCCGTCACATAAGGCGCACCCACACAGGGATCTAGCCGTCACATAAGGCGCACCCACACAGGGATCTAGCCGTCACATAAGGCGCACCCACACAGGGATCTAGCCGTCACATAAGGCGCACCCACACAGGGATCTAGCCGTCACATAAGGCGCACCCACACAGGGATCTAGCCGTCACATAAGGCGCACCCACACAGGGATCTAGCCATCATATAGGGCGCACCCATACTGGGATCTAGCCTTCAAGACCGGGAAAAGGAAACGCGCGTTGGCCAGACGGCGTTTTAAGGAAGGATAGTTGGATAAGGTATCACAATTATAATATTATAATTACAGAAAAAAAAAAAACACTTCACAAATATTGATGTAAATCAACACAAGAGCTAGGAACTTTTAAAACAGGTCACTCAGATGAAGGTACGTCTGAGCTAATACTATTCGCCGACACGGCCGATTCATCGCCCAAATCATTATCAAAAGGATCTGCTAGAGATAAAGGGGCAGCTCTTAGGGAATCATGACTGGCAATTTTTTCAGAACTACCGCGGAGATTAACATGTTTGATTTTATATCTATCGTTAGGTAAAACCTCTTTGACTTCCATAGGACCCTCAAATTTTGGTCCTAATTTAGTTGTGTGACGTTCGTGACGCCGAAATAACACAAAATCACCAGGTTTGAAGTGATCAATTTTTGCTTTCCCTTTATCAAATCTAGCTTTATCCTGAAGAGATCGCTCGTCCATCCTTATTTTACATTTAGAACGCAATGACTCGAGATCATCAATTGATTCATCATCATCAATTTGTATAAGCTTTAGACCGGGTGGTGAGCATTTTTTTCCAAATAAAATTTCCATAGGGCTTTTGCCTGTACTTTTAGACACTGTACAATTAATTGCGAGTTGTAACTCGTTAATAGCAGAATGCCAAGGTTTGTTAATTTCAACAATAGACATATGGTCTTTGATTATTTTCATAATACGTTCGATTTGTCCATTGGCTCTGCTAGCACCTTTGGCCACTACGTGGTGCTGAATATTATATTTATTACAAAATATTTTAAAATCTGCAGATGTCATACTTTTATCTTGATCAGTTATAAAACGTGATGGAGTTCCGAAAATGGTAATTAAATTTTGAAAGCATTTGATCGCAGTTTCGGTTGTTCTATCGTTAGTGTAAATCATATGAACATATTTCGTAAATGCATCAATAAAAACAAACGCATATTCTGTTTCATTACGTTTACCATTCATTCGACCAGTTATGTCACCGTGGACAGTATGAAAAGGAATGGCGATTTTATCTATGGGATGCAAAGTAACTTGCCGGGCACCAGAAAAACCTTTTCGTACTCGACAAGAAACGCAATTTTCTACAAATTTCCTAACTAATTGTGACATATTGGGAAACCAATATTGTTCTCTTATTTTTTGAAGGACTTTTTCCCAACTAAAATGTTGGAGGGTGTCATGATAGTGACTTATTAGGTTCCATCTATAATTACGAGGGACAATAACGAGTTTATGAGTTTTATTATCTATTTGCACTTTCCGCCTTAACAATTTATCCTGCAATATTATGTATGTATCCGCAATTGATTTAGGAATCGTATCGCCTTTTAATCCTTCTACAATTTTAACTAAATTAGGGTCACGTTTTTGTTCAATAAGTAGCCAATTATGATCAATTATCGTTGTATTAACCATTAATTTCAGAGGTTTAGTCACGCTTATTGATTGAAAGATTTTCTTTTGTTTTGTATTAAGCTCCTCTGTAGGATTACGACTAAAAAAATCTGCGTGCGAAAGTTTATTGCCTTTACGATACTCTATATCAAAATCAAAATTTTGTAAATATGCCCACCACCGATGGACTCTAGGAGTTAATTCACTTTTACTCCTAGATGCTTTTAAAGAATTGCAGTCCGTTACCACTTTAAAAGGCCTACCATGTAAGAAATGTCTGAAGTGTTTAATAGCTTTAACAACTGCTAGGGTTTCTAATTCGTAAGAGTGGTACCGACTCTCGCAATCAGTAGTTCTCATGCTAAAATAGGCGATTACCAAAGGGTTTTGTTGTACCCTCTGAATTAGAACAGCACCATAACCGATTGAACTAGCGTCAGTGTGAAGTTCAGTCGTTAAGTTGGGGTCAAAAATAGTCAGTATGGGGGAAGAGGTAAGGTAGTCAATAATTTCCTGTCTAGCTAACTCGTGTCGTTCAGTCCATTTAAAAGGCACATTAGTTTTAGTTAACTCGTATAATGGAGACATTTTCGTAGAAAAATTTGGTACGAATTTTCTAAAATAGCCGGCTAGCCCATTAAATTGACGGACTTGTTTAGCATTTTTGGGTATTGGACATCTCGTTAGAGCTAATATTTTATTTGGACTTGGTTTAACTGTTCCGTTTTCTATGATATTTCCCAAATATTCAATTTGGGTCTTGAGAAATGAACATTTTGTTACATTAAGTGAAAAACCTGCCTCCGTAAGTCGGTGTAATACATTTTTTAGATTTTGTAGCCCCTCTGGAATTGATTCAGATATAACGAGGATATCATCCACATAAACAAGTGCAATAGTATCTTTATAATCCCCCAACGCTTTGTTTATAGCCCGCTGATAGACAGACGGGGCATTGCAAAGACCAAAAGGCATACGTAAATATTCAAACTGCCCGTCAGGAGTCACGAAAGCAGTCTTCTCTATTGAGCTAGAAGATATCGGGATACCATGAAAACCAGCGGCCATGTCTAAACGAGTAAAATATCGTGCTTTTCCGAGTTTATCAATTTGGTCAGCGATTAAAGGCAAAGGAAAGTGATCTCTGTGGGTATTCGCATTTAATTCACGGTAATCTACACATAGTCTATCCGATCCATCTTTTTTTTTTACTAATAGAATAGGGCTGCTGAAGGGGGATGAACTGTCACGAATGATGCCGTTATTTTTCAAATCTTGGATTATATTTTTAACTTTATCGCGCTCTAATGGAGATAATCGATAGGGACGTCGTTGAACTATCTTATCTGAATTTTTCAAACGGATCTCTAATTCTCCAGTAGTAATTTTAGAAACTCGATTTCCTGTAGTAAAATTATCTTTAAATTTATTTAGGATAATTTTTAACATTTGGATTTCATTTTCATTAGTAATATCGGTATCAAGATTAAATGTTGGATCGTCATTTACTGTACATTCATTAATCAAAAAATACCGCGTAATTGATAATCTATTTTTGTTGATTGTAACACTAAGACCTGGAACTTTTAATAAGTCAAAACCAATAAGTAAGTCAAATTGTATTTGCGAATCTCTAACAACGTAAAATTCTAGTTCAATAGGTGTATTGTCTATGGTTACTAAAGTGGTTATACTCAGATTTGAAATGACAGGTGACTCGCCAATTCCGGAAAAAGAAATATCAACATTTTTTCGTTTTCCAGGCATAGAGAGAGCAATACTTTCCTTAACTAATGAACAATCTGCACCGGTGTCAAATAAGCAAGAATAATTTTTAGGGCCTATTTTGACAGTGATCATGCTACGATCTGAATTAAAAGGACTGCAACAATTGATGCTTTTATTTTGAGTTTTTATTCGTTCATCATTTTGCCGCCGGAAACAATTTTTTTCAAGATGCCCTCTTAGGTGACAATAATTACACTTAATTATACTGCCACCTGTTCTTCCCAGGGGATGTGAATTTTTTGTATTAGGGGAATGAACATGTGACACCGAGGTACTAGAAGTTGGCTGTGACCTATATTTACAATCGCGAGAACGATGTCCAGGCTTATTACAAGTAAAACAAGTAATGACCTCCCTCTTAGAAGAACCGGGCTCGATGAAACAAGATTTTTTATTATCTGATCTTTCTGTTTTAGGGGCTTCTATTTTCCGTTTACGAAAAGTTTTAAGAACTGATATTAACTTGGGGAAAGAATCAGGCGTATTTCGCAATAACTCAGATCGTACGAACTCAGGGTAAATACCTGTGATTAATGCGTCTACCATTTCTGCATCTGAAGCCTCTGGCCTGACCCTTTTGAACAGAGTCCACGCTGTAGTGGCGTACTCCGCATAAGTAGTGGCTTGCTCTGAAGTGTATGCTCTCCATTTTTGAACATCATCAGCATATCGGAATTCCCTGGCAAAAGTTTGGATTAATTCGGTTTTAATTTGATCCCACGTGGTAGAGCTAAGAGACCACGTGTCTGCCCATTTTTTTGCTCTTCCTTTTAATTGTAATATCGCCTTCGTACGGGCTTCATGCAATGGAATATTGCATTTTGAAATTATCTCATCTACATGAGAACACCAACATCTTATGTCATGAGATCGTTCATCTGGATCAAACGGGGGCAAATAAAAATCGTATCGATATCGAGACGGTAAATCCACAGAAGAAAGGGCGGTAGTAACAGCACTGACCGCTGCTTGCTTAGTAATATTATTAACAAGGCTCATAACCTGTTCCATGGTGAACGTTGGATCTGGAGGGTGTGGTACCGGATCACCGGTTGGTGATCCCACCGCTGCTGTCGGCGCGTGGCTAGGCTGTCTGTCCATATTAACTTCGTCACATCACAATATTGAATAAAAGTCACAATGATTTTAACGCAAATCACTTTTATTATAATTTTTAAACTTGAAACTACCTTACAACACAGCAGTAATACAACAAAATGTCCCCCGCCATTGTAACAATAATCCCTCCTATTTACAATCGATTTAGTTACCATTTTCTCAATATATTTATTTTGAACAGTTATAAATTACAAATACAGTCGCTTTTCCAATTTAAACACTCTTACTTTTATTACAATCTTATCACATAGTTTGTGATATTTTAAATATTTTATTTAATATAAAACTTTATAAGCAGAGGGAAATGTGTAGTCAAATGTTAAATTATTTATTATAGAATTAATGGAAACATTTCCAGTCTTACAAGTACAGTTTTAAATAGCTTTAATATAAAGAAATATTATTTTTAAACAAATTTATGTAAAGCAATAAATTATTTTACCTAGTGAAAGATAGTTATTAATATTATCAAAATAATACTAATTTCAAATAAACCTAATCTTTACAAATACAATAACTGATAATTTATTTAATTAATATTTATAGAATTTGCTATATATAATAATTAGTGAAAAACAATGTAATTTTATATATGAGAAATATTATGACCAAAATTCTATAAATAAGAACCTGTGAAAAGCATATATAAATATTATAATTGCTTAATTAATCCTAAATTAATTAAACAATTCAAATATTATATTCTTTACATAACAATTAATCTTAAATATTTATAAAAACTTATATAAATCTCTAAATTCATCAGGTTAGTAGCTTTTATGTTCGATAGATGTCGCAACTGAAATTTACTATTTGAAATTTAGAATCGTTGCTAGATGGCGCTATATGACAGCGCCCACATATACAACTGAATTATTGTTTGCATATACAAACCCCTCACAGGCGATGGTTTGCGAATGGTTAAAAAGGCTCGCCGGGCAGTATTCCAGTGTACCTTTACTTTCAAAGTCTATCGGAGCGTATCTAACACAACTCGCGAATCCTGAGTTGGTTTCAGGTACAGCGTTAAATATCCATTCAGTATCATAACTATGCGTATTATTATTCTCGCCGCATTCTGGTATTTGACATCTAAAGTAAATCCCAATATTAATTAGCTCGATGAAATTTCTACTATCTTCATATCTGTTCTTATGGTATAAGTTGTGGTCTTGTTGCCGTCTGTGTTTATAATTTCATGGCTAATCCACGAAAGCGATATTGATAAAAATAATGAATGCATACTTAAAGTTAAATATTTTATTTCATTATTTCATTTAATTCAGTGTTGCCACTTTTTAGAAGTAAAAATAAGCTAATTTCAGATATTTTTTAACAGTTTATTCGTGATAACCGAACGGGGAGACGTGTTTTTTTTACAATGGAGTTTGTAAAAACTAAACCTTAACTAAATTCTTGACACCAATTTTGAGTGAACTCGAACCTAGTCCGATACACAATTGACAAAGATCTGTCCCCTACGATGTACTAAATAGACAACTGAGAACTATACAAGTTTCTAATACGTACCCAAGACTATTGTGGTAAGCCCATGCACACACCAATGATATTTTAAATTAAAACTTATATCACTCGAATATAGCACTCATAAGTGCTATTGATATTTACAATTTATCGCGCTCTTTTCGGTAAAGGATAATGTCATGAGGAAAACTACGTATCTCAAAAAAAAATCTGCTATCAATCCACATTGTAGACATATAAGTTTTAAGATCAAACCTTTCTCCCATAATAGAAAGAGAAGGGCTTTATCCAACATCGGAAGAGGTCTCCTTTACCTTTTTATCCACACATAAAGAGATATGTACATACTGAACGCATATAGCTATGTTATATACCTGATTTAATCAAGGTTTAAGTACGACTTTCTTATTCTGCTGAATAATAATCAAATAAATAAATGTTTCCTGCCTTCGTTTGAACGAACGCCGTGTGGTATCCGGCAGAAAAGAATAGACCACCCTTCTTTCTTACCGAGGTATCGTAAGAGGCGACTAAGGTATGTGCCGTGTGGTATCCGGCTGCATAGAATAGACCACCCTCAGTTCTTACCGAGGTGTCGTAAAAGGCGACTAAGGTCGTTGACGTCAGGCAGGCGGCCGGTCGTTAAACACGTTGCCAAATTAAGTGACAACATGTTTATAACATGTTGTGCTGACCCCACTTAGAGTAGGATAAGGGCAGGAGAATGATGATGATGTCTTTGTTTGAACGAAGAGACGAAAATTATACCTTATATAAATTTATAATCGCTCTACTTAGGCGTCTTAAATAGGCAATTGATTCAAATTAAAAATATTCTTTATTCAAGTAAACTTGTAAATAAGTGCTTTTGAATCGTCAACTACTAACTAACTACTGGTTCGGAAAACTGTTCCCACCGAGAAGAGCCAGAAAAAACTCCGCGGTTGCTCTTTTTAAAATATAATTCTTATAACTAGTTACATTTAGTCATTACTGTCTTGTAGGGCAGAACTGCAGCTATATCCACACATTCTTATCATCCAAGTAATCTTCAATAGTACAGCTTTCTGTATTAGCTTCTTATGGACAGTGTTTTTAAATTGCCAAGACTAAAATTGATTTCGGAATTTTATTATAGAATCTTAAACCCATACCCACAAACGATTTACGTACTTTTGCTAGGCGCAAAGCAGGAGTCGCAAGCTTATGTCGGTTCCTACTATGTCTATTATATACATCAACTATCATTTTATAATTCTTTATATTTTTATGTACAAAAATTAAATTGCTAAAAAATAAACTGTGAAGAAAGACTAATTAAGATTCACATTTAATGCTCACCTATGTGGTATAGCTGCTGCTGAAAATACGTATTCATTTCTGAAACCTGATAACACAATAGGTATAGTGAGCAGGAGAATGTTGCGCAGCTGAAAGGTACCAAATTCTCCTAACTCATTTTTTAACAATTCATCCAGACTCATTGGGTTTTTAGCGCTGTTGCTATGTTTATTTTTGTCATCCTTTCCCTTGAGAGGAGTAGTTTTTACATGGAAATTACTCTGATCTATCGACATTTGATGCACCTCGATTACGTTGTTAGCTTATAGTGCACTGGGTGATATAATGATAATGATATACTTGACAAAATATAGGGTTCTGCGCCTGATGCAAAAATCTCTATATCAGTCCGACAGTCTGTCTGTCTCACGACCAATCCGCTGGATCAATGTTAATAAATTAGATGCAATTGAACCTTACACCCGACTAACATATATTATAAAAACCAGTTTATCCCTAAGGGAACGGAAACAATTTTGTATTTTAATTTTGTTTAAGTATACGCAGATGTAATTGCGGATACCGCTCGTGTTATGTAAATTATCACAAAAAGTAATTTTATTTATAAAAACCTAACTTCACGCATTTTTATAATTTGATAATATTAGTTTGGATTAAGTGAGTGTGCAAAGGAATTTTAAGAAACTTGATTGTAGTAATATTTCTATTTGTAAGGAATATTCAATGCAGAAACTATAACAGAACTACTTTGCTATAATGCGCGTGTGTTAAGCGAATGCATGCAATGCTAAATGTATGAAGCAGGCAAAATTCACGTACCTTACCAACCTCCAATCCTCCTGATGATGCGAAGGGCGAAGCAATCGTAGAGATTTTGGTGCTATTTGTGTGTATTGCTTGTGTGTGTGTGGCTGGCTTCTTTGGATACGTGTGGTGACGAAGCTTGCGACTCCTGCTTTGCGCCTAGCAAAAGTACGTAAATCGTTTGTGGGTTTGGGTATAAGATTCTATAATAAAATTCCGAAATCATTTTTAGCCATGCCATTACAGCAGTTTAAAAACACTGTTAAACAGAGGCTGATACAGAAAGCCTACTATACTGTTGAAGATTACTTAAATGATAAGGATGTGTCGATATAGGTGCACTTCTACCCTGTACAAGACAGTTATAAATAAATGTAACTAGTTCTAAGATTTATATTTTAAAAAGAGCAACCGCCGAGTTTCTTGCTGGCTCTTCTCGGTAGGAACAGCTTTCCAAACCAGCAGTAAAGTTGACGATTCAAAAGCACTTGTTTACAAGTTTACTTGAAAGAATATTTTTTGAAGACTTGTCCTTCATGTGTAAGGTACGTGAATTTTGCCTGCTTCATACACTTAGCATTGCATGCATTCGCTTAACACACGCGGATTATAGCAAAGTAGTTCTGTTATAGTTTCTGTAATATGGAATTCCGCGAAGTAACAAACTAAGAAACAATAAAAAAATATTTAACGCATGGATTCAGTTCTGTCTTAACCGAAACTTTTATCTTAATCAAGATACCGATAATGAAGACAATGTGAGAGACGGTGAAACACTTATGAATTTAATAAGTAAACAAAACGATATCTTCTATTATGTAATAGAAATTAGCTATTGAAATTCGGATAAAAAAAAATATTTCAAAATGGGCAAGAAGTTGATATGCAATTTGAAAAAAATGCAATGGCACCCCCATTAATATGAAGGAAAATCAAGTTCAAATTCAGAATATTGAATTGTCTTTTATGAGCACTTTGCAGACGTCAAATTTTAACGAATCCTACAAAGGGTTCAGAAAGGTGCTGTTACCGTTAAGAAACAGCAGGAAACACGGCGGTCAATCATTAGAACTTTTTTTTAATTATCAATATTTTCAAAAGCAATAAACAACATTAAAAGGAGGTACAAGTTACTGCCTGTAGCCGTAAACAAATATTATAATTCAAGATCTAACAATAACTTATAAATGTGAAAATAAGATAAACGTCATCATAATAATTTAATTTATATCATTTCATTTCATTATATATATTATAAACTTTCGATTTTGTGTGGAATTTTACTTATTAATGAAGCGCCTAACAATAATTAATAGCTAATTTATCTCAAATAAATAGTGCTATTATATCTTTTTTAGTCTGCATCTAAATCGCACCTTTAGTATTAAATTGACCTAAATTAAGTTAGATATATTGTAATACTTATTTAAATGCCATCTATGTCATTATGATATGTATATAACTACTAAAAAAACTAGTAATTTTTTTCTCTTCCAAGTTATGGATTTCTTTAATGCTCACGAGTTTTGTAGGCGTTACGGTGCGATTAATTGCAATTTGCCGCAAAATATTTTTTTTGGAATTAGGTCACTTTAATAGTAAGAGAGTAATTTAAAAAAAAATTATTATAGAATCGCTTGAGAATAGAAGTAAAAATTTTTCAACCTCGTCTTAAGAACTTCTTTGACCTAAAGGTTATTTCTAAGAAATTATTTGTCTTATGTGTTACGTTTTTATGAGTTTTACCTTTTTATTAATCGACTAGTTGTACCACTTCGCGTTAAAAGTGTTAAAACACACTACACTACGTGTTTTTGATGGTCCCTAAGGAAAAAACAGGATTTTTCCTTCCTGTTTCTATATATAAGCCGGTATATACTTGATTGTGTCAAACTATATCAATTTTCTTCCAACAGATCAGTTGTGAAATTGGAAGAAGTAGAAAGTATTGGTAATAATATGGACCAGATAAGTAGCAACGGTTTGCTATTGTTAAATTTTCTAGTAACATAAAATTTTAAAATAAAAAAATATCTAGTCGCGTCAATAAAAATGTACTCTTATTCGCTCACCGTGGACGAAGTCGTGGGCATCTCTAGTTCTTTTTAAATTTCCCTTCTGTATGTTCGTACCCGCAAAAATTGAAATCTAGTCTAATAATCGACAAGAATTTTTTGAACGCCCGTTGTTTAAGTTATTTTTTACAACGATAGATGGCGTTAGTAGTATTTTAAGTTACGCTATAGAGATGCTTTTTCTGACATATAAGTATGGAGGAAAGATTTTGTGACTCGAGTTTTGAGAGTTGTGCAATTCGTATACCTTTGAGTATTGTTTCGTAGGGTTTGATTCTTTGTCCTGCGTTGTTAATATTATGTTGTCGAGCAATAGATCACTCGACAGTGGAGTGAGGAGTCGAGAGTTAAGTAAGCGTTAGGCTTAATCTCTCTGTCTGATAATCTCTGATAATCTAATCTGTTGATCATCCAATTGTTTTGATTTGACTTAAGAGATTTGATTTTAGTAAGAGGAGATCCTGTAGAGATCCTTTAGAGCGCTCCTTTTACTTCTTTTTAATGTGCGAGTTGGCTTGATCAGATTGAAAGCAATTGGAATTTTTAATTAATGTTTTAATAGTAGTGTTTTATCTAACTCGTTTTTTTTCCGAGATTTATAAGAAGCAAAAAACTTAATTCAAACAGTAAAGCAGGCCTAGTATATGTAGCAATAAATGCAATGCAATAAAAAACTGAATACGTTAGATACTTAAATTTATTGAAGATATTAATTAATTTAATCTAAAATTATATTATAATTGACATTACAGGGTGTGATTGAAAAGTATCGAGACTTTTGTCGCACCGCCATTTAAAGGCGTAAAAAAAAATCAGGTGGTGATAGTAAATGAGCGTTGGAGTTAGCTTTTACAACCGCGACACTCCAAAGTTCACTGGCAATAGCAGTTTGGCAATTTAACTTTATACTTGTATTTCAAAATTAAATCTATCCACGGAAATACCAATTTGCATCTTTCTCATTTCTTGAATACCCACTTCTGAGCATTGCTCTTTTCATTTGGTCTGATGATCTAGCAGCTCCCTCCGAACTTTATAACATTATCATCCCACCTTACGAACCTCCACCACCTCTGCCGAAGCTTTTCTGGTGCAGGATCGTCATTTCAACACCTTGCCACCCCACCGTCCAACGTTACTTCGTTTTTTATTAGTCTCCTATTACCTTAGTTTCGCAACATGCTTAGCTAATGAGTAATATAGATTTTTCTTTGCATATCCATATTCATCACGTAGATATCAAGCCGCTGAACATTCAGTGTCCTATAATCAGATATCAATGCAATGCCCTTACCTAAATTTTTGTAGAAAATAACAATAATTTAAATTAATGATATTTTATTAGTACAAGCTTTAATAACAAAGCTAAAATCAAAACTAATTGGCTAAACAAAAATCACAAAATGGCTTACACAAAAGCAATAGAAGAACTCAAGTTAAAATCTTAATTGTAGTTGAAGTCATTCTTGATAAAATAGAGAAAAGTCAACCTAAGTGAATAGTAAATAACTTAGCAAAATTGATGTATCTTATTAATTTAATTTAATCTCCGTACGTACTAAATGTCAGTTGAGAAGCATGTGCTCATAAGTTTTGTACCCCTTACACGGTCTTCCGTGTAAGGGGTACAAAACATCACATACACATCGCATTCGTGTACATTTCGTGATTTAATAAACAGCGATTTTATTTCCATCAAGACACAAACATCGGATTGGGCACAATCGTCTATGTTCGTTTTATTTTTCCGTACGTCCATTACTATTATTTTTGCAACAATTGCGTAAATTTTCCAGGTAGCCACAAAAGGAAAAGTATTAGATAAAAGGCGTAAAACCCTTGTTTTGTTAATAAACAAATAACACGTAAATTATTCCTATGGACGGTGTCTTCATCTCGTTGGATTTTAAGGTCGGATTTCCATCATTCTGGTTTCCTTATCGCTTCCGCTTCGGCGAAGGTGTCTGGTAATTTTGTGCCTAACGTTTCAGGCTGCGTGAATACCAACAGCCCTGAGAGGACGCCCATACAGGCGAACATCATCGATGGAATGCCATGCCAATAGTTCATCTGGAAAATAGAAAAAAAATACTTTTTAATGTCAACTCTACTGGTTGTTCGGAAAACTGCTCTTACCGAGAAGAACAGGCAAAAAACTCCTCGATTGCTCATTTCAAAATATATTTCTCATTACTTTATTACATTTCATTATAATTATCTCAAAATATATCAATGCTCAATAATATAGTATTCATTCTATTTCAACCGAATTTTAATCATCATTTTAAACTGCTGGCAAATTCAAAATAATCGTTATTCAAGTAATCTTGTAAGGAAGTGCTTTTGAATCGTTAACTCTACTGCTGGTTCAACAAATACAACTGAAGATTATTTGGGTAATAGAAGTATATCTTAACTGCTACCCACCAAGCTGCAACGATTAACTTGTAACCATCAATCAAATTGTAAAATTTTAATTTTGAGGTAATCCGCCGAGTGTCTTGCTGGTTTTTCTCGGTAGAAGCGAACTTCCAAATCAGTGGTAGCTTCTTTAAAAACATTTGACGATTCAAAAGTACTGAAACAGTCAACTTGAATAGTGAATATTTTGAACTTGAATTTGAATGGTATAGTTATGCATCGTAACGAGTCTGGCGGTGATTGGTGATAATCTTGACGGATAAGCGGTGATGAGATGTTTTTGAGAGAGGTACTTACAAGGACAGGTGTAAGCGGTGCTGTGATAGCTCCTATACGACCCACCATAGAGGAGAAGGCGAGCAGCGTATGTCGAAACTCCGTCGGATACAATTCTGATGTGAACAGATACAATGACGTCATCGCCGTCGAGATACTGAACTTGCCCAGCAGATATATTATCAGACGGACCACTATCATATCTGAAAGTCAAATATCTATTGATTGCAACATCTTACAGATATAGATAAAATCGAAATAGAAATTTACATTTACTGATCTGATGATCATATTTATGGAAGACTAGTATTGATGAATACCGAGGTGTGGACTAAGGTAAGTTGGCCCGCTATTTGGTATCTGGCTGAGTAGAATAGACCACCCTCATTTCTTATCGATGTCGAAAAAGGCGACTTAGATAAGTTGACGTCAGGTAGGCAGCCGTTAAATAATAGCCAAAACATGTAACAACATGTTTTAAACGTGTTTTGCCGACCCCCTTTAAGAGTGGAATAGGGGCAGGAGAATGATGATCGGACTAGTGTTGATGAAATTTGGTAAAATTAAAGCTATATAAACCGGGCTCAGATATAAAATATAAAAATTACCGTTACTCCTTCAGGAAATTTAAAAAGCAGTACATCTTTGTTTAATTAAGGGTAATTTTAAAATTAATGCAAAAATACATACATATAATCGTACAACAAACTGTCTGTCAAACGTAATAGATAGATAGACCTTAGTTAGCTAGTCTACGATAGATCAGTTGGAATGGACGAGTTCAATGAACGTTCAAGTGCCTCTTCTAGCAAATGTCAATCAGCACTTGAAGATGGTAGTGTAAATAAAGGTCATTCTGTCACCGCAAGGAATATCTTGCCATTGGCGTGCCCAGGCATTGAACCGATACGCTCGCCTACCGAAATACATAAATAATGGTACCCGCAACTTCCTTTGTATCAACTTTTGTTTTTGAAAATACCCTCAATTATGTACCCAACAGACTTTCGATTATGGGTGTATATACATATGCGGTTAAAATGATATATGTTTATACTTACCGGTTGTCTATCATCCATAGCACAATTAATACCGTTGAGGACCAACGACCGTGTGTATTTGTTCCATCCATTCCATCCACCTGACCTCATCCCACTCTAAGTGAGGTCGGCACCACATGTTACAAACATGTTGTCATATGATTTGGCTACGTATTTTACGACTGGCCGCCTGCCTGACGTCAATTTACCTTAGTCGTATTTTACGAACTCTCGGTAAGAAAAAGTATGGTATATTCTACTCAACCGGATACCACACGGTGGGTCAACTTTCCTTAGTCGCCTTTTACGACCCCTCGGTAGGAAAGAGGGTGGTCTATTCTGCTCAACCGGATACCACACGGTGGGTCAACTTTCCTTAGTCGCCTTTGACGACCCCTCAGTAAGAAAGACGGTGGTCTATTCTACTCAGCCGGATACCACACGGCAAGTGCGTATTTGTTCCATATATATTTTATAAAACTAATGAAACTTACCGCTAGGTATAAAGATGAAGCCAATATTGCAGAGAGCACTGAAGAAGAAACAGGTTGATAATGTAGTTCTCCTCCCCACCCTGTCCAGGACAATGACTGCGGTGTAAAACCCAGGTATTTCGATGGCGCACGTCAATATATAGTTCAAATGCATAGTATCGGAGAGTCCTGTAGAGTTGATGGATAGACCGTAGTAGACGAACACTGTGGTAATCCACCAAATTGGCGTGGTGCATACTCTTCTTAGTAACACTGGGGACCGTAGGATACTTTTTAATAAACCAGGTCTCACAACCTGAAACCAAATAGAAATAGGTTTAAGTTATAAAGGAAGTATAGATAAATATAATTAAATTACTATAGGATATGCTTTGTAACTAAAAAGTGGAAAATGACGCGAAAATATTAGAATTATTGTGAAAACGGCATGATGTATTCGATATAAATACATATACTTATTTTCTTATCGTACGCATTTAAGTAAAATCTATTTAATGCTAAATTTGTCTTACAAATCACCACCACTGCATATTTGCAAAGCAAATTGCTTTGCGATTTTATCATATTTATATTATGATGACGCTTCGGTTACGGCGAAACGATTGTTGAAATTGTGGTCGTGAATGTGTTCAGTGCTAGTGTATTGTAATAGTGGTGGGGGATTATGCATTCTAGAATAATGAAACGTTTAGCATTAAATTGGATTACTTGTACATCCAAATAATATTACTATAGTTATGTATTATGGAATTAAAAAAAAAAGTAGCGCTTAACTCTATAAATTTTAATTAAAAGGTATACCAGTTTATTATTAGATTGATAAGCTCTCTGTTATGGAATATATTTTTTTGGAGAGAAAAGTACGAGGTAAGACCTAAAACGCTGCTCCAATGTGGATTAGTACGTTACACGTAGCACCAGAATTCTCTGGAGATATGCAGCTGTCCTCACGATGTCTCCTTCCTTCATCTAAAAGCGTGTGATACTTGCACGTGAACTTGCAATTATCAATGAGACACAAGTTTTTAATAGAAACACTCATTGGTGCCTGCCCAATAGTCGCATTGTCTGACCGTTGGGCTATGACAGCTTAGCTTAGCAGCTTAACAAGCTCAGCAGCGTCTCATGCCTCAAAAAATTAAAATGTCGCAAAAATTGTTCAGTACAGAAAACTTACTTTTGACGGCTCTGAAGGTTTTAAAAGTTCCGCCAAAGATTTCTCACTCACACGCGTCTTGTTTACTTTTGCTACCTTCTCCAATACTTTCTTAGCTTCTGCATACTTTTGTTTCGATAAAAGCCATCTTATACTTTCAGATAATAACCAATAGTATGATATTATTAAAAAGCATGGAATGTGTAAAGTCATTAGAAGTTTACGCCAAGGTGAGATCAGCCACGCCACAGCTCCCAAAATCACTTGACCAGTAGCAAACATTGAAGATGAGGTAGCACTGGTGAAGACACGATACTTCGGCCCAACTGACTCGGTAGCTAAAAAATTAACAGTGTATCGTTTTTGAAAATCTTCAAGATTATATATCTTGTCAATAGGTCGCTTTGAATTGTCAACCCTATTTCTTCTTCTTTACTTCTACCAAAGAATTGCTTCTACCAAAAAGAGTTATCAAGAAATTCCTCAGTTGCAAAATATTGAAATTGAAATATTTCATGAAAATAAATTTGTACATAAGTTCTTTTCAATCGCTAATGCTACTGGTTTGGAAAATAACTTCTACCGATATAAGTTAGCAAGAAACTCGATGGTTGGTCCTTTGAAAATACTAAAATTAAAAAAAAAATACATTTCCAAGTGTTCTTTCTACTCTACTGCTACAGTAGTCCGGAATCTTATTCTACCGAGAAGAGCAAGCAAAAAACCCCTCGTTTTGCTGTTTTTAAAATCTCACGCAATCTCGTGCAGGTCTGAGCGTAATTAAATCCACACATTTATATCATTTATGTATTCTTAGTACAATGAACTTTCTATATCAGTCTTCTTTTAATAATTATCTCAAACCGGTGTTACAAAGTAAATTTTAAAGTGGAATTATATTACTAAATCATGTAACAAAATCTACAATCAATTAAATTACTTTTGTGAGATGCAAAGCAAGAAAATAATATTACTGTAAATATTAAGATTAAAGCTAATACATTGGGTGTTTTTTTATCAGCTTCGATTTCAAAAACTTTTATTTTCTAATAGGTATCTTCTGGAGCGAGCGTAGCTCATGCCATCCTTAATTGTAAATGAAACGTATAGCTCCTTTGAATACAATATTCTTTTAATATCTTTGTATTAACCTCACTTTATCCCTTAAATTACAAGTTCAGAATTATACTAAATTCATATATACTTACCAAAAATGTAAGCTGTACTATAAGTGCCGGCACCGAGAGTAGTCTGCAGAATTTGCAGGATCAGATACATCGTATAATTAACAGAGAACGCTCGGATGAGGCCGAAGAGTCCCAGGTTGAGGATGTTGATGATTAGGGCTATCCTCCGGCCGTAGCGGTCCGAGACATACCCAGTAATAGGCAGCACCAGTAATGTGCCGATGCTGTTGAGGGTTCCTGCAAGCGCTCGTAACCAATCTTGACATCCTAGATCGAACTAGAAAGGAATAATGATGGAAAAGGTATAAAGACACGAATCAATTTAAAATTAACTGTTAAGCTTATACTAACATCAAATACAGCTGTGTTGTTCTTGGCGTATACGAAGCCTTCGCAGGCAACAGTTTTGGACTGATCGAACAGGATCGCAGGGCAATAATTCAAGGTTCCATTCATTTCGAGCCCCCAAGGAGCATATCTCTGACAACTGGCAACACCTGAACCGCTGATTTCAATCGCGTCTGATATCCATTCAGGGTTAAAGACGTGAGATTTTCCGTATTCACCGCATTCAGGGATTCGACATCTGAACACAAAGAGACATAATTGAATATAAATACACATGCAAGACCATTCACCACATGTTCTACAAAACACCGCCACCAATAACACACACAGCACACGAGCACTACACACACTCACTACGATAATCTTTACAATCGTTTCGCCCTGTAAACGAAGCACCGTCAAGAGGATAAGCTCCATGTTGACAATACGTCCTCTATCTTATGAAACTGAAAGTCCTTATATTCCTTCCTTCTTCAGAGCCTTCCTCAAGAATTAGTGTAAACCGTACATAAATCCGTTCAGTAGATTATGAGAAAATGGATCACATGGCTTATGGACACTTTCTTTTATAATTATTTATTATAATTATTAAATAATTTCATCTCTCTCGTGATAGTAGTTTCGAGATGAGCATTGTCATCTCGACTTTGTTTACTAATCGTTTAATGCTTTTGCGTACTTAAATTATACACCATTACATACATCAGAATTGTATTAAATGAAATATAAAATAAATATAAAGAATGCCTAAGATTAGATAATATAAATGCAATAAAACGCAAATTATATGAATTAATTAAACAGTGAATGTTTGTTTTGGAGTACATGGTACTAATTATCAGACAATAATTACCAGTTACGGAAAATAACGAAAAGAAACATCATATCATGAATCAAAAGTAAAATAATGATATTTTTTTTTATCTACGATCAAAGAAAATCTACATAATTCTAAATGTAGAGTGTACTATCCGCTTCGGTTATAGGACGAATCGATGGTTGTGATTGTGGTAGTGAATATGCAATAATAATCAATATCTAATAGCATGTGCTATGCTCTGAGATATTGTTAGTGAAAGGCGATGGTTTAAGTACTTGTGTTTGCAAAATCTGCATGTGGTATGGAGGTATAATAATGAATAATAAACTCTACATTTTAGATTTTTTTCTCATTCCAGATAGCCAAGTTACTATTATAACTTTAAATTATGGAATTTCACAAAGTAACGCTAATAAGTGCTACGAAGGGGCTCAAAACTAATCTGGCTAACCGATAAGATTAGACATGAGTATAGCCGGTTTCTATACATAAACTTGGCACAATTAGAGCATATACACCAGAGTAACATTTAGAATAAAAATTTCGTGTTCTTTCCGGAAACAAGGAAAAAACACTGCATTATTGAAGGTCTTAAAAAGCCCAATTGGCTTGAACGAAGTCGCAGATTCTACTCGTTAGTTAATAAAGATGTTTGAAAAATTAGACAGTTAAATTAAACAATCGTTGACGATAATTTTGTATAATGTTTATGTTTACATTTAACTTGTATTAATGGTAATAAAGCTAGTATTAGTAAAATAAAAACCTACCTGTGTGGCGTAGCAGCTGCTGAGAAAATATACTCGTTAGGAAACGCAGACATCATCATAGGTATAGCGACCAAGAGAATATTCCTTAACTGGAACCAACCGAACTGTCCCAGCTCATTGATCAAGATATTGTCAAAATCCAACGGCTTTTTGAAAGCACTTTCTGCTCTTGTTTTGGATTGCATTTCGCCGTTATCGAGATGCGCCATATTTCTATGATCATCAGGCTCCAACACCTTTATATGTGCACTGCGGCCTACTTTAAATCACGAGAAATGTTCTAACATATAGATCGGACATCTCTAAATTGTTACAGATGTCGTATTTAATTTATCAGTATGTTTTATCTAATACAAAGTAGCTGTTTCAATATAGACTACATTTGGTTCGTGTCTGCGCACGTTTTATATTTTCGAATAAATTTCGAAATACTTACCAACCAGTGCGTCTAGTGAGGTATTTATAACAATACTAAATAATGTATTGACCTACAATTATAAACTACTGTATATATTGAAGTTGATAATATTGTTATGATTTATTTAATAGTTTTCGTTGCAGTAAAAATTAATTTGCTTACTGCACGAGTTACATGTTTAGGTGATAGAATAATATCGTCATATATAGAATAATAATATCTAAGACATAATAATTAGATTGAAGACGTTTTACATACATTGCGAGCAGACATGGCCACGCATCAGTTTGGTTTGGTTTTTTGCAAAATTCCGCTCTAATAAGATTTTGCCGCACATTTGTTTTAATAACTTAAGTAATTTTTTGATAATTTCAAAGATACCCGTTTAAATTTGAATCTAAAATGCCAATAATGCTAAAATGCTAAAATGTGGTAACTAACGTAATTCAGTTGATAAAACTTAATATTTGTCTGTTTTAATAGATTTCGAATTTACGTATATATATTTTTTAAGTCAGAATGAGTTTAGTCATTTCTCGATAAAAAAAATTGCGAGATATTGCGCAAGCCCTATAAAAGACAAATATCCCCTACGTTATTTTGCTACGTTTAAACAGCATTTTTGATGACAGGTTCTAGGCCCATATTTTGATATACATTCCATATTTTTAACAATTTATATAAAGCCACATAAAAATCCGTTATTAGTTTATTCAAACAGCTGCCTATTTAAAGTTTATAGCATCTAAGGATTTAAAATCTAAGCTAAAATGAACATTATTATGTATAATCAACGTATTGCTTAATACATAATTATAAAATCTTTCAGTAGTTGTTATGTTATATTAATTTATATTTTTTATATTGTTATTATTATAGTTATTATACTATTTAGTTTCGTCTTTTACACCTAATACACATACATAAAGATATTACTATAATGTATATACATAAAAAAAAACAAAAATATGTGATATATTTTGCTATATTATCTTATCAGATCGTCCCATTTCCTTCACTGACCTCGCCCTAACCACTTAACTTTTGTGATCTCCTTTTTGACACTTAGGAAAACAATAAAAATATATAAATATTAGGTAGTATCCGCGACTTTGTTCGTATCAGTGTTAAATTATCCTCAATTATGTATTACACAGTTTTTTCCTATTCCCCTACGGAAAAGGGGGTTCTTTTATTTATATGTTATCACTTTAAAAAGCTTAAATTTTGCCAAACTTTATCAATAATGCTCCAATGGGTTCACCCTGAAATTGTAACAGACAGACAGACTTTCACCCTTATCACAATTGTATGGATTATTTCATTATTATTCATATTCATTATTATTATTATTCATTATCATCATTATTATTCATTATCATTAAAGCTGTGTAAATTAAATTAATTATTAATACCGGAATTAGAAAAATTTCTGGTAAATTCAGTGAGTACTACATTAGTAACGGCCTTTATTTTTTCAGAGCTGGGTAAAGGTCTCCTTTTTCCTTCATAGATAACAATTAGTATTGCAAAAATAAAGATGCGAATTGCTTATCAAATTCAGCTCCTTCCGATAGCTAGTGAAGTTTGACTGATACAATTCACTTTATTAATTCATCTGAATCTTTAAATACACCTTTTAACAATAAATAAGTTATTTTTACATTATTTTTAGAATCTGCATGTTTTGGCCAACGTGCTTTTTGTAACCGTATTAAAATATTGTTAAATGTGGCTTGTAAAATCTTTTAACGGTATGTTTCTATCTCGCTACTGACCAAAGGTCCTTTTCCTCCTCCTTTTCCCTTTCTCACAAAGGTCCCTTTGGAAAGAAAGGTTAAAGTATAAACCTCCTACGCTGCTCCAATGCAAATGATACATATACAAAGAATTCTACAGAAATACGGAAGTAATATAAATATAAAGACGGCTCATAATTGAAAAAGCACATAGTTATACAGTTTTCTTTTACTGTAAAGCGGATTAAGTTTTTTTAAGAAGATTTAAGGGTACTCAATGTTTGAGCCCGCCCTTAATTAAGGTTTTCGAGGTCTCACCACTGTAACATCGCTAAATATTTATATTACAATAATTAAACAAACAGATCTTCCTCAATTGTTGGCATTTATTTATCATCATTAGTATTTATGGACGTTTCTTTAGTGATTTATAGAAGCAGGCGTTACTTTGCGGAATTCCATATTACAAGCAATATAACAGAACTAACTACTTTGCTATAATCCGCACGGGTTAAGTGAATGCATGCAAAGCCAATGTGTATGAAGCAGGCAAAATCTACGCACCTTATACATGCAGGACCAGCCACCACATGCACCCCAAGGCGCAATTCACCAGCAACAACGAACACAAAAGCAGCACACACACCCACCACCACAATCTCGACGATCGTTTCGCCCCGAAACCGAAGCATCATCAGGAGGATAGGCTTCACGACAAAAATCGTACTGCGCCGTGATACCCATACAAGCAGTCTTAAATAGTTCAACTCCCACCAATACCCTCCCCTCCGAACACATGCAGTAAAACGGAATTAGATACATTTACTTGCTCGTTAATTAAGTGACCATTGTTATTTTTTATTATCTCAAGCTGCTCTAACGTATTGAGGCGGAGTCCCTTATCACAAGTGTGGAGAATATGAAATGAATGGTCATTAGGCACTTTATGACCGCTTTCTAGCAAATGTTTTGCAAAATTAGAATTTTGTGGTTTATTATTCCTAAACGCAGCCATATGTTCCCGGAATCGAACCGCAAAACTTCGGCCAGTCTGACCCACATATGTACCGTTGCACTCAGGACAATCTATTTTATAAACCCCAGATTTTTTACCCTTATCTAATGTATCTTTATTTTTACACAACAAACTACGAAGCGATTGGTTAGTTTTAAAAGAGAGTTTAGTACCCGATTTTGATTTAAAAATATTTGCCACTCGATCTGTTAATTTTCCAAAGTAAGTCAGACTGGCTTTATAGTTAGTTTTATTAAAAGAGGGTACCGCATACAAAAGTTTAGCGACTTGAGATTTGTGTTTATTTTTAATTATGTTTTTAACCGTGTCTGTAGTGTAACCATTGGAAAGTGCTATCTGGTAAATTATTTGTAACTCCTTTTCATAGCTGTTTTTTGAGAGAGGGACCGACAATAACCTATGGACGTAGCTATGAAAGGCAGCAAGTTTATGTTGCCAAGGGTGGCAAGACGAAGCCGGTATGATCGTATCGGTGTAAGTCGGTTTGCGAAAGATCTCAAATGAATGTTTATTATCAACGCGAGTAATAATCAAGTCTAAAAAGTTCAGCGATCCAATTTGTTCGCATTCTAATTTAAATGTTATTTTGGGATGTTTTTTATTTAATGTATGGAAAAATTTATCAAGTTGTCCAGTAGTACCTGTCCAGCATATAATAATATCATCTACATATCTATAATAGTACAGAACATTTTTGTTATGAACAATATGTTGGTTTTCGAAATTATCCATGAAAATTTCAGCCATCAGTGGACTCAAAGGTGATCCCATTGCTAAACCATCCTTTTGATGAAAGAATTGGTTATTGAATCTAAAATAATTTTGTTCCATACATAGTTGAGTTAATTCTAACAATTCTAAGGTCTCACCAGGATGTGAACATTTTTTCTCAAGTAAATTGCTTAAAATGTTCAATGATTCCTTATATGGTACATTCGTGAATAGACTATCAACGTCTAATGAGACTAATTTACATTGAGGTGGTAAATTTATATCTTTAATCTTGTTAATAAGCTGAAGGCTGTTTTTTAAAGCATATGATGGTCGAAAGGACGTTTTCATAGGTATAATTTTATTTAAATGTTTGGCTAATTTATATGCTGGGGCACCAATGTAAGAGACAACAGGACGAATTGGAATATTATTTTTATGGATCTTTGGCAAACCATATAACATTGGAGCGCGAGGATTCATCTCAGTGACCTTCAATTTCGATGTATTTGTGGGAAGTATATATTGACAATTGTTAATCAATTGTTTAAATGCACATGAAAACTTTTTCGTGGGATCTGTAGGTAACTTAACAAAATCATCACCTTGGATAACATTATTAACCTTTTCGAGATATATATCCCGTTTTAAAATAACAACTGTGTTCCCTTTATCAGCTTTTGAAACTACAAGGCTATTTGCGGATATAGTTTTTTGTAATGACTTAATAGTTTTAATTTCTGGATTAAGTGAGCGAAAAATTGGAGTAGTTTTAATTTCATGCGCAACTAAATTTCTGATGATGTTATCCTCTTTATTAGCGATAACGGCCAACTCGGTATCAACAGCTAATGTCTCTAATGTTTTTTTACTGGTGTTTTGGGGAATGCTATATTTTAAACCTTTTTCCAAGAGTGTTATTTCACTGTTAGACAAAGGAACATCTGTAAGGTTCTTAACACGTGGGTAAAACGAGTGTGAGTTTTCCTTATCCAAATAATTGGATATTTTATTATTATTTTTTGGGGTAAGACTGATTAAGTGTTTCAACTTATTACGTTGTGACAAGTATTTTTTATGGACTTCTATAGAAGCAAGCTCCCTTATAAAATAGATTGTCCTGAGTGCAACGGTACATATGTGGGTCAGACTGGCCGAAGTTTTGCGGTTCGATTCCGGGAACATATGGCTGCGTTTAGGAATAATAAACCACAAAATTCTAATTTTGCAAAACATTTGCTAGAAAGCGGTCATAAAGTGCCTAATGACTATTCATTTCATATTCTCCACACTTGTGATAAGGGACTCCGACTCAATACGTTAGAGCAACTTGAGATAATAAAAAATAACAATGGTCACTTAATTAACGAGCAAGTAAATGTATCTAATTCCGTTTTGCTGCATGTGTTCGGAGGGGAGGGTATTGGTGGGAGTTGAACTATTTAAGACTGCTTGTATGGGTATCACGGCGCAGTACGATTTTTGTCGTGAAGCCTATCCTCCTGATGATGCTTCGGTTTCGGGGCGAAACGATCGTCGAGATTGTGGTGGTGGGTGTGTGTGCTGCTTTTGTGTTCGTTGTTGCTGGTGAATTGCGCCTTGGGGTGCATGTGGTGGCTGGTCCTGCATGTATAAGGTGCGTAGATTTTGCCTGCTTCATACACATTGGCTTTGCATGCATTCACTTAACCCGTGCGGATTATAGCAAAGTAGTTAGTTCTGTTATATTGCTTGTAATATGAAATTCCGCAAAGTAACGCCTGTTTCTATAAATCATTTAAAAACGGTGAGCTTGACCGTTCAGGCTAGACTTTACATTAAATTCACAAAATTGCACCGCGTCGCCGTCCAGAATGTTTGGTTCAATCAACAATGCAAACACCTAGGCGTTATACCCAGTTATATTAAAGTTAAATGTAACACACACAGTAGGTCATCGGAAATTGCCGTTAAAAAAGCCCAAATCACTTGGTTGAATGAAGAATCACGTCATTGGTTCACGGTTAGGGACAACTTAAAACTTCATCTCAAAATACTTCATTCAGAACTTTCCTTTAAATTACACAACGTAGAGTTTGATCTTTTGGATATAAAGGCTAGGGAGCTTGCTTCTATAGAAGTCCATAAAAAATACTTGTCACAACGTAATAAGTTGAAACACTTAATCAGTCTTACCCCAAAAAATAATAATAAAATATCCAATTATTTGGATAAGGAAAACTCACACTCGTTTTACCCACGTGTTAAGAACCTTACAGATGTTCCTTTGTCTAACAGTGAAATAACACTCTTGGAAAAAGGTTTAAAATATAGCATTCCCCAAAACACCAGTAAAAAAACATTAGAGACATTAGCTGTTGATACCGAGTTGGCCGTTATCGCTAATAAAGAGGATAACATCATCAGAAATTTA
The DNA here is from genome assembly GCA_947086505.1 of Morpho deidamia. NCBI lineage: Eukaryota > Metazoa > Arthropoda > Insecta > Lepidoptera > Nymphalidae > Morpho > Morpho deidamia. The sequence continues at coordinate 17,785,801 of CAMTZC010000017.1, read as the reverse complement.
GTTGCGCATGAAATTAAAACTACTCCAATTTTTCGCTCACTTAATCCAGAAATTAAAACTATTAAGTCATTACAAAAAACTATATCCGCAAATAGCCTTGTAGTTTCAAAAGCTGATAAAGGGAACACAGTTGTTATTTTAAAACGGGATATATATCTCGAAAAAGTTAATAATGTTATCCAAGGTGATGATTTTGTTAAGTTACCTACAGATCCCACGAAAAAGTTTTCATGTGCATTTAAACAATTGATTAACAATTGTCAATATATACTTCCCACAAATACATCGAAATTGAAGGTCACTGAGATGAATCCTCGCGCTCCAATGTTATATGGTTTGCCAAAGATCCATAAAAATAATATTCCAATTCGTCCTGTTGTCTCTTACATTGGTGCCCCAGCATATAAATTAGCCAAACATTTAAATAAAATTATACCTATGAAAACGTCCTTTCGACCATCATATGCTTTAAAAAACAGCCTTCAGCTTATTAACAAGATTAAAGATATAAATTTACCACCTCAATGTAAATTAGTCTCATTAGACGTTGATAGTCTATTCACGAATGTACCATATAAGGAATCATTGAACATTTTAAGCAATTTACTTGAGAAAAAATGTTCACATCCTGGTGAGACCTTAGAATTGTTAGAATTAACTCAACTATGTATGGAACAAAATTATTTTAGATTCAATAACCAATTCTTTCATCAAAAGGATGGTTTAGCAATGGGATCACCTTTGAGTCCACTGATGGCTGAAATTTTCATGGATAATTTCGAAAACCAACATATTGTTCATAACAAAAATGTTCTGTACTATTATAGATATGTAGATGATATTATTATATGCTGGACAGGTACTACTGGACAACTTGATAAATTTTTCCATACATTAAATAAAAAACATCCCAAAATAACATTTAAATTAGAATGCGAACAAATTGGATCGCTGAACTTTTTAGACTTGATTATTACTCGCGTTGATAATAAACATTCATTTGAGATCTTTCGCAAACCGACTTACACCGATACGATCATACCGGCTTCGTCTTGCCACCCTTGGCAACATAAACTTGCTGCCTTTCATAGCTACGTCCATAGGTTATTGTCGGTCCCTCTCTCAAAAAACAGCTATGAAAAGGAGTTACAAATAATTTACCAGATAGCACTTTCCAATGGTTACACTACAGACACGGTTAAAAACATAATTAAAAATAAACACAAATCTCAAGTCGCTAAACTTTTGTATGCGGTACCCTCTTTTAATAAAACTAACTATAAAGCCAGTCTGACTTACTTTGGAAAATTAACAGATCGAGTGGCAAATATTTTTAAATCAAAATCGGGTACTAAACTCTCTTTTAAAACTAACCAATCGCTTCGTAGTTTGTTGTGTAAAAATAAAGATACATTAGATAAGGGTAAAAAATCTGGGGTTTATAAAATAGATTGTCCTGAGTGCAACGGTACATATGTGGGTCAGACTGGCCGAAGTTTTGCGGTTCGATTCCGGGAACATATGGCTGCGTTTAGGAATAATAAACCACAAAATTCTAATTTTGCAAAACATTTGCTAGAAAGCGGTCATAAAGTGCCTAATGACCATTCATTTCATATTCTCCACACTTGTGATAAGGGACTCCGCCTCAATACGTTAGAGCAGCTTGAGATAATAAAAAATAACAATGGTCACTTAATTAACGAGCAAGTAAATGTATCTAATTCCGTTTTACTGCATGTGTTCGGAGGGGAGGGTATTGGTGGGAGTTGAACTATTTAAGACTGCTTGTATGGGTATCACGGCGCAGTACGATTTTTGTCGTGAAGCCTATCCTCCTGATGATGCTTCGGTTTCGGGGCGAAACGATCGTCGAGATTGTGGTGGTGGGTGTGTGTGCTGCTTTTGTGTTCGTTGTTGCTGGTGAATTGCGCCTTGGGGTGCATGTGGTGGCTGGTCCTGCATGTATAAGGTGCGTAGATTTTGCCTGCTTCATACACATTGGCTTTGCATGCATTCACTTAACCCGTGCGGATTATAGCAAAGTAGTTAGTTCTGTTATATTGCTTGTTTCTTTAGTGGATTCGTCTTCATTTCAATAGAATCTGATAATACTGTATCGTGTTTTCCGATTGCCTCTGCCTCGGCCAAGTTATCAGGAAGCTTGGTGCCGAGGGTCTCTGGCTGCGTAAGCACCAGCAGTCCCGCTATGACAGCCATGCATCCAAACATCAAGGATGGGATACCATGCCAGTATTTCATCTGGAATAAAAAAATATGAAATCAATCCATTATGCAAATAGCACTTGCCTACATAGATTTAAATTAACATTACCGAATACTTCTCTACGCTAAGAATATTATATAACTGAAGATAACGTAAATTATATGATTGATATGCTCGATTTGAAAATTCTTCTAGCTCCATACAAAGCTCCAGTGTCAAAATGTAAATTGAAACTGTTTAAAAGATTGACTGCCAAATGTCTTGATGAGTCTTCTCGGTAAGAACATAATTCTGCATCAGTAGCAGCTTCATTGAAAAATAATTGATTATGGCGATTCGAAAGTGCTCGCGAAATCTATTTGAATAAAGATCAATGTGACTTAGTTTACGTCAATGGAAACTGTTGTAAGTGGTACTGAAATTAATATTTTACTAGGAGTAGTGATATACAACTTGTCGCACAACTGATTAACTTACCAAGACCGGTGTGAGTGGTGCTACGATGCCTCCAACCCGTCCAATCATAGACGAGAATCCAAGAAGAGAATGTCGGAACTCCGTGGGGTACAACTCGGTCGTGTATAAATACATGGAGCCTCCTACGGTGGATATTGCGAACTTTCCCAGTAAATATATTATCAATCGAAGAATGGCCATATCTAAAAGAATACCAAATTGTATTTACTAGTAAATGTTCGGCGCCCAAAATATATAAATGTGAAGTGAATCCTTTTACCGTTATTTAACTTACCTTTCGAAATGAAGATGAATGCAATATTGCAGGCGGCACTTAGGAAATAGCCAACAGACAAAGTGGGCCGTCGGCCAAATCTATCTAACAGTAACACCGGCATAAAAAAACCGGGTATCGCAATGGCACAAGTTAGGATGTAATTTAGGTGCATGGTGTCCGAGAGGCCAACGGAGTTGATGGATAGGCCGTAGTAGATGAAAGTGGTGGTAATCCACCAGACAGGAGTTGTACAAACTCTTTTCAGTAGAATTGGAGAACTATATATGTTCTTCACTAATCCATGATTCCCAGTCTGAAATTCAATTCAAAATTTTCTTTACTCAGTTATTTTGAATCACTAAATTTTGGTTTAGTAGCTATTTTGATGTTGAAGGTTTCTACTGCGATAATGAGAGGTTAGATAATAGGATATACCTCTAATAAAAAGTAGCGAGTATTGATTTCTAAAAATTAGACAATTTGACATGATCATATATTAATTTTTCTAAATATTTGGTGCTATTCACATTTTATATTATTGAAAAATTTTATATATTCGGTGTCAATGAATAAATAAGGAAACTTACAATTACTATTAGTGTTTTAAGAACAGTTACGTAATGTTGCATGTGATAATACAGATAAAATTTTAAGTCAATAAAATTTTAATAACGTGATAAACTTTGTCTTTAAATGTCTTATCTCTTAAGTGTAGCCTGTTCTTGAGCTGAAACATGCATCTCCCTCTTTGGATATATTTAAAAAAAACTCTTACCCGTCACTTTATTTTTATATTTCCATGAAAGACAAATAGGCATGCGAGCTGATAAATTTCTACAACTGAGAGAATTTTTAACCTAAATGATTGAGGACCTCCAGTTATTTAAATTGCTCTAAACGATGCGAAGTGCTTTGAAATCAGCTATATACCGCTTTCTCTTCAGATGTAAATAGCTGGTTAACATCTGAGTAATCTGAGATGAAACACTCGACTTACCTTAGTAGGAGAAGCATATTGGAGAGGGCTCATAAGAACGTCCATGGTCTTTTGGCTGATCCTCGTCTTGTTCATCTTTGCTACTTTCTCCAATACTTCCTTTGCCTCTGCGTATTTCTTTTTCGCAAGCAGCCACCTGACACTTTCATTCAGTATCCAGTAATAGGAGACTATAAGGAAGCAAGGGATATTGATCGCCATGATCATGTACCGCCAGGGGGAGATCAGCCAAGCGACAGCGCCAAGCACCACCTCCCCTGCAGCAAACAAGGCGTTTGCTATTGCACTCGTCAGAACCCGATACTTTGGGCCAACCAGCTCAGTTGCTAAAACAATCCAATACTCATTCAATAGAAATATCATAAGAAATCTAATATTCATATAAGAATTACAATAATCTATATTATAAATGCAAAATCTACTATGCTTACACACCTGATCATCGCAAATATTAATGAAAAGATTTCCTCTCGTTCTTATTCTTGCACAGGCAAAAAGACGTAATATTTTAAATTATTTCTTAAGTATTTCAATACCAATTTTTTTTAATTAATATACAAACAGCTTATGTAGCAGGGCGTAGAGGGTGGTACAGTTTGAGACAGCGACAATCTTAAATAATTTATGGAAGAAGCCGTTGCAGAATTCTATAGTACTAAAGTAATGATAATTACTTTGCCAGAATACTTTGAGCATTTGTATATGTTTGTTGTACTAATGTAGATTATGTCATTACTTTTGTACAACGAAAATCATTTAAGATCATTTATATTTACCAAAAATATAAGCCGAACTGTAGGCACCAGAACCGAGCGTAGTCTGAACAATTTGGAGCGTCAGGTACATAGTATAGTTGACGGAGAACGCCCTGGTGAAACCAAACAGGCCCAGGTTGAAAATGTTGATGACAAGCGCGGACCTGCGACCAAAACGATCCGAAATGTACCCAGTAACTGGCAGGACGAGCAAGGCTCCTATGCCGTACAGAGTGCCCGCCAGGGCTCGCAACCATTCTTTACATCCAAGATCGAACTAGAAATTTTAAAGAAAAATGTTACTTTTAATAAGGTAATAAGCTATCTTCTATTCCTATACGATATTTTAAGTATTGGGGATATATCGGTGCTATATCCCCAATACTTAAAAATTATTTTTTCTGCCAGAAATGATCTATAAGAAGAGGTCAAAATCCTTAAGATATTTTGAGGACTATAGTCGAATCCCATTACCATTAAGTAATAACAAAAATAGATAGAAAGAAAGATTCATTGATATAGTTATAAATTAAAAATTTTAGGAAACTGGTATATTGTGATACAAACTCAAAATGATATGAAGAATTTTATTGTCCTTATGCGGTTGTCTATACCAACGCTCAGTTTTCTTATAAGACGGCGTAACCTTAAAGTCATATTATTGTTACTAGTTGTGAATCACTAGAATTCCCTTTATTTTTGATTATAAATTAAAACTGCATACTAACTTCATACACAACCGTATTATCCTTGTCGTACACGAAACCTTCACAGCCAATGGTTTTGTTTCGATCAAATAGAATTGCAGGGCACTGTTTCAAGCTCCCATTCAGTGCACCGTCACTGTGAGCGTATCTATTACAACTGTCAAATCCAGAACTGGTCTCCGGGATAGCATTTCTGATCCAAACAGGATCGTATTCATGCAACTTTCCTTTTTCACCGCATTCTTTGATCCTACATCTAAAATTACAATGCAATTTTTGTTATTTTGATGATTCTAGTGCTAGGTCTACGTTTTTTTTACCTATGAGGTATAGGTGCTGCCGAAAATATATACTCTGCCATAGCACCACACAGTATAATAGGTATTGTTAATAATAAGATATTCCGCACTTGAAATTTGCCAAACTGACCCAACTCTCGAGTCAATACATCGTCAAGATCTAAATCTTCAAGAGGTTTAACTAGATGCGAATCGGAACTTTGTTTTTCTACTTTCTTTTGAGCATGTTTTATTTGAATTTCTGGTGCCGTTTCTTCAATACTCGTTATCTCGTCTTCAAACATGGCACTAATTTATTTAAAATTCAGCGAGAAACGTTATCGCCTTTCGAGACCTCTATGTGAATGAGAATAACACCTAATATAAAGGTCATCGGTTTAAAGACAACGCGTTATATAGTATTTATCAACTCGTGTGTATTAAATACTAAACAAGTTCGTCCACAGTTTTGATAAACTGTGATATAATTTGCATAAAGAATGTATGATTTATAGAAGGAGAATTCCATATTACAGAAACTATAACGAACTACTGTGCTATAATCCGCGCGGGTTAAGCGAATTATAAGCGTTATAGTTTCTGTAAAGAATGCATGTTTGCATTCCCATACGCTCATTTACATTGAAATCTGCAATTTCTTGTATCTTCTGTTGTTTTATTCTGATAGTCGGTTATATGTTTAAAAAAAAATCCAGTATCTGTAAAGTTAGTAAAAAATAAAATTATCTTACTGTTTTTTGTTTTGTTTATATGGAAAAGTATCGTCCACAATGAAGTCACGATACACATATCTACGAGGATCTTTTAGGGAAAGCTTCCAATTCTCCTTGTAACTTGTAAAAAAAATACTAAAACTATTTGAACGAACACAGTATTAAAACCGGAAAGCGTGTTCAAGCGATGATACTAATATTTATAAATGCAAAGTTTGTCTGTTTCTCAAAATTAATACTGAAGAAATTTGACACAATTGAAACTTATATATCGGTCTCACATTAAAGTTTTGCTTCGGGAACACCAAAATCAATACTTATTATAAAACAAAGTCCCAAAAAGCTGTATATAATCGTCTGTACGTACTCCGTATGGTATCCGGCAGAATAGAATAAACCACCCTCATTTTTTACCGAGGTGTCGTAAAAGGCGGCTAAGGTAAGTGCCGTGTGGTATCCGGCTGCATAGAATAGACCACCCTCATTTCTTTCCGAGGTGTCGTAAAAAACGAATAAGGTGTGCGCCGTGTGGTATCCGGCTGCATAGAATAGACCACCCTCATTTCTTACCAAGGTGTCGTAAATGCGACTAAGGTAAGTTGACGTCAGGCAGGCGGCCGGCCGTAAAATACGTAGCAAAATCATGTGACAACATGTTTGTAACATATTGTACCGACCCCACTTAGAGTGGGGATAAGGGCAGGAGAATGATGATGATGAATCGTCTGTATGTAATCGTTTTTCTCAAAATCAACTCAACGGATTTTTGGACGGTTTTCATAAAAAAAAATTGCAATACTTCCGGATAGTTTAGGTAAATAGTACATATCGGTATTATGTAAATTGTGTTGAAGAGATCGAGCAGTTGTTAAAAAACTTGCTTGCTGAGAGGTTTGGTCGCTTACGCTGCGTAAACCAGCAGAGTTACGCTAAAGTAATGTACTAGAGAATAGTAGATCTATAAAAATACTACAAAAAAGTCCACAATAGCATGTTTCTATTTCTTACGGTTAACTAACAATAACTACTTTTAAGTACGAAATTTCAATTTGGAAATTTCTTTGTGACAACTAATTTCGACGCGGGCGAACTCGCTGGCACAGCTAGTTACAATATAATGCAGGGTACTCTATACTTCATTTGACTCGAATGAAGTCAGGGGTAAAACTACCTATAGGTATTTAAGTTATCAATAGTGAAGCTCACCCTGGTGTAGCTAGAAGGTTCTATAACCAGTTTCTATGTGAAGAGTCATTAATGTCAGCAATCCATTATTATTATATATTGTTTCAATTCGTGAATATTTAAATTATATTCGTACCTGGTGGCAACTGCGACTTAGTTAGCCAACTTAAGCGTTTATGTATCCTCAATAATGCTATATGTATTTATTCCCCATAAGCCCGTAAACGTATGTAAACTTCAATCGTTAATTTCGGAAATGACTCTCTAGTACATTAGCGCAAGCGTAACAGACAAACTTCCTCGTTTAAAATATTAATATGGATTAATACTTAATTTAAATAACATCCATAAAGAATTATATTACTTAGATCGTATTATTTGCTGAACGTTATCTAATTTTTCACCACTATAAACGATCATCGCATTTGCATTGTGAATAGTAATGATAAAATTGTTTTAATGCAAGCTATCTCAGGTTTGACCCCGGGTTAGGTATCTATGAGTCTTATACAAAATACTATGAGCCTAATTAAACGCTGCTTTATAAAAATCTGAGATTGATATAACCTGATATTCCGTATTAAATTCTGTCTAAACTACAACTCCTTTATCCTTTGGAAAGTCACCAAGTATGCGTCACGGGCTGCGCGACACGGACGTCCCGATACGGATTGCGCGACGCGGACTTGGCACCACGGAATGCGCGTATGCGTCTGTTACACATTCACGGCTATTCCGCACAGTATTAATGAAATTTGAAACAAACCTTAAGCAACTAACAAACATTTACAATAAAAAGAATCAAAGTTTTCTTCCGGGAACAGAAAAAACAGCACAATATTAAACACTTAATATTGTGCTGTTTTTTCTGTTAAAATACACATTTTAACCGGTAAATTGACGCAAAACGAAGTCGCATGTATATGCGTTGCAGTTGTATAACTGGTATTATATAAACGCATTAGCCTTATCTAAATTATTATGCTGTACCCAAAATATGACACATATTTGTTGTCCTTATCTCTTTTTATATAACATATTAAATATCTATAATAATAATATTGTAGTAATAAAGAAGTTATGCTGCGATAAAAATCAACATTTACCGACTCAGTGGAAGATCTTTTCATCTTTCACTGAGTCGGTAAGAGAAGCCCTGCGCGACCAATTCAGAAATGAAGGCATCCTTACTGCGATCTAAATGACCATAATAGCCCATCGGATAACAAAGAAGATGTGTTTATATAGTTATATTTCAAAAAACCGATGAAAGATGTATAGATATTAGAGTGGTGGAAGCGGAAACACAGACTTACGATTCGGTGGAAGGTGGGAAATCTTCTATAGAAACTTAGCAGTAGATGCTACTAGCTTTTCTCGAAACAGCTAGCAGTAGATTTGACTATTCAAAAGCACTTGTTTACAAGTTTACTTGAATAAAGAATATTTTTAATGTGATACATTTATAGTCAACGTTGTAAATACATTTTTTTATAAATGAAGCAAAGTAAAGACTATAAAGAAGGCCAAATAAAGATGGTTGGATTATATTACATATAAAAGAAGTAGCGCCAGAGTTGACGAATGATAGGAGAGAATGGAAGAGAAAACATTGTGCCGACCCCACTTAGAGTAGAATAAAGGCAAGAGAATGATGGCTTACCAGTAAACAACACATTGATAATATAAGAAGCGTACATATATTGTTTATCAACGATTTATTATAAAAGTTAAATACATATTATTACATATTCATCGAATTTAAATTTTGTCATTAGTACTGCTAGTTTTCATTTTGGATGGTGCAGTTCCAAGCGCCTCCGCCTCGGCCAGGGTGTCGGGTAGCTTAGTGCCCAGGGTCTCAGGCTGCGTTAGCACCAGCAGCCCGGAGAGGATGCCCAGACCAGCGAACAACATTGATGGGATGCCGTGCCAGTAGACCATCTGAAAAGAGAAACACAGTATTTGGCTATGCAATTAGCCACAAGAGTATAAATACTAGCTGTTCAGCCAGGCGTAGCTATTGATAATTCTGTTTTCGAATTACCCATGAAAGGAAACTAAAAACTATTTTATATATCGCCGCCAAATTTACAGGAACATCCGCTGGGTCTTTCTAAAGATTGTCTGAAAATTTGATTTGATTAAAATCGGTTTCGGAGACTATACAGGACATACATTTTTATATATTATTAGATTGTTCATTATACTGCAGTTTGTTCCTAAAATTTCTTGTTTTGAAATTTAAAAGCTTTGTGATTGCTCTTGTGCTTAAATTATTAACGTAACATTTTGATTTGGAAATATGTATTTTTTTTAAACTTACAAGGGCTGGTGTTATCTGTGTCGTTATGGATCCAATCCTACCGACCATAGACGAGAAACCTAGTAACGAATGTCTGTATTCGGTTGGATACAGCTCTGTGGTGTACAAATACAGGGATGTGACAGCAGTTGAAATTCCATACTTTCCCAGCAGATATATTACCAGTCGAAGAACAGTTAAATCTGTAAAGATTAATTATGGTTAACTACAACAACCATACTATGATAGGATATATTATTATTGCAAATATTGAAGATTAAATAAAAATAAAGTAAAAGTGAAGAAGTAAAGAGCAAATTTAAGGGATTTTGAAGAATTTTTAAAAAAGATTATCTGGGTTTTTGGAGACTTCTTATGAGGGACAAAATATAGATATGTAACAGTTTACTTTGTGACAAAGCTTGTTGTGAAGCTGAAGAAGACAATACATAAAACTTGAACCCAGTGTAATTAAATATATATAGAGAATAATTTTTCAACGGTGTACATTGTCACAAATGATATCAACACCTACCATATTCAAACTAGCAAAAACACAAAAAGACGCATTTCAATTAAATAGTCTTAGTTTAAATCAAGTGCATAAAAAAAAGATTAATATAAGCAGGCGAAAACAACACACATGATCATGACATGAACATAACATTAAAAAAGTTTTTTTTTATAAATTACCCAATAATTTTACCAAAATAGTCTAACAACAAAGCTATTTTCCTCAATAGATGTACTCAGAATTGCTGAACTTAGCCAACCTAACAATATCTACATAAAAATATGTTAAAATGTGCAATACACTTCACGCCCACATTTTCTGTCTTAAGTTGAAAACATTTAAACAAGCAATTCATTATCCAATTTGCCAGCGATATCAAAAAGAGATTTAGATATAGATTTAGGCTTGTATGTACTAAATTTATCTTAACCTATATTGACTGTCTAGTTGTTCTACTGATAAGAGCGGATAATATCCTTTAAGATGATTGCAATTCGTATATTTCATGTAAGTGATCGACAACTTTAAAGTCATAAAGATCTTATCAGCAATGTTTTTATGTAAATTTATAAGAAAATTGTTTAGGTATCATATAAACAAATACATTTTAATTATTCTTAACACTTACCGGTAGGTATAAAAACAAAGGCGATATTGCAAGCAGCCATGAAAAAGAAACCTACAGACAAAGTGGGCTTCCTGCCAATTCTGTCCAAGACCAACACTGCTGTGTAAAAACCTGGTATTTCAATGAGGCTGATAAGGATAAAATTCAAGTACATTGTGTCAGAGAGACTGACGGAGTTAATCGACAGCCCAGAGTATACGAAAGTCATAGTGATCCACCAAATAGGTGTAGTGCAGACACGTCTAAGCAAGACTGGCGAATTTATTATAGCGTAGACCAATCCAGGCTTCTTGATCTAGAAACGAAATAATAAAAGGTACTTGTGTATAATATAAATGGAGAAGACACAGCACGGAACCGGAAAGCTTAACGTTCGTCGACCTCTCATTATGTTTTATGACAAATGGCTATTGACTATTATAATAGGGGTAGCATTTATTTCTAAACATTTTGGCCCCTTAAACCATATAATATAAATGTATATCTGAAAAAGTGGTGTCTCATTCAGGGTATTATGTATGTTTGTATGTATGTAGCCGTACGAAGCCGGGGCTGAATGAATAGTATAAAGTATAAAATATTCTATTAAATAGTCTTAATAAATAATATGAAATCCTATGAAATAATCTTGATCTTGCAAATTTCATAAATTTTAAAAATTATAAATTTATAAAACAGCCAACATACGCAGAACGAACAATCTATTATAAATCTTACGTTAGAATCAGCAACCGAAGGTCGTGGTGGATTCATAAGAGCATTCATAGAATTCTCAGTAATATGCGTTTTATTCACTCTTGCAACAGTTTCTAGCGTTTTTCTTGCTTCAGCATACTTTTGTTTGGAAAGCAGCCACCTCACACTATCAGTCAGTATCCAATAGTACGAAATTACAATAAAACATGGGATATTGATCGCCATTATCATGTAGCGCCATGGTGATATTAGCCAAGCAACTCCACCGAGTAACGCCTGCCCCGTTGCAAATATCGAAGATGCAGTAGCGCCTGTGAGAACGCGGTGTTTCGGTCCAACAAGCTCAGTTACTAAAAAAATTAAATTGATAACTGCAATCACATAGTCTATAGCAAATTTATTTTATTCATAAAGTCTTAATTGTTTTAGTTTTGCGATGCGGTGCTACTTACCAAAAATGTAGGCTGAACTAAAGGCACCGCCTCCAACGAAGGTTTGCATGATTTGAAGTGTAATATACATCCCGTAGTTAACAGAAAATGATCGTATGAATCCAACGAGACCAGCACCCACAATACTGAAGACCAAGATGAACCTCCGTCCGAAGCGGTCGGAAATATATCCCGCTATTGGTAAACAGAATAGCAAACCCAAATTGTACAAAGTACCAGTCAGTACTCGCAACCATTCTCGACATCCGAGGTCAAACTAAAAAAATGAATATTATCAAATATACAATTTTGTGGTAATATTGATTCAATTGTTAAACTTTAATGAATGTTTCATTTCGGTTGAATAAATCTAAAAGTTAAAGACCTATTTGATAAACCAAATATTTTATAGAATTAGGCGTTACTTTGCGGAGATCCATAATACAAAAGTAATAATAAAATTATTTTGCTATAATCCGCGATACAGTAAATAGAAAATATATATAGTGTTAAATGTATAGTGGACTATCCGTATTTTCATACCCGATAAATGCAGGATTCGTAAAAACACATGCACAAACCTCCACCACTTCCACCACAATACACAAGCACTACACACGTTCACTATCACATACTCAACAAATCGCAACTAGAAAAGCTTTGCGATTTTGTCGTGGAGTCTATCTCCTGATAATGCTTCGGTTGCGGGGTGAAACGATTGTTGAGTGAGCTTTAGTGATCAAAATGTACTCAGAAATTATTCCATCTCTTAGTTACTTTATGTTTTGAAGATAAATAGTTACCACCGTTGCCCTGACTATTTAATTTACTCTTTTTATTTATTTAACATTTTTAATATTCTTCTAGTATCCTATTTCAGTTATATTGATATAATTTTTAGTATTCTTCTAAGGTGCTTTTAAACTACTTTTTTAAATAGATCGCCCATTAACTTTAAGATTTATGCATCATATTAATAGGACTTAGAACTAACATCATATACTACAGTATTATCCCTGGCGTAGACGAAACTCTCACAGTCAATAGTACTGGACTGGTCAAACAAGGTGGCAGGACAGTATTCCACGGATCCATTGCTCTGAAGGTCACGAGGAGCGTACCTCTGGCAACTGACTAACCCGGAACTAGACTGAGGAACTGCGTTTAAGATCCAGTCAGGATCAAAGTCATGCAACTTTTCATCTTCGCCACATTCTGGAATGCGACATCTGAAAATATCCACTTTCAGTGAATAACTTTTAAATAAATTCTTTGTAAACATCCATAAATCGAATAATGAAATATTTGAAATTACCTGTGCGGTATTGCAGCTGCCGAAAATACATATTCGGCCATTACACCACATATTATAATAGGTAAAGCTATCAAAATTATATTCCGTAGTTGGTACCAGCCAAACTCACCCAGCTCATTTATCAGCACATAGTCAAGATCTAAGGCTTTCTCCGCCATATTCGCATCTGTTTCTCCATTTTCACTAATTTTTGTTTCTGCTAATGCTTCTGATTCATCACTTTTTTGAACTTCAGACATTTTATCAAATTATTTGAATTAACAATTCTAAAATACAACAAGATATGATATTTTCAGTTAAGACGTTCCATCGAATGCAAGTGTTCTTTAACATCTAGATACATCTCAATCTAATGCAGGTACAGCAATCACCATTTATCAAGATTCAAATTGATAATGTAGGTAATACATAGTTATCTGAAATAATTTTTTATAACCCAGGAAATTATCTTTATAGGTAAAGTATATTATTTATGCAGGTAATCGGTGGTGCAATATGGAAATTAACCTTACTAAAATAAAGAAATTGTTTTTAAAACCCTGTAAACATTTAATATAAAATTTACATAAGCAATGTTCACTTTGCATAGTTGTAACGTACAACTACACCACAATATTTCTCATTTTAAGACTTTATTGATTCTTATCGTGTAAAAATCTTCTCTACTGTTATCGTTAAATGACTATCGTTTTGAGACTGCAAGAATTCTGAGTCAATTTGATTTATATGAAGAATTAGATATGGGAGGATAATTTATAGAAGAAGGCGTTAACATACTGACATCGTATATAAAAGAAATTGTGATAGCCCTGCAGGGAGACATTGCAACGGTTCCGGGCAGGCACCAATGAGTTTTCTATTAAAACTAATGTGTCTTATTAATATTAGCAAATTTCACACGTTTTTCGATGAAGGAAAACCTCTTGAGGAAACAATCACCTATATCAAAAGCATATCTCTATAGAATTCTGGGGATATGTGTAACCTAACAACACACATTGGAGCAGCGTGTTAGATATTAGCTCCAAACCTTCTCTCCAAAAACGGAGTGAGAAGGCCTATGCCCAGCAGTGGGATAGTAGCAGTCGGTTACTTTACTTTATATCGTACAAAAATCATTATAGAATTATTTAAAAATGATCTCCGTTATTTTAAAAACTCGAATTATATCGAAGCATATTAGTTATTTTTATTTTTATTAAGCTGTGATAGCCCAGAAGTGAAACCGTGCGACTCTTTCGAGGGGCACACAAGTTCAAACCCGGGCAGGCACCAGTGAGTTTTTCTATTAAAACTCATGTGCCTAATTGGTAATTGCAATTTATCACACGCTTTTCGGTGAAGGAAAACATCGTGAGGAAACTTGCAATCCGCATTGGAGCAGCGTGGTAGGTCTTAGCTCCAACCCTTCTCCAGAAACGGAGAGAGGAGGCCTATTCCCAGCAGTGGCATTGTAACAGGCCCCTAATTTACTACTTTTATGAGTTATTAGTGCATATTAGTTTTGCCTTCAGAAAAGTTTTAATTAAGTGTGTACAATACATAGATCCTTGATGATTCACGAATGATGAAAAAGGCTTACTTGAATAGAGTTCATTTGGATTCAAATGTAGCTGTTTTCAAATTGAAAGTACCTTGAGTAACTTTTTATAAATACAATCATGAAGAACTAATTTAATTTGTGAATAATAATGAAACTGTTCACCATTTCGATCCACCACTACACAGTACTTTTTAATAAATGTCTATGAAAGCCGTTCTATCAGGTCATTCTACTGCAGATCTATATCTGCAGTAAATAAACCGAAAAATTGTTTATTGTTTATTACTGTATCTAATTAAATCACAGCAACAAAATAAATCAAATGCAGAGTCAAATGAAGCTAAAATTACGCCAAAAAATAAGTCTTTATAAACACCATATACGATTCTGTTATAAAATTTCACTGTCAATTTTTGCTTAGCCATTACAGCAGTTTGAAATAACTAACGAGGCTCATACAGCAAGCCTATTATACTTTTGAGGATTGCGTAAATGATAAATGCGTGTATTTATTTACCCCCTGACCTTGCAGATTATAATATATTAAGAATATATTAATCGAGAATAATTGACATTATCTCTCTTCTATATATATATATATATATATATATATATATATATATATAGAATATATATATATATATCACTTAAATTTAATAATTATACTTGCCAATTAACTTAAAGAGCGTGGTCTATTCTACTCAACCGGGTACCACACGGTGGGTCGACGTACCTTAGCCTTTCACGACTCCTCGGTAAGAAATGACGGTGGTATATTCTACTCAACTGGATACCACACGGCATCGACACATTTTAAATTGTTTTGAAAATAAAAATAAAATTGGACAATAACGAGTTTAATGTCATAAACTAAAAATGCTCTCTCTATCTTATTGTATCTACCATATTTCAGCAAATAAATATTATGATTATAATGAAATAAGAAATTATAACACAATTAAAAGTAGCGGCCTGTTGAGCCCACTGCTGGGCTCAGGCCTCCTCTCTTCGTTTCTGGAGAGAAGGGTTGGAGCTAAGACCCACCACGCTGCTCCAATGCGGATTGGTAGGTTACACATATCTCCAGAAGTCTCTAGATATATGCAAGTTTGCTCACGATATTTTCCTTCACCGAAAAGCGTGTGATAAATTGCAATCAATATCAATTAAACACATGAGTTTTAATAGAAACACACATTGGTGCCTGCCCGGATTTGAACTCGTGTTCCCCTCGAAAGAGTCGCACGGTCTCACCGCTGGGCTATCACAGCTCAACACAGATAACACAGTTATAAAAGTTATATTTTGGAAAAAGCTAGTTTGTCTGTCTAGTTAGTTCCTTGCTGGCTCTTCTCAGTAAGAGCAACCTTGCGAATCAGTGAAGGCTTCTTTAAATTATTTAGGGAACCGAATGAACTTATTTTATTAGCCAACCTCATGCTGAATATTTTAAATTTTTATATAATTAATATAACAAATCGTTCATTTGATCCAAAAAATTTCAACTAGATAAACTGCTAGATTTTATTTCGGATAATGATGTTCCGAGCGCCTCTGCCTCAGCCAAGGACACCTTATAAAGTAAAGACTATGAGGAGGGCCGAATAAAGATAGTTGGATTGTTTGAAGTACGAGCATGATATACATATAAAAGAAGTAGCACCAGAGTTGACGAATGATAGGAGAGAATGGAAGAAAAAACATGTTGAGCCGACCGCACTTTAGACCCCCCCCCATTAGAGTTGAATAAAGGCAAGAGACTGATGGCTTACCAGTAAATAACACATTGATAATACAAGAAGCGTACAAATATTGTTTATCAACGATTTATTATAACAGTTAATTACATATTATTATATATTCATCAAATTTAAATTTTGTCATTAGCACTGCTAGTTTCCATTTTGGATGGTGCAGTTCCAAGCGCCTCCGCCTCGGCCAGGGTGTCGGGTAGCTTAGTGCCCAGGGTCTCGGGCTGCGTCACCACCAGGAGCCCGGAGAGGATGCCCAGACCAGCGAACAACAGGGATGGGATGCCATGCCAGTAGACCATCTGAAATTACCAGAATACTTTTTAAGTAAACAGGCCGACGCATTGGGTATAAAGAAACTCTTAGCATGTAAAAGTAAGTGCAAGCGACGGTGATTAATCATCATGCCGTCAAGTGATAAGTACGCACAATATCAAAATTATTATCATTAATTGGAATGTAAGTGTAAGTCACTGTTAATAGAGAGTTCTGGTGTGTTCAAGCTTTCTCGACAAAATACTTTGGATGAAGTTAAAAAGATGAGATATGGTAACAGATCTAGATGTCTAAGGAGAGCCACATTCCACTTTAACTACGTACAACTAGTATTGAAAATTAATTTAAATATACTCACTAAAGCCGGTGTAAGCTGCGTTGTAATGGACCCGATCCGACCAATCATAGACGAAAAGCCTAACAGTGAATGTCGAAATTCGGTTGGATATAGCTCTGTTGTATACAAATACAGGGATGTTACGACTGTCGAGATACCGAATTTGCCTAGCAGATATATTACCAGTCGGAGAACAGTGAAATCTGCAAATAAAAATTATTAAAAAGTGCCATCTCACAGACGTAATGGTACAAAATAATGCACTTTTGTGATACGGATATCAAAAACAGATATCAAAAATATATTGAAAAGCAGTTTAAAGTTTATAGTCATTTTGAAAACTTACAAGAAATGTAAGCCTATAGATATTTAGCCTACTTCTATATCACTCATGTGGCGCCGATAAGAGCAAAAAAATTCCGTTAAGATAATTGCAATTCGAGAGTCATAAACATCTTATCTATATATGTATCATCTTACATAAATAAACTTTAGTAAGAATTATTACATAAAAGAGTGATATCGACATACGATCAGGAATATTCAAAATCTTACCAGAAGGAATAAACACAAATGCGATATTGCAAGCGGCGCTGAAAAAGAATCCAACAGACAAAGTGGGCTTTCTGCCAATTCTGTCCAAGAACAATACTGCTGTGTAAAAGCCAGGTATTTCTATGGCACACGTCAGTATAAAGTTCAAATAGATGGTATCAGAGAGACTGACCGAGTTGATGGAAAGCCCGTAGTAGACGAAGGTCATAGTTATCCACCAAATAGGCGTTGTGCACACTCGTCTGAATAAGACTGGTGATTTTAATACATTGCGTATTAACCCTGTTTTTTTTGTCTAAAATAAAACAATTTTAAACACAACTTTGTACAATATAAAAAAGCATGATCAAAATAATAATTGATGAAAAGATTTCATAAATACTGGGATTAAATATGACAAGTATATAGACCAAACTACTAAGTCGTTACTAGAGAATAACGTCTTACAATAACGGTTGAATCTTTATCAGTTATAATTATAGTCCCAAGTGGCAACTTTAAAACAAGCTGTACCGGCGACTTCTTTTGTAGCAAATCTAATATTTCTTTTTCAATTGTGTTCTTGAATAAAAATGGCATTTTTTTTACTATACTACAAACTACAAACTTCAAAAGAGATATAAAGTCTTTATATCGAATGTTCTGAATGTAATGTAATCGCAAAAAATTAGCTAAATAAGTTAATTTTGTAAATTAACTTATTTAGCTAATTGTATATAAAATAAAACGGATTTTTTTAAAATAAAAGAGTAAAATTATCTTACATTAGACGCAGCATCCGATGGTTGTGAATTCATGAGACCACATAAAGACTTTTCGCTTATGTGTGTTTTATTAACTCTTGCAACAGTTTTTAATGTTTTTCTAGCTTCGGTATATTTTTTTTTGGAAAGCATCCACCGTACACTGTCAGTCAATATCCAATAGTATGAAATTACAAAAAAGCCTGGGATGTTGACCGCCATTATCAAGTATCGCCAGGGTGATATCAGCCAAGCTACTCCGCCAAATATCACCTGGCCCGTTGCAAATATTGCAGACGAAGTAGCACTGGTAAGGACTCGATATTTCGGTCCAACAAGCTCAGTAACTAAAATAATAGTAAAGTATTGATAATTAGAACAAATAAAACCCCCAAATTCATTTTTAATAACATCTTGCTTAGTTTTGCTTCGCGACATGGTATTTATTAGGTATTGAGATTGAGATATTAAATTCTAGTTACATGCAAAATATTCAAAAATTCTGATTTTCAATAACTATAAATTTACAATGACATTTCTCTTGCAACTTAAAGACTATAAAAATTAAGCTTTGAAATCGTCTAAATCATGCATGCAGAACTTTCTGTATAAAAGAGGACTAATCTGACCATAAATTATGGTATATACCATGACCATAAATTATGGTACATAATTATGACAATAATTGGTATGTTAAGAGGATTAGACAGCATTTTAAAGATTTTGAAGATTTGCCAAAATTCTCAACAATTTTTGCCATATTTCAACTAATGTAAGCAAAACATTAACAAAATATACATATCGGCGCAATAAGAACCCTCAGATATTTTTAATGAGTGGTAAATCGCCAGGTGTGGAGAACTACCTGCGTTTGCCTATAAGAGCAGGCTGACAATGCGTGCAAGAGTGCTTTCTATTTGTGAAGTCCTTGCGTTGAGTTTTAGAAAGTTCTTATAATGTTCAAGATAATTAAGTACCTGAAGACTTGTGATATAGCAAATACACACAAACACTTTCCTCGTGAATCAGTCTGTCATTTGATGAAAGCCGCATGTGGAAAATACCAACCCCTTCCGGTTTGTAACACCAGGCGATATCACTAGGCTCTTGTTAAAGGACCTGTGATACCTGGACTAATGGTGGTATTTATTGGTACATGTCCATACATTTTATTTTCGGTAATTGACAATATGCTGTTAGCCGAAGTGGCTTTTACAGCGACACCGGGAGAAAAAAGGGTGAGCGCAGAAGCATCACCGGGGGCATGTCCATACAAAATTGTTCACTTATCTTTGTTTACTTTTTTTGTTTGTTTGTTACTTATCACGTATCTTTGTTGCACACTCGATAGCGTGGGCTAATACAGTTCAGCGCCACCTAGTTTTCGACGTGTAAAACATTAAATATTTATTTCGCCGATCGATCATGAACAGCATGAAAATCGGCAGACAGCTATAAGCAATGAGGGACTTAATATTTTATGAACTATACATATACATACTTACCAAGAATGTACGCTGAGCTATATGCACCGCCACCGAGAAAGTTTTGCAGAAATTGAAGAATAACATACATGGTGTAATTTACAGAGAATGCACGTATGAAGCCAATGACACCAGCATTGACTATACTGATTACTAAGATAAACCTTCGTCCAAAGCGGTCTGAGATATATCCCGCGATTGGCAGTGAGAAAAGTGATCCCAAAGTATAAAAAGTACCAGCTAGTACGCGCAACCATTCTTGACAACCGAGGTCGAACTAAAAAAAATTCTTAAACTTAAAATAGGTTCCTATTTTGGTTTTAAACTATAAAGTACATAATAAGTATATACTTTAAGTTACATAATAAGCATTCAACAATACAGAGAAAACTTAGACACATACCAGTTTTTAGTCTGAAAACTAATACATTGATGTGCTAGTTTATAATTAAAATACTCTTGTTTGATCTATAGATCAAACAGTCAATATGAATCTTAATAATGATTAGCAAACGTCGAATAGATTACAGTTATGAGTAATTAATGCGCTCGTACAACTAACATCATATACTACTGTATTATCCCTGGCGTAGACGAAACCCTCACAGTCGATAATACTGGACTGGTCAAATAAGGTGTCAGGACAATATTCAAGGGACCCATTGCCCTGAAGCTCACGGGGAGCGTACCTTTGGCAACTTGCAAATCCAGCACTTGACTGTGCAACTGCGTTTAAGATCCAGTCAGGATTAAAGTCGTGCAACTTTTCATCTTCACCGCATTCTGGAATGCGACATCTAAAAATATCCACTTTTAGTGAACAGTTTCTAAATACATTATTTATAAACATCCATAAATCTAATCACGAAATTTGTAATTACCTGTGCGGTATTGCAGCTGCTGAAAATATATACTCTGCCATTAAACCACAGATTATAATAGGTCCAGCTATTAAAATTATATTCCGTAATTGATACCAGCCAAATTCACCCAACTCATTTATCAACACATCGTCAAGATCTAAAGGTTTCTCAGCAATTTTTACTTCTGTTTCTCCATTTTCACTTATTTTTATTCCTGCTGATGTTTCTGGCTCATCACATTTTTGATCTTCAGACATTTTATATTTTTTTAATGATATAAATTAAAAAGTCCATTTATATCATGAATGATTTCACAAAGTGCGCTCTGACGAATACAAGTATTATTACAATATTGAGATACATCTCTTTCTGCAGCTAGAGTTATCAATATTTATCAAGATTCCGTTTGATAGCAACTACTAAGTTATCCTTTGTCTTAAGAATTTATCTTTGTAGGTATAATAAAAATATAAGCAAACAATTTTCAAAGCTCAATATACACTACTAGGATAACATTAGAGAAGAGGAAATATGTTTGCCTTTTATATTATCTTACATGTTTTGTGAAACTCACCTGTCATCCCACTGCTGGGCATAGGCCTCTTCTCTCAGTTTAGGAAAGAAGGGTTTGAGCTACTACCTTCCACGCTGCTCCAATACAGTTTGGTAGGTTACTCATATTCCCAAAATTCTCTAGAGATATACAGGTTATCTCACGGTGTTTTCCTTCATCGAAAAGTGTGTGATAAATTGCAAATATCGATTAGTTTTAAGAAAAACTCATTAGTTAGAACACCTGGGTTTGAACCCGTCACCCCCTCGAGAGAGTCTCACGATCTCTCCGCTAGGCTACATAGCTCTGTAACTTACGTGTAAAACATTGAAACAGAGTTAAGACTCTTATTCTATTGCCTTGTTGAGTAGCATTAATATTAAAACGTTATAATGTAAAAAATGAATTATGACTTAACAAAATATTTTACTTGTATTGTGTATATAAAAGTAGCGGTACTCTTACAATCACTGCGGGGAATAGGCCTCCTCTCTCCGTTTCTAGAGAGAAAGGTTGGAGCTAAGACCTACCACGCTGCTCCAATGCGGATTGGTAGGTCACACATATCTCCAGAATTCTCTAGAGATATACAGGTTTCCTCACGATGTTTTCCTTTACCGAAATTCATAAATTCATAAATTGCAATTATCAAGTAGACACATGAGTTTAAATAGAAAAAGTCATTGGTGCCTGCCCGGGTTTGAACTCGTGTTCTCTCGTAAGAGTCGCACGGTCCCACCGCTGGGCTATCACAGCTTATATATATCATTGCCTATTTGTCTATATACAAAAATTTAATTGGCATAACAATATATTATTCCAGAAGTCTTAGACAATTTACCGCGTAAACGTTCAATATGCATTATTACTCACATCTAACATCAGTCAATAATGCTATTATTCTTACAATCGATGGTACAAGTATTCTAGTTTACCTCAAACGTATTGGAAAACAAAATAAAACAAACGTTTGTTTGTTTACGTAACTGACAAATACTTCTTTACAAACATAACGATTTCTTGTTCTTCTTTTTTAATCGATTAATTCGATTAAATGGGATTTTCAAGCGATTCAAATTCAAAAAAAAAATATTATTCAAGTAAACTTATAAACAAGTGCTTTCGAATCGTCAACTATACTGCTGGTCTGGAAAGCTGGTCCCACTGAGAAGAGCCAGTACGAAACTCGGCGGTTGCTCTTTTCAAGGTCAACTACTGTAGTGACAAAGTTAAAATCAATTGCGAAATTTTATTATAGAATCTTATACCCAAACTCACAAACGACTTACGTTCTTTTACAAGGCACAGCAGGAGTCGCAAGCTTATGTCAGTTCCTACTTTGTCTATTATATATTTCCATTGCCAATCTTTTTAGAATTATATAAATTCTTGTGCATATAAATTAAATTGCTTAAAATATACTGTGAAGCCAATGTAACAATACCTATTTCCTTAATTTTCTCTCGCAGGGAATCACGCGAGAGAAGTTTAAGGAATATCACGTATTGCTCTTTGTGTAATACAATTTTTTTTCCAATATCCGCGGCTCCCACTCGATCTTCAACCTTGTGAACCCAACAGCTGTAATCAGCAGCTTTAAGATCGTATGTCGACCTTGTGGAAATACCACTACAGAACGAACGTTGTGCCTTTAACCAAGTCCGACATTACGAAGAGTATTATTTTGCCAAAGACTTATGTTCTATAATTCTATATATTCTAAAAAATACTAATGCTGTATGCCTTCATAGAATTAATATCCTAAATCAAAGAAATTACTTTAATTCATGCTGCAAAATTAGGGTTCATGCTGCAAAATTAGGCTTCATTCGTGGAGTCATTACAAAAGCCAAAGTAGGATATCCTTAAGGTTATAGAAATATGTTACCAATCACCCAAAAGAATTTTGTCTGTAGAGCCTTCCCAAAAAAGTAACTTAAATTGGCGAAAGTTATGCAAAAGATCTAGATTTATTTATTATGAAAAGACTCCAACTGTAAGTATATTAAGAGTTACAAAAAATGATTAGCTTAAAATTACCCTCCGTAAATAATATTAAAAATTAGATAGATAAGTTTAAAACTTGTAATTGTAAATATTAATAGATATTATTTTAACTATATCAAGTTCATCGTCATCACAGACATCCTTATACTGGACCATCAAAGATACCTTTCTTACCTTTATCTGCAATACCAACTTGTTCTTGTACATCTTAGATGGATCTAGAATATCATTGCTCTTTGGAATCATTATTATAGCCTTAAAATAAGAAGCTTTAAAACAAAGGTAGAGGCTCAGCTGCTATTATATATACCTTCCATAATTTGATTAGGTATAATTTAGACATGTAATAAAAAACCTAGCATGTGGTGAACCAATCATCTGATTATTGTCATTAGACAAAATGATCGCGTGATGCAGAACATTTTAATTTTTATATAGGTTGAATTTACAATATGTTACAACACCATCAGTTTACTTTATACTCCTTCTTCTTTAATTCCCACTCCTTGAATTTCTTAAAATTTCTTCTGCTATTGTTGTCCACAAATTTGTTCACTTCACCGCAATTGATGATAGTTTTTAAATACTCAATCGTTCAATCAATGATACAGAAGATAGAAATTACTGAAAGGAGTTAAAAGTTCCTATAAAGCTTAACGATATTGCTACTTATGTATGTAGGGAATATCAAACATCGATCATTTGGTCTTCTACCATTAATTTCAAAAAACGAAACAAGCCGTTTGAGCGTTTTGTAATTAATGACAAAATTTATGATATTTTTAACAAATTAATTGTTGTTTATAATAGCACAAATCGTTAAAAAATGCTACATTCAAAAGACAACATGTTGACTAGTATTTACAGAACAAGGCGTGTTAAATAACAGTCCGTTACAATCTTACTGCTGGGAATAGGCCTCTCTCCGTTTCTAGAGAGAATGGTTGGCACTAAGACCTACCACGCTGCTCCAATGCGGATTGATAGGTCACACATGTCCCCAAAATTCTCTAGAGATATGCAGGTTTCTGCACAATGTTTTCCTTCACCGTAAAGCGTGTGATAAATTGCAATTATCAATTAGACTTAAGTTTTAAATAGAAAAACTCATTGATGCCTGCCTAGGTTTGAACTCGTGGCCACCTCGAAAGAGTCGCATGCTCCTAATAACAGAGCTCGCTATAATCTAGGAGTTTTAATTACTTTTGTAAAAACCTGACTAATTTTAAATATTTATTTCGTTAATTAAAACGACTTGATGTATTTATCATTAAGAGGATATTTTTTATTAATGCATAATCAGAGGCCGATATATGATTATAAACTGGCAAAACAGATGGTTAATTCCACAAGTATGAGAATATAAATGACCTAGATGATTAAAGAACCATCCAACACATCCTTAATAGACATCCTAAATGATTAAAGAAGAATAGTAGGAAAAAAACAATAAAAAATAGTTCTTTCTTGTAAACAATTATATAGCTTTCACCTTATTTTAGATTTGATATAAATATTTATCTTATTTAACATATCAACATGACAACAGTGTTACGTAATATAATCATGACAAAAACAACTAGATCATTCTACATATAAAAAACAATGACTATTGTAATACCAAATTTGACAACATAGCACTTAAAGGTAGATTACATTTAGTCGACAGATTCCGATGTACAGTAGACTAAAAAAGAATTGTAAGGTAATCTTATAAATTAATAAATATTATTATGACAGTTTCATCTATTTATGTCCTTTCATGATATTTACTATTGTCTCCGATGCAATAGGATCAACGATCGAAAAGAAAAGATGTTGTTGCTTGGACGACGTTTATTCGAATGACAGGTACAAGGTTAATATTTTATATTATACTGTCCTCTGGTTGATAGTTATTGAAGGGCAGAGCGTATCTGCTAATATTATTTTGAAGGCGCTTTAACATCCTCCTCTCCGTTGAAAGCGCAGCTTTTCAACCTTTCAACTCATCACAAGTAAGCAGGGGGCATAGCTTCGTGAAAGATCTTCTGTAGGTGCCTTTAGGTGTCCTAATTTCAGCCACACGAGATATTCCATCTGCGCCAGGGAACAATTGCTGAACTCTTCCTAATCTCCAACACAGCGGAGGTAAGTTGTCGTCTATGAGAAGAACCAAATTTCCTTTCTTCAGTTGTGATGACCTTGTTCTCCATTTCGAACGTTGCTGAAGCTCTGCGAGATATTCCTTTTGCCAACGTTGCCAGAAATGTTGGCGAATTTGCTCCAGTCTTGCATAACGTTGCAGGTTATTGGCCTTGTGGTCGATGAGACATGGTACAGGCAGTGAAGCAAGCGAACGTCCGATCAAAAAGTGCCCCGGTGTTAGGGAGAGGTAATCGTTTGGATTGGAAGATAAAGGATATAAGGGTCTGCTGTTTAAAATCGCTTCCACTTGTGCGAACAAGGTCCCTAATTCCTCAAAAGTTAAGTGGGTGTTACCCATAACGCGACGTATATGATATTTAGCACTTTTGACGCCAGCTTCAGAAATGCCGCAAAAATGAGGAGCGTAAGTAGGCGAAAAAATAAATTTAATATTGCACTCAGTTGCAAAATCGGTAATAGGTTGTTCGGTCGATTTAATAAAATTCCCTATTTCCTTGGCTGCCGCGACGAAATTCTTGCCATTGTCACAATAAACCTCGGATGGTTTCCCTCGCCGGGATATAAATCGACGAAACGCTTGTAAAAAACCTTCCTTTGTAAGGTCGCTAACAGCTTCAAGGTGTATACATTTGAACCGAAAACATACAAACACACATAAGTATGCTTTAATGACGCGCGCTCCCCGACCTCTCTTATTCGTTATGTAAAAGGGTCCGGCAAAATCAATACCGACAGTTTTGAACGGAAAATCTGGCGTAATTCTTTGTATCGGTAAATTTCCCATAAGGGGATGAAGTGATTTCCCTTGAAGTCTTTTACATGTAATGCATCTATGAACTGTATTCCTCGCTAAACGTCTACCGTTGATGGACCAGATAGACTCTCTTATAAGAGCTAATAATAATTGGGGTCCCGCGTGTAAAAATTTGACGTGAAACTGTTCAAAGATAAGTTTAGTTAAGTGGTGATTTGAGTGCAGAAGAATAGGGTGTTTTTTACTAAAGGCGTAATCAGAATTATCCATTCTACCACCAACCCGAATTAATTTGGAGTCATTATCAAAGAAAGGTGTTAAGAATAAAATATTAGATCTTTTACTAATTGATTTGCCCTTTTCTAATAAATTATATTCCTTTGTGAAAGATTGTCTTTGAGAAAGAGCACAGATATGTAAAAATGAGTTATTTAACTCCTCTAAGCTTAAGTTACCAGTATTTTTATTTACTTTATTCTGCAAAGTTGAAATAAAACGTTTGACATAAGCAAATGTTCTTTGTAGTCTAGATAGTTTAAAATAACGTTCAAATTCTATTACAGTTTCTAATGATTCGTTTATGAGCAAAGGTACTGCAGGAAGAGCTAATTTTGTTTTAGGCAGAGTGGTGGTTTCCCCCGTGTTGCTGTGGAGAACGGGCCACTCAGACTCCACTTCTAACAAGAACTTTGGTCCCTGCCACCATAACTCACTGCAAATTAGACCTTTGGGTGATAGACCCCTAGAAATGTAGTCGGCAGGGCTGCTCGTTGTTGGCACATACCGCCATGAATCTATGTCAGTAAGTTCTGAAATTTCTACAACTCTGTTTGCAACGAACGTTTTTAGTTTGCTGCAATTAGCATGAAGCCATCCAAGTACTATTGTGGAGTCACACCAATGTACGTGGCGATTTAGGGAGCATCTCAGAGCAGTCGTGACAGTTTTAGATAATTTTGAAGCTAATAAAGCAGCACAGAGCTCTAATCTGGGTATCGTCGTAGGTTTAATGGGGGCCACCTTAGATTTAGCGCACAATAATTTTATAGTTATGCCATCATTATTAAGAGACCTTAGATATATACAGGCTCCATAAGCCTTTTGTGAAGCATCACTGAACGAATGAAGTTCTATACAATTGGGTTTATTACATAGTACTCTGCGAGGAATTTTAAAATTTAAAAGATGTAACAAATTATTAGAAAATTCATCCCAGGCCTTTTGTATATCCTTGGGGACTGGTTCATCCCAATCCAATTTTTGAAGCCATAGGGATTGCAATATCATTTTAGGCAACACTACACAAGGGCTTATAAACCCTAAGGGGTCGAATATTTTAAAAGAAAATGAAAGAATTAGACGTTTAGTGGCATATGCAGATTTGAGTGGAATTTCAAAAGAAATCTGAATATTATCGTTATTAGGATTCCAACTGAGTCCCAGAGTACTGGTAGAAGAACTTATACTTAATTTGTCTTCAGAATTTATGACATTGCTTTTAAAAATACAATTGGAATTAGATCTATATTTTCGAAGATTAAAACATCCAGTTTTAAGAGTGTTGGATACCGAATTTTGAATAGACATAAGTTCCTTTTCAGTATCAGCTCCAGTAATAAGATCATCAACATAAAAATCGTTTTTAATTATTGATGCTATACGTTCGTCCTTACATTCATCTCCTAGTTGCCACAGACAACGTGTGCTTAGAAAACTAGAACTGGCAAGGCCATATGTCACGGTTTTGAGACGTAAAATATTTAAAGGTTTGGATTCATCATCCCTCCACAAAATTAATTGTAATTTCTGATCATTTTTACTGACAGAAATTTGACGGTACATCTTTTCTATGTCCGCTGTAAGTAAAAAATTATATTGTCTAGCGCGAATAAGAATCGCGAAGAGTGAATCTTGGATAGTTGGCCCGATCATCTGAATATCATTTAGTGAATATCCAGAAGTAGTAGGCACTGAACCATCAAACACAACTCTTAACCTAGTAGATTCACTGTCCTTTTTGAAAACCGCATGATGACACAAAAAATAGGAGGACTTAGGTGGGGTTGCTATAGGCAGAACTTCTAAATGATCAAGTTCAGCATATTCGCTTATAAAATTGACATATTGTGATTTAATATGCGGATTTTTCCTAAAGCGTTTTTCTAATTTTAGAAATCTTTGCTTAGCAGTATTGTATGAGTCACCTAAGCAATCGGGTGTTTCAATAAGAGGTATTTGCACACAAAAGCGGCCAGTAGGCAATCGCGTCATATGAGACATGAAGTGTTGCTCACAAGCCCTTTCAGTTTTCGATAGAAGTATTTTTTGCGGAATATCCTCAATATTCCAAAATCGTGGTAATAATTCTTGAATGTTTTCATTCTGTGTATTAATGATGGAATTATTACATTGAATTGTATTAGACTTGGCAAAGTTTGTAAAAATTCAATTTTTCAATTCAATTCAAAATATTCTTTATTCAAGTAAACTTGTAAACAAGTGCTTTTGAATCGTCAACTTTACTGCTGGTTCGGAAAGCCGTCCTACCGAGAAGAGCCAGCAAGAAACTCGGTGGAGCTCTTTTAAAAAAGAAGATTCTTAATACTAATTACATTTTGTCATAGCTATCCTGCACAAGGTCGAAGAGCAGCTATATCCATGCATTCTTATCATCAATGTAAGCCTCCACGGTATAATAGGCTTTCTGTATCAGCCTCTTTTTAACAGTATTTTTAAATTGCTGTAATGGCAAAGTTAAAATTGATTGTGGAATTTTATTATAGAATCTTATACCCAAACCCACAAACGACTTACGTACTCTTACAAGGCGCAAAGCAGGAGCCGCAAGCTTATGTCGGTTCCTACTTTGTCTATTATATACATCGCCAATCTTTTTATAATTATGTATATTTTTATGCACAAAAATCAAATTGCTAAAAATATACTGTGAAGCTAACGTAAGAATACCTGTTTCCTTAAACTTCTCTCGCAGGGACTCACGCGAATTCAAATTATAAATGCCACGTATGGCTCTTTTTTGCAATACAAAAATTTTCTCAATATCAGCACATTTACCCCATAACATTATTCCATAAGACATAATGCTATGGAAGTAAGCAAAATAAACTAGTTTTGCTGTTTCAAATAGGACCAGCAACTAACCAGCCAAACTTTGAGTCTCTTAATCTTGGATAACTTGGACCTAATGATTTTTCTTTAGTACCTAGGACATCCCAAAATAAGTCTGCACCGATGAGTACATCGATGGACGATGGTGTGTCAAAATCAGGGTCTGCAAGTTGGTAAATAAATTGCTTGGTATTTGAAAATCTTTTATTTTTATAGGAGTAGCAGGAATCGAACCTGTCAACTCTCTGAGCACGAAACACGTCAAAGTAACAGTATAAGCATCATTTAACGAAATTAATTGTGCAATGCAACTCTCAGTTATATAGTTAGAAGAATTGTTGCCAATGCCTACAACGTTAATTTTTTTTATAGGATATGTTTCGAGACACAGGTTTTCCTTCAATCTATAGCTTATGAAAGAAGATTAATAATAATAATAATAATAATAAATATATGGGACATTTACACACACGGTCGTCCATCCCCAAAGTAAGTAACTTAATACTTGTGTTATGGGTGACGGACAACTGGTAAATATACTACATATATAAGTTTAAATACATACTTAAATACATATATACACCCAGACTCAAGGAACCAACAAATCCTAAATAGAAAATGTTTGTTCTCGGCGGGAATCGAACCCGCGACCCACGGAGCCGAAGACAGGGTCACTGCCAACTGCGCCAACGGGCCAGTTCAAAATTGACTTCCGCAGTCTAATAACGCGCGTACCTTTAAGGTTTTATTTGTTTTAACATTAGCCACTTCAATTAAAGCGGTTGACAATATCACGTGATTAGTTGGTTGCATGGAAAAATTCGCGATTACATCAGTAGAATTTGTAGAAGAGCTGCTAGCTTCTTCTTGATGTAGAAGAGTATAATGGCGTTTTTTGCACTCTCGACAAGGGCCGAATTTACAGTCACGTATATGATGACCCCCTCGTAAGCAATTCATACATAATTTTAATTTTTGTACGTCACATTTTTTTTCTTGGATACTCTTTGCTTTAAAAACGGAACAATCGTATATTTTGTGATCCCCATTGCATATCGCGCAACATCTACGATAATTATTATTACCTTGCGTGGAAGTAAAGGATTTAGTATGAGCACGTTCACTAATTAAATTAGGACCTGTAGGCCGTGACGAGCCATAAGACACCCTAGTTTTATCAATTTTATTGCGATTTAATGTTTCTAATATGTCTGCACGATCTGTTAAAAATTTATTAAATTGTTCAAGTGTAGGAACATCATCCAAAGAATTACGCTTTTCTTCCCATTTAGTTAATGTAAGGGAATCTAGTTTTGAACATACCATATGTATAATTATTATATCCCAGTGTTGGGTAGGTTGACCCAGACTAGAAAAAGCACGTAAATTTTTTGTAACGTGGTCCACAAGAAATCGGAGAGATCGTTCTGATTCACGGTTCAAAGGATCGATTTTAAAAAGAGAATTCAAACGGTGATTAATAAGCTGTCGTTTATTGTCGTATCTATCACACAACAAGCGCCACGCGTCATTATAGTTAGCTCCAGAAACCTCAAGATTAGAAATAACTCGCGCGGCGTCACCTTCTAAGTAAGAAACTAAATAGTGAAATTTATGTATAGGTTTAATGCGTTCGTTATTGTGAATAAAGAATGTGTCGCGGAACTCTAGCCAACGGAAATAGGCACCATTGAATTCATTTATTTGCAATTGCGGAAGCTTAAATTCGACTTCCAAATGATCGCGATGACACTGAGATAAAGAAGAGATATTATGTTCCGAAGCGTCCTTATGACTAGTTGCTTCGTTAATAATAGTCTGCGCCATAGCTATACACGTAGCACAGTCCTGCTATATCATTTATTTCAAAAATTATGTTATCGGAATTTAAAACATCAATTGCATCATGTAACTGCTCATATTGAACCGAAAGTAAATCGACGTACGTTTAGTATTTAAATTTTTTAAATCGACCTTAACATCACCCTCAACCGGCATTGTAAAATAATTCAGTTAACTTAATTTGAAGAATAACTATTTGCAAAACAATTAAAAAAAAACTATTCCAATTTAAACTGTTAATCAAAAAATAAAAAATAATAATATATGTATTCTCACGCTCCTTATTTCGCGTCACCTTGCGACAAGTGACAAAAACAGTATGACGGAAAATAATGGCAAGAATAACTGGATAATATGGATTTGGAAAACGTGGAATAGTATGGAATATAGGTTATGTGAATGGTAGAAATTTTTTGGGGCACTTATCTTATTAGGCAGTCGAGATGCGCAAAAAATACTACTCAGACCGCTGACCGCTTTTGATTTCCTTGTTGATTGCTGATTCTTCAATTAGAACGGTCGCCAGTTGTCTCCGATGCAATGGGATCAACGATCGAAAGGAAAAGATGTAGTTGCTTGGACGACGTTTATTCGAATGACAGGTACAAGGTTAATATTTTATATTATACTGTCCTCTGGTTGATAGTTATTGAAGGGCAGAGCGTATCTGCTAATATTATTTTGAAGGCGCTTTAACAACTATAGATTACCGTACAATCTCCTGTGTGTGTTCTCCATCTTACGTGACATTGGCAAAGTAATCTGTGCCAATATGGGACTTCTTAAAGCCATTAATGGAAAATTGAATTGAATTGAATTACTATAGATTAGAACATTCCGAACCAGTTGTGGCTTCATTAATCATATTAATCCTTGACGACTCAAAAGTGCTCGAAAGTGCTTACTTAAATAAAGTTTTTTTGATTTGATTTGATTTGATAGATATTTACTGAAGTTTATTAATTTTTGAGACTAACGTTAAAAAAAGATTAAAGGGGTGACTGAAGGGCTAGAATGGACGAAACTACTAATAGATTGGACGTATTGTAAGAATTTCATTATACCACTCTAACAGATCTCTGCTATTTATATATTCTTATTTTTATAAATAATAGACATATAAATAGACTGAGCAAAATTTATTGATAAATATTTTATAAAGTGAGTTTTTTTAATTTGTGCAATATTTTATACATAGATAATTTAGCAACTGCTTGTAATCTTACTTAATTATTATTAATTATAATGGCTACCTTGTTATTGATCGATATTGATACTTTGTTTGTATGTCACTAATCAAATTCGGCCATCTAGCCACTCGGTAATAATCAACGTACTATCGATACTTTACTTTCAACAATATTTAGTTATTTTGATAGTCGAATTTTCGTATCAAAAAGTCTACTCCATTTTAAACTATCATGATCAAATTTCATTTTATTAATCGTATATAATTATCATATTATCCGTTGGCGCAGTGACCCTGCCTTCAGCTCCGCGGGTTCGATTCCCGCCGAGGGCCAACATGTTATATAAACAATTTGTTGGTTCTTCGAGCCTGGATGTATATTTGTATTTAAGTATGTATTTAAATTTATATATGTAGTATATTTACCAGTTACCCGTCACCCATAACACAAGTATTAAATTACTTACTTTGGGGACGGACGACCGTGTGTGTAAGTGTCCCATATATTTATTATTAGTTTATATCTTATCTTAGCGTTAACTAATAAAGAGATCAATTCTATCGACCAGATCAACTAATAGAGTTTAATTTAGACTCTGGTTTTCCGAGCGCTTCGGCCTCCGCAAGAGTATCCGGCATCTTCGTGCCCAAGGTCTCTGGCTGGGTCAGCACCAGCAAGCCAGAGAGGACGCCCATACAGCCGAACATCAAAGATGGGGTGCCATGCCAGTAGTCAGCCTGGAAAATATGTTTGTAATATTATGACTTAATTCAAGATTTTACTGCTTTTTACTGAAGAATATTAACAATCATCCATAAATCGTATTGTACTAAGAAATATTAGTAATTTACGTCGGAGTCTTTAAAGTCAAATACAATTTTATTTATTTAAGATAAAGTATAATAAATCACACATTAGGAGAGCAACAGGATATGTTGCATTTACTTTAGTAAAATATATTGACAGTGAAGATAAGAAATAAAAGTTTACAAAAAATGTAATTAAAAATTAAATATTTAAATTTGATAGGAAATAAATATATTAGAAATAACGCAGTTACTTACAAGCACTGGTGTAAGGGGCGCAGTGATTGATCCAATGCGACCAATCATAGAGGAAAAGGCAAGCAGAGTGTGTCGGAACTCAGTGGGATAGAGCTCCGATGTGAACAAATATACCGACGTCATCACCGCCGAGATACCAAACTTTCCAATCAAAAAGACTACCAGTCTCGCCACAGTCATGTCTGGAGAAATTAATAATGTTATGCTTCTTATACTTTAAATTTACGCAATCGAAACATAACTTTACAAATATTTACATAAAATGCAAATTGAATGAAATATAAGATTGTATTTTTATTCGAGAATTTCAAACTCCTTGTATTTGCCATAATAAATTTAGTATATAATATTAGAAAGATACTGGAAATTTCAACTACTCTATCTTAAATAAAACGTTGCACTTTTATACGAAAACAAATGAACTTTTACAACAAAAAAGCGTGAAAAAACATTGAAACTGTCTTGAAAGTACGGTAATTTATGATGAGGATTATCTTCATAACGTTGATATTCTTAAATAAGAAAACCTTGATATCATTAAATAAGAACTTGAGAACTCATTTAAGAAAGATTATTATTTAAATAATGATAGAAATTATGAGAAACGGAAATGTTTTTTGAACCTTATTGAACTATGCTTACCATTAGGGATGAATATGAAAACGATATTGCAAGCCGCACTAAGGAAATAACCCGTAGAGAGGGTAGCTTTTCTGCCAATTCTATCCAACACAAGAACTGCAGTGAAGTAACCGGGAATTTCAATGGCGCATATCAAAATGAAATTCAAATGCATGGTATCTGAGAGGCTGGTTGAGTTTATGGACAGTCCGTAGTAGACGAACGTTGTGGTTATCCACCAAATTGGTGTCGTGCATACTCTTCTGAGCAAAACCGGTGAACTAATAATAGTGCGCACCAAACCAGGTTTGTCAGGCTAAAAGAAAAATCAGACTCATTTGCATCAGCATTTACTCAAAGGAATAATCTTGTCTAGAAAGAATTTCTACCCTTGCTTTAATTACTTTATGGTAAGTTACTAATTTAAGTACTAATGGTAAGGTAACATTTTAATAAATAACACAAAAGTATGTAATAAAGTAAAGAAGTAATTAAAAAGCAAGAGAACGTAAATCATTGCATAGTTTAAGAGACCTATAAATCACTTAAAAAATATATTAAAACAGTAAAGTTACTATGATCGATAAATATATGTTAAGAGTAAAATCAAATCTATTTTCTTCTTTCCTTGTTAATTTGTTCTGGTATTGATGGTCAATATATTCACTACATCACAAGGTTACATACTTGAGCAAATAATCTTGTACAAGATAATCATTGTTTAACACGTGACATTATACTCATAAATATGCGCTATAAATTACGTCTCTTTATCTTATTGCGGTATATCAAAACCGATTCGATATTAATTTATTACATCAAGTCTGAATTTTTTTTGTTTTTCTGTATGTAAATTTGAGGACTGGCGAGAATACAAATAAAATAATAAGGAGTACAGGTTCAAGTTTAATAAAGTTCTTCATTTACGAATACGTTGTTTAACCTCTTTTTGTTTCCATATAATTATCAAAGCTTTCGTACAATAATAATGTTTCTGGAACAGCTAATATCTATACTTATTTCTAGATGAACTGGTTATTGTAAGGCATACTCACATTAGATACGGCAATAACAGGCTCTGGAGGATTCATGAGTGCCTCAAGGGACTTTTCACTGATATGCGTCTTGTTTACTCTCGCAACAGTCTCCAATACTGTTTTTGCTTCTTGATACCGTTTCTTCGATAATAACCATCGTACACTCTCAGAGAGTATCCAATAATATACGATAATCAAGAAGCAAGGAATATGAATTGCCATGATCATGTAACGCCAAGCTGGTATCAGCCAGGCTACTCCACCAAGAATCACCTGCCCCACAGCAAACATAGAAGATGCGATAGCACTTGTAACAACACGATACTTAGGACCAACAAGTTCGGCAGCTGCAAATAGATATATTTTTAAATTAAGGGCAAGTACTATAGATTGGAATTTTTAATTAAACTTTCTGAATTATGAGAAGGTTCATGAAATCGAATTGAAGATTCAAAAGTGCAATCCCATTTAAATAAGAGTCAACAAAAAGACAAAAAATTACCAAAAATATACGATGAACTGAACGTGCCGGCACCAAATGTTGTCTGTAGAAGCTGAAGTATCATGTACATGATATAATTAACTGAGAATGCTCTGATGAGACCAAAAAGGCCCACGTTAAATACGCTGATTATAAGAGCGAATTTTCGTCCAAAGCGATCAGAAACATAACCAGTGATAGGCAACACCAACAACGTCCCGATGCTACTTAAAGTACCAGCAAATGCTCGAAGCCATTCTTGACACCCTAGATCGAACTGAAAAAAGGTCAAACATTGATAAAACTGTTAAAATAAGAATTAGTTTATAGAACTACCTATAAGTAACGGCAATTGAGAAATAAAACAATCACATCATGTAAACAAAGTACATACTTACATCGTATACCACAGTATTGTCTCTGGCGTATACAAATCCATCACAATCAGTAGTAGAGGACTGGTCAAACAAAGTGGGAGGGCAATAGTCCAGGGTACCATTAACTGCGAGACCTCGAGGTGTATATCTTTCACAGCTTGAAAATCCTGAAGAAGTCGCTGGAACGGCATTCAGTATCCATTCTGGATCATAAAGGTGTGATTTGCCATCTTCACCGCATTCGTGGATGCGACACCTAAATACATTTTGTTCTTAAAAATTTAAAAACTTAATATACATTGTTAATACCACGCTTTTTGGCTTTCAACTGGGAGCTAGAATAGATTTTTTTATAGTCAATCAAGTAAGCCTGACCTGACAATGGTGAAGTTTTCACTGCTTCCAAATATGTTAACGATTATATTCCGCCAGCCTAATGGTTCTCCAGGGTCTTTTGTATTTTTTTAAAAACAGATATTTAACTTAAGTTGTTGTTATACACTCAGTGAAGAAATTTGGTTTGTACTTTTGTATTATGGATTGCCGCAAAATAAAGCCTGATTCTATAAATTAATTTCGTAATATTATTAATCTATGCGTCTAACATAAGTTATTCTATTATAAAAAGAAAAACTTAAACCAATATACGTGAAATGAAAGTATGTTCGATTTTCGATCATTGAGCCATGTAGTAAAAAACCATGTGGCATAGAAATCCATCGAAAAAACCTATATCTTGCAGTGGAATTTTATCAATTGATATGACCGCATTAAAAGTCCATTGGTGGCTCACCATTGTTCAAGCCACATTTCTTTAAAAACAACTTATCAAAATAATACGACGTAATTAAAATAGTGTTATCAATGATCATGATAACTATGCTTTTTGTCAACATATTACTTTTGTAACCTGTTTTGAATGGAATATTTTTACAAGATATTGACCTAGGTCAAGTTATGATCGAAATCAGCAAGGGTCTTCTGATAGAGTCAAAATTATCAATCCCTTGGTATATATTTTATCAATGATTAAGTAAGGTGTCTATTGTTTGCAAAGACTAAAATAATGTTGGTTTTTCGGCATCCTTAACCTGAGACAAATTATATCTTATAATTTTATATTTAGGTTGTAAAGGTCAGGTATCATCAAACTTTGTTATCCACAGATAGTTTAAAAACTAAAAAGTTTGAGACATTTTGAATGGTTTCCGGCTACTACGGTGGTACGCTCGAGCCTGCACTAATTCCATGTAAAACTAACATAAGAAATCTGAATATAATAGGATAATACAACTGTATTTTTGGGTATGACCTTGGATACAAAACCCCAATGGAGCACCCACATAACAACTCTTGCAGCGAAACTTTGTTCAGCGGCCTACGCTGTTCGAAAGATAAGACAATTTACAGACGTCGAAACAGCAAAACTTGTTTATTTTACTTACTTCCATAGCATTATGTCTTATGGAATATTGTTACAGGGTAAATGCGCGGATATTGATATAATTTTTTTGAGGCATTTACAATTTAAGTCCGCGTGATTCCCTACGAGAGAAGTTTAAGGAAATTGATATTCTTTCATTAGCTTCACAGTATATTTTTAGCAAGTGAATTTTTGTTCATAAGAATATACATAATTATAAAGGACTAGCAATGCCCCGCGGGTGAAAACCCGGGTCCATACCGGTCTCGTGGTAGTGGAAAGTCTATGAAGTAAGACTATAGATTTATTTTTAGATTATTTCATTATAAAAAATGGGTATCATTAGTATTCTTGGAATAAGACCTAACTCACCAAATGCAGGTCCTGCTATAATGGTCGCTACAATGAATTTGTTATGGCATTATTTCTTTCGATTTATATTCTTTAATTCGTAATATCTTTTGATTGCGATGTCGGATTTTAATAATTTAAAAAGTATTTTACAGGTATTGAAATAGTTTTTAAAAGAATATCATTTAATGGGATATGGATTAAACAGAGATATGAATGAAATGGTTTGATTATTGTCGGCAATTTTATCAACTTTTACAATGTAAAAAAGTAGTTATATTGGTATAACTATAATAGCTAGACATATGGTATCCCTAAATTTTTTGCGGATATTGACATGTTCTATAATTCTATAGAACATTTTTCTGTTCTATCCTCAATAGTTTCCGCAGCGCACTAGATGAAAGTTGTTTACGACTGAATTTTTCACAACTTATTACAATTTTATTAAGGATCACTATTTTTTTGACAATGACATATAGCATATGTTGCTCAGTGAAGAAGCAGCTTTCCAATGATGAAAGCATTTTTGAAATCAGTCCAGTAGTTTTTGCGTGAAAACATTACAAACATTCACACATACAAACAAACATACAAATCTTTCCTCTTTATAACATTATAGATAGAAAGATAGATATATAGACATAGATATAAATATAAAAAGGATTAGCGATGTATATAATAGACAAAGTAGGAGATCTCTCGTCTAGAGCTATCCCTGGCAGCAGCATAAGGTCATGTTATCATAAATAAACCATCAGGAATAAACCATTATCTGACATTTCAGCTCAAACAAAATTTAACTTGCAAAATTCCACCTTCATATACATACGGCAAGTTAACTAAAATCTTTTAAAAATAAAGTAATTAAGTTTTGGTATTGGATGAAAACTTATTGGACTAAAGTCTCTCGAGGGTATTCCACAACAAATGGTTTTTTGCTCTTATAATTTAACAACTTTATTTGTCGATCTTAGATGTTACCTGTGAGGTATAGCCGCTGCTGAAAATATATACTCGCTCATGAATGCTGACATCATGATTGGTATCGAAACCAGCAGGATGTTCCTCAGCTGGAACCAACCGAACTGGCCTAGTTCGTTTGTCAAAACATCGTCGAGTTCCAAAGCCTTTTGGGGGACACTTGCTTTAGCCTCATCTTTAGGTTCGCGATGTTCCCCTGTACTGGTTTTCCGACTTTCAAACATCAGGTCCGCGTATTCCAAAACTATTATTTCTAGAAGAACCCCTCTAAACAACGTGCTCAAATGGAATGAATTTGTACTCAAAACAATTCAATTGATCATTACCTCGTTAAAGCGGAAAATCTAAATTTGATAACTTTATCAAACAACTAATCGGCGATAGCTTATTAAATTCGGATAACCTAATCAGTAGCTTTCGATTGCATTAATAAATTTAAATCTTTTGTATGCTTAAGATAAATTTAGTTTAACGGTAATTGTTTCTAAGGCTGGTGTCAACTATTATTAAACAGATCACCATTGTCAAGATAAAGGTACTCATGGATAAGAAAAAATAAAATTTTCGTGCATGGTAAATTATTGCTGGATCACTACCCTGATACCACTACCTAAAAGTAAATGGTGACGTAATGTAACTTAGAAATACTTTGGACAGGATCTGAACACTGCGTCGACCTAGTGTTTTTTTTGTGATTTTGATAGGTTCGTTATTAGCCAATATTTCATAGTTTCAATTGTAATAGCTCAATTAATTTTGTTCCTCTAAATATATGAAAACTTTCTTAAACTAAGACTTTCGACGTAAGCTAACCGATTTGATATAGATAGATAAAAGCTCCTTTAAATTAAAGATTTGACTTGACTGTAGATGACGATTGACGTTTTTCTATGTCATCTAATTCCTGTAGTCTATATGTTACCCCGGTGTAAAAGGAATAACCGTAACAACTTTCATCGATATTGGTTTAGCGAGTTCTTGGTGAAAGAGTAACAAACATTACATGCATACTCACAAACTTTCGTATTTATAATATTAGTAGGATAGGATAAGACAGGATGCTCTTCTCTATCTATGACTAGAGCGTAACACTCCGTTTATCATTTAGAATTATGTGACCGTGAAACAACTGTCGATAAGAACTATTAGTTTAATCGCCAAAGATAATATGATGATATGATACTGGATTCATTTTCAGATATATCTGTGATACACTATCCGCCGTGTGGTATCCGGCTGCGTAGAATAGACCACCCTTATTTCTTACCGAGATGTCGTAAAAGGCGACTAAGGTGAATTGACCCACCGTGTGGTATCCGGTTGAGTAGAATAGACCACCCTTATTTCTTACCGAGGTGTCGTAGAAGGCGAAGAAAGTGAGTTGACCCACTGTGTGGTATCCGAATAAGTAGAATAGATGACCCTCTTTTTTTCTGAGGGGTCGTAAATGCGACAAAGGTAGGTTGACGTCAGGCAGTCGGCCGGTCGTAAAATTCGTAGCCAAATCTTGTGACAACATGTTTGTTACATGTAATGCCGGCCTCGTTTAGAGTGGGATAAAGGCAGGAGGATGATGATCTGTGATACACTATATAATTATTACTAAAAATAAGTATGATCTCAGTAAATGGAATACATAATCAAAAGACATATATTATATGACAACGCTGAAGTTGCAATGGGCGAGATACAAAATTCGAAGAAACCATGGATATCTAGGCCTCAAGGTGTTGCAGTCAACCATGGATTCAGATTTGATGCCGATCTATTCTCTGTTTATAACGCCGCCCTTAATATAAGGATAAATTAAATTAATTTTGATTTTAAAAATTATTTTCCTGGCTCTGGTCAAATAACATCAATTATATAACTTCTTTGACTAGTTGAGCTTCAATTGAGAGTAATGTAAGATAATGTAAAAGCATTAAGTCAATATTGTACCCATATTTACACGTAAACAGGTTTTTTACTATTCTGAAAATATCTCGTAGACTCCAGGCACTCTCGTAGACTCCTTTAATATGTGCAATATATTCCATATATATTGCACATATTAAAGGAAATTATAATACGAGTATATTCAATTGTATTTTTAAAAACTAATCAAAACTCATTACGACTGGCCCGTTGACTCAGTGGATAGTGACCCGGCTTTAGCTCCGCGGGTCACGGGTCTGATTCCCGTCGAAAGCCAACATTTTCTAGAGTCTAGGTGTATATTTGTATTTAAGTATGTATTTAAAAATTATGTATGTAGTATATTTACCAGTTGTCCGTCACCCATAACACAAGTATTAAGTTACTTTAGGGATGGACGACCGTGTGTGTATCCGTTATTATTATTTATTTATTGAAAAGGGCAAAAAACTTAGGCATTTTAAAAGTTTGCCACCCTCAAATCATTCCGCCTTAGGCATAGCTCCTGTCATTATGGACAGATGACCTCAAAAGGTTATTTCAAATTCATCAAGCGGCTTTAATCCTTCTCTCTAAGGAGCGAAACGAGCATCAATCAATCACAATCAATGATAATTTGATATGAAAACGCTGCTACTGTTCATATTTTATACTAATACTTACTTACTTACTTTAAATCATTGAAAAAGCCACTCAATATGGAAAAGAAAAAGCATAATATAATAGAATATACAATGAATACAATAAATATTGTAATTAATTAATTTTGTAAATTAACTCTCGTAAACTTAGATGAATAATAATTCTATTTATCTGTACATAAATAATTATTTTTATAGGTATAAAATTATTGTAGCAATTACGTGAGTATATTCCTCATATACGTTTTTAATAAGGTGATTTGAAAAATGACAGTAACGATTTGAATGGGACCTAAATTACATGCTATTATATCATCATGCGAAGCCATTATCTAAAACGCACATACCGCTTTGTTATCTATACATGAAACAGTAGATATAGTAAATTATGTTCACGATAAATTTAAAAAATATTTACTCATATATAAATATAGTCTTACGCATGGTAAGAAATTCCACGAGATGAAATGCGTAAAAAAATAATTTATAGGACCAGCAACGTAATGCATTACGGTTTTGTCGTGCAGCCTATCCTTCTGATGATGCTTCGGTTTCAACAATCGTAGAGATTGTGGTTGTGGTTGTGTGTATTGCTTGTGTGCATTGTTGCTCGTGGAGGCGTCTTGGAATACGTGTGGTGACTTGTCCTGCATGTGTAAGGTACGTGAATATTGCCTGCTTCATACACTTAGCATTACATACATTCGCTTAACACCCGGATTGTAGCAAAGTAGTTCTGTTATAGTTTCTGTGAGTTTTTAGTCTATCAGTTCATATTGTTTTTACTAATATGCATGTAAATAAATAAATTACGTATTAAAAAAAAAACAAATCCCTTTTCTCCCATGTACTAGTAAACATTACAGGTTATGTAGTGTTTAAAATATTTATATAATATAATATAACTAATTTCAAATTCCAAATTTTTGTATTGTAGACAAGAACATTTAAATCGTCAAATGTTGGCAAATTTTAATGTAAAAAGTACTGTCTTAAAAGTTTGCCGCCGATAAGACATTTGTTAAGCAATATGCTTCAATATAATGATCCTTAAATCAAAAGTAATAATAAAATTTTGCTATAATCCGCGATACAGTAAATAGAAAATATATATAGGAAATAGACTCCACGACAAAATTGCAAAGCGTTTGTCGTAGAGTCTATCTCTTGATGATGCTTCGGTTGCGGGGCGAAGCGATTGTAGAGTTTGTGATAGTGAACGTGTGTAGTGCTTGTGTATTGTGGTGGCAGCGGTGGAGGTTTGTGCATGTGTTTTTACGAATCCTGCATGTATCGGGTAAGAAAAAACGGATAGTCCACTATACATTTAGCACTATATATATTTTCTATTTAATGTATCACGGATTAAAGAAAAATAAATTTATTGTTACTTTTGTATTATGGATCTCCGCCAAGTTACGCTTAATTCTATAAATTATTTAGATCCTTAAATCACTCATATTTCTTTTCGCGCCTAAAGTTTTTCACAGTGCAATTACTACAAAACGTATTTTTACTATCTACGTTAATATTATTAATGAGTATGTCTGCCTATCTGTCTTCTGTTCTTTCCCAGCTCTCCTACTAGAGCAATATTTTAGCAGTTTTTACCAGGCAGTCTTCATTTATTATTATATGTAACTTGAATTATAACGTGAACTTGTTTTGGCAATTGGGTCTTTACAGCCGGCTGCCGCTTGAATCTAAGGTGCTTGCTAAGGAGAGGTCTTGGAGAGCTATGGGCTCCTTTGTCGACTGAGTAGCTCTGATACCTGGTAGAGTAGCTCCAGAGCAACTTGTCACCCCAATATTAGTCACAAGACTGCTATAGCTCGCTGGAGTAAATCGATAAAAGGCAAGTAAGCATCTCAAATTAGTCTCTAAAATACATAGTTTTGCAATAAACGCAGAGCTTGAGTAAACTGTATTATAATGCCGATTTTACCACGACTGTTTCAGTATTTATTCATTTAATAATGTGTGTATTTTGCCTCATTACATTAAATGGCTGTTATTATATAGTAGACTAATTGGGGAAAAAATGAAGGTACCACTGAAATCACAGAGCATGTATTCAGTTTTGGTCAGATTGATTTTTAAACCATATGTCTCCAGATTCTCTTGTTTGACAAATCTGCCCTAGACCTCAGTTGTATTTTCACCGACAATTACGACATCATCGGCAAACACCAAGGAA
The DNA here is from genome assembly GCA_947086505.1 of Morpho deidamia. Classification (NCBI taxonomy): domain Eukaryota; kingdom Metazoa; phylum Arthropoda; class Insecta; order Lepidoptera; family Nymphalidae; genus Morpho; species Morpho deidamia. The sequence goes on along the minus strand of CAMTZC010000017.1, from coordinate 17,742,028 downwards.
CCTCCTTTAGAATATCGGCAGTAAGTCCATCACTAGGAGGATTAAAAGGGATTTAAAGCCGATTCCTGGTCTAAGCCCACAGCCACATTGACATCAGTTACTCCAGTTTCAAACCAGACATGAGTACTAGTACTAGTACTAGTACTAGCTCTGGCATACATGAAACCTACAATCCGTACATACTTCCCAAGCAGCCTCTTTTCTTTCGAACTCCAACACAGAAGGTCACGGGGAACACGATCGCAAGCTTTTTATAAGTCTACTAGCTGTGCCAGCAGCTTCGTCCGCATGGAATCAGCGTTTCACAAATTTTTTATAGAATTCAAATTTCAAAACATAAAAGTAGTTATTGTGATTTAACCATAAGAGATAGAGACATGCTATTGCAGATTTTTATGTAGTAATTTTATAGATCTACAATTCTCTAGTACATTGCTTTAGTGTATCTCTGCTGATTTACGCAGCGCACATGACTAAAGCTCCCAGCAAGCATGTTTTTTAACAACTGCGCGATCTCGTCAACTCAATTTACCGGAACCACCCGGAAGTATTTTACTATCTTTTGGTGAAAACTGTACAAAAATCCGTTCAGTAGATTTTGAGAAAATCGATTACATACAGACAGACAGCTTTGGGGACTTTATTTTATAATAAGTATAGATAAAGACTATGTAAAGTCCTTACGCGCGTGTAGATATTTTTCACATAACTGGCGCAAGACGAATATAACGTCCGTTGAATTCCACCCTGGGATAAAACGGAACTCTGTTCTGGACTATCGTACACTCTTCTTTAATTCTTCGCTCTATTACATTTTCCCAAATGTTTATACTGTGTAACATGAGCTTTGTTCCTCGGTAGTTGTTACATTGTTGTACATCACCCTTGTTTTTGAAGACGGGTACCAATGTACTATTAGAGCACTCGTCTGGGATCGAATTAATGTATAATAATACAAGCTTATACCTGCGGCTTCGCTCGCGTGGAATTTGGTCTGCCACATTAAGTTTCGAGACAGATCATTTTAAACTATTTGGCCAAATTACTGAAGAGAATGTTTATCTACATCAAATACTGAAAGCGACAAATGTATTGGTTTCTATAAGAGCTTGATAAATATACTAAAATGTGAATTGTAAAATAGTATCCAATTTAATTAAATCTACGATGCACAATTTTGGTCATAGTGGTTTCCACATAAAAGTTAGATAGATATATGCTATCCTGGACTTTTATTTAGAACTATTCAAGACAAACAATACTATGGTACATCATCTTTGAGTAACTCTAGTGGTTCAGGCAGCGTACGCCAAGATAGCTCTCAGAGGCCAGATTTTTCCAACTTTACATGACATAAAATCATTATATTACATAAAATCATTAGAAATTGTAACCTATATGTTATTCTGATGTATAACCTATATAACTGTAAAGTTTTATCCAAATCCGTCCAGTAGATTTTTCGTGAAAGAGTATCAAACATCCATCCATACTCACAAACTTTCGCATTTATAATATTAGTAGGAATAGGAAAGTAGGAATTAGTAGAAAGGATAGTAATGAAGTTTATTTTCAAAATGCAACATTTACAATCCTTACATTAAAACTTATTACGATGTTTACATTAAAATGGAATCGAATCTTGAATGAAATGCATACTAAATAATATATAACTGAACCTGTTAATAAATGTATTAGAATGGTACTGTAATTAAATATTTCAAAGTACTGGGAAATCAAATCATTGTTAACAAATGATTGTATCGTTAATAAAATAATTAATGATTAGGTAATAGCCTATTAGTTTGTCTGTATATGGAACATACACGTTAATATTATCGTTAATTAACTTTCGATTTAGGAGTTAATATTTTGTTTCGAACTCGAATAGACAGTGATGCCAACTAAATATTGACAGTAATATCAAAAACAATTTCCGCTGTTTCGCTTCAATAAAATTCTTATATTTTTAATATATAATATGGAAAAGTTAAAACTACTATAATTATATGCATATAAGTCAATCAAACAAAGGAATTAATCTGCACTAATCTATAGAAATTAAAAATTTATATTAAGTTTTCTCCTTGACTATAAACCATTAAATCCTGAGTATGCTTTGGCTCTCGGAAATATACGATTAAAAGTGATATAGTGACTTTAGTGTTGGTGCAGAGTTGTTACGTTAGTGATTATTAAGGTATGTACCATTTAATAGTCCTGCATTTGCAAATAAAACATCGATCGATTGTTTGCAAAGGTAAGAGAGCGGATAGTGCGTAATGTACTCAACTTAATGTTGACATGACAGATTTTTACTTTAAGGCAGTTTTTTTTATTTATAAGAATTCGGCAAAACAACACCTCTATAAATCACTAAATATATCCCGGCACGTTTTATTTGAAGCCTGTGATAGCCCAGCGGTGACACCGTGCGACTCTTTCGAGGGGAACACGAGTTCAAACCCGGGCAGGCACTAATGATTGCAATTTATCACACGCTTTTCAGTGAAGAAAAACATCGTGAGGAAACCTGCATATCTCTAGAAAATTCTGGAGATATGTGTAACCTACCAATCCGCATTGGAGCAGCGTGATAGGTCTTAGCTCCAACCCTTCTCTCCAGAAACGGAGAGAGGAGGCCTATTCCCAGCAGTGGGATTGTAACAGACCGCTACTTTACTTTTTTTTTACGTTTTATTTTATTCCTCTTAGTTCGTGATAAACCTTCCGTTGTTTAAATTCCCATATTAAAAATGTTTTTTTAATGAAAACCACCGAACCGAAATATATGTAATAAAGACAAGTCGGCAAGGTTTATGGATATGAAGAAATAAATTGTAAAAGTGTTAAATGTAATTTTTTTTTTCATGATTTTAATTTATTACTGCAACCAGGCAGTGTCAAATTACATTAAGGCATTATTAAAAATAATAAATAAATATACATATATGGGACAATTACACACATGGTCGTCCGTCCTCAATATAAAGTAACTTAATTCTTGTGTTATGGGTGACAGACAACTGGTAAATATATGCATAATCTTATATACATTGTGGGTCACCGGCATGCCCGCCTGAAATATTCTGTTTATTTATACATAATATCAATACTCAATTTTTTCTTGAAAATTTTGAACATTTTGTTTTAAAATTTTATTTAGATCGTTAGCGTAGTTATTTATTTATTTTATTATTACTTAATTATCTATTTATTAATTTGAATAAATAAATAAATTAAAAAAATAATAGTCAATATATAAATAATTTCTTTAGTAAAATTTAATCGTCAACTATCAATAAACTATTAAAATAACATTATTTACCGTATATGATGTTGACGCTTCGGTTAAATTTGTATATCAATTATCTAACCTGGTCATCAAAATACTTGATAACTAATATTTTACCCTTGTTAGAACAAAAAAACGTCAATTACAAAAATTGTATACATTAATTATAATAATATAATTTATGAATAACAAATGTTTAAAAAAAATATCTTTTTCTTTCTTGGCATCATAAAATTGACTTCGTCGTATTTTGTGTTATTTTAAGATATCTTATAATAACTTTCATTAACCTCGACAACTTATTTACTCTTAAAACTAATGAAGAAATCAAGACTTTCGACTCGATCAAGTAATAGAGTTTATTTTAGACTCTGGTTTCCCGAGCGCTTCCGCTTCCGCGAGCGTGTCTGGCAATTTCGTGCCCAAGGTCTCAGGCTGGGTCAAGATCAGCAACCCAGAGACGAAGCCCATGCAGCCGAACATCAGCGATGGGGTTCCATGCCAGTAATCCGCCTTAAAAACAGTTATGTTCAAGCTGTATCCGCGATAAACTCTGCATTAACTTAAATTAAAAAAAAACTTAACAATGTTCTGCTTTAGACTGTACATAGGCTTTAATTGTAAAAATTTCATCGATGTTGGTACGATCAGTCGTAAAAGCATAACAAACACACAGAAAGACAGACTTTCGCATCTATAATATTTTTAGGAATGAAAGTTGGCAACACTACAATCACGTGGCTGATAGCAAGGAAGGAACTTGCTTGTGGAGCGAAAATTATTTATAAAAGATGGAGTCCGCCATATTGAAGCCAGTCTTGTTGTAAAACTGAACTCTTACGGTTATGAGACTGTTACGCTGCGGAAAAGTTTCACCGCTTGGAGCCTCGTTTTAACGGGACTTGTACGATTATTAAACGCTCCCGCGTTTAAATCGCGTTACAACCAAAATTAGAGCTACATATGTTTTATAATAAAAATAATGAAGATCAACAAGAAATGAATATTGTTAGAATATCAGTTACTTACAAGCACTGGTGTGAGGGGCGCAGTGATTGATCCAATGCGTCCAATCATAGAGGAAAAGGCAAGCAGAGTATGTCGGAACTCAGTAGGATAGAGCTCCGATGTGAACACGTATATCGACGTCAACACTATCGAGATACCAAACTTTCCCAACAGAGACACTATGAGTCGGGCAACAGTAATTTCTGTAAAATACAGTATTTACAAAATGTGAACGAATAAATAAGAATATTAAATCAAAATTGGCCTACGCAATATTGAGGGATGGCATCATCATTCTCCTGCCCTTATTCTACTCTAAGTGGTCGGCACAACACGTTACAAACATGTTGTCACATGATTTGGCTACGTATTTTACGACTGGCCGCCTGTCTGATGTCCTTAGTCGCGTTTTACGACACCTTGGTAAGAAATGAGGGTGGTCTATTATATGCAGTCGGATACAACACGGCACATACCTTATTCGCCTCTTACGACATCTCGGTAAGAAAGGAGGGTGATCTATTCTATTCTGCCGGATACCATACGGCGATGGCAATGATTTCTTATACACTAATGTCTTATATATAATGTCTTGTATATAATGTGTTGTATATAATGTCTTATGGAATATTGCTATGGGGTAAATGCGTAAAAAAAATTGATTACAAAAAAGAGCCATACGTGACATCTAAAATTTAAGTCCGCTAGAGAAGTTCAAGGAAATAGGCATTCTTACATTTGCTTCTCGGTAGGAACAGTTTTCCGAACCAGCGGAAGAGTTGACGATTCAAAATAACTTGTTTACAAGTTTACTTGAATAAAGAATATTTTGAATTTGAATTATAAAGGGGGATGCGCTTAAATGTTGCTAAAAGAAATATTAATTGGTTCGCACTCGTATCCACCGTTACGATAATTTACAGCAGTCTAAAAATAAGAACTGAGATAATTCAGTTGAATAATGAAAGTTATCCAGAAAGAAAAGTGGCAATAAAACAAAAAAAACTCAGAAATGCCAAAACTGCAAATGTAAACATTTAGCATTTCATAATTTGTACGAGAAGGAATGCAAAACATTTGATACGTGCCTGAGACTGTCTTAAACGCATTAATGTTCAGATTATTTTTGAAACCTTGCTTAAGTATTAGAATAAGAAGATTCAAAGTGAGTCACTTATTAGATGTAACAGGTTTATTAAGCTTCATTAAGTCCTTTCAAATCCATTACATTGAAAACGACTAAATCGTGTGCCGTTTGGAGATCTACCATTTTGTAACACATCTTCCTCCTTTTTTGCAACTTCTGTTTACTAGCAAGCAGTACTTACTATCAAAACTATAGTACGGTTGGGTTGTAATAGGTTAAATATTCTAGTAAGCAAAAATTCAATAACAATTGGTATGAAAAATATACGTACAAATTTAACGTTGCTGATGACATATTACTCAAACAGTCCATGCAATATGCTCAAATTGTAGATAAGTAAAGCTCTACATGCATGTAGCAAAGTTATAAGAATTTGTTCTGAAAATAGCCTTTCTAACTTTCTTTTTGATTTATGATAGTTGATCATTATGTGGCAACTTCGTTCGCGTGGACTGCAGTCCTATTACTTAAATAAACCGTTATACTTATATTAATTATGGTTAAAGTGGGTTTACCTTAAAAGCTAGACATACTCTGTCGCTTTTTAAGTTTATTTAAGTTTAAGAGGGGAACAATTTTGGTCATATATGATTTTTTAATAATTTTCACCGTTTACTTAGCGCACTCAAGGAAACCTTCAAATTTTGCCGTTCTCGCAATATTTTTTATTGTTGCTCCTCTCTTATTCATCTTCTCATTAATTTATATGGTTTCTTCCTCGATAAATCTTACATTCAAAGAATTTTTCAAATCAGTCTAGTTTCTGAGATTACCGCGTTTAAACAATCAATCAAACAAACAAACATACTTCAGATTTATATATTAGTATATAATATTTTGGTGTTAAAATAATGTTATGAATTACTCACTGTTAAATATTCTGATATACACGTACAATTTATAAGATTACTTCGGACAAACAAGTAGAATTTTGGGTGTCTTAAATACATGTTATTCTTGGAGTGTACAAGATTAAAAACGGATATAAAAAAAAACAATATAAAGTTAAAAACTTTAAAATTGTAACTTACCATGAGGGATAAATATGAACACAATATTACACGCCGCAGTCAGAAAAAAGCACCACAGCAAAGTAGTTTTTCTCCCGATTGTGTCCAACAATGGAACTGCAGCAAAATTGCCAGGAATTTCAATCAGGGATGTCAATATAAAATTCAAATGCATAGCATCTGAGAGGTTGGTTGAGTTTATGGACAGTCCGTAGTAGACGAACGTTGTAGTTATCCACCAAATTGGCGTTATACATACTCTTTTGAGTAAAACTGGTGAACCTATAATAGTGCGCACCAAACCAGTTTTGTTAGGCTAAAAATTTTCAAAAACAGTATTAAAATTAGTCACACACATCTGAGTTGTAATATAGACTAGCCCTTGAATTATATGCAATATAAAACGATGATTTTGCTCAAGTTGTAATAGGAAAAAATCAAATTATCGGTTAAGTATGTTCAGATTAAGGAGTCAAAATGCAAATGCCCACAAGCATTAAGAGTGAAGTAATACGTTTAGTGCATACTGATTATTCTTATAACCATAAGCATGATTGCATTAAGCAGTCGTTTAAGTTTGATGATTTTATTATTTTAAACGAAAACCGTAAATTTGAACGGACTCATCATAACAAGATAGACGGGCATAGAAACACCTTAGGTACTAAATGACAAAGAGAATAGGACAGAGATCTAATAGCACCAGAGTAAATCGTTCTTCCGGAACAGCTAAAGGCGTTACGTAGCGGATGTTATAAAATTGTTAAGCACAGGGGTTCGTGGATTTGGATGAAAATACCTGGTGACTCGTTAAAAACACTTCATTCTACTTCTCACTACAAACTTAGTGAGAAAGCCACTCGCGAGGTCACTATTATTTCACTTTTATTATCGCTTCGTTGTTCACTCATGTTTGCTATTCGCAAACTGAAAAGTGCAAGATACGTCCACTTATATATCTGACAAACAGATCTCGAGAATGTACGCAACCGTTCGCAAGTCCCAGCGGCGATATCAAACATGACTCGTAACCAAAATGAATGTTCCAGAGAATAAGCGTCAAACGAGTTTGAACTCTATAACACAAAGCTTACGAACTCTTTTTGCATGTTCATAAATTGCCCCCGTCCAATTTTAACTCTATGACATACGCATTACGAACTCTTTTCGCATGTTATTCGAAATATATCTAAATGAAGGAGAGCTAGAACTAACCGATGTAAGTAGAAAATAAATCAATGTCTGTGTATTTTGATTGTTTGAAGAGTAGTATATGTTGAAGGACAAGATTGAATAGATTCATGTGAGTCACGCAGTGCCAAAGGCAGGCAATGTGCGAATGGGACATTTTAATTCTTATGCAGATCGTAAATTCACATGGTTATAAATACATCTTAGTAGTGATTAGTAATTATTTTTCATGTACAACATTGGATCAAGTTATATTAAAAAAAGCTTTCGCAGATGTCGTCAATGTCATAAGATAGCATTTAATTAATGTGGCAATGAAAGCTTTTGCAGATGTCGTGAATGTCATAAGATAGCATTTAATTAATGTGGCAATGAAAGTTCTTGCAGATGTCGTGAATTTCATAGGATAGCATTTAATTATTGTGGCAATGAAAGCTTTTGCAGATGTCGTGAATGTCATAAGATGGCATGTAATTAATGTGGCAATGAAAGCTTTTGCAGATGTCGTGAATGTCATAAGATAGCATTTAATTATTGTGGCAATGAAAGCTTTTGCAGATGTCGTGAATGTCATAAGATGGCATGTAATTAATGTGGCAATGAAAGCTTTTGCAGATGTCGTGAATGTCATAAGATAGCATTTAATTAATGTGACAATGAAAGCTTTTGCAGATGTCGTGAATGTCATAAGATAGTATTTAATTAATGTGGCAATGAAAGTTCTTGCAGATGTCGTGAATGTCATAAGATAGCATTTAATTAATGTGGCAATGAAAGCTTTTGCAGATGTCGTGAATGTCATAAGATGGCATGTAATTAATGTGGCAATGAAATCTAATATAGGGTTAGAAATAAGCGCTCTCTAACGGCCGTTATTTAAATGTAATTCATTTATTTATTTAGGATAGTTTATTGTTATGTAAAAAAAAAATTGATACAATATTACTTAAGTAATTTACTGTTACAAAATGGTAGGCAATTCACAATTTAAACGACGATAATCTACCATTATATCATGCTGATACAATGCTAATATCTACGATAGTACAAGTACAATGTAATCTTTATAATCAACAGGACTACTAATCTGCTACAATTGATTAAAACTAAACGCATTCCAAATAATTCAATGCTTTTTTTTAAAGTTCATCTGAGTGCAAATATCGCGATAGCTTATGCAAAATTTAAATAAGCCTTTATTTTACAAACTCCTCCGCCCCGTTTTTTCTGACCGTTTTTTGTGTCTGTCAGCCTGTTTGTCTGTTAGCCTGTCTGCCAGTCTTTCAGTCTGTCTGTCTGATTGTCTCTCCATTAACGATAAACTAATAATAGCTATACGAATTTTACCGTTTTCACCGGCAAACAGACAGAGTCACTAGAAAGGTTTTAGAACAAATATTGTAAGGTTTTGTGTAAAGTAATTGAAATTCAAATCATATTTTACTTAAGTAAATACCTACATATAGTAGCAAGATATTTACTAGAAGTGATAAAAACATCGTGTTTTTCCATGAACTGGTATGGAAATTTTGTTTGAATACTAAAATTCAATGATGTTTACATATAATATGATAATCAAAGCTGACTGGCCCGTTGGCGCAAGAGGCAGTGAACCTGCCTTCAACTCCTTGGCTCGTGGGTTCAGTTCCCACCGAGGGCTAAAATTTTCTCAAATACAATTTGTAGATTCACCGATTCTGGGTATATTTATATTATTAAGTATATTATCATTCTTCTGCCCTTATCCCACTCTAAGTGGGGTCGGCACAACATGTTAAAACATCTTGTCACACGATTTGGCTACGTATTTTACGACCGGCCGCCTGCCTAACGTCAACTTACCTTAGTCACTTTTACGACATTATTAAGTATATATTTAAAATTATATCTACATATTTACCAGTTGTCTGTCACCCATAACAACTTACTTTGGGGATGGATGATTGTGTGTACACATTGTCCCACATATTAAAAAAAAAGCTATCATCACATAATTATGCTTTTGGGCCATTTAGTACCTATACATAGGGGCACATCACCAGATTATTATAAGACATACTCACATTAGATCCAGTACTAATAGGTTCTGGAGGGTTCATGAGCGATTCAAGTGACTTTTCACTGATATGCGTCTTGTTAACTCTCGCAACAGTCTCCAGTACTGTTTTTGCTTCGGCATACCGTTTTTTCGATAATAGCCATCGTACGCTCTCGGAGAGTATCCAATAATATATGATTATTGGAAAACAAGGAATGTGAAGTGCCATGATCATATAACGCCAATTTGGGACCAACCAGGCTACTCCGCCGAGGATTGCCAACCCCACCCCAAACATCGAAGATACAGCAGCACTTGTAAGAACACGGTACTTAGGACCGACGAGTTCAGCAGCTGGAAGTACAAACAGTCCAAAACTTAAGATATAAATAACAAAAGTATATTGTTAAATTCCATACCGATGTCAACCCTTGATTATAGATTAGACAATATGCTTATAATAGACGATATTCTAAACTTATTAATATGTGAAAGGGGTCACATCGTGACTAAATCGAGTTATAATGCCCGGCATTAAATAATACACATCGATGTTTAGAACGAAACAGCTGGCTAGTTCGGTTTCGTAGACCGCTGTCATTGTCACTCAGTAGGTGACGTTGCACACGGGTTCGTCAGTCTGTGCGACTGAGACAATGCTCTATGAAGCATATTCTAGCCGATTTCTCTCTCTAACCCTCGATGTGCATTATTTATTGCCGCGTACTATACCTTTGTGTAAGGTTCGACGTTTCAGCAAAGTTGCATCCATCTTTACATATTAATAATTATGAATCGCGAAAGTTTAAAACCTACCAATGCTTGAAACTATAACTTTATTATTAATAATTCTGTCGATAATTTCTGTATATTACTTTCAGATTTATTGCTTATTTATGCACAAACTAAAACAGAACTACTTTGCTATAATCCGCGTATGTTAACTTACTTACAAATTTTACTTGTTTACAAGTTTACTTGAATAAAGAATATTTTGAATTTGAATTTGAATTTACGCGAATGTATGTAAAGCTAAGTGTAGAAAGCAGACAAAATTCACGTACCTTACACATGCAGGACAAGTCACCACACGTATACTAAGACGCCTCCACCAGCAACAATGCACACAAGCAACACACACAACCACCACCACAATCTCTACGATCGCTTCGCTCCTAAACCGAAGCAACCTATCGATAGGCTCCACGACAAAATGACACAAGCGGATTATAGCAAAGTAGTTCTGTTGTAGTTTCTGTAATATGTAATTCCGCAAAGTAACGCCTGCTTCTATAAATCATTTATTTATGCTCTAATTAAAAACAAAATGCCAAAAATACAACAACAACAGATTCACCATGAGTTCGACAGCTAAAAATCTAGACATGTTGAATATTAGGGCCACGTAAAAAACATGTGAAATTTTAAAATAATTATCAACCCTTGTGTACAAATAGGGAAAAAGCTTGACGCTATGAAACAATGTATTTTTACTGAACTGTTTTTGTCGCTGTCTTTTTTTATTATATTGTAATTTCGTTTAAATATAAATAATGCCACCAGTAGGTATCTCAATAATAATCAAGGAATTATAAATTGAAATTAAATTGAAGAGGAAATAAAAAGTATTTACCTAAAATATAAGCTGAACTGAAAGTGCCGGCGCCAAATGTAGTTTGCAAAAGCTGAAGTACCATGTACATGGGATAATTAACTGAGAATGCTCTGATGAGGCCAAAAAGACCTATGTTGAAACAGCTGATTATTAAGGCAAGCTTTCGACCGAAGCGATCAGAAACATAGCCGGTGATAGGCAATACCAACAACGTCCCGATGCTGCTCAAAGTACCGGCAAATGCTCGGAGCCATTCTTGACAACCAAGATCGAACTGAAATGCAATAAAAGACTAATTACTTAAATATTATGATAAAGCAAAGTCCCCGAAAGCTATCTGTCTGCATGTGGTAGATTTTATCAAAATATACAGAACGGATTTTTGTGCGGTTTTAACTAAAAGGTAGTATAATTCTTTTGGATGATTTAAGTTAATAGTACAGTACGGTTTCATGTAAATTGTGTTGAAGAGATTGCGTGGTTGTAAAATAAACTCGCCTTCTGGCAGCTTTACTAGTGTGCGCAGCCTAAACTAGAAGAGATACATTAAAGTAATCTACTAGAGAATTGGACGTTGACAAAAATTTTACAAAAAAGTCCTCAATGGTATGTCTCTAAGTCTTATAGTTAACTAACAATAATTCTTTTATGTTAAAAATTCGATTCGGCAAAAAATTGTGACTCACTGATTTCCACTCACTGGCACAGCAGTTACTTATAATTTTATTAAATTTGATACTTTTATCACCACAATTGCAAAGTGAATGAATAATGATGGCTGCAATAGGGTGTCAGCAGATACTAATTACCCTGTATTACCTGGATAAATCTAGACTTATTAAATTATTAAAAGCTATTTCCTTTATTCATGTACTTCCTAAATGAAACTACAAACAATTGTGCTGACACTTACATCGTATACCACAGTATTGTCTCTAGCGTACACAAATCCATCACAACCAGTAGTAGATGACTGATCAAACAAAGCGGCAGGGCAATAGTCCAAGGTACCATTACCTCCAAGACCTCGAGGTGTGAATCTTTCACAGCTTGCAAATCCTGAAGAACTTCCCGGCACAGCATTTAAAATCCAATCAGGATCGAAATGGTGCGATTTACCATCTTCACCGCATTCGGGGATGCGACATCTATAAGTAATTTCATCTTAAATATTGGAAAACCTCATCTCATATATTACGTTATCTCTGAATTAAAAAAAAAACAAAAATATTTAGACGACTTTTAGGTACAGGATACTATAAGAAATTATAAACACAATCTTCATATTATTCATATGAACTAATGAACATTTCTTTTGTTTCAACATCAATATTAGATTAGATTGTAATATCCTGCTTTTGTTTTGTGTCTTTATCGTCTGCCCTGTCTTTATTTGTTTCGATATTTCATGACTAAATATTATTAATATATTTCATATAATCTTTTTCATTGGTAGGCCTTACAAAATGAAATTTTAAGTACTAAAAATGGTAATTTTCCGTTCAGAATATAGAGTTATTACGGTATACATTGATGTTCCTCAATTAAATTCATCTCTTCTCTCTTTCTTTTCTTTCTCTCTTTAAAGGCATTAGACCAGTATTAGCATTAATCCAAACCTTTCTGTGATTGATAAATTTTGCTTTAGCACATACAGTTTTATATTGGCTGAAATGTCAATAATATATTTGCTTCTCATGTATCTGCTAATTATAATACATATTGCAAAGTTGCAGATGATTTCCAAGGTTTGTAACGCTTGAGTCCATCAACTTCCTATAAATAGTTTGAAATGACGTGTTTATTTATAAATATAATAGACTATAATTTTTGGTGTTACCTGTGTGGTATAGCAGCCGCTGAAAAGATAAACTCGCTCATAAATCCAGCCATTACAATCGGTATGGATACTAGCACGATATTCTTTAACTGGAAACAACCGAACTGTCCCAGTTCGTTAGTCAACACATCGTCGAGATCCAAAACTATTCGAGGGGCACTTGTTTTTTCATCATCCTCCGCTTCCGGAGCCCCTGTGCCGGGATTCAGGGTTTCAAGCATCAGGCCTAGATTTAAATAACTATTGTTAACAGAAGAAGCAGCGAACTACTCAACAAGCTTAAGTAAAATGAATTCAAATACAAATAATTCGATAGATCATCGACTCGATAAGGCGGAAAATCTTAATTTGATAGCTTTATCAAAAAAATTATCAACGCAAATTATGTAAAATTTGCCTGATGCAACTATATTGGCGGTTTTCATTTCCAGTAATCAAATTAAATAAGCTTTAGATAAATTCACTAATCTTATTGAAGTTTTGATGATAGCACGTAGCCGCTTGACCGCTTTCCTTTGAACATCACAGTACACCTAGGTTTGTGAAGCTATTATCATACCTACCCTACAAAGGTAGACGAATAATAAATACTTTGAAGAAAAAGAAACTTTAATCCAAGGATACCAAATTCATTACGTAATTAAATCTATTATTAAGGTTTATCTTTGCTCATACAGTATCAGACAGTAGGTTAAGCAAATAATGATTCGCTAATCACTTTGAATTTATTTGGTATTTGAATAACGATTATAAGTGATAAGCACAACTGTGTTAATCATCAAAGAACACATAATAAATAAGATTATTTAATAGTTACAACTATGATATACAATGCTATTCTTAGCAGTAATGAGTTGTAATGCAAAATTGACAATGAGGGGCGCGCGATATCAGATGAAGAGAGTACTGCGTCTTTTCTTTTGATTCTTTCAAATAATCCTATACGATTTCTTTCGATTTAAAGATTTAAACTGTAAATATAGTAATTGATAATTAAAATTCCACCTACACTCGCAAATATTTAATTGGGTTTTCCTGATAGTTGTTATTGGTTAAAAACTACCAGGAATGAGCCCATTTTGATCTTTCGTCTCAAAAACTATTTGTATAATTTTTCGATTCAGATTACATTTAATTCACATCCCAATCAACTTGTCGTATCACGGCTGCTTCAAAAGCAGGGATCAGCATTAGAGTTTCTACTTATTTATTAAAATCTCTTTCAATCAATTTCTAAATATTTATCGAAGAATTTAACTGAATTTTCAATCTTGTCGCGGACTAAATACAAAAGATTAACTCCATTCTGAATTCGTCCACTAGAGTTGTTTCCTCTCTCATTATGGGATCTTTGACGATATAAACTTACTAATATTTTATGGATTTTATTGAAAATGAGTTTACTATAAAAACTTAAGTGCTAATTGATATATACAGGCAGTTCCTGGAAAATTTGTGACGTTTCAATTATCGCTTTAATATTTTAAATAATTTGAAGTCTTATGACTAGCTAATAAAACTAAATAACACATTATCAGTGACTTAGTTTAGATTATTATTGGATGTAATTACGATAGCGAAAATGTTTATCAAACATCAATGCCAACAAAAATCGATAACAGTTCCTTTTTAGCAACCACAAAGCGATATAAAAGTCACCCAATACAAATACCCTACTCTCTTCTGATCTTACCCAAAATCTGACCTTGACGATTCAAAAGTGCTAGAAAGAGATTACTTGAATATATAATATTTTGATTCGGTTTGTTAACATCTGATACAAAAAATTTCCTAAACACCATAAATCCAGGCATACCACTTTGTTTCATAACGTGATCAAATCATTTCATTTCACGCACATATCTGCAAATCCTAACGAGGTCGAGTTAAAGTGTATACTTGACACAGCCGGGAAATTCCCCGAGTAATATAACCCATCAATGTAGACTATGCGCGAAACCAATTGCCATAACATAGCGTTATAATAACTCTATGTAGGTATGTAACGGTTTATAAAAAATAGGTAATTAAAAAGTAAGAGGTTGACAATTTAGTAATACGTTCCGTTCAAGACATCAACTATTTTAATACATTATATAAATCACATAAATCATCATCCTCCTGCCCTTATCCGACTCTAAGTGGGGTTGGCACAATATGTTATATACATGTCGTCACATGATTCGGCTACGTATTTTACGACCGGCCGCCTGCCTGACGTTAATTTACCTACGACACCTCGGTAAGAAAGAGGGTGGTCTATTTGACTTAACCGGATACCACACGGTGGGTCGACTTGCCTGCGATTTACGACACCTCGGTAAGAAAGAGGGTGGGTGATCTATTCTACTCAACCGGATACCACACGGTGTGTCGACTTAGCTGCGTTTTATGACACCTCGGTAAGAAAGAGGGTGCTCTATTCTACTCAACCGGACACCACATTGGGGGTCAACTTACCTTAGTCACCTTTTGCGACACGCGGATACCACACGGCGATTATAAATATTATTATTAACTAAGTTTTCTATTATAATCCCATTGAAAGTGTATAATATTTTTAATGGTATTTAATTACAGATAATTTTTTGATTTATGTGGGGTTTCTGTAACAGTCCAGGTCTAATTTTGGGAGTCTCCTTTTAAAAATATAACAGACCATTATGGAGCTAGCCGACGATGATAAATAAAAAGCCTCTACGTATCTGTCTACGTGTTGTTGGGCAGTATCTGAAGTTTGGAATAAGTTAGTTGGATCAAATGGTTGTTAGAAAATTTCAAACTAAATTTCCTTTTTTGTATAAAAAAGTATAATCATTTTGAAGAAGTGCTAAAAATGTTTAAAGAATGGAAATTAATAACGAGATGTGAGTATTAATTATTATGTGTGATTATACAAAAAATAAACGTGTCACACATCTTCTCCCTCGCACTCTCAGGCCTACCTACTGTATATTCAAATTCAAATTCAAAATATTTTTTATTAAAGTAAACTTGTAAACAAGTGCTTATAAATCGTCAACTCTACTGCTGGTTCGGAAAGCTGGTCCTACCGAAAAGAGCCAACAAGAAACTCAGCGGTTGCTCTTTTTAAAATATAATTCATATAACTAGTTACATTTAGTCATTACTGTCTTGTACAAAGTAGAAGTGTAGCTATATCCACACATCCTTATCATCTAAGTAATCTTCGACAGTATAGTAGGCTTTCTGTATCAGCCTCTTTTTAACAGTGGTTTTAAACTGCTGTAATGGCATGGCCAAAATTGATTTCGGAATTTTATTATAGAATCTTATACCCAAACCCACAAACGATTTACGTACTTTTGCTAGGCGCAAAGCAGGAGTCGCAAGCTTATGTCGGTTCCTACTTTGTCTATTATATACATCACCTATCGTTTTATAATTCTTTATATTCTTATGTGCAAAAAATTAAGTATAACTCTGTGAATAACTCTATGACTAGAAATTCTTGTTTAGCTAATATTTATGAGAAAACTTTAGGCTGTAATCACAGAAATCCTTGTTATTTAAAAAACAGAGATACTTGTTCATTTAATCTATATATAAAAATGAATTGCTGTTCGTTAGTTCCGCTAAAACTCGAAAACGTCTGGGCTGATTTGGCTAATTTTGATCTGCAAATATTTGTAAAAGTCAAGGAGGAAAAAAAGAAGAAAAAATGCAAGGAATTTAATAAAAGCAACAATTTTGTTTTTCCTTAGAAACAGATATGGGCTATTATGCCATTACTCGATAATGATCGACAGACAATAAAACATCAATGTTTTAAAATCGATTTTGCATTACTTAAAACATCGTTACATCAATCCTTACTAATATTATAAATGCGAAAGTCTGTCTGTCTGTTACCTTTTCACGGCCAACCCGCTGAACCAATGTTGATGAAATTTCGAGATATTTGCAGGATTGGAGAGTGACAGAAGCTAATATTTAATTCAGGTCTAAGGTACACGCAGACGAAGTCGCGGGTAAAATCTAATCGCTCATACATGTGTTTCATGAAATGGTAATGGAAGTTAAAAAAACATTATATCATATTAATTATTGAACTGAATAAAGTAATTTATTTAATATTTACCTTTAAGAAAAAATTAAGTCGATGAATTAAAAGTTTCTTATCATTTCAAAAAAAACATATTGGTTACGGAATTTCTTATTTTTAATTAAATTTAAAAAAAATTATCAAGATTTCAAGGTACTTGAGATAGTAATGTTCACAGCTATAGATATATTAAAAAGTAGACAGGATGATCTAGGGTAAAGATAAATGTATTTACCCATACTGATAAGGATCATTGAACGATAACCATATTCCTAACAATATTTCGAAGAAAATACCCAGAGTAGTGTGGGGCAACAAACACTTGTAGTCGGATAAAAAATGGAATATTCCAGGCAGCAGGGGTCTTCTCACTCGCCCGAGGGCGGGTGTGGTACGGGCTTCGAGGCGTACCTCCTTACCCGGGCCATTCCTCGCAGGCCATTCGCCTGGATGTTTATTTAGGCCTGTTGGCCTAGGCTCTGGCTTAATGGCTTGAGCCTAAGGGGAAGCGTCTCGTGGATCTAATGATCGGGGTACGAAGCGATATAATCTTCGCCCTTCATTCTCTTGGTGGGTGTTATGTCCGTGGGGTGACAAATCCGGTAGGGTTGTTATTCCAGTGGGGCGTCTAGTCCGGGCTCGCGTCGTCCTGTTCGTCGCTTAATACCGCGTCTACCGTTGCGGGCGACCGCAGAAGCTCACGAGGTAAGGGACGTCCTTCAGGTGGGCGACAGTGTAAGGGGGCTATTCCGTGGAGGTGTACATGCGCGCTGTGGTCCGCTCGCGCGAACATTCGCCGCGCAAGCATGCGGACGAATTCCTCCACGGTCGGCGTCTTGGTGTCTCGATGCAGAACGTCATTCCGCACGTACCTCGGAGCATCTAGTATCAATCGTAGGCAGCGATTCTGCTGGGTCTGGAGTCTTCGTTTCTGGTACGCTGAACACAGCGCGTACCAAGCGGGTGCCGCATACGTTAAGCGCGACCGAACGTAGGCACCGTAGACTCTCAGCTTGGTCTTTGTAGACAGGCGGGATGTGAACAGGGTGTGTAACTTCGACCTGGCAGCCGCGGCCTGGCCCACCACACGGTTGACCGTGGGGACCATTCGCAGGTTGCGGTCGATGTCACACCCCGGAATATTCCATGATGAAAAAGATCGGGATTGACATAATACGAAACTAGATGGCAGTGTTGTTAGAAAATACCCAAAAGAAATTCTGGCATAACGCATGTTTAATCCGAATAATAAATAAATCGAAATATTAATTTTTGAGACATTTTAGATTGCATTATCGAATATCAGTTAATATTATAACAACGTCCATAGTTGATTTTATAAGGATATTTTAAGGCGGTACAACTTGATCAAGACTTCGTGTATCCAACTGCACCAGAGATCCAAGTCGGTTACGTTGATCACTTGTACTAAAAGATTGCTTTTGCCTCGAGAGCGTTAACTAAGGTTATTAACATTTACTTATGATTATTAAACTAAAGTACGTGTTCCGTAGAAAGAGAGCTACTTTTATCACAAACTACTTTCTTTATTTTTTCTTACTTTTCCTAATTTTTACCAATATAAAGTGTAGCTTCCTTCATACAAGCGCCATCTAGCGCGCGACCGTCAGGTCAGTTGTCTGTCGACTCTCGAGTGGTGTGTATGGTGGACGCGCAAATTAATTAAAAATCACATTAAACGTATAAATAGCACGTATATATAACACATAACGCACAAAAGCTTAAAATCGCAACGCGCCTGTGGAATCAGCTATAAAAAGGGGATCCCGAAAAAGTAGTTATCTCACAGAAAGAAAGGTGAGTTACACTTTATCTTAAAATTTCTCTTTATTCAATTTACCATACAGTTTGAGTTTAATCTAAACCCATGACACTTGTTCAAACAATGCGGTTTGCGAAGTTTGAACGGTTGTCATTAAGTGTAATTATGAAAAAACTTGTTCAATACCGGGGGAACATGCTTGTTCGCGCCTACTGCGTGCCCTTCGATAGTCACAGTTGGTGAGCGTAAATAGGATAGGCAGACAACCGGCAATTTCTCCACCCCGAATAATCAAAGGATACTGACCTTTCACTGGGAGGCTTCTTGGTAGGGTATGGTGTCCACGCCGCACCGGCCGGAGTATAACAAAGCCACTTTTATTCGTGGAATCACTAATGGTTTAGTTCTTCTGTTTTATTACTTTACACAGCCACCAATTTGTCTTTAATATCCCGAATATATTATAATAATAATAAATGTCCACCGAACACCGATATAAACACTACTTAACCGCGAGTACCGAGTTCCCCGTGTTGCGCGGCCGACCGATCCCTTTGTTCTCTTGTGTGACATTTTTGTGCCACCTACCCGTACCGCCTCAGGTGCAGTAAGCCCCGATTACCCTCGGCGGAAAAAATTGCCCGAACAATGTTAGATCAAGGAACAATATATATTTTTGTATGATATGATGATGTAAAAAAATCCGCCGTGTGGTATCCGGCTGAGTAAAATAGACCACCCTCATATCTTACCGAGCTTACTGGGCGAATTTCTACGCTCGCGTGATTAGACAAAAACTCTCTCACAGCTTCCCTCTCGTATTGTTAAACACTCACACTCTCAGGCCTGCCTCCCCAACTGTATGGATACTTTATGATTAGTAATTCTCATCTTTGAGATAATATTTATTGGAATACTGTAGACTGTAATCATATAAATTCTTTTTTTTTATAATAAGTATAAATGGTAACTCGTATTAACGCTTAAAGGCTAGTATGCCAAAAAAAGCTATCAAATATGAAAGCTTTCATAGTTTAGATCATATCGCCAAACTAAAAACGACATAGATAAGTTTTATGTTTCCAACAGGATAACAACGGTTTTAGTATTTATTGTTATATTCTCAAATGGTTTTCGATTCTGACGTTTCAAAATATGTTCTTAAGAAAGATCTTCATCAATAGCATTCGTATTTAATCAGTCAGTGCGTACTTGGAAATCTAAAACTCTCGCAATCATAGCTTTAAACTTCCTAACCCAATCCTAACATATGTGTATAGCTACAATCCTAATACTGGAATGTCTCAAAATCATTTGCTCGTTGTGTGCATTCACATTATTATGATTATATTCCTCCCCCTTACTTTACTCCGAACCTCTAATTGTACATGTCGATGAAATATATACCTGTATAAAATAGCAATATAAAAGATACGATAATGAAAAAACTATAGTTCACGTTCATATAATTCAAAATCAATTAAAACTTAACATTAAAGGATAAATTAAACTATTACAATTTTTTTTTAACGAGCGCTAGAATTTATATGTGGTTTTATTCTATAACTAGCAAGTTATCGAAAACGTCTGCATGATTATTTTTGGTAAAAAATAAGATTGGAGTAAAAGGCTCTTATCATCCCAAAAAAATCGTATAGGTTACTTAATTTCTTATTTTTATTTAAATTGTTATAAAATTAGCAAGATTTCAAGATACTATAGATATTATTGTTCACAGCTATACATATATTAAAAAGTAGACAGGATGAAATCTAGGGTAAAGATAAATGTATTTACCCATACTGATAAGGATCATTGAACGATAACCATATTCCTAACAATATTTCGAAGAAAATACCCAGAGTAGTGTGGGGCAACAAATACTTGTAGTCGGATAAAAATGGAATATTCCAGTGAATTGATATTGAAAAAGATTTTATTTATTTATTTATACCAAACAGTACTATAACAATAATTAACATCGTAAACAAATAAGCCAAACACAAACAAAAAACAGTTTCCAAATAATAAATCGAACATATAATTTAACACGCAAAAGGGAAGAATTTAATTAAAAAATTATAATAATAACAATAACTATAAGACCCTTATAATAATATAGTTAAATATAATAGGATTTATTTCATTCCTTTCTACTTTTAATATTATTCTTTAAAGCTTGTTTAAAATTAGGGAGAGAGAGGTGAAATATATCTAGTTCCGAAAAAAGTTGATTGTTAAGTGCACAGCACCTGCTTATAACGCTGTTACGCGCATATTTGGTTCTAGTGGACGATACATGAAAGGTAGTCTTACGTCGGGAATTATTCCTTGGATAATTAAAGTTAATTTTAGAGATAAGATTAGTTGACTCGACAATACCATGTAAAATTTTGTAAAAAAAACACTTGGTCTCGTTCTATACGTCTATCAGAGGGTGACAAGATGTGATGCAATACATTCATATCGCCGGAACATTGAAAACTGAGATGCTTTAGGAATTTTCTCTGAATTTTATCAATTTTTTTCAATATGTGTTTTATATTGAGGATTCCAAACAGTGGAAGCATATTCCAAAATAGATCTAACAAATGACTGATATAGTAGAATGCGTATCTTAACATGCTTAAACTCTTTGGAAATCCTAATAATAAACCCGAGTATTCAATATGCCTTAAGTGTAATTTTATTGACATGTCACTATAATTTAGCAATTTAGAATCCAGGAAATCTCCCAAATCTCTGATCAATAAGACTCTATTTATAGCTTCATCTTTAAGGTAATAATTGAATCTAATAATTTCTTTCTGGCGACTAAATTAGATAATACTACATTTTTTAATATTTAAAAAGAGGGAATTTGAAACGCAATAATTACACAAAGAATCCAAATTCATTTGGAAATCTCTGCAATCATTTAAAGTCTTTACAATTTTATATATTTTAGTATCATCAGCGTACAATAGACATTTAGAGTACTTAAAGACAGACAAAAAAAACATCATTCACATAAATATTAAACAATAATGGCCCCAAATGGGACCCCTGTGGAACACCAGATGGAACCGGAATAAAAGAAGAACAAAAACCCTTTACCGTCACCGCCTGACTTCGATTAAACAAATATGATTCAATCCATCAAAGAAGGTCACCGTGTACACCAATATAGCGCAATTTTGTTAAAAGAATAGTGTGCGAGATCTTATCGAATGCCTTGAAGTAATCAGTGTACACGACATCCACCTGGCATCTCGCATCCATTGCCATCAATACGAAATCAGTAAATTCGCAAAGATTAGTCTCAAACAATCTTCTGTTCATAAACCCATGCTGTTCAGCTATTATCGAAGGTCTTAAAATTGGATATATTTTGTCGGCATTGACATATTACGAAACTAGATGGTAGTGTTGTTAGCACATGCTTAAAAGAAATTTTGGCATAACGCATATTTAATCCGAATTTATTATCTATTACTTATATATAAAGCTGAAGAGTGTGTTTGTTTGTTTGATTGATTGATTGATTGTTTTAACACGCTAATCTCAGGAACTACTGGACCGATTTGACAAATTCTTTGATTATAAGATAGTCCATTTATCGAGGAAGGCCATAGACTATATAACATTACACTGAGATGAATAGGAGAGGAGCAGCAATAAAAAATATTGCGTAATCGGCAAAATTTAAAGCTTTCCTTGCGTGCGCTTAATAAACGGTGAAAATTGTTCAGAAATCATTTATTACAAAATTGTTCCTCTCAAAAAGTTCTAAATAAAAGTCCGCGACAGCGTATGTCTAGCTTTTAAGGTAAACCCACTTTAACCATAATTAATATAAGTATTACGGTTTACTCAAATAATAAGACTGCAGTCCACGCGAACGAAGTATTGCGTTTAAAAGCTAGTAGTAAATAAACCGAAATATTTATTTCTGAGACTTAACATTTTAGATTGCATAATCGATTATCAGTTAATATTATAACAACGTGCATAGTTGTTTTTATTAGGATATTTTAAGGCGGTACAACTTGATCAAGACTTCATGTATCCAATTGCAGTCATCCAAGTCGGTTACGTTGGTCACTTATATTAAGTGATTGCATTTGCCTCGAAAGAGTTAGGTTAATCTCGGTTATTAACATTTACTTAGGAATATTTAACCTAAGTTTGAGTTTATTCTAAACCCATGACGCTTATTCAAACAATGCGGTTTGCGAAGTTTGAACGGTTGTCATTAAGTGTAATTATGAAAAAACTTGTTCAATACTGGGAACAGGTTAGATCAAGGGAAGATATATATTTTTGTATGATATGATGATGTAAAAGAGTCCGCCGTGTGGTATCCGGCTGAATAGAATAGATAACCCTCATTTCTTACCGAGGTGTCGTAAAAGGTGGCTAAGGTAAGTTGACGTCAGGCAGGCGGTTGTAAACTACGTAGCCAAATGATTTGACAACATGTTCGTAACATGTTGCGCCGACCCCAGTTAGAGTGAGATAAGAGCAGGAGGATGATGATGATGTTAAAAAAGTGCCTTTCCATCTGCACTACTAAAATGCTATTTTTGTTTCTAAATAATAGATTTGAAAACGTGAAACTACAATAAGAAAAGTACTCAAAAAATAATCAAAAATAGCTATTTTTTCACATTTTTTGATAAAAAAAATTGTGCCTAAATATAATGGATGAATATTTGTTGATTACCCATTCAGTTGGGAAAAGACAATTTCATCCCATAAGATGTTATGTACGTAGATCGATTATGTCTTTATTATGAGAATATAAAATATTCAATGGATAGATTTACAAAAAGACAAGAGTATATAATTACTTATAATTACAAACGTGTTTTGGTTACTAAATAAATAAATTACCAAAACTAAAAAAAAACAAAAACCTTTTTTTTAGCAATAAGAATAAACATATATCTCAAACTCTATATTATCGATATCAGAACTTTACTTTAAAATAATAATCCGACTGCGAATGAGAAGATATAAGAACCTTCGACTACTAATATCGGTTTAACAACGGCTTATCATCTACATTTAAAGCACGCAATTATGTTAATTTTACATTTTACCTACTATAACTCTGAACGTTCATTTGTGAAAAACTGTGGTTAAGTATATTGTTGAACATCAAAAAATTAATAATTTTAAAATAATAGTGGATAATTACTGGAATAAATTGAAAATTTCTGCATTAGGTGCGTATTATATTTTTCCCAATATTAATACATAATCTTATTTCGGAATATCATAATCCCTTGTGAATTTTTTATAATTATATTGTGTTTTTTTTTTAATTAAAAGTATTTTTGAAGTGTCGACTGCACTGCCGGAATTAGTTCCACTGAAAAGAGCCAACAGAAACGTTGTTTACATTATCAAAATAGTACTTTTCACAAATTTCCTCTTTATTCATTCATTTGTTCGGCAAACTCGAAAATTATTAAACATCGCATTATTATCATTTATACAATTTTTAACACTTTTATTTTAACATACAGTTTTTTATAATAGTTTTATAATACAGAAGCTATATCAGAACTATTTCGCTATAATCCGCGTTTCTACAATGCGGATTATAGCAAAGTAGTTCTGTTATAGCTTCTGTACTATGAAATTCCGCAAAGTAACGCTTGCAATAATAATATTATATAAATCATATAAAAAAAAGTTTTATCAAATCAAATGCAAAAAGCGCACCTTTCCTTAGCTGTTTTCGGATCAGATAATTTTGTCTTTTTACAAATTTACAATTTCCATAATTATTATGAATATTCTATGAAAATAATGTGCATTTATCACCTGCATCTTTTTCCTTAAGCATCTCTTAGAGGGAATTCCAATGTCTTAAATTATAATTGACATGCTTTACTCTCTTTTGCGAAGCGAAAAATTTTTGTATCTCATTTACCCTTTTTTATGATTTATACTGGACTGCTGTGATAGCCTAGCGGTGAGACCGTGCGACTCTTTAGAGACGACATAGGTTCAAACCCCGGGCAGGCACCAATGAGTTTTTCTATTAAAACTTATGTGTCTAATTGATAATTGCAATTTATCACACGCTTTTCGGTGAAGGAAAACATCGTGAGGAAACCTGCATATCTCTAGAGAATTCTAGGGATATGTGTAACCTACCAATCCGCATTGGAGCAGCGTGGTAGGTCTTAGCTCCAATCCTTCTCTCCAAAAACGGAGAGAAGAGGCCTTAGCCCAGCAGTGGGCATAGTAACAGGCTGTTACTTTACTGGACTGCTTGATTGGAGGACGTTTGTTAAGCTTATGCACTGGAATGAATTTTATAATATGTTGTTTGAAGCACACAGACCTTAAAAAATGCTCGGTGATCTCACCAATGTGTCTCTTGCAAGTGGGCCTTAAAATGAACATGAGCAAGACAAAAATTGTATAATTCACATCTGCTTTATACAGTACTCGTTAAGGGTTCAGCATTCAAAATTAAAAACAAGTATTATCTGGGGCACACAATGCCGGCCAGGTAGGTTCAATTTAAGAAAGTGTTAAGTCGCTGACTTGGAAAGTTCCGCGAGATCTTTTCGTTTGATCGCTCAGTTTGCGTGCTAACAATGCGTGCTGTTACTTATACACTATGGGGACGAAACGATGGAGCAAGTTTAATTCAGAATATCTACAGAGTCCAAGAACCAATGTTACCGATATATCTCAACGGGCCCTGAAGCTAAAATGGCAATAGCCGAAGCGTATATTTTGTAGAAAGTGGATACTCAAGGTGTTGACGAACCAATTTAGAAAGACGTAGTTAAACGATAAGTCTCCACGAACAGATGTGTTAAATAAATTGCAGGAACTCTCTGGATTCATTCATCACACTTAAGATTGAATAGCGTGAAATACTATGACCGTACTTGCCCATTATTTATATTGTTTGTTTTCAAATCACATTTACTGTAAAAAAGTATATCATTTCGCTTTAAAAGCTCTTCTTTCTGAATTCAAGATTTTATAACATTTGCAAAAAAAAGTTCTTATAACTATTAATTTTTAATTAACATTTTTAACTATAAATGAGACCTTATAACTTTGTATTGGACAATAGAAATAATCAATGTGAAATTAGAAACCGCGTGTGACCAAAGTAAATGAGTTAAACCATAACAACATATTAAAGATTCTTTTGTAGATAGCGGAGTAATATTTATGCTTTTCAAAGCTCAGGTAATATATTATTAGCTGGCTAGAACTGGTTATAAATATTGGTAGAAATTATTTAATAAAGTGGGACATCTTTATCACAATAATTATGATGAGCAATAACCACTGTATCCGTGTTATGAGTAACAATGAAGATAATGTTGTCTGTGGTATTTTCGTAAGATTATATTTGTCAATGTTTAACTTCCCTTTCTGTTCCTGCCTTTTCGTGTGATGGTCACGTTTACCATTCAGGTGCTTTATTATAAATCTAATACAGTGATTAAATACAGAGATCAAAGCATACAGAAGTTTTATTATCGCTATAGGTTATGGGCCCAGTCTCCAAGACTCCCTAACCACAGAGGAATTAAGAAAAAGGTATCGATCGAGCAATTATACGTAACAAAGAAAACTGGCCAACATGGCGGTTCCAAACATCAATCGTACTAAGATCACAAGGATTATACCAGGTTGTTACAAATCAAACATGCAAAGAGGAAAGCGATTATCACGAAAAAGATCAAAAGGCGCAAGAATTAATTGTTACCAGAGTCGAGGAAAGTATATTAACTTATCTCATGACATGTGCTACAGCTTACGACATGTGGGAGAAACTTATAACCATATTTGAAGCCAAATCCAAAGTCGGTGTTCATCTGTTACAACAAAAGTTTTACAACATAAAATTTGAAAGTCCTATTACTACATTTATAGCTAAAATAGAAGATATACTGCATCAGTTGAAGATACACGGGGAGAAAATTTCAGAAAAAATGATTATTACAAAAATATTACTGAGTTTACCAGAAGAATACAAACATTTTATATCAGCATGGCAAAGTGTTCAAGTTTGCAATCAAACACTGAGAGATTTGACAGCCCGCTTATTAGTAGAAGAGGAAAGGATTCAAAATCACTCCGAATCATTGCATGAACAGATGTCTACAGAGGCCTTTATGGCAAACAGAAGTAATTACAAGAGAAAGAAGCAATACAGAGATGAGAAGAAAAATGCTAGTGAAAGTTTTAAGTGTTTTCAGTGTGGTAAACCAGGACATTTTATAAAAGACTGTAAATTTAGAATATGTAACCATTGCGTTAAAAAAGGACATATTTTCAAAGATTGTAAGGTGCGTTTAAATAAAGTTAAAAACAATCACAGTAGTAATTTAGATAAAAATAGTAATATTTCTAGTGCATTTGTAGTTGATATGTTTAACAATGATAGTTGGATTATGAATACAGAAGCTAGTGAACACATGTGTAAAAGTTTGCATTTATTTAAAGATTATAGAGAGATTAAATCCGAAAAATATGTAACAATAGGTAACGGTAACAAGTTAAGAGTAGAAGGTATTGGTACAATTGAATTTTTAGCATATAATGGTGTTTGTTTTATAGACTCAATATTACTTAATGTACTTTATGTCCCTGATCTTACAGTGAATTTATTTTCAGTTATCTGTGCTATGGATAGAGGTTATTGTATGAAGTTAACTAAAATAGGATGTAACTTTTTGAAAAATAGAGAGGTTATTTGTACTGCTACTCGTATTAACAGTTTGTATATTATGGATTTTAAATTTAATGTTTCTATTGCATTAATGTCATTGACAGAGTGGCATGAACGTTTCGCACATCAAAATTTTAACTTAGTGAAAGAGACTTTAGCAAAGTATAACATTAAATATAGTGGTAATATAGAGCAGTGTATTCCATGTATTCAAGGTAAGCAGCATAGGTTGCCCTTCTCTAAAAGTGATAGTAGAACTAATTGTCCAGGAGACCTTATTCACGTAGACTTGTGTGGACCCATGGAAAAAGAGTCATTAGGGGGCTCAAAATATTTTTTGCTTTTAAAAGATAATCATAGTTCATTTATTTCTTAAAACATAAATTTGAAACAGTAGGTGTTATAGAGGATTTTATATTAACTTTTAAAAATGAGTCAGGTTTAACAATAAAAAGAATCAGATCAGATAATGGTACAGAGTTTAATAAAATAAAATTTCAGAATTTATGTAAGAATAGAGGAATTATACATGAAAAAACAGTTCCATATACACCCGAGCAAAATGGTAGAGCAGAAAGAGAAATGAGAACTATTGTTGAAGCTGCTCGCACTATGTTAAAAAAAAGTAAAGGTCTTGAAAAGGAATTTTGGGCAGAAGCAGTAGGTACTACTACATATGTTATTAACAGAACAGGGAAGACAAAAACACCAGGTAAAACGCCATATGAGTTGTTCTATGACAAACCAAGGTTTGATATGATTTTTTTACAGCCATTTGGAACAGAAGTATACGTGCACATACCAGCTCAAAAGAGATTAAGATGGGATACAAAAAGCATTAAAGGTATATTTGTTGGTTATGGTACAAATACAAAAGGATACAGAGTTTGGTTTAATGATAAAAAGGAAATAAGAACTTGCAGAGATGTAATATTTATAGAGTCTTAAGACAATGATAGAGTCAATACAGCGAAGAACACAGAAGTACAAAGAAGTCAGCAACCATGGAAAGTTGATACACAGACAGTACAAAATAGTAAAGAAAATGATGTTACAGAAGAATCTACAGTTGATAGAAATAGAGAAACAGAGATGATGATGATGACAGATCCCCACCCGTCATGGGAATGTGGTAGAGTTGAAGCAGATAACACAGATGAGGAAAGTGATGCAATGGGAAGACGGTCAGAAAGTGTATATTATACAGATGAAGAAACAGAAGATACAAATTCTGATACAGAGGACAATGACAGTAAGGAAGAAGTCATTAAGACGAGAGAGACTAGGTCACGAGTAATAAAGAAGCCTGCATACTTGGAAGATTATTATACAGGTTTTACAGCAGTTAATGACAACATAATAACTTATAAATCAGCGATGACTGGAGAGCATCGTGATAGATGGAAACAAGCTATAAAGAATGAATTACAGGCATTAGAAAGAAAAAAAACATGGATACAGACAGACTTACCAGAAAATAAGAAAGCTATAGAGACTAAATGGATTTTTAAAATTAAGAAAGAAAATGGAGAAAAAACATATAAGGCCAGATTGGTAGTGAGAGGATTCCAGCAAGAAGACAAGTTGGAACATTCAGATATTTTTGCACCAGTGGCAAAATTACCTACATTGAGAATCTTACTGGCTATAGCATGCAAATTTAATTTTAAAATCTCACAGATGGATGTAAAGAGCGCTTTTCTTAATGGAAAAATAGAAGAAGAAGTCTATCTAAAGCTACCAAGAGGTATAGATAAAATAGACAATAATAAAATATTGAAATTACAGAAGATCAATTAAAGATAATATATTGGATTAAAGAAGTCACCTAAAAGTTGGAATGATAAATTTAATTGTTTTATAACAAAACAAGGTTTTCATAGAAGCAGAGCAGATTATTGTTTATATTTTAAGCCAAATGTTAAGTTTTTCTTATATGTGGATGACTTAATCATTATTGGCGAAGATGAAGAAAGTTTAAAAAGATTGAAGATTAATTCACAGAGACAGTTTGAAATGAAGGATATGGGAAATGAAAATGATTTTAAATATCTTGGAATAAATATAAAACAGAAGCATAATAAATATGTTTAGATCAAACAGAATATTTACAAGAGATTTTAAATAGTATAAAATGGAAAATTGCAACCCCATTTCCACTCCAATTGCAAAAGGTTTTATTTTACCTACACAGACTAGTCAAGATAAACTATTAGAAAAGAAATGTAGAAGTCTAATTGGCAGATTAATGTATGTAATGCTAGGAACAAGGCCTGATATATGTTTTGATTTAAGTTATTTGAGCAGATATCAAATTTATGCAAGTCCAGAATTATGGAAAAGTTTAAAACGTTTATTGCGTTATTTAAAAGGAACATTACATATAAATTGGTTTATACAGTAGGTCAAGCAAGGTGCACAGTTAATAGGGTATACAGATGCTGATTGGGCAGGAGATTTAATAGATAGGAAATCCACATCAGGACATATTATGAAGGTCTATGGATGTGTGGTATCTTGGTGTAGTTCAAAACAACAATGTACAATCCGCTACCCCTACGCAATTGCCACTTGCCGGCCTTATCACCACTTATTATCTAGTTGGTATTTCAATTAAGGGGACAAAATGCGTGATAAACATAGAATTCTGTCATACTTGCTCTCGCATCATCCATGCTTATATTGTGCCTACAATGTCTTCGCCCATGTAGAATTCAGTGATTTACGAAACTTTTCCCGAATTTTCGAACTTTTGAACATAAAAGTAGTTATTGTGAGTTAAAACTGAGAGATAGAGACATGTTATCGCGGTAGTATTTTTATAGATTTATAATTCTCTTCTACATTACTTTAGCGTATCTCAGCTGGTTTACGCAGCGCATGCGACTAAAGCTGCCAGCAAGCAAGTGTTTTAACAACTGCGCGATCTCTTCAACACAATTTACATAATACCAATATGTACTATTTACCTAAACCACGTGGAAATATTGCACTATCTTTTGGTGTAAACTGTTCAAAAATCCGTTCTGTAGATTTTGAGAAAATCGATTAAATACAGACAGACATCTTTTTGGAACTTTGTTTTATAATAAGTATAGATGAAAACAATTGCGACAAGATGTTACAATTAAAGCTTTATTACCAGGCCAATACATATAATAAAAAAATTGGAAGTAGAAAAATGTTTTGTTTTACATACGTTTACTTTATTCTTAGTACGCAGAAAAACCAGCGATATATTTAATTTCACGTCATATCGATTTCTTACTATGTTAGGTAACTCAATAACTATATTTATCATTGTAATATCTTTTTTGACTTTATTCGAAATTCGTAAAAACTTAAGTAAGATGGGGCAGCATTGTATATGTAATATATAAATAACGTTGAGGAGGTTTAGTATTCCGGATTCTTTTTAGACGAACCAAATACAACTTTTTAGACCGTTAGTGCTTGGGACGAATTAAAAAAAAGGTGCATTCAACGAATTCTTTAATCTTTCGATCGTGAGATCCTATATACAATGACTACATTTGCAATAGGCTCAGCGTCTATGAAATTGCAGTGCAAAAATGGTGCGTTATGTTATGGTCATATAACTCGGAATTAGTGAGCAGAATAGATGCCCCAGTATGATTGTCTCTGGCTTAATTCTCCAGGTTATTTGAAGGACTGAAGACAGATTTCTTTGAAATTGTTAGTTAGTGGCGTTAAATTTGCAACGATTGAACCCCAAAACCGTGAAAACTGAGAGGCAGAATACAAAAGGAAAAAGTTATTTCCAATGGCTTGTAATAAGCTACGGAGATTAAGAAAAAAAAACTTTGGTTAGGTATTTTGAGTCAACTCATCAGTCTCCTGCCCTTGTCCCACTCTAAGTGGGGTCGGCACAACATGTTTTGGCTACGTATCTTACGGCCGGCCGCCTGCCTGACGTCTATTTACCTTAGTCGCCTCTTACGACACCTCGGTAAGAAAGGAGGGTGGTCTATTCTATGCAGACGGATACCACACGGCACATACCTTAGTCGCCTCTTACGACACGTCGGTAAGAAAGGAGGGTGGTCTATTCTATGCAGACGGATACCACACGGCACATACCTTAGTCGCCTCTTACGACACCTCGGTAAGAAAGGAGGGTGGTATATTTTATTCTGCCGGACACCACACGGCGTAGGTATTTTGAGTCAACTGCGACAAAAAATATTTAAACTCGTGCATAATATAGCCGACTTCAACAAAGTTGAATTTAACGCTAAAACATTTTTTGAGAGCCTAACTCAAAAATTACAAAAAAGTTTTGAATGCAATGAAATAATTATCTGGTGTCCCTTATATACATATTAGAAATGGATCGATATATTGATAACAATTGTATACAATCTGATCTTACTGACACATAACAGATTAGTTTCAATAGCAAAGACCACAGAGGAAAATACCAAAGCGCAGTAACAATCAATCACATGCCCTCAGTCGTTACCAAAAACAGGTTCTATTACTGATAATTATAAAGACACCGGTTTTATTATATTCCAGTTATCTACCATTTGTTATTTTATTAAAATTAAAGTTTTCCAAATTTAATTATATCCATTTTAATTTCTTTATATAACATTAGTGTCGCCAGGTACTATAATTCATTTTTAAATTATAAATTCGGTGAGATTTATTTACAATTTAGATTTAGGTATAGTAAAATATAATGTTATATATTTTATATATTTTATTTAATGGTTCGGTATGTAGGTTTTATTAAATTTTCTTAAGAATAAATTGATTTAGTTCCCAAATATTTTAAGTCTATGGATTGTCTAGTAGTAGTAGTAAGTAGCGCTCTATCACAAACCCACTGCTGGGAATAGGCCTCTTCTGTCCGTTTCCGGAGAGAAGGGTTGGAGCTAAGACCTACTACGCTGCGCCAATGCGGATTGGTAGGTTAAACATATCTCCAGAATTCTCTAGAGATATGCAGGTTGTTGTCCTCACGATGTTTTCCTTCCGAAAAGCGTATGATAAATTGCAATTACCAATTAGACACATGAGTTTTGATAGAAAAACTCATTGGTGCCTGCCCGGGTTTGAACTCGTGTTCACCTCGTAAGAGTCGCACGGTCTCACCGCTAGGCTATAACAGCTTGTCTATACCATTGATATTATTACCAAATCTCGATTAAACGATCTCGCAAATTCTAAGACAAATCTGTCTCTGTACGAATTCGGTAATACAAGCGCATCAATCTTTAGAGACTTCTGTTGAATCTATCATTGCATTTTCAAGAACTATTGTTATGATGAAAACGCTAGATAATTTCTGCTTAGCAATTGATAGGTATTATTCCATATTCAACAGATTACAAACAATGTGTATGTATTCTATTCAAATTCAAATTATTCTTTATTCAGGTAAACTTGTAAACGAATGCTTTTGAATTATCAACTTAACAGCTGGTTCGGAAAGCTGTTCCTTACCGAGAAGAACCAGCAAGAAACTCGACAGTTGCTTTTTTCAAAGAATAATTCCTATTAATAGTTACATTTTGTTATTGTTGTCTTGTACAGGGTTGAAGAGTAGCTATACCTACGCATTCTTATGTATGTAAGCAGATATTATGTTATAGAACATTACGGTTTGGCTCTCTCTCAGTCTATATTCTATAGAATACATGAGCATTACAGGTATAGGGCTAAATATTGACTAAACTATTTTAGCAAGCTAGTGTTATTTCAACTTAACCTAACTCATCTAACTCCTTTTTCAAGCGTTGCATGTTCATTTTTTGCCGACTCAACCGATTTACAAGTAACTACTTCATATACTATCATGTTATGGTGATTTTAATAAGCAACCTCAAGAAATGGAAACTATAACAGAACTACTTTGCTATAATCCACGTGTGTTAAATGAATGTATGTAATGTTACGCTATGTTATGGGCATGCAAGAAGAGTTCGTAAACTAGTCATAGACTTCAAATTCGCTTGACGCTAATTCTCTGGAACATACACGTTGTTTACGAATAGTGTTCCGTATCCCCGCTACAACTCGCGAACAGTCACGAACATTCTCGAATCGATTCGTTCAGTATATAAGCGGACGTATTGCGCGCGTCTGGATTCATATCCATGTCTTCAAAAGTGTATGAAGTAAGCAAAATTCACGTACCTTACAACATACAGGACAAGTCACCACACGTAAGACGTTTCCACTCGCAACAATACTCACAAGCAATACACACAGGCACTATCAAAATCTCTACGATCGTTTCGCCCCGAAACCAAAGCATCATCAGGAGGATAGGCTCCACAAACAATTGGTAATGCATTACGATTTTGTAATATTTTATGGTTTCTGTAATATGGAATTCCGCAAAGTAACGCCTGCTTTTATAAATCAAGCGCATGAAACCTTTTTAAGGCGTTGGTCCTTGTAGTGTTGGAATACCGTCGCATGCCGCCCTAACGGGGACCTTCTGGGCGCTCCGAACGGGGTTTATCGGACGCCCGCCTTATAAAGTCCCCGAGGCGGTCGATGCATCTGGTGCTACCGATGCATCGACCAGCGGAGGGAGGGGCCGCTATTAGAGAGGTCCCGACCCAGAGGTGGCGCACTCTGGGGTTTAGAGTTGCTGCTGGTGGGGGTGGGGTCAAATAAGGTACCCTGCACCCGCCATACGTGGGGAGCATACAGGTCGTTTTAGTCGGTGCTAATCCGACATAACCACCGCCTGTCCCCATCGGGCGGCGGTACCCATAAGGGGTTTTTTCCTGTATGAAAAAAAAAGTGTTGGAATAACCAATGCTGCGTTTATCAAATAGAGACGTTTGAGTGTCGTTGAACTTTACCAGCTCGAGTGTCTCTAATTATCTCTAATCATAAATTCTTCAATTGGCACGTATATTTGATTATCTACTGAAATTGAATATTCAAATGTAATAGCATAGTGAACACTTATTGTGACGTATGTGTCAATGGTGTTGTTTTTCCCGCTTTGCCGTAGACGTGCGCATAATGTGACTTGTCATAACATGTAACATTAGATGTGCGCACAACATTGTAGTATGACAAGGCTCTTATTTATTCTATGAATGAATTATTCGCTCGGTAACGCTTTATCTACAACAATGTATTGATTTCAATTCACTTGATATTTTTTCTTTTATTTAACAATGCTTATATTATAAATTATAAATATAACCAAGATTATAGATAGGAAAATCTGTCTGTCTGTCTACTATGCTTTCTCGAATTATTGGCTTCACCAATTGAAAGATAAACTCACTAGATTTGAAATTAGTTTATTGTAATGAATGTTACACAAATCGACTGCTTTCAGCGAACGCAACATTCCGAAATGACAGTACATAAAAGATCGCAGTTAACATTCAAACGACACCGTAATGAATCATACTAGCCGCGTAGTAAAACGCACAATCCCGCTGGTTAAAACCAACCAAGACAAGTCGAAACACGTTCCAAACGGGCGAGCGCTTATGAATCGTACAAATCCCGTCTACAATGAAACTCCAAGTGACGAATCGGTGCAACCGCGTAAGCGTAAGCTAACACAATATGAATAAATTTATGACAAAAATAATAAAAAATGGCGATTTTATTTCGGTGACAAAAAAATACATAATGCATAATTGAGGGCAAGTAAGTACCTTTATGCTGTACCTTACCTGTACTTTGAAGCTCAAGTTTTGCGAACGAAGTCTCAGGTGAAACTATGTAGTACCTAATTTATATATGCAAAAGTTTGTCTGTTTGTCTGTCACGCTTTCAATACTAACCTGCTGATGCATTATCGATGGGATTTGCTGCTATTAAAGCTTATTAATTTACATATAGTATGAAGTAAACAAAAAAACGGTTTTTCCCTCGGAAACAGGAAAAAGTGAACATACATAATTGTGGGTATTTTGTCTAAGTTGACGATAATCATTATCCTCCTGCCCTTATCCCACTCTAAGTGCTGTCGGCACAACATGTTACAAACATGTTGTCACAAGATTTGGCTACGTATTTTACGATCGGCCGCCTGCCTGACGTCAACTTACCTTAGTCGCTTTTTACGACACCTCGGTAAGAAATGAGAGTGGTCTGAATAGACCTCAACCGGATACCACACGGCATCTAAGTTGATGATAGAAAGTACAGATATGTTTTATTATTTTAAAAAAGCATTAATACATCATATTGCTCGTATCGGCACAATACAAAAAACACGTGTTTTGGACTAGGCGTAAATGTTAAAATACGCATTCTTTGAGCAGCAATACTAGCAGAACTCAATTAAGCACATTCGTTTTAGCAAACTAAAGCATATTTTATCCATTTTCCTTAACAATCAAACTTTAAACTCATTTATCTCAAAACCACAATATTTTGAGTTGCGCCACTATTGTAGCCCATGAGCTATTATGTTAATATTTTTAACCGTTCTTAGTTTTAGTTTGAGTTTTGTACTTTTCTTTTACCTTTGTTTAAATTTGTATGTATTTTGATTATCCTTTTCATTTGTAACACTGTTTATGGAGCATGTTGTGTTCTCCTATAATTGGGGGTACACTTAGCTCATGTGTCAAATAATATTATAACTTTATTTTGTGTACCTCTGTTGGAGTCCCTTAATAAATAAATAAAAAGTTATTTCAGTATTCATTCAACAATATTATAATAAAATAAAAATGTTAAAATATATGTTGCTTATATTATGATTTTTTTGTACGTAAAGTAACTGAGATTAAGCTATATTAGTTTTTTCTAAAATCACTACTATTATATTATATAAGTACTTTATTTTTATATTTTTGATAATATAATATCATTATTAATAATGAATAATGAATATATATTTTTAAACTGTACAACTAAGATGTGAGTGATGATTTATTAATACATAATTACCGAAACAATTAATAGAATAAATTAAAATGGAACTAATATATTTTTTTCTATTTTACTTTCAAAGTTTTCACTTTAAATAATTAACTTTTAACTAATTTAACTTTACTTTTTAAAACTTAAAGGCTCAATTTACTTCTAACTTGTATAAGTTTCCTATAGATGTCAGTATAAGTATTGAGGTTTTTTATTCACGATGTGTCGAAGTCAAGTTTGTTATTATTAAAGAAGTTGATTCTATATCACGATACGCAGTATATTTAGAAGGTTCTTGTGAAAAAAATAATTTTAAAAGTTTGGCGGCAATTTAAGAAAACACTTTTACTTATAAAGTTAACACAGGTCAACGTCTATCGGTTCAGGTAGTAATGATATATAAATTTATAAGAAAATAAATTGACTTAATGAAAAATAATGATTCTTTAAATTTCCGCCGTGTGGTATCCGGCTGAGTAGAATTGAACACCTTCATTTCCTATCGAGCTTTTGTAAAAGGCGACTAAGGTAAATTTCCGTATGGTGTCCGGTTGAGTAGATTAGACCACCCTCATTTCTTACAGAAGTGTCGTAAAAGGCGAATAAGGTAAGTCGACCCATCGTGTGGTATCCGGCTGAGTAAAATAAACCACCTTAATTTCTTACCGAGGTGTCGTAAAAGGGGACTAAGGTGAGTCGACCCGCCGTGTGGTATCCGGCTGAGTAGAATAGACCACCCTCTTTCTTATCGATGTCTCTTTTAATACGACTTAGGTAAGTCGACCCATCGTGTGGTAGCCGGTTGAGAAGATTAGACCACCCTCATTTCTTACAGAAGTGTCGTAAAAGGCGACTAAGGTAAGTCGACCCATCGTGTGGTAGCCGGTTGAGAAGATTAGACCACCCTCATTTCTTACAGAAGTGTCGTAAAAGGCGACTAAGGTAAGTCGACCCATCGTGTGGTATCCGTCTGAGTAAAATAAACCACCTTAATTTCTTACCGAAGTATCGTAAGAGGGGACTAAGGTGAGTCGACCCGCCGTGTGGTATCCGTCTGAGTAAAATAAACCACCTTAATTTCATACCGAAGTATCGTAAAAGGGGACTAAGGTGAGTCGACCCGCCGTGTGGTATCCGGCTGAGTAGAATAGACCACCCTCTTTGTTACCGAGGGGTCATAAAATACGACTAAGGTAAGTTGACGTCAGGTAAGGTCGTAAAATACGTAGCCAAATCATGTGACAACATGTTTGTAACATGTTGTCGTGGGATCAGGGCAGGAGGATGATGAATTGAATCTTGAAATTTATAAAAAGATGAAACATTTATCGTTATTTAAACAAAGAAGACACGTCAAAATCTATAACTATTTGATTTATTATTCAATACATCTGATTTTCCTTTTATTTCTCACAGCTGAAGCACGACACACCTAGTTCGCAGTAATCTTCCTTATACGAGGGGTTTCCCAAAAAAAAAAAGGTTTTCCTTCTCTTACGGCCAATATTTTTAAGCTATTACACATTACATTCTGTCTGTATGTAAATAAAATTTAAGGATTTATTTTTGAAGAATTATTATAAATATTTATATGGCAATAAATGTAAAGCAACTAATATTGCGAGAAACTGTCCGTCAGTCTGTGACTCGGGAAATCTTTTGGATAAACATTATTGATATTTAACGGCAGACTATACAGGATCAGCAAAAGTAATGTTGAAATTATTTTACTTTTATCCGCGATAAACTAAATAGACAATATATATAATGCTAAATGTAGAGTACAATATATATAATGCTAAATGTAGAGTGAACTATCTGTTCTCATATCTGATACATGTAGTGCAGAATAGATGGAATACGTTTTTTTATACATTTTTTCGAATGGACTGTATGCTTTTAGCCCTAACGGTTTTTATATTGTCACCGGTCGGGACGGGCGAGCGCAGAAGCATCGTCGAGTTTGCGAAATGCAGATAGTAGAGCGCAGAAGCACTACTAGCGTCGGGGAACGTCATCCTAAGGATGCCTCCTGTGAGCCCGAACCACGGCTTAGGGCGAAGTGTAATGGAGGACTGATGTATGACTTTGATTAGTCATTGCGACGTCGGAAGGGTGGGGATGGAATACGACAAAATCGTAACTGTCGTGGAGTCTATCTCCTGATGATGCTTCGGTTACGGGGCGAAACGATTTTTGAGTTTGTGATAGTGAACGTGTGTAGTGCTTGTGTATTGTGGTGGAAGTTTGTGCATGTGTTGTTACTAATCCTACATTTAACAGTATATATATATTATTATACTTTATCGTGGACTATAGCAAAATAGTTTTATTATTACTTTTGCCGCTTATCTCTCAGTCATTGTCTTTTGTTATTTTAAATAAATTATATTTCTATTCTATAAAACGTACATATATATGAATAAATCAATATTATCACTTTTATTACTCGCCAACTGTGCTAGCGGCTTCGAGTGTAAATCAGTGGGCCACAAAATATTTCGAGAATCGAAATTTTAAACATAAAAGTAGTTATTGTGAGTTAACCATAAGAGATAGATACATGCTATCGCAGACTTTATCGTAGTAATTTTGTAGATCTACAATTCTCTAGTACATTACTTTAGTCTATGTCCAACTTATAATAAAAAATACGCAAATCAAATCAAAATAATCTTAATGCAAGTATGCTCTTTTTTGAATCGTCAAAGTTCAATATGAATAATGAAGCTACAGCTGATTCGGAATGTTGCTCTTACTGAGAAGATCTAGCAAGAAACTCTGCAGTCAATCATTTAAACATTTTCAATTTACATTATAAAACCCCAGTCTTGTATGAAGCTGAAAGGATATTCAAATCCACGCATTTTTATCATCGAAATAATCCGTATTTTCATACCCGATACGTGCAGGATTCGTAAAAACATATGCACAAACCACCACCACTGCCACCACAATACACAAGCACTACACACGTTCACTATCACAAACTCAACAATCGTTTTGCCCCGCAACCGAAGCATCATCAGGAGATAGACTACACGACAAAATCGCAAAGGTTTGCGATTATAGCAAAATAATTTTATTGTTACTTTTGTATTATGGATCTCCGCAAAGTAACGCCTAATTCTATAAATTATTTTTAAATATTTTCAATTTTACATTATTAAACCGCAGTCTTGTATGAAGTTGAAAGAATTTTCAAATCCAGGCACGTATAAGCATATCTCTTACACTCAATTTAAACCTTTCTGTAGATTGGTCTAGTATAACAACTACTCTCAGGTAAACAAACTCCGCTGTATTTATAGATTGTTGACGCGAACGAAGTCACAGGTATCTCTGGTTAAGGATAAAATAACTATTACATAACTTTAAACCGTCGCACACTGAGTTATTTTCCTGCTGCCCAGTTTGATAGCCTCCATCTTTGCAATCGGCTTCATTCGATGAGATACGCTTGAACTTTATATTGCGGAAAATATTTTTTCTCTGTGTAACATAATGTAAGTACGCTTATATATAATATAAAACGTATTCATTAATTTTTATATAATATATTTGTTAACTTAGTTTAAAAAAGTGTTAAAAAGTTAATATTAATTTCTGGATATCGAAATACGTTAATATTCGTGACAGGATGATTTGACTTCACTTTAATACTGATCAAAATATTATTAAGAATCCATTTATTATACGTGATTAGATATTTACAGTAAATTTAATATTATTTATATTAAAGGTTCTTTATAGTCGACGAAACCAAAACTTCGTTAATTAAATTTCAGTTAATCAAAATCAAAATTCTATTGTTTCGTTTATCGGTTAATCGAACCAAAATTATTTTCATTTATTTTCAGTTATATTGATATTGTATATATAAATCGTGTGTTAGAAAATTAATGCTTATGTAAATCAAAATGGTCCTTTACCTACCACAATCTCATGTTGTTTTTATAATTAATGAGGAAATACAATGACTAAATATAAAGGAGGAAACTGAGATAGATCCATTTACTTACCAACGGCACTTAGACCTGGAAGTGTCGTGTTACTAATGTTATATGTGAATTATAATTTTTTAAATGTGAACGTCTTTGATTGTTTTCAGTTGTATAAGTGCCATTTTGTGTAGTGTGCGTGTGTGACGTTGAATCAAACTGTTTAAACAAAAGTATTAAAAATGGAGATGAAAAAAACTGGGAGCGTAGTGAAGATGTCTGTTGAAGAGGACCTCACGGAGCTGGTGAGCGGGTTCGGCCGGTACCAGATGTGGCAATGCTTTTTGGCCGTGATACCGATCATCTTCACCGCCGTGAGCAACACGAACTTCGTGTTTGCTGCCGCAACAGTTAATTACAGGTAAGACTAACAATAACTTAACTGCGATTTCGTCGTGGAATCTATCTCCTGATGATGCTTCGGTTGAGGCACGAAACGATTGTTAAGTTTGTGATAGTGAACGTGTGTAGTGCTTATGCATTGTGGTGGCAGTGGTGGAGATTTGTGCATGTTTTTTAACGAATCCAGCATGTATCAGGTACGAAAAGTAGGTCCACTATACATTTAACACTATATATATTTTCTATTTACTGTATCGCGGATTATAGCAAAATAATTTTATTATTACTTTTGTATTATGGATCTCCACAAAGTAACGCCTAATTCTATAAACTATTTAAACTCATAGTTATCTTTTACTAGGAGTATATATATTTCCAAAATGCTCATGTTGACTAATCATTTTTTTCAATATTCAAAATATTCTTTATTCAAGTTAACTTGTAAACAAGTGCTTTTGAATCGTCAACATCTACTGCTGGTTCGGAAAGCTGTTCCTACCGAGAAGAACCAGTAAGAAACTCGGCGGTTGCTCTTTTCAAAGAATAATTCTTATCACTAGTTACATATAGTTATTAATGACTTGTACAGGGTTGAAGAGTAGCTATATACGCATTCTTATCGTCTAAGTAATCCTCAATAGCACAGTAGGCTTTCTGTATTAGCCTTTTTTTAACCATTTCATTGGGCTCTTAAATACTATGAACATTGTGAAGAATAAAGAACACTATTTCACTACGTGTGCTTAGTGCAGAAATAGCTGGTATCATTGTTATTCTATCAGCGATTAATGCAAAATTGTTACAACTGTACTCCGTCTACCCTATAAACAAAACAAAACATAGAAAATTCTATTTTGTATTATCACTTGAGGGATGGGTGCTGGATATAGGTCTCTTGAAAAGATTACCACTATCTTCAACCGGATCCAACTGCCTGTAAAATCTTTGAAATCTTCCATCCACTTACTAGAGAGTCAACTTACATATTCTGGTGCAATGTCTACTTCGCATAACCTTGAGATCTTCAAGGCCATGACACCAAAGTATTTAAAACACTCATCATTAGTTCACACTCTTAATGTATCGTAAGGAATTCTTGTACCTTATTGTAATGAGAATGTAAAATGTACAGACACGCCGATGGCTTTTTTCATCGACCGCTCAACGTCTCAGTTTTGTATTTATTTTATTTATTTGTGAATGTACCATAAAAAACGTAAGAAAACATTATCAATAAAGAAAACAGAGTACAAAGGTCAACTTATCCCTTTGACAGAGATCTCTACCAACTAACCTACGAAGTGAGACAATTTATAGTTAAACAGTTATGGTACGTAGATATCAAATTTTAAGAATTCAAATTATATTAATCCTAACTTATACTTTTGCAATGCGGATCTGCTTGTTTTGTTTTGTATTAGAAATCTTACTCACTCTTAACTATATACAGAAGTTATAGTTAATAATATAGCAGTGATATTAGCAATTTTCAAATTCAAATTCAGATAGTATAATAATTATAAATTATACCAAATATTAGAGGTGAAAGTTCTAATTCTTGATCGCCAATAATAGATCTTTACATTATTCCAATAGTAGCCAATAACGAAGATAATTAGCTAAATTTAATTTAAATTTAATGACATTAATTTTTAGTTTACTCCATTACCATTTGACTATTACAATTTATTTGCGAATATCTGAAATAAATCGTATAAATAACATAAACCGTTTTCGAAAACGCCGTATTAAGAGCTAATATACAAGGGCACCAGATGGGCCTAATCCAACTGGTCGGGCTAACCCGATAAAATATGACGTGAATATAGCAGTTTTTATACATAAACTATAAATCATTTATTTTCTATTAACAATTAATTGTTAGCCAAAACAAGCAGCAAGATTTCAAGGTTGACCAGCGTGTATGTGGTGCGAAGCGCAGAAGCATAGTCGCTAGTAATAAATGTAGAAAATAGAACGCAAAGAATCTACTAGAATTAGAAAACGTTAAAATAGATCTTGTAAAACCGGGCCACGGCTTAGGGCAACATGTCAAGTATTGTGGTGAGACTAGCGATATCAATGTAGTTAGAAATCACACCTTCGTGTAAAAGTCCCCGCATACCACCATGACGTTAGAAAGCTGGGACCTCGGATTCGCAAGCGTAACTGCTGTATATATTTTTTATAGGTAACTGTACTGTAACTAGTTACATTTGGTTATTACTATCTTGTACAGGGTCGAGGATTAGGTATATCCACGCATTTTTATCATCTATATAATCAATAGTATAGTAGGCTTTTGTATCAGCCTCCGTTTAACAGCGTTTTTAAAGTGATGTAGTGGCAAAGATAAAATCGATTGCGGGATTTTATTATAGAATCTTATACCCAAACCCACAAATGACTTATTTACTTTT
The DNA here is from genome assembly GCA_947086505.1 of Morpho deidamia. Taxonomy (NCBI): domain Eukaryota; kingdom Metazoa; phylum Arthropoda; class Insecta; order Lepidoptera; family Nymphalidae; genus Morpho; species Morpho deidamia. Next base: position 17,698,688 of record CAMTZC010000017.1, on the reverse strand, counting down.
GCGAGACGCAAAGCAGGAACCGCAAGCTTATGTCGGTTCCTTCTTTATCTATTATAGATATCGCCAATCTTTTAATAATTATGTATTTTCTTATGCACAAACATTAGATTGATAAAAATATACTGTGAAGCCTATGTAAGAATACCTGTTTCCTTGAATTTCTCTCGCAGGGAATCACACGAATTTAAATTGTAAATGCCACGTATGGCTCTTTTGTGTAATTTTTTTTATGTCCACGCATTTACCCCATAATAATATTCCGTAAGGCAATATGTTATGTAAGTAAAGTAAGTATTTCAACTGGAGGCAGGTGAAAGCCACTGTAATAAATTGGCCTGTTGCGCTTCAACTTTCTCGAAATAAAACTTTGTAAAAGCTTATACTGTTAGCGAAAACGGTTTTTAGGCAACACAAAAAACAAAATCGACGGTGCGAATGCTACCGATGACTAAGCTGTAATGTACAACAAGTCGTGATAGTGTAACGGTCCGAGCACGTCATATTTATTTCATAAGATCGAACGGCGGGCAATCACCTTTAAGTTTTCCTTAACAACAGTTATCCTCAATTGATATTTAAAATTGCGAAGGAAAACATTGAGATCATAAGGAAACCTGAATACGCCTAAAGAATTTGCGTATGGTAATTTCTGGGAAGGAATAACCTGCCAAGCCGGTTGCGTCGGTCAACTCTACACGTGCTATCGACATCTGACGTCCCATCTGTACTTGCTAAGTTATTTTAAGGACTTCGACTATTTCTTACTTGAAGCCATAATAAAATAATACTTTATATTTTATATATTCACTGGCTTTTAAGCGCAACTTAAACTTAGACTGCAGTCTTATTACTTGAGTAAACCATATTAATTATGGTTAAAGAGGGTTAACCTTAAAAGCTAGACATATTCTCTCGCGGACTTTTATTAAGGACTTTTAGAGAGGAACAATTTTGTAATACATGATTTTTTAATAACTTTCACCGTTTACTCAACGCACGCAAGTAAAGCTTCAAACTTTGCCCTTTTTCGCAATATTTTTTATTGCTGCTCCTCTCTTATTCATCTTAGCATCATAGTATATAGCCTATAGCCTTTTTCTATAAATGGACTATCTTACACTCCAGTAGTTCCTGAGTTTAGCGCGTTGAAACAAACAATCAATCAAACAAACAAACAAACAAACAAACAAACAAACAAACAAACAAACAAACAAACAAACAAACAAACAAACAAACAAACAAACAAACAAACAAACAAACAAACAAACAAACAAACAAACACACTCTTCAGCTTTATATATTAGTGTAGATATTTGAATGCGAAAGTCAGTCTGTGACGCATTTACCAGTAATTATTGAGTTTGAGAAATTTTAATGAAACTTACTATTACTAGTAGTACTATTGAGGCTTATTTTAGGCAAATCAAATATAGGTCAAAGAATCACCTTTTTCATTCAAGAACGGGAAAATACCATTCATATTTAAGTTGACCCTTACGTAATTTGGAAAAACCATAGTAGATATTTATTTAAGGGTACTTAAAACGAGCTGTGATAGCCCAGCGGTGAGACCAAGCGACTCTTTCGAGGGGTACACGAGTTCAAACCCGGGCAGACACCAATGAGTTTTTCTATTAAAACTCATGTGTCTAATTGATAATGCAATTTATCACACGCTTTTCGGTAAAGGAAAACATCGTGAGGAAACCTGCATATCTCTAGAGAATTATGGAGATATGTGTAACCTACCAATCCGCATTGGAGCAGCGTGGTAGGTCTTAGCTCCAACCCTTCTCTCCAGAAACGGAGAGAGGAGGTCTATTCCCAGCAGTGGGATTGTAATAGGCCGCTACTTTACTACTTTACTCAAAACACTCAAACAAAAGTTGACGCGTACTTTACGTACGTAACCTATTTATTCTAATATAATAATTTCTATAATTTCACGTAATATCTTCACAAGTAATACGTTAAACAAATTAATAATATATTAAACGAAGTTCACCGCCTCGATTGTCTATATTTAAACTATGAAACTACAATGCGTATTTTCATTCAACTGTCGAATAAAAATACTATCACAAATTCGTCAAGTAAAAATATATTTTTAATTCATTAAATTTTCCGAACAGAGTTGTGGTGTTAAACTAAAGCTTTGTTATATTTTAATCATCATCCTTCTGCCCTTATCCCACTCTAAATTGGGTCGGCACACCATGTTACAAAACATGTTGTCACATGATTCGGCTATGAATTTTACGACCGGCCGCCTGCCTGACGTCAATTTACCTTAGTCGTATTTTACGACACCTCGGTAAGAAATGAGGGTGGTCTATTCTACTCAACCGGATACCACACAGTGGGTAAACTCACCTTAGTCGCTTTTAACGACACCTCGGTAAGAAAGAGAGTGGTCTATTCTCCTCAACTGGATACCACACAGTGGGTCAACCCACCTTAGTCGCCTTTTACGACACCTCGGCAAGAAAAGAGGGTGGTATATTCTACTCAGCCGGATACCACACGGCAGCTTTGATATATTTTAATGATTAACATAAAATTATATTCAAATTTTATTAATTATTTAAACGCGAAATTTTGATTTTTTATCCTTCTTTGACGTCTAAACGATACAACTTATAGATAAAATTTTTGGCAAAAAGGTTTAGTTTTGTAAGGCGTTTTATTGTGGTACTTAAGTAATAGTAACTATTGTCCCCAAAAATGAGTGAAGAGGCCTCCGCCCAGAAGTGAAATACTGAGAAGTCGCTGCTATATATAATGTGAATAATAAATATATGGGACACTTACAAACACGGTCCTCCATCCCCAAAGTAATTTACCAAAATACTTGTATTATGGGTGACAGACAACCGGTAAATATACTGCATACATCATCATTCTCATCATTCTCCTGCCCTTATCCCACTCTAAGTGGGGTCGGCACAACATGTTACAAACATGTTGTCATATGATTTGGCTACGTATTGTACGACCGGCCGCCTGCCTGACGTCAACTTACCTTAGTCGCCTTTTACGACACCTCGGTAAGAAATGAGGGTGGTCTGTAGTAAATATACTGCATATATATTTTAAAATACATACACAAATACAAATAAACACCCAGGCTTGAAGAATACAGATTGTTTATAGAAAATGTTGGCCGCGACCCGCGGAGCTGAAGGCAGGGTCACTACCGACTGCGACAACGGGCCAATCATAATGAAACTTTTTGTTAAGTTTCTTGATATCTCTTCAATATTCCCTGTAATCTCTTTGACGTGCTGGCACGGTTTCAGATGTGCAGTACCACAGTGCGAAATGCAGAACGACACCATTTCAAAGCCGACCTGGTGGCCACCATATGCGCCCGATGTCAAATGCTCCCGTCCAATCTTCGCATGGAACGACACTTGTAGCACTAGCGGTTTTAAAGACATTGAGAAATGTGACAAATGGATCTACGAGACAAGAGACTCTATTGTTACTGAGGTATTATATTATTACTAACTAGGTTGTTCCCGCGGCTTCGCTTGCGTAAAATGTGTCTGCCACATTAAGTTTCGTAACAGATCATTTTAGATTTAAATAATATTTTTAATTAATATTATAAAATATTTATTTACTCTTATATCCAAAATTTTGGTATCTAACTTCAAAACAAACGGATTCCATACAATCTTCGCGCGCCGTGCATAATAGGCACTCTATAGCGCTTCATTTAAGTAATAACTAATCGTTATCGTGATAACTTTTAAACTATTCAACCAAATTTAGTGTAAAAGACAAAGTTCATCTAGGTGAAATATTGAAAGCGACAAACGTATTCATTTTTATAAGAATTTGATAAATATACTAAAATATACATTGTAAAATAGTATCTAATTTAATTAACTATACGATTCACTATTCACTTCACTATTTTAGTCATGGTGGCTTCCACATGAAAGGTAGGTATATGCTGTCGCGGATTTTTATTTAGAACTATTCAAGACAAACAATACCACCCTACATTATCTTTATGTAACTTGAATAGTTTAGTCAGCGTTCGCCCAGATAGCTCTCAGAGGCCAGATTTTTTCCGACTTTATTGACATGTATCGTTATATTACATAAAATCATTACAAATATATCCTATATCTTATTCTGATGTATAACCTATATAGCTGTAAAGTTTTATCCAAATCCGTCTACTAGTTTTTTCGTGAAATAGTAACAAACATCCATCCATACTCACAAACTTTCGCATTTATAATATTAGTAACAAAGATAAGATAAGATATTCTATTTCTATTTAGGTTCGAAGACGCTTGTCGTTGCAGGCAGGGTGGTCCTGAGTTTCACCTACTTAACCTACCAGTCGCTTTAAACCTGACAGTATCCCTGTAGGGGATATTTGTAACGTCCTCAACTTAAATTTCATTCTTGCCTAGTATCTCCCATCTTACCAGTACATGAGGGCAATCAGCTGTAATAGTGTTGTTTTTATTTAACATGAGTTTTAAAATTTAATTTTGAAATGAATTAAATGTTTTTTTGTTTCAATTTCAGTTTGATCTGGCATGTCAAGAATGGAAGCGAACTTTAGTCGGTACAGTTCATAACTTAGGGGTTCTGATTTCCATGCCTTTGATGGGATTTATTTCAGACAGGTATATAATATCTTATAAGCCGTGATAGCTCAGGATTGATAATCGCAATTTATCTTAATTAATAATATTTTTAATATCTTTTTGGTGAAGGAAAATATCGTGAGGAAACCTGCATAACTTTAGAGAATTCTAGGGATATGTGTAACGAACCGATTTGCATTGGAGCAGCGTGGTAGGTCTTAGCTCCAATCCTTCTCTCTAAAACGGAGAGAGGAGGCCTATGACCAGCAGTGGATTAGTAACAGATCGTTTCTTTACTTTACTATATAATCTCTACTCTTTTCTCAAATCAAACTTAGCGAGCGCTTTTCAATAGTCAAGATTTAATAAGTTTTAAAGATATCCGGGATCGAATCCATGTATTATCAACCGAACCAGATTGACAGAGTTTTTTTTTTTCAAATTTCCCCTTTCCTTTATATTTAAAGCTCTGCAAAAATACTGAGCAAAGCCCGTTAACCTAGTTTTTATAAAATGGGTCACTATAAAAATGGATTACAGCGTCATCTAGTGGATTATTAGGGTAACGTTGCAGTGACACCTCTGAGACGGCAGGTAAAACAGTTCCCTCTCATTACTCGACGAAAATGTAGGAGTTTCTCATGTAAATCCTATATAGTCTATTACCTATGGCTACATTTGTCATTGTCATTGTCCGTCAATGCATGTATTGCATTTTAAACAAATACATATGAAAAATCATTATACTTTGAACATTAACTTTGGTTCATAGTTGGTTTATAATAAATCCGAGATTCGTCCTGGTTCTTCTCGTTGAGTGCCTAACCTCCAAATCATTGGTAGCTAATAGTATATTTGAAGAATGGTTGGAATATTAATATATCTCGATTTTTTAGGTGGGGCCGCCGTAACGCCATCATTTTAAGTGGTCTGTGTTTAGGAGTTAGCGCGCTGAAAACTTTGGTAGGCACTGGTCCCAAAGCCTACATTATTTATATATTGATTGAGTTTGTGGAAGCTGTGCTCGTTACAGGGACATATACGACATGTTTTGTATTAAGTAAGTACAAACCTTTTTAAATTTAAACTATCATGAGTAGTATTCATAGTCAATGTGTCTAGTTAATTTAAAAAAATTGGCGGTTTTATTGTCGATTATGTCTTATGGAATATTGCTGTGGGGTAAATTCGGATAGTGAAAAACATTTTTGTATTACAAAAAAGAGCCATACGTGGCATGTACAATTTAAGTCCGCGTGATTTCCTGTGAGAGAGGTTTTAAGGAAATTGGTATTCTTACATTTGCGTTACAGTATATTTTAAGCACTGCAATTTTTGTACATAAAAGTATAAAGAATTATAAAACGATAGGTATTGTATATAATAGACAAAGTAGGAACCGACATAAGCTTGGGACTCCTGCTTTGCGCTTAGCAAAAGTAAGTAAATCGTTTGTGGGTTTTGGTATAAGATTCTATAATAAAATTCCGACTTTAATTTTGGCCATGCCATTACAGCAATTTAAAAACACTGTTAAAAAGAGGCTGATACAGAAAGAAACTATACTTTTGAAGATTACTTGGATGATAAAGATGTGTGGATATAGGTGCACTTCTACCCTGTACAAGACATAAATAACTAAATGTAACTAGTTTTAAGATTTATATTCTAAAAAGAGCAAGCGACGAGTTTCTTGCTGGTTCTTCTCGGTAGGAGCAGCTTTCCGTTGACGTTTAAAAGCACTTGTTTACAAGTTTATTTGAATAAAGAATATTTTGAATTGAATTGATCATATTAGACGTGAGTATAGCCGGTGTCTACAAATTATCTAAGTGCAAACTTTACCTGCGACTACGTTAGCATCAACTTTAACATTTAAATACCTTTTTGTTATATATTCTTGTTCCCGTGGAAAAGAGGCAAATTAGTTCATCCTATATTATTTAATATCTCTAAATTTTTCAATATAATTAATTAAATTTAATTAAAAAACTTTATATATAACCTTTAAATAAGCTTAAATGAACTTTGTATAACTTACTATATTAATTAAAAAAACCGGTACAATACTACTTTTAATTTGTTAAACCAGTTTATAGTTAATCTTTCAAATTCCATCCAAATTCTTTAATTGTGATTCAGTTTTTTTAATATTCTTAATTTATCCTTTTTCTTAAATTATTATTAATATTATAAATGCGAGAGTCTTTCCGCAACGCTGTTACTATTAATCCGCTAATTCAATGTAGAGATGTGTTATTTGACGATTCAATAGTGCTTGTAGAAGTGATTTCAATAAAGAATTGTTTGAATTTGAAATTAATAAAATTTATAACAAATGAAGCTTACACAACAGGTTAACGTATTCCACTCTTAACATTAAAGCGACCTAAATCAAAAAGTTTTTTTGGCAATTTGCAATAAAACATAGCGTAGAGCCTACAAAACTCATGAATGTTAAAGAGACCCATAACTTAAAAGAACAAGACAACATTAACTTTTTTAATAGTTCGTAGCGTGACGTCATAGATGGCTTTGAAATAAGGTTTAGAAGGAATTTAACTCAATTAAGCGTAATTTTGAATTAGGTCACTTTGATACTAATATATGATTCCCGTTTTTCATTTGGGAACAGGAAAAAACTAACGAGTGTTTTAAGCTGGTCTTTTACATTTCAGTGGTTGAGCTTATTGGGACCAACAAGAGAACCCTAGCAGCAGCCGGAGTAGGTATAGCTGTGGCTCTTGGCGAGCTGCTCCTCAACTTTATCGTATGGAACATTCCCTATTGGCGACATTTCCTACGCATCGTGTCAAGCCCAGCTCCAATTTTCATCGTATACGCATTAATTCTAGAAGAAAGTATACGCTGGCTTCTTACGAATGGAAAGAATGATGAAGCTCTAAAATTACTACATAAGATAGCAAGTACAAATCATTTTGCCGTATCCGATAAAGCTATCGATGAAATTAATAAAGAAACAAAGAAAACTACGAATGAGACCAGTGTGAAGGAAAAATTTAACCTGAAACTTCTTTTCTCATCTCCCACTTTACTGAAAAGGTAAATTTAAGTTTATTCTATCTCAATGTTTAGAAATATAGTAAGCGAGAATCCTTTTTGTTGAATTAACGAGTATAAAAAACAACGAAAATCAAAAATGACGTAAATGTAATATGATAACCATGCAAATTCATAAAATTTAACAAATTATCTATATGTGTTTCAACGACATAATTAAGAAATATATAAAGCCCTGTTGGCTGAATTGAGAAAATGCGTAAGCCTTAATAGGTGATTGGCAGAACACTTTACTGTGTTCCCTTATAAAAATTACGTAATTAATTGACATTTTTCATGTGCTTTTCGATCATCAAGACAGCATCTTACGTTAACCTGTATATCTGTAATAAATTTCGATGTATGCAATTTGTCATTTGAAATAGCGAGATAGGTATTCCAGCAGTTTGATAAGAATGGGCCGTTATTTACTATCCTTTATTTCTTTGTTGAAATTTTACTAATCTATGTTTTTAATATCTCTAGAGTCATCATCTGCTGTTGGTGGTGGTTCAGTGCAGCATTTGTCTATTACGGGTTGTTGATCAACGCCGTCGAACTGCCTGGAAATAAGTACATCAATTTTGCACTCTCAGCGCTCATCACCATACCAGGTGATATAATGGCTGTGATATCATTAGACAGAGCCGGCAGGAAGAAAACGTTGCTGGGTGGATTTGTATTCTGTGGAATTTGTTGTGTTTGCAATGGATTCATACCTCAAGGTACGTAGGTGTCAATTTGTTTCCTTGCATTTGTTGAAGGCTTAATTTTTTCCAATTCTTTAAATTCCTTCTTCTTTATGTATTTATGATTATTATACGAGCTAATCTGATCCTCAAAATTCGATCATCACGAGTAGCAATTTCCATCTCAGTGCTTATGTGTCGAAGCGCATTACTTACGAGACGTAGATAAATTATACATATATTATCATTAAAATTTGTCTTGTATTTGTAAGCTTTAATTAAGTCAAGAGTACACTTAACTCATAAGAGAAAATTTATATTGTTCTAATATATGTAAATTATTATCTGGATTTTGTGAAATCAGTTTATGCTACATTAGCATATCCTTTTCTTTTGGAATGATTCATTTGAGTACACTCAGTTTACTGAGTCAGTAAAGATGTTACTCATAAAGGAATCTACTCCTATGTTTGTTGTTTAATGTATAATTATCTTAACTCAATTGTGAAGATAAGGAAAAAATATTTTTGATTACAATTTGTCCCACGTCCTTGTTTATTTCAGAATTCAGTGAATGATTTTTTTATGAAATAAAAAAATAATGATTTGACCCAGCCGTCTGGAATGCTACAAGATAATCAACAAAGATAAATGACCTGAATAATTTGCAGACACTAATCAATAACCTTGCACAAACGATTTATTAGTATATCTGATTAAAGTTTTGCCTTTTGACATATCTAAAATCATTATCATTAAATTACTGGTACTACCATATCTCTAACAGATATGTTTATTTATGTTTCAGATTACAAAATTGCAACAATAACAGTATTCTTAATTGGCAAGATGTCGATATCGGCGTGTTTCAATTCGGTATACGTGTACACGTCGGAATTGGTTCCCACGTCAGCGAGAGGTTCATTGATGGGCGTATGTTCCATGGTAGCACGAGTGGGTACCGTATTGGCACCCCTTACACCTCTTTTGGTAAGTCCTATCTGCCAATAAGTAAGACTCATCCGTACTAAACTAATCAAATTTATCCTAGCTTTTATAACACAACATCAATTGTCGAGGATTGCATGGCAATAGTATAAACTGTGCTGCATGTTCTATATCCTCCTTGTAGGACAGTTGCTATAACTATAACTGAGTAGAATATATTTGCCATGAAATCATATTATACGCGATATTCGAAATTTTGGTTATTTAGAAACGTAGATAGCAGTATGGGCTTTTTGAAATTTAACAGACCGACCTTGCTACTAGGCAAAAGACAAACGATGAATTTAGCCAAACCTGTACTTGTACTTGCATCGAAAGCCTGTCTGTCTATCTATTTATTGAACGTAGAAAATTTCCGGACTTGCAGCGAGACTTTTCGCGTTTGTAATGTTTTTTTGCCGTTTTTACAACTTCTTAAAAGCCAAACAAGTAAAACTCTTGCGATCTTGGGCTTCGAGATGGCAGACTTTCTACGTGATCCGTAATGTCCCATTACCCGTGTCTTATCTCTCGTCTACGATTATAATGAAGCAACATTGAATTTATGAAATTAATATGGTCAAAAGAGGTAAATAGGATGAGGTTACTCTTGAAGTTGAAGTTTGAGGTTAGTCGTGAAGAGCTTACTCTTTAAATTTGAACGTCAGACCATATCAACTTATTAAGTAGCGTAATATTTTATCTATATCTAAAATCTTCAGGATTAACCGCATTTACTTACAAATTTATAACAAAAGCAATGACAACATTATAATCCACGATAAAAGGAAAATTTATGTTGTTCTGAATTTAAAACACTACGCATAATTTATCGGCTCTACGACTTGATTGAAAACCAGTTCGGTTTTGTGGTTTTCCTCGATGTAACTCACCTGAAAGTGCATATTGCGGTAATTGCGGTTGCAATGCGTACTATGCCGTTTATGTCATCCAGCATGTTGAATCTTGCAAATGTAAGAGTTTGTCACGCGCTCCACCTTTTTTAACGTGGATAGCAGCAACAATCTTATTGTATCCATTACCTGAAATGACAGTTTTATCTTCATCTGTTCTGTTTCTTTTATATAAAAGAGCAGTCCATTTACTGGCAACTTTCTACAACATCTGACTTTCTAGACTAATCTTATAATTATATATCAGGTTGTCATCGAAAATCGTAAACATACCGCGTTTCAATTAGTTTCTCTGATAAATAGAATCTTTAATATCTATTCTTTGATTAGGGACGCATGTATATCCAAATGATCTAAATGGCTGATGATACCGAAAGACACACACTCACACTATAAATAATTAATTTTAAGGTGGGCGCTGACATCTATTCCACTTTTCTTACTTTTGCGGTATCTCCGTTACCATACGCATAAGTATAGTTGTTATTAAAAATTCCATTTTTATTTCATAGTAAAATTATATATGATAGCTAGTTACCACACTTTAAAAACGCTTTATCTTTCTACCTGTACTCAATGATCACTCAGTTACTGTGTATCGAACAAAATTCGATGTATATCATAGATATACAAGAGGTCACAAAAAGCTTGTGATTCCTACGTCGCAACTCAGTAGAGTTAGCAACTTTTTCGTTATTCTCAGTAATCACTTTTACAATAAAATTTCGCAATTCATAGAATTATCTACAGAAAAGTTAAAATTAAGAATAAGAAATCTACACGTAAAGCATATAACACATTTGAATATTTCAGCAATAGAAACGCTTGGATTTGAATATCCTTTCAGCTTCGTACAAGACTGTTGTTAAATAATGTACCTAAATAAAATGTTGAACAGATTGACCGCCAAGTTTCTTGCTAGTTGTTTTCGGCACGAGCAACGTTCCGTACCAGTTATAGCTTCTTTAAATGTAATTCTTGACGATTTAAAAGCGCTTTTAAAAAGTTTACTTGAATAAAGATTATTTTGATTTGATTTGATTTGTCGTTTGCAGAGCGCGTGGTGGCATTCTTTACCTACTGCATTGTTTGGCTGTGCTTCGCTGTCTGCAGCCGTGCTGGCTTTGGCGACTCCGGAGACTCTACGGAAACCTCTCCCAGACACTGTCGCTGAAGCATCAGCTATATCATAGTCCCCACGATCATTTATGAGGCTTTTAATTTTAAATTAGTTAACTTAATTAATTTTTAAGCGAAACTTGAATCGTCGTGTTGCCATTAATTATCGTACAGGATTGTATTTTGTATTTTTATGTCTTTCGTTAGTGTTGCCGACTTATCCGTAGATTGATATTATGTGATAGATATGTCGATATATCGATAATAGTTTATAGAATCTTTAGTATAAAACTATAGAAATATTATTTTACTATTAATAGTATAGTAAGTAGTAGTAAGCCTATCCCTATCCCGCTGCTGGACATTGGCCTCCGCTATCCATGTTTGCAGAGAAGGATTGAGGGGTCAAGGCCTACCACGCTACTCCAATGGAGGCTGGTAGGTTCCTCATACCCCTAGAATGCTCTGAAGATATACAGGTTTCCTATCGATGTTTTCCTTCATCGAAAAGCGTGTGATAAATTGCTAATACCAATTAGACACGTAAGTTCTAATAGAAAAGCTCATTAATGCCTGCCCGGGTTTGCACCCATGATCATCTCTGAAATATAAGTAGTATAGACATGAATATTATTTAGATCAATAGTATAAAACCTCCTCGTTAAATGACCATCATTATAATTATAACTGACTTATTATTATTATTGCGAATAATCGATTATTATCGATATAATATCATTATTGCGTGGTAAAAAAAGATAATTATTTTATTCCACTTAAAACTACATAGTTCACCATCAATATCGAAAAAGTCTTTAAACAATTAATAGTAAAAAACATAATAATATCGATAGTATCGATTGTTTTTACAATAGATAGTTACTATCAAAAGTTTTTCAATTTTGAAATTCGACATTATCCATTCAATAGATTTATACAATGTGTATTAAAATTTACGCTTATTGGTTAAGTATATAGTATCGATAAATTATCGATATTAGACTATCGAAAACAGCACTAGTATTGTATTATATCTGATATTTATAGTGTGTATAACGTTAATAGTTTCTGAAGCGTTATTTGTCTAATATTAATATTTTCGTCATATTAACATTTATAGCGTTACTTTGCGGAGATCCATAATACAATAGTAATAACAAAATTATCTTGCTATAATCCGCGATAATGTAAATAGAAAATATATATAATGTTAACTGTAGAGTGGACTGTCCGTTTTCATACCTGATACATGCAGGATTCGTAAATAAATTGCACTACATACCTCCACAACCGCCACCCAACACATAAGCAAAGTAAATCGCAAAACTTTGCTATTTTATCATAAAGTCTATCTCCTGATGATGTGAAACGATTGTTGAGCTTGTGATAGTGAACGCGTGTACTGCTTGTGTTGTGGTAACGGTGGTGGAGATTTGTACATGTGTTTTCACGAATCCTTCATGTATCGGCTATGGAAATCCGCTCTAAATTTAGCATTATATACATATATTTTCTATTTAATTTTTCGCGGTTTATAGCAAAAAAGTTATCATAGTATCATATTAATGTGTTAATTTGGTTAGTTTTTAGCAAAACTAATAGCAGAAAAGATCTTAAAATTAGACCATTATCGACGTTTGGGTGTGTTTGATCTCACGATGTGATCCCATGTTGATTTGTTTGTAATATTTAGAAATTATAATTTTGTTTTCGTTCATTAGGATCAGTATTCAAAACTTTTAACTATAAATAAGAATAATCAGTCAATTAATTCAAATCGATCTGTACTTAATACGAACTAAACATTAAGATTCTTATTTAAACCTAGCAACTAATTGCATCCTCGTCGCTATAACTACAGTATGGATATATAAATTGACCAAAGTCCTTAAAAAAATTAAAAATTAAAACAAAATAAACACATTCATCAGTAATTTACTAGCTGTGCCAACAACGGCTTCGCCGGAGTGGAATTCTGTGATTTACTAAAATTATCCCGAATTTTCGAAATTTTGAACATAAAAGTAGTTATTGTGAGTTAACCGTGAGAGATAGAGATATGCTATCCCGGATTTTTTGTAGTAGTTTTATGGATCTACAATTCTCTAGTACATTACTTTAGCGTAACTCTGCTGGTTTACGCAGCGCACGCGACTAAAGCTCCCAAAAAGCAATTTTTTAACAACTGCGCGATCTCTTCAACACAATTTACATAATACTGATGTGTAATATTTTCCAAACCATCCGGAATTGTCGCACTATCTTTTGGTGAAAACCGTACAAAAATCCGTTCAGTAGATTTTGAGAAAATCGATTACATACAGACAGCTTTTTGGGACTTTGTTTTATAATAAGTATGTATAGATAAAGTCTGAAAATCAACGCTGCTTGTATTCTAACTATGCTTTAGATAATTACGAAATATATAGTTAATTTTGTTATATAAGATAAGAAATAATAACTTTAACTTCGTTAAGTACTTAGTGAAAGTGAGTGAATGAGTTATCTTCATATGATTAATTAAAAAAAATATGTGTAATAATTATGTAGAGTGCAGAAATGTATGAGGAATGATTAATTAATGAGTTAATTGTAATAAATCATTGTTATATAAATGTATTAAATAAAAAAATATTAACATTCCTTGTTTTCGTTTACATTGCCAATATCATCATCATGATCCCCCTGCCCTTATCCCACTCTAAGTGGAGTCGGCACGACATGTTACAAACATGTTGTCACATAATTTGGCTGCGAATTTAACGACCGACAGCCAGACCGAACGTCAACTAACCTTAGTCGTATTTTACGACGCTTTGGTAAGAAATAGAGTGGTCTATTCTACTCAATCGGATAACACACGGTGGGTCAACTTACCTTAGTCGCCTTTTACGACACCTCGGTAAGAAATGAGAGTGGTCTATTCTACTCAACCGGATACCACAGAGATTGCCAATATCATATAAGTTATATAATTTTTAGAATTACGCGTTACTTTGCGAAGATGTATAATACAAAAGTAATAATGAAATTATTACAATCCACGATTAAATCGGGGATTTATCGCGGATTATAGCAAAATAATTTCATAAAATAAAATAAAAATAAAATACCTTGACTTGTTACTTTTATATATGTTACCTATGTCATTTTGGCAAATAAATTATTTATTTATTTATGACATTCACTTCCTTTATTTTTAACGGTCTGTTACCATCCCACTATTGAACCTATGCTCCTTTTTTGAGGGTTGTAGCGAAGGCCCACCGTACTAATCCAATGAGGAATTGGAAAGATTCACATATCTCAAGAATTCTGCTAAAATATGAAGGTTTGCTCACGATGTTCGAAAATAAAATAACAAAAGAGGTGCATTTTAATTTATTAAAAACTATATTCCTCAAAGCCTTGTATGAACCCTGTAATTATTTTGCATATTTATTACTAAAAATTCACATAGTATAGTGTATAAATAAACCTACAGTTTATCTTTATCGTAGTTAATCAAATAGTTGCGGTTATAATTTTTAAAATATTTTCCCAGTATTCATACGAACCGTGCATGCGGTGACTTTTTTAATTCTTATTTTATCCTTTAATAAAATAAATTATCCATTAGATGTATAAATAACAATATACTCTATATACATTACAACTTAATCTAATAAGTATAAATTATATCTAGCTCGAATGACTTTACTTCTTTTAAGATATTCATTGAAATAAGCCAGTGGCACACTGCGCACGGCCATCTTAGCTAATTACTTGAAATAAACAATTTTTATAATATAATTTTATAGGATTTTTAATATTTACAAAACCTTGACAGATTCCACACAACAAATGATATTATCACTTTCGAGTTTTAATTTTTTAACGATCAAATAATCATAATGATGGCTTCAATTCCAATTCAAGATCTACACGGTACTCATATTAATTATGATTTCTACTATTACAGAATATTGTCAAAACAATACATTAGGGTCAAGGTTGCCAAATATGTTTGCTACTAAAACAAAATAGAAATGTAACATAACGTACTCGTAACGCACGTATTTTATTAATTTCCTTGAAACTTCATTGAAGTAACAGATGGCGCCACTGGTATTTTACTATGCGCTATATTGATGCTTTTGTAGTTATATAAGAAGTCCCCATACAAAATTGTTAGATTTTAGATTATTATTTTAATTAGTGGTAAGTTTACTATTTGCATTTTGCATTTGTATCGATTATTGTTCTCACAACAAATAAAGTTTTTTCTATGCTATTCTAAAATTTTGATAGATCGATCACGCCATCAGTTCCTATGGTATTAAAGTGCTACTAGTTCCTACTTGGAACCTTAAGCCTTAGCGAAACTGTAAATGATGCGTCTAACATACACAGTGCACATACAATGATGCATATTACATTTAGGTTTATCTATACTTGGAATGCTGTGAAGGACCCGTGCCCGATGTACTCTGTATAGGTGAAAAATAAATTCACTATCGTGTCGTTTATACGTAATCCTTCCCCGTCCATAAGTCCGTCCGGTCTGACGCGTTACAAAAAGATATATCTCACGATTAATTAGTTATAAAAAGGTGTTATACTTCTATAACATTATATTGATATGATATATTAAAGAATGTATAAACTTTAGTAAAAAATAAAGCAAGTAGAAGTCAATATTTACTAATAGTATCCCCGCTAATTAATTTTAACTGAATATGCTTTTAAAAATTTAATTTTTGAACTAGAAACTAAATTTTTTCGAACTTATTGAACACAACTTAACATTCTGTGTCCGAAACTAATGTCAGATATACGACAAACGATCAAGTATATTTTTATCAAACTTACTAATATTTGATTGAACAACCTGTTCTAATTATATTATTATTTATATTCTTTCCTGTCATAATTATAACATTACATATACGCGCTTTTCGCGTCAACTTTAGTTTTTAAAAGTTCCTGTTCTTGAGGTAGTATTTTTTATACTATATGATGGGCCGTTTTATGGGCATGAATTTTTCGAACTCGCGGTGAAATGGCTGCCGACGGACAGACTTTGACATTTATAATACTAATATGAATTACACATTCTAGAAGATCATGGACTTATTATAAATATACTCTCACAGCCAGTGTGCCCCCGGTTTTATCCCGCTCTAGTCTACGATAATGTCCGTGGTGTGTCGGCTCCGAGGAGCCACAGCGATGCTCTCAGCCTGCTTCACGGTGTCCGGCAGCCGGATGTGCAGCGTGTCTGGCGTGAGCAGCATCAGCAGACCGGAAATGGCCGCCATGATACCGAACAGGAGGTAAGGCAGTGCTTCCATGTATGCCATCTGCGAAAACGAAATACTATATGCAGATATTTAAAAAATAGTGAATTAACTTCTAAAACATTTTCTACACCGATAAAGTAAATGAATATTTCATTTAGCGATCATAAAAATGAAAGAAAACTACTTTGAAATACTTAATAATAGCATATTTTTCGCAATACAGATTACATACGTCTCTTATAATTTTGTTAAAATACGCAATAAAAGTATTTAAACCAATTCAAGTATGTATTTTACTTGAACGCAACCTTTCTGGTCATTCATAACATAACATCAAGCTGTGGAGATAAGCATTTCTAAAGCTACGTGAAACTAAATAAATCTACATTCATAACAAGCATACTTTTTTAAATATTAGTCAAAATAAGAACAAAGCAAACTATATCATTGTAGCACTATTAGATTACATGATAGGACAGGATGAGGAATAATGTAAATACAGAAAACTCTATATGCCACTAAGTGTCGTAGCCTACACTCTATCACAGGGATTCCCAAAGTAATAGATATTGACCCTTTGCGTAACTAAAACTCATTATGGGGGTTGACAAGGTCTCAAATAGATCCCCCTATTTGACCTCGACTTCTTAATTAAAAATTTCACGACAATGTGTAAATTTTTACGTTTACCAAATTGTTATAACAATGACAAATATTTCAGTAGAAAGTATCATTGCTAAATTATAAATTTTTATCGGTAAGTATTTTGTATATAGACTGAATTTTTTCATAATTTCATAAATTTGGAAACGTAGTTTTATATTTAGATTACATTTAGATTAAGTTGTTGATTGTTGTCCTTAAATATAATGATGTGCATACTGTGACACCTAAAGGCAGTGCATTTAATGCCTCTTGTGGTGTACTTAGTTTAATTTAATGATTTAATGTAACTGCCACTGGTTGTTCCTAAATAAATACATTATTCGGCTATAGAGTTCTGATGTATCAGTTATATTTTGGAAGAGTGGTCACTGCCCCAAAATATTTTGGGAATCCCTGCTGTAGGAAGACGAACCAACAGTGGTGTCATGGGTGCCACAGTGGAGCCGATCCGACCGATCGTCGAGCACACCCCCATGGTGGAGTGGCGCGCCTGCGTGGGGAACAGTTCGATGGTGTAGATGTAGATCGACGCAAACACCATGCTTATGAACAGCTTGCCCAACATCGTGAGCGCTTTTGTCAGCGTCGCTGTTGGCACAACCAAATTATTATTGTCAAACTGTCAAACAGCCTAAATGAATTTCATAGCATAACCAAGAAGGATTATTAGATCATTTGATTGCTGCATTCGCTTCCCATAGTATGGCAAGATGAAATCAATCATCAGAAATAAGGGGATTCCAAAAGTCACACAAACCTCAACAAAACGCAAAATAGGATTGGCTATCGACAAACCATATAGTTAGCCGTCTCGGATATTCTCTATCTATTATTATTCCTCAATAGTTAGCCGACTCTGACCAGATATATTCTCTATCTCCTATTATTCCTCAACTCTGGTTTTACTTCTTTTATATCTGTCTTACATTCACATTCCATCTATCTCTTTTTCAGGATCTATATACACACATTTATCTATAACTCTTCTGCTAAGATGATATTTAATCCCTATTCAGTTTAATATTTAAAATCAACGTTTGAAACATTTTGTAACAACAATATATAAATATATTTTATATTAAACTACGCAAGAAATATAGAAACACATGAAAACCTGAAAAAATAATCATTACACCTGGAAGATATATAATAACTAACCAAAAGTGGTGTTTGTGGGGCAATGACTTGTCCGATCCTGCCGCTCATGGAGCAAACGGCGAGCAAGCTATGTCTGAGGTTCGTTGGGTATAGCTCGGAGGTGTATATGTAGATACTGCTGAATGCCATGCTGATGCAGAGCTTGCCCAGCAAATTCAAGCACGTTTGAAGCCATTGAAAATCTGAAAAATTGGTTCTAAACTACTCTCTATTCTACTTATTGTTTTTATGATACACAAGGAAAATAAAATGACTAATACAAAAGCTTTTATGCGAATATAAATAGTAGATATGAAGGTATTCCAAACATTCATATATCTAAGTTTAAATGTACAGTACTTTACATTAGTGACGCTAACTTAATTATACTTATACGGTCTCAATATACTCTATTCGAAATATCAATATAAATCAAGAAAATGGATACTAACAAAGAAATATATGTATTTGTGAATTTTTACATAAGGCTAAAGACAAAAGTAAGGGAAAATAAGAAGCTACAAAAAAAATTAATACACTTACATTCTGGGATGAAAGGTAAACAAACTAAAGAGATTCCACAGATGAAGAAGGCGGTCATGATTGAGCTCTTCCTGCCAAAGCGATCCAGCGTCAGGACACTGATACAGTAGCCCGGGATTTCGACAAGCGCCGTCAATATAAAGTTCACGTAACTGTTCCCAGCGAGAGACACCGAGTTTATCGACAGTCCGTAGTAGATAAAAGTGACAGTGATCCACCAAAACGAGCATATAAACAGCCTCGACATTATCACCTTTGATTTAAGCACTTGCAGACCGATCGATTGGCGTTTCTCACCAGGCTCTATTTGCGGTTTGGTTGTATCCGTAGCCAACGGAGTTTCGTCTGTCAACTGCTTGATTGTCTCTGGAGATAGTTTCTTCTTATTGACAGCAGCAGCTTTAAAAATGATCGCAGCTGCCTCCTTCTTCCTACCTTTACTGAGCAGCCACCGCACACTCTCCTCTATGAGGAAGTAATAGAATATAAAGAGGAAGGATGGCACGTAGAGGATCCTTGTGAGCGTTCTCCATTCGGGAACGGCCCACGCGACCAGCGCGACTATCGCTTGACCGATTGCGAATGTACAAGAGATGAGGTTGCCGCCTAGAACGCGCCTGTTGAGCCCCATCATTTCAAGAGCTGAAATAAAAAAAAATATATTTATCTATAAACTGGACTGAAGGAAATATGGAAGAAGAAATATAATATAAGAAAGCTACATGTAACCTAGTCGTAAATAAATTTGTTTTTAGGCGACGGAAAAGTGGTACTTGCGACAAATCGAAAGTAAGAAGATCGATGCTTTGGATGTCCAGAGTATCGATATGTAGCTGGAGGAAAATGCTGGATTGTATGTCATTGACGGAATTTCATGCCAACATCTCTATGCTTCAAGAACTTGGTGTCAAACAACACTCGACTCTCTTACAGTTCTATGGCCCCATCTACTGGCTAGAAAATGATGTTACACTTCATCTAGCAGGGCATGGGAAAGTCGTCCGTTGGTTAGACCGTCCAATTAAAGACTGCTGTGGGCAAGCCCTTGCAAAAATGTACTCTAGTGAACCGAAAGACATCTGTGCCAAGTGATAACGATTCACAATCACCACGGCCGGTTGTTTAAAGTGTAATGACAAAGAAGTAGATATCTAAATATCAGCAACGAGAGATGTATTCTTCATGTCCCAATTTTGAAATCCATACTAATATATAAAGCTGAAGAGGTTGTTTTTTTGTTTGTTTGTTTGATTAATTCTTTGAACGCCTGAATCTCAGGAACTACTGGACCGATTTGAAAAATTCTTTGAGTGTAAGATAGTCCATTTATCGAGGAAGGCTATTGGTAAACAAGATATAACATCACGCTAAGATGAATAGGAGAGGGGCAGCAATAAAAAATACTGCGGAAACAGCAAAATTTAAAGCTTTCCTTGCGTGCGATGAGTAAACGGTGAACGTTATTAAAAAATCATGTATCAAAAAATTGTTTCCCTCTAATTTATAAAAGTCCGCGACAGCATATGTCTAGCTTTTAAGATTAATCCACTTTAATCAAAATTAATATGTGTTATGGTTTACTCAAATAATAATACTGCAGACCACGCGAAAGAAGTTGCGCTTAAAAGCTAGTCCCATATAAAAATCAGTTTGTGTATTTCCTAAATCAATTTTTATAATACGGCACTTAGATACCATATGGATGAGATCATGAGAGGTACCATATAGATGGAGGTCCCAATGGATTTTTACATAAAAAGAGAAAGTCACTTTTGTCACTTTTGTCAAGTTATGAGAATTACATCAATATCGTATAAAAAGGTTACCGAGAATGAACCCAGAGCTGTAGACACCGGCGCCCACCACCGCTTCGATGAACTCCAGGGACACGTATGTAATGTAGTCCTGGCTGAAGGAGCGCCCCAGACCCACGGCGGCCGGCGCCACTGCAGTCACGATAAACGCTACGCGACGGCCGAAACTGAAATTATACCATGTTTCCACTTAAATCTGTGACATTCACATCTATAGCGCCATTTCAGTACTGCCAACTCGAGGTTTTTAAAAAAACATTCTGTATCTGAGAGTGAAATGATGTTCATTTCACTCTCTTACAAGACGAAGATCTCGTGATCAACTTTTGACTGTTTGCAATGTTTTGACTGGTGGAATAGACTATCTACTATAACGTTTTTGTTATAATATAGAACTTATTGAATTTACAAAAAAAAATCCAACACATAAAAATAGTAATACATGAAAGATAATTTAAATATATTTAATAATTATTTTTGCAAAATTTATTTCAAATTCTCTTAAGCTTAAATTGTCATTTTAGCTTGTTATATAAACTAGACAAGTTTCAACTATAAGAGGAAAAAAATAAGGTCAAAAATCATTTGTCGCCGAATAACATCCTTTGCTATATTATTTCGAGTCATCTGTGAGCGGCTCTTTCCAAAACTTACTTGTCAGAGATGTAAGCAGTAAGAGGAAGAGCAAAGAAAATCCCAGCACTGTGCAGCGTGCCCACCAACGTCCGCTTCCATTCCTGGCAGGCCAGGTCGAACTGGAAAACAAATAAAGCCATTTAAGAAAAAAAAAACTTTTTAGTAACATGTCACAATCCTACAAAGGTTTTTAACGACCTTAAAGAAAGAGAATAAAAAAAGGCCTCATCTTGAAATGGTAAACCCTTCATTGTGAAATGTTACTTTATTACCGTTCCCGAGGAAAAATCGGGATTCTTTTTATCCTATATGTTATCTCGGTATATGTATATTGTAAAGTAAGGAAATGGAAGAGAGCGAAAATTAGTGGAAGCATAGAAACGTGGAGACAGCTGTGGCGAATTGTGGTGATGGGTGAGAGGTGAGGTGCGGTACGGAGAGGAGAGATGCTGTGAAGAAAGCTGCGGAGAGGAGAGTAGTACCGCCTTTTGAAGTTGCTATGATTTTTGTGCAGCGTTGACAAGTCGTCAAAAGAGAATTAATTGATTTACTATTGAGAAAACCATTTCGTATTTATTGAATAAATATAAACGAAAACTATTGTTGTTCTAATGCATCGATGGCGATGCATCTGCGCTCGTCCGTTCCAGTAGTGCTGCAAAAGCCGTTAGAGATAAACAACATACGGTCAGTTCGAAATAAAAAAGAAATTGCAGGTAGAACTACAGTATTGCATAAAAGTCCCTAAAATAAATAAAGTAACAATAGGCAGAGAACTCACCGACGATACAATGCTGTTGTGGTGCTCGTACACCCAGCTGGAGCAGGTCTTGGTCTCCGTGGGGTGGAAGGAGTCTGCGGCGCACGTGGTGCCCACGGGCAGGAAGCGCTCGCAGCGGCCACCCCCATCAGGCAGCGCCCAGCTGCCCCAGCCGTTCGTCTCGAACCTCGGCGGGTTGGCCTCGCATTCAGGTACTTGACATCTGAAATTACCAAATATCTTTTTAGCAACTTGGTAAAATATTCCCTAATAGTTGCCATATGGAATACCGTTGTAGGGTAAAGACACGAGTATTAAAAAAATGATTTGCCAAGGAGAGCGTGCTATTCATAATTCAATTTTACAAAAGAAAGCGATACGTGCTATTCACAATTTAGAACCTTTCCTTACCTATTGTAAGAAATTTAATGTAGCAGGCGTTTTAACATTAGTCTCAATATATTTAAGAAACATTTTTTTTCCAAAGTGGCAGTTAGAGTTGATATTTCAAAAGTACTCGGTTACGAGAATTTTAAATGAAGAATATTTGTTAATTTGATGGATCGTTACTATTCAACCACTGGGCTAACCATCTTCTCTAGTTTCGGAGAGAAAGGTAGCGGCTTAGATCTACCACGACGATTTCTCTTAAAATGAAAAGGTGTTTTCTTTTCCAACATGGAATGTCCGTGGACTACTATAGCATAGCAGAGAAAGACTGGACAAGAGTAGATGGAAGTCTTACGAGAAAGACTGCTTTTTAACCGTGGGGATTTTTAACTTACAATAACTACCTTTCAGTTAAAAATTTCACAGGCACATCTAGTTTGAATAAAATATTCAATTAGGCCTTAAGTTTGCGGAAATGCATAGTGCAAAAATACGATTATTCCTTCCGCGAACTATATCAAAATATTATCAAGATAATAATAAAGGAATGGCGCTTCGCTATACAAAAAAAATATCATAGCAACTCAAGGTGACGAGCAGAAAATTAAATAGGAAGCGGCTAATGGATACACAACAAAGCATGAGTCTCGACATCAGATCTGAGCGGATGCAAGGGATTACATTCCTCGTAATGTCATTAGGGTTGTCGAAAATTAGATACCCCTCACTTGTTTTATTAGTGTCATTTCTATAGAACTAAGTAACCAACTCCTTTGAACTCGATCATTGTAGTTAATTTTTTTTTTCTTACTCATTTCCTCTTCAAACCATCATCCTCCTGCCCTTATCCCACTCTAAGTGGGGTCGACACAACATGTTGCAGACATGTTGTCACATGATTTGGCTACGTATTTTACGACCGGCCACCTGCCTGACGTCAACTTACCTTAGTCGCCTTTTACGACCCCTCGGTAAGAAAGAGGGTGGTCTATTCCACTCAGCCGGATACCACACGGCGAACTCATTTCCTCTTGAAATATAATCCGCAATAGATGGCAGCCATCGTATTCTATTATTTCTGATGTATTAAACTCTAGGAAACAGAGTATTTTTATAACTAAATTAAATAATCTCACAATCATTTAACTTAATTTAATTAAAATGTTCACAATAGTTCTGAATTTTGTCTTTTGTTTTGTTTATCATAAGTTGTTATCTATAAAAGCATGGTGTGTCTGCCAGCAAGTGAAACTATATGTAATTAGCAAATAAGACCAACTATTTATTGATTAAGATACATGTAATGTTATTGGTAGGCATAAATTAAATAAATAAATTCAATTATGACCCATTTTGATCGAACACATTCAATTCAAACTTTGTACACTTGAATGATTATTTTCCTCTGGATTCTTTCCAGTTGTAACGATTTTTTTTAGACTGTGGCCATCTGCAAAGACTGTCAGCTAGGTTCTGCAGAAGTGGTGATTGTTCTTTGAACGTTGACTTTTGCGAGTCTGTTTACGCGTGTATCTACCAAGTTGGTTGCCATTCATTGTTCTGTGTTATGCCATGACAGTGGTTAACTGTGAGATAGGGAGACCTTAAGGTGTGAATTGCTTCAGAAAGTACGAATCTATTTTGGACTTGCCACATAAGTTCAAAGAAGCATTTAAAGAGACTCTCATTAATAAAGTTTATTATACTGTTGAGGAATATGTTAATGATAAGAAAGCTTGGAATTAAATTGCGACCGGCTACGCACTAGATTATATTGTAATCTATGTTTGTTAACAATTACAATACAATATTGTAATATTTATTTTTTAAAAGAGTGACCGCCGAGTTTCTTGCTGGTTCTTCTCGGTTAGAGCACCTTTCCGAACCAGTTGTAGCTTCATTTAAATTTCATCTTAATTTTCATTTTCATTTTCATTTGACGATTCAAAAGTGCTTGTAAAGGTCAATTCAATAAAGACTAATTTGAATATGAGATAGGGAGAGCTTTAGGTGCGAAATGCTTAAAGAGGTCATTACTCCTGTCATGTAATAGCATATGCAGATATGTTTTACAGGCTTAAAAGACTAAGTATTGAGTTTCTTGCCGATTCTTCTCAGTACAATCAGCATTCCGAATCGGCGGTAGCATCATTCCTAGAAGTCTGCTTATTATATTTGCGGGGTCACGAATGTTGTTAGTATGGTCGACTGTAACAAGATGTTTCAAATACAACCGCCTTTATAGAGTTGGTAAATAATAGTAAAAAAGAACATTGTCGCCTTCAATGTCATCGAATTGTTGAGAGAGATTAAATTGTTAATTTTTGAGAAAATTGCTTCTTATTTATTGAGTGCCGTGTGGTATCCGGCTGCCTAGAATAGACCATCCTTATTTCTTACCGCGGTGTCGTAAAAGGCGACTAAGGTAAGTTGATGTCAGGCAGGCGGCCGGTTGTAAAATACGTAGCCAAATCATGTGACAACATGTTGTAACATGTAGTGCCGACCCCACTTAGAGTCAGATAAGAGCAGGAGAATGAATGCTTCTTATTTATTGAATAATTGTAAAGAAAAATATCGTCGTTATACATATGTTGAAATAGAAAAACTAGTTGCAGCCTGCTCGGGTTTGGGCTCGTGACCACATTAAAAGGGTGGCTCAGTCTCAATGCTGGCCTATCACAGCATTTCGTACACCATAGCTATGGTAATTAGTTAAATGTATTAAGTCGCAAAGGAACAACAAGTTTATTTTAATTAACGCGATAACAAAACCCCTTAAAAAATGATGAACGGCCGGTAAATTAACGGGCCGTGCAAAGCCGGGACCGATCACACGTGGTCGATAATGATCAACGTTTCAAGGGTTTTGTTTTTCCTAAAAAACGAATTAGTCGCTATCTTGTTATATAACTAATCCCACATAACGATAGTGGGATTATTTTGACCGGCCAAAATATAATTTCGCGACATATATCACCTCGTATGGCGAGACAACGTGAGAGTTGTCATGTGCCAAATATCCGCAGAACAGATAATAAGGTCGAGTGCGCAATAAACGATGATGAAATTGCAAGTATTAACTATTGGTATTAATAAATCGATAGATTAACTCTAGCTTTAATTTTGCAAACAGCAGTCTATTCTAAAAACGCGAAAAACTGGTCTATCTGCTACTTACCCCGACCCCTTGACCTTACGAGGAATGGAAGAAGGTATAACTGAATCTTATATACCGAAGATATACATATAACATATAATAAATATATAAGTTAAGTTTCTGTTTTCTTTTAGAAGCAATAAAAAAAATATTCTACCTAATTTTAAGATATAATTTGACGTAAACGAAATCTTGGATAGATTTGCGCTTTAATCTTGTAGTATATTGATGATTCTTCGGTAACGGGGCCAAACAATTTTTGAGATTGTGGTGGTGGATGTGTGCAGTGCTTATGTATGTTGTGTTATTGGTGGCGGGCAGTGCATGAGTTTTTACAAATTCTGGATGTATCTGGTATAAGAACGGATTAGACATTTAGATATATGTTTTCTTTTATCACGGATTATAGCAAAATAATATTTTCCTAATTTTTTTATTAGGAATCTCCGCGAAGTACTTCTATAAATTATATTTGTTTCCATTACCCATTTGAACGATTGTATATTTATTATTTTCAGAACATATACGACGTGAGGCATAGAGTATAAGGTAGCAATACAGCGTAATAATTTCAACCGATACATTTTAATGAGCATTAAAAGACATATAAAAAATTGAAATTGTTACACTGTAGATAAATATATATAAAAGTGTAGGAATACAGTAGTGGACTACGAGGACAGTGTTAGTGAAAAAAACGGGTTTCTTATAAGTTGTTATTTCTTCATTCAAGTGAACTTGTAAACAAGTGCTTTTGAATTATCAACTCTACTGCTGGTTCGGAAAGCTGTTCCTACCGAGAAGAGCCAGCAAGAAACATTACTAGTTACAGTTAGTCGTTACTGTCTTGTACAGAGTCGAAGAGCTATGTCCCCGCATTCTTATCGTCTAAGTAATCGTCTACAGCAGAGTCCCCCAAACTTTTTTGTGTCGTAGACCCCTTGCCATGTTTTTCCGTGTTGGGTAGACCCCCTACTTACCTGATATTGATTTCCTGTAAATTTCTAACTGTAGTAAAGTTTAGTGTTAAAAACTTAAAATAAAAACGCGTGTTAATTTATACATTTATTAATTGAATTTAAATTAAAACTACTCAAAATAAAATTTTGTGCAAGGTAGCGAAGCTCTGAGACTGCGACTCTCAGGATTTTACAAGTTCAAAATGTATTGCGACCACAATGCGAATACCAACATGCTACAACTTACACAATTTTATAAACATATATAATATTTTTTTTACTTCATAGGTACTTTTATAAATAATGTATATGTTTTGATATTATAAGATAGTATGATGTAAGTAAATAGGTACTATCAGTGTATGTGTTGAGATCCACTATCGTGGACCCCCATTTTCGTTTCATGGACCCCCAAATTTTTTTAGCTTTAGCTAGCTGACGTAGACCCCTTGCAGGTTGTCATAGACCCCTAGGGGTCGATATAGACCACTTTGGGAATCACTGGAATACAGTATAGTAGGCTTAGTTAGCCTTTTTTATGTTTTTAAACTGCTGCAATGGCAAAGCTTAAATCGACTGCGGAATTTTATTATAAAGTTTAAAGAAAGTCATATTTTTCTCGACGTGTATAAACGTTGTGTCAATTAACATTTAACAATTTTGACGTCAGGCCGGGCAGGCACCAATGATTTTTTCTATTAAAACTCATATGTCTAATTGATAATTGCAATTTATCACACGCTTTTCGGTGAAGGAAAACATCGTAAGGCAACCTGCATATCTCTAAAGAATTCTGGAGATATGGTGTAACCTACCAATCCGCATTGGAGCAGCGTGGTAGGTCTTAGCTCAAACCCTTCTCTCCAGAATCGGAGAGAGGAGGCCTATTCCCAGCAGTGGGATTGTAACAGGCTGCTACTTTTTTACTTTAATTTGACGTAATACCGTTGCTACGCTCAAAGTGGCAAATACAAATGACACTCACGATAGTGAGTCGTTTATAACTAAAATTAATTCTGTGTGTCACGATTTCAGTAAAAAAAAGTGGTCATAAAGTGTTAAGTTCTTACCAAATCATGCACGTGACATTTTAAATCCTATCATTCGATAGTTATCGGACCGTGAACACTTGGGTGTAATCAATTTGTTGGTAAATTAAATTATCTAAACAATTACTGAAATCGGTTTTAAGCGATCTTATGAAATGTTATACTTTGGTTTACATTCAAATTTGTCATTTTTCAGAGATATAACTAACTTTATACTAGTTGTTCGTTTTTAGACTAGACTCTACGTTCGCATAAAATTAATTGTTAGGTTACCTACAATTATGTACTACGTTTTTGCAGTTCCCTAAGGACAAATAGGATTATTTATATCTTTCATGTTGATCTGGTATATAAGCTTACCAAATTACATCATTAACTCTCCAAAAATAAGGCCATTACAGACTAAGAAACTTTAAAATAGAAAAGAAACGTTCACGAATAGGAATAGCATGTTTTTAATTATATTTTCAACATATAATTCTTATAAATAGTTACGTAGTCTACATTAATATAGTAGCCTAGTATAGTGTACGAGCCTCCCTTAAAAATTTGTCATTTACAACTGTTATAATAGCAAAACTAAAATTAATTATCTGACAGATTACGGCTAATATTGACTCGCAAATCTACAATTTATCATTGTCATATATATCAGAATAATTACGTTAGATAAAAATTCGTAACACGCCAATATTAATTTACAATAAATCTCCTGTTTATAATATGTCGGCGTAAGTTTGTGAATATGTGTTTTTGCATAGGTTTACTGCTTCAAATTTTGTGTATACGCATAACCTGAAATAACACGAAGGCCGTCATAACGTTGGGTAATGTCTATGAGACGATCAGTGCGTCCAAATATCGTAACGGATGAAAAGTCGTTTGAACTAGCTGAGACTCTGTCGCGTGTCACAGAGGACACGCGGCGAGTCTCTCATGTGTGGCAGAATACACGTCTCGAGTTCGTCATGTGTAGCAGCGGATAGGCGGCGAATCCGTCGCGTTTCATATAGGATGCACTTCAAGTCTATCGCATTTAGCAGAAGGAGCTCGGCGAGTCCGTCACGTTTCGAAGAGGGTGCACTTCGAGTCTGTCACGTGTAGCAGAAGGCGCGCGGCGAGTCCGTCGCGTTTCGTAGAGGGTGCATTTCGAGTCTGTCACGTATAGCAGAAGGCGCGCGGCGAGTCCGTCGCGTTTTGTAGAGTGTGCACTTTGAGTCCGTCGCGTTTCGTATAGAAAGCATTTCGAGTTCGTCGTGTGTATCAGCGGGAGCGTGACGAGTTCGTCGCGTGTAACAGAAGCGTGGCGAGTTCATGTTTTGCTCGAATATTATCACTTTTCACTATCGTCATGTGGAGACACGTTTACAGTATGTGTGATGGAAACGGCACAACAATAATATCGTTGCGGTACACTCTCTTGGCGATTATTTCATTTACACGAAGTAAAAGTCACAGGCTTAGATTGGCTCACATAAAACAAATGTTTTCCTTAACGGGTATTGCAATTTGCTGGATGCCAATTTTAAGTTTTGTATAAAAAAACTACCGCTCATTTATTTTCGTAAACAGTTTTTTCACATCGAGCGAATACCAACTGACCTCTAGAACTCGTTTGGACAATAAAAGTCAAACTCTTATAAAAAGAGGACAACGAAAAAGAAATACAGAATATTAATATGGGTAAGCCAAAACCAATTCGACCCATTGTTAGTATTATATCTAAATATTTTTATCGATCAATTTCTTATAACGCGATTTTTTCATTCATCATTAGTGGGGTCAGCACAACATGTTATAAAAATAATGTCCAATGATTTAGCTAAGTATTTTACGACCGGCCGCCTGACGTTAACTTATCTTAGTAGTATTTTACGACCCCTCGGGAAGAAAAAAGGTGGTCTATTTTACTCAACCGGATACAACACGGTGAGTCATCCTGCCTTAGTCGCCATTTACGACACCTCGGTAAGAAAAAAAACCACACGCGATTCTTCCATTATATTCTAAAATATATATACGTCTGTGACCGAGGTTTTCAAAATCAACTAAACGGATTTTTGTACCGTTTTTACTAAAAGATGCAAATATTTTGGAAATTTAAAATTAGGAATACATTTTTTTAAGTAAATTGTGTTGAAAAGGTCACGTGGTTATAAAAAACTCACCTGCTGGGAACTTAACTCACGTGCGCCGCGTAAACCAGCAAATACACTAAAATTATGTACTAGAGAATTTTAGATCTACAAAAATACCACGAAAAAGTCTGAGATAACATGTCTCTATCCATTAGCGTTAAGTCACAATAACTACTTTTATGTTTAAAATATTAATTCGGGAAAAATTTCGTAACACGCTGACGAGGATTTCGATGCAGACGAAGCCGCTGGCATTTCCAGTCTTATATTTTGAAACAATCTTAAAACATAGTGGAAATATATAGCTGATATCATGCTGTACCCTTGTACAGCATTTTCAGAGGCGAATATGAAAATGACTTCATACTTATACAATCTTCCAGTACCTTACAATGTAATGTAAAACTGTGCGGTTTTATCTGGTAGAAGTCTGGCATTACCAATCTTTCCCAGACCTCTGTTTATTTCTTTAATAAGTTTTACTCAGTATATACAATTCAATAAAATGATCTCATCTTTATCTAATCAACGGAATTTATAACGCGGTTAATAAACGGTAGTCGCATGTCACATGTAGACAGTAGTATTTATAAACGTAATCCTGCAAATCCTGCAAATAGATATATGCAAAAGGCTCGATCTAAACTGGGCATAAAAGAAGCTTCGTTTTTCATGTGTAACTTTTAAAATTAAAATATATAAAACTTGCATAAAATTAAATAACAAATAATCCTAATATTAAATAAATAAGACTTAACTAATTAAATTAAATATCCAATATATTACAGTACATGCTTTTTTATTACTTATTGCAATGATTCACTGTGTCGGCGCGTACGCATCTCTAAATCGTTCATACTTTCATTTTTAACTTGATTCTAGTCTGTAACTAGGTATAGGTACTGAGTAGTAATGAATATGAATTCAAATTCGTATAGACTTGTGTAACGCACGAAAATTTTTGTGGTCACGGCACAATATTGGCCCGGCAAGACACATGTAATCACCATACCAAACATTAACCCAGCACACGACACGTTAGCTTAACTTATGATCTAGATATCAGCATCTAAAAGTCGCTTGACTTTTGAAAAGCGACTGGTTCAGTGACAACCTACTGGAAAGCGTATAGAGTAACAAGTGAATAAAAGGTCAGTTGATAAAACCATGACTTTTTAGCCGAGAATAATCGATGAGCCAAACACGCACAAATGAGAGTCGTCAGAAAGAAACTCGACGGTTGCTCTTATCATTTCGCCATTGCTATCTCGTGGGAGTTCAAAGTATACTTCTTCTTCTTCCTTCCCTTTTCCCTTTATTTGGGGTCGGGTCTCCTTATCAACTTGCTCCAAGTCGCTCTATCCTGGGTTCTATGTATATCTTTTTTTTTTTTTTTTATACAGGAAAAAACCCCTTATGGGTACCACCGCCCGACGGGGACGAGCGGTGGTTATGTCGGACTCGCACCGACTAAAACAACCTGTATGCTCCACCACGCTGCTGGTGGCGGGTGCAGGGTGCCTTATTTGACCCCACTCCCGCCAGCAGCAACTCTGAACCCCAGAGTGCGCCGCCTCTGGGTCGGGGCCTCTCTAAAAGTGGCCCCTCCCTCCGCTGGACGATGCATCGGGAGCACCAGATGCATCGACCGCCTCGGGGACCTTATAAGGTGGGCGTCCGATTAACCCCGTTCGGAACGCCCAGAAGGTCCCCGTTAGGGCGGCATGCGACGGTCTTGAGCGAGTCGCCTGCGCCCGGCTCGCCTGCGGCGGATTGGATCCCGGGACTCGACTTCCCGAACCCGCTCCGCCGCCTCCTTCTGCGAAATGACTTGCTCGCAGAAGGAGGCCATCGCTGCCCACGACCCCTCCCTGTCCACCATGGCACGAACCACAGTGGGCAAGGAGAGGTCGTGCCCCACCTGTGCCACGAGCTCCGCCCGCTGAACCGCCCAAGCTGGACAGTCCGCGAGCGTGTGCAACGCCGTGTCGGAATCGGCGCCGCACTCGTGGCACACACCGGACGCTTCGCGCCGGGCCACCCGCCACAGATACCACCCGAAACAACCATGTCCGGAGAGCACCTGCGTCAGGCGGAAGGTGAGGACCCCATGCCTCCTGGCGACCCAGCCCTGGAGAATGGGCTGGATGGCCGAAATCGTCCAGCCTCCTGCACTGGGCGATTCCAGCCGCCGCCTCCATTGGCGGAGGAGCTCCTGCTGAGCCTCCCTCCGCCAATCTACCTCTACCACCGCCGAGTCTCCCCCCGATGAACGGGCTTCAACTCTGCGGCGGTAGGCCTGAGCGAGCACCTTGGCCTCCAGGTCCCAGGGAGGGGACCCGGCCAAGGCGCAGGCCGCCTCGCCGGAAATGGTCCGGTAGCCCCGCACGAGTCTGACCGCCATGATCCTCTGCGCTCCACGCAGCAGAGGCAGGGACCCCGCAGTCAGCCGCTCCGCCCACACGGGAGCGCCGTACAGGGCCATAGAGCGGACCACTCCGGCATAAAGGCGCCGGCAGCCTGCATTAGGCCCCCCCAAATTCGGGAGGAGCCTGCTCAGGGCTCCGGCGGTCGCCGTTAACTTGGGGGCGAGCCGCCGGAAGTGGGCCTCGAACGTCCATCGGCTGTCGAGGAGCAATCCCAGGTACCGTAGAGTACCCGAGATTTCGATGGACGTCCCGCCCACCATCAACCGGGAGCCCACTGGGGGCGCCATCCGAGGCCTGTGGAAGCAGATGGCCTCGGATTTCTCCAAAGCCACCCCCAGTCCTAACCGGCGAATCCGCGCCACAACGTGTGCGGTGGCCGCGGTCGCCAGCACACGAGCTTCCCGGTGGGTGCTCGCACGGGCAGTCACGAGGGTGTCGTCTGCGTAGCAGAACAAACGGACCCCCGGAAGCATTTGCCCGCGCAGCACCCAGTCGTAGCCGATGTTCCACAGAAGGGGGCCAAGAACCGACCCCTGTGGAACACCGCACGACATCCTCCGCTCCTTCCACCCACCCCCAGCCGTCGGGTACCCGACAGAGCGGTCGGCCAGATAATTACCGACAACACGCTGCAGGTACATGGGGATGCGGTGGAAGCGTAGGGCCTCCTTAATCACTCCCCAGGGCAAGGTGTTGAAAGCGTTAGCGATGTCCAACGACACCGCCAACACAACCTCGCCCCGAGTTGTCGCCTCCTCCGCCAGAAGTCTTACACCCTCGATACAGTCGAGGGTGGACCTGCCCTGGCGGAATCCGCACTGGAGACGACTGAGGTCGGGCCCTACCTCCTGGAGGTGCTGGACTATGCGGGAAGCTATTATTCGTTCGAGCAGCTTCCCCGCCTCGTCCAGCAAAACGATGGGCCGATACGCGGAGGGTGTATCGGCCGGTCTACCCTCCTTCCTTAGCAGGACCAGTCTCCCCGTTTTCCACCTACGGGGAAAAACGCCCCGCTCGAGGCAGGCACTGTATGTTGCCCTGAGTGGAGACTCCAACGGACCCAGGGCAAGAGACCAGGCGCGCCCAGGGATGCCGTCCGGCCCAGGGGCAGTGTTCTTCGCCTTCATCCGACTCACCGCCCCGGCTAACTCCCACTCCGACACCCCCGGCGCACCTGATACAGCGCCGTCCTCCTCCTCCAGAGGCGCCATACGAGGCGGAACCACCTCGGCCACCTGCGGGAACAGGGTTTCCACCACGGACTCGAGGAAATCCGGCCGAAGGCTCTCGGTGAGGGGGGGAGCGCGGGCGCGAAGCTTCTTCCGCGCCGCTTTGTACGGCCTCCCCCACGGATCCCGATTGAGCTCCTCGGCCATCTCCTTGTGGGCCCTGTCCTTAGCCTCGGCGATGGCCACCCGCAGAGTAGCGCGGGCAGCCCTATAGGCCTCGTAACGGCGCCTCTTCGACGTCGTGTCGCCTACGACGCCTGTAGCGGGATAACCGGTAGCGCACAGCTCTGCACTGGTCACGCAGCTGCGCCAGCTCCTCCGACCACCAGTATACCCCGCATGCCGGCCCTGTGCTTCGCACCCTCGGCATGCTGGCGTCGCAAACGAGCGACATCCGCCGCTGCAGGTCCTCAACCTCCGCGACTACATCACCCCCCGTGGGCCCTGCCACCCACGCCTGGACAATTGCGGCCTCGACCAAGAACTCGGGATCCATTTTTTTTAAGGACCACCGAGGGCCACCACTTCTATTAGATCGGGAAGAAGTGGGAGTGGGAGTGGAGCGCGTGGAGACCTCGAACCATATGTATCGATGGTCCGAGAGAGACTCCGCATCTACCATTACCTCCCAATTCCTGACACATGGTGACATGGCGGCGTCAACAAAGGTAACGTCGACTTTGGAGCCGCCATTCCAACGCACGCATGTGTCAGCCGTCCCCCGGTTCATGACGGCCATCCCAGCCGAGGCCAACCATTCCTCCAGAAACTTGCCCCTAACGTTCGTGACCGGAGATCCCCACGCGGCGGATTTCGCATTGAGATCTCCGGCCAGGATTACCTTGCCGGGGCGTAACCTATTCACCAAGTCTCCAACTTCAGCCATAAAGAGCTCGAAGTCGGAGAACGGTCTATTAGGTGAAAAGTACGCCCCGATGACGGATAGGTCTCCAATCTTGGCGGAGACGTATCCGCGTCCCCTCACCACGCACTCCAGAGCTGGGGAGCCAGCTGCAGCCCTGGACGCGATGGTCACGTCCCCATTGCGGTCTCCGATCCACTCCTCGCCCGACGGAACGAAAAGGGGTTCGGAGATCACTGCCACGTGCACCAAGCGCTCCGCCAAGGTCTGGAAGATGAGGTCCTGAGCCCTGGTAGAGCGCATGATATTCGCCTGGAGGAATCGTATGGAGGCCATCAATTAAGAACCTCCATAGGATCCCCCATATCCCGGCTCGTAGAAGGCTGAGCCGGGCCGGCGGTGGGTGGCGAGGGGACCCTCGGGCCATCACCCCCCCTTCCCCTCCTCTTTGGAACGGACGGTGCCTTGCACTGCCCGCTCCCCGCCCGGTGGTCGGCTTTCAACCCTGCTCGTTCGCAACTGCCACAGTGTGGAGCTGCCGAACAGGATTGGGCCTTGTGACCGTTTTGACCGCAACGATAACATTCGCCGCTGCGGTCAGTGGGCGACGTGCACTCGGCCCTCAGGTGCCCCTTTTCCAGGCACCTGAAACAACGCTGTGGGCGGGCTTCGAGCAACTGGACCCGAGCCGAGACCCAGCCCACCAGCAGCCTGCCAGCCGCCACCACCTTTTTGGCTGCCGCGACAGGGACCCTGAGCCATAGAGACCCCAGCGCGTTCCCCGTCCTTCGGATCACCCCGGTCTGAATATCCTGCTTTGAACATTCACCGACCTGAGCGATCGCGGCAGCAACATCTTCCTCGACGGCAGAGTCGTCCAGACCAATGACACGCAGTTCCACACATTTTGTAGGCGTGGACACGCGTATTGCCGGCTCGTCATGAAAGAATTCCCTAAGGCGGCTTGCAAGGGCGGCTGCCTTCTCAACCTTTGTCGGCCCGGAAATTTCATACATCCGGGCTCCAGTGGCAGCCTTTTTGAGGCGCAAGCCCTCACTGATGTCCAAGTCATCAATTTTGATGCCTCGGGTGGCCCGAGTTAGGACCTCCTTATATGTGAGGCCCTTTTCATTGGCCTCCTCATCAAGGGTCACTACAACTGCAGCTGAGCGTGGGGTCTGGAGTTTCTTTCCCCCTTGCTTCGGCTGCGATTTGGTTGTGGCAACCGCTTTGTTGGTCAGAGCAGGCTCAGGCTTCTTTCCCTTTTTTGTGCCCTTACGCGCTACCACATTCCAGCCCTCGCTCATTGAAGCGGGGGCCGGTGGCAGCGGTCTAGGTTCGGGACGTTTTTCAGCCTGCGTGGTAGACCTCTTCTTGTTTTTGAAGGCCTTTTTCTTTTTCTGGGCCTTAGTCAACCCACCTGGTGCGGGATCAATCACCACAATCTTAGCCTGCAACTGACTAGTCGTTGGCTGGCTGGTAGCCTCTGGAGTCCTCCGGGATTTTGCCGCCTTCCTTTTTTCCACCGCCTTCTCTTTCTCCTTCGCCACCGCTTCAGCCTTTTTCCTATCCGCGGCTAGCGATGGTCGCAATCTTTCCTCTGGAGGAAGCCTCGTCTCCAGATTGTCTAATCGTGCCGTAAACATATTACGGAGCATGGCTAATTCCTCCTCGATGGCCAAGCTCCTTGACGGCTGCGAAGTGACAGTAGAAACCGCTTGTTTCCCCGACCCCTTGTTAGCGGTGGTGACTAACATCTCCTTTATTGTTGCTATCTCAATAGAGAGATTGTTATTCACCGCGGCCAATCTTTTATTCTCCTCTCTCAGGAGGCGGATTTCCTCAGCCTCCGTTCGTTCGGCCAGAGCCCGCGCAACCTCCTCAATGTTTTTAGCGATCGCGTTGAGACTACCTCGACAGTCTCCCTTGAGATTTTGAGACTTCTTCACGGTCGTCCTCATCTTCTCGACGCTTTGCGCTAACACATCGCAAGCCCGTGACGTGTCGACGCTCATCAACGGCTCTTTAGGCTGTGCAGGCCTAGTCTTCCGGCCACTCGGTTCATCGTTGCTTGTGTCCATCTCATCCTCACAGCGCCGTAAAATGACATGAGCCTCCTGGAGGCCATCTTGGGAACCCATGACATGGGACCTAGTATCGGCCTTTTTTGAGCCTAGATCCTCATCGGAATCGTGAGTACTCCCACACTCTGACCTCGGTCGCTTTGACACGGTACGCCGCAATCTCATGCCAGCAGCGTCCTCCACAGACTCGCTCCTTGATAGATTAGGAGTCCTACTACGGCTCCTTACAGAACCCGAGCTGGTGCTGGTGCTTCGAGCTTTTGACACCTTCTTCTCACTTCCCGCAGCATTACGCCGCGATCTGATCCGCGTGTCAACCGGAACACCAGCCAAGCCGGTCTCTATTCCGTCGACACCCCCTCCTATCTCCTCCATAGCAGTGGTTGCCCCCCCAGATACGTTGGGGCGACCGTGACCGACATTGTCAGCCACGGTGAGGGATTCCCCGGAAGAACCGGGACCCTCCTGGGTAGTCAATAAGTGCCGTTTGTCCATTGCCATTGTTAGTTTTGTTTAAGAAACCCTAACGACCAGGTGCCCCCCGGCCATCCATCCTATCAGCGGGTTTATACCTTAGGATTAGGTGGGGCCCTCGCGACTGGAATCCCCCCCCAGCCATTCATCCCCTCAGCGAGCCCCAGAACCTTGGGATTAGGGGTAATTTTTTAAAGAGGTTTTCTTCCTCGCGGCCCCTCCCCTCAAATGAGAAGAGCGGCCCCCGGTTCCGCACTAACTTGCGGAGTTACGGTTCTCCCGACGTGGCTCCCGAGTTGAGAGCCAAAAGCCTACCAGCCATAGAACACGGCTGGAACGGCTCGCCGCGCATGGTGGGCGTTTCCGCCCCCCCCCGGGTAATTTTTTATAGAGGTTTTCTTCCTCGCGACCCGTAGGCCCCCGTTCCCGTTGCCGGGCTTACGGGCTCCGCCAGTCCGTCTGCCAGGCCCCTGGAATACAAACATATTCAAGAGACCTGCCCAGGGTGCGCCACGAGGAGGCCGACCGACATTGGCACCCCTTCTATGTATATCTAAGCTAAGGGCTTCCAGTTCCTTCCTGACATTGGACCACCACGTAGCTTTTGGACGTCGTCTCCCTCTTGGGCAATCGGGGAGGTTTAAGGCGGTTTTTACCACGTGGTTATGTGATCGAAGTTCAAAGTATATTTAAGTTTACTAAATATTTAAGTTACGCATTTTTATCATTTAAATAATCCTAAAAAATATAAGGTTTATGTATAAGCCAAATTTTAGAATAGTTATTGTAAACTACTTGGAAAGATAGACTTCAGTATAGAATTAAATTATTCAACCGTATACCAGAACCCCGAAACGATTTACGTACTATTGTAACTAGTAAGGCGCAAATTTTTTATTTTCGGAAAACCCATTATAGGTCGGTACACGTACGGGGACGAGCGGCGGGTATGTCGGACTCTCACCGACAAAAAACCTGATAAAGGTCCCTTCCTTCGCTAATTGATGCATCGGGCGCACCAGATGCATGGACGGACCGCTTTGGGAACCCAACTCTAGCGAGGTTCCGATAAACCCGGATCCGATCGCACGAAGGTCCCTTTTGAAAATTTCATAGGTGTCTGGTTGGGGGTTTAAACCCATGATGAGTGTAACTCTCTCGAGATGTAAATGGGTTTTATAACTCTACAATCTCTTAAGTCGCGGGTATCACATAAATAAAACATGGTTACCAATATAAAGCATTTTATTGCCCTGGTGCCGGGGCTTAGAATACGGCATCGGCTCCTTCCCCTGCCTGTGGTAAAAGTCCACTAATAGGGATAAACCGACTGATGGCGGTATAACCATCCTTAATAGCGTAACCTAAATCAAGGCCGGTGACGGGCAGCAGCGCCACCAATACAAAAAGTCACGCCACTGCGGTTGCCAACCCGCATGCCCAGCTTGGCGACTATGGACATCAACCTCCGAAACATCAGCCACAATAATAGCCAAAGGCACCCAGGTCCCGGTCGCCCTGCTATTCCTGGCCTAGGCGGCAGCCATGGTAACGGCAGGGTGGGGGTGCGAAGAATCTCCGGGTGACGGCAGGCCGCCCAACCCAACTGACCCTGGCTTCGTATAACGAACGCACGAAGACTCCATGGAGTGATGACATACGTAGGACAGCGGGCAGCGGATGGAAGCAGAAAGCCCAGGATCGGGCTAAGTGGCGAGTTATTGGAGAGGCCTATGTCCAGCAGTGGACTGAAGTGGGCTGATGATGATGAATATAAAGCATTAAGCCTAGTTTATACTTTTAGTTACTTTGCAGAGTTCCAATGCAAAAGTAATGATTGCAGACTTCCGCTATAATATTAATATGCATGTAGGGCATTGCCAGTGATGAGCAGGTAGTAACGAAATTATTTATTGAAACATTTTGTTCCAATAGATTACACTGAAGTGGGTTACAATGTTGCATTATGTGATACGAGTGACGTGCGGTGATAGTAAGCGTGATGGAAACTTTGAGAGTAGAGAGTGCTCTCAACACTATAGGCCAGATATAAGTCAAATAACGATCGCAAGTACAGGCACATTATACACGCATACAGCGTCTTCGCCACGAGATTCCAGTTTCCTGACATCGTCGTGACGTCATCATATAACCACGCTTGCGAAGGTGTGTTCAATAGGCTGCTCATACCACCATTCCTACACTACACGTCGCCCTAAGCCGTGGTCCGGCCTCACGGAGGGCACCCTTAGGACGACATTCTCCGACTTTGACATTGTATTTAGATGACGCCAGTATCGCACTTATTTAAGTTTAAATATTTAATATTATTTTTTATGCATATGATTTACTAAAAGAGTGGTATCCGGTTGAGTACAATAGACCACCCTCAGTTCTTACCGAGGTGTGGTAAAAGGCAACTAAGGTTAGTTGACCCGCCGTGTGGTATCCTAAGGTATGTTGACGTCAGGCAGGCGGCCAGACGTAAAATACGCAACTGAATCATGTGATAACATGTTTATAGCATGTTGTACCGACCCCACTTAGAGTGGGATAAGGGCAGGAGGATGATGATGATTAACTAAAAGAGTATTACAATTTTATTATTTACATCATGAAAGTTATTTAGTGTTATTCAGTTCATAGCTATCCAGGTGTGATAGCCCAGCGGTGAGACCGTGCGACTCTTTCGAGGGGAACACGAGTTCAAACCCAGGCAGGCACACGCAGGATAATTGCACTTAATCACACGCTTTCCCGTGTAGGAAAACATCGTGAGGAAACCTGCATATCACTAGAGAATTCAGGAGATATGTGTAACCTACCAATCCGCATTGGAGTAGCGTGGTAGGTCTTAGCTCCAACCCTTCTTTCCAGAAACGGAGAGAGGAGGCCTATTCCCAGCAGCAGTTATTCAGTAACGTACAAAAATGTAAAGATATAATATAATAAATTGACGTACACTATTTAATTATTTAGAAAAACGATAAATTAATTATTATAACTACAAGTAGTAAAAATTATACACAAGTGTAAAAACTTACGAGTTCAAATATAACGATGGAATTATTTTGCTATGATCCGCGTAGGATCGCGTAGGAACTAGGTATTTTACACCTAGTTTTTTAATCTTCTAGATATAAATATATCCCTGTGGCAACGTGTTGCTAGTCTCTAACTTTTTTGTTACCTACCTATATAATTTGACCTTATACTACCTTAAAGAAAAGATCTACTTAAGGAAAATCGGTAGAGGCCGGTTTAAACTCTCCAATGCCGTTTTAAAGTATTTTCCTTATATAATATTTATATATATGGAGACATGCGTGTTTAAAGTACTTTCTCTTAATCGACTTAGAAAATTCTCACTACCATTAATATTAAAGCCCATATATTCAAATTCAAAATATTATTTATTAGAGTAAACTTGCAAACAAGTGCTTCTGAATCGTCAACATCTGCTGCTGGTTCGGAAAGCTGTTCCTACCGAGAAGAACCACCAAGAACCTCGGCGGTTGCTCTTTTCAAAGAATAATTCCTAATACTAGTTACATATAGTTATTAATGTCTTGTACGGGGTCGAAGAGTTGCTCTGTCTACGCATTCTTATCATCTAAGTAATCCTGAATAGTATAGTAGGCTTTCTGCGTTATTACTTATTATATACATAAAATGCTTTCTTCAATATGTTATAATTTTTGGCACGTTATCAATCTTAAAATACGTAAATTGAAAAAACCACGCGTGTAATTAAAACAACAAATCTTTCTTATAGGATTAAATAAAAAGTTATGAGTTGATTGATGCTATTTAATAGTCCCACAAAGTCAAAATTGATGGCTTTTTGATAACATGATTTATGACCTCATTAAATATTTGTTTAGAATAAAATAGCACATTGATGCATATAGGTTTCCCTACCCTAGAATATTGTAGAATAATATTATGTCTACCCTGTGCGAGAGTAATATAACACAAAAGAACTTTCGTTTTTCGTAAGTAATGAGAATGTTTTAGAAATTTGATATCCTTACCTGTAGGGCACAGCAGCGGCCATAAAAATGAACTGGCTGTTGTAAATCGCGCTGAACACGATCACCACCAATATTAGGCAGTAGGTCCTCAGCTGGAACCAGCCAAGTTGGCCCAGCTCTACCAGAATCTCGTCCAAATTAACATCCTTTGCCTTGCTCATTTTGTCGTGAACTATGTCTCAAACACTAATAAACACTCAGCTCAATAAAGCGCGCACCATTTTTAGGACACCCGTTAACGTATTACGTATCGTTAGGTTTATAATTTGTATAATATGTTTCGCGTTCGTTCACGGCAGATTACAACGTGTGTCTGTGCGTGTCGCAGGTCGCCCGCACCGACCAGTCCGCGACGACCACAAGGCGCGATGTAATCTGCTGGCTCTAACGCGGTTTAGCGTAATTCATAGATAAACGGACTAAGATTGGAGATTATCGCTTTGGTAGATAATTGTTATATCTACAGTATCGAACGGAATATACATT
This sequence comes from Morpho deidamia, assembly GCA_947086505.1. NCBI lineage: Eukaryota > Metazoa > Arthropoda > Insecta > Lepidoptera > Nymphalidae > Morpho > Morpho deidamia. Next base: position 17,657,174 of record CAMTZC010000017.1, on the reverse strand, counting down.
GAAACACTTCAGACGTCTACTAATTACATTACTAGCAGTTTCGAAAACACTAATAAAAAGAGGCTGATACAGATAACCTTCCGCTCTTCCTCTTACAGCTTACATCTGTGACAAGTGAGTTTTGCTAAGAGCCTGTGCCTGTGGCTCGGCATTGCAAAGGATATTTTTTCGCAGGCAAATGATTTTGATTGATTTTTACTGTCCTAGCGTTGATATATTACAGAGCCATTACAGTAGTTTAAAAACACTGTTAAAAAGGCTAATACAGAAAGCCTACTACACTGTTGGGGATTACTTAGATGATAAGAATATGTGGATATTGCTACTCTTCTACCATGTAAAAGACAGTATAATAATATAATAATATATAAAAGTATAATAAATATATGGGACACTTACACACACGGTCCGTACCCAAAGTAAGTAACTTAATACTTGTGTTATGGGTAACAGACAACTGGTAAATATACTATGTATATAGTTTAAATTTATACACCCAGGCTCGAAAACCAACAAATTGTTTATAGAAAATGTTAGCCCTTGGCGGGAATTGTATCCCGCGACCCGCGGAGCTGAAGGCAGGGTCACCACCTACTAAGCCAGCCAGTCAAAATAGTAATGACTAAATGTAATTAGTTTTAAGATTTATATTTTTAAAAAGAGCAACCGCGAGTTTTTTGCTGGCTCTTCTCGGTAGGAACAGCTTTCTGAACCAGCAACAGAGTTGACGATTCTTTTGAATCGTTGAAAAGCACTTGTTTACAAGTTTACTGGAATTAAGAATATTTTGAATTTGAATTTGAATTATAAATATATCAAAAGTTAATTGAAATGTTTAAAGTAATAATAAAATTATCTATTGAAACGGCACGTATTGTGAGGAAGTTCCTAAACTCTGGAGATCTAGCCACTAGTAGCTTGATATATTGCCCTGCTTCCGGCTGATGACGATTTTTTGTGTTTTTTTCTATTATTTGATTATTGGCAATTAGAAAATTTTTTAAATCTATAAAAATGTTGCGAAAAGTAGCTATTATCCACACATTCATATCATTTATATAATCTTCTACAGTAGGCTTTCTGTATCAGCCTCCTTTTTATATATATTTTTCTAATGCTGTCATAGCAAAGCTAATATACTCAAAGCTTTCCATCGCCCGCTGAGCGTCTCTGAGCTTTTTTAAAAGGCTCATAGCTAGCGACGAATTTCAGAGCCATATGTACCGACAACACGCACTACTCGAAATGTCTTTATCTATTATGCTTTAATAATTACCTTGATTTGATTCCCGCAGCCGAAAATATGTACTGACTCTTGTATATCGCAGCGAACATCACCACTACGAGAATCAAGCAGAAGTTCTTCATCTGGTACCGGCCGTACTCTTTTAATTCCATCAAGATCTTGTCCAAGTTTATAATTTCCTCCTTCAGTTTAGTCATCACTTCCGAATGCAAGAGTTTTGATACTAGAGGCAGAGGAGTAAGCCTAAATATGTCCATTGAAAAAAGAGATCAAATAAGGCTATCTCTCTTTTTACTTGTGATTAGACAAAGACAAGTATGAGTCTCACATATTCTCTCTCGTTATTTGTTAGGCACTTGCACTTCTCTACCCAAGGTTGTGAAGTAAAGTAACCTAGGTATTTCGCAATTATAAATTCATACGCACATAGTCCTATACACTTTCTAACTTAGTTAAACAACTTTTATAATGTGTTTAAAGTAAATATAAATATAAATATAAATAAATTGCATAGCACATTTCTTTAATAGCAATTAACATTTATCTTCTAGCTTAAACAAATCATCTATCAAACATCAGAACTCCCGTCAATTTGACATGATATAGATTTCTTCGGATTGTAAATGTAAACAAAATAGTTTCTTTACATAAAAAAACGATATTTATATTTTCTTTATACTTGCTGTCCAGCTACGCGTTGCTGTGGCTCAGTCTGTGTCGAATTGCCCTCCAAACAGAACACAATACATTAAATAAAATGCTCCGATCGCAACCAAACTTTCTACTACACACGTTCACTATCACAAACCCAACAATCGTTTCGCCCGCAACTGAAGCATCATAAGGAGATAGACTCCACGACAAAATCGCAAAGCTTTGCTGCTTACTTCCTGCAATCTTGCATGTATCGGGTATGAAAAAACGAATAGTCCACAATACATTTAGCACTATATATATTTTCTATTTACTTATCGCGATTTACAAAATAGTTTCATTATTACTATTGTATTGTGGATCTAGGGAAAGTAACGCCTAATTGTGTTTATTATTTAAGTTGGAATATTTGTATTTAACACTAACCTCGCCCTGACTTCAGCAGCAGCAAATATGTACTGACTGTTGTTGATGGCGCTGCAGACGATCACCACCAGGATCAAGCAGTAGTTCAGGATCTGATATCTGCCGTACTCGTCTATCTCCACTAGGATCTTGTCCAAGTTGACACTGCACTCCCTATCTTTAGTCATTGTTACTGAGTGATACTGCACTCAATAATGTTTCTCACAATCATTAAGCTATTTCATGATCTTTTTCACAATTCAAAACTGATTAGCATATTCTTATGTTCATACAATTGTCTTCAAGTAAAAATCGTGCTTGAATTGGTTTAAACTAGTTTATTAGCGAATTTTACAATAGTATAGCGAGACGTATATAATGTTGCGAAAAGTTTTTCCAATCTGTCAAAGTTTGAATTTGAAATTTTGAAAACGGCGGTTCGACGTTCCGTTTCTTCGTATAATGCAGAATTGCTTGAACATGCCCCCGGCCTTGGAAGCTTCCACTTCCAACAGAAGAAGATATTTTTAGATAAAAGGCTCGCAGGCTGTAGGTAGGGGGCAGATCTTGGAGAAAGCGCGTCGAATCACGTTGCCCGTAGCCATCCGTATTGAGGCCACTCTGGACACTCCATCCTTTCCTGGGAAAGTAGCGACGATGCGACCCATGCTCCACTTTAGAGGTGGGTTGTTGTCTTCCTTTATTAGAACGAGTGCGCCCTCTTTCAAATCGTCACCAGCTGTGGCCCATTTCGTCCGGACCTGCAGCTCTGAAACATATTCTTTGGACCAGCGGCTCCAAAAATGTTGCCGAGCTTGCTCAACTCGTTGATAGCGTGTGAGACGTTGAGCTGGTGTTTGCTCATAATCCTCGCAAGCAGGCGACGTCAGTGGACGGCCGACCAAGAAATGGGCAGGAGTAAGTGGGGCGAAATCGTTGGGGTCTGAAGACATAGGAGACAAGGGACGGGAGTTTAGGACCGCTTCCACTTGTGCTAATACCGTGCTAAACTCCTCAAAAGTAAAATAGGCATTGCCTACCACCCGCTTAATGTGATATTTGCACGATTTAACCCCAGATTCCCATAAAGATCCGAAGTGTGGACTATATGGTGGAATAAATCTGAATTTAATGTTATTAGTTATTGCAAAATCTTTAACATCATCTGCGCAATTAGTTAAAAATTTTGAAAATTCAGTCATAAGACCAGTAAAGTTTTTCCCGTTGTCAGAGAAAATTTCTGCTGGTTTGCCGCGACGAGAGATGAATCGTTTAAGCGCTAAGAGATATGCATCAGTCGATAAATCGCCAACCAGCTCAAGATGCATAGCTCGAGTCGCGAAACAGATAAACAAGCTAACGTATGCTTTAATGTGTCTAGCGCCCTTACCTTTCCGATTCAGTATAAACACTGGCCCGAAGTAATCAACGCCGGTATATGCAAACGGAAAACCTTGAGATAAACGCTCTGCTGGTAGGTTTCCCATTATCGGTGTTAAAGTTTTAGCGCGTAAACGTGCACAAACGACACATTCATGCACAACCCTTTTGGCGAGGTTTCTACCACTAATAGGCCACCACGACTCGCGAATAGTAAACAGTAGCAGCTGTGGCGCTGCATGAAGTTGTCGCCTGTGCTCGTAGCAAAACAACAAGTACGTGAAATGATGCTTCGGCGATAAAACAATAGGATGTTGTTTATCGTATTTAAAGTCCGATACATTACAAAGACGGCCACCCACTCTTATTACCTTATTTTCATCCATGAATACGTTAAGTTTCATTAAGTTACTACGCTTTGGTATAGATTTCTTTTTTAACAGTGCGTCATATTCAGGGAATGATTCTCGTTGCGATAACATTGCCAGTGTGTTGACAGCATCGCGTAGCTCGTCCACACTCAGTGCACCGGTCCTCTTTACGATGTTAGACTTTCGCGCGTTATATATAAAGCGTTTAACATACGCCGCGGCACGCTGTAGGCGATTGAATTGAGAGAATCTAGTAAATGTTATTACTGAATGAACATGGTTCTCGTCCGATGTGTCGTTATGTCGTGCGTGTAAACCTTTGACTTCCGGTAAGTCACTTGTACAATATGAATTATGCGGTGTTTGAATACGTGATATAAATTTAGGATCATGAAGAAAGTGTGGCCCTTCCCACCATAAATTTAAGTTTTTAAGCGTCTGTAGATCGACACCTCTGGAGACCAAATCTGCTGGATTTTCTTGGGTTGCTACATGTCTCCAAGTATAATCGCGTGTCAGCTCTTGTACATCAACCACTCGATTTTGTACATATGTTTTAAGTAAATATGGTGCTGTGTGTAACCACCCTAACACTATAGTCGAGTCCGACCACAGCGTGACGTCATCGAAACAACACCGAAGTGACTCGATTATCTTAACGCAGAGCCTAGCCCCGGTTAAAGCACCACAAAGTTCTAATTTAGGCACGGTTAAAGGTTTTAAAGGAGCCACTTTTCCTTTTGCGCATAGTAACCTAACCGCTACCCCATTTTGTGTTACTGTGCGTATGTAAGCACAAGCACCATACGCCTTTTGAGAAGCGTCGGTAAATATGTGCAGTTCCGACCGCGTATAATATCTCGTGAATGTATATCGCGGTATGCGTAAATTGTTTAGCACTGTTAAGCTAGACAAAAATTGGTTAAATTCATTAACTACCTCGTCTGGCAATTGCGTATCCCAATCAACTTTTAACAACCACAATTTTTGTAATAAAATTTTAACTTTAATTATAGTAGCGCTTAGTAATCCTAAAGGATCAAAAATTTGCGATATTGTGGATAATATTACTCGCTTTGTTAATTTATTTGCGTGTATTTGAACCCTTGACTGATAACTCAGTTCGTCAGTCTTACTGAACCAACCTAAACCAAGAGTTTTTGATTGCTCTTGCTCACCTAACGACAAATCTTTTAATCTATGTGACGATGATGGCAAGTGATCATGCGAAAAATTAAATACCCACTTTCGCAGTGGAAAGCAACCCTTAGCGAGAACCGTCGCAGTCCTTTCACACAACTTTAATAACTCATTTTTATTGTCTGAACCCGTTATCATATCGTCAACATAAAAGTCTTGCGTTATAACCCTCTTAACATCCAAGTCGTTGCAATCCGTTGCTAGTTGTCGCAAGCATCTCACACTAAGAAACGGCGCCGATGCCGTGCCGTAAGTGACCGTATTCAATTTATATATTTGCAACGGATCTGTAGGATTATTACGCCACAAAATAAGCTGAAGGTCGCGCTGATTTTCGCTCACCAACACTTGCCTGTACATTTTTTCGATGTCGGCGCAAGCGATGAACGCACTTTCACGAAAGCGTAATAAAATTGCGAATAAGTCCCCTTGAATAGCTGGCCCGACCATCTGCAAATCATTCAATGACTTACCCGTTGTGGACTTTGCACTTGCATCAAAAACCACGCGTAACTTTGTAGTTGTGCTATTCTCATTAAACACACAAAAATGCGGCATAAAATAGTGCGTGCTAGGATAGTTATGTATGCGCTCCATATGTCCTAGTTGTAAATATTCGTACATGAAATCTTTATATAATTGTTTGTGTGTGATTGAGTGCGATAATCGCTTTTCAAGTGAAATTAAACGTTTGTAGGCCTGTGTGTATGTTTCTCCTAATAAAGTTGGCGACTCATTGAAGGGAATAGAAACAATGAAACGGCCTTCAGAACCACGCGTAGTATTTTTAGCGAAATTATCCTCGCAAGCGCGTTCCATCTCAGACTGCACACACACCCTAATCGGAACTTCCTCGAGTTCCCAAAATTTACGTAATTGTAAATCAATTGACTGCGCGTAATTACAGCTAACAGTGTTATTAAAACATGCTAGTTTATTAATGGGACCCGAAATTATCCAACCCAATTTAGTGTTCTGGAGGAAGGGCCCACTTTTTAATGGTATTTTACCATCGCATAACAAATCCCAAAAATAGTCTGCCCCGATCAAAATGTCTATAGTATGACAGTCTAGATATGAGGGATCAGCTAACGTGATATGATCTGGAATAATAATTTTATCGTAATTAATAGATACTGGCGAAGTGTTTGGCGTTATTTGCGGTAACACTAAACAATGTACGGAGATAGCGTAGTCTCCTTGTAATGACTTTATATTTATTTTACAACTCTGAAGAGCTTGCGTAACGGAATTTCCGATTCCTTGTATCTTTTGAATGGACTGTATTAATGGTGTATTAATTTGGTCGCAAATTTCTTTACGTATAAAGCAGCATTGGCTGCCATTATCTAATAAAACGCGGCACGTAATTGTTTTACCTGAATCATCTGTTATTCGGACTAGCGCGGTCGATAACAAAACAGGTTTTACATAGGACGTTTGCGCGCGATGAACGTCTTTAGTATTAACCTGCAACGATAAGGTATGCAATTGTGTGCATTTCGATGATTGAGCGGTGTCACCCACACAGTCGCCTTGCGCGGGCGCTCCCGGGAGCGACCCCTGCCCCTCAGTCGAGATGTGGTCGCGGTGGATGATAGTATTATGTTTCTTATTGCATATCCTGCACGGGCCGAATTTGCATGACTCAGCGCTGTGTGCGGGACGTAAACAGTTTTCGCAAAGTTTATGTTTTACTACGAAGTTAATCTTGCTATCGATATTTAAATCTAGGAATTCGAGACATGCATACAAGTGATGATCGGTGTGACAATAGGGGCATAATCTCTTCGTGGATTTATCGGATTTCGAAGTAGTTAAATTACAGTGCAACTTAGGAATGTTATGTGTAGTTCGCGTGTACCTTTTAACATCTTGTGTATGATTATTTTGTGACACTTGTAACGTTTCTAACATATCCGCCCTTGATTTTAGAAATTGTAGCAAATCATCTACTTGTATTCGCGTCGGTGTGCACTCGCGTTGATGTCCGCTTAGTAATAATTCGCTTCTATATTTCTCCCATTCGCGTTCAGTGATATCGTCAAGCTTAGAAACAATCATGTATATTACTAAGGTGTCCCAGTGCTCCGTAGGCTCGCCTAGTAATTTTAATGAGCGTAGGTTTTTAAGCACACCGTCAATTAATTTACGTAGTAATATAGGCGATTCTTTCGGTAAACGTTGAATGTTAAATAGCGACTTGACATGATTGTGAATAAGTAACCGACTATTGTTATACCTATTCATTAGTAATTCCCAGGCAACAAAGTAGTTTTCTGAAGTGAATTCTAGCGAATTTATTACTAGTTCCGCGGGACCTTTTAAGGAAGACTTCAAATAATGGAACTTTTGAATGTTACTAATAGTTTTAGAAGTGTGTACGAGGGAAACATATGTGTTTTTAAACTCGAGCCACTGTTCATAAGAGCCGTCAAAGGTAGGTAAATTTATTGTTGGCAATTTAACGGACTGATGTGAATTTCCGAAACTATCACAATTATTAGCGTTAAGAGGCATCGTATCGGTATCTAAAATACAGTTAGCTTGTGCTAGGATGCAATAGTATTTATTTTCAAACGATTCTCTCTCGTCCAGCTGTTCGTTACTGTCGGATTCTGGAAGCAAGCCGTCAAGTTTCATTTGAATTTCGTTGAATTCGGAAAGTAAATTAAATGCACCCTTTATTCTTAAATTGAATTCTGCTCGTTTAGTACGCTCAAGAAACTGATTATCAAACGTATTAACGTATGCGGCTAATTTAGTTAATCTGCCTTTTAAAGTGCCCCTTTGTTTGATAAGTTCTTTTACTAATTGAGCCGTAGGGTCTAGAATTGGCGATTTAGGCAAAGCGAGTTCAGTTCTAGACATTATTAGAGTATAAAAGAAGTGCAATTATCACAATTGGTAACGATTAGCGTTCTTTATTTTGAATTTTAACGTCGCGAATATTGGCGCCGGAATTTAACAAACACGGTATTAACACAGAAGGATAAGAAAGTGAGTGGAATTACCTGGTAGGCACGTCTCACCGAGTAAACCTGCAATGATGCGAAAACGGGCTGATGGTTATCCACAACTGCGGCGATCTTTCCTCTAGTTAATAAATCGCTGCTTGATTAATAGCATCCGGCTCGAAGGACCAATCTTCAAGTAAAAATCGTGCTTGAATTGGTTTAAACTAGTTTATTAGCGAATTTTACAATAGTATAGCGAGACGTATATAATGTTGCGAAAAGTTTTTCCAATCTGTCAAAGTTTGAATTTGAAATTTTGAAAACGGCGGTTCGACGTTCCGTTTCTTCGTATAATGCAGAATTGCTTGAACAAATTGTTATTGAAATGAACATTTCTTTAAGAAACCTATCTTTTTCATTATAATCTTCTTTGGCCGCCTGTACGGCGCTAATTAGGTGCTTAACATTCTGCCAGATAAAGTGGTTTTCTCAGGTGTTAATGAATTTTAAATTTGTCTCTAAGAAAACCGAATTTCGCAGCTCCTTCAACTTCGATCAGCAAATCAACTTGACAACCATAGATAATACACTATATAGGATATAATGAAAGGCAACGTTTTTCCTGCCATCTCAGAGATGACACTGTTGCCACTATAATTCACTAGATGGCGCTGTATTGTATTTAAAAAGAGACCCATTTAATAAAAAATATCTGGTTGCCCTGGTATTTCAGAAAGGTGCAATTTGAAAAAAAAAAGCAAAAGTTTGCTAGGTCTAATTGATGCAAAATGGGATTCTACATATAGAGTCCGCCCGTCGCCCAGCTGAGCTGTAGTGACTTTGTAATAATAGCGTAATTCAAATTCAAATTCAATTCAAAATATTCTTTATTCAAGTGCTTTTGAATCGTCAACTTTATTGCTGGTTCAGAAAGCTGTTCCTACCGAGAAGAGCCAGTAAGAAACTCGGTGGTTGCTCTTTTAAAGGATAATTCTTATTACTAGTTACATATAGGTATTGATGTCTTGTACAGGATCGAGAAGTAGCTATATCCATTCTTGTTGTCTAAGTAATCCTCAATCGTATAGTAGTAGGCTTTCTGTATTAGCCTTTTTTAAAGATTTTTTTAACTGCACTAATGGTAAAGTTAAAGTAGATTGCGGCATTTTATTATAGAATCTTATACTCAAACCCACAAACGACTTACGTACTTTTACAAGGTGCAAAGCAACAATTGATGTGAATAAATTACCCTTTATTTGTTTTACCTTTATTTCAAGCGGCCTTTGGCACAGTTGGTCTTCGGTCGCGGGTTCGATTACCGCCGAGGGCCAACATTTATCATGAACAATTTTTTGGTTCTTTCTGTGTATTTAAATATTTGTTTAAAAAATTTATATACATATGTACATACCAGTTGTCTGTCACCAAAACACAAGTACAAGTTACTTACTTTGGAGACGGACGACCTGTGTGTATTTACATACTCGGTATATACATATACTTATATATTTATATTTATTTCAGCACACTTCACCTTCAGCGAATATATTTTCATGCACTCAATGCACTTGATAGAACGACAAAAAATCGACTTAGGCCTAAATGATTATTGGGTTATCTTGAAGGTGACTGTATTTTATCTTAATACTTACTGTCGGTGAGAGTTGTAGTTAGCAGAGCGATTGATAAAAAAACACGTTCTCTGTATCAATATTTGCTTCATATCAGAGCTTCTGACATGTTCATAATCTTTAGTAACATAAAACAATTAGACAATTTTACCAAACATCTTTGTTCTTAATGTGCATGTTTTATGAAAATTAAATATATATAATGCTAAATGTATAGAATACACTACAAACTTCTACCAACAACCTATATCATTACACACGTTCACTATCACAAACTCAACAATCGTTTCGCTCCGCAGCAAGCATCATCACGAAATAGACTCTACGACGGCATTTTATATATTTTCTATTTACTTTATCAAGGAGTTTAGTAGAAAAATAGGTATTAAAAAAACACAGATGTCTGTAACATTATCATTACATCTTTATATGTTCAAACTTTATATACAACCAACATCGAATGCGAGAACGGTCTACAGTGTACACAGGGAACAACAAGTTTAAAAATTTATATAGATTACATTATATACAGTATTGAAACAGTACATCTCTATACAAGGAATAAGTACTAGTAGATAGTACCCGAGGTACTTTACTAACATACCGACGACCGTAGCGTACACTATCGATAAAGAATATGGCTATATCGCCGTATCTGAAGAAAAAAGTCACATATCTCATATAGAAGCATAGGAAATGTGACTTTGTTTTTAGATAGGGCGATATTTTACAGTGTAAGTCGCAGCCGTCGTAAATTACTCCACAGGTTTTTAGGTAATTTAGACAAAACGAAATTTTCGAAAAGCTGTATGTGTGAATCGAGTAACCACAACTTATATTTTTAACTAAACATATCACACATTTAGTATTGAAGTGACCTAATTCAAAAAAGTTGTTTTGTAGCAAATTGCAGTAAAGCACAGCCTACAAAACTCGTGAGTGTTAAAAGAGACCGATAACTTAGAAGAGCACGAAAACACTATTTTTTTTCAAATAGTTCGTAGCTTGATGTCACAGATGGCATTGAAATAAGGATTTCACTGTATCTTACTCAATTAAGCCTAACTTTGAATTCAGTCACTTTAATACTACTAATATATATGTTTCACTATTTATTATATGTTCAATATTTCATTCATATATATGTAGTTCATATTAAATCTGATAAGCAATTTTGGCGGTTGATTTTTTGGAAAAAAATTCTAGAAATATTATATTCTTAGGTATTTGGTCGAAAGGTTCATCTAAGTAATTACCAAAAACCCTGTATAGACACTATGATAAAACTATAGGTGTGAAATATGTACAAAATTGACAATTACGTCAGATGAATTAAGACGATTTCGAAGACCTTTAATATACTGGTCACGTCGATAAGGTCCCATTTACACTTGGTTGTCACACGCCTTCTTTAACATACAAATTTATAGCAAGTTATTACAGTATATTAATAATAAATAATAAATATATGGGACACTTACACACACGGTCGTCCGACCCCAAAGTAATTAACTTAATACTTGTGTTATGGGTGACGGACAACTGGTAGATATACTACATATATAAGTTTAAATACATACTTAAATACAAATACACACCCAGGCTCGAAGAACCAACAAATTGTTTATAGAAAATGTTGGCCCTCGGCTGGAATCGAACCCGCGACCCGCGGAGCTGAAGGCAGGGTCACTACCCACTGCGCCAATGGGCCAGTCAGTAAGTAATACTTTAAAAACAAATCCAGACAAATGTATGCTGTATATTTTTGCAATATCTTACTTCATTTATTAATATCCATATAAATACGTCCATTCTAACGTCTATTATAATTTTACAAGCAAAAATATGTATATTATTTCTTCAGTGGGTAAGAATAAAGTGTCTTATATAGCAAGAGAGACAAGATAGTAAAGTCACTGGACCTATTCTTAGAAATAAGTTTAAATATTAAATTACTTATAAGCCTTTTGGTTAGATCGTTAAAGTATCAATAAAGTACCTCCTTTTTGGTTGTTCTTTATAATAGTAACAAAAAAAATTCAAAATAAAGTTAAGTAATTTAATATATAATAAAATTGACTTAAAAAAACACCCTTGAGTGTTTTGTCAAAAATATTGGTATACCTTCACCGTCTAAGAATCAGTAAGTCTACATCTTTGCAAAATGTGAAACCAAAACCCAATGCCGTAAATAAGACGATTTAAACCGTCACCGATTCTCTATTAATGTACTTTATTAGTAAGTATACAAAAATCATATTCGAAATATCTTAAATTTAAATTAAAAATAGTTTTCCTAAGTCTACTTTTACGTTTCTATATATTTCTATAAATAAAACAACTGAACAGTTGCTCGAAGAATGGCAGTTGACACATAAATGTACATGGTCGTTTACAAAGTGGTCACAATATTTACTATAAATTACGTGGATTTCAGTTTGAAAACGCCTTTAAGTTCATTATCATAAAATATCATTGAGATCATTTTCATTATTTCATTTTTTCGTCAACAATTATATACGTATTTCGAAAAAAATATTGTTTAACTGAAAAGTAATTAGCCTACAAGTTAAATGGTAACAATATGTTTTGCCGGCATTCTATGAGTATGGTAAATCGCATGGTGGATCAAGACAAGACAAGACATGCTAGCAGCGAATTAAAGGGCAACAAAACGTTAAATTATTGATTTGGCGTGACTTTGTTTCTTGTAGAACAGAAATTTGTGCGTGACACGGGTCAATATGCCGTAAAAAATATATTATTACGATACGATTATGAATTAGTATGCACCGACCTTGAAACGGTAAAAAAGAGCATGATCCTGTAAAATACGATGATGATTGGAAGTAATATGTTAGCTATTCCAAAATATTTGTCTATAACTAAACTAAAAATCATAGAGGAGATAAAATAAAGCCGACGGGCGGCCATGATGGCGATAGCGGAAAAGGAAGTAGATATAAAAAGGAGAAATGGTAAATTTTAATAATATAACATAGTGGATTGTTTATAAAATTGAATAAAATGGAATAGTACAAAGCTGCAGTATTTTATTATCACTACATATTATCAAAAGTGAAGGCGATCCTGTTAACACATCTGCTTAGATGACAACGAAAGACGAAAATTACCATCCTCGTCAAAAATAAAGTGGGGTTGAGGAAAAAAGGTTAAACTAAATATCAGGATTATATTTCCAAGCAATTAAATATTTCTGCCTATATTTTTATAACATCAAAATTACAAATCCTCGATTAAGCACGATTTGAGACGGTGATAATTTTATCAGCAAATATGTGGTGTTAATCGGTATTTTCTAATATTGTGTTAATTTTGGAGTAACTTTATCAGAGGTAATCATGTACATTATTATAATATGAAATAGAATATATCTACAGACATAATAAGAATTCGCTAAGGTAGAGACCCTTTACAAGGACATAATTGTTAATTTGCAAAGAATGAAAGACATTTTTTTGATGTGAAAATTAATAATTTTTCTTGTCAAGAAATAATGTAAAAAAATGTAAAATAACGGCCTGTTTATATCCCACTGCTGGGAATAGGCTGGGAATAGGAATATTGAGTAATAAGTACGAATTTAAAAAGCCATAGTCCACAGCGAGACGAAACAATGAAAAAAAATGATTTGTATTAGCTATAAAAACCGTTTCCATTCGCTTAGCTGATTTGTTAAAGAAATCAACATCATTTATTATTTATAAACAAATTTGCCTCACATTTTTAATATTGTTTAAAACATTTAAAAATATATAAAAATTGGAACGGAACGGAGAATGTATTTAAGGTCCCAGTGGTTAGGGCTCCAGAATGAGAAACCTTACAAAACGTCTCAAGCAATAATACCTTATGTATCCTACAAATATATGATCAGACAGTAAAGCGCCTTTAGATATTGGTCAAGGCTCTTCGCGTTGGAATGAAAATGTATGAAATTCATTTCCTACTAGTTATAACTGCAACTTCATTCGCGCCAACTTTAGTTTAAAAAACCACCCCTAAATTATGTACTGCGTTATTTCATATTCCCGAATTTTACTTTTCATATCCTTGTGTACTTTGTGATTGCAATATACTTTTATTGTTAAATCAAATCTATCACAGAGGTATATTATTAAACTAAAAATTCCCAACTCTTCAAAAGCATGAGGACATCAAAATACAGTCAACTCTTCGACTATCTATTCCAAAACCTATCCATAAATCGTATCGTAAGTCTTTACAACATAATGAATTTATAAAAGTTTGCTTACAACTGCGTTGCACCTCGCCGATAGGAAGGGTCAATTCCAAGGCATTAACTACCTAAGTATCAGTAACATTTACGTTTCTTTTTACATACGAATTATATCTTATAAAACAACCTCGATTCAAATGTAATATCTCGGAATATAAAGTTAGTGAACAATCAACTAAACCCAAAATTATATAAGAAACAATCCATATCTGCCATATCTTTTTATTCACAAGTATTTTGTTATTAAACGAATATCGTTAAAATCAACTTTACTATATAAGATATAACCTAAGTCAGTTTTGTTTTAATATTAGCATACATTATATTATTTGAAGTCCAATATATTGGTTTCATTAATAGTGTGGCTTATACGTAGACTTTTGTCTTTATCAACAAACTTAAACGTAACGTTTACCAGTATATTAACAGTAAAATTGATGTTATACAAGAAAACTTATAATAAACATCATTTCTACTTATAAGATATTTAGCAAACTTACACCACAATTAATAAACTTAACATGTACCTGTAATCTAAACGTGATAATCATCTAAATTGCTTGAAAATAAAGTTATAGAATGACGAACAAAATTCACACACTAATAAACTTATATGTAAATGCAAATTAAGTTATTTGCATTGAAGATTTTTACTTTAAAATATGAAAGAATTATTGTATGTATAAATTCACAAGCAAAATTTACCTTACTAGTTACGTTTTTATTCAATTCGAACAAGAATTTTATGAGAATTTTTTTTAAAATTATAAATTTCCAAAGTTAAAGTCCTATAAATAATAAGTACATATCAAACTTTTACCAATTCTTACCTAAACATAGTATACAAAGTGTAAGCTATTTCCAACCGTTTGTGAAATTTCGACACGTTTTCTCAAAATACTGAGCTACAAATTTTGAAATAACTGTATTTTTTTCTGGAAATGTTGCTTAATGCTAAAAGTTTTAGTCACTCACTTAGCATCAGCACTAAACATAATGAATATTGTTCTTAGTGCGTTTTTTTCTAAATCAAACATCCAAAATAAAAATATCCATCCAATAAAAATAATAGCTAAGGTAATAATAGAATTAGGCGTTACTTTACGGAGATCTATAATATAAAAGTAATAAAAATATATATAGTGCTAAATGTATAATGGACTATCCATTTTTTCATACCCGATACATGCAGGATTCGCAAAAACGAATGCACAAACCTCCACCACTGCCACCACAATACACAAGCACTACACACGTTCACTATCACAAACTCAACAATCGTTTCGCCCCGCAATCGAAGCATCAGCAGGAGATAGACTCCACGAAAGGTAAAGCTATAGGTGTAAGTATTTGTTTCCTCAATCTAACCAACTTAACCAACCTAAACAACAAGTGCCACTTTATCAAGGATCATTTTGGTGACACGATTATTGGCAATTAAGTTCATTTTATCATTCAGTTTCATTCAAACTAACCCAAATATCAGACCATGTGCCTATTACCATTAATCTTATTAGATAAGACATCACACACACACAGCGGATTATAGCAAAATAATTTTATGATTACTTTTGTATTACCAATAAACTTATTAGGTAAGACATCAATGAGTCCAGTAATAGAGCCGATAAAGGAAAAAACTTTAAATACAAAAAATATAGCCAGTGATATGTTTTACAGTCATTATTTGTAAACAACGCACAAATAAGACATGATGGTCATTATAAACACAAGGAAAGAGATAAGAGCACAAGAAACGCGACTAGTAGACCGAGACAATATTCAAATTCAAATTCAAATTCAAAATATTATTTATTCAAGTAAATTTGTGAACAAGTGCTTTTGAATCGTCAACATCTACAACATCTATTGACAAGAAGTTAGCTTTTCAACAAGTAATTAGTGACATTCTCATAGTAATGTACAAAAATGAAATTCATGCAAAATATTTCGTTACGACGACGTTGTCACAAATCAAATTCTGAATTGTGGGCTTAAACGATACGATATAACGATAACGCCGTGTGGTATCCGGTTGAGTAGAATAGACCACCCTCTTTCGTACCGAGATATCGTAAAATACGACTAAGGTAAGTTGACGTCAGGCAGGCGTAAAATATGTAGCCAAATCATGTCAGAACATGTTTATAACATGTTTTGCCAACCCCGTTTACAATGGGATAAGGGCAGGATATTGATGGGCTTGAACGCTATAATCGCTAACACAGACATCATTTCTTGGGACAAAGTTAAGAGAGACCAATTTAGATCCCGTAGCGTCAAACAAACTGCATTTCATGAGCATGTAATAATAATAAATTTGTGCAAATAAACGTTAAAAATACATAAAGTTATGTTTTTATGAGTCCAACAATGTAACGTAACATCATTGTCGAAGGCTAGATTTTATAATACAAAGGAAAATTTACGAGGAAAATAGCTGAACTCAAGTAATTGCCTTAAAGAATATGAGAATACATAAACAGACAGAAGTTAATTGTTTTAAAATAGAATTATGATATAAAATATGATTCAACAATTTTAATGGCAACTTCAAATTTATGTAATTTATTCAAAACTGCACGTATATAAGATATTAAAAAATAAAAAATTTACGAAAATATTAGTTCCGTTGACAATAAATTCAAGAGGTTAGATTCAATTATGCCATAATATGATTCCGACTAACAAGTGTCTAGTAGGTTTTAAAGTAGACTTACTGTTTTGAACAATCCTTCGATAACTTCCAAACTCTTAGTTTCAAACTAAATTGCATATGACCACCAAACCAAATAACCACTCAACAAATTATTATGATACTACCTAAAACAAGGCCCTAAACACTAAAGAACAAGTTCAAACTTGTTGCACGTGTTCAGAAGTAAAGGTGGGGTTGAACCGAATACTATATAACAATGCTTGTTCGGATAATGCTTCGCTTTGCGATTTTATCGTGGAGTCTTATCTCCTGATGATGCTTCGGTTGTGATAGTGAACGTGTGTAGTGCTTGTGTATTGTGGTGGCGGTGGAGGTTTGTGCATGTGTTTTTACGAATCCTGCATGTAACGGGTATGAAAAAAAACGGATAGTCCACTATACATTTAGGCACTATATTTTCTATTTAGTATTTACTGTATCGCGGATTATAGCAAAATAATTTTATTATTACTTTAGTACTAAAGAACGATATAACTAAAACCGTACAAAACTTACAACCATCACACCTCAGCGTACTTTATGAAATGGCCCCTTATATGAAATGAAAATGACAATCAATAGCGCGAAACAAAAGATTGGTGCAGGAGGATAGGCTCCACGACTAGCCTATCCTCCTGATGATGCTTCGGTTAGGTTAGAAACAAAAACAAAAATCGCAATGCGATTTTTATCGTGGAGCCTATCCTCCTGATGATGCTTCGGTTTCGGGGCGAAACGATCGTCGAGATTGTGGTGGTGGGTGTGTGTGCTGCTTTTGTGTGCGTTGTTGCTGGTGGATGCGCCTTGGGGTGCACGTGGTGGCTTGTCCTGCATGTATAAGGTGCGTAGATTTTGCCTGCTTCATACACATTGGCTATGCATGCATTCGGTTAACCCGTGCGGATTATAGCAAAGTAGTTAGTTCTGTTATAGTGCTTGTAATATGGAATTCCACAAAGTAACGCCTGCTTCTATAAATCACTTAATATATGTAATGATAAGTGTAAGAAGCAAAACCAATCTCGAATCTTAAACATGCAGGATTAATTAGTACACGTATCGCAAGACACCACTACCAACAGCAGTAGATGTTGACGATTCAAAAGCACTTGTTTACAAGTTTACTTGAATAAAGAGTATTTCGAATTTGAATTTGAATTTGAACAGTACCCTACATAAGCACTACACACTCACTTCGCTTTTACAAGAAAAATCCATACTAAACCAGACTACATAAAGGTTTAAATTAAACTTAAGAGATATGCTTATACGTAGAGCATATTACAAAATTAAAGATGATTTGGATGATAAAAATGCCTGGATTTGAAAATCCTTTCAGCTTTATACAAGAGAGCGGTTTAATAATGTATAATTGAAAATATTTAAAAAATTGACCGCCGAGTTTCTCGCTGGTTCTTCTCGGTAAGAGCAACATTCCGAACCAGTTGTAGCTTCATTAATCATATTGATTGTTGACGATTCAAAAGTGCGCGAAAAAGCTTAGTTGAATTAAGATTATTTTAAATTGATTCGATATGATGCAAAAAATACAGTTCTAATATAAACGAAACTTAAAATAACTAAGAAAACATATTTGCTTGGTTTATAATACAAAAATACGTAATTTAACCGCAAAAAGTCAACACATAATTTTAATTCTAGCAATGTAAATATATCTTATTCTATAATTACAGGTGGAATGTCTTGGCATGGTAGGTAACAACGTGACACGTTTCGTATACTAATCACTTACATAACTTACCTTTTTGCATATCAGATTTAACGTGCATATTTCGGTTGGCTCTGAATGCAGTAGCCTGCTGTGATAATCTTTTGAAGATGTCTATATTCGAAAATTTGGTTATTATATTTTCAAAATTGAATTTTGGCTTATTACTTTTACTGAATTTGCTACAATTCGATTTCTAGTGTGAAATATGTGGTTGACATTTTTATACTCAACGATAACATATTGTTAGGAACATGCGAAAAGAGTTCGTAATGTGTATGTCATAGAATTCGAATTTGACGGTGGCAATGTTACGAACATGCGATAAGAGTTCGTAATGCATATGTCATAAAGTTCAAATTGAACAAGACAGTTTACGAACATGCAAAAACGGTTCGTTAACTAAATGTCATAGAGTTCAGATTCGCTTAACGCTAATTCTCTGGAACATTCGACGTGTATCAAAACATGTTATTGGTAAACATGTTTAAGATAGTTTCAAGGCTATCGAATGTTCTGGAAAGCGGTTCGTTCGATATATAAGCAGACTTATCGTGCTCGACATTCTGTTTGTGAATAGCGATCAACAGCGAATAAACAAGCGAAAATAAAAGTGAATTATTAGTGACCTCGCTATTCTTATTGGACAACGGACTGTGTAGAGACTGTAATAGTAAGTTTAAAATAAAAATAAAAAGTTGAATAAAGTGTTTTAACGAGTCACCAGGTATTTTCATCCAAATCCACGATCCACTGTACGTAACAATATATTAATGATTAATAGAAACAGGCGTTACTTTGCGGAATTCCATATTACAGAAACTAAAACAGAACTACTTTGCTATAATCCACGTGGGTTGTGTATGAAGCAGGCAAAATTCACGTACCTTACACATGCAGGATATGTCACCACACCTATAATGCCATTACGACTTTGCCGTGGAGCCTAACCTCCTGATGATGCTTCGGTTTCGGAGCGAAACGATCGTAGAGATTTTGGTGGTGGTTGTGTGTATTGCTTGTGTGCTTTTTCGCTGGTGGAGGCGTTTTGGGATACGTGTGGTAAATTGTATTGTGTAAGTGATAAAAATGTGGATTCTACCTGCTTCATACACTTAGCAACACATGCATTCACTTAACCCACGCGGATTATAGCAAAGTAGTTCTGTTATAGTTTCTGTGACATATTCCGCAGCGGTACCCAAATAAAATTGCAGGGCAATATTAAGTGTTGATGATAAAGGTCAATTTATAAGTCAAATGCTCCAGTGGACTTCCGATTCGTCCGATGTTTGATTACTAAACCTCTATCCGAAAATTTACTTAAACTATATGACACTTGCAAATGATCATAATTTTCAAACCTGACTTAAAAGTATCGACCTTATCAAGACAAGTTAAACATTATTAAAACGGGTTAATCATTTGATAGTTTAATGTACAGAATATTAATATATCAAGTTTTTTATCAATAGCATAACACTCTCAACATATGATACAAGTTTTGTGGTATATTTTTTCAATTGAGATTACGCAAAATATCATTCAAAATTTTGACAAATATCACACGCCAAGGGAAGACGTAATAAAACCATAGAGTTATTATACTAGAATAGGGAAGACAGCCTGATATGTAATAAAGAGAAAGCAAATTAGGGTGATCTGTCTAATTTTTTTTTGCGTGATTAGACAAAGATAAAGTACACAAGTTTCATTACAATATAATTATTTATTATAAGACTCTCACTTGCAGGCCTGCGTATGGCTTCCTACTCTAGTATTAATAACTCTATGAATACACATACAACATTCATTACGATTTCCATATTAGTTATCGCAAACGCAATTCAAATCTATCTAACCAAGGCAATTAGAGTATATAATATGAACATATTAAAGTAACAGCCTGTTACTATGGCCACTGCTGGGCTAAGGCCTCTCTCCGTTATTGGAGAGAAGGATTGGAGCTAAGACCTACCACGCTGCTCCAATGCGGATTGGTAGGTTACACATATCCCTAGAGTTCTCTAGAGATATGCAGGTTTCCTCACGATGTTTTCCTTCACCGAAAAGCGTGTGATAAATAGTGATGTCATAGAATGCCAATCAAACAAGGATTACTATTTATCTGACTCAATTAAGCCGAATTTTGTCACTTCAATACTAAAAGTGCGATATGATGGGATATATCGGTGTATACCGGAATACTACAGGGTGTAAATTGAAAAATTATGAGGTATGTACAGAGATTTATCGGCTGTATTTTGAAACAGAGCGTATATTAGGATATATCGTGTAGGAATGTAATGCCGTATGGTATCCGGCTGCATAGAATAGACCATCCTCATTTCTTACCGAGGTGTCGTAAGAGGCGACTGAGGTAAGTTGACGTCAGGCAGGCGGCCGGTCGTAAAATACGTGGCCAAATCATATGACAACATGTTTGTAACATGTTGTGCCGACTCCACTCAGAGTGGGATAAGGGCAGGATGATGATGATGATGACCGTGTAGGAATGTAAATTGAAGTGGAAGAAATCGATTTTTCTTCCTTCAATATTAATCGATTTGTAAAAAATAGATTCATTCGTATGGAAAAAATCTATTAATAATCGATGTTACTACTTCAATAGTTGCTTTTTTACTTTATTAATAATTAATTAAAATGAAAACAAAATAAAAGTGTACTAGAACGAATGAAAATGGCTGTGTTTTCGAAACTCGATTAAAATTTGTAGTTGTGTTACATTTGTGTGATCTTAAAAACGCATATTTATCTTAAAAAACAAAAAAAGAGATTAATTAATGTTATAGTTTTTTCAAATATCGATTTAAAATGTTTAGAGACACGATAATTAAAAATCGATTATAGTAAAAAAATAATCGATTAATATAATTACCGATAAATTACCGATAATATAGACCGAGTCTTTTCAAACACATTTCTAATATCGGGGTTTATACTGAAATATAAGTGGGGTTTCGTATTTAAATTGGAAGGTATGTTGGGAATGCAACGCCGTTAGCGTTGACGAAAGCGTTCTTGCAAAATAACTTTGCCCAGCAGTGGACTTTGGTTATAACTAACTTAATAACTGCAATTATTAAAGTTTCCAGAAGTGAAAATCAGATGGCGCTCTATTGAAATATATTGCACTAATATTCTTCGTATTCCCTATACTTTCGAATACTTCTTATAAGTTAACGTTTAACTTAAATTGCGTGAATGCCATTTACATAATACCTATAAATAACTTAATTTCATGTTTTTAAAAGTGATTAATAGAGGGCGCTGTATTGAAATAATCACGATACTGTTTCGTACCCGTAGTATAATTTGTAGCTTATTTTATATTTATCACTTATGGCGAAATTTCCTGTTTCCAGAAAAACTTTAGAATTAAATATATAAATGTGTTAAAATTTCGAGTCAGTCCATATAGTAGTCTCTAAACTTTGCGGACATAATCATACATAAAAATTCACGACGACAGTTTAATAATCTTGCAATTCATTGTGATTAGATATTCTCTAAAAGTTAAATAACCCAGTCATATTTGAATTACGTTTGTCAATAACACGACTAAAGTTAGTTAATATAACGTTTTCCTTATATATATACAAATTTCGTGTCTCGTTCCGTCTGTCTCTCCATTCAAGGACTGCAGCACTTGATTCGCTCATTACTACCACGTGGAACCCTGGAGCAGATGAATTACTAATTCTTCTATTTATTTATGACCACCCACTTAAATGTATGCAATGCGGCTCGAAGGACCAATTTGGAGGCAAAATGTCCCTTCGAATCTATCGTCTATGGTCTAAAATTAGCCTATGGCGGATCGAAGGGTAATCTAAAATATTAGCATAGGGTGGATTTATGTGGCAGGTAACACGGCATATCGGAACCGTTAACTAAATCAGTTAATATTTTAGGTGAAAATACCGTCTTGAATTAGGCCAAGGCTATTCTATCATATAACCAATACTGGTCAAGCGCTAACTGTGATTATAACGTCATTATAACAAGATTTTTCGTGTGAAAAAGAGTAAAAAAATATTTTTTCAGATTTTGTCCCTGAATTGTTAAGAACTTTATTAATATCGACAATAACCATAGAAACTTAGAATAAATCTAGACAAAATCTGTTTTAACATTAAGATTTTAATGATCCGTCGAGCCGGATCAAAGATAGGATAAGATAAGATATAGGATAGATCCGGCTGAGTAGAATAAACCACCCTCATTTCTTATTAAGGTGTCATAAAAGGTGACTAAGATAAGTTGACCCGCCGTGGTATTTGGCAGAGTAGAATAGACCACCATGATTTCTTACCTCGGTATCGTAAAATACTAAGGTAAGTTGACGTCAGGTAGGCGGCCGGTCGTAAAATACGTAGCCAAATCATGTGACAATATGTTTGGAACATGTTGGTAACATGTCGGGCCGACCCCACTTAGAGTGGGATAAGGGCAGGAGGATGATGAGTACCTAAATAAATAAATAATGAACATTGAGATTGAATTTGATCACATTCTATAATTATGAGGCAAGTATAGAAACTGGGATGCAAGGGAGTAAAATTCCATCTTAATACTCCCAGCCATCCTCACCTGCCCGTGGTGCATCTTGCCGATCAGCGAACTAGACTTTGGCGACCGACTAATGGCGGTATAACCATTTTATTTAAGCGTAGTCAAATACAACAGACCGGTAACGGGCAGCAGCGTTACTGGTGCGATAAACTACGCCCTGCGATCACCAACCCGTCTGCACAGCGTGGTGATTATGGGCAAAACCTCTAATGGCACACACCGAGCTCAGTGGCATGCAATAGGAGAGACCCATGTCTTACAGTGGATGGATACAGGTTGTAATGATGATATAGAAACTGGTCCTTCGAGCCGGATAAAACTTACAGGTATCAGAGCGGCAGGTGGTCGGCGGAGAGCGCGGCGAGCGGGTGCAACGCCAGGGCCGCAGCGGCCGCGTCGGCCGCCGCCGCCGGCTCGCCCAGCGCGGCCAACACCAGCGCCAGCCGCCGCCACGTGTCCGCGCGGGTGGGCTCCAGCGCGCCCGCCTCGCGCAGCGTGCGCTCCGCCAGCCGCAGCCAGCCCAGGCAGTAGTACGTGGCGCCTGCACACACACACAAACACACAACATAATTAGTTTTTGAATTTAAACTATCGTGAGTGTTATTCATTATTAATGTTGAGAGACCGGCTATCTTCTTCTTGTTCAACCGATCGACGTCCACTGCTGGACATAGGTCTCCTTAAGGGATCTCCACACCACACGGTCCTGTGCCGCTTGGATCCAGCGGCTCCCCGCGACCTTTTTGAGGTCGTCTGTTCACCTCGTGGGGAGTCTTCCAATGCTGCGTTTACCGGTGCGGAATCGCCATTCCAGCACCTTAGGACCTCAACGCCCATCGGGTCTACGTACTATGTGCCCCGCCCATTGCCACTTCAGCTTCGCGACACGATGAGTTATGTCGGTAACTCTGGTTCTTCTACGGATCTCCTCATTCCTGATTTGATCACGTAGAGATACACCAAGCATAGCTCGCTCCATAGCTCGCTGAGTGACTCTGAGCTTTCTTATGAGGCCCATAGTCAGCGACCACGTTTCTGCTCCGTATGTCATAACTGGCAACACGCACTGTTCGAAGACCTTGGTCTTCAGGCACTGAGGTATTTCGGACGAAAAGATCTCGCGCAGCTTCCCAAACGCTGCCCATCCGAGTTGGATTCGGCGACTGACCTCTTTCTCAAAATTGGACCTACCTAACCGGACCGTGTGTCCCAGGTATATATACTCGTCTACAATTTCAAGTACAGAGTTCTCAACGACCGGCTATACTCACGTCTTAATTTATCGGATGAGCTCGAGTAGTGTCAAGCCCATACGGGGCTCTTATTCATGAGCTCTTTACGCGGCGTTATCGCGGCGGGAACTGCGCGTAGCAGGTCGCTGGGCGCGACTCGTGAGCGGCTGGGGCGAGGGTCTAGTCCGGCTCATCCGATAAAATAAGACGTGAGTATAGCCGGTCTCTTAACATTAATAACCAAAATTAGTATATTTTGGTTATATATATCACTAGCTGCTTCAGCCGCGTCGAAATCAGTTGTCACAAAAAAATTTTCAAAATTGTAATTTTAAACTTAAAAGTTTGTTGTGACTTAACTGTAAAAGATAGAAACATGCTATCGCGGACTTTTTTAAATAATTATATCGCGTATTTTTGTAAATCTACAATTCTCTAGTACATTATTTTAGCGTAACTCTGCTGGTTTACGCAGCGCACGCGACTAAAGCTCCTAGCATGCAAGTTTTAACAACTGCTCGATCTCTTCAACACAATTTACATAATACCGATATGTGCTATTTAGCCAAACCATCCGAAAGTATTGTACTATCTTTTAGTGAAAATCGTACAAAAATCCGTTTAGTAGATTTTGAGGAAATCGGTTACGTACAGACAGACAGCTTTTTAGGACTTTGTTTTATAATAAGTATAGATAGTACTATATCAATACAACGTGGCTACAACTATTTAACAAAAAAATCAAAGAATTAGATGTAGACATATTTAGCGGTATCTATATAAACACAATACAAAACAAACAGTCACCGCCATCTATCGGACTACAATAGTAACACGTAAAGTATTTTGGCCATGCCATTACAGCAGTTTAAAAACACTGTTAAAAAGAGGCTGATACGGAAAGCCTATACTGTAGAAGATTACTTAGATGATAAGGATGCGTGGATATAGGTGCACTTCTACCCTGTACAAGACAGTAATAACTAAATGTAATTAGTTTTAAGATTTATATTTTAAAAAGAGCAACCGCCGAGTTTCTTGCTGGTTCTTCTCGGTAGGAACAGCTTTCCGAACGTGCAGTTAAGTTGACGATTCAAAAGCACTTGTTAACAAGTTTACTTGAATAAAGAATATTTTGAATTTGAATTATTTGTGTATATCCATTAGTTGCCAAGAGTTGTTTGCTATTGTCCGATAGATGTCTGTAGTCAATAAAATTATATTGCGTTTATTTCATTTTGTGGTTGTATATAGGTTTTGACTATTAGTAAATAATCGATTTCTAACTGGCATAGTTTTGATTGTGTTACTATCCAAAGTGAGACAGTGCAGGAACTTATACAATAGCGTTCATACTTTTAGACACAATATAATCAAACTTAAAAGAGACAACTAAAGGAGGTGGGCAAAATCTGGCCCGTGCGGACAAAATAATGAAGTTGATAATAAAATATAAAGTAATAAATAACGCCAAAATTAATTAATTATATCTTTGTATAACTAGGGATAACTGGTATTGAATAAAAAAGTTATTTATTTGATGCAGTTCAGTTAAAATTAGTGAAGTAAAAACAAAGAAATCAAGTCACGATTTGTCTCGAATCGGTAAGAAAGTCGATATAGAAGTTATATCGATTAAAGAACTTGATATTCTTACTAATATACTGTAACTTTATAACTCTTGTTGATAAATATTTTTTATTTCCATAAAAAAACTAGATAACTATATTTATGTATAGTCACTAGCCTTTTTAATTTTTATTATATTTTTATATATATGACCGATTTACGGAGTCGATTAATAAAATCGATTTGTGTGCAGTACTCAAAAATGTTGTTGCTATATTAATTATCTGTTAATTATTGTTTCATGTTTCTAAATATGAAACATTCGTGTTGTTTTTCTCATCGTGAATGTTATATTTGTGGATTTCTTGTATTCGTGTGCTACTTTATAACGACCTGTGCTGTTTTTCTGGACTACTGAGATATTGGTTGTTGCTGTTTTTCTGGACTACTGAGTGGACAATCTGATTATTTTGGATTCGAATTTTTCGTAGACTTTTACACGCATTTTGAACGGTTTGCCTTTTGATTTTTAATGATTTGTAATATATATTTAAAATAAAATGAAGTACACAAAAAGCTGATAGGCGCATATCCCGTGAAGGGATTAGTGTATACAGATGTTTGGTGAATGTGAACTGTCTCCTTAAAATATATTAGCTTTTAGACCCTAAAAATAGAATCTAGTTTAAAAAATATGTAGTTAATAAATTCCTATGTAAATCTGTCATGGTCATTAATTTATTTCTTCTTATTCCCAAGTTCTACCTAAAAAAGAATTTTACACACTTGAAGAGTAACATTCGGTCTTTCTATTAAATATTATTTAATTTCTGTCCATCCAGGCCAACATTGTATGAGCTATTTGCCCATCTCCTTTAAAATATTGTTATAGTTGATTATATACATCCTCTATTTTGTAGTATATTTAAATACTGAACGCATCCCTATTACATGCCGTGGTAACCTATAATTCAGACTACATTTAAATAAATAGTTTGTAGAGTATTTTATAGTATTAATAATGTAGGTCTTGTAATAAATAAAAACCAATTATAAATTTTATTTTATTTTATTTAACAAACATTTTAGCGCAGTGTTAATAATATTGCTTCATAACTATGTTAGTAATTAATAACTCATCATCATCATTCCTGCCCTTATCTCACTCTAAGTGGAGCACAACATGTTACAAACATGTTGTCATATGATTTGGCTACGTTTTACGACTGGCCTGACGTCATCTTACCTTCGCCTCTTACGACACCTCGGTAAGAAATGAGGGTGATTTATTCCATGCAGCCGGATACCACACGGCATTTACCTTTGTCGCCTCTTACGACACCTCGGTAAGAAATGAGGGTGGTAAATTAACTAACTATTTAAATGGCACGTGTTAGTAATTAATAACTATATTTATATAAATAAGTACAATCGGCTACATTTTGTAAACTCTTTAATAGATAAATATAGTGGAACTTAAGTTTGAAATGCCGATACAAGTGAAGAATATAATCTTATCTGATAAAGAAGACACGCTCAATTTTACAAGACCACGATGGTCCCTGAAACCGGATTGACCCTACGACCACTTGACCCTAACTTGAAAAACAACAATTTTACAAGACCACAATGGTCCCTGAAACCGGATCGACCCTACGACCAATTGACCCTAACTTAACAAAACAAGAATAAAACGGCATAATATATGATCTACGTACCTAGCTGGACTATACTATCCAGATGGGTGGGATGTATTGCGAGCGCGTTTTGGAAGCACTGCCTCGCCTCGTCCCACTCTGAGCTGGCCGCATGTACCAGCCCTCTCTGGGGACACACGTAACATCTTATGATACTGGGACTCATGACTCAATGTTAAATTCGTACATCCTATTGTTTGTAATATGTGGATCTAAATTTTATTCAACATAACAATTTCTATCGTCATCCTCCTGCCCTTATCCCACTCTGAGTGCGGTCGGCACAACATGTTACAGACATGTTGTCACATGATTTGGCTATATTTGTATTTTACGACCGTCACTTACTGACGTCAACTTGCCTTAGTCGTATTTTACAACCCCTCGGTAAGAAAGAGGGTGGTCTATTCCTACTCAACCGGATACCACACGGTCGGTCAATTTACTTTAGTCGCCCTATACGACACCTCGGTAAGAAATGAGGGTAGTCTATTCAACTCAACCGGATACCACTCGGTGGTAACACTTTCTATAAATTGATTTAAAAAAGAGAACATAAATCACATAATTTTTTACTATACGTAAATAAATCAGTAAAAAAAACTAATAGAAAAGGAACTAGATGTCCTCCCTGAGGGAACCCACAAAGATGTTGTTTGTTACTGTTAAAAAGAGGCTGATACAGAAAGCCTACTATACTGTTGAAGATTACTTAGATGATAAGGATGTGTGGATATAGGTGCGCTTCTACCCTGTACAAGACAGTAATAAATAAATGTAACTATTTCTAAGATTTATATTTTAAAAAGAGCAACCGCCGAGTTTCTTGCTGGCTCTTCCCGGTAGGAACAGCTTTCCGAACCAGCAGTAAAGTTGACGATTCAAAAGCACTTGTTTACAAGTTTACTTGAATAAAGAATATTTTGAATTTGAATTTGATGTTATGCGCACTCACCGTGTAAAGAACGAGGTGGCTGAAGGGTGTCAACGTGGCCGCTTCTGACACGCAGCCGGCCGCCGCGCCCACTCGGTCTAATCTAATAAGTTTTAATAACTGATATAGAGTATCGAAAGCTATACTAAGATCCTAATCACATATGGTGTATATAATATTCAAATCGAGAAAATGGTAAATCTGAGAATTAATTTAAAAACACATATTTGGTACATTAACCATATTATTTGTATTTACATTGTTTTAAATTTTCTTCTTCGAGAACCGATAGACGTCCGATGCTCTCATGGGATCTCGACAACACACGATCGCGTGCCGCTTGTATCCAGCGGTTTTAAATTATAATTTGCTTAATATTTGCAATTGTAATATTTAATATAGCAAGTTTTATTTATGTACACTAATATTTGTAACATTGTTTAACTAAGATCCACGGTATGTGTACGGGCTAACACGTATATTTGCAACATCGGCATTTACGCCATATTTTAAAAATAGCATAAATTGGTAATTAGTACGGCGCTAACGGCCGCGCGTGCTGAACTTATCAGAATCATTATCAAATTACTATCAAATAAATATCAAATTATTAGCATTAATCAATTAGGTGTCGCAATATATCAACTAAATCAGTCTATTTTTTTTTAAATTCAATCAAAGATCGTACAGGGTAGTAGCAGCCCGTGAAATACGTTCAACCTTGTAACTCGCATTGTAGTAGCGAAGTTTTCTCTCTTATAGGAGATAGGAGGCCTATGCCCGGCAATGAGATAATAACAGGCCGTTAGTATGAAAGCAAATTTCTTTAGGAGCCATTTGATCATGTTTAGACAAGTCCAGAGAAGTTCGAGTACCTCAGACACAGGTCGGCCAGAAGCAGCCAGGCCTGCGCGCGCTGCTCGGCCCGCGGCGGGCGCGCGCGCTGCGCCGACTGCGAGGACGCGCCCTCGGACAGCGCGCGCTCCATGCGGTACGCGCCCGCCGACTCCGCGCGGATGGACGCTGCGGGCACACTGGGCCGCGTTACCGACCGCACTCCGACAACCGTTGCCGACATCCAACTACTATCTAACGTTCATTTAACCTACGAATGATCTAACAGCTTTCTTATGAAGCAAAAGGCGTGGGTCAGGCGACAAAATTGGTACCGCAAACCAAACTAGATGGTGAAAATGCACGTTGTCAGGTCGTTTAGTTCTCGCAACATGTATAAAGGCACGAGATTAATTGGATGAAATAAAATCAAAATGATCTTTGTTTTGAACAAATTGACGCGCGCGACGCGACGCGACCGGCCGGATCAACGACCTTTATGCATTCGATGGCCGACGCGTGCGGCCGACAGTTAGTAATGTTTCGAATACTATAAAGACAGAACGCGTGCGCCGGTAGACGACATTATTGTATAACGCACACGCGTAATTATGCGTTTTGGGTGTGGTTCTCAGATTTAGTGACGCGTTTAATCAGTGAAGCGTTTGAGAAGACGCGACCGTCCGCGGTTTAAGTGCGCGTTGGGGTTACTGTTCCCCGATATAGGGACGATTCAATAACGCGTGACCTTACGAAGGTTGTGTGCACACCGGGTGTTATTTGTGTTATTTAACCGATATAGTGAAGTGTATACTCCGAGAGAAACAGACATTACGTGTCCGTGGAAGACTGCAGAGGCGAGCCAACGGTTTCGGGAATCGGCCAAGTACATACAAGCACACACATATACACGCAGTGACTTATGAGGCCAGACCGCATACAGCTGACGGCCGCATAAGGTAGGTTGAGACGCCGAGACGGCGGGCCCAGGTCTCGGAGATTGTTTCATCCGCCCGCACGTTTGTGCGGAACAACTATCTAACGTTAATTTAACCTACAAATGATCTAACAGCTTTCTTATGAAGCAAAAGGCGTGGATCAGGCAACAAAATTGGTACCGCAAACCAAACTAGATGGTGAAAATGCACGTTTTCAGTTCGTTTAGTTCTCGCAACATGTATAAAGGCACGAGATTAATTGGATGAAATAAAATCAAAATAATCTTTATTCAAATAAGATAAGCATTTTTGAGTCGTCAAGGATCAACATGATTGATGTAGATGAAGGTTCTTCTCGGTTAGAACAAGATTTCGATTCAGTTGTGGTTCAGAATGTTGCTCTTACCGAGAAGAACCAGCAAGAAACTTGGCGGTCGACCTTTTAAACATTTACAATTTTATTATATTAACCGCAGTCTTGTATAAAACTGAAGAATTTTCAAATACAGACGTTTTTAAAAGCTTTCATTCAACTTGCAACATGGAGGTGTGGAGGTGGAATCTTGCAAGTTAAATTTGACCCACTCCCCGTTCTCCGATTGAGCTGAAATTCTACATACTGGTCATGATAATGACATATCATATCACACATGTTTATGATAAGCGTGGCCTGATGATGCTGCCGGGATTGGCTCCAAACGAGGAATCCTCTCAACGGTTAACAGTAGGTAAATGAAATTTTGTTAAAATGTTACTTGACTTATCATCAAAATAATCTTCATTTTTGTAATATCCTTTACGTATAACCGTATTGTTCACACTTAAATTACTTAAGTCGTGTGTACATACCGGCGTCCCTGTTGCTGTGGACGTCGTCTTGGTACATACCGGCGTCCCTGTTGCTGTGGGCGTCGTCGTGGCACATACCGGCGTCCCTGTTGCTGTGGACGTCGTCTTAGTACATACCGGCGTCCCTGTTGCTGTGGACGTCGTCGTGGCACATACCGGCGTCCCTGTTGCTGTGAACGTCGTCTTGGTACATACCGGCGTCCCTGTTGCTGTGGACGTCGTCGTGGCACATACCGGCGTCCCTGTTGCTGTGGACGTCGTTGTGGTACATACCGGCGTCCCTGTTGCTGTGGACGTCGTCGTGGTACATACCGGCGTCCCTGTTGCTGTGGACGTCTTCGTGGTACATACCGGCGTCCCTGTTGCTGTGGACGTCGTCGTGGTACATACCGGCGTCCCTGTTGCTGTGGACGTCGTCGTGGTACATACCGGCGTCCCTGTTGCTGTGGACGTCGTCGTGGTACATACCGGCGTCCCTGTTGCTGTGGACGTCGTCGTGGTACATACCGGCGTCCCTGTTGCTGTGGACGTCGTCGTGGTACATACCGGCGTCCATGTTGCTGTGGACGTCATCGTGGTACATACCGGCGTCCCTGTTGCTGTGGACGTCGTCGTGGTACATACCGGCGTCCCTGTTGCTGTGGACGTCGTCGTGGTACATACCGGCGTCCCTGTTGCTGTGGACGTCGTCGTGGTACATACCGGCGTCCCTGTTGCTGTGGACGTCGTCGTGGTACATACCGGCGTCCCTGTTGCTGTGGACGTCGTCGTGGTCGTCGGACAGCGCGTCCAGGTCGGCGTACCCGTTGTGGTGGTCGGCGTCGTCATCAGCACCGTTCAACAGCTTGAGCAGCTCCTTGCCTGTGGCGAGAGCTGCCTAAAATAACATCCCACGCTTAGATAGGGCCACAGTCGACAGTGCATACCCAGACCTACAAGAAACTATAACTTTCGAAAGTTTTATAAACAGAGTATTACAAAACGAATAACCCCAGTTTATAGATTGATTCAAGAGCAAAATTTAGTTGTAAAAATTGACGTGGTTTTATGTTAATTGGTTGTTATTGGTTGCGTGTTGGAAAATATCAAGCTTAGGAGCTTTCATTAAAAATGCTACTTAATCCATTTAGATGTATAATAAAAAGATGTCATCATCATCCTCCTCCTGCTCTTATCCCACTGTGAGTTGGGTCGGCACATGATATTAACATGTTGTCACATGATTTAGCTACGTATTTGACGTCAACTTCTCGGTAAGAAATGACAGTGGTCTATTTTACTCAGCCGGATACCATACTATAATAAAACGATGTATGGTGGGAATATAGTTCATTTATAGAACTACAAGTTACGTTTCATAAAAATTTCTTCGAAGAAATCGATATCGCTCCGACGGCGAGTGCACCTTCATTTATACAAGTAGTTTAAGGAACTATAAACGTGTTTTAATTACTTATTTCTAATTACCAAATGTAGTTTCTGACTCGTCAGTAAAATGGTAAACTATCGGTCAACCGTTTAACTCAGTCCTCACGTGCCGTGTACAAGGTAACGTGTTATACAAGAGGTGACCGCTCGCACCGTTCTCGTCCTAGATCGCGCACGCGAGGATTGAGTTAAACGGTTGGCTTATAGCTACATATACAGCTATATAGCTTATAGTGATGTATATAATAGACAAAGTAGGAATTGACATAAGCTTGCGTTTTGTTGCGCTTTGCGTCTTGCAAAAGTACGTAAGTCTTTTGTGGGTTTGGGTATAAGATTCTATAATAAAATTCCGAAATCAATTTTGGCCATGCCATTACAGCAGTTTAAAAACACTGTTAAAAAGAGGCTGATACAGAAAGCTTACTGTACTGTTGAAGATTACTTAGATGATAAGGATGTGTGGATATAGGCGCACTTCTACCCTGTACAAGACAGTAATAGCTAAATGTAACTAGTTTTAAGATTTATATTTTAAAAAGTGCAACCGCAGAGTTTCTTGCTGGATTTTCTCGGTAGGAACGGCTTTCCGAACCAGCAGTAAATTTGACGATTCAAAAGCACTTGTTTACAAGTTTACGTGAATAAAGAATATTTTGAATTTGAATTTGATGACATTGAAGTAGCTATCAGAGAAGAGTGTATACTCTTCCTGTTTTGTACAAATTGACGCGCGTCGCGGCGCGACCGGCCGGATCAACGACCTTTGTGCATTCGATTGCCGCCGGTCGCGTCCGCCACTTAGTAATATTTCGAATACTATAAAGACAGGACGCGCGTACGCCTGTATACGACTTTATGGTATAACGCACACGTGTAATTATGCGTTTTGGGTGTGGTTCTAAGATTTAGTGACACGTTCAATCAGTGAAGCGTTTTGAGAAGATGCGACAGTCCGCGGTTTTAGTGCGCGTTCGGGTTACTGTTCCCCGATATAGGGACGATTCAATAACGTGTGACCTTACGAAGGTTGTGTGCACACCGCGTGTTATTTGTGTTATTTAACCGATATGGTGAAGTGTATACTCCGGGAGAAACAGACATTACGTGTTCGTGGAATAGTGCAGAGGCGAGCCAACGGTTTCGAGAATCGGCCAAGTACATACAAGCGCATGCACGCACGTACACATATACACGCAGTGATTCATGAGGCCGGACCGCATACAGCTGACGGCCGCATAAGGTAGGTTGAGACGCCGAGTCGACGGGCCCAGGTCTCGGAGGTTGTTTCATCCGTCCGCACGTTTGTGCGGAACACTTCCTGATAACTATTTCAATGTTTGCTTCAATACTTTCCCTTGTGAATACTTGTGAAAGCGGAGGGCCAGGCCCAGCAATGGGGTCGAAACGGGTCGTTTGTTTAGTTTTTATTGAGTATCGGCTCACCTCGCCGGTCTCCCAGACGAGCTGCATCGCGGCCAGCCCGAACAGCGGCCAGTCGGCCTGCGGGTAGTGGTGGTGCGCCAGCCGCGCGGCGGCCAGCGCCCGCGAGCCGCGCACGCCCGCGCACGCCGACGCCCACAGCGCCGCCGCCAGCCGAAGCCCGCCGCCGCACTCGGCGCGCGCGGCCAGGCACGCCCGCGTCGCGTCCTGCACACACCAGAGAACACCTACACTACGTGCAGACGAACCGGCGAACACGATAACGACGCGTCCTCACGACAACACGCAGGCTACATGCAGAGGAGCCAGAGAATATAGATGGAATACGTGGAGAGGGGGGGCCTTATAAGAAAGCTCAGAGTCGCTCAGCGGGCGATGAAGCGAGCTATGCTCGGAGTGTCTCTACGAAATCAGGAATGAGGAGATCCGTAGAAGAACTAGAGTCACCGACATAGCTCAGCGTGTCGCGAAGCTGAAGTGGCGATGGGCGGGGCACATAGTGCGGAGAACCGATGGGCGCTGGGGTCTTAAGGTGCTGGAATGGCGACCCCCTACGAAGTGGACAGACGACCTCAAAAAGGTCGCAGGGAGCCACTGGATCCAGGCGGCGCAAGATCGTGTGGTGTGGCGATCCCATGAAGAGGCATAGGCCTCTGCCACTGCTGGACATAGGTCCAGCAGTGGACGTTCATCGGCTGACGAAAAAGAAGAAGACGTGGAGGGAAACCGTAGAATACAGATGGAGTACGTGGAGAGGAAAAATGATATACATATGGATTGCATGAAGAAGGATTAGAGAATATAGATTGAGTACATGTAGATGAATCAGAAAATATAGATGGAATGCATAGAGAGGAACCAGAAAATATAAATAGAGTACATAGAGAGGAACCAGAAAATATAGATGAAGTGCATAGGGAGGAGCAAAAAATATAGAGTACACATGGAGAGCATCTAGTGAACATAGATGGAGAACATAGCAAGCAGCTAAAAAATGTAGATGGGCTTTATAGAGATAAACCAAAATATAAATATGGGACTATATAGAGATGAACCAGAAAATAGAAAAGGAAGCATATAGAGGAACTAGAAAATATAGACGACGTACATTGAAAGGAACCGGAGAATATAGACTGAGTGCATGGAGAGGAACTAGTACATAACCTTACTTACCATAGCCTCGTTGAGCATGCCTATGTGCATGTACTGTAGCGCGAGGTGGTAGAAGGCCAAGTGGTCGTTGTCATCCAGCTCCACTGACTTGAGCAGCATCCTCAGGCTAGCTTCGTTCTCGGCCTCCTTCTCGACGCGGGAATTCGTTATCTGATGGGACGACACTTATTGATTACCTGTTCAATGTTTTATACAAGTAAGACTTATCGATAATAATGATATACTACAGTTGCTTTAGTCGGGATCAGAACATTCCAGAAACTATGACAGAACTACTGTGCTATAATCCGCGTGGGTTAAGCGAGTGCATGCAATGCTAATGTTTAGCAGGTTAAGCAGTTAAAGTAGGCAAAATTCACGTACCTTACACATGCAGGACAAGTCACCACATGCATCCCAAGACGCCTCCACCAGCAACAATATACAAAAGCAGAACACACAACCACCACCACAATCTCGACGATCGTTTCGCCCCGAAACCGAAGCATCATCAGGAGGTAAGGCTGCACACCAATCGTAATGCATGTTGCTGGTGGAAGCGTCGTGGGATACGTGTTGTGACTTGTCCTGCATGTGTAAGGTACGTAAATTTTGCCTGCTTCATACACACTCAGAGCTGTGATAGCCCAGCGGTGACACCGTGAGACTGTTTTGAAAGCAACACGAGTTCAAACCCGGGCAACCCGAGTTTTTGTATTAAAACTCATGTGTCTAATTGATAATTGCAATTTATCACACGATTTTCGCTGAAGGAAAATATCGCGAGGAAACCTGCATATGTAGGATTGTAGCAGGCCGCTACTTTACTTTTTTACTATATACACAACTCACATGGATTATAGCAAGTAGTTCTGTTATAGTTTCTGTAATATGGAATTCCGTAAATTAACGCCTGCTTCTGTAAATCTGTTTTGAATAAAATGAGGCGCGCGACGCGACGCGAACGCAAGCTAGGACTTTTTATGCATTCGTTCACTACAAGAGCGGCCCCCCGCAGTCACTCGGCAGACACCATAGAGAGTGGCCGCGCGCGGCTTGGACGCGGCATTCGTTTTCTTACGCACGTGTGTAATTTTGCGTTTCGGGTGTTGTTCTCAGACTTCAGTGACGCGTTTAATCAGTGAAGCGTTTAAGAAGACGCGACCGTCCACGGTTTTAGTGCGCGTTGGGTGATTATTCAATTCAATAACGATTCAATAACGTGTGACCTTACGAAGGTTGTGTACACACCGGGTGTTATTTAACCGATATAGTGAAGTGTATACTCCGGGAGAAACAGACATTACGTGTACGTGGAAGATTGCAGAGCTGAGCCAACGGGTTCGGGAATCGGCCAAGTACATACAAGCACACACACACACGTCCACATATACACGCAGTTATTCATGAGGCCGGACCGCATACAGCTGACGGCCGCATAAGGTAGGTTGAGACGCCGAGACGACGGGCCGAGGTCTCGGAGGTTGTTTCATCCGCCCGCACGTTTGCGCGGAACAAAATCAATCAAAACATTCTTTGTTATATAATGTGATACCGACTACCACTAGCTACAAAATGGTACTTCGAAGCGGCCGATACGTCCCAATGCGTCGTTTGTGAGATAAGGGCTATAGATACCGCACTAATAATTACTTTGTGGCTACTGTTCCCTTGTCACCTGACAGTTAGGTAGAACACCATGAGATTTTAGCCAGTAAGAGCCCGGTACCTGAGCCTTCGTCTGGTGGCCTATCCCGCAGTAGAGGTAGCATCGCGCCAGTAGCAAGCCGTTAGCGTCCTCCTCGATCGCCAGCGCCTCGTCAGCCAGCTCGATGCCCTCCTCTATCTACGCACCAAACCAATGTTAATATTCTAATTTTGGAATAAAATTCCTGAATTTGGCTTAAGATAATCATACATTTGCAGAAATCATAACGCGAGGCAAAAGTGTCTCATGCCCCATTCTCTATCCTTTTAATGTATGTGGAATTGAAGTGACATGCCTGGGTTATATGATCTCATCATCATTCTCCTGCCCATATCCCACTCTAAGTGGGGTCGGAACATGTTACAAACATGTTGTCACATGATTTGACTACGTATTTTACGACCGGCCGCCTGCCTGACGTCAACTTACCTTAGTCGCCTCTTACGACACCTCGGTAAGAAATGAAGGTGGTCTAGTCTATGCAGCCGGATACCACACGGTGTGGTTATATGATCTCAATACTGCACAATAAAATAAGTTAAAATATCCTGGAATGTAAGTTTTTCTGCTCCCCAAGGAAGTTGGGATTTTGTAATGCGTTGACTCGGTATATAAACTTTAATTGTTTTGAAATATTGTTTCCCTTCCGCTGGAGCAATATTGATGTAATTTGGTGCAATTGCAGCTTCTCCGGTATATAAGCAAACTTACAGGATATTTAAAGTGTTAGAGGTCGGCAAAGCGGTCAACATTGAGGTCGGCAGTGCGGTTGATAGCGCGGTCGATAGTGTGGTCGATAGTGTCGTGTACAGTGCGGTAGTTAGTGCGGTTAACAGTGCGGTCGCTAGTGCAGTCGATAGCGCGGTCGATAGTGGGGTCGTTAGTATGGTCGATAGTGTCGTGTACAGTGCGGTAGTTAGTGCGGTTAACAGTGCGGTCGCTAGTGCAGTCGATAGCGCGGTCGATAGTGGGGTCGTTAGTGTGGTCGATAGTGTCGTGTACAGTGCGGTAGTTAGTGCGGTTAACAGTGCGGTCGCTAGTGCAGTCGATAGCGCGGTCGATAGTGGGGTCGTTAGTGTGGTCGATAGTTTCGTGTACAGTGCGGTAGTTAGTGCGGTTAACAGTGCGGTCGCTAGTGCAGTCGATAGCGCGGTCGATAGTGGGGTCGTTAGTGTGGTCGATAGTGTCGTTTACAGTGCGGTAGTTAGTGCAGATGACAGTGCGGTCGCTAGTGCAGTCGTTAGTGTGGTCGATAGTGTCGTTTACAGTGCGGTAGTTAGTGCGGATGACAGTGCGGTCGCTAGTGCAGTCGATAGCGCGGTCGATGGTGGGGTCGTTAGTGTGGTCGATAGTGTCGTTTACAGTGCGGTAGTTAGTGCGGATGACAGTGCGGTCGCTAGTGCAGTCGATAGCGCGGTCGATAGTGGGGTCGTTAGTGTGGTCGATAGTGTCGTTTACAGTGCGGTCGCTAGTGCAGTCGATAGCGCGGTCGTTAGTGTGGTCGATAGTGTCGTGTACAGTGCGGTAGTTAGTGCGGTCAACTGTGCGGTCGATAATGCGGTCTCGCTCACCCAGCCGGCCCTGTAGCAGGTGTTGGCGGCCAGCAGCCGCAGCGCCGCGTCGTCCCGCAGCAGCGGCGCGCTGCGACGCGACACGCAGATCGCGCGCACGCTGGCCGTCCACCCGGCCGTACCTAATGCGTATAAATTTATATATAACTAGATTTTACCCGCAACTTCGTCTGCATCGACCTTAGTACTAAAATAAACATAAGCTTCTGTCACTGTCCAACTAATATCTCCATCACAAAAATCAGATCCATCAGGGGGATTAAATTGCATTTACTATTGCAATGATAATATATATAGATGGGGTTTCGCAATCTCCTGATTTTCCTGTTAAAAAGACAGAATTTTTATAGCTTATATATTACCGGTGTATGAGCATGGATTGCGCCAAATTTCATCGATATCGGTTAGCAGATTGGCCGTGAAAGCTTAACGGACAGACCTTCGTATTTAATCTTGCTAAATCTCGAAAACTGCTGAACGGATTTGGTTAATTTTCAGGATGACGACGGTTGGGGTGCGCACCCCGACGAGTATAATACACTCTGTCAGTCACGTACCGGGGTGGTAGGTGTCGGGCGTGGCGGGCAGCAGCGCGGTGGCGGCCGGGCAGCGCGCCTCCGCCGCCGTGGCCAGCGCGCGCTGCCGCCAGATGTGGCCGCACCCGAACGAGAACTTCATCGCGCGCTCCAGCGACTGCCACAAACAAAAAGACACAACACGACAACGTTACAGGACACTGATCTTAGCAGCTTGGAGTATCTCCACGTTATCAAATCAAGAATGAGGAGATCCTAGCCGAGCTGAATTGGCGATAGGCGCAACACAGTGCGAAGAGCAATAGGCGTTGGGGGTAAGGTGTTTGGATGGCGACCAAGCATCGGAAAACGCAGCATCGGTACACTTCCTACGAAATAGACTGACGAACTTAAAAGAGGTCATGGAGAGCCGCTGGATCCACGGAGCACAAGAACGTGCGGTGTGGAGATCCTGTGACGAGACTAATATCCAATTGGACGTCCACCGGTTAAAGAAGAAAAATATCTTTTTCCAGGCTCCTATTACTTACATCAGGCCTACCAAGAACTCTTATTGCGAATCAATTGAAGACGTAAACGAAATTGTTTTGCTTTTTCATACCATGACGTCTTAAAAACGCACACTTTAAGTCGTTGCCGAATGAGTGTTCGGAATGCGTCCTAATAGCATGTGAGTAAAAGAGAGAGTTATCTATAGTTCATATAACGTTGTCCTTTTCAAACACACTTCATGGTACGAAAAGGAAGCGGTTCGCGGTCGTCTTTTACGTTTTCAATTGAGTCGCAGTAAGAGTTCTTGGTAGGCCTGCTGGACACTAATCCTTAGCAGCTTGGAGTATCTCTACGTGGTCAAATCAGGAATGAGGAGATCCGTTGGAGAACCAACATTACGGATATAGCTCAGCGAGTCGTGAAGCTGAATTGGCGATAGGCGCAGCACATAGAGAGCAGAGTAATGGGCGTTGGGAGCAAGGTGTTTGGATGGCGACCAAGCACTGGAAAAAGCAGCATCCGTACACTTCCTACGAAGTGAACTGACAAATTTAAAAAAGGGCATGGAGAGCCGCTGGATCCAAGGAGCATAAGATCGTGTTGTGTGGAGGTGGACAGGTGGACATACAATTGGACATAAGTCGAGACTTATGTCCAATTGGATATCCACAGATTGAAGAAGAAAAAGATATGAGATATAGAGTTTTTCATATGCACACTGCTTGAAAAAGCGGAATAACGGTAGTTACAGCAGTGTAACCCTTGTCCCAACATGGGGAAATGGGTCGAATAGTCCAGAATAGAAGCTGCCTAACGTTCCTGTACTGACAGGCGGCCCCGAAATTAAATTAATAGAAGCGGAATAACAAAAGAGAATAATCATCTTGTACAGGGTAGAGGAGTAGCTATATCCGCGCATTTTTATCATCTGTATAATCTTCAATAGTATAGTAGACTTTTAGTATCAGCCTCCCTTTAACAGCGCTTTTAAGCTGCTGTAGTGGTAAAGATAAAATCGATTGCGGGATTTTATTATAGAATCTTATACCCAAACCCACAAATGACTTATTTACTTTTGCAAGGCGCAAAGCAGGCACCGCAAGCTTGTGTCGGTTCCTACTTTGTCTGTTATATACATCGCCAATCCTTTTATAATTATATTTTTATGCTTATTAGATTGCTAAAGTCAAAGTAAGAATACCTATTTCCTCAAACCTCTCTCGCAGGGAATCACGCGAGGAGATGTGAGTGGTGTTCGAGTGTAAGACCCTGTAAGACCCACCTCCAGCACCAGCGCCAGCTGCCCCCAGCGCACGCTGGCCAGCGCCAGCAGGTCCACGACGGCCACGGCGTTCTGCAGCGAGTGCACGCGCGCCGCCTCGAACTCCGCGCTCTGCGACAGCACGGCGTCGCGCACCGCCATGGCCTCGCCCACCAGCAGCAGCAGCACCACCTCCTCGTACTCGTTGCGCGGCACGAACTGAACCACCGTGTTTTGAATAAAATGACGCGCGCGACGCGACGCGAACGCAAGCTAGGCCGTTTTATGCATTCGTTCACGACCAGAGCGGCCCCCCGCCAGTCACCCGGCAGACACGAGAGAGAGAGAGGCCGCGCGCTGCTTGGACGCGGCATCTTTTTTCTTACGCACGTGTGTAATTTTGCGTTTCGGGTGTTATTCTCAGATTTAGTGACGCGTTTAACCAGTGAAGCGTTTGAGAAGACGCAACCGTCCACGGTTTTAGTGCGCGTTGGGTTACTATTCCCCGATATAGGAACAATTCGATAACGTGTGACCTTACAAAAGTTGTGTGCACACCGGGTGTTATTTAACCGATATAGTGAAGTGTATACTCCGGGATAAACAGATATTACGTGTCCGTGGAATAGTGCAAAGGCGAGCCAAAGGCGGTTTCGGGAATCGGCCAAGTACATACAAGCACACACACACACGTACACATATACACGCAGTGACTCATGAGGCCGGACCACGTACAGCTGACGGCCGCATAAGGTAGGTTGAGACGCCGAGACGACGGGCCCAGGTCCCGGAGGTTGTTTCATCCGTCCGCACGTTTGCGCCGAATATTTATTAAATAAAAAAATATATTTTATTATTACTTATGTATTATGGTAAGAGAGTGGTCTATTCTACTCGGCCGGATACCACACGGTGGGTCGACTTAACTTAGTCGCCTTTTACGACACCTCGGAAAGAAATGAGAGTGGTCTATTCTACTTAGCCTGATAGCACACGCCGGAACCAAATTATCAAGATGCTGTAATAATATCAAACAGAGCTCACCTGGTTGATGCCCGCGTACTTCTTCGGCTTCCAGGGTCCTTCAGAGACGTACTCCTCCCTTCTCCTGGTCAGCGTGCCCTGGAGCTGAGGCGGCGGGGACACTTTTTGTGGTGCTTTGTATACCTAGATTATACATTACTGTTACATAGTTAATACGCTGTTGGGTTTATCAAATCAAATCGAAAATACAAAAGTAATGAAAAAGAGAAAAGTTTATTTATCACGTAAATCACTTTGGTAAAAAAAGACCAAAGTAAATAAAATTGGCAGCAATTCTGTAACTCACGGATAACAGCAACAGATAACTGATATCGTTAGGAGGTATAAAAGTGGGTGAAATTAGATTTTAACTAATTTATAATCCAAAAGTAATACGAAAAATTATTTTGCTATAATCCACATACAGTAAAGTCGCTTTGCGATTTTGTCGTGGAGTCTATCTCCTGATGATGCTTCGGTTGCGGGGAGAAACGATTGTTGAGTTTGTGATAATGAACGTGTGTAGTGCTTGTGTATTGTGGTGGCAGTGGTGGAGGTTTGTGCATGTGTTTTTATGAATCCTGCACGTATCGACTATACATTTAGCACTATATATATTTTCTATTTACTGTATCGCGGATTATAGCAAAATAATTTATATTATTACTTTTGTATTGTGGATCTCCGCAAAGTAACGCCTAATTCTATAAATTGTTTAATTTCTAATCCTATCATTTTTATTTATGTTTGTTTCTGCATATAATAATCTATATTTGTTATTGAATTGTTATGCGGACTTCAGAAAAGGCGGTGGAAGGTTGTTCCAACACTTGTTTTACTTAAAACTACAATGGAAAGAAGCAGAATATACTACTTTTATATTATGGAATCCAACGAAGGAACACGTACTTTTAAAAATGACGATACAAGCTTTCTGATTCCCTACACCTTTTTAACTCAATATATATAAAACCGTTATGCACTATTAACTTAAACCTTTCGGAGGAATTGCACTACCTTTACGTTGTGATAGCCCAGCGGTGAGACTGTGCGACTCTTTAGAGACGACATAGGTTCAAACCCGGGCAGGCACCAATAAGTTTTTCTATTAAAAAACTTATGTGTCTAATTGATAATTGCAATTTATCACACGCTTTTCGGTGAAGGAAAACATCGTGAGAAAACCTGCATAACTCTAGAGAATTCTGGAGATATGTGTAACCTACCAATCTGCATTGGAGCAGCGTGGTAGGTCTTAGCTCCAATCCTTCTCTCCGAAAACGGAGAGAGGAGGCCTATTCCCAGCAGTGGGATTGTAACAGGCAGCTACTTTGCACTACCTTTAAGTCAAAACCGTACTAAAATCCGTTCAGTAGATTTAGAGAATATCGATCATATACAGACAGTTTTGAGGACTTTGTTTTAAGATAAGTATAGATATAGCTTAACCAAGCGTGTTTTAAAACGGCGGCTGGGAAGTTTGGCTGTTTAAATTTTTAATTAGCAATCACGAGTCAACCATAAGACAGCTGGCCACCATACCTGCCCCGTGACGCCTCTCATGAGCACCTCGGCCAGCTGCCGTGCCAGGGTCAGCCGCAGGGACTGCGTGGACACAGACTCCACGGCAGTCAGCATCTCACGGTATCTGGACAAACACACTGGTTTTATAACATCTACATGGCGGATACAACAATGGCAATTTCCCCAGCACGAATAACCAAAGAAAACCTGATCTCCGACTTTCAACTTCGCTGTAAGGATGTATTTAGAATCAAGCAATATAACAGAACTAACTATAATCCGCACGGGTTAAGTGAATGCATGCAAAGCCAATGTGTATTAAGCAGGCAAAATCTACGCACCTTATACATGCAGGACGAGCCACCACATGCACCCCCAAGGCGCAATTCACCAGCAACAACGCACACAAAAGCAGCACACACACCCACCACCACAATCTCGACGATCAACTCCCACCACTATCCTCCCCTCCGAACACATGTAGCAAAACGGAATTAGATACATTTACTTGCTCGTTAATTAAGTGACCATTGTTATTTTTTATTATCTCAAGTTGCTCTAACGTATTGAGTCGGAGTCCCTTATCACAATTGTGGAGAATATGAAATGAATGGTCATTAGGCACTTTATGACCGCTTTCCAGCAAATGTTTTGCAAAATTAGAATTTTGTGGTTTATTATTCCTAAACGCAGCCATATGTTCCCGGAATCGAACCAGTCTGACCTACATATGTACCGTTGCACTCAGGACAATCTGTTATATAAACCCCAGATTTTTTACCCTTATCTAATATATCTTTATTTTTACACAACAAACTACGAAGCGTTAGTTTTAAAAGAGAGTTTAGTACCCGATTTTGATTTTGATATAAATAAAGTATTTAGAATCGGCTATGACAATAATCAATTATTGCGTGAGACAAAACCTCATAAGTACCGCCCAGAAATGCTGGTGTTAAATGATTGTTCAGAGCTCGTGGCAAATGTTGGCAAATATTTGCCCTTTCTGTAGTCCGCGCAATGGTGGACTGGACGAATTCGTAGGCAAAAATGGTCCTCTTCTTCAAGGATCTCATCTCAAGGAGACGGTAGAGTGGATCCGGAAAATCGAGTTCGTGGATCCGATCTCGGGCACAAGAGCGGGACGCAAGGGAATCGCCGAAGATCAAGGCATCTGGTACTCTCGATGCATTGTTGCTCGGAGGGAAGGGCCAATGTTTAAAGGGACCAGGAGATAGCACTTTCTAGGCTACAGTGCTGCTGTAGAATTTTTTTATTTTTTTTCCTTTCTTAAGTGCTTCTCTGTATTCTTATTATTTTGAGCACAGTCGAGAAAC
This sequence comes from Morpho deidamia, assembly GCA_947086505.1. NCBI lineage: Eukaryota > Metazoa > Arthropoda > Insecta > Lepidoptera > Nymphalidae > Morpho > Morpho deidamia. The sequence continues at coordinate 17,612,515 of CAMTZC010000017.1, read as the reverse complement.
GCCACACTTGGGGCCAAACCCACCCAGGTCAAGGGTGACAGCTTCCGCGATGGGATACGTCCGCTGCCGCCCTGCCTGTATTGGAATAATAATCTCTCTGTGGCAGTGAGGTGTTAAATTTTGCAGACACATTTAAATAGAAAGAGTAAAACACAAATGAGAAGAACAAAAAAAACAAAACTAGAGGATTGCGGAGAGATATAGAAACAGCTGCTGTAGAATAGGTCACTATCCACAAGTTAGGTTTTCAGTCGGCGGTATCCATAAGAAGTTTTCTGAATAAAAATGGTATTAAATGATCAGGTCTGCTTATGAATGTCCCGGGAAGTGGTCACCTGTCGATAGCAGCGTGCAGCCTGCCTGCCCGGATGTGCAGGAGAGGCGCGCGCTGCAACGCCGTCTCTAAGGTGGCACCTGCCCCAGCACCTGCGGCAGTTCCCGCCCGCTGCAGGTAGAGCAAGCTCAGCTCTGATGACACCTCGAAGCTGCGGATCTAGACGGCACGGAAATGAGCGTGTGAACTCATTTTATATAACGAACATCTAGTACACCGACTGTTCCGCGCAAACGTGCGGACGGATGAAACAACCTCCGGGACCTGGGCCCGACGCCCCGGCGTTTCAACCTACCTTATGCGGCCGTTGGCTGTATGTGGTCCGGCCTCGTTAGTCACTGCGTGTATGTGTGTACGTGTATGTGTGTGCTTGTATGTACTTGGCCGATTCCCGAAATCGTTGGCTCGCCTCTGCACTCTTCCACGGACACGTAATGTCTGTTTCTCCGTGAGTATACACTTCACTATATCGGCTGAATAACACCCGGTGTGCACACAACCTTCGTAAGGTCACACGTTATTGAGTCGTCCCTATATCGGGGAATAGTACCCAACGCGCACCAAAACCATGGACGGTCGCGTCTTATTAAACACTTCACTGGTTAAACGCGTCACTAAATGTGAGAATAACACCCGAAACGCAAAATTACACGTGTGCGTAAGAAAGGAATGCCGTATTCCGGCGCGCGCGGCTTCTCCCTATCGTGTTTGAAATGTGACTAGCGGGCGGCCGATCTGGTAGGAATCGAATGTCTAAACGTCCTTGCTTTTCGCCGCTCGCGTCGCTCGCCCCTCCGGCGGGCGAGTCATTTTATTCAAAACACCGACTATTCGATAGCCCTCAACAAAATTTCTCACGAATTAATGCTATAGAAGCTCGAAGCCGACTGTGTACATGGCGATCGACCTCGTTGGATTTCTTCTTATCTGCGTAGCCGGAGCCAAGCTGTAATTATTAAGGGATTCCACATTTTGGCCGTACGCATCGAAGCCGAAGCGCTTTGTGAGCTTTTTAGGAATTATTTGGCAAAATAGTTTCAGATACTCATTTTGTATTTTATCCTGTTACGAACGGAGGTCAAACGAGTACGCGGAATAAGAGAGAAGGACGTTAAAATTAAACTCCAAACTATTTTTCCTTTTCAATATCGGGACTATCGGGGTCAAGCAAACACTTCTTTAATTTAAACTTTTATTAAATTATTTTAAACTTAGCAGCTATAATACACGTCCTCCATCCTCCGTCGTTCCTTTCTCCTCTCTCCCTTCCTCCTGTCATACCTCTCGCTTACACGCTCACCTGCATTCCGTTCCACTTACGTTCCTCTTACGTTCTATTCCCACATATTGTATTCTCCCTTAACCCTAATACATTTTTTAGAACTCTCAAATAACTTGTTCATACCATCGACAAATGATTTATCTTTGGTGTTAAAGTAGGCCGAAGTTGCAGACTTCACTCCTTCTTCGTCAATTTTTTTCGTCAAAATGTTTTTTATTGAAGTAAACTTATCAACTTCTGTTGATCGTCAACTTTACTACTGGTTCGGAAAAATACCTACCGAGAAGAGCCAACAAGAAACTGTTGCACTTTCAAAATTTTTTATACATTCGAAATATACATTATTCTGATGCGTTGTCAAGTGTCACATATCCCAGTATAACGGAAGTAATGAGGAGGGCGAGATGAAAGTACCGCGGCGAGATTAGGTGAGGTGCTATTACATTTTTTTAAATGTGTTCAAAGCAAGGTTTTATGTTGCCAAAAAAATAGCGATAAATTGATTTGACTCTTGAAAAACCGTTTCTATATAATATAATACCTTATATAATACCTTGCCAAAATGTAAGAAAATAGATGTAGGACGAAAGAGAAATGGTTGGATTGTGTGATGTATGACGTGCATATACAAGTAAATGACGAATGATAGGAGAGAATGGAAGGTAAAAACATGTTCAGCGGACCCACCCCCCCTTATCTAGGGATAAGAGCACGAGAATGATGATGGATAGTACAAAAGGGTAAGATGGTACCAATACCAGAGTACGAACTTGTCTTACCATTTCCGATTCCCGCTCGGCCTGCTTGTACCGGCTTGTGGAGCTCGGGACTGCGGTCTGCTCCAAGCTGAGACCCTTGATGGCATACGACTCAGCCACGATACGCAAACTGCGCCTGTGGAACAAACTTTATACTTAGTTCGCATAATTGTCTAATTAATACAGAATCACATTTAGCACCATCCGAAGAACAAACTCGCATTTCCCATGCTTATACATAAGCCATTAAACTTTTTATACTACGCGGCAATAAATAATGCACATCGAGGCTTAGAGAGAGAAATCGGTTAGATTCTGCTTCATAGAGCATTGTCTCTGTCGCACAGACTGACGAACCAGTGCGAAACGTCACATACTACATTACCTGTCCTACATTACCTTCTCACTACCGTCCCATTTCCATCTTGCCTTTCCTTTCTAAAGTGCTGGAATCCGTTGTGTTTCATCAACTTTCTCTGCATCTTACAAAATACGACTTGTTGGATCCTCTCCAATCTGGTTTCCGTGCCGGCCATAGTACTATTACGGCGTTATTAAAGGTGACTGAAGATATTCGGTATGGCATGGAAAACAAACTTGTCACTATACTAGTGCTGATAGACTTCAGCAACGCATTTAACGCAGTAGACCATGATTTGTTACTTGCATTCCTGAATCATCTTAATTTGACCGCTTGTGCTTTGAAATGGTTTTCTTCTTATCTTCAAGGACGCCGGCAGTCGGTTCGCGTTGGTCAGTCACACTCTGACTGGTGTGAATTGGATGCCGGTGTTCCTCAGGGTGGAATATTATCTCCACTACTTTTTTCTTTATTTATAAATTCCATAACTTCCATCTTATGTTGTCAGTACCATCTTTATGCCGATGACTTGCAGCTTTATATACAAAGTAATGTCGATGAACTGGAGGACGCTATTAATACTTTGAATGGAGAATTGTCCAAAATATCGTTATGGTCAAAACAGTATGGTATTATGGTTAACCCTTCTAAGTGCCAGGCCATTATAGTGGGAAGCCCTCGTCAGCTTAGCAGACTTGATACACAATCCCTGAACAAGCTTTATTTTAACAATATCATCATTCCATTTACTACCACCGTTAAAGATTTAGGCATAACAATTGATAAAACTCTAAGCTGGAATTATCAAGTCCAAGAGGTTTCTCGTAAGTTTTACTGCATGCTGCATTCTATGATGCGTCTAAAAAATTTTTTATCTATTAAATCTAAAATACACCTAGTTAATATGTTATTATTACCAATAATCGATTACGGTGATGTGTGTTACCCAGATCTGAATGCTGATCTTCTCAATAAACTTGATCGGCTACTAAACACTTGTATCCGTTTTATTTTCAATTTACGGAAATATGATCATGTGTCTCAATACCGTGCACAGCTCAATTGGCTAAGCATTCGCCAACGCAGGCAGCTGAGGACACTTTGCGTAGTATTCTCTATATTTAACAACTCTCTTTACCCCGACTATCTGAAACGCAAATTTGTACTTAGGTCTGCTGGGCACATCTATAAAGCCTTGCGATCTACTGATACTCTTCTAGTCTCGATTCCTACCCACAAGACTGGTTTTATTGGTCATTCTTTTCAAATGGAAGCTATACAGTACTGGAATGCTCTGCCTGAACAAATTAGGAGAGCACCTACTAAAGATTCTTTTAAACGACAGGTGAAAGACTGGCTTTTAAAAAATGCGGTGTAGTATATTCTTATTATTTAATTAGTTTTATTATATATAACCTATTTATTCTTATTTTACGTTTTTAATGCCATTAATGATTCTCACACTCATATGCACTCATGACTTATATATACATATTGTTTTAGTTTATGATATATATATATGTCCTAAGTTTTATTATTACTACTTCATTGTCATATTATAGCACGCCTACATACGTTTTTTATTCACTCCTGAAGGTTGGCTGGGAGATAATGCTTAAGGCATTAAGCCCACCTTTTGTGCAATTATTTGTATATGCATATATTGTAGTTGCTCAATAAAGTTTAATAAAAAAAAAAAAAAAAAAAACTAACTGAGTGACATCACTGTCACTCAGTTAGTATGTTACAGCGCTCTACGAAACCGAACTGGCCGGCTGTTTCTTTCTAAACATCGATGTACATTATTTAATGCCGGGTGCTATACTTCGGATGGAGCGATTTAAAGAAGTAGGCGTTGTTAGGCCTATACGAGATTAGTATGGCTCTCAAACAACTTAAGAACAACAAGGCTCCAGGTGATGACGGAATCACTACCGAACTCCTGAAGGCGGGTGGCAAACCGGTACTTAAAGTCCTTCAGCGATTGTTCAATTCCGTCATTCACGAAGGCACTATGCCGGAAACATGGTACAGGAGCGTGGTGGTTCTCTTCTTCAAGAAAGGTGATAACACCTTATTGAAGAATTATAGACCCATCACGCTGCTGAATCATGTTTATAAGCTGTTCTCGAGAGTCATAACGAATCGTCTCGCTCGTAGGTTTGACGACTTCCAGCCTCCCGAACAAGCCGGTTTCCGAAAAGGGTATAGTACCATAGACCACATATTCACGCTGCGGCAGGTTATACAGAAAACCGAGGAGTATAACCAGCCACTTTGCTTGGCGTTTGTGGACTATGAGAAGGCCTTTGATTCGGTGGAAACATGGGCTGTGTTAAGATCGCTCCAGAGATGCCGAATCGACTATCGGTACGTCCAAGTGTTGAAGTGTTTGTATGAAAACGCCACAATGTCTGTCCGTATCCAAGACAAAACTACGAGACCAATCCAAATGCGGCGAGGTGTGCGACAGGGAGATGTCATCTCCCCGAAGCTGTTTACCGCTGCATTGGAAGATGTCTTTAAGCTTTTGGATTGGAACGGATGCGGCATCAACATCAACGGCGAGTACATCACTCACCTTAGATTTGCCGACGACATAGTCGTTATGGCAGGTTGTCTGGAGGACCTTAACACAATGCTCGAGGACCTCAGCAGAGTGTCTCAGCAGGTGGGCCTTAAAATGAACATGAGTAAGACGAAAATCATGTCAAACTCACATGTTCCGCTCCACCCGGTCATCGTTGAGAACTCTGCACTCGAAATTGTAGACGAGTACATATACCTGGGACATACGGTCCAGCTGGGTAGGTCCAATTTCGAGAAAGAGGTTAGCCGCCGAATCCAACTCGGATGGGCAGCGTTCGGGAAGCTACGCGAGATCTTTTCGTCCGAAATACCTCAGTGTCTGAAGACCAGGGTCTTCGAACAGTGCGTGTTGCCAGTGATGACCTACGGATCCGAAACGTGGTCGCTCACTATGGGCCTTATAAGAAAGCTCAGAGTCGCTCAGCGGGCGATGGAGCGAGCTATGCTCGGAGTGTCTCTACGAGATCAAATCAGAAATGAGGAGATCCGTAGAAGAACTAAAGTCACCGACATAGCTCAGCGTGTCGCGAAGCTGAAGTGGCGATGGGCGGGGCACATAGTGCGGAGAACCGATGGGCGCTGGGGTCTTAAGGTGCTGGAATGGCGACCCCGCACCGGAAAGCGCAGCGTCGGTAGACCCCCTACGAGGTGGACAGACGACCTCAAAAAGGTCGCAGGGAGCCACTGGATCCAGGCGGCGCAAGATCGTGTGGTGTGGCGATCCCATGAAGAGGCCTATGTCCAGCAGTGGACGTCCATCGGCTGACGAAGAAGAAGAAGAAGAAGGCGTTGTTACCAGCAATTCCATAGTACAAAACTAATAACTTTATTTTGCAGCCAAAATTTAATGTCATTAATTGACAATACATTCCATTTACCATAATTTCATAAAGACATAATATTAATTTAATAAAAACTGTGATAGCCCAGCGGTGAGACTGTGAGACTTTTTCGAGAGGATCACAGCTTCACTTCGGGCAGTCATCGATGAGTTATTCTGAAAACCGATAGACACGCTGTGCCGATGTTCTAGGTACATTGTAACATTCCAGTCTGCATTGGAGCAGCGTGGTGGGTTTTAGCTACAACCCTTCTCTCCACAAACGGAGAGAGGCCTATGCCCAGCATTGGGATATAAACCGGCCGTTACTTTTTTGACAGAATTTAGAACTTTATCGTATTAATTTTTACAAATATATTTACTAGAGGTGTAAGAGTAACGACAAAAAGCGTACCCGTATGTGTTCGTTACTACAACAAGTAGTACTCGTTACTATCGTATCGGTACTTTATTCGTTACTTTTGATACTTGCTATCATAGCATTAAAGTAACGTCTCGAGTCGTATTCCCGTACGACGTATGATATGGGCGCGACATATTAATTACTTACTTGCATACCTAACCGCGTATGGCGAATTTTTTCTTTTTTTTACAAAATCTTGATTTAATAAAAAAAAAGTTAGAATTGTAGAATAATGAAAAGCACAAGTAAATTGTAGGCGGAATCTACTGGATTTTGAAATGGTTTTATTATTTCAACTGTGAGAATAAAATAGATATTGTTCACTTAGAATAAAATTTAACATAAAATATGATAAAAAAAATATTTTAAAGATTTCAAATAATTTATAAATATGTATTTTAAGGGGCTTAAACAATAAAAAAAACAAACATTGTTCCTCGTAAGGTTCGTTTAAATTCACCGACCGCACACATTCAAACCACAGATTAGGTACTGTATTATGTAGTTACTAATACGTACCGATACGACAGATGCGAGTAACAAGTAACAAACAGCATTTGTGAGTAACGATTCGGTACTCGGTACTAGATGGCGCACCCGTTACTCAGTACCGAATCATACGGTTTGCTTACGGCTTCAGTATTTACATATTTATATCTATCAATATCATAAACGCGAAAGTCTATTTTCCTGTCTGTTACGCTTTTATATCTGTGGAACAATTTAAAATTATATACCGCTTAATAGACACACGTACTTTTTGAATTTATAATAATTGATTGGATGAATATGGATAAAATAGTAACTTTATTTTCATCGTGTCGCTGGGACAGTTCGATCATCGATAACTACTTAAAATAGGTATATTTAACTAACTCTGAATCACAACAAGGCTGATGTCATGCGGCCGGGTTATAATTAAAGTGCTTGGGAAATTAAAATGCATGAGTCAGCGGACGGAATAAACGGCTATTTTTGTTTTAACCGACTGTAGTATATAGTAGTATCGATCTGTTACTATCCCACAGCTGAGAATAGGCCTCCTCGATCTTTTTGAAGGGATTGGAGCTTTGACACATCACGCTGCTATAAAGTGTATTGGTACGTTACACATATCCCAGAAATCGCTCAAAGATACGCAGGTATCTTCGACGTAAAGTGAGACGAGTGTTACTATCGAACACAATGTAAACGACTCGCTATATACGCGATATAGTCACTGCGTGTCCGCTACTATACGCGACGTACTCGCCGCGTGTCCGCTACGATACGCAATATACTCGCCGCGTGTCCGCTACGATACGCAATATGCTCGCCGCGTGTCCGCTACGATACGCAATATACTCGCCGCGTGTCCGCTACGATACGCAATATGCTCGCCGCGTGTCCGCTACGATACGCAATATGCTCGCCGCGTGTCCGCTACGATACGCAATATACTCGCCGCGTGTCCGCTACGATACGCAATATGCTCGCCGCGTGTCCGCTACGATACGCAATATACTCGCCGCGTGTCCGCTACGATACGCGGCTTAATCGGTGCGAGTATAGGCTGCGCACCCGTAACGATACGCGATGTATTCACTGCGCACCCGCTACGATACGCGAAGTACTCGCCGAACGTTCGCTACGATACGCGTCGAACTCGCAGCTCGTTCGCTACAACATGCGACGTACTCGCGCGTCTGCTGTGATACGTGACGTGCTAGCCGCGGACCCGTAATGATACGTGATGTATTCGCCGCGCTTCCCCTACGATACGCAATGTACTCATCAAACGCCCACTACGACTTACAATGTAAGCGCTTTGATCCCGCTACAAATACTGACAAATTTGCCTACAAAACTCAGCCACGCGTGTTGTATGTGTTGTACAACTATCACAAAAGGTTACGGCAATCCGTTAAAACACAGATCAAGTCATTGCGTTCGTGCGTCTATCCTTTGTGCTATAACCACGATAACTTGACGAAAAATCATATCGAAAAAAATAATAACATCGTGTAAAATTTTCCGATGACATTGTAGCGGACTGGTTACGATATGCATGCCCATGAATACTTTAGGGTATTCATGACCACACTTACACATCGCTTCCATCATATAAAAATCATATGTCATTGCAAGTAGCTGGATAATGTGTGATATAGAAATATCTTATGCAAATAAAAACAGCAGTATTTGTACATTCATTAACATAATACAATATCATTTATATAATTATCAGCATTGTTATTGTTATCAATAAAATCTTATCACCTTGCCAGTTCATGATTGAAATGATAAAAGTTTATTATTAACATTAGTTTATATTAACATGCTGTTAATATAATTCTATACACAGATAATTATAATTAAAAAAAATAAAATAAATGAATTTAAAAAACTGATAGTATTATGATGGAGAGCAATTTAATGGTTTTAACAGGTATTCTTCAAAACCTAGGAAAATGAGGAAATTAAAAAAAACAATGACAAGACAATTACACTTTCTATTAAGACAAAATGTATTCAAATTCAAATAAATCTTTATTCAAGTTGGTTTTCACCAGCACTTTCGAATTGTCAAATTATGATGAAGTCACAACTGGTTCAGAAAGGTTATGAAGAAGGTTATAAAGGTCATAAAGGTTATGGTTATGAAGAAGATCCAGCCGGAAACTGCAGTTTACGCTTTTCAAAAATAAATACTTCAATATTGTATTTGCTCACAAATCAAAAATTATATTATAATCTAGGGTGTAGCTGTAGGGTCTACTAACTAGGGTGACTAGGGTGTAGGGTCCTAGTTTAAATTCAAGCTTTCTTATCATTACCATGAATATGTTTATAAAAGTCAATCAATAAAATTAAATGAAATGTAAATTAAATGTAAAGTAAAGTAAAGTAGCTGCCTGTTACAATCCCACTGCTGGGAATAGGCCTCCTCTCTCCGTTTCTGGAGAGAAGGGTTCGAGCTAAGAGCTACAAAGCTGCTCCAATGCGGATTGGTAGGTTACACATATCTCCAGTAGTCTCTAGAGATATGCAGGTTTCCTCACGATGTTTTCCTTCATCGAAAAGCGTGTGATAAATTGCAATTATCAATTAGACACATGAGTTTTAATAGAAAAACTCATTGGTGCCTGCCCGGGTTTGAACTCGTGTTCCCCTCTAAAGAGTCGCACGGTCTGACCGCTGGGCTATCACAGCTCTGTGCCTGTACACAATTATAAAGTATTGAATGAACTTACAGCATTATCAAAAAAATTTTACTATTGTAGATTTTGGGAAATGGTAAGAAAGCTTGGATATGGATTAAAAACACTAGCAAATCACTAGACAACAATAAACGATTATTGTTGTCTAGTGATAGTGAGTGAGTGTTATTTTCAGAAGATATAGTATTATTTTTGAAAAGTATAACCATTATTTTTTTGCTGATTCTTTACAGTCTTTGCAATTCCAGTTGTAGCTTAATAATAATACTTTGTTGAATTCGATAATTTGTGAAGCACTCTCAAAAACGAATTTTAATCTATACTAATATATAAAATTGAAGAGTTTGTTTGTATTTGTTTGATTGATTGTTTGAACGTGCTAATCTCAGGAACTATTGATTGATACGTTAAATAGTTCATTTATTGAGGAAGGCTATAGACTATATAACATCACGCTAAAATGAATAGGAGTGGAGCAGCGATAAAAAATATTGCGAAAACGGCATAATTTAAAGCTTTCCTTGCGTGCGCTAAGTAAACTGTTAAAGTTATTGAAAAATCATGTATTACAAAATTGTTCCCCTCTAAAAGTTCTAAATAAAAGTCCGCGACAGCATATGTCTAGCTTTTAAGGTTAACCCACTTTTACCATAACTAATATATGTGTTACGGTTTACTCAAATAATAAGACTGCAGTCCACTCGAACGAAGTTGCGTTGGTACAGAATATATCCAATTATAATTAAATACTTACACTGGCAACTCCTTTTCAGTCAAAGTGTTCAGCTCAGCCAACTTGTAATGCTTCAGTGCATCATCATATGCTCCACATGCAAAGTTCAATTTGCCCAATAACAAGTGTGCATCCAACGCAACACCAGCCTTCTTCCCCGCTTCATCGGTGGCCAGGGTCAGGTAGCCTCGAGCTTCTGAAAGCTCCCGCTGGGCTCTCTCGATATTCTCCTTGATAGGAGGCCACTCGTCAAGGTATTGTTCCAATTTCCCTTCACCAATAAGGAAATGTGCAAGACTCTCTGAAATATAGCAAACTTTTTCATAATACAGTGCAATCGCACTAATCTGGCACTATTAAAAACCAGAGGATGTCAGATTATATACTGGATTATAGAGAAAAAGTCATAAGTAATTAATAAAATGAAGCATTTCATAGAGGAAATAAATTGTATGTAATATGTTTAATAAACAAGTACATATGTAATTACATACTTCTGAAATAATCTTTAATTGAGGTCTGTTTTTATGCAACTTGCAGTCCTTGCTTAAAAAGTTTTTCTCGCGTGTTGGGATAAATTATAATATCTTTGGTAGTTATGCTATTTTACTTCTGCCTATTTTATGCAGGTATTGAAACAAATTATGCATCATCTGGTTTAACTCCTACCGTTGAGGTAGTTGTTGGTGGCTTCAAGGTGCCAGATTATTAGATGTGTCTATCTATCTAAGTGCTAGATTAGTGAGATTATACTGTATTTCCTTAAAATAAGATAAAAACTACATATATACTAAATTATAACCTAATATAATATGTACTAATGGGAGAAATTTATGTCAAATTATTATACTAAATTTTTTAAATAAAATATTCTATAGTATACTTGATTTATAACAGAGACAAAACAATTAACTTTAATTCAGAAATATAACTATATACGAAGAAAATAAATTGTGAATATAATAAAAAATATTTTTTCAATATAATAAAAATAAATTGTGAATATAGTAAAAAATATTTTTTCAATATAATAAAAATAAATTTTAACATTTATTCAATTAGGATTAATAAAAATCAATGTTTAGTCTATGATTATGTATGTCGAACAATGAAAAAGGAAGTCAGTAGGAGTTTCATAGTCTAATAACATCCTTATAAAAAAAAGTAACAAAAAACAATCTTTGGTATTTATTAAATGTAAGAAATATATAAAGTTCATTCTTAAAATATTAGTAACATTGATTTGCTAGTGCAATGATTAATTCAGACTTTATAAGAAGGTATAGTTGTGGTCAATGTATTAACAATGTAAAAGCTGAATCAAACTTACCATGTTGTGGTGACCTCGCTTTGAGCTGCAGAGCCAAGTCCACAGCCTTCTTCCAGTTGGACTCTTCCCGACTTTTTTCAATCTCAGTCTCATAACTTCGCACTGCATTCTTGCTTCTCGATGTCATTTTAAGACGAAGTCACAACTCGGTCGTCACAGCATCGATTTTGCATGTATCACCTCACTCGAGCATTGCAAAATCTCACAAATTGCGAGAAACCCCACAAATTGAAGGCCAAATCTGACATATGGGATATGATGACATTTTCGGGTGTGTATTACTACGATACATTCCGTTTCATTCACAAAGTATGAAAACGGTTTGTTAATGTCAGCATTTTAGTAAATTACAATTTTCTATATTGACTTCATCTTTGCAAGCTTGTATAAACTTTTTTAATTATAAATATTAACAAATTAAACTTTCATCAGATTAGTTAAAGAAATGTAAAACGATCTTACACGATAATTTTATACACTACTAGATGGCGTTACAAGTTTTTGCCACTAATTCTCACAGGAAACTTTAAATGTTCATAAAATCAAAATATATTACATTACAAGATTCTCTTTGTATAGTAGATTCCTTATAGTATATTTAAGTAATTATTTGAAGGATTACATGGTACTAATGATAGAGTTTAGTTAAAAGAGAGTCTTAGAAGAAAAAATTCCATCACGAAGATTCAATCTTGTATGATCCAATCTCTAACATAGTGAATGAAATAACTTTGAAGTGGTCTTGCCGGACAATTGAGGGAAGGATATTTAAATATAACCTGCTTTTATGTGTGTTGAAGTTGTTTGAAATAAAATAGTCGCGCCAGGAGTATATTGAATCGTTCTAGAAACAATTTATTGGTTCTAAATTCCATTTATATATAGTATTTTAAGATATTGTCGTATGCTAAGAAATTTTAGGTGAAATATAGGTTTGGCACATTTAGTATAAAAATCTAATATAAAGCATATTTGCCGGGCTATTTGATTTGCATCCTTATGGTATAAATCTAAAGTATATGTGTCTATCTGTTACGTTTTCACAGCTAGCCCGCTGGTGTAGTATTGATGTTATTAATTATAATTGAAACATTATATACAGGGCGTGACTCCTACTACAGAAATTGCCACCAAATTTCAATCATGCGCTGGGTTATTCTAAAGATTCTCTGAAAATTTCATTAAAATCGATCCACCCGTTCCGGAGTCTTTATAGGAAATAAAAACATACATTCATTTTGATGTATTAAGAAGTTGAATAAAGGGCGAGATTCATTTCTTACCGAGGTGTCGTAAAAGACGACTAAGGTAAGTTGCCCCACCGTGTGGTATCCGGCTGAGTAGAATAGATCACCCTGTAACTTACCGAGGGGTCGTATAATACGACTAAGGTAAGTTGACGTCAGGCAGGCGGTCGGTCGTAAAATTCGTAGCCAAATCAAGTGACAGCATGTTTGTAACATGTTGTGCCGACCCCACTTAGAATGGGATAAGGGCAGGAGGATGATTGACATTGCTTTGTCATATCACAAACGGGTTAGAAAACCTTTTTAATAATTCATTGAATACCTTTTCAATACAATTATCGTCACAACTGAAATAATTAAAAAAGAACCTTAACAAACTATACACCTTAACATTCTTTGTGTATACTGTCTGTCTTTTGGTGAAAAAGGTATAAAAATCCGTTTAGTGATGTTGAGTCGACCCCACTTAGAATGGGATAAGGGCAGGAGGATGATGAATGAAGGACGCCATGAGGTCAGCGACTGGTCTTCCCAAATGTCTGGTGTAATGATCCTACGACCAAAGTGTTTATTGTGCTGGTGGTGACGTAGGACGTCATCTAAACCTAGGTCTTAATGTACCGTTCTAGAAAGGTCACAGCGGCCTTGCAGTGACAGGCGGCGAGGGCTCCGCCCGGCGCCGGCACAGCGTGTCACCACTCACCACCACGCTATCATTACAAGGAAGTTGCCGCTTGTTTATTGCCTACCAGCTATTAATAGGTACCACGTTTACGCTCTTACCGATCAAGAATAGATTAGAAAATAAATAACGTTGCTTTTTACAGAAATATACAGAACTAATTTGCTACTTTGCTATATGGTTTGCTTTACTCGTCACGACAAAATCCTAATCGTAATTACGATTTTTTCGTGGACCCTATCTTCCTGATGATGCTTCGGTTTCGGGGCGAATCATCGTCGAGATTTTGGCGGTGGTTGTGTATTACTTGTGTGCATTGATGCTGGTGGAGGCGTCTTGTCCTGCATGTGTAAGTCACGTGAATTTTGCCTGCTTTATACACATTAGCTTTGCATGCATTCGCTTAACCCGCGCGGATTACAGCAAAGTAGTTCTGTTATAGTTTCTGTAATATGGAATCCCGCAAACTAATGCCTGCTTCTATAAATAACGTTGCATTTGGTTAACAGTCTCCAAGGACTGTATGGTAGGGTGAGTAGAATAGACCACCCTCATTTCTTACCGAGATGTCGTAAAAGGCGATTAAGGTAAGTTGACACACCGTGTGGCATCTAGTTAAGTAGAATAGATCACCCTGTTCTTACAGAGGGGTCGTAAAATAAGACTAAGTTAATTTGACGTCAGGCAGGCGGCCGGTCGTAAAATACGTAGCCAAATCATGTGACAGCATATTTGTAACATGATGTGCCTACCCCGTTTAGAGTGGGTTTGTCATATCACAAACGGATTAGAAAGCCTTTTTAATAATTTAATGAATACCTTTTCAATACAATTATCGTCACAACTGAAATAATTTAAAAAAAACCTTAACAAATTATACACCTTTAACATTCTCTGTGAATACTGTCTGTCTTTGGTGAAAAGGGTATAAAAATCCGTTCAGTGGTTTTGAATTGTTAGTGAACATTACTTAACTTTACTTATTATATTTTTTGTGCAGAAAAATAGTTTAAGCTAGAAGAAGTTTGAAAGACAAATATTCCTCATAAGTACCTAGCATACGGGCATGAGTTATGCAAAGTGAACGAGCATATAACTTCTTATAGTAAATGCTAGAATACATTTGTAAGCTAAGAGTCAGTGATGATATTTGTAGGCGCAATGGTTCACAATTTTCTTTACAATATACTAATTTTAAATTCTAAATAGAGAAATAGCGAAGCTCCACATAGTTAACTTATTTGTATATTTTTACTTAAATATGTTTTATAATAAATATGGTATTTATGTTTTCTGATTTAATTTAAAAAAAAAGGTATGGAGACCATACAACTCAAGTCCAGTAACTTATATTTAAGATTACATAGCTTATCATGAGACATGTAAAAATGTAGGTGTAAGAAGAACAAAAGGAATCACTTTCGCTGTAGATTCTTTTTGTTATTTAAAGTAATGCATTATTTATTCAATTACACACATTACATTACAATGTCTCGTCCAGCATTTATCAGGATTTTTCCATAGAACTGTGAAGCACATTACGAATAGTACACATATTGTTATACATCATGGGCTATACGATAAAAATAAAACTCCCTACAAACATACATATCTCTGGAATATGTCTGAGCGACTTGATATTTTTAGCTTTAAACCATCAAATCCAAATGCAAGAGAAGCTCAGCAATGGGATGATGACAAGCAGCTACAGTGTTTGCAAATAAATTTAATTATTAAAATTCTTCGGAAACGGTGACGTAGGAGCGTACCGTGCTATTTTAATTTTAAAAATCCAATCCTAAAGCCTATCTGGTGAGTACTAGGTACGTAGCGTTAATCAAATATTTACCTGCCGAAATCCTCATGAAAAAAACCAACATATAAAATAAATAACGTATCATTGATAAACTTTATAATTAAACTACTTATACGGAATTATGTAAGCAAACAATATAATAGTAACCACAAGTTTTCATAACAGTATTTTAAGTCAATTCCATCATTGCCCTAGTCATTATCAAGTCATATCACCGGCTCTTGGTCTAAAATGTATTTACGTGCAAAAACTTCAACCGCACAACTCGCGTGACTAAAGAGTTTCAATAAAAATTTCCTTTGTGTGACTTTCTATGGAAAATCCACCTCTGCATATTATTAACTGCGTATTTTCCAGTTTCATTATTCATTTAAAACGTGAAAAGAATATAAAAACATTCTTAAATCAAGTAAAAATAAAGAATTCCATAATTTAAACCACGACTTTTCGATTTACGCGAAGGTATGTACTTCGATGACGACTACACGTAAAAATAATCTTTTATGGCATAAATTAAATTAAAATTCAAAATATTAACCATATAGTACTTAACTTAGGTACTTATAGGTATTTCTGATTACTCGAGTGTATTAGGGCAAAGTCCTGATTGCTGATCGGTGAGATCGTATGACCTTTCTATCTGAGGTCCAAATCCCAGTTCCAATGACTTTCTATTAAAACTTATGTGCCTAATAGATATCTACAATTTGTCTTCGGCTTTTCGGTGAACGAAAACCTCGTGAGGAAACCTGAATCTCTTTAGAGAATTCCATGTAACCTACCAATCCGCATTAAAGCAGCTTGCTGCGCCTTAGCTCCAACCTTTGTATCCAAAAATGGACAGCGGAGCCTGGGTATACCCAACAGTGGAAAAAGATCCCGTTACTTTACTTTTTTTACCTTTTGAACCAAATAAAAAAAAACGTCTTGACACATATTTCATAAACGAAATATAAATTCACATGAGTTAATAGACTTTAATAATGCCTGTATAATTCAGTACCAAACAAAAGGCTTAAGGCTTGATATTATATTCATGTGGAACCGAGTTTATCCTCGCAATATGGCACACATTTGGTATTCAAACTACTATGAAACTCTGCCCATTGTCCCTTTTCACCGTCAAAATAAACGTATCCTGGGTAACTATGACATTTGGAAGCTTAGTTATGTTTCAAGTTATTAGTATTGCTACGAATGACTGCGAATTGGAGTAAAACAGTTTGTTCTAGTGCCTTTATTGCGTTAGGTGTTACACAGCAAGGACAGGCACGAACTACGGTACCAATTGGGCAACACAGATTTTGCGACATGGACTGCTTGTACCTGACAATGTATTCGCTACACGGACTACGCGACACTGCCGATGTTTAACGGACAGCGTGACACGGATAGCGCGACATCGACTGCGTGTCACTGACTATGTATCACAGTGTCCGCTTCACCGACTACGCGACACAGCAGGCGTTTCACAGACTGCGTGACACGAACGTCGCGACATCGACTACTTGTCACAGACTATGTATCACACTCTGCGCTACACGGACTGTGCGACACAGCAGGCGTAACACAGACTGCGTGACACGAACGTCGCGACATCGACTACTTATCACAGACTATGTATCACACTCTGCGCTACACGGACTGTGCGACACAGCAGGCGTAACACAGACTGCGTGACACGAACGTCGCGACATCCACTACTTGTCACAGACTATGTATCACACTCTGCGCTACACTAACTGTGCCACACAGCAGGCGTAACAGACTGAGTGACACGAACGTCGCGACATCGACTGCTTGTCACAGACTATGTATCACACTCTGCGCTACACTGACTGTGCCACACAGCAGGCGTAACACAGACTGCGTGACACGAACGTCATGACATCGACTGCTTGTCACAGTTTATGTATCACACTCTGTGCTACACTAACTGTGCGATACAGCAGGCGTAACACAGACTGTGTGACACAGACAGCCACATTAACACTTCAACATGATTTCTTTTCTCTTTACTCCTTCTTCGTTCTTCTTGGTCTTCTCAATATCTTTCCATTAACAAAACTGAGCTTGTGACAGTTTTAGCACGATGTATGCTATAACCAATGGTATAATACATCAACTTGTATGACTTATAATAGAGTCTTCGGTAAGAAAGAGGGTGGTCTTTCTACTCAACCGGATACCACACGATGGATTAACTTACCTTAATCTTTACTCTTTACTTTACTTCAATCTTACCCTCATTTCTTATCGAGATCTATTCTCATGTAGACTATTAAATAGAGCGAGAGAAGTTTAAGGAAACAGGTATTCTCACGTTAGCTTCACAGTATATTTTTAGCAATTTGATTTTTGTGCATAAAAATATACATAATTATAAAAAGATTGGCGATGTATATAATAGACAAAGTAGGAACCGACATAAGCTTGCGGCTCCTGCTTTGCGCCTTGTAAAAGTACGTAAGTCGTTTGTGGGTTTGGGTATAAGATTCTATAACAAAATTCCACAATCAATTTTAACTTTGCCATTACAGCAATTTAAAAATACTGTTAAAAAGAGGCTGATACAGAAAGCCTATTATACCGTGGAGGCTTACATTGATGATAAGAATGCGTGGATATAGCTGCTCTTTGACCTAGTGCAGGATAGCTATGACAAAATGTAATTAGTATTAAGAATCTTCTTTTTTAAAAGAGCTCCACCGAGTTTCTTGCTGGCTCTTCTCGGTAGGACGGCTTTCCGAACCAGCAGTAAAGTTGACGATTCAAAAGCACTTGTTTACAAGTTTACTTGAATATAGAATATTTTGAAATATATATTTGTTATTCATCGCGTCAAATCATTGAACTTATCCGGTTCTACTGTACACCGTACTTACCAAGAAACTCAATAAATAACTTAAATGATAGGTTAAATTGAAATAATACCTTATTATTTACCATGATTAAATAAGAATTTGCGTTTTTCATTAAATTTGACACTGTGACCTAGCATTGTATATAAATGGCGGAAGGGTTAAACTCATATAGAGTTTAATTTCGAATTACCCCCCTGTGAGCGTGGGCCCAACGTTAGGAAGCACTGTTTTAATTGATTGAACCGCCCTAACTGAAAACTAAAAGCCAGGCGTTATCGGAACGCAATCAATGAAGCAGGTGCATGAATCGGCGCATATGCGCCATGCGTGTGGCGACTGGCGGGGATGAATGACGCACTCGGTCAATGTCAGGTCAGCCCCTCCCCTGTCCCCGACACAGCCTCCCCTCCCCCTAGGTTGAACCGAGCTTTCCAATCTGTTACCTGCAGGTCTACCATGAACTCTTATTGCGACTCAATTGAAGACGTAAACGACGACCGCGAACCGCTTTCTTTTCGTACCATGAAGTGTGAATTGCATTGGGGTCGTAATGTTTGAAAAGGATAACGATATATGAACTATAGATAACTCTGTCTCTTATACTCACATGTTCTTAGGACGAATTCCGAACGCTCATTCGGCAACGACTTGAAGTGTGCGTCTTTAAGACATCATGGTATGATAAAGCAAAACAATTTCGTTTACGTCTTCGATTGAGTCGCAATAAGAGTTCATGGTAGGCCTGCTGCAAATTAACCATCAGTATTGACGCGGAAATTATTTAATCAAATCGAATTCAAATCATTTGCTGAGCGTATCTTTTGCGCAGCATCTCTCGGTAGACCTTGCCTGAGTTAGAATAATATTTACTGTGGACTTTACTACTAATATGGTACTAAAAGCATTTACTAGTTAGTAAGTGTTCCTAGTACCACGCCTTATACCGTTATTGTATTTTTAATTTGATAATTTGACTGGCACGTTGGCGCAGCTGGCAGTAACTCTGCCTTCAGCTCGACGCGTCGTTGGTTCGATTCCTGCCAAGCGTCAACATTTATGGGTTTTTCGATTCTGGGCGTATGTATATATGTATTTAAGTATGTATTAAAAATATTTATGTATATATTTACCAGGTGGGTGTCGTGTGGTATCCGGATGAACAGAATGGAGCATCCTTATTTCTCACCAAGGAGTCATAAAAGGCGACTAAGGTAAGTTGACGTCAGGCGGTGAGTTGTAAAATACCTGGTCAAATCACATCACAAGGATAGAAGAATGATGATGATGATATTACCAATTGTCTGTCCCACAAGTATTAAATTACTTTTGGGACCGACGACCGTGTGTCCCATATAAAAATAAATTTATTTTGGCGACCCAATTAAATTGTTTTATTTGGGTCTAAATTTTCATATAGCTCACTTTGTAAGCATTTGTCGCAGTCGTGTATTGGTCTTGCCATCGTTAGTTATAATATAATAAGGTCGACTTACCTTAGTCGCCTTTTACGACACCTCGGTAAGAAATGAGGGTGGTCTATTCTACTCAGCCGGATACCACACGGCGGTTCGACTAACCTTATTCGCCTTTTACAACATCTCGGTAAGAAATGAGGGTGGTCTATTCTACTCAGCCGGATACCACACGGCGGGTCGACTTACCTTAGTCACCTTTTATGTCACCTCGGTAAGAAATGAGGGTAGTCTATTCTGCTCAGCCGGATACCACACGGTAGGTCGACTTACCTTAGTCGCCTTTTACGACACCTCGGTAAGAAATGAGGGTGTTCTATTCTACTCAGCCGGATACCACACGGTGGGTCGACTTACCTTAGTCGCCTTTTACGACACCTCGGTAAGAAATGAGGGTTGTCTATTCTACTCAGCCGGATATCACACGGCATCCTTTATAAGAGGTATAAATCGCCAAATATTTTCTAGAAAACATACGTTTTACGTATGTTCGTATAATCCCATTATAGTAGTCTGTTTTAGTAAACTGTAAGACCTTCGAACTCAATGTCAACTCTTTAAAGCCGACTTTTCGTTGTAAGTGTGAAGTAATCCATTAATCCGGAGCCACGTGACACAAATAAACACGCTTTGTTTGTAAAATATAGAGCTTCTTCCTGCGACTTCGTTCGTCTGAAATTCATACATAAGGATAAATAATTTTGATGGTTTTTTACAAGTCCGATATAGTCCTCCAAAACGCGTCGTTTTAAGCCGAGGTCCGGCCTCACAGGAGACCCTTAAGGCGACGCTCCCAGGATGTTGCGAGCCTCGCTCAAGACTCGCTCTCCAGGTTCTCACAACCAACGATGCTTCTGCGCTCGCCCGCCCTCCCGGTGACGCTGTCAAAGCCTTCAAGGCTAACAGCATTAGTTAGTGTCCGAAAAAAATGATGGTTTTTTAACTCTTAAATTAACGTCAACAAAATGACATATACACCATTAACCTAATACATGTAAAACATAGAAAAATTGGGATCCAAGTAAACCCTTTGACCGCTACAGCGTGAGATCTTTCACGAAGGTACGACGAAAGCCATCTAAGTAAATCACCATGTACACCCATATATTCTAAACATAATAACATGTTATCTCTAAATTATTAGTGAATCTACGAATAAAGAAAAAATGATCATAATCGCTTTTTCTTTTTTTATGCCATTTTAATTTTTTTATGAACTAACTCGATAAGAGGTTGGGAATACCAACTACAATATACACACCAACTCATACACTATACGCTGCATCTGGTATTTATTAGTATTCGCATTGAATTTTCCATATTAATTTACATTTTCAAGCTAACTCTTATTAATGGGTTCTAAGACCATCTAAACAAGACGCTGTCATCTAACATGCAAATCCTAGTTAAGTTGGAGATGTGAGCCGCCTGGAAAATGAATGATTTACTTTGAGACCGCAAGATAAGACCTAAGATTATACGTAAACATTATACAAATTATAATGTTGGAAGTGTTTATCTGTTCATTTAAAATCTAAAATATTACTTTACTTAAAAGTAAAGTAATATTCGGACTCCCTTTTATATGAGTATTACACTACACTAAATCAACTTTAATAAAACAGGTGTGATAAGGAAAGGCGATAAGGGAAAGGGTTACTATTTAGAGTATCAGAAAGTTTTATAAATGTATTAGCCATGCTAGCGGCTTCGCCCGCGTGTAAATCTGCGTGTCACAAATTTTTTCTAGAATTCAAATTTTAAACATAAAAGTAGTTATTATGAGTTAACCATAAGAGATAGAGACATGCTGTCGCGGACTTTTTTGTAGTAGTTTTATAGATCTACAATTCTCTAGTACATTACTTTAGCATATTTCTGCTGGTTTACGCAGCGCACGCGACTAAAGCTCCCAGCAAGCAAATATTTTAAGAACACGCGACCTCTTCGACACAATTTACATAATATCGATATGTACTACTTACCTAAACCATCCGCAAGTATTGCACTCTCTTTTGGTGAACACCGTACAAAAATCTGTTCAGTAGATTTTGAGAAAATCGATTACATACAGAAAGACAGCTTTTTGTGACTTTGTTTTATAATTAGTATAGATAAAGCTTTAATGTACTTAACAATGTTTTATTGAAGTGACGGTTAAGAGAACATCTTCCTTTTTTGTTGATGTGAGATCGGATAGAAAATCGTGATTGATTATTGGAATAACAAAAAATATGCTTGAAACAAGGTATGATGTTTGAGTTTGCTTGTATTGTATGAGTTTAACACAGGCTCAAACACGCGCTAAAAATATGTCAAAACACGTCCACTCTCGTTCGCAGCTCTGGTGCTACTGACGTGGTGCGTTAGAGATAGTGTATTGATATATGGTGATTGATGTATCATATGTTTTTATCTGTATACTACCTAAGCCGGCGAACTTCGTACCGTCTAACAGTCAATTCTTTAAATTTTTTTAGTACTTATTCTACTTTTTTTATACTTGGTCGATTTTTTAAATTTTTTAAACTTATTCTACTATTCGGGATACCGGGTCAGCTCGTAAGTTCAAAAAAAAGAAAAAAAAGTGTTGTTTTTAGACTTTTTGAGCAATTTTTTAAATTTTTCTCTCCGTAACAACCATCCTCGTATTTTAAGGTGAACTGAATTCGCCAATTCTTTCTTTATAATATTATAAAAAAGGAATTAGCGAGTTCAGTTCACCTGCTCTCGAGAATTGCGCTCAGCAACACATTCAGCGATTTATTTTTATGTTATATATATGGATAGAAATTGAAAGTAATAATCACACTAAACCCTATAGATTTTGATTTAATAAAAGGGAATCCCCAAGAAAGAAAAGTGAAACCAAGGATACTCTTTGTCTTCCGTTATTAGCCTTCAGCTATTCAAATTCTCATATAACGTCCATCACATACTACTTATTTTTCTCGAGCGAGACTATATTAAAGGTATGACAAGACAACAAGCACTCTCGTCTAACATAAAAACAGTGGCATCAACACAAAAATTTTATATTCTGAACAAAACTGTTTGTAATGTGTAG
The DNA here is from genome assembly GCA_947086505.1 of Morpho deidamia. Taxonomy (NCBI): domain Eukaryota; kingdom Metazoa; phylum Arthropoda; class Insecta; order Lepidoptera; family Nymphalidae; genus Morpho; species Morpho deidamia. Next base: position 17,589,536 of record CAMTZC010000017.1, on the reverse strand, counting down.
ACAGAAAAAGTTGAAGCACTCTTAAAGAACAAAGACTTAAGCGCCTATTCGCTTGTCCCGTACTGAGCAAACTTAAACAGGGCTACCTACTAACACAGTTCATTTTAATTTTATCACAAGTCAAAAGTAATAATAAGATTATTTTGCTATAATCCGCGATACAGTAAATAGAAAATATATATAGTGTTAAATGTATAGTGGACTATCCGTATTTTCATACCCGATACGTGCAGGATTCGTAAAAACACATGCACAAACCTCCACCACTTCCACCACAATACACAAGCACTACACACGTTCACAAACTCAACAATCGTACCACAACCGAAGCATCATCAGAAGATAGATTCCACGACAAAATTGTGGAACCTCGACGAATCCTGCATGTATCGGGTATGAAAATACTGATAGTCCACTATACATTTAACACTATATATATTTTCTATTTACTGTATCGCGGATTATAGCAAAATAATCTTATTATTACTTTTGACTTGTGATAAAATTAAAATGAACTGTGTTAGTAGGTAGCCCTGTTTAAGTTTGCTCAGTACGGGACAAGCGAATAGGCGCTTAAGTCTTTGTTCTTTAAGAGTGCTTCAACTTTTTCTGTCTACACATTACAAACAGTTTTGTTCAGAATATAAAATTTTTGTGTTGATGCCACTGTTTTTATGTTAGACGAGAGTGCTTGTTGTCTTGTCATACCTTTAATATAGTCTCGCTCGAGAAAAATAAGTAGTATGTGATGGACGTTATATGAGAATTTGAATAGCTGAAGGCTAATAACGGAAGACAAAGAGTATCCTTGGTTTCACTTTTCTTTCTTGGGGATTCCCTTTTATTAAATCAAAATCTATAGGGTTTAGTGTGATTATTACTTTCAATTTCTATCCATATATATAACATAAAAATAAATCGCTGAATGTGTTGCTGAGCGCAATTCTCGAGAGCAGGTGAACTGAACTCGCTAATTCCTTTTTTATAATATTATAAAGAAAGAATTGGCGAATTCAGTTCACCTTAAAATACGAGGATGGTTGTTACGGAGAGAAAAATTTAAAAAATTGCTCAAAAAGTCTAAAAACAACACTTTTTTTTCTTTTTTTTGAACTTACGAGCTGACCCGGTATCCCGAATAGTAGAATAAGTTTAAAAAATTTAAAAAATCGACCAAGTATAAAAAAAGTAGAATAAGTACTAAAAAAATTTAAAGAATTGACTGTTAGACGGTACGAAGTTCGCCGGCTTAGGTAGTATACAGATAAAAACATATGATACATCAATCACCATATATCAATACACTATCTCTAACGCACCACGTCAGTAGCACCAGAGCTGCGAACGAGAGTGGACGTGTTTTGACATATTTTTAGCGCGTGTTTGAGCCTGTGTTAAACTCATACAATACAAGCAAACTCAAACATCATACCTTGTTTCAAGCATATTTTTTGTTATTCCAATAATCAATCACGATTTTCTATCCGATCTCACATCAACAAAAAAGGAAGATGTTCTCTTAACCGTCACTTCAATAAAACATTGTTAAGTACATTAAAGCTTTATCTATACTAATTATAAAACAAAGTCACAAAAAGCTGTCTTTCTGTATGTAATCGATTTTCTCAAAATCTACTGAACAGATTTTTGTACGGTGTTCACCAAAAGAGAGTGCAATACTTGCGGATGGTTTAGGTAAGTAGTACATATCGATATTATGTAAATTGTGTCGAAGAGGTCGCGTGTTCTTAAAATATTTGCTTGCTGGGAGCTTTAGTCGCGTGCGCTGCGTAAACCAGCAGAAATATGCTAAAGTAATGTACTAGAGAATTGTAGATCTATAAAACTACTACAAAAAAGTCCGCGACAGCATGTCTCTATCTCTTATGGTTAACTCATAATAACTACTTTTATGTTTAAAATTTGAATTCTAGAAAAAATTTGTGACACGCAGATTTACACGCGGGCGAAGCCGCTAGCATGGCTAATACATTTATAAAACTTTCTGATACTCTAAATAGTAACCCTTTCCCTTATCGCCTTTCCTTATCACACCTGTTTTATTAAAGTTGATTTAGTGTAGTGTAATACTCATATAAAAGGGAGTCCGAATATTACTTTACTTTTAAGTAAAGTAATATTTTAGATTTTAAATGAACAGATAAACACTTCCAACATTATAATTTGTATAATGTTTACGTATAATCTTAGGTCTTATCTTGCGGTCTCAAAGTAAATCATTCATTTTCCAGGCGGCTCACATCTCCAACTTAACTAGGATTTGCATGTTAGATGACAGCGTCTTGTTTAGATGGTCTTAGAACCCATTAATAAGAGTTAGCTTGAAAATGTAAATTAATATGGAAAATTCAATGCGAATACTAATAAATACCAGATGCAGCGTATAGTGTATGAGTTGGTGTGTATATTGTAGTTGGTATTCCCAACCTCTTATCGAGTTAGTTCATAAAAAAATTAAAATGGCATAAAAAAAGAAAAAGCGATTATGATCATTTTTTCTTTATTCGTAGATTCACTAATAATTTAGAGATAACATGTTATTATGTTTAGAATATATGGGTGTACATGGTGATTTACTTAGATGGCTTTCGTCGTACCTTCGTGAAAGATCTCACGCTGTAGCGGTCAAAGGGTTTACTTGGATCCCAATTTTTCTATGTTTTACATGTATTAGGTTAATGGTGTATATGTCATTTTGTTGACGTTAATTTAAGAGTTAAAAAACCATCATTTTTTTCGGACACTAACTAATGCTGTTAGCCTTGAAGGCTTTGACAGCGTCACCGGGAGGGCGGGCGAGCGCAGAAGCATCGTTGGTTGTGAGAACCTGGAGAGCGAGTCTTGAGCGAGGCTCGCAACATCCTGGGAGCGTCGCCTTAAGGGTCTCCTGTGAGGCCGGACCTCGGCTTAAAACGACGCGTTTTGGAGGACTATATCGGACTTGTAAAAAACCATCAAAATTATTTATCCTTATGTATGAATTTCAGACGAACGAAGTCGCAGGAAGAAGCTCTATATTTTACAAACAAAGCGTGTTTATTTGTGTCACGTGGCTCCGGATTAATGGATTACTTCACACTTACAACGAAAAGTCGGCTTTAAAGAGTTGACATTGAGTTCGAAGGTCTTACAGTTTATTAAAACAGACTACTATAATGGGATTATACGTAAAAAAAGTATTAAACGTATGTTTTCTAGAAAATATTTGGCGATTTATACCTCTTATAAAGGATGCCGTGTGATATCCGGCTGAGTAGAATAGACAACTCGGAAAGCTCGGTTCAACCTAGGGGGAGGGGAGGCTGTGTCGGGGACAGGGGAGGGGCTGACCTGACATTGACCGAGTGCGTCATTCATCCCCGCCAGTCGCCACACGCATGGCGCATATGCGCCGATTCATGCACCTGCTTCATTGATTGCGTTCCGATAACGCCTGGCTTTTAGTTTTCAGTTAGGGCGGTTCAATCAATTAAAACAGTGCTTCCTAACGTTGGGCCCACGCTCACAGGGGGGCAATTCGAAATTAGACTCGATATGAGTTTAACCCTTCCGCCATTTAAATGCAATGCTAGATCACAGTGACAAATTTAATGAAAAACGCAAATTCTTATTTAATCATGGTAAATAATAAGGTATTATTTTAATTTAACCTATCATTTAAGTTATTTATTGAGTTTCTTGGTAAGTACGGTGTGCAGTAGAACCGGATAAGTTCAATGATTTGACGCGATGAATAACAAATATTTAATAGTCTACATGAGAATAGATCTCAGTAAGAAATGAGGGTAAGATTAAAGTAAAGTAAAGAGTAAAGATTAAGGTAAGTTAACCCATCGTGTGGTATCCGGTTGAGTAGAAAGACCACCCTCTTTCTTACCGAGGACTCTATTATAAGTCATTTGATGTATTATACCATTGGTTATAGCATACATCGTGCTAAAACTGTCACAAGCTCAGTTTTGTTAATGGAAAGATATTGAGAAGACCGAAGAAGGAGAAAAGAGAAAAGAAATTATGTTGAAGTTTTAGTGTGGCTCAGTCAGGGACATAATTTCAGTGACAAGCAGTCGATGTCGCGATGTTCGTGTCACGCAGTCTGTGTTACGCCTGCTGTGTCGCACAGTCCGTGTAGCGCAGAGTGTGATACATAGTCTGTGACAAGTAGTCGATGTCGCGACGTTCGTGTCACGCAGTCTGTGTTACGCCTGCTGTGTCGCGTAGTCGTTGAAGCGGAGACTGTGATACATAGTCAGTGACACGCAGTCGATGTCGCGCCATCCGTGTCACGCTGTCCGTTAAACATCGGCAGTGTCGCGTAGTCCGTGTAGCGAAGACTGCGATACATAGTCAGGTACAAGCAGTCCATGTCGCAAAATCTGTGTTGCCCAATTGGTACCGTAATTCGTGCCTGTCCTTGCTGTGTACCTTACGCAATAAAGGCACTAGAACAAACTGTTTTACTCCAATTCGCAGTCATTCGTAGCAATACTAATAACTTGAAACATAAGCAGGCTTCCAAATGTCATAGTTACCCAGGATACGTTTATTTTGACGGTGAAAAGGGACAATGGGCAGAGTTTCATAGTAGTTTGAATACCAAATGTGTGCCATATTGCGAGGATAAACTCGGTTCCACATGAATATAATATCAAGCCTTAAGCCTATTGTTTGGTACTGAATTATACAGGCATTATTAAATCTACTAACTCATGTGAATTTATATTTCGTTTATGAAATATGTGTCAAGAAGTTTTTTGTGATTTGGTTCAAAAGGTAAAAAAAGTAAAGTAACGGGATCTTCTTCCACTGTTGGGTATACCCAGGCTCCGCTGTCCATTTTTGGATACAAAGGTTGGAGCTAGGGCGCAGCAAGCTGCTTTAATGCGGATTGGTAGGTTACATGGAATTCTCTAAAGAGATTCAGGTTTCCTCACGAGGTTTTCGTTCACCGAAAAGTCGAAGACAAATTGTAGATATCTATTAGGCACATAAGTTTTTATAGAAAGTCATTGGAACTGGGATTTGGACCTCAGATAGAAAGGTCATACGATCTCACCGATCAGCAATCAGGGCTTTACCCTAATACACTCGAGTAATCAGAAATACCTATAAGTACCTAAGTTAAGTACTATATGGTTAATATTTTGAATTTTAATTTAATTTATGCCATAAAAGATTATTTTTACGTGTAGTCGTCATCGAAGTACATAGTTTCGCGTAAATCGAAAAGTCGTGGTTTAAATTATGGAATTCTTTATTTTTACTTGATTTAAGAATGTTTTTATATTCTTTTCACGTTTTAAATGAATAATGAAACTGGAAAATACGCAGTTAATAATATGCAGAGGTGGATTTTCCATAGAAAGTCACACAAAGGAAATTTTTATTGAAACTCTTTAGTCACGCGAGTTGTGCGGTTGAAGTTTTTGCACGTAAATACATTTTAGACCAAGAGCCGGTGATATGACTTGATAATGACTAGGGCAATGATGGAATTGACTTAAAATACTGTTATGAAAACTTGTGGTTACTATTATATTGTTTGCTTACATAATTCCATATAAGTAGTTTAATTATAAAGTTTATCAATGATACGTTATTTATTTTATATGTTGGTTTTTTGCATGAGGATTTCGGTAGGTAAATATTTGATTAACGCTACGTACCTAGTACTCACCAGATAGGCTTTAGGATTGGATTTTTAAAATTAAAATAGCACGGTACGCTCCTACGTCACCGTTTCCGAAGAATTTTAATAATTAAATTTACTTGCAAACACTGTAGCTGCTTGTCATCATCCCATTGCTGATCTTCTCTTGCATTTGGATTTGATGATTTAAAGCTAAAAATATCAAGTCGCTCAGACATATTCCAGAGATATGTATGTTTGTAGAGAGTTTTATTTTTATCGTATAGCCCATGATGTATTACAATATGTGTACTATTCATAATGTGCTTCACAGTTCTATGGAAAAATCCTGATAAATGCTGGACGAGGCATTGTAATGTAATGTGTGTAATTGAATAAATAATGCATTACTTTAAATAACAAAAAAATTCACAAACTCAACAATCGTACCACAACCGAAGCATCATCAGAAGATAGATTCCACGACAAAATTGTGGAACCTCGACGAATCCTGCATGTATCGGGTATGAAAATACTGATAGTCCACTATACATTTAACACTATATATATTTTCTATTTACTGTATCGCGGATTATATCAAAATAATTTTATTATTACTTTTGTATTATGGATCTCCGCAAAGTAACGCCTAATTCTATAAATTTATCACAAGTTATATTACTACTTCGTGCGCGTCAAATTTTATATTAGAAGGCAAATAAAAAAACTTTTCACCAAATTTCATGTCTCTACTGCTAACCGTAGAGGAGTTCTGGAGCTGATCCTGGCAGCAGAATCACGTCATGCTTATTATATACATACATTGTCGTCAGGACTGGACCAGTCTGTAAAATTTCGGGAAGAAGTGAAGTGACGGAGAAGACCCCAGGAAGTGAGTTAAATTTAACTTGTAAGATTTCACCTTCACATATATAAAATTTTGAACTGTATTTTTATTTAGTTCGCAAAACGTGAATTTTCATCCTGTATGATAGCTAGATAATAGAAGGACAGACAGACAAAATTTCGCATTTATGATACCACATGGTATGGATTTTCAAGTGAATAGTGGAGTCATTTAATTTCGTATGGTCAGTAAACAAACGCTTTTGAATCTTCAACTCTGCTGCTGTTTCGGAAAGGTGTTCCTACCGAGAAAAGCCAGCAATAAACTCGGCGGTTGCTCTTTTGAAAATAATACTTATTACTAGTTAAATTTAGTCAACACTATCTTGTCCAGCAGTAGCTATAACCTCTCATTCTTATAATCTAAGTAAACTTGCATGGTATTGTAGGCTTTCTGTATTAATCTCTTTTTAACAGTGTTTTTAAACTTCTTTAATAAGTAAGCAAAGTAGTAAAGTATAATGGTTTCTTTAATGACAAAGCTAAAATTGATTGCAGAATAAAATATTATTGTAGAATCTTATACTCAAACGCACAAACGACTTATAGTACCCAAAAATAAATAATGCACATCGAGGCTTAGAGGCGAAACAGCCGGCCAGTTCGGTTTCGTAGAGCGCTGTCTCTGTCACTCAGATAATATGTGACGTTTCGCACGGGTTCGTCAGTCTGTGCGACAGGGACAATGCTCTATGAAGCAGAATCTAGCCGAATTCTCTTTCTAAGCCTCGATGTGCATTTATTTATTGCCGCGTACTATACGTGCTTTCGCAAGGCGCCAAGCAGGAACCGCTAGTTTATGTCGGTTCCTACTTTGTATATTATATAAATCGCCAATTTGTCATAACTACGTATATTTTTATGGCAAAAATTTAATGGCAAATAATAAACAATCGTGCTCAGGACGTAGGCTCCACGACAGAACCTCACAGAAGTGTATAAAGTAAGTAAAAGTAAAGTAACAGCCTGTTATTATGCCCACTGCTGGGCTAAGGTCTCCTCTCTCCGTTTTTGGAGAGAAGGATTGGAGCTAAAAACTACCAGGCTGCTCCAATGCGGATTGGTAGGTTACACATATCCCTAGAGAATTCTCTAGAGATATGCAGATTTCCTCACGATGTTTTCCTTCACCGAAAAGCGTGTGATAAATTGCAATTGTCAATAAAACACATAAGTTTTAATAGAAAAACTCATTGGTGCCTGCCCGGGGTTTGAACCTATGTCGTCTCTAGAGAGTCGCACGGTCTCACCACTAGGCTATCACAGCAGAAGTGTATAATCTATACTTATTATTAAACAAAGCCAAAAAGCTGTCTGTCTGTATGTACTCTCAAAATCTACTGAAAGGATTTTTGTACGGTTCTCGCCAAAAGATGCAATACTTCCGGATGGTTCGGTTAAATAGTATATATCGGTATAATGGATATTGTGTTGAAGAGATCGCGCAGCTGTTAAAACACTTGCTTGCCGGGAGCTTTAGTCGCGTGCGCTGGGTAAACCAGCTAAGACACGCTAAAGTAAGTAGAAAGACAGCATGTCTCTCTCACGGTTAACTCACAATAACTACTTTTATACCCAAAGTTTGGATAATTAGGGAAAAGTTTCGTAAATCACTGAATTTCACGCGAGCGAAGCCGTTGTTGGCACAGCTAGTATACAATATGGCAGCCCTGTCACTAGATGCGCACCGTGCAGGTGGGTGCGGCCGTATTGACCGAGCCGGGGCGGCCTTGGCCCGCTGCAGTGCCGGCCGCCGCGCCGTGCTCTCAAACAAATTATTTATAATACTTCCGAGCGACTTTAATATTCCTTTGTGCAGTTAACGTGTTGTACACGAAGCGAGAGATGCAGTTTGTTTGTTAGACATACTAGAAATAGACTGCAACAATTAACGTCAATTCTGCGCAACTTACGTTATACTTCCATATTAATCGCTGTGTGATAAGCATATGAAAATCTGTTCAGAACCTATAACGATTATGAGAATGAAGAACACGTTTTATGTCTAAAAAAATAATTTATAGAAGCAGGCGTTACTTTGCGGAATTCCATATTACAAGCAATATAACAGAACTAACTACTTTGCTATAATCCGCACGGGTTAAGTGAATGCATGCAAAGCCAATGTGTATGAAGCAGGCAAAATCTACGTACCTTATACATGCAGGACAAGCCACCGCATGCACCCAAAGGCGCAATTCACCAGCAACAACGGACACAAAAGCACACACACGCACCACCACAATCTCGACGATCGTTTCGCCCCGAAACCGAAGCATCATCAGGAAGATAGGCTCCACGACAAAAATCGTAATGTAATGCATTACGATTTTGCATGTGGTGGCTTGTCCTGCATGTATAAGGTGCGTAGATTTTGCCTGCTTCATACACATTGGCTTTGCATGCATTCACTTAACCCGTGCGGATTATACCAAAGTAGTTAGTTCTGTTATATTGCTTCTAAAAAAATATTCGATTGACCGCTGATTTTCGTGCTGGTTCATTTCAGTAAGAACGTCTTTCGGAGCCAGTGGTACCTTTATTGTAATATAACGATTAAAAATTGCTTGTAAATGTTAATTTAAAGACATAATTATTTCAATATTGAGTTTTTGTCTAATACAAAAGTAATAACCGAGATATACAGAGGTGTCGTAAGCGGCGACTAAAGTAAGTGCCGTTTGGTATACGGCTGCGTAGAATAGACCACCCTCATTTCTTACCGAGGTGTCGTAAAAGGCGACTACGGTAAGTTGGCGTCAGGCAGGCGGTCGGTCGTAAAATACGTAGCCAAAGCATATGACAACATATTTGTAACATGTGCTGACCCCACTTAGAGTGGGATAAAGGCAAGAGAATGATGAATGATGATGATGACAAAAGTAATAATAAAAATTATTTTGCTATAATCCGCGATAATGCCTTGTTTATCAATTTAAAGACATAAGATTTAGTGTTTGTCAAATATTAAGCCAAGAAATGCATCATTTTTTGGTTGCCTTGTCTATCCGTATAGAGAGAGAATGTTTAGTATGTTTTTTAGTATTTTATATTCTAAGCCGTTGTACATCATTACTGCAGTTGCGTTAACTTACTTTTTATTGAATTAAGACTGACTCTAAGAAATATAAAACGCAAATGTGAAAGCAAAAAGTTAACAATCTAGGTGTTGCTGTGCTAAAAGTCCGCAACACCGTTCCGAGTCGTGTACGATAACATCGGGAAAGTCTGAAAATTGTTCGCGCCATCTCCCCCCGAGCCGCACCCCACCCCCCCCTCGGATGTCGTAAAGTTGACGTTATTTTATGTCTCTCTTTCCTTTACTTAGCTGCAAAAACTATTGTGATGTACACTGCCAACATAGAAATATCGATGTACCTTTTAAAGATTTTTTCGGGGTATCTATATATTTTTTGTTCTGTGACATCATCAATCATGTGACTACATGAGTGTTATATATGAATGTGACTCATCATCCTCCTACCCTTATCCCATCAGACATGGGGTCAGCACAACATGTTGAAAACATGTTGTACTGACCCCACTGACCCCACAGCATGTTGAAAACATGTTGTCACATCATTTGGCTACGTGTTTTACGGCTGGCCGTCTGCCTGACGTCAACTTACCTTAGTCGTATTTTACGACATCTCGGTAAGAAAGAGGGTGGTCTATTCTACTCAACCGGATACTAAAAAGATGGTTTGAAGTATTACACAGAGTATACAAGGAGTACCGCCGGAGTTGAGAGAAAATGGAAGAGAAAAAGATGTTCTGCCAACCAAACTTAAGGGCAGGAGAATAGGTTCTTTTAGGTTTCTTTTTTCATGGGTGGAATAGTCCAGTATTGGAGCTGACCACCCGTCCTGTACCGGCAGGCGTCCCCAAAAAAAAATTAGAAAATTAATTAGGTTTCTTTTAAGTAAAACTAATTTAGAATAGAAATTGTAAAAGAAATTTCAGAAAATGAAAATCTTAGAAGAGTTTTTGGAAAAGAGGAAAATGGAAAAAATAATTTATTTATTTATTTATTTATTTATCAAAAACTTCACCCACAAGACCTTACAGTGACCCAATTCGTCTTGTGGGAACAAAAATATACATTTTACAAAAAACTCATCAAAAACAAACCAAAAAATAATAATAATAATAATAATAAGAAAAGTAAACATGCAATACCATATCTAATAAGCGATACATAAAATAAACAAAAGAAAAAACTAATACTAATAAATGTATTAGGTTTCCTCACTCTGTACACTAAATTTAACTAATTTTATAAGTTGAAGCGGTGGAGTGTGAAATACATCCAAGACCGAGTTCTCCTTAACCAAATCGTTAAGCAAGCGCAGCGCACGAACAAGCGGAGCTTGTTTGCCCAACTCTGTCCTGCATTGCGGTAACGCGAACAGAGTGCGGCGACGTGCAGCTACATACCCGTCCGGCACGTGCAGATTTATTGATGCCAATACTACTGAATTACACCTTCTGCCTTGAATGACGTTTATCACGTATAACAGCAATGTTATAGCACGCCTAAATTCAAGCGTGTCATATCCTGTCATACCCAGCAAGAATTGACTGGGATATATTGTAGGATATCCGACACAATATCCATACTGCTTTCTATACAGCCATCGTAAAAATTTCTTTTGAATTTTTTCAACCATGTCTATATATTTTGATTCATATGGGTTCCAGATGAGTGCATTGTTTTCCAATTTACTTCGCACAAAAGCGTTGTAGAGTAACTTTATAGCTATTACCGAATTAAAAGTTTGCGCTTGCCGCAATACGAAACCTAGAGTTTTATATGCTTTAACACAAATATTTTTTATGTGTGTACGGAATGTCACATCTTCAGACATTTCTGTTCCCAAATCTTTAATTGCTGCTACACGTGATAACGCTACTCCATTAATTTGATAATTCATTATGATAGGTGTTTTTTTACGAGTATATGTTATGACAGAGCATTTCTGATCATTGAAAAACAACTTATTTTGGCCACACCATTGTAAAACATTATCAATATCACTCTGAAAAATACAGGCTTCGGAAAAACTTTGAATGGCAAAGAAAAGCTTTAAATCATCCGCAAACAGGAGACAACTCGCCTGGGTGACTACCTTTGGCAAATCATTGATCATTATTAAGAATTCCAGTGGACCTAAATTGCTTCCCTGACTTATTCCAGAATAAGTAAAGTAGGGATCCGATCGGTATCCCTCATGCTGCACATACTGTCTTCGATCTCGAAGATATGAGGCGAAAAACTTAAGTAATAAAGGAGTAAATCCCACAGAAGCAAATTTACTCAGAAGCACGTCGTTATCGACGGTGTCAAAGGCCTTTTGGAAATCAAAATATGCAGCATCAACCTGCGAACCAGAATCTACAGCTCTCGTAACATACATCCAGAATGAAAGCAAATTAGTACTGGTCGAGCGACCTCCCCTAAATCCGTGCTGAGATTCAGAAAGTTGGTGCTCAAACTGTTTTCTTATTCGATACTCTAAGATAGATTCAAACAGTTTGCCAAAGGTAGACAATACAGCAATAGGCCTAAAATCACTTATATCAGAACTAGAGCTCTTTTTTGGTACAGGAACTACTCGAGAGATTTTCCAAGTATCTGGATAGAACGAATTAATATAACATAAATTGAAAATATGATTCAAAGGTAACAAAAATACGCTACTACAGTCCTTTACTACATATGCCGGAATACCATCTGGGCCAGACGAACGTTTCGGCTTAAGCCTGTTTAGAGCTCTTTTTATGTCTACTGTCGATATTAAGTCTATATGTATACGCTCACTACCCCCGTTACAAGTTTCTAAAGCTTCCTCAACACATAACCGCGGTGGTACCTGCGCATACACCGAGCTAAAATACTTTGCGAATGCATTTGCGCACTGATCTTGTGGCACTAGTACACCATTTTTTGTAATTTTTTTCTTAATAATACTTCTTTTTGTAGCTATATAATTCCTTAAGAATAAACTTGGTTCTCGTTGTATATTGCTCTCCATTTTAGTTTTATATATTTCAAAATCAGAGTTGATACTTAATTTAACCATGGATCTATAATCAGAGAATAACTTTAAATATTTTTTATCTTTCGTAGATTTATACAATTTATGATATCGCGCTTTTAAAAATATATGTTGCTTAGTAAGACCGGAGTACCAAACAGGATATATATACCTTGATTCCCGTGTCATGTGTTTTGCCTTGCGTGGAACACAATCAACTAAACATGATTCGAGAATTGAATAAAAAAGTTCTATGGCTCTATTAGGATCTAAAATTTCATATAAAGGAGACCAATCGACTTCAAATAACTTATTATATAACAACGAAAAATTCGCTTTTTTGAAATTCCATTCTAATTCTGTGCTAGATTGCGAAAACAATGTTTTTTGATCAGTAAATGAACACTCAAAACATATCTCGATTGGAGGGTGATAAGAATCAGGAGGAACAAGCGATTCCTCGGATCTGCACACAGTGACTTGACTCATCGATTCGGTAACGAGAACGAGGTCTAATAGATGGCCGCTTTCGTTGTATATTTCATTAATTTGTTTCAGTTCACAAAAAGATAATAAAAATTGAAAATCCGACTTTACACCTAAATTAGCAGAATTAAAATTGAAATCGCCACAAATCACAATTTTATGCTGGCTGTAACAATTATAAATATATTCAATACACTCATAAACCATTAAATAATTTTCGTCAGTAGAATTAGGCGGTATATAAGTGCATACCAATACACACAATAAATTATTGCCGCGGTATAATCCGCCACAAACCAACTCACAGTTCAAAGTCTCATTCAACGGTACACATAAAGATTGCAGTTTGTATTTTTGACGGGCAACAATGGCTACCCCTCCCCCGCGACGATTATTTCGCCTGTCACACCTAAGCATATAAAAGCCATTGGGAATTACTTCCGCATCACTTATACTTTCGCTTAACCATGTTTCACTAATGAGATGTATATCTGCAGGCGAAGCAGTAATTGCCGATGAAAATAACTGTAATTTCGTACGAAGACCTCTTACGTTTTGGTAACATATGACTAATTGGCGATGTTTATCAATTTTCTTGTGAAAAATCTCCCCCGGTATTGGCGTTTTTACCTGGACGTCTACGAAACCACTCATTAAACTCAACATTCGGTGGCCAATGTTTCGGTGTCATAAAAAATTCAAACAAACTTTCCTGAACGGTCACCACAAATGAGGCATAATAATTATGTTTTAAATTTAATTTCTCTACTACATACGGTGCCCCAGTAGAACATTTTTTTTCCATGTAAGTCTGGACTTGTTCAGAAGTTACAGTAGGTTTAAATGACCACAAATGAATTTGCTTGACTTTCTCTACTGTAACTAAATCTACATCGGCCTCACCCGCTCCTCTAGTAACCGGTCTCCGTTGCCTACGTCGAACGACACTCCATTGGTGAGCATCAGACGTACCGCTGTCTAACGTCTGAAGGGTAGTCGCTTCGGCAACCACGGGATCGGAATCGATTGTGTCTATTCTAACATTAGTAACATTGCCGATAGATGGCGCCATTTGGGGCGTAATTGGCTTCCGTTGCAGTTGTACGCACTCCCGTATAGATGTCGCTGCCGCCGCTCGCTGTCGCCTCGTCTCGACCCGTGTAACAGACTTCGGCTCGACTCGCTGCGCATTCGGCCCGCGAGACTGAGAGTTACCTGACTCGTTTGATGCGGTAGCTTGTTGTCTCTGTCCTACAGAAACTTCATCGCTGCGCGATTCCTTTCGCTTACCCTCATGTGTCGAAGATTGAATCGTAATTAGATTATCTAATTTGGCCTCTAAATTACGAACTACTTCCAATAGCGAATTAATCTTCAATTCTAAGGGCAACACAACTGTTTGGAATACCTTAAGAACGTCCGCAGGAACCAATTTGTCCATTTTTACACGTTATATATTAAAATTTTACTGAGGTAAACAAACACGACTTGCACATTCAAGAACCACCCACATAGATGATATCGTAATAAAAACAGAATTTGGGTAAAAGGAAAATGTAATTGGACTTAAACTTCGGATCGACGGATTTTAAATAAATATTATTGAGAGACAAAATATTGAAACTTCAGATTATACCCCTGATTTCTTTCGCGTTAACTTTATTGTTTAAATACCCTCAATTACCCCTAGTCGCCTACTACAAATACTCCTATGATATTGGTTCAGCGCATAAGCCGTGAAAGAGTTACAGATGTCCCTCTGTCTGTATTTGCATTGAAAATGGTCAGTCATTATGGCCTTGAATAATTTAAAACGTAAGTTATACGCTTTCGTAGTCAGACTGATATCATATTAATGATATTAGTCTGAATATAGTCGACAGATTATTGCAAAATGTATTTTTATATATTCATTTTGTAAAAGTCATCGACAATGCGCATTCAGTGGTACGTCCATCACTACAGCTTAGAACGTCTGTACTACTAATAGCAGAATTTCATTCTCGACCGCCATTTAATTCCAAGTTGGACCGTTTAATAAATAACATTATCTAACTCGGTTTTATTCAGTTTTTACCGCAACTTGGGATCAGCTATTTTTATCGTGGGTCGTGTACCAACTAGAATATGAAGAACTGTAGAAATATATTTTAATAGACGTATTCGCGACTTCTTTCGGGTCAATTTAAAACCTCCTCGCTCCGTTTTTGGAAGGTTAGTTTAAGTTAAAACCCACCACGTTGAAACCACGATACACATGTTTCCTCACGAAGTTTTTCTTCACCAAAAAGCGTGTGAAAATTGCAATTATCATCATCATTCTCCTGCCTTTATCCCACGCTAAGTGGGGTCGGCACAACATGTTACAAACACGTTGTCACATGATTTGGCTACGTATTTTACGACCGGCCGCCTGCCTGACGTCAACTTACCTTAGTCGCCTTTTACGACACCTCGGTAAGAAATGAGGGTGATCTATTCTATTCTGCCGCATACCACACGGCTAATAAATTGGAATTATCAATTAGACACAAATTTAAATAGAAAAACTCATTCCACCCCACGAAAGAGTCCCACGGTGTCATCGCTGGGCTGTGATAGCTTTTGCAGTGACGGTTCACATTTACGTGTTCTAACTAGTTTTAATCGTGAAACGAAAGTAATAAATAAGTTGTACCCTGAGTGAATAATTTAAAAAGTATAATTTAAGTCTAGCATTTAGTATCGCGATAGCGTGCTCGGTGCAATTACCTCAGTGGCCACACCTTGGTGTGCTCATCCAACCAAGTAATAGCCGGGAAATGGTAATGGGAATACTAGCTTATAGGACTACTTTATATACAAAATGATACCGAGGATACAAGATAAATGGATCTACTGATTACTTGAACGTA
Organism: Morpho deidamia; assembly: GCA_947086505.1. NCBI lineage: Eukaryota > Metazoa > Arthropoda > Insecta > Lepidoptera > Nymphalidae > Morpho > Morpho deidamia. The sequence continues at coordinate 17,573,562 of CAMTZC010000017.1, read as the reverse complement.
TAAGATAACTTTGGAATAATTTATTCTTTTTAAATATAGTTTTAAAAAATATTTATTTTCACTCGCACCTGTATTACTTAAGTTTTAGGTCAAGGTTAGAGTAGCGTGCTTAAGTACGGTCATTGAACTCTATAAATTATGTGGTGTTTATTTATTTTTTTAAAGTTGCTAAAATTATTCACTAGTGTACTAACCATTCTTATACCTGATACATGCAGAATTTGTAAATAATTATGCAGTACTCACTACCGATAACACAACAATACACAAGCACTGCACACATTGACTAATCTCACTAATCGTCCACCCCGAAGCATCGTCAGGACTCTATGACAAAATTGCTTACTCAAAAAAGCTGATTTATCTAGTAAGTTTAACCCCTACCGTTTATTTTGCTTTCGAACACGTTTGTGATTCCTTTGTAGCGACTCAGCATGGTTTGCAAATCTTTCGTTCGTCTCGCTTTCGTATTCGCTTCTACAATAAAATTCGCAAACCATAATGCTCTAGAGAAAGGTTTAAATTAAGCGTAAGAAAATACGTAAACCATATTACAGAATTGAAGATTATTAACACAGAACTGCGGTGAAATGTAAATCGAAAATGTATAAAAGATTGACCGCCTTCTTGCTGGTTTTTCAGTTAGAGCCATTTCGAACCAGTGGTAACTACATCAAATCTAATTGATTTTACAGAGCTTGCAAAAGCTTATTTATATATAATCTACATTCAAGTATTTAAGATTTGATTTGATAGTTTATAAGAACAATTATAATAATTATTTACACTGATGATATAAAATAAATGGTATTAGTGTTATTAATATTGTCCCTAACCCGTGCAAATCTGAACTAGTCGGTTAGTATGAAATATTTCCTGATTTTCTCATGTGACCCAAATTCGAGACAGACGTGGTCCTCGGCACACCTGTTCGCATCTATTATTTAATACAAACTGTCACCAAGCTACATTAGGGTCCCCGAAGGCTCCCGTAATGTGATAACTCTTAAAAAGCTCAATCAGTAAGTTGGAAAAGTATACACATTTTCATAGCTTCAATTTATTGAAGTTATGCCTTAAATAATTTATAGAAGCAGGCATTACTAAATGCCTACTAATGCCGTGTGGTATCCAGCTGCGTAGAACAGACCACTCTCATTTCTTACCGAGATGTCGTAAGAGGCGAGTAAGGTAAGTCGACCCACCGTGTGGATCCGGTTCAGTAGAATAGACCACCCTCATTTCTTACTGAGGTGTCGTAAGAGGTGACTAAGGTAAGTCGATCCGCCGTGTGGTATCCGGCTGAGTAGAATAGGCCACCCTCATTTCTTACCGAGGTGTCGTAAGAGGTGACTGAGCAGAAAAGACCACCCTCTTTCTTTGTAAGGGGTTGTAAAATACGACTAAGGTAAGTTGGCGTTAGGCAGGCGGCAGGTCGTAAAATAGGAGCCATGAGACAACATGTTTGTAGCATGTTGTGCTGACCCCACGATGATCATGAGAAGCAGGCATTACTTTGCGGAATTCCATAGTACAGACGTTATTATAGAATTACATTGCTATAATCCGCGTCTGGTAAGAAAATCTATATCTCTAGGTGAAAGCTAAAGGGCCTTAAGTCCATTTTTTGTCATTTTTGTATTATTCTTAATCAGTATATCTATGTTGAACAAATGGTAAAAGACATTTAGTTCTACAGCCACTAATTTCGTGGATGTAAAAGTCCCTAAGTGTGAAAAAGTAAATGCTACTGAATAAAGCTCGGTTCTACATTTAACATTGAGTATATTTTCTATTAGCTTTCTCGTGAAGCAAACTAATTTGATTACATTTGGATTTGCTGCAGACGATTCCAGATTTATATTTTGGTTTTATGTTTTATCTTTCCACACTAAAAAAAAGAACCCTGTTTCATTGAAAACCTTTGTTAAACTCCTAGCTCTGAATATTAAATTGAAACGGGCTTTCTGTCAAAACTACGAGTTGGATCGTAGCCGAGCGCCGATAAATAGGACAATAGCTGTTACTTAAATTTGCAAGTCAAATGCTCGGAGCCGGAGCGCGGGCCAATTTGTGTCGAAAGGGACGTCGGAATTTTATGAATTTATTGCTCTTGGGAGCCCCATCGACCCAACTGCTTGTTTCCACGACGACCCCGACGGTTCTACTTTATTGTGTAAATCGTGTTCGCAGATACACTCATGAAATACTTTGGAGCAACTGGAAATAACTCAACACACAATGGCGCATTACCAAATCGAACAGATAACATTTTCTATCAAAATCGATAAAAAAAATGTATAAGCTTTTTTTGTATCAAATTTCATCAATTTTACTGAAGCGGATCAACCATGAACGCATTACAGATAGACGAAGATTTACAATATTAGTTCAAATTCTAAATATATTTTATTGAAATAAACTTGCAAACAAGAGTTTTGGAGTCGTCAATTCCTAATGCTGTTTCTGATAAATAATTTATAGAATTAGGCGTTACTTTGCGGAGATACAAAAGTAATAATAAAATTATTTTGCTGTAATGCGCCACACGTTTAATAGAAAATATATATAGTATTAAATGTATCCGTATTTTCATACCCGATTGGTAAAAACACATGCACGAACCTCCACCACTTTCACCGCAATACACAAGCACTACACACGTTCACTATCACAAACTTAACAATCGTTTCGCCCCGCAACCCAAGCATCATCAAGAGATAGACTCCACGACAAAATCGCAAAGCTTGTTTCTAATAATTGCTCCTACTGAAGAGAGCGAGCAAGCTTTGCGATTGCTATTGTCAAAATATATCTTATAACTAGTTAAATTTCGTATTAGCAATAGTTAAATCCTCTCATTTTTATCATTTATGCAATCTTTATTAGATCCTAGGATTTCTGCATCAGACTTAGCCGCTTTGTTGCTTCTGCGAGCTGCAACAGTATGTATGAAATGGGGTAAAGTACTTACAATTTTTACACTTAGGTATTACTACTGGGCACCACCTGTTAAACAAACACCTGCTGATAATGAGAATAAAGAAAGAGTCAGCTTGCCCAAAGTGTGGAGAGGAAGTAACGAGTCTTCACCCTATAACTGAGAGTCCAATGTATTTTCTGGTAAGATAGGAGATACTAGGTAAGGAAGCAATTACAGTTGAGGATCTGATAAATATCTGCTTCAGGAATATTATCAGGTTTGTCAAAGCGACTGGTAGGTTAAAGCAGGTGAGGGCAATGAAACCGGTGTCCCAATATGGAGTAATTAGTGTAATAGTCTGCTTCTTCTCTCTTCTTTGACGTATCGCTCTTGTCAGAGCGGCCGTGGTCATCATGAAGTGACTTTAGGGGCAGATGTTAGTCGCCTCTACTAGCTGACAGCCTGGTACACTTGTATAAAGGACCTCCTACTGCAGCCTTAATTTGGTCGGTCCAACGTGTGAGAGATCTTCCTCGTCCTCTTGTGCCTTCCACTCCGCCCTGCACGACAAGACGGTCGATGGAGCTATTTCCTCTTCGGGAGACATGTTCAAATAACGTCAAAATGCGACTTTGTACTAGCGTCATTAGTCGCTGTTTAGTGCCGATTTCCTGGCGAATAGTGACATTGGTGCGTAATTCAGTTCATGAGACTCCAAGCATTTGTCTTCAGCACCACATCTCCACAGCATCAAATTTTTTCTTCTCGGCCGGTCCATGTCAGCGTAAAGAAAAATGGGAAAAACAAGCGTATGCACAGGCCGGATCTTGGTGGTTTTTGTAATGTTTTTGTTTTTCCAAATTTTCTTGAGTCTGTCCATTGCCGTTCTAGCGATCGCCAAACATCTTTTATCTCTTCTACGTAACCTCCACTTTTTGTGATTAAAGCTCCAAGATAGATGTATGATTGAACAGATTAAATACATTGAATAGTCCCATTGAATTACATAGAACACATTGAATAGTCTGCTACAGGATCTGAACACCCATCATCCACTGACAGGTTTCCCCGTGCCTGGATAAATAGATAGATCTTAACACTAAGTTTAACTTAACTACTAAAGTACCTACAATCGGCGTTATACTCAAGGTCACCAGTAATCATCTGACAAATGATACCGGCCTTGTATTCTTTAAAGTAATTTAAAGCATACTTACTCTTAGCGACACGACTCGCTCCGTAGGATCTAGAGCATCATTATAAAGCTTAATTATAAAGTTTCCGTTCCCCAGTAACTTGTAGCTAAAAGTAAGAAGTAGGTTATTCGTGCGGACGATGAAATTAATAAAACTTTGCTTTGCGAACTTAATGAAACAGTCTAGAGCTATTACAAGTTCTAGTCCGAGTAATTTAATCTATACTTTTCTTCTGATAAATACAATAAGTATAATAAATATAATACGTACTTTATTTAACTAATAATATCCTATTTTATCCATAGTAATATTAAAAAACGATCTATTACGCGTTTAGGACTTATCCATTTGGTATCATATCATCATCATCATCATTCTCCTGCCCTTATCCCACTCTAAGTGGGGTCGGCACAACATGTTACAAACATGTTGTCATATGATTTGGCTACGAATTTTACAACCGGCCGCCTGCCTGACGCCAACTTACCTTAGTCGCCTTTTAAGACACCTCGGTAAGAAATGAGGGTGGTCTATTCTATGCAGCCGGATACCACACGGCATTTACCTTAGTCGCCTTTTACGACACCTCGGTAAGAAATGATACTACTTATTTCAAAAGTTTCGATATGTAATGATTAATATACTCAGTAGGTTTAGGTACTTACCTAAAGGTATTGTATAGCAGTCCGATATAGCTAGAATTTCCATCTCTCAGTTAACCCGTAATCGTTATTTGATAGAATGATAGATAGATAAATAAAAACTTTAATACACAAACACATAAAAATTATGTAAATTCAGTTTGATAACAATAGCCTTACTAGACGCAATCTGCCATATCAGTTTCAAGGTGGCTGTTTTCAATGAATCATAACATTTTTGATTAGACAGGGACTGGAGTTTTGAAAATCCTGAATAGGTAGATTGTAGAGACCCTCTGAATGCAACTGCACAACCTGGTCATTGTAAAATCCTTTACAAAACCATGATCAACATATCATACTCCTGCCTTTATCCCACTCTAAGTGGGGTAGGCACAACATGTGTTCTCTTCCATTGTCTCGTGTCATTCTTCATCAAATTCAAAATATTCTTTATTCAAGTAAACTTGTAAATAAGTGCTTTTGAATCGTCAACATCTACTGCTGCTTCGGAAAGCTATTCCTAACGAGAAGAACCAGCAAGAAACTCGGCAGTTGCTCTTTTCAAACAATAATTCTTATCACTAGTTACATATAGTTATTAATGTCTTGTACAGGGTTGAAGATAAGCTATATCCACGCATTCTTATCGTCTAGGTAATCTTCAATAGTATAATAGGCTTTCTGAATTAGCCTTTTTATAAAACGGTTTTATTTAGCTCACCCCGTTTGTTTGTTTGGGTCAAATCTAGTAATTGAATTTTAACCCTCTTCCCGTTAACCGATTGATCTGAAATTTGGTATACGCCTTTGATTCTGGTGACAATACAATTATCCATATTCAATATTATTGTGAATTCAAGATGGCCGCCGCTACAAGATGGCGGACGGCTTAGTTTTTTTCAATCCCATCAATATGGGTATCAAATGAAAGGGCTTATCAAGTAGAATTCAGTGTACTATACAAAATCAGAATCAAAGATGGCCACTGCTACAAAATGGCGGATAATGTAGTCTCAATCCCATCAATATGGGTATCAAAATAAAGGGCTTGGTAAGTATAATACAGTATACTATACAAACTTACAATATGAATCTCCCACCCAAGTCAAAATCTGGTATCCTGTCGAGGACTGTGTGGCGTTAGGGTGGCTAAAAATGATACCTCCCTAGGGGTACACCACCCAAGTTAAGGTAAGAGGTAAAAGCGCGCCGAGAACTATATGGCATTAGGGTGGATAAAAATGATATGTCGTTAGCGTTTTCCCCTCAAGATTCAGGCACATCTTGTTGTACATAGCCTGAAAGCCATACAGTTTCCAGCCAAGTTTAATTACGGGACGGCTGAAAGACGAATGTTGCCCTTAGTATTGTCATGGGCTTCCACGGTGCATAAAATGCAGGGCAGCACTGTGGATCACGCCGTCGTATCCTTAGGCGCTAAACTATTTGAGGAAGGCCAAGCCTACGTTGCTCTTAGTAGAGTGAGATCGTTGGAGGGATTACGTATTGAAGAGTTTGACTGCAACAAACTAAAAGGCAAGAAACCTTGCAATAATGAGGCACTCAACGAATTGAAAAGATTGAGAAATAAAAACTAAAAACTTAAAAATAAAAAAGTAAAAAAAAATTTAAGTTAACGGTTTTATATTGCAGATAAATGTACTAAAAGCTAAAAAATAATTTCATGGATACAGTCATGGGTACCAATATGTATACATTGTTATATTTTCAAAATAAAGTAACTCGTAACCTACTCATTTGCTGGAAATATATATAGTCACATAAATGCCTAAAAATGCAATATATATTTATGTAAACACTTATGACAAAAGATGTCATTTTTTAAATATACAAATTTTAAACATACGCATTGATTAAACTAAAATAAAATCGTGGGGCACGTCCACTTTAAATGAATTTTGGATTAACTTTATTGTTAAATTAGTCAAATGTCAACTCTTTATAGTCACGTGACCAATAGTAGAGAGTAGGAGCTTGTTTACGAGTAGAGAACGCCTATAAATATCTGAGCTTGCTTGTTGTGGATTTCTACTAATATAGTTGTTAGACTGTTACGCTGCCGGATCGTGTCATCGCTTGGAGTTTCTTTCTAAAAAGAGACTTGTACGATTATTAAACGCTCACGCGTTTAGATCGTGTGTTAACTTGTCTTAGATTGACAAGCAGGTTTGATCTTGTTGGATCGTAATGATCCAGCTAATATCGTTAGTTACTATGTCGTGTAACTGATGGTTATGTAGACCCGTGTCTACCTATATTGTGTTCTTTGTTATTAGAATCTAACCTTAAAGAATTACTATTTCGTGATAAGAGCAACTACCGAGTTTCTTGCCAGTGCTTCTCAGTGGAGGATAGTATTCCGAACTGGTGGTAGATTCGTCTTAGTTTAATATTTCTAAATTGTTATTAACTGAGTTGAGTTAAGCCCTTCCTGGCCCGCCATTTTTGTATTTTTTGAATGATTATTTTCTTAAATGCCTAAAAGTATCATATTTATTGAATAATGTCTTTAATAATAATAACTTTATCTTAATCTTTGATAGTTTTAAGGGTTGTGATGATTTTACAAGGCAAAACACGCGAAATTGCTCATGCAAATGAGTTCATATTTTGGTTTCAGTTTGTGATTGATAGACTTTCGTTCGTCACCCCCATTCATGGACGACACTTGCTACTTACCACTAGGTGGGTGAACTCACATGCCATGTCTTTCAATTGTAGATATTGGACGTGCCCCACGATTTTATTTTAGTTTAATCAATGCATATGTTTAAAATTTGTATATTTAAAAAATTACATCTTTTGTCATAAGTGTTTACATAAATGTATATTGCATTTATGTGACCATAGATATTTTCAGCAAATGAGTAGGTTACGAGTTACTTTATTTTGAAAATATAACAATGTATACATATTGGTACCCATGACTGTATCCATGAAATTATTTTTTAGCTTTTAGTACATTTATCTGCAATATAAAACCGTTAACTTAAATTTTTTTTTACTTTTTTTAAATAGTATTTTTAAACTGCTGTAAAGGTAACATCTTTGACGCTACTCCTTTTATATGAATTTCATATTTCATACGATACATCCGTCTCCTACTAATTATAACCTATATGACCATCTTTGCACTAACATATAGGGTTATCTCTTATACCCAATTAGTTTTGTAATTTAATTTTTTACTCATCTGAATATGTAATTCATTAAATTCAGCTATGCCTGATGAAGTTATAAGGTATAACGAGGACGTGTTAACGTGGGGATGTGGTAATTTAAGCCACAGGAGACCCGTTTCACAGTAGGCATTGCAAGTTGTGGTCGTACTTTAGAATTAATGGGGTATTCTAATTCTAAAATGAGGCTAATTTAAAAGAGGAGGTTAAATTCAAGTGTATTCATGCCAACGAACAAAAAAAAATAAACTGAACTAAAGGTTTAATTAATATAGAAGGATGGAAAGTTCTTAGTCCTATTGCCTTTACTTGCGCGACATGATGATTTACAGCAAGTTTTATTCTTCAACAAATGTCTATAATACTTATTTGATCACGTGAAGATACAAGGAGTATGCTCCAGGGCACGCTGAGTGAAAGAAAGCTTTATTACCAGGTTCCTGTCATGTCATCAGTGGCAACACGTACGGCTCGAAGATTGTGCACTTCGGACGCTGAAGAATTTTTGTCTAAAAGCTCACGTGATTTCGCTCGGAGAGAAACCGCAAAGCGATACATCACTGAGGCAAGCAGTATTACATAGTATTAATTCGACCACCACCGTTTAATTTCCCTCCAAACACGTGTAGCAAACTCAGCAAAATAACAACTAATTCTATAAATTAATTAAATAAATTGACTTTGGTTTCAGTACCGAAATATATTTTTATAGAGGTCAGATTCTAAGTCAAGTTTCAATGTTAGTTTAAAGCTCACTTTCACCCGTTTCCAGTCCCAAGTCTCTGACTGAAGGGTCCCGTGGAGGGTCCTCCAACGGGTCAACTGCCGATTGCGGCCTCCGCACGCCGCGGAGAGGCTTCGCTTGACAAGTGTCTGTGGATATACAGATATGGGGCGCATCGGATACCACTTCTGTCAGTTAAGTGATTGGAAATCTATATTTAACCTGATGTTGGATTTCATTAAATCAATTGAATTTAATTATTTATAAGAGCGAAAGTCTGCTTGTTTGTCTTAAATAGCTAATTCGCTAAACGAGGTGTCAGCAACCTAGCAAGACTAAAGTTCCATATGGACCATTGAAAGGATGTAATTCTTATGATGTTAAAGAAATTCACGTGTGTTTCAAAGCTCAACTAGTCGAAAAGCTTATTGTTAAAGATATATATCACACAGTTCGTGACCACGGCGGATGCAATTTTGCCGAAACGTCGAACCTTGTATAAAGGTTAACCGATGTTGAAACAGCGCGACTTGTTTATTTTGCTTATTTCCACAGCATTATGTCATATGGAATAATGCTGTGGGGCAAAGCGGCCGATATAGAAAAGATTTTTGTTGCCCAAAAAAGAGCCATACGGGCTATCTACAATATGAAGTAACGTGAGTCCCTTCGCGAAAGGTTCCAAGAAATAGGCATACTGATATTCTATTTGTACTGAAAAATATAAGTACGTATAAAACAAAATTTAATGTATATCATAGACATACGAGAGGTCACAAACAGCTTACGATACCTGCGTCGCGACTCAGCAGAGTAGGCAACTCATTTGTTGGTCTCGCTATTCGCTTCTATAATAAAATTGCTAAATCCATTCTAGACCAGTGTGCAGGAAGATTCCAATTAAGTGTAAATGCATACATAAAGCATATTACAAAATTGAAGATTATTTGGATGATAAGAAAGTCTGGATTTGAAAATCCTTTCAGCTTTATACAAGAGAGCGGTTTAATAATGTATAATTGAATATATTTAAAAGATTGACCGCCGAGTTTCTTGCTGGTTCTTCTCGGTAAGAGCAACATTCCGAACCAGTTGTAGCTTCATTAATCATATTGATGCTTGACGATTCAAAAGTGCCTGAAATGGTTTATTTGAATAAAGAATATTTTGATTGATTCAATGGAAATTCAATTTTATCGCGATGTGACCAGTTTATTTATATAATAATTAGAGATATACATATTTCGTACGCCGAATGAACCAAAGAATCGCCTAACACATACTTTGGTATCGTTTCGGAGAAGCAATTTGAAGGAAATGAACGATTCTATTAATCCTTACGAAGTGTTACGTAATGGGATTCACGAGGGCGTACAGGTCATTAACGGGTTCACCCAAGATGAGGGAGTGATGTATTTTTCAAAAGGTTTAGGTGTCAATAAAGTTTTCCAACAAACTAATGCATTTGATGAATATTTTGTTCCTGAGCCTTACACTACGAATATCAAATTACCTACACAATTAGGGATACGAAGGATATTTAGACAATTCTAAATGCAAGATCACATCTAAGAGTCGTTAGATGGGATGTTGAAATATTTCAACATGGAACATTGTATACGAAACTTTCGCTGCAAAAGTTAAGGCGCTGAACAGAGCCAAATAGGCTGACTTTAAACACGTTTTTAACAAAAGCTATAGGGATGACGATTAAAAGAAAAATATATGTTAATATACATCATATCTCAGAGAGAATGTAAGATTTCAAAACATGATTACGATACTTTTTTTCGATAAAAAAAATTGGTAAATAGACCTCTGATTTTTACTTTGATCGTAAATATCTCTAATATTTATCAACAAAAATTGGTAAAATTAATAAGACTAATAAATCATTATAATATAAAGAGAATGTAAGATTTTAATTTTGAATTAATTAAGATATTTCATTCAAATTAAATATTTTTTAGAAAATAGCAAAACTGAAACGAGTCATCGTCTCGCTTCTCTTTTACATCTACGAATATAGACAGTGATCGCTGAGGCGCGCTGCTATACGGACGTGTGTCGCTAGCTGCCGCCTTTTGTGACTATTCCTTGTTGATAAAATGTCTTTTTTTAGGTGTTTAGTTATAGTTTCAGCATACTTAGTTTTATAAGATTCATTAGACATAAGTTTTTTAAATAAATTGTACTAAAAAAGTTTGGATAAAATAGTGTACACCTACAATGGGTGTTAAAAAATTAAGTGTGTCGCTACGCCGTCGCAGACATTGTGGGCGTGGCTTATATGCCGAAATCTGAATTTACGCCAGCTCTGTTCAGCGCCTTAATTGCCTTGAAGAAAGAATCGAATAATCTTATCGTATCTTATCTTATCTCACTAATATTATAAATGCGAAAGTTTGTGAGTATGGATGGATGTTTGTTACTCTTTCACGAAAAAACTATTAGACGGATTTAAATGAAACTTTACAGTTATATAGGTTATATACTACATATATACTATTTATATATAGGTTATATAGGAATAGTAACTTTAAAGAATTTTTACATGAGTTAGTACCATAAGTTGTATTGGAAATAAAATATAACTATATAACATTTATTTACTGGACGCATTATAATAAAGTTCTTTGCTCGATTTCTGATACAATGAAATGACATCGTTCTTTATTTCAATTTCAAAATTAGTTCGATTCGAATTACTCAAATCGATATAAATGGCGCTGAAAGATGTCCCGTAATTTATAGTGACATCGGTCCACATTAATTCATTCACTCTACAACGGCTTAATGCCCTTATTAGTCGAGAACTTGTCCCACTTATCATTGGAATGTATACCTTATAGATTACTGTATATAGTTGATAATCAATGATGGCCAGTCGATAGCTCTTGGCTTCCCCGACCGTTGATCCTTATCGATCCCCTGCTATTACGAGCCCTCTTACTATTTCTCTTTCCAGCCATTGTTAGTGTCTTTTTATATGATTACGTAATGGATGAGTAGCGTAAGGGTTTTACCGATGCTTTTCCACGTAAAAACAAATAGAAGCTAAAGTATGATAGCATACTCAACATAGTAAATTTATTTACACAAAAAACTCTCTGTGATTTCTAGACTATGCTGGTTTAATTACTAAAGAATTACTGCTTAGTAACTAAAGCTAATAAGTTTTAGATTTCAATTAGTATTAAGTTAGGGTCTCATCATTACATGCACGAATTGCTGTAGCACCCATCTACGGAAGCAAGTATCACTCAATTATGCACGCCTAAAGCACCCATGTTCGTACGCCCGTAGCACTCATGTCCATACGCCGTAGCACCAATGTCCCTACACACGTAGCACCCATATCCGTACGCCCATAGCACCCATGTCCGTACGCCTGTAGCACCCATGTTATGCGTACGCCCGTAGCACCCATGTTATGCGTACGCCCGTAGCACTCATGGCAGCACGTCCACGCTATGCATTTTGGATTTTAGTATATGATTCTTTAATAAGATTCCAGAATGAAATGTGATGATAAACTATGTGCGATGCATTCATTGATTAATATAGAGTAGCCAGCCTAAAATGTGCTATATTACAAAGAAATATAGAGGGTTTACTCGTATCTGTCTCTCTTTTTATATGCGATTAGACAAAGATGAAGTAAGCGACCATCTTCCAAGTTTCATATTTATTGCGTCATTATTAATAATAGATCTGCCTATAGCTCCCCTACTCTAGTATTAATAACTCTATGGTTGTATTGCCCGTACACAGAGGTTATGTCAATGCTCAAGTTACGAACGAAACAGCGGGTATATCAAGTAATCGATATATCTGAAACCCGCAGTGACGTATAAATATGACATTTGTTTGGCTTCCTGCAGCTTATGCAGATGTGTGCGTAACAGACTTATATAATCCATATGTCACCTATTATATTATATTACACACAGTACCTGCGACTTCGCTAGCGTAATTTTTATTATTAGAATACCTACAATTATGTACTTACATTAAAAAAGTAATGCCCCCAATTAGGCATAGGCCATCCTCTCCTAATGCTGCTAATTACACTATTAAATACAGTATTATAATGTTTTTCAGTACATTGTACTTCTTACTGCTGAAAAATTAATGGTTTTAATAACGAATCTGTCAATAATGCCGTGTGGTATCCGGCTGAGTAGAATAAATAGATCACCTCTTTCTTACCGAGGGGTCGTAAGATACGACTAAGGTAAGTTGACGTCAGGCAGGCGGCCGGTCGTGAAATACGCAACCAAATCATGTGACAACATGTTGTGCCACTCCACTTAGAGTGGGATAAGGGTAAGAGGGTGATAATGAACGAATCTGTCAATAACAAATACAACAGAAACTCAATAAGTAAACACGATAAATTCTGAGATCTTTTTTTGCACATTCCGTTAGAAATTACTAAATTGGCAGTTGTTTTAAGTTACAGAGTGCGTTTAAAAATTACTTTACTATATTTAGGGAAAACATTGAAGTTATGAATTTAATTTACAGAGGTTGCGTACTTTAAGTTAAAGATGTTTTGGAGTCCGAGGGAGCAGATTTTTTTTAAAGTTACAGAGGTTTTTAACGAGGTTCGACTGTATTTGAGAAATATTTGTTAGGTATATTAATTTTAGTTATGCAGGTAAGGTGTAAAAGTTTTTAAAAAGCTGTACCAAATTGATAAATTGTGTGGGAAGCTCTAAGAGTATGAACAAAAAACATTATATAATACATTCCAATCATAAATATACTTGATTTCTTGTTAAAAAAGTTGTCAGCCGTTATAACAGATAAAGAATTTTTTTAAAAGTAGGATCATTAGAGCAAAGATCACGTTTATGTGAGTCTCCGAAATAGTTGTATAATATCGTTAATAATTCATTCATATCAATAACATTAGTTAACAGTTAACAGTTATTTTGATTTTTCATTTAAACCCATATTTAATATTAAAAAATACATAAGGCGTTAAAGTTAATTTATATCTTCCACAAAAAGATCGTAGTTTCTAGCAAAGAACTGACTGTATGCTGTTAGCCCTAATGGCTTTTACAACGGACGGGCAAGCGCAGAAGCATCGTCGAAGTTGCGAAATGCAGGGAGTAGAGCGCAGAAGCTCTACTTAAGTCGGGGAACGTCGTCCTAAGGGTGCCTCCTGTGAGGCCGGACCACGGCTTAGGGCGACGCGTAGTGGAGGGTTGATGGTATGACTTAGATTAGTCATTGCGGCGTCGGAAGGGTGGCGAGAAGCCACGAACGACCGACGTCAGAAAACTGGGACCTCGTCTTCGCCGGCGAAGACGCTGTGTGAGTGTATTACGTGTTTCTGTGTTGGCGATCGTTATTTGATCGTCGGGGTCATACAGGACGCTTTTTGGACGCCCATATTTTCGATGGTCGGACCTAACTGGGATGTAGGTAGAAGCAACTGAAATCAGGGGGTTCGGGTGTACCTCAGATTTCTCGAAGTAAGATTTCGAAAAACGTTTAAAGAGGTGAGTAATGGTAGGGAGATCGAGGTCTCTATGGAGGTCAACATTCCGCATGAACCACGGACCCAGTGGCTGTCCGCATAAATCGGTTCTGTAGTCTTTGGAGCCCGAGCAATCTGACTTTTGAAACGTGCGCAAACGCAACGCTCGCATAGGACATTATTGGTCTTATGCAAGTTTTGTAGAGTGTCACTTTGTTGCGGAGCGACATCTTACTTTTCTTGCATAACATCGGATAAAATCGTCCCATGACATACGCAGCCTTATTGCAGACTATGTGTATGTGCTCGTGGAAGGTCATGGAAGGTTGAAAGGTGACACCTAGGTACTTGACTTTCTGTTGCCAGTGAATCGGTGTATTGTAAAGGGAAATTTCCGTAGGTGTGTCTGTGTGAGATCGAAATCGATTACCGATAAAGTGCATGGCTGCACTTTTATCCGGGTTTATTTCGATTCTCCATTGGCGGAACCAGCGTCCGAGGCTCTCTACCGCTTTCTGGAGACGTCTAGTTATTACTTGAGGCCGGCGGGATGTGGTAAATACAGCGGTGTCATCCGCGAAAAGGGCAAGATGTGTACGCTCTTTGATAGGCGCCCGTGGAACGTCACTCGTGTAGAGCGAGTACAATATGGGTGCTAGCACAGATCCTTGAGGGACACCAGCACGAATTGTGCGGCGAGACGAAAAAGTGCCGTCTATGCGATACCGAAAGTTGCGATTAGTCAGGTACTCTCGTAAGATGAGTACAAGTCTATCTGGTATATTTAGTTGGAGCAGCTTGTAAATTAAGCCTGCGTGCCAGACCTTATCGAAGGCTTTGGCGACATCGAAGAATATGACACCTGTAAACTGCTTGGTTTGTAAACCTTGCAAAATGTGCTCCGTGAGGTGCACTTGTTGAACACAGGTGTGTTTTGGACGAAATCCGAACTGTTCGTTCGGAATAAGATTTTGGGTATCAACTACGGATTTTAATCGGGCGAGGATAATTCGTTCGTATATTTTCCCTAAGCTGTTTAGTAGACTAATGGGACGATAGCTAGTCGGGACGTTTCGGGGCTTTCCCGGTTTAGGGATACCTATCACTGTAGCTTCTTTCCAATCATCAGGAAAGGAGCATCCGACAAGGAGGGCATTGAAAATCAGTACCAGTAAGTGGATGATTGGGTTAGGAAGGCACTTTAGTGCTCTGTTGGAGATGGAATCAGGTCCTGGGGCTGTTTTGGAGTGTAGGTTTTTAATAATGGTGCGGACTTCTTCTCCGGTAGTGGGAAACAACGGCTCGCTTTCGGGAGTCGTCACAGATAGATCATCTACTACCTTTACCACTCTGGAGTGGAATTCGATAAGTTCGGGTCTACTGGGGTTTGGGGAACATTGCTCTTCTAAGCTGTCCGCCAAGCATTCTGCCTTTTCAGCGTCGTCAAACGCAGGGGGAAGATTCGGACGAAATAGAGATGGGGTGGCTGCGTACCCATCCGCTTTTAGAGATTTCGCCAGGCGCCAGTAAGCTTGGTGTCCTGGCTTAATCTTCGAGAGCTTTCTATCCCAGGAAGTATTGTGAAATGAAGCTAATTTTTGTTTAACCTCTTTCTGTAATCTATTAAGCGTATAACGATTCTCTCGAGTCGGATATCTATCGCGTGCCCTAGTGGCAGCACGTTTTTTAGTTATTAATTCTCGCAGATCATCTGGGAGTTCTCGACAGCGGAAGTTGTCGGGAATTTTCCTAGAGCAGTCCTAGAGAGTATTACATAAGTGGGCTGTGACATGAGCGTTCGCTGCTTTGGCAGTTTCCACTGAATCTATACGGTCAGGAATTTGTTTGAGGTGATCTGAATCAACAAAGTGGAGACGCTCACTAAGTTTTTTCCAATCAATAATAGTTTTACTTTGAACCGACGCGGTTAGAGGGGGTCCTAGCTGTAGTAAGACCGGGCGGTGGTCCGAATCTAGGTCGTGAATAACTTGTATGCTATGAAGTTGCAGGGTAATGGTTTTTATTAGTGCCATGTCAATTGTACTGGCAGTCTAAATGGGGTGGGTGGGGCGAGAGTACCGTGTGGGCTCGTCTGAAGCTAGAATCTCAAAGTTAAGGAACGGGGAATTGTTTAATCTATGTAATAGATTGCCATTGGCATTTGGATAGCGAAGAACTACATCTGATAAGTTCGCTAAGGACATCACTCCGCAACCCGCATTGTTATTCATTGCGACCTCTTTCGTGACGTTTCGGACCGGTGCCGCATCTACTATCCTTCACTAACACGTCACAACTTCGTATGCAAGAAAGAGACGGCGTTGTAGATGCGTGGAATACGTGCCATGCGCTCGTAGTGGAATCCTTTCCCCTTCTCACATTTTAGATATAAATTTCTATAAGTGCGAAAGAGAAGGTGCTATAGCGCAACAGTTGTGCACGATGCTATCGATCGCGAACCCAGCCACGTGCGGCGCCCGACTTCCTCTATACTAAATGTATTTATCAATGTTTTCGATATTCACTGTAACCATTACTCATTTTTGTACTCATTTTTTTAAATACTCCTTATCGACTCGTCAATGGACTACGTTTTAGAAATTTCGTGAAGGTAAACTTCGATGCAATAATTTTTCCTTTCCGATGCTTCTCGTAAAGTAATATAAAATGAATTGCGAAGTAATCGTTCTCCGACGCAGTTCGAATTAGATAATGGACGTTTGATAGAGCTACATCCTTTTCTTTTAGACTGCACATATAATTTTTATTGTTCTGTTTATCTTTATTTTTCCACAATCACACTTTTCAGTTAATTTCGCAGACGATCTCACCTTTTCATTCTGAAATTATAGTTAACATCATATATTAAATGATGTTAATTCGTCCTTTTTTTACTCTAGAATTTTGGAATTGAGATTTTTCAATGATTTCACCAAGGACATAGGTTACTTACAACTCGCATTTCGTACGCACGGCTCCTCTTTTATGTATCCCACTTCTGGGCATAAAGCTTTTTTCTCCATATTAACAAAAAGGTTGGAGCTAAGACCTATCACGCTGCTTCAATGCAGATTTGTAGGTTAGACATATCCCCAGAATTGTCTAGAGTTATGCAGGTTTTCTTCACCAAATCGTTTAACAGAAAAAGTCATTGGTTCCTCTTCAGGTTGAACTCGTGACCCTCTCAAAAGAGTCACACGGTTTCACCATTGGCTAGTTCTTATATTTAAAAATAAATGCTTTTCTGTATGTCCCTTATAGACTCCGAAACGGCTGGACCGATTTTAATGAAATTTTCATTTAAACTTTACATAGAAACAGTGGATGTTCCTGTAAAGTTTGGTGGCACTTATTATACTTCGGGGGCACAAATAAAACTATACTTTACATACGCGGATATATTCAGACGTCTTGATACATAACGACTTATGTATACTGTAATCTTTGATTTGACTTGACTGTAATCATATTCTTCTGTTTCGAGGGGAATTCGAAACCGGACTGAACCTAAACAACACGTGGTTGGAAAGATAGTTTTATATAAAGAGTGCTAGGCTTTTAATAAACGTTTAATATAACTCGAATGTAATTTAAAAAATAAAAATAAGAATGTATTTATTTATTTCATTATCTATTTCTCCTTTCTATTCTTTTTCGTTTACAAAAACAATTTATATGTAATGAAAGACAACTGACGCAAATTACGCTAAGGGCGAACCTGTTTCGGAATTATAGCACGGCACGCTATCTACTGGGAAATAAGAAACTTTCGCATTTTCTTTGTTATTATGTGTCGAAAGAAATATTGCTTTTATAGTGATAAAATATTTCGTAAAGGTTTTCAATAACATGCCAAAACAATTCTTAAAACACTTTATTACGCTTTTTAGTTTAATTACAATTATTTTACGTCGTACCAGAATGCCGCCAAAAGAATTCTCTCTATATCTTTTTAATATCCCCTCAAGTTGAGGCTAATGTCAATACTTAAACATCCAAATACATTTAACTTAATACAGTAATTAATATCAATACAATATTATTATTATAATTATTAAAAAAATGTGAAAATTGCTAACAATAGTCATAATATTTATTATAGGGCACGATATTTGTTTGTTTGCGATATTCGATTAAAATGTGTTTTTTTTACATTGGTTCCATTCAAAGACAAGAAAAAAGGGTAAAATTTATTTAAAAAATTAAATTATTAATATAATCTATTTTTTAATCGATTAATAATGTTTCAATTCGATTATTTTTGACATTACTAGTTGAAATATGAGTAACCATCTGCTTTGAGATATATATTTGAAAGTTCTTTATATTTTGGAACCGCCCCATCTGGCTTCAGATTTTTATTACTCATTTTTTATTAAAATGCTCAAGATAAGCTTTACATTTATCGTCAAAGTTGTTGAAAGTTTTATATTATTTTCTTTTATATCAAAGGATTCAAATTAGTTAAATGTCATGACAAGAATTTCTTCCATTTGATTATCTAAATATTCGGATATTTTGTTCTTTTATTTCTTTTGTGTTTCTTTTCTCCGAAGTTTAAGTTAAGCGGAAAATCAAAAAATTCAAGAACACTTTTTTATTAAATTTCTGTTTCTATCTGTTGTATCAGTTAATACATGACATATTGTGTCTTTTTTAATATTAGAGGATTATTTTTTATATATTAGCAAAATAAAGATTCAATGCGTTGTTTCTTCGAGCACGTATTAAATCTAGTACCTACTCGTTTACTATTAAGAAAAGTAATAATAAGATTATTTTATTATAGCAATATAATAGGATTATAGCAAAATTATTTTATTATTACTTCTGTATTATGGATCTCCGCAAAGTAACGCATAATTCTATAAATCGTTTATTATTTATCAATAGTCATAGTAGGTCTGCAAAAACTAGATAGAAAAGCTTCAAAATTTAAATAATTTAATGGGAGGGGGGGGTTAATGCGTCGCTTTGTGATTTTGTCGTGGAGCCTATTTTTTGATGATGCTTTGGTTACAGGGCCAAACGATCGTCAATATTGTCGTAGTGAATGTGTTTAGTGCTTCTGTAGTATGCTGTTGGTGGTGTTCTGTGATACATGCGGTAATAAATCCTGCATGTATTAGTTATGAGAACGTTTTTTGCTTTCAACGGCTCGGATTACATAGATTTACATAACGAGCCCGGATTATAGCAAAATAATTATATCATAACTTTTGTTTCAAAATTACTTATTTACTGGTTGAGTTTGTTTAGGCAACTTAAGACTACTATTAATAAAATACTAGTTAGTAAAACTGAAATAGATGTTAAGTCTAACACGGCATATGCATGGCTGCCGGAAGTGAGCCGGATATGACGTAGCATCATTTCCTAGATGCTTCGAGCTACGCCGTAGCACGATACGATGACTTGCCGCTTGTAAATTAGAGGAATCTGACCTAAATGGGCTTTTAGGGTATAACGGAAAAACAAAGATTGAGTAAAAAACACGTCAAGTTCCGTAACTAATATACAGGATATAACATACAGGATATAATAACAGGATAGTCCACTATACGTTTAGATTTATATATATTTTCTATTTACTATATCGCTGATTATTGCAGAATAATTCTATTATTACTTTGTATTTCCATTTCAAATTTAGTCGGCGATCTTTTAACACTGTATTTTATTATTACTTTTGTATTATGAATCTCTGCAAAGTATTTATTTATTTATTGTACACATATAGTCATATAAAAAAGGAATCTCTTCCAGTCAATCTTTGAGTAACAGAAAGAAAAGAAAGTGATATATGGATAATGAAAAAAGAAACGAAGAAACAGAAAATGATGCAATATAGATAGTTAAAGAGATCGCGTCCAAGCAATTGGGGTCTCAATAAAAGAAGTACTGTAACAAAGTTTCAAATATGCAAATTGAATGAATACAGAATCAGCGCCGGGTAAAGCGGGCCATATATTGAATCGCGGACGACTATTCTTTGCGAATTCGTAATGCTTTTGAAGCTATTAAATACAATTTGATATATACTTTATTTTGGTAGGATCCAAGGACACTATTATTGAACTTTCATCTATTTATAATTGGTAAAGAAAAATATCTTTAGAAAACTTGTACCATTAGAGAATTCCTGAGAGCAGCGTGGTTGGAATAAGTTCCAAGCTTTCTCTTCTAATATGGTTCAAATGTTAATGGTCGCTTATTTACCAGAGCAGTTCAAGCAATGCAGTTGGCTTTGCTTAAAGGTGCGTAATCAAAGTAGAAATGAAGAGATATGAAGTAGAACATATATTTCCGGTTGTTCTCATCTTGCTGATGCTTAATTGCACAGATATAATCACCAAGGCAGATCTATCCATCTATTATTCATTCATTTATCCAGTTGCTCTTCAATATAGCCTTGTAATGTCCAAAGTTTCGTATTGTGTATATAGTCCAGTAGCAGTTCTTGAAACAGATTATGCTTTCTATCCATTTTTAATGAAATTAATGAGAGAAAACATCGTAAGGAAGCCTATAGCTCTTAAGAATATTATGAAGGGGTATGTTGAAGAGTGCTAGAGTTTTTCGGCCATACTGTCCGGAAGGAAGGTAGTAACATGGAGCATCTTCTTGTCACAGGAAAGGTTGACGGTAAACGTTCTAGAGGCCGTAGTCTCATCAGATGGTCAGATCCGCTCTTCCTTGAGTACCAACTTGCACAATGCTCTCCACGACGCCAAAGAGAGATTCAAATGTCAACCAATCGTCAAAGAGATTACTTCCTCAAATTGGGAATCACGATCCTCAGTAATGAGGATATCGACGCGAGAAGCAGGAGGAGGTGTTGAATCTACTTATCCGCATCAGCAGCAGCAGGAGTAGTGTGGTCGAGTTAAGCTCCGAGCCTTCTCTTCAAATATGGTTCAAAGATTATTATAATTAACCAATCGCCGATGGAGGTAGTTAAATTTATAGCTTCTCTGTGTGATTAAATTAGAAATATGAAGAAGAACAAAAATATATATGGAAATAATCGTAGCTCACAGCATTGACGTTGTGTTAGCAGTAAGGGGATATAGTACAAAGAATCTTTGACTGGCCTGTTGGCGCAGTGGGTAGTGACCTTCCGCTACGCGGGTCGCGGGTTCGATTCCCGCCGAGGTCCAACATTTTCTATAAACAATTTGTTGGTTCTTCGAACCTGGGTGTATATTTGTATTTAAGTATGTATTTAAAATTATATATGTAGTATACTTACCAGTTGTCCGTCACCCATAAGACAAGTATCACGTTACTTACTTTTGGGACTGACGACCGTGTGTGTAAGTGTCTCATATATTTATTTATATTTAAGCGTTGGGGTTTAAAGGTAGTAAAATGGCAATTATGCAACGGAAAACGCAGTGTTCTTCTTTCGATCTTTGACAAGGTAGACTAACGACTTCAAGAAGGTTGCTGGGAGCTGAATTCAAATGGCAGTACATTATGTGGCATGGGCCTTGAATCGACCGGTTGAACGACGTTGAATTCTAGAAGCTTTTTCGTACTTTTTGAATTCAAAACATTATTTTTATAAAAATAATGAAACATAACTCACCTTTTTCATAAAGTAGATTAAATAAACGCTCAGATTGAGAATTTAATAAAGAAAATGAGCGAAAAGAATTGCGGCGAATAGGTCGTTGGGGAGGGTCCGCTAATGAAATAAGCCCCCCGTTGACTAACTAGGTTTGCGTAATCAGCGACAGATCTTTCAATAGACCGCTATCTCACGCAGTTACCAGTAACTCAACAAGTCATAAACACGAGTAAGATTGTATCGTTTCAAGTATAAAATACAGTAATTTATAGAATTAGACGTTACTTATTATAGTTAGATCTTGCCTTCCCTAAATGATCACTGACTTACTCGAGATCATTAATTCACAGTGTAAAGCTGTGGAATGATTTACCTGTATTAATCCGCAACTCTCCTTCCCTATCAGCATTTAATTAACAGACTAGAAAATATTTGTCCCAAGTAATTTAAATTATATTTTGACTGGCCCTTGGCGTAGTTGGCAGTGACCCTGTCTTCGGCTCCGCGGGTCGCGGGTTCGATTCCCGCCGCGAACCAACATTTTCTATTTAGAATTTGTTGGTTCTTCGAGTCTGGGTGTATATGTATTTAAGTATGTATTTAAAACTATATATGTAGTATATTTACCAGTTGTCCGTCACCCATAACACAAGTATTGTTACTTACTTTGGACGACCGTGTGTGTAAATGTCCCATATATTTATTATTATTATTATATTTATAATTAATTAAATAATCACTATTCCTCTCGGCGTAATCACTATA
This sequence comes from Morpho deidamia, assembly GCA_947086505.1. Lineage (NCBI taxonomy): Eukaryota > Metazoa > Arthropoda > Insecta > Lepidoptera > Nymphalidae > Morpho > Morpho deidamia. Next base: position 17,551,043 of record CAMTZC010000017.1, on the reverse strand, counting down.
TCCCACTTAGAGTTGGATGATCGCAGGAGGATGATGATCATTGTAGTTTATAGAACTAGGCGTTACTTTGCGGAGGTACATAATACAAAAGTAATAAAAACATTATTTTGCTCTCGCAATTTCAATCTTTGCTATATTGTCGCGGAGTCTATCTTCCGATGATGCTTCGGTTACAGTGCGAAAAATTTGCTGAATTTTGGCAGTGCTTGTATTATTGTAGTGAGTAGTGCTTGAGTTTTCACAAATTCTGTATATATTAGGTATGACAGCGAATTACGCTCTAGTCGCTTTAATTACGAAATTATATGTGCGCGGTTGCACCTGCTACCTCTTAATACGCGAAGGAATACAAGTGATGTTTGTTATTTAATGAATATTGCAACCAATGCCGTAGATTGCCCTTATCTTCTCCAAAAGTTACATATTAAACTTCCTTTCAGGAACTCTCGGTATCACTCCACCTTGCAGACCCCAATTTCGCATACTAACTACAGACGAAACAGCTTCCTGCTACAATCATGAGTTGCATTCAACAATATTTCCAACGAGCATAAAATAGATTTTTTCGTGCCACTATGGCATCTATATTTAGAATTATAAGTACTGGCTTTATTTTCATCTCACCAGAAATAGAATTAATACTTATAAGTTTTTATTTCTAAGCTATTTTGCTATTTTGTTTTGTTCGCAAGCCATCGTATAAAAAACAAGATGACAGAAGCTGGCTATAACAATGCGATAAAATATGCGAGTCATATTGTCCGGGATTTGGCACGGATGGTAATCGCCGGAGTAGAATTCGCCGCCATTGGCAATTGCAAGTCGCGCCGGGCCTCGACTCCGGCTCCGGCGACTTATTTAATATTCCTTCGGGAACCTATGAGAGTAACTCCTCTGGATCGTCGCAAGTGACAAGCTAACGCGGGTATTGTGTGTATATGCAGTCGCTTCGATGCTTACGATTTAATGTAAAACATAGATTTTTAAGACAAATCTGTTGTGTATAATGTAAACTGAATATACACACATTATATAATATACTAGTTTTTAAGCGCAACTTCGTTCGCGTGGACTGCAGTCGTATTATGTGAGTAAACCATACTACTTCTATTAGTTATGGTTGAAGTGGGTTAATCTTAAAAGCTAGACATATGCTGTCGCGGACTTTTATTTAGAAATTTTAGAGTGGATCAATTTTGTTATACATGATTTTTTAATAATTTTCACCGTTTACTTAGCGTAGGCAAGGAAAGCTTTAAATTTCGAAATAATTTTTATTGATGCTCCTCTCCTATTCATTTTAGCGTGATGTTGTATAGTCTATAGCCTTCCTCGATAAATGGACTATCTTACACTCAAAGAATTTTTCAAATCCGTCAAATAGTTCCTGAGATTAGCGCGTTCTGGTTGAACGCGCTAATCTCAATCTATCAAACAATCAAACAAACAAAATAAACAAACAAACTCTTCAGCTTTATATATGAGTATATTAGTATAGATATACCTTTTACTAGCAATGTTGAATAAATGATTAATAGAAGCAGAGGTTACTTTGCGGAATTCCATATTACAGAAACTATAACAGAACTACTTTGCAGATTATAGCAAAGTAGTTTTGTTATACTTTCTGTAATGTTGAATAATCAAAACATATTCTCCTGCTAATAACAATCAGTAGGAAATTTGGCTGACATTCTTTTAAAAAAAAAGATAAAACTAAAAGTAAAGTAGCAGCCTGTTGGAGCCTAGACCTGCAACGCAAATACGGACTGCTTCATCATCATCCTGGTGCCCTTATCGCACTCTAAGTGGGGGCACAAATGTGTTGTAAAAATACGTTGTCATATGATTCGGCTACGTATTTAACGACCGACCACCTGCCTGACTTCAACTTACCTTAGTTGTATTTTACGTCCCCTCGGTAAGAAAGAGGGTGTTCTATTCTACTCAACCGGATTCCACGCGGTGGGTTAAATTACCTTAGTCTCCTTTTACGACACCTCGGTAAGAAATGAGGGTGGTCTATTCTTGTTCAAACAGTTCTCAAATATTTATTGCTCAAAAAAGATGTGTAAGAGTAATTTGTGGAATACAGAAAAGAGAGAGTTGCAAACAGCACTTTAGAAAGCTCAATATACTAACCTTACCCTCCCTTTATATTTATGAATTGATACTTTTTCTAAGACATAATCAAAATCTTTTTGAGAAGTGTGCACGTGAACGCCTTAAACATAGATTTAAGTGCCCAAAGCACAGAACTGTTTTCTTAAATAAGAGTGTCTGTGTAATGGCTGTAAAAATTCACAATAATTTACCAAAAAGTATAGCAGAGATATGTGATTATACACAATTTAAAATTACACTTAATAGATTTCTCATTAATCAAGTATTTTATAATATTGAAGAGTATTTCAATTTTAAGCCTTAAAATAATTTAAACAATGAATATAACAAATATAATAATTAAATAGCTATAAATAACTATTTGTAACCAAATATATGTAATACAAAATAATTGTATAATGTACTATTTGCATGCTTATAATAGGCAGAATGTGTGCCGTTTTAGATTATATCTATATAACATCATTTTTTGTACCGCATTAAGCTAATAAAAAAATTTGAATTTGAATTTGAATCTACTCAGCCAGATACCACACGGCAACCAATACGGAGTGCTTGGTTACACATATCCCAAAAATTCTCTAGTGATATGGAGGTTTCCGTATGATGTTTTACTAGACCGAAAAGCGTGTGATAAATTACTAATATCAATTAAATACATGAATTTTGTACAAAAACGATTTGGTGCCTGATCCCGATTTGAACCCGTGGCCACTAAAAAGAATCACTCGTTATCACCGTTCCGTTATCAAAGCTCAAATAAGCTCTAAAGTTGTGATAACTTAAGTCTAAATATTCTTGAAGAATTTCGATTCCATAAGAAGTAACAAATCCCGCTCAGTTTATACTTTGCACTTAAAGTCCATAAAATTAAAAGCGTTCCCGACTAACTCCGAGGCAAAAGTGGTTCGGTTAATTTAGCCGGCTCTTAAAAGTTTTCGCCTTTCGTCCGTCTCGTTAATGCTATGGAAATTATCTCGCGGCCTGATGAATATGGGAGCGCGGTTTAAGTGACTTCAAAAAGGACATGGAAACTAGCAATTTATTTTTTGTACATAATATACATAATTATAAAAAAAAAACAGAAAGTATATAGTAAAATTACGGCCTGTTACTATCCCACTGCTGGGTATAGGCCTCCCCACTCCTTTTCTGGAGAGAAGGGTTAGAGCTAAAACCTACCACGATGTTTTCCTTCACCGAAAAGCGTGTGATAAATCGCAATTAACAATTAGACACGTAAGTTTTAATTGAAAAACTCATTGGCCTTCTTGAAATAGTCGCACGTTCTCACCGCTGGGCTATCACAAAGTGCATAGTTGAGGGTATTTTAACACTAAAGTAAGCGCGAACGTAGTCGCAGGTACTGTCAGTTAACAAATTATGAGTTCGTAATGCATACGTCATAAAGTTCGTGGACGGGGACAGTTTAAGAACGTGTAAAAAGGGGTTCGTAAATTATACACAATAGAGTGCAAATTCGCTTGACGCTAATTTTTTGTGACATTCTGGTTGTTTACGAAAAGGTTGTTTACAATCAAATCAAATCAAATCAAAATAATCTTTATTCCAATAAACCATTTCAGGCACTTTTGAATCGTCAAGCATCAATATGATTAATGAAGCTGCAACTGGTTCGGAATGTTGCTCTTACCGAGAAGAACCAGCGAGAAACTCGATGAATGGCGATCAAAAGCGAGTTACGAAGCGAAAATAAAAGTGAAATAATAGTGACTTCGGCTTTCTTATTGGAAAACGGACTACATAGAGTCTGTAAGTACTAAGTCTGTACTGAAAAGTAGAATAATAAAGTGTTTCTAACGATTTACCAAGTATTTTCATCCGAACTCTTCTACGTACCCTTCTACGTAACAATATAATATAATCGCCATATTTGGCGAGCGCAGCGTACTGCATAGTGACTGCAGCGACATAAAAACCTTTGTTCCGATCTATACAGTTATGGCGTTCAACAATAAAAGGTATAGTTTTAAACGCTGCGGTGGAATTTAAAAAGCAAAAGGCGTGAAACAATGGTTATAAAACATTATAAAAACCTAGACGCTGGTACGCCTTATCTTGAGGAAAAAACTTTTGAAGTCAACGCTCGCAAGTTCTTGGAATCGTAAATGTCACTTAGAATTTCAAAAGCTACCAACAGTTCTGTATGAAAGCTGTGGATCACGATTCGACCAAAAAGGGTACCGCATTCACTTCGTATCAAATCGCGAAAGAATGCGGTCGTCCTAGTTTTAATCAACAATAAGTCTAATTAGCGGGTTTATTCATTTGTGTTTTCCAATTAGATGTAAGAAGAAAACTAATGCTGGTGCCAGGTTTGGCTACAGACGAGAATACTCTGCAAAAGTTAACAGCAAGGACAAGAAATTTTTCGTAATTTTGAAACCCGTTTTAAAGAACATATGGTCGCGTTCAGAAATAATAAGCCACAAAATTCACATTTCGCTAGATATTTGTTAGAAAGCGGTCATAAAGTTCCTAATGACCATTGTTTCGAAATCCTGCACACCTGTGAAAAAAGCATGAAATTAAATATTTTGGAACAATTAGAAATCATTTAGCACAACAATGGCACCCTCATTAACGAGCAGATAAATGTTTCTAGTTCAAGCTTGTTGCACGTGTTCCGAGGTAAAATAAAAGGTGGGGATGAACCAAGTACTATTTAACAACGCTTGTTTGGATAACGCTTTACTTTGCGATTTTGTCGTGGAGTCTATCTCCTGATGATGCTTCGGTTGCGGGCCGAAACGATTGTTGAGTTTGTGATAATGAACGTGTGTAATGCTTGAGTATTGTGGAGGCAGTGGTGGAGGTTTGTGCACGTGTTTTTATGAATCCTGCATGTATCGGGTATGAAAATACGGATAGTCCACTATACATTTAACACTATATATATTTTCTATTTACTGTATCGCGGATTATAGCGAAATAATTTTTATTATTACTTTTGTATTATGGATCTCCGCAAAGTAACGCCTAGTTCTATAAATTATATAACAAGAAATGTTGTTGAAATCTTTTTCAGCTTGACTTGTGTGCATTTGCCATCACGTTTGATTTGATTTGATTTGAATATCAGAACGGCGGGCAAAACAACACAATAACGGTTATTTAAATCGGATTATAGAAATATCATTTAATAATACCATTTTTTATAAAACGATCGTTATGTGCTAATCCAATTAAGTGAACAGGGCGTTGGGTGAAGGGAGGAAGTAGGGTCAGCACAAACTGACACTTCGCCTGCTTTTTAAGTAATTAATCCAGCTAATTAAAACTAGCTTAAATATACTGCGAAGTTCACTTGATGCTCTCTCCTAGTATAAATAACATAGAGTTGTTATACAAAAGTAATAATAAAATTATTTTTCTATAATCCGCGATACAGTAAATAGAAAATATATATATTGTTAAATGTATAGTGGACTATCTACGATACGTGCAGGATTCGTAAAAACACATGCTCAAACCTCCACCGCTTCCACCACAATACACAAGCACTACACACGTTCAATATCACAAATTCAACAATCGTTTCGGCCCGCAACCGAAGCATCATCAGGAGATAGACTCCACGACAAAATCGCAAAGCTTTACGATTTTGAAGATCGCGAAGCTTTGTAGGGTAGTCCACTATACATTTAGCACTATATATATTTTCTATTTACTGTATCGCGGATTATAGCAAAATATTTTTTATTAATACTCTGCTGACATTATTTTCATCTTCTAAATTATTAAGGTGGAAAAAATGAGGGGGTTTTTTGCTGTGTGCTTGGGTGGATTAAATTGCAAGTTATAACAAATTTGCCTTTAATATCTTTACCTAAAAAACCACGCATTTTAGTTTAAATACTTCAATTACTTAATACAGTTTTCCATTTGTACAGAAGCTTGACTTTTACAGTAATTAGTTAGCAATTGGGCCAGACTAATTACTTAACGCGTTTGGGAGTGTACATATGAGTCACTTTGTTATTCCAATGTTGTCAAGCGACGACGTGCGCAATTAGCTACAACTATCATTTATTGTAAGGAAGGTATCGACCCTTGTAAGGGATTACAAGCATTACTATATTACTTTAGCTAGAAGTTTCCTGTCACCATTAAACTCAAATGTTGAAGACAAATTTAAAGGCAATTAAACGATATATTATTAATTTATAATCATAGAATTAGGCTTTGCGAATATGCAACAAAAAATAATGATATTATTTAGCTATAATCTGCGATTAGAGAAAATTTACATAATAGTAAAGTAGAGTATACATGGTCACATCCTATGCATGCAGGAATCGTAAACTACCACTTCTATACTACACGCACTGCATACGTACACTGCCACAAACTCAACAATCGTTTCGCTCCGTAACAGAAATAGCATTACGAGATAAACTCAACGACAAATTCGAAAAATTTCGAATTATCATTAATTTTCAATATCATTTCGTTTTTACGAGTTACCTGTATTATACGCCTCCAGCAAGTTGGACCATCGCTTATGGATTGCAGTGAGTTCCTATGAAAATTGACAAATTCAAAAAAGCACTTCTTTAAAAAGCTTATTAGAGATTATAAATAAAAAGAAAGCTTGAATTGAGTCAAAAATAGATATTATTGGCCCCCGAGTTTCTTACTGATTCTTTTCGGTAAGAGAATTTTGAAAAAACGTTGTAGCACGACCATTTGTAAGTACTTGTATAAGCCAACTTGAGTAAAGAATAATATGAATTTGAATATAATATTATCCCAATTCTTTCCCAAATTGTCTATTTTAGAAAAATTTCGAATTGAACTTCTATTAAATAACTCTTTAACTCAATTACATTTAAAATTCAATTTTGAAAAATCAAAATGTTTTCGTCAACAACAATAAATGTAAGTTATTATTACAAGCAATATAACAGAACTAACTACTTTGCTATAATCCGCACGGGTTAAGTGAATGCATGCAAAGCCAATGTGTATGAAGCAAGCAAAATCTACGCACCTTATACATGCAGGACCAGCCACCACATGCACCCCAAGGCGCAATTCACCAGCAGCAACGAACACAAAAGCAGCACACACACCCACCACCACAATCTCGACGATCGTTTCGCCCCGAAACCGAAGCATCATCAGGAGGATAGGCTTCACGAGAAAAATCGTACTGCGCCGCGCTACCCATACAAGCAGTCTTAAATAGTTCAACTCCCACCAATACCCTCCCCTCCGAACACATGCAGTAAAACGGAATTAGATACATTTACTTGCTCGTTAATTAAGTGACCATTGTTATTTTTTATTATCTCAAGCTGCTCTAACGTATTGAGTCGGAGTCCCTTATCACTAGTGTGGAGAATATGAAATGAATGGTCATTAGGCACTTTATGACCGCTTTCTAGCAAATGTTTTGCAAAATTAGAATTTTGTGGTTTATTATTTCTAAACGCAGCCATATGTTCCCGGAATCGAACCGCAAAACTTCGGCCAGTCTGACCCACATATGTACGTTGCATGCAACGGTCTTCTAGACCGTTCTAGTAGCCCGCAACCCTTTGACCGACTAGAAGCGGGCTACTACTTATATATATAACTACTTATATACTACTAGCTTATTTGACTCTGATGAATTAATTTAAGTCAAAAGTTTCTAAAAAAGAGCATTTCATCCCAGCCTTGCCAACATCGCGCTAAGCCCCGGCGAATAATCACGTTTTATGCTGATGGAGCAGAGATAATGTACACTAAGATGAGCCGACCTTGACACAGTTACGGAGGTGCATGTACCCAGCCTCCATAAAAAAGAAACTTTTTAATGTTGGTACGTCTTGACGTCTTGATGATCGAGATGTGAGGAATAGAATGAATGCAGGATGGATGAAGTGGCGACAGGTCTCAGGCACAATATGTGACCCCCGAATGCCCCCTAAACTAAAGGGAAAAATTTATGCATCGGTCATAAGACCTGTCGTAATGTATGGATCAGAATGTTGGGCAATGAAAAAGATGGATGAAAGAAGAGTACATGCAAATGAGATGAGGATGTTAAGGTGGATGTGTGGTGTGACAAGACTTGATAAAATAAGAAATGAGTATATAAGGGGAAGTCTGAAAGCTGCGCCCATTATAGAAAAGATGAGAGGTGCAAGATTGGGATGATATGGACATGTAATGAGGAGGGATGAAAGTCATGTGATCAAACGAGTGTTGAGTATGAATGTGGATGGATATGTGACTAGAGGAAGGCCTAAAAAGAGATAGTTGGACTGTGTGAAGTATGACATGCATATAAAAGGAGTAGCGCCAGAGTTGACGAATGATAGAAGAGAATGGAAGAGAAAAACATGTTGTACCGACCCCACTTAGAGTGGGATAAGGGTAGGAGAAAGAAGAAGTCTTGATGTCAAGGCTTTTGGTAAAATACAGACTGCGAAAAATTGGTTTTTCAGGTTTAAAATTTTAATACTCTTCAATATTATGAAATACTCGATTAACAAATGTATGCAGTGTATTTTTAAATTTTGTATAATCACATATTTCTGCTATGTTTTTTGGTAACTTATTGTGTATTTTTAAAGTCATTACACAGATACTTTTATTTAAGCAAGCAGTTCTGTGATTTGGAAACTTAAATCTGTGTTTTGAGGCGTTCACGTGTTCACTTCCCAACCTTTGTACACGTATTTAATTTAATTAATTATTAATTTATAATTATTCGGTTGAGTAGAATAGACCACCCTCATTTCTTGCCGAGGTGTCGTAGAAGGCGACTAACGTAAGATGACGTCAGGCAGGCGGCCGGTCGGAAAATAGGTGTCCAAATCATGTGAGAACATATTGTGCCTACCCTACTTTGAGGGGGATAAGGGTAGGACGATGATGATGTAGGATATACATTTAGGATATTGTAAATTGTGCTCAAATAAAAATCTTTGTCATTCCTTCTAGATTATAAAAATAATATATTAAACTAGATGTTGACGACCAGGCAACTTAAAATAACTTAAATTATGAGCTATATGTGTATTTTCCACTTCCCAAATGATAATCGTAAATTTATATGTCATATGTATATGCAAAGTATTGGTTGCAGCTGATTCATCACACGTTTTCAGAGAAGTAAAACATCATGATGAAACCTGCATATCTCTAGAGAATTTTCAAGATATATGTAACTTACCGATCCGCACTGGAGCAGCGTGGTAGGTCATAGCTCCAATACCCTTCTCTCCAGAAAAGGGTAGAGGAGGCCTTTACCCACCAGTGGGATAGTAACACGCCGCTACTTTTTGCATAGTATAATTTTATTAATATTAATCCAGAGGATTAGCGAAAAGGTGACTACTGCATTGATAGTATTGGTATGAAATTCTTACTAAACTGGAAACCCCATTTCCGCTATTATCATATTAACGAATGAGTTTTGACTATTTCCGATTACGACATATAAATATTTGTATTGTCGCAGTCACACCGTTTGCAGCTACGGTAGTCGCGGGTTCTATTCCCGCCGAGAGCTAACATTTTCTAACTACAATTCATCGAGTCTGTGTATATTTATGTATGTAACACTATATAGTAGTAAAAGTAAAGTAGCGGCCTGTTACAATCCGACTGGAAATAGGCCTACTCTCTCCGTTTCTGGAGAGAAGGGTTGGAGCTAAGACCTACCACGCTGCTCCAATAAGGATACTCTAGAGATATGCAGGTTTCCTTACGATGTTTTCCTTCACCGAAAAGCGTGTGATAAATTGCAATTATCAATTAGACACGTGAGTTTTAATAGAAAAACTCATTGGTGCTCGTGTTTCCCTCGAAAGAGTCGCACGGTCTCATCGCTGGGCTATCACAGCTCACTACTGTAAAACTATATACCTACTTATATACTTACCAGTAGTCCGTCACCCATAATACAAGTATTAAGTAACTGACTTTGGGATGGACGACCGTGTTTTAAACTAAGCACTAACTTGCTCAATTTTTTTTTTTCGAACTGACTGTATGCTGTTAGCCCTAATGGCTTTTACAGCATCGTCGAGGTTGCGAAATGCAGAGAGTAGAGCGCAGAAGCTCTTCTAGCGTCGGGGATCGTCGTCCTAAGGGTGTCTCCTCTGAGGTCGGACCACGGTTTAGGGCGACGCGTAGTGGAGGGCTGATGTATGACTTTGATAAGTCATTGCGACATCGGAAGGGTCTTGCTCAATGGTTGTTTTTATTGACAGGGTGGTGTAATACAGTCTGCCAAGCGCAGTCATTTGGCACAGCCTTCTACCCTCTGAGGTCGCAGGGTGATTCAAATTGCGACAAACCACAGAGGGCTATGTACGCATAACATATCGAATCTATATCTATACATATTATGAAACAAAGACCTCAGAGCTGTTTGTCTGTATGTAATTGATTTTCTCATAATCTACCGTACGGAAAGGTAGTGCAATTCTTTCGGAAGTTTAAGGTCAATAGGACATTACAGTTTCACGTAAAGAGGTGTGTCGGTTGTAAAAAAACTCGGTCGCTGCGTGCTTTACTCGCAGTATTAATGTACTAGAGAGTTGTAAATCTACAAAATGCTACAAAAAATTCCGCGACAGCATGTCTCTATGCCTTATGGTTAACAGTAACTACTGTTATGTTCAAAATCCCACGCGCGTGAAGCCTTATGACTAGTTATAGAATATAATAGAGTAGCTGTCCCGTAACGCGGTGCTGTGGCTCAGTTTTATTTCGAGTTCCCCTCGAAACAGAACTCAACAGTACAGGATCACCCGCGAGGTCAATCTGAAGGTTATCTGAAAATTTTATTAAAATCGTTCGGAGTCTATAGAGTACGTACCGACAAACATTCATTTTTATATATCAGAAGAATAGCCCAATTCACGAAATTTTTTGGTTTTATTCACTTTTTAGTTCTTTCTGCTATAAGAGAGGGAAATAATTTATATAATTAGGCGTTACTTTGCAGAGATCCATAATACCAAAGTAATAATAAAATTATTTTGTTTTAATCCGCGATAAAGTAAATAGAAAATATATATAATACTCAATGTAGAGTGGACTATTAAAACACCATTGCCACCACAATAGACAAGCACTACACACGTTCACTATCACAAACTCTACAATCGTTTCGCCCGGCATCATCAGGAGATAGACTCCACGACAAAATCGCGAAATCACATCAATCGCAAAATAAAGTAAATAGAAAAAATATATAATAATAAATGTATTTTCTATTTACTTTATCACGGATTACAGCAAAATGATTTTATTATTACTTTTGTAGTGTTTTTTGTTGTTTTTTTAAAAGAATTATTTTCATCTTATTAGTGTGACATCTTGTAAGAGAGAATGAGAAAAAAAAACATCATTGTGTACCACATTGAGCGAATAAACAAAATTCGAATTTTAATCAAACCTCAAAATGGTTCAAAATTGATTGGAAAGGTTACATACAAACATTTTTTGAGGGGGTAACTAATCAAATCAAAATATTCTTTATTCAAGTAAACTTGTAAACAAGTGCTTTTGAATCGTCAACTTTACTGCTGGTTCGGAAAGCTGTTCCTACCGAGAAGAGCCAGTAAGAAACTCGGCGGTTGCTCTTTTTAAAATATAAATCTTAGAACTAGTTACATTTATTTATTACTGTCTTGTACAGGGTAGAAGTGCACCTATATCCACACATCCTTATCATCTAAGTAATCTTCAACAGTATAGTAGGCTTTCTGTATCAGCCTCTTTTTAACAGTGTTTTTAAACTGCTGTAATGGCATGACCAAAATTGATTTCGGAATTTTATTATAGAATCTTATACCCAAACCTACAAACGATTTACGTACTTTTGCTAGGCGCAAAGCAGGAGCCGCAAGCTTATGTCGGTTCCTACTTTGTCTATTATATACATCACCTATCGTTTTATAATTCAAATTATGATTAGTTACCCACTATGCAACTATGATTAGTTACCCCCATCAAAAAATGCCGTTTTTTACGTCGTTATTATTAACGGTGTAAAAAAGTACACAAAGGTTGGAAATATGGATTAACTGAGTCTCGTTCCTCAGTCGGCAAGTTGATCCGCAGATATTTGTGACCTGCTCAGCCTCCCCGCTGGGATTACGGGCTATTGGACGTGTCGTAAGCCGCGCTCATCTCGCCAGATCCCGATGGATATCTCGTTACGGAGGAACCGCTGGGACGTCGAAAATGTGATTTACCGATCGCGTAAAATGATCGTGTAGTTTAGGCTTCGGCTTCGGGTTCTTGAAGGGATTTTAAATCACGCCCATTTACTTCTGTAGTAGTCTCGTGTATGTATGTATCTTATATACAATTTTAGTATTACAATGTTAGTTGCGATACTCCTCGGAAACGGCTTGACCGATTTTTATGAAATTAGATATGCATATAAAGTAAGTAAGTAAGTAAGGGTAGGTCCAATTTCGAGAAAGAGGTTAGTAGCCGAATCCAACTCGGATGGGCAGCGTTCGGGAAGCTACGCGAGATCTTTTCGTCCAAAATACCTCAGTGTCTGAAGACCAGGGTCTTCGAACAGTGCGTGTTGCCAGTGATGACCTACGGATCCGAAACGTGGTCGCTCACTATGGGCCTTATAAGAAAGCTCAGAGTAACTCAGCGGGCGATGGAGCGAGCTATGCTCGGAGTGTCTCTACGAGATCAAATCAGAAATGAGGAGATCCGTAGAAGAACTAAAGTCACCGACATAGCTCAGCGTGTCGCGAAGCTGAAGTGGCGCTGGGCGGGGCACATAGTGCGGAGGACCGATGGGCGCTGGGGTCTTAAGGTGCTGGAATGGCGACCCCGCACCGGAAAGCGCAGCGTCGGTAGACCCCCTACGAGGTGGACAGACGACCTCAAAAAGGTCGCAGGGAGCCACTGGATCCGGGCGGCGCAGGATCGTGTGGTGTGGCGATCCCATGAAGAGGCCTATGTCCAGCAGTGGACGTCCATCGGCTGACGAAGAAGAAGAAGAAGATAAAGTAAGTCTGAGAATCGGCTATTATATATATTTTTCATTTCCCTAAGTGATAAGGGTGTCAACCCCCAACATTTTTTTTTTGGACAGAATTGTTTATTTTTTTATAGAATTAAGCGTTACTTTGCGGAGATCCATAATAAATAAGTAATAATAAAGTACGTAGTGGGTAGTGACCCTGCCTTCAGCTCCACGGGTCGCGGGTTCGATTCCCGCCGAGTGCCAACATTTACTATTAACAATTCGTTGGTTCCTCGAGCCTGGGTGTATATTTGTATTAAAGTATGTATTTTAAATAATTTATAGAATTAGGCGTTACTTTGCGGAGATCCATAATACAAAAGTAATAATAAAATCATTTCGCTATAATCCGCGACAAAGTAAATAAAAAATAGACATAGTGCTAAATGTATATTGGAATAGCCGTTTTTTCATACCCGTTACATGCAGGATTCGTGAAAACACATGCACAAACCCCTACCACCGCCACCACGATGCTACACACGTGCACTATCACAAACTCAGGAATCATTTCGAACCATCATCAGGAGATAGACACCAAAAAAATGAATGAAAAAACGGATATTCCACTATACATTTAGCACTATATATATTTTCTATTTACTTTATCGCTCATTATAGCAAAATAATTTTATTATATTATTATTACTTTTGTTTATTCTTTTATAATGTTACACTAGAATTTGTCTAGAAATAATTTATATGGCGGCAAAACAAAGTTTGCCGGGTGGGCTAGTAATTTCTAGAATTAGGCGTTACTTCGCGGAGATCAATAAAGCAATACTAATGATAATATATTTTGCTATAATTCGCGATAAAAGCTTTGCGATTTTGTCGTGTCAATCTCTTGATAATGTTCCGGTTACTGGTGTAAGGTTCAATAATTTAAGAACAATTTTTAGGACAAACGTTTTAATTTATAATTGTATTTTTGTTAAATAAACTAAATAGAAATCATTTGACTAATATTATAGATTTTAAAAGGGACGGTACCAGGGGGAGCGGGACAGTACGTTTTGTAAAGTGTTATAGTGAAGACGAAAGTAAATTGTGACGTGTTAATATTGTGAGAAATAAATATATATAGTTGGAGTTGAAAGGCAGGTTGTATTACTTTGTGCGGCCGTTCTTACACTGGATAAAACGATTATGACAGTGAATGTGTGCAGTGCTTATGTATTGTTGCGATGATGGTGGTGTAGTGCCTAGTACGTACTGCACATATCTGTTATAAGAATGGATAGTACATATTACATTTATTAATACATATATTTTCTTTTGTCGCGAATTATAATAAAAAAAAGTATTTTTATTAATCTTTTACCCCTGTAAAGATTTGACAACGAGTTATTGCTCCTCATTATGTCCAGGCGCTTATTCAAAATTCAAATACAACTTTGACAATACACTTACAGCTGGAAAGCCAGCTTAAAATGTGCAAATGAGGGTGATCTGTGTCTCTTTTTTATGTGTGATTAGACAAAATAAAATATACAAGTTTCATCTATCCTCTCATTATTTATTGTGTCATTGTCACTATAGGCCTGTCTATGGCTCGCAACTTAAGGAATAATAACTCTTTGACACATTAGTAATCGTGTGAAAAAATTATCTGTTTAAAAAAAACGTAATAATAAATAAATAACATCTAATAAAAATCTAATTTTAGACGCAGGCGCTATTTTGCGGAATTCCACATTACAGGCATTATAACAGAACTACCTTCCGGATTATAGCAAGGTAGTTCTGTTACAGTGCCTGTAATAAAATTCTCGGAAATTTTTAAATGCAAACAAAACTAATCTCATAATAGCGCCTGAAATTATATTTACGCAACAGGATTTAGCACTGTAGTAGACTAGTAATGTTCGTTACAATATTGCAAATCTCAAAAATCATATTTCTACGTGTACTTATCTATTTAATTAACTGACATTTTCTTTATCTTTATCACTTTATGGAACTTTTATGTAAATTAATAGTTATTGTTATGTAACTGTACTTTTTTAATAGACTAACTAATAAAATATATGCAAAGGTATTAATTTTAAGAAACCCAAAACAAAGCAAATAGCATCATAACCGGCATCATCATTTACTGGCATGCCCAAAGAATAAAAAAAAATGGGCAATAATGCGAAAGTTCCGCATCAAAAACAAAACAAAAAAAAGCGAATATAAATTTAATTAGATATAATGTAAATAAATACACATAATAATCTATCAGAAATAAGAAAATATAGAATATCAGATTTTTTTTTAATAATTATCTGTTTTTAATCTTTACAAAAATTGATTTTGATACTCCCAAAAAAACTTAAGAATTTTGTTAATGTTACCTCGTATATAATAAGTAATAATATTTAAAAAAAAAGTTTATAAACGGCAATTACGATTGCTACGCCATCTCTTAGTACATATTTTAATTACGCATATAAATGACAGCTGATCCATAGATAACAAACGGTTTCCAATATCGATCCATATCGATAACTTTTAAATCGATTCATTTTAACTTAGAACTATGACGAGTCATTATAGCAAAATGTTATTAAATAATTCTGCGGTATAGGACACAGTCTTTTAATCACACAATTATATTCTATACTACAGTTACTTATACATATTTACACATTTATGTAAAATCTATTAAATTATCTTGTAACTACGTTCCTTTGATAAATAAATTTATTAGTCATATTTGCATAAAAGTTTCTTATTATGATTATTCTGTCCTATATAATTTTATAAAAGGCATAATGTCATTCATTAAATGCATAAAAGACGATTTATAGAAGCAGGCGTTACTTTGCGGAATTCCATATTACAAGTAATATAACAGAACTAACTACTTTGCTATAATCCGCACGGGTTAAGTGAATGCATGCAAAGCCAATGTGTATGAAGCAGGCAAAATCTACGCACCTTATACATGCAGGACAAGCCACCACAACAACGACGACAAAAATCGTACTGTCGTGGAGCCTATCCTCCTGATGATGCTTCGGTTTCGGGGCGAAACGTCGAGATTGTGGTGGTGGGTGTGTGTGCTGCTTTTGTGTTCGTTGTTGCTGGTGAATTGCGCCTTGGGGTGCATGTGGTGGCTGGTCCTGCATGTATAAGGTGCGTAGATTTTGCCTGCTTCATACACATTGGCTTTGCATGCATTCAGTTAACCCGTGCGGATTATAGCAAAGTAGTTAGTTCTGTTATATTGCTTGCATAAATGAGCTTGATATGCTTGCATGAGCTGTGATAGCCCAGCGGTGTGACCGTGCGACTCTTTCGAGGGGAACACGAGTTCAAACCCGGGCAGACACCAATAAGTTTTTCTATTAAAACTCATGTGTCTAATTGATAATTGCAATTTATCACACGCTTTTCGGTGAAGGAAAACATCGTGAGGAAACCTGTATATCTCTAGAGAATTCTGGAGATATGTGTAACCTACCAATCCGCATCGGAGCAGCATGGTAGCTCTTAGCTCCAACCCTTCTCTCCAGTAACGGAGAGAAGAGGCCTATACCCAGCAGTGGGATTGTAACAGGCCGCTACTTTACTTGCATAAAAGACGCATAGTCATATCTGAGAGGGATGTGTGTTACGCATTTACGAGGCATCGTGCGACAACGGGAAGCCTGCGCAGTCCGACAGGCGGCCGTTATCTCGTTAGCGGCCGGCACTGCGGCGGGCGGGCGCGGCGCCGCGAACTGGGGCAGCAGGCTTCGGCAACGACGCGCCGGCCGGGTGCCGCCGACGCCGCGCGCGCCGGGCGGCCCCGTGCGCCCCGCGGGCCGCAGTGACGCATTGCAGGTGCGCGGTGGCCGGTCGGCGCGCGCCGCCATCCGCTCTACGCCGCCGCACCCGCCCGATATAAAACCGACTATCCTTCGCGGATCCGATCTAATCCCGTACCGTGCGTCCCGAGAGATGGACTTGGATTTTCGAAACTCGCATTGAATCGAGCCTGAAACGAGACCGAGTGCGAGTCGAGTCGGTCATGATAGTGCGGCGATTCGATTGAACGATTCCGAACGATTCGCGCGGCGCACGGAGCGAATCGCGGCACAGTCTTCCGGCGCGGCCGCTCGCGCGAGAGAGGGCGGCAGTATCGTATCAACCGTCGGTTCGTGTGGTCGCTTTTGCGGCGTAGCCTGTGATTTTAGTGTAGCTCCAGATAATCCAAGTTAATCTACGATGGTGAGTGTTCTTTTGCCGAAACGAAGCCGACAGTGCGTTTAGGGAACGATTTCGAGCCGTATACGGGTTATATTTTTGGGTTGTGGTGCATCGGTGTTTATAGTGATGACGGCCTCCATTATTATTGTGATGGCCGTTTTTTTACCGCATTGCGGATCGTCGACGTTGGCGATGTTGTCGTGGAAATTTAAAGTGAGCCGCGATAGAGGCACCGGGTTACCGTTCGTCACTCGAAAGGACCGGGATGTGGGAACGACGGTTGAGATTTCTCGAGAAACATCCGTCGCCATAGTTCGTTAGGTGTAACCGATGAAATGACGTTACCGTGGGCGAAACCGTCTATCGGAAAATAATGTATGTTAGCGTCTTACATGTCGAGTGTCCGATTTATGAGTTTTAGTAGGCCTTAGTATTGAAGTCCCATCGACTCCTGCCGAGGACGATCGATCGGCCGGCGCACCTGTCAATTGCCCGTTGACTCATCGCAAGCTTAGATTTCTTTCATACGCAATTAAACGAGTTCCGTTAGCTTTCTTCACCGTTTTGAAAAGGAAAAGTCATGCAGATGTTGAGTTGTAGCGGTATTAGATTGTCTTCTCGGTGGAAAGTTTGTACCGGTCGGGCATTACTGCAACGGTTTTATTTACTATATTTGACACTAAATCACCGACCGTTGTAATATAAGCGAATAAAACCTTGATGATTTAACACATTAATGCACGTAAACAAAGCTAAGTGGCGACTGTATTGACAAAAAGTGTTCAAACCCCAGCTAACCTAAATCAAAACATCAAATTTACATTTAAGGTTATATAGTTTGGTTGTCCCAATTCGAAACAATTGTTTCTTATGAATTTATCAAATTAATTAACATTGATTTCCGCTTATTTCAAAATCATTCATATTCTGGAACTCAAAATTTTGCTTCAGCAAAAAAGATGTAATTTGATTATCAATTTTTTATATTGTATAATATTTTTTGCTGTATGTGTTAACCTTAATTCCTCGATAACTAATAACTATTGATAAAAGTCAATGAGTATCTACTAAATTTTACATTACTCCTCAGAAATTATAAAATAAAAATTATTATGCTTTATAAAGTACTTTAATCTAAAACTGCAGTAATTCAAAGTAAATATACTTTAAAGATTAACAATACTTTTACATATTTTTTTACAATACTTTTACTAATACAAAACAATATTTTTACATTTGTATAGTTCAGTATACCACATTTACTACACAGTCTGTCTTTCTCTATAAGGTCTGGTCTTTATATTAAATACATATTTAGTCTGTAATATTTAAACACTATTAAATTAATAATTATAACTGTCTAGAAAAATATTTTAAAACTACATAATATGCTCAAATAAGTAGCATACAAATATATTTGAAAGGTCAAGTATTCAGGGAATCTAGGAAGAAAGGTGAGAGCTTTTAATATTATGACAGGTATTGAATATAAAATACACTACTTAGATACTTTCTCTAGCATTATCAAGACTATTGGATTATTCCTCTTATTGAGCAAGTATGAAAATTTTAAAGAATAGCACAGTATGCTATTTAGATCAGACTTAATTATTCTGTGATTTGGTGAATTGAGAGGCTCAGCCCTAAATATAATATAAAATTAACTTGTAACCTTTATTAACCTACCCATGTACTGAATGAAAGCTTTAGGTTTTGGTAAGCTTGAAAGTGCTTATCTGCATCATGATAGTAGCAGGACCTGAAATATTGATATAAGAATAAAGATATTTCCAGATAGCTGGTAGCTTTCCTTTGTTTAGCATGCTTTAAGCTGAGATATCATTTTTATTAGTTTAAATATTTATGGCACCAAGTCAGTATTATATATAGATGTGGATGGATATGTGACTGGAAGGAGGCTGAAAACAAGATGATTGGAGGTGTGAAGTATGACATATGTATAAAACATGTAGCACCAGACTTGACAAATTATATGAGAGAATAGTATAGAAAAACGTTATCCCACTTTTGAGTGGCATAAGGGCAACAAGTTAAAAGTAATTATATATATTTTTGTGCTATAATCAACAATTAAAGAGAATTATTGTAATGCTCAATTATCCTGCCCTTATCCCACTATAAGTGGGGTCGGCACAACGTGTTACAAACATGTTATCACATGTTTTGACTATGTATTTTACGATCGGACGCCTGCGTGACGTCAACTTACCTTAGTCGCCTTTTACAACACCTTGGCAAGAAATAAGGGTGGTCTATTCTACTCAGCCGGATAACACATGGCGGTGTTGTAATGCTTAATGTAGATTAAATGTATGCTTTTATATCTCTTGGCAGCAGCAAAATGCATGATCAGTAAACTGCGTGGACTATAATATTTATATGGTAATAGTGAATATTGAATAATTAATTTTACTATTACAAGATATAAGACCTTCTTTAGTTTTAAAAAGAAGTTTCTGTTTTTCAATATCACAATTATTTAATATATTAGTTTATTTGAATTACCTATTACATTTAATAAAAAGCTTATAGAATTTCTCGTAATTTTATCTTTATATAGTCATATAATTTATTAACACTAATAGTATATGATAAAATGAACACCTAAATAAGAAAAGTATGTATTTCCTTTTATTTCCAAAAAAAGCTACCATCTATATATAATTTACTGTATTATTATTATTATAGCTTCTTTCCCAAATTAATGCTCCCCATGGGTTAAAGCCTCTTCCATATTTTTTTGTTCATTGCAATATTCATACAGTTTATTTTTGCTGTTTTTATTATGTCATCTACCCATCTTTTTCTTTGTCTCCCACACTTCTCTTTTCTACTGGGCCTTGCTATTTTTTTGTTGGGAATATTCCACCTTTTATCTGTATATACAATATGTGAAAGATATTGTGATCCATATAATCATGTAAAAAATGTAAAAAACTGTTAAATATATTTTTTTTACTAAGTTTTTGACTTCTGAAATGTTTAAAAATTTCAATTCGGCCATTCTCTTTCTGACATATACAGAGTCTTAATATATTATTTTCATATTAATTTAAAGCAATATTTTGTAAAATATATAATTACTGTTGTGATAGTTAATATGATACATTAAGTAGAGTATAAGGAAAACAACATAATAATTAAAGTTCAATATACAGTATTATTTATGATTTACTAATATATACACACAAGGCTTATTATTTACTGTTAATCGGGTAGCATATTGCATCAATATTTGTCCAGTACATTTGCTGTGAAAGCATAACTTTCTAGACTCTAGAGACAATCATGTGTTCAAACCCTGGACAGGCACCAATGAGTTCTTCTATTGAAACATTTTTTGTCTAATTGATAATTACAATTTATTTTCGGTCAAGGAAAACATCACGAAAACCTGTTATTTAGAGAATTTGCATTGAAGCATGTGTGGCAGGTATTAGGTCCAATCCTTATCCAAAAAAACAGAGTGAGCAAGGCCTATACCTGTTAGCGGGATAGCATCAGATCTTGTACTCTACTTTTTCCAATTCAACAGTTATTATGTATGAACTTAACCCTTTGTAGTCATATTCATTTTTGCATTTCCTTATCTATATTTAAAAAGAGCACCTTGTTGGTTTGTGTATAAGGTGCTTTTTCAGACACCTGATTTGATGCATTGAGGTCTGTTTAGTGTACACTGTATATAACTTAGGATTCATATGGGTCCTTGGCATGGTGACTGATAGCACAAAAATGACTGAAAAATTAAATAAAACTGGCAGCTGAGAGTAGACATATGACTGCAAAAGTACCATGCTCCAATCATTGTAAATAAATTTATAACAGTAGCACATTGTATTACAGACACTGTTGATTACTTCATCAAAGGACTAGATAATTTTCAAGTGCTATTCAAAATGGCTGGATTCAACACTTGTGTTGTGTTATACATGTACACTATTGAACATTTATATAAGGAAAGAAATTTTATCTAATAAATTAGAAGACAAAAGTAATTTACAGTACGAATAATACGTACAAATTTTACAAATGCGAAAGTCTTTGTCTGTCTGTACAAGCTTATATAACAAATCAGATAAATTAATTCCTGTTACCCTCCGTACCAGGATAAGAACACATATTTTTAAAATTGAGTATATAAGAAATTAGCCCAAAATCTACATTAATATGTTGTACATATTTATGTATATATTGAATTCATATTACCTAATGTTTGTTATTAATTCCGTTTATTAGCTTGAATTAATGATATAAGTATTAATTGCTAGACATCGTTATCAAGGACACAACAATCATCATGCAAAGTAAAGTTTTTTTTCATTCTCTACAGAAATAAAAGAATTAGTTTGAGCTAAATTAAGTGTTAAATTACCCTCAATTTTTGCTAGGTATTTTAATTAGAAAATATACTTATATATGAATTAGATTAGTTCAAAAAAAAAGCTGCCAATAATAATATTTCTTACACATACTTTAAAAACACAAACACAACACACCACTTACAAAACACTTACCGGGGTATTCTAAATTTGGGACTGCCCGATTACTCAAATGTAATCAACTTTTATTGCAAGTTTACAAATGACAGTGAAATTAACCTTCATATTCTAATTATAGTACCCGGCTTTAAATAATGCACATCGATGTTTAGAACGAAACAGCCGGCCAGTTCGGTTTCGTAGAGCGCTGTCACTGTCACGCACGGGTTCGTCAGTCTGTGCGACAGATACGATGCTCTTAAGAAGCAGAATCTAGCCGATTTTCTCTCTCTTAAGCCTCGATGTGCATTATTTATTGCCGGGTAATATGCACCTGGACAATTTTGAAAAATGATCACAGATTGTGTATGTTAAAGATCCTCTTAAAGTCTGACATCTTGTTAGTTATTGTTAATATATATAAATCGTATATACAAAATTCTCGTGTCACACAAAGTTACCATACTCTTCGAAACAGCTAGATCGATTTTTATGAAATTTTATATGCAAGCCTCGGATGTGCATTATATTGTATCAGTTTTTTACTGCGTGAAAAATGGATATTTTTTCTTTTTTCTGCATATTTTTCGTAATACCTATAACCTTAGCCACGGGTAGATACCGCGGGGTGCAGCTAGTTCAAGATAAATGCGGTCTCAATAGTATGGGGAAATTCACTGGTAAACTACAAGACGTTTATATTACCTACAATAAAAGGTATATATGCGTTGATAAGGATTACTGTATCGCTGCAGTGCTATCTGGAGTGTCCGCAGTGTGACGTGGCGACAAGCCTGGCGGTAATTACACTGTAATCTATATTATCTTATCGGCCACGTCTGAATATCTCATTAACTGTTCCGACTCAGCCGTGGACTGTTCCCTGCATATCACAAAATGGTGGTCACAACGGTACGTGTTTAACGACCTATTTCTATATTATTTTTCTACTACTACCCGCAATTTCGTTCACATTTATTTCAGTGTTAAAATATCGCCAATTTGTACTATTTTTTTTTTCTTGTTCCCGTCTTACGCTTCATAAGGGGCGGTTATATTCTATAGGGGGGTTTCATAGCGGTCGAAAATGGACTTGACACGGGGTATAACTTTCGCTCCGGACATTTAAATGCAATGCTAAATTTCGGTGCCTAATGTACCGTAAAAAGCAAATTTTACTTCAAACCTACATGTGCGTTACAAACGGGGGCCATAAATATTTTTGAAATTCTAAGATGGGGCATGGCACAAAAAGTAGTTTCCTTAGGAAATCATTTTTTTCATTTCTCAATATTTTATATTGTTCATGGTTAATTATTTAAAACTGTAACCGCGACGAATTCAGTTTTAAAATACCGTCAGTATATAAATATTTATTATATCACATACCTTATACATGTAGGATTCGTAAAACACATGCACCACACTATACTTGCACTGCATACATTCACTAATATATTCTCAACAATCGTTTCGCCCCGTAACCGAAACATCATCAGGAGATATCGATAATGTCGTAATATTTGAATTACTTTTAGTTTGCACTGTTACTCCCAAAATTTGTTATCGTTTTCACTGCTGGTGTTTAAGTTCTATCTAGCAAACTGATATATTTTCGAATAAAATCGATAGAATTCATTTATCTTACAGATAGGATACTTTGGAAGCGATATATGTCGTTGTTGTCGATTTTTTTAATCTCGTTAATAAAGTTACAAAGGGAATGTGTACTAAGATCGTGGTCACTTTTTTTTGTAGACCTGTAAAAGTGGAATAATCCGTACATCCTTATTTCGATCCAGAGGAGAAAAAGGGATTATTTTGTCCTATACTATATTGGTCTAGTGCAGAGTTTCTTAAACTTTTTGATATTAAGTGGAATACCTTGTTGTATTTATTGTGGAACCCTTAGTTTGTTTTTAATATATGCCAGTATGCTTTTAATTATGCAGAATGTTATATCCTGTAAATGGATTATAGGCAACAAAAATGACAATTATTTAATTATTGCTCTTAATTTTAGTATGAAGAAGAATTATCTTTAACAACTATTAAAAATTGACATGTTTTTATTTTTTTTATTTACGCCGTGTAGTATCCGGCAGAATAGAATAGACCACCCATCGTTCTTACCGACGTGTCGTAAGAGGCGACTAAGGTATGTGCCGTGTGGTATCCGGCTGCATAGAATAGACCACCCTCCTTTCTTACCAAGGTGTCCTAAGAGGCGACTAAGGCATGTGCCGTGTGGTATCCGGCTGCATAGAATAGACCACCCTCCTTTCTTACCGAGGTGTCGTAAGAGGCGACTAAGGTATGTGCCGTGTGGT
Source organism: Morpho deidamia (assembly GCA_947086505.1). NCBI lineage: Eukaryota > Metazoa > Arthropoda > Insecta > Lepidoptera > Nymphalidae > Morpho > Morpho deidamia. The sequence goes on along the minus strand of CAMTZC010000017.1, from coordinate 17,526,882 downwards.
ATCCGGCTGCATAGAATAGACCACCCTCCTTTCTTACCAAGGTGTCCTAAGAGGCGACTAAGGCATGTGCCGTGTGGTATCCGGCTGCATAGAATAGACCACCCTCCTTTCTTACCGAGGTGTCGTAAGAGGCGACTAAGGCATGTGCCGTATGGTATCCGGCTGCATAGAATAGACCATCCTCATTTCTTACCGAGGTGTCGTAAAAGGCGATTAAGGTAAGTTGACGTCAGGCAGGCGGCCGGTTTAAAATAAATAGCCAAATCATATGACAACATATTTTTAACATGTTATGCCGACACTTAGAGTGGGATAAGGGCGGGAGAATGATGATTTATATAAATGAACGTGTCCGTTTCCAGGCGGATCAGCTGACAGAGGAACAGATCGCCGAGTTCAAGGAGGCGTTCTCGCTGTTCGACAAGGACGGCGACGGCACCATCACCACCAAAGAGTTGGGCACCGTGATGCGCTCGCTGGGCCAGAACCCCACGGAGGCCGAGCTGCAGGACATGATCAACGAGGTGGACGCGGACGGTGAGTACAGATATAATAATTAAATCAAATCAAATCAAAATCATATTTATTGAAATAAACTCTTTCAAGCACTTTTGAATCGTCAAGGATGAATATGATTAATGAAGCTACAACTGGTTCGGAATGTTGCTCTTACCGACAAGAGCCAGCAAGAAATTCGGCAATCAATCTTTTTAGCATTTTCACTTTTACGTTATAAAACCGCAGTCTTTTATGAAGTTGAAAGGATTTTCAAATCCGGGCGTTTTTATCATCCAAATAAACTGCAATTGCGTAATATGCTTTACGTATAAAGATGTTTCTTACATTTAATTTAAACCTTTCTGTAGACTGGTCTACTATAAACTGTGGAATGAAATTGTAGAAGCGAATAGAGACCAACGAATGAGTTTCTAAACTCTGTTGAGTCGCGACGCAGGAATCACAAGCTTTTAGTGACCTCTCGTATGTCTATGATATACTTGTGATTTATACATATGGATATGTTTCCGTACAAATAGAATATTACTACACACAATATATACATATATGTATGTATATATTGTGTTCCTACAGTAAGTACGCCTATTTCCTTTAACTTATCCGCTTTCCCCCACAGCATTATTATATATGACATAATGCTCTGGAAATAAGCAAAATAAACAAGTCGGATTACGAACTAGGATAAGCCAACAGCGTGTTCACAATTCTGTAAATTTTTTTACGCGCTCTTCTTCTTCATGATGATTAAATTATGGAAAATAATTGTAAATTTAGCGGAATAATAGAAAATTAAAAAAAAAATCGGAACGTCATCTATAATCTTCATATACATTTTACTTTTAATGTCTATTAAATCCTTTTTCTCCGCGGATAGCAACGCAGCCCGCAGTAAGTCCTATCCTACTATTCCTGCTAATTTTCTATTAATCTTATCCTACTAATATCCTACTTACTACTAATATTATAAATGCGAAAGTTTGTTAGTATGAATTTTTGTTTATCTTTCATGGCGAATGCGCTGAACCAATATCGATGAAATTTGGCCCAATTATTCCTTATACGCCGGGGTATTATATAATGGGATAACAGACTATAGAAATCCTGTTAATTCTACAGGAATAGAATGACATTGAAAAGCGCCATCTATTGTCAACATCTGTTATCAAAATCTGATTGACGATGTGTTAAAAGTCGAGTCAATTTTGTAATAACGGCAAAACAACGTTCGTCGGGTTAGCTAGTTTAATATAATTTCGAGCCAACAATTCATATTATATATAATATAGACTGGCCCGTTGGCAAAGTGGGTAGTGACTCTACCTTCAGCGTCGCGGCTTCGATTCCCGCCGAGTGCCAACATTTTCTATAAAAAAAATTGAGCCTCTGTGTATATTTGTATTTAAGTATGTATTTAAAATTATATATGTAGTATATCTAGCAATTGTCCGTCACCCATAACACAAGTATTAAGTTAATTATTTTAGGTATGGACGACCTTGCGTGTGAGGGTCCCATATTTATTTATTTATTATTTATTATTGTATAGTCAACAACTTCTTTTGGGTTGGGTAAATAATCAACATCAACTATGTTACTTCAAGTAAATTGTTGCATAAACAAAATATTGAAATGATATTCGTAATATTACACAAACATCGCATTTATTGCTGTCGCGTAAGCAAACAACATTATTTCTGTGTAAACTGTAACTTATTATATATACTTTAACCTAAAGATACGTACCAGTGTAAACGACGCGTTATCAGAATGTCGCATTGTTTGTAGTATTTTTTATCGATGATAACATTTAAGAGGAAAATGAAAATTAAATAGTTATCTATTTTATAGAATAATGCGTTACTTTGCGGAGATCCGTAATGCTAAAGTAATAATGAAGATATTTTGCTATAATCCGCAATTAAGTAAATAGAAAATCTATATATAATGCTAAATGTAGAATGGACTATCCATTCTCATACCCGATACATGTAGGATGCGTAAGAACACATGCAAAAACCTCCACCACCCCCACCACAATACACAAGCACTACACACGTTTATCTCAAACTCATCAATTGTTTCGCCCCTCAATCAAAGCATCATCAGAAGTTAGGTTCTATCTTGAACTAGAAATATTGTATAGTTCAAGTTTCTTACACGTGTTCGGAGGCAAAATATATGGTGGGGGTGGAACCAATTAGTATATCGCTATGCGTAGTTAGGTAATGAGTCGCTTTGCGATTTTGTCACGGAGTCTTGTCTCATGATGAATCCCTACACAGGTTTCTCAAGGTTTCTTGTTACATCCTTGCGAGCCAAGGATGTTCGCCCGATGTTCTGCCACCTCCATGAAATGCATTTTTAGTAGCATATTGTCCAGATTGTCCTAAGGCTATCATGTGGGGGCTGGAACGAGCTACACCCTTGGTTATGAATTATCATCGCTATTGTAAAGGGGCCCGTGCCGTCGTGCGTATCATACACATAACATTCAGGGAGGTATCGATAATCGACGCTGTTATCGCTCAACGTATTACCCGATAAGATAACCCACCAACGCCGGCATGTGGCCTTATCAAAGCATTATTGGAAAGGACCACTGGAAACTTTTGACTATATAAAGTAGGGTATGATTTAGAGTAGTAATATATTCAAATACTACTAGAAACCGAAACCTCTAAAAGGTGCGAAAATCATTTGTCGGTCTCGGTACACGTTTTTATAATAAAATACCTCAACATTATCCTGACTTGCCTTTACACAAGTTTAGAAATTATCTTAAAACGATGCTGCTACATAAAGCTTACTATACAATTGAAGATTATTTGAGTGATAGTAGCATATCTTAACTGCAGTCAGCTACGCACCAAGCTGCAACGATTAATTTGTAACCATCAATCAAATCGTAAAAAAATATAAAAAAAATGGCCGCCGAGTTTCTTGCTGGTTCTTCTCGGTAGGAGCAAACTTCTGAATCAATGGTAGCTTCTTGAAAACATTTGACGATTCAAAAGTACTGTAAACAGTCTACTTGAATAAATAATATTTTGAGTTTTGTGTTTGAAATTGAACAGAATATTAGTAGAAGATATCACAGTTGAACAAAATTTCTCAATCGCACTCAATCAGCGATGACATTATTTTATGCGGAAACGTCTCATTTTGATGAAACTTCATTAAGTAAATATATCCTAGCAATGTAGATATCGCCATTGCCACAAATTTTTCGGGCACATTTTCAATATCTTTTTAAAAGTCACTGACAAATTTATTAATCCCACTGCCGGCGTCTTGGTTCGTGATTAGTTATATTTAGAACTGCGAGACGTTCATTAGACATGATTTAGGAATTGATGATATTAACAATTGAAACCGTCTGACAATAATGGACTGGGTTTAATCTATGATTATCTAAAGAGGTGTCCGTCGCGGTTTATTTATATCTAAACGTCCATTAGGGTTTTACTCTTCAAAAAGAATGCCGCGTTTTTCTTTAAATGAGCTTATTTTTTTTGTATTAGATAAGTTATGATCATCGTCATTCTCCCTTATCCCACCTTAAATGGGGTCGGCACAACATGTTTTAAATATATTGTCACATGATTTGGCTAGGTATTTTACGACCGGCCGGCTGCCTTACGTCCTTACGTCAACTTACTTTAATCGCCTTTTATGATACCTAGGTAAGAAATGAGAGTGGTCTATTCTACTCAGCCGAATACCGCACGGCAGTTACCTTAGTCGCCTCTTACGATGCCTCGGTAAGAAATGAGGGTGGTCTATTCTATTCTATTCTAGTAGTATATTCTACTAGGTAAGTTATGATCATATTACGATAAAATGTATAGGAACTGATAATAATTATAGCTCTATTATCAGTTTAGGTACTAATAAAACAATGATGTCATGAAGTTGTAACGTAAACATAAGCAGGCGATTGCTGATGGAGGAAAAAATATTCAAGATTTTGAATTTATTGCTAGGATTTCCATTATCATACTAGCCTATTGTGCGCGTTAGTTTATGATAATTTTTGCTATTCCAACATACAAGCATTTCGTTTGTAGCGTGTTCATTTGCGTCATATAGTTTTTAAAATATTCATTTTCTAACCATTGTCCCGCTCTAAGTGGGGTCGTCGTAATATGTTTGTCTCTTCCATTATCTCCTATCATTCGTCAACTCTGGTGCCACTCTTGTTATATGCATATCATTCTGCACACAATCCGTCCATCTTTTTTCGGCCTTCCTCTTGCCATAAATCCCCCACTATATTTAACCCTGTTTTGGTCATATGATTTTATCCCTGTTCATTACATGACCATACTGGATTTACATGGCTTTTACAACACACATCCACCTTAACATTCTCATCTCATTTGCATGCACCTTTCTGTCACCCCTTTCTTTTATTGCCCGGCAATCTGATACATATAGTACCCGGCAATAAATAATGCACATCGATGTTTACAACGAAACAGCCGGCCAGTTCGATTTCGTAGAGCGCTTTCACTATCACACACGGGTTCGTCAGTCTGTGCGACAGAGACAATGCTCTATGAAGCAGAAGCTAGCCGATTCCTCTGTCTAAGTCTCGATGTGCATTATTTATTGCCGCGTACTATACATGTTATTATCTATAATTTTAATATCAATATCGCTCCAGCGGATTAGACGCGAAAGCCTAACAGACAACATTCTCCTGCCTTTATCTCACTGTGAGCGCGGTCGGCACAACATGTTACAAACATGTTGTGACATGATTTGGCTACGTATTTTACGACCGACCGCCTTCCTGACGTCAACTTACCTTAGTCGCCTTTTACGACACCTCGGTAAGAAAGGAGGGTGTTCTATTCTATTCTGCCGGATACCACACGGCGTGCCTAACAGACAACAACATTGGCTTATAATAAAAAGCTCTTAAACTGCTCACAGCATCATATTGTGCTTTTGTTCAACTACAACTTTGATCTCTGAGCCGTCACGCGCGAAATATGAAAGCATCCCACATTTTAGTACGTGGGCGCGCTGATATATTACGTACAATAATGTAGGCTGCGGTTTACATCGTATTTTAACCAACCGTAAACATTTTTCGTCCTACCCGCCGGCGAGCGGCTCCGCTCGGAAAACCCGTTATAACTCATACATTATTTAGCTGCCAATATGTCAAGACGGCTATTAATAGAGGGACGTCGCCTATTTTAAACCGTTATAGTAATTTATTTGTTACATACCATAAGGCATTTGCCAAATTATAATTTGTGTACGCGATGGCCAGACGATAAATGTATTAGATCGATGTGCGTCTCTAGCTATCGACGTATAGTACGCGGCAATAAATAATGCACATGGAGGCTTAGAGAGAGAGAAAATTGGCTAGATTCTACTTCATAGAGCATTGTTTCTGTCGCACAGACTGACGAACCAGTCACATACCAAATGAGTGACAGTGACAGCGCTCTACGAAACCGAAATGGCCGGCTGTTTCGGTCTAAACATCGATATTTCAAATATTTATACGTAGTGTACGTACAAATATTTTCTTTTTTTACTTAACTGATGGATGTCCACTGCTGGACATAGGATCTTCTGCCACTTATATACAGTGGTTCCTCTCATAGGGGTTCTATCGACACTGCGTTTTCCGGTGCGGGGTCGCCATTCCAACACGTTGAGACCCTAACGCCCATCGGTTCTTCGCACTATGTGCCCCACCCATCGCTACTTGAGATACGCGACACGCTGAATTATATATATGACTTTGGTTCTTATACCTTACTCCTCATTTCTGATTTGATCACGTAGATATACTCCGAGGATAGCTCGCTTGCTGAGTGACTAAACTTTATGATGACTGTCTGGCAAATATTTTAACAGAAAAAAACATGAACGAAAATAATTTTATAAGTACAGAAACTATAACAGAACTAATTTGCCATAGCCCGCGTGTGTTAAGTAAATGTATGTATTGCACATGCAGGACATGTCACCACACGTATCCCAATATGTCCCCAGCAGCAACAATGCACGCAATCGCCGAAACAAAAGCGTCATCAGGAGGATAGGCTCAACGAAAAAATCGTAATAGAAAAAACTGTGTGTAAATAAAATTGTAAAAGTATGTTTACACGGCACAAACAACGACAGTGCGGCGACGCGATGTACTCAGGTTTAGGTCCGTTTAATACGAAGCGTGCGATATAGTCTAAATGTATCATAAAAAAAATTAAAGCGCCATTTATTTGCCAGATATGCTGAACAGTTACAAGGGATGCATTCTGGAATACGTGCGCTCTAGCTCTTTACTTTTTTTCCCATCAACTTATATATATAATATATTCTTAACATATGTAAAAATTTTAGCTCCACGCTCTATGGAAACCGTGTTAAATATATGGCCCAGACTAACATTTAGTAGTATAAAATGGGAGGAAGCAAAATATAAGGAAAACAATAGGAAACCGTAAATTCGTCACGAGACGGAGCGATAGTAAATCCTAAAGCAAATTATACCTAACGTCAGATGATATCCGAATGTTGATATAAGTATTTCAATTTAAATATTGAACGTTTGCACGTGAAAAAATGTAAACATTTAAGTGTACACATTGATAATTAAAAGATTATGTATTTGTGGAAGTAAAAATTCGCATGCGGTTTCTTAGGCCTCATGGTATTTTTTGTAGAATTTGTTATCATCACGTTATCGTTGTTTCTATGTTATGTTTACTTGTTTTTTAATAATTTAAATATTTGTTTGAAATATAGTGTTATTATGAAAGTAAATTAAAATAAATTACAAGCTTGTAATCGTGACCTTGTTCGCGTCAATTCAAACGTTGCAATATCCTCAATTATGTTGAATTATTTCTATATGATATTTAATGCAATTAGGTATTGTTTTGCGCGCGGGGGGGGGGGGGTGTTCCATAGTACGAAAGCAATATAATACTATATCGCTATAATCCACAATTTTATAACACACACATTCACTACTACACGTATGTCTAGTATACGTTACTTATAACGTGACATACATTTTCTCTATTTGTTTTTGCATTATATATTGAGCCAAATCTGTATTAATGTAATCTCGTAATCATAACATCGCATAACGATGTCGTGGTGTATATAAGGTACGTGAACACCGTCTGCTTCCTACGCTCAGCATTACATAGATTATTTTAACAAACGCAGATTATAACAATTATTCTATCATAACATCTGCAGATAGGCCTACGTGTATGCCCACAGGTCAATAGAGATATAATAATATTTTAAATGGACTCAAATAAATATGGCACACAGAAGCGTACAACTTTGCTTATATTGTGTAGAGTTTGACGCTTCGATACGCTTCGAGTTTTAGCGTGTCGGCCTTGACATTGTCCCTTATCTGCGCTCCGTCCAGCTACTGCTAAGATTTGATTAAGAGCTGGTTATTTATACCGCCGCAGCATCCTAGCGGGACGTGTCCGCGATTCTCCGCGTTCCGCCATACGGTTATCTGGCGCCAACGTCAACACTTGGCCGGCGTTCATAGACACGCTAAGACCAAAATCTTTTTTTAAATATTGTGATAAGTATATAATAGTCTTTATTCATTTCACAAAAAAAAAACACATCAAAAGTAATAATAAAATTATTTTAGAGGGAGTAGAGTGGACTATCCTGATATGTTATGATATGTTATGTAAACAAAACCACATGCACTGCTGTTCGAGTTAAATAATCATATGTTTATTTTATATTTACGTCTTTTAATATTTTTGACTACATCGTAATGTATAGACAAATAGTACCAAAAAGAAATGTTATGTCAAAAATGTAAAATTCTTGAGAACTTCGAGAAAGAGGCTCGTAGAAGAATACAGCTTGGCTGGTCTGCACATAGGAAGTTACACCGAGTCATTTTGTCGTCAATACCACGAAGCCTGAAAACAAAAGGTATTTAACGAGTGTGTACTACCTGTGTTGACATACGGGGCTGGGACGTGGACACTGACAATGCGACCGGTCCACCAATTTAAAGTCGCTCAGCGAGCTATGGAGAGGGCTATGCTCGGAGTTTCTCTGAAGGATTGTATTCGAAACGAAGTGATCCGACAGAAAACTAAAGTAATGGACATAGCCCAAAGGCTAAGCAAGCTTAAGTGGCAGTGGGCTGGTCACATCTGTCAGTAAAAGGGAATTTTGTGAAAACAATGATACGTGTGTTGATTTTGCCTAACAAAAGCATAAATAGCTTGCTCATACAATAAAAGACCTGGTGCTAGGTAGATCAATTACAAACCTCCACCACCGCGAACAGAATACACAAGCACTACACATATTCACTAATCACAAAATCAAAAATCGGTTGTCCAGATTTTATGATTACTTTTGTATTATGGATCTCAGTAAAGTAACACTTATTCTAGAAATTAATACAAACATCACTATACAAGCTCTCCATTCGTACGCGTCAACTTAGTGTTAAAATATGATCAACTAGTTGTGCCAACAACGGCTTCGCCCGCGTGGAATTAAGTGATTTACGAAACTCAAAATTTTCGAAATTTTGAACATAAAAGTAGTTATTGTGAGTTAACCGTAAAAAATAGAGACATGTTATCGCGGACTTTTTAGTAGCATTTTTAACTAATCTACATATCTTTACTACTTTATTTTCGCGTATCTCTGCTGGTTTACGCAGCGCACGCGATTAAAGCTCCTAGGAAGCAAAATTTTTAACAGCGGCGCGATCTCATCAACACAATTTATATAATACCGATATATATACCTAAACCATCCGGAAGTGTTGCACTATATTTTGATGAAAACCGTACAAAAATCCGTTCATTAGACTTTAAGAAAATCGATTACATACAGACAGACCTTTTTGGGTATATGATAATTAGAGTATGGGAACGCACGGTCGTATTAGCAGAGTTCTGTTTATTATTTGTAGTCGCAGTATGTTGATGGGGGCGTGAGATCGTCAATTACCATAACAATTGATGCTGTGTGGTACACGACATCTCGTTATGAACGCATGCCAGTATAGCTAAGTGTTATCAATAGATTGTTTAAAGAATCTATATTGTCTTGATGTAAAGTAAAAACTTTGTATCCCTTTTTGGAAAATACAAATTCAAAATTCTCTGATAAGTTCACCTTTGTACACCTTTTATTTATCAATAAACCGTAACGATTATCATGGTGAATAAATAATAATTTATAAAATTTAATCAAGCAGGAATTTTTTTTAACATAATGCGTAAAATTACATCGATACTACTATTTATTATAATACTTGCTATGCCAGCGGCTCCGCTCGCGTAGAAATCAGCGTGTCACAAATTCAAATTTTGAACATAAAAGTAGTTATCGTGAGTTAACAGTAAGAGATAGAGACATGCTGTCGCGGACTGTTTGTAGTATTTTTATAGATCTACAATTCTCTAGTACATTACTTTAGCGTATCTCTGCGCACGTGACTAAAGATTTTTTTAACAACTGCTCGATCATTTCAACACAATTACCATAAAATCGATATGTACTATTTACCTAAACCATCCGGAAGTATTGCACTATCTTTTGGTGAAAACCGTACACAAATCCGTTCAGTAGATTTTGAGAAAATAGATTACATACAGACAGACAGCTTTTTGGGACTTTGTTTTATAACAAGTATAGATAAATACAAAGTCTCCAAAAGCCGTCGGATTTCTTCGACCTTCTATTTACATTATATTTTGCGCAACAACTAAGCCGATTTTGATCGACTTTCACTGGGAGATAGAGGAGGTTGTGAAGCAATAGGATTTACGAGGATTTTTTTGTGTGACTGATTACCACGCGGGCGAAGCAGCTGAGCTAGTTTAATGAATAAAAAAATGTCTGGACAGTTAAATAATCCAAATAGTCTGGCTATAGATTAACAGAACATTATGCTGCTATCGACACAGGAAAATGGACGCTTTATCGGGACGCTGTTTCCTGCCGTTTGTTAGCGAATTAATTCGCGGTGTTGTTGTTTCCGCTATGGGTATCCATGCCGCCGGACTACGTTTAGTTACCCTTATAGCTCAGTGGATTCCAGGTTAAATTTTCTTAATAGGCAATACTTTTTTCTTAAAATCCTTGCTCAGCAGGCCTACCATGAATTCTAATTGCGACACGATTGAAGACGTAAACTTAATTGTTTTGCTTTTTCATACCATGACCTCTTAAAGCCGCACGCACACATTAAGTCGTTGCCGAATGAGCGTTCGGAAACCGTCCTAAGAACATGTGAGTAAAAGAGACAGAGTTATCTATAGTTCATATGACGTTATCCTTTTCAAACATTACGACCCCAATGCAATCTACACTTCATGGTACGAAAAGAAAGCGGTTCGCGGTCGTCGTTTACGTCTTCAATTGAGTCGCAATAAGAGTTCATGGTAGGCCTGCAGTCTGTTAATAAGATTTTATTCAAGAGTATCCTATATGACGAGACTATATTATTACCGGCCGTCATAGTCTTAATTATTATCTATTTCACCTGTGGGAAAGGTATTGGGTTGGTTCATTCAAAATAAAACGGTGACAACAAATGGTTATTATTAGAGACAGTAGTACCGTATCATAGCAGTAGTCTGTCAAAGTTTGCATTACCTACATAACAATGAGAAATGACCTGTAGGTTTACACAAGGGGTGACAATTTCAAACGCCGGCCAGGCACCGATGTGTTTTTCTCTTAAAACTTATGTCTTTTTATCACACTCTTTTTGGTGAAGGAAAACATCGTAAGGAAACCTGCATATCTCTAGAGAATTCTGGGGATATGTGTAGCCTACCAATCCACATTGGAGCAACGTGGTAGGTCTTAACTCTGATCTTTCTCTTCAAAAAACTGAGAGAGGACGCCTATGCCCAGCAGTTGGATAGTAACAGGCCGTTAATTTACTTTTTTTCGTTTCCATCATCTTCAAAAGGTTCTTAAGAAAGAAGAAAATTCGCAAGTTCAGCGGTACTCACTTATTTGCTGAAAACTAATGTTGTATTTATTTATAGTGACACACAAGTCAGTTTTCAATATTTTTTTCCTTAAAACGTTTTGTCATCTAAACGATTTCCTTGTAATTTTGTCAACAATTTGTATTAATAATTAAAATTTCAAAACATAATTATTTATTTTTATCACATATCAAAACGTGGAGTATATTTGGGTCCTAAGCAAGAGGTTTCGCCCACCTTTCCCACTATATATATTCGTTGACCACTTAACTGCAAAATTCATGTAATTATTGTTATATTTTGTACGCTCAATAAAAATTGTTTTACGCAACTTTTAAAAACTAAAACACATTCACCCTAATATTATACTCGCGAAAGTCACGAGTTATCTGATGGATCAATATTAATGAATTTTGGTACGATTGAAGGTTATACTCCGCGGGATAACATGTAAGATAAAAAACTACCGTTTTCTTTCGAGAAATATTATATAATTAAGGGTACTTATAAAATTAATTGACACTAACGAAGTTGCGGTTACAACTATTATAGTACTAGTTGTGCCAGCGGCTTCGGCCGCGTGGAAATCAGTTCCCAGGAAGCAAGTTTTATAACAACACCTCGATCAGCTTCAACAAATTTTACGTAACTCCGATATGCTATTTACCTAAACCATCCGGAAGTATTTTACTATCATTTGGTGAAAACCGTATAAAAATCCGTTCAGTAGATTTTGAGAAAATCGATTACATACAGACAGACAGCTTTTTGGGACTTTGTTTTATAATAAGTATAGATATTTATTTGTTGCTGATCGAAAAAAAAGTAACAAAAGTAATGAATGAATCTTTTGAAAATTGGTTTAATTTTACTATCAGAAATACTGCTTTCCATGTCACAGCAGATGATACTGAGACTGTTCTAAAGAACAGTGCGTGAAAATGAGTCATAATCCCATTTCCAAGAGCAACATACTTGGCGATTAGTGAACTGAACAAGTGTAAACAAAAAACGTCGAAAAAAGATGAAGTCATGGTTAATTTTAATTTCTATTAGGGGTGCATCCGACAGCGATACTGGTAGTATTTGGTTTTGGCTTGTTTTTTGGAAACGGAAATAGTCAAATGACTATATAGATTAAGGGTATCCGCCGAGTCTTGCTGGTTCACCTTGGTAGGTGAACTATTCCAAAACAGTGGTAGCGTCTTAAAAAATATCTAACGAAAGCTATGAAAATATTATGTTACTACAACCCGCGATAAAAGTAAATATATGTATATATATAGCTAAATGTAGAGTGTAGTATTTGTTCCTATACCTGTTGGCCTACCATGAACTTTTAGAAAACGATTCAATTCAAAGTCAGTACCTAAACCCAACCCCTTTCTTTTCGTACCATGTTTGTTTGAAAAGGAGAACGTTATATGAACCTATAGATAACTCTGTTTTTTTTACTGACATGTTCTTAGGACGAATTCCGAACGCTCATTCGGCAACGGCTTAAACTGTCCGTCTTTAATACGTCATGGTATGAAAAAGCAAAACAATTTAGTTTACGTCTTCAATTGAGTCGCAATAATAATTCATCATGGTAGGCCTGCTGATCCATGTAAGGCGCCTCTCATGTAGTCTAATTCTATAAACACTTGACAAAGTCTAATTGTATAAAGTAAATTTGAATTTCAATTCAGATTAGTCATCATCATCATCATCATTCTCCTGCCCTTATCCCACTCTCAGTGGGGTCGGCACAACATGTTGCAAACATGCTGTCATATGATTTGGCTACGTATTTTACGACCGGCCGCCTGCCTGACGTCAACTTACCTTAGTCGCCTTTTACGACACCTCGGTAAAAAATGAGGGTGGTCTATTCTATGCGGCCGGATACCACTTGGCATTTCAATTCAGATTAGTATAAAAGTTTAATATCGGATATGATTGCTTTTGAGTGATATATCCCTGATGATAACCGACATTGCCGTGTTGTAGTCAGTCTCGTTTGGAAAGTTGACTAGACGACTAATTAGACGCCTTGTCGTCTAAGTCGCAGATTTAGTCGATGATTGTCTTGTTGAAATTTGTAGATAGGCTCGACAGTTCTTTAGCAAACCGACTTTAGTTATATACGTACGTGTACGTGTTATATATCGGTTTTAATGTTAGTTAACGAGGTCCGTGTCCGCCCGCATTAAGTTCTCGTTATTACATACTTACGTTTTGTTTACATTTAGAATTTTACACCTAAGACTGTTTTTGAGTTGCAATAACCTACGCACTAGATTGATTTTATAAATTTCGTTTATTTTTTTAATTATTTTGATCTAGTTTCTTACTGGTTTTTCTCGATCAGATCTCCTTTCCAAACCAGTGAGTTATAATTTGACGATTTGGACGTACTTGTATAGACCAAATTGAATAACATAACATGGTTCTCGATATATTCGATATAAGTAGAGGAATACCATTGTCCCCTTTCTAACAATATTTTGTTTGTTTTTATATAAGCCGTGAACTCTTTTATTTCGCGAATGCGGGAGACCTTGAGATTTCTCTGAGCAGACGCGTGGGTCGGCCGCCATCGACTTCCTGAAACCGACTTGCACGGGCGAGATTCGTTGACCCCGTGTTTATCAAAGCTACAGTGTTTTATTAGTCTTCGATAGCCGGTTTAACGAGGGAACCGCTCAACTGCAGCGTGCCTTGCCTCTGAGGCAGTCGCAAAATGGCGGCCGCAACACTCGAGCGGTTAGGATATGCAGTGGTCCGGTTGATTGCGCATAAATTCAGTTGAGTAACATGTTTTATGGAAAGTTAAATTTTATCGACTTTACCGGAATACCGTTGTGAGACATATATTTTTATACAATTAAGTTTATAAATAGTAGCTGTGATAGCCCAGCGGCGAGACCGTGCGACTCTTTCGAGGGGAACACGAGTTCAAACCCGGGCAGGCACCAATGAGTTTTTCTATGAAAACTCATGTGTCTAATTGATAATTGCAATTTATCACACGCTTTTCGGTGAAGGAAAACATCGTGAGGAAACCTGCATATTTCTAGAGAATTCTGGAGATATGTGAAACCTACCAATCCGCATTGGAGCAGCGTGGTAGGTCTTAGCTCCAACCCTTCTCTCCAGAAACAGAGAGAGGAGGCCTATGCCCAGCAGTGGGATTGTAACAGGCTGCTACTAAGTTTATAAATAATAGTTATGTATGGATTTCTGCAAAGTAACGTCTCATTCTATAAATTAGCTAAATACGTTCTGAAACAGTCTCAGAGGTTATTTTAAATATTTCAAATTTTCTTGCAGGTTAATATTAAATATAAGCTTTTCAACAGGTTCTGTTATACCTATTCATAGCATTGAATTTTTCCTTCGTATTCCTAAGCTATTGAAATATAGTGTATCAAAAATATCCCAGAAATTTCTGATAAAAGTCTCTCAGACAATTTAGATGGAATTTCATAAAAACTCCGTCAAACCATATTTTGTATGGTTTCGTAGATTTATCAGTCTTTCACGGCTAAACCGCTATATTGATGAATGAGCGATATTTATGAAATTTGGTATAATTGAATCTTATACACCGAGCTAACATGTAGGTTATAAAAAAATCTGTTTTGCTTTCGGAAACAATAAAAAAGATTAGTACATAATTCAGTCAATTTTGGCACTTAAGTTGACGTGAAAGAGATCGCGGCTAGAACTTGTCTGAATACAAAGATATTTTACAATCTCAGTACTTCCAGACCTCCCTTTACGTAATACAAGGTTAGACCCACCACGCTTCGCCAAAGTGGATTGACAAGTTCCACATATCTCTGGAGTTCTCTGAGCATATGTTCTCTTTTTCATGACGATTTTCTTTTTTATCACATACATTAAAAACTGATAGTGTACTCTACTCGGGATGTGAACCTGCAAATCCTTGGACTCTTAACTTTGCCTATCAAGACTTTAAGAGTTTAAAAAATATTATTGTAGAGTATAATTAATACAGTATAGTAGAAATTACGTTCTACTAGACTGTGTATATATATTTAGGTTCCAACTATGCCGTGTGTTATCCGACTGAGTAGAATGGACCACCCTCATTTCTTACGGAGGTGTCATAAAAGGCGAATAAGGTAAGTCGACCCGCCGTGTGGTATCCAGTTGAGTAGGATAGACCTGTTGCTGACCTAGAGGTTGTAAAATACGACTAAGGTAAATTGACGTCAGGCAAGCGGCCGGTTGTAAAATACGTAGCCAAATCATGTGACAACATGTTTGTAACATGTTGTGCCGACCCACTTAGAGTGGGATAGGGGCAGGTGGATGATGATGATATTTAGGTTCCAACTTTTGTTTTTAAGTGCAGTTTTGTTAGCTATGACATAATATTTTTTACCGTTCATTTTATAAGAAGTCATTCACTTGTCAAAGAGATCAACGGCATGGTCCGACGTCTGCACTCTTCAAACGCTATTTACGGAATAATGCTACATTATAGAAAATTCCATCGACTTCTCGGGCTTAACGTCAGCTGATAAGAATGGACATTTTTGCCGTACTGCCAGAGTTATGTATTAGCAGATTAACGTTCAGAAATAAACGTTTTTTTTTAATTTGAAACAATGAATTCATTATCAGTTTCAGTGTTAGAATCATTTATAGAATTGAGTTTCGAGTAAAAGATAGGTAACAGATAAAGTAATGATAATACATAATCCGTCGTCATCTCCTGCCCCTATCCCTACTCTAAGTGGGGTCGGCACAATATTTTTTAACCACGCTGTGACTAGGTATTTTATGACTGGTTACCTGCCTGACGTCAGCTTAACTTAGTTGCCTTATACGACACCTCGGCAAGAAATGAGAGCGGTCTATTCTACTCAGCCGGATACCATACGACACTTACCTTAGTCGCCTTTTACACCTCGGCAAGAAATAAGGGTGGTCTATTCTAATTAGCTGGATATCACATGGCACACTAAGACATAATCTATGCTATTCTAAATGTAGAGTGTACTATTCCTTTGCATAATATTGTTGATGAGGGAACACAATAAGCAAGAAGTGAGTACAGAAAAGTACTACAGCTCTAATATTGAATAGCGCCAAGATTTTAGCGCCGTATGTAGCCTGCTGTCAGTTATGGGGGAGGGTGGTTGGCGGAGCGATCGATAAGGCATGGGTGGAGGGGGTGGTTATTGACGGCACCCTATCCGACGCCCTATGCTTGCTCAGAAATTATCCCCGCATTTCTATAATCTGTATACCCTTTGGACTTTCTTGCTTGGAAATATATATGTGATTTTGAGATTTCTATTTTCGGTCCAAATATAGAAAAATGTGGGGATAAAAAGTATTACAGCAGGCCTACCATGAACTCTTATTGCGACTCAATTGAAGACTTAAACGACGACCGCGAACCGCTTTCTTTTCGTACCATGAAATGTGAATTGCATTGAGGTCGTAATGTTTGAAAAGAATTTATTTTTATTTATTTTATTTTTATATATAATCATAATGTTATATGAACTATTGATAACTCTGTCTCTTTTATTCACATGTATTTGTGACGCATTCTGAACGCTCATTCGGCAACGACTTAAAGTGTGCGTCTTTAAGACGTCATGGTATGAAAAAGTAAAACAATTGAGTCGCAATAAGGGTTCATGGTAGGCCTACTGATCACTTTTGCTTAATTGTATGTATAGATGTTGCTCTTTTTAGAAAACGTTTTCAAATTCTTTCAATTTTCTCGCTCGCATCTGTCCTGGATGCTGTTCGAAAATTTAATTTTGAGTTTTCTATTCTTACTATCGATCTTGCACTTGTGACCAAAGAAATAAATTGCATGATAAGAAATAATATGATTCCTTTTTAATGATTAAATCATTAGAGGTATTTTATTTTCTTTTCCAATGAAGTAATTTATAGAAGCTGGCGTTGCTTTGCGGAGTCCCATAGTACAAACATTCTTTCACTATAATCCGCGTTTTTTTAAAGAAAATCTTTCATCATTTTAATGCAGAAACTGTTTTTTTGTAAACATACTTTTAATACGGCTTTGATTGCGTCAACATAAGGGTTATTTATTTCTCAATTATGTTCTGTTTGTTGCGCGTTAAAGATGGAAAAATGGGAATTTTTTATTCTATTCTTCAGCCTGATATACAAGCTTTAACAAAATTTAACCAAATGTAAATTTTGTGAAAGCGTCACAGACAGACACTTTTTTACATATATATTAATTACTAAGACTACTAAACATTCTTACAATGAGAGCATCGTTTCTATAATATAGTTATTTGTTTAGTAGTTAAAGGGAAACGATAAAAGATAACAATGACCATAACGCAATCGCATTGACTAACGACCAACAATGTACGTAAATGAATGTGGACGTAGGTGATATGTTCGCGTGGACCGGGCTCGGACAATTATGTATTGTGCCGGCGTAGGCTCCGCGTCTGCCTTTTCGATTGATTCATATAACCTCGAAAGTGATGGCTAGTTGATTTGTATGTAACAGTTACTGTTATTTTTTTAATAAATTGTTGAACTTCCCAATTTTATCGATCTTTTATTTTTTATCTGCCCTCTGTCTTGCCTTGTATGTAGGTTTGTATTTAAAAGTGCAATCTTGCAAAATAAATTTGTCCCACTTCCCGGTGTCCGATTGAGCTGAAATTTTACATACTGATCCAGTCTCGATGAAAATGCATGTTTATCAGGAGCATGGCCTGATGCTGCTGTCAATATAGGCTCCAGACGACAGAACACTTCAACGGTTAACAGTAGCGAGATGATTTATTGGATTTTAGGAAAACAACAGAAATTATTAATCGGTTTAACCTATTCCTAGTCCAACACACTTTTTTTAGTTGTGCCATTATAGAAGCTCATGTGCGGCAGTTATGTCGATCATGTTATATGTATCGCCCCGACTAAAACGACCTGTGTTCTCCACCACGCTACCGATGGCAAGGACAGGATATCGTTTGTACACATTGTCCTCACCCCCGCGGACAGCAGTTTTGATTCCAGAGAACACCTTCTCTGGATAGGGACCCCTCGAAAGAGAAGTCCCCCTTCGCTTACCGGTGCATCGAGAGCACTAGATGCACCGACCACCGACCTCGGGGGCCTGTAAGCCAGGCGTCCGATATAACCCGTTCGGAACGCCTGAAGGTCCTCACTTAGGCTCGCAGACGATGGCCTGGGGCAAGACACTACCACCTGGACTCGCCAGCGGTAGATTGGATCCAGAAAAAAGTTCCCGGAACCGCTCTTTCGCCACCGTCCGCAGGGCAGAAGGAGGCCATCGCTGCCCACGCTCGTTCTCTGCCCACCGATGCTCATGTGTGATGTATCGATGGCTAGAGATTATAAATAGATTTTTGAAATCAAAATTTCATTCAGTTTTATTTACAAGTCGAGGTCGAATGCTAGAGTTCCTTACAAAACTATTGCCAATTAATATGAGCGAGTGTTAATGTTTACTTGTTGCAACCGGCAACATGGGCGTTGACATCTGGTGATGAAATGTAAGGAAACGTCTGGATCGGTTCGACGTGTATCGACTGGCGGGTTGCTTGACCGGCCTATATTTATTGTTGGTAGAATCGGTCCGCGCATGCGGCCTCCGTTCGTAACGCGCTCGACGCAATCGATGTTAGAGCTCCACTAGGGTACATCGGTATCATTTCATTGTCAATTACGGCCTATTGGCTGTGATTGTTTCGTAATCCAACATGCTATTGAATTCTGCCGCTTCATTTGTAAATCGTAAGCCGCACTCGCAACCTTCTTGACGTCGAAACTAAATTTATATTAGAATAGAATATTACTTCTTTTTTTTAACGTACACGTTGGCCGTGAGCTGAGATAGCCCAGCGGTGAGACCGTGCGGCTCATTCGAGGGGAACACGAGTCCAAACCCGGACAGGCACCAATGGGGTTTGTCTATTAAAACTCATGTGTCTAATTGATAATTGCAATTAATCACACGCTTTTCGGTGAAGGGAAAAATTGTGAGGAAACCTGCATATCTCTGGAGAATTCTGGAGATATGTGTAACCTACCAATTCTCATTGGAGCACCGTGGTAGATCTTAGCTCCAACCCTTCTCTCCAGAAACGGGGAGAGGTGGCCTATTCCCAGCAGTGAGATTGTAACAGGCCGCTACTTTACTTTTTTTTTAATGTTGGCCTGGCATATAAGCTTTAAGTAAACAAATTCAATAAAAATATTATTTATTCGCGTAAACTTGTAAACAAGTGCTTTTGAATCGTCAAAATCTACCGCTGGTTCGGAATGCTGTTCGTACCGAGAAGAACCAGGAAGAAACTCGGCGGTTCATTTTTTCAAAATATAATTCATAGAATTACATTTAGTTTTTGCTATCTTGTATATACTTTTAACTCCTCAACAGTATAATAAGCATTCTGTAAAGGCCTCCTTTTAATAGTATTTTAAGTACTGTAATGGAAAATTTAAAATTGATTGCGGAAATTTTTTAAAGAATCTTATACTCAATTCCAAAAATTTCATCAATATCGCCTAGCTAAGGAAGCATAACCAGACATAAACTCGCATTTATGTATATTATTAGTATGAACTAGTAGACCCGGCCAAGCGTTGCTGTGGCGATGTCTTTATTCGACTCTCTAATATAATATTTTCCCTTCCCCTAATCTAAACGCTGTAAAAGCCTGTGTAAGAAAAAAATTATAAAATATCCACTGATCAAAAAAGTGTCCAGTATGTTGTATAGGTTAAGTATCGTTCTTCTCTATAAAAATATATTTAGTAAGTACACTCATAAAAAAAAAATATTTATGTCGATACAGCTGTCGATGTAGTGGCGACCTTTCTCGGTACATTATTATGTATTTGACGCGTTCACGGACTGATTTACAGTCCTCACGTATTTCACGGTGGAAGCTCAAACAATGCTTGTCGAGGAGAAATCTAATTCCCCTTGACGACGGCCATTGTCTAGAATATATTAAAGAAAAGAAAATGTCTGGAGGTGTTGTAAAGGCCTTCATAAACTTATGACACTTAGCATTGTATGGATTTGAAGATTTCATAATATCACACGGATAATATTGTTTTCTTCTTTAACGGCATGATCATAAGCAATCATTTCCTGATTGTAATTGACTGGTATGCTTTGCCAATGAATATAAAGTAGCATGCAAAGTAAAAGAAATATAATAAAAAGTTTGGAATATTTTATTTAGAAAAGAGTGACCGCCGAGTTTCTTTCCGGTCCTTTCCGAACCAATCGCAGCTTCATTCTAATTTAACGATACAAAAGTGTTTGTAAAGGCCAATTTGAATGAATAATTATTTGCATTTAAAAATTTTTTTAAATGTTTGCAGTCCTCTCGTAATTTCAATCCTAATAAATTGTAAAATGATTAGTCCGAAATGTTATTTGGACAATTTTGATTTGTTACCATCTTTATAGCGTCTGTCACGTTGAACCACTGAGTCCGCTAATTTCACACTTTGTTCCACCTAGCTCTATCGCGGACATCTAATAGTTCAAAGCTTCTGATTTTCTTTTAAAAATAATTTATAGAATTAGCCGTATTACTTTGCGGAGATCCATAATACGAATGTAATAGTAATATTATTTTCCCATATTACGCGATTAAGTAAATCGAAAATATATATAATGCTAATCGTATAGTGGACTATTCGTTTTTTCATACCCATTACATGCAGGATTCGTTAAAACACATGCACAAAACTCCACCACTACCACCACAATACACAAGCACTACACACGTTCACTATCACAAACTCGTCAATCGTTTTGCCTCGGTACCAAAGCATCATCAGGAGATAGACTCCACGACAAAATCGAAAATCAACCGTATTTTCAATTGTACTCCGAATAATTTGTATTCAACCGCATTTACAGTCGGTTTGTTGGCGATTTTGTATAAACCGCATTTTCGATTAATTTTCCGAAGATTTTGGATCCAACGGCATTTTTCATAGACTCTCTAGCGAGCTACTTTATATCCAAACTCACTTGCGATCGCCGGCGATTTTAGATCGACCGCATATTCAGTCTTCACCGGAAATTTTGTATCTAATGTCATCGATTCCTTGGCAACCACCGAGCTGTGTCACAGTGCGTAAACAGCGTCGCGTTTAAACATGTTTACAATACAAACGTTGGATTTCGATAGAAATTCGGCGGGACGTAAAATCCTTAGTGCTTGGAACGGAGCCAGACGTATCGACCGGCGCACCAGTGTCCCCTGGGAACGTTCCCATTAGAATAGCTGACCCATTGTTCCACTGGTCGGCAGAGTGCCCTTTTGCGACTGATTCACGGACAGATTTAGCTAGCGCTGTGGTGTATATCGGCCCGATGCTAGCTAATCATGGTTTATATTCAACCCGACGGTATAAAGGCCTGGTGACCTTGAAACAATCGCGGGTGTGAAAACGTATGCGTGCTCGGCATACATATGTTGAACCCAAAAAGAAATCTTGCGATGAGCCAATCAAAACCATGTACACCATCGAGATGAAAATTCGGATACCTATGGCATATGTTCAGGCATGAGAGACGAACTTATTACGGGAAAGGTTTTGTGAAAATGAAGCATGCGGCGCAGAAAGACATACTGGCTTTGCTGCATTAGACAATAGTATCTGAGTTAGCGCAAATTGACTACTTATACGAAAGCTAACTGCTAACCTTCGCTGGTTTGAGAGTCACCAATAAAAGAAACCCCAGCAAACAACTAAATCCTTAGAAGCTTTAATTTAGCTTTAGACAATAAAGCTTAGTTAAACTTGAGTTTGTACAATTTACCATTCACTTATGAAAAACATTGTGTTCAACCTGCTTATCTTTGGAATATTTCTTAGATATGATTAACATGCCGATTCTTATTCGAGTGTGTGTTCTCTAATAAAGAGCGTCTAAATTATTGTTTAAAAAACTTATTATACAAATTGCAGCAACACATGTTCGCTACATTGGAGCGATTGTGTCGAAGCAATAAATTCTATAACTGCAGACCATATATAAATGTTACAACGGGATGATATATGGCCGTGTCGAGTATTTAGCTGCCGATGTGTTGACAACGCACCTCTCCGATAGGTGTAGTTGACGATTGCAAATGAATTTGCAAAGCTGGCACTAAGCCAGCACCGCTTGTCGCGATTTACAACCGGACTGCGTTAGGATCATCGCCCGTACTAACGCTGTACCCTGAATATTACACGGATATCTGCCATCCACGCTATCGCTGGCACACTGTCAAAAATTGCAATGATAGTATTGCTAATTTACTAACAATATCTTTACACTTCGAATCATGTTTGGCATTTTTAAACTGGCGCCAAATGTTGAATTTTGCGGAGCCGGTCTCGTTTTTGCTTGGAGAACGACACTTTTTTCAGCAAACAGATACAATGATTACATGTTAATTGTAGCTAATTGTACCTATTGTTATACCGCCGTCAATAATTTAGATTTATTACGTACGAGACGTCACTGACCGGAAGGTTCCGATTGCGGTGCGTTTATGCTTTACGGGAGAGATCTACCTTTCCCTCTACGTTTTACAAGTCGTGATGATGATTAGAAACCGCGATTAATAAGTGCTTTCCGTCAAATACAGGTAGAGCGATGTTTTCTTTTAATATAAAAAAAGTATAGGGGAAAGTATAGTGGGCATAGGCCTCCTCTCTCCGTTTTTGGAGAGAAGAATTGGACCTAAGAACCACTACGAAGCTCCATTGCGGATTGATAGGTTACACATATCCCTAGAATTCTTTATAGATATGCAGGTTTCCTCAAGATGTTTTTCTTCACCGAAAAGCGTGTGATAAATTGCAAATATCAACTTGACTCATAAGTTTTAATAGGAAAATCTCATTGGTGCCTGCCCGGGTTTGAACCCATGTTCGTCTCTAAAGGGACGCACGGTCTCTCCCCTGGGCTATCACAGCTCTTAATATAAGTTATGTTTAATTAAATTTGTAGTGTAGAAGCATCATCAGGTTACATTCATGTTCCTGGCGGAATTCCTAAGGTTTATGTAAATAGCCAATCCCCATTGACTTAGCTATTGACTTTGTACTATTTTTTATTTTATTTAATGTTATTAACAATCCACTATGTTATGTGATTACAATTTACCATTTCTCCGTTTTACGTCTATCCCTTTTGACCGCTAGCGCCAGCATGGCTGCCCGTCGGCTTTATTTTATAGTCTCCTCTATGATTTTTAGTTTAGCTATAGACAAATATTTTGAAACAGCTAACATCTATACTTATTATAAAACAAAGTCTCAAAAGTCTGTCTGTATGTAATCGATTTTCTCAAAATCACCTGAACGGATTTTTGTACGGTTTTCACCAAAAGATAGAGCAATACCTCCAGATAGTTCAGGTAAATATTACATATCGGTATTATGTAAATTGTCTTGAAGAGATCGAGCAGTTGTTCTTGCTTGCTGAGAGCCTTAGTCGCGTGCGCTGCGTAAACCAGCAGAGATACGCTTAAGTAATGTACTAATGAATTATAGATCTATAAAAATACTACTAAAAAGTCCGCGATAGCATGTCTCTATTTCGTATTAACCATTCTCACAATAACTATTTTTATGTTTAAAATTTGAATTCTAGAAAAAATTTGTGACACGCTTATTTCCACGCGGGCGAAGCCGCTGGCACAGCTAGTTACTATATACTATGTGTAACGGAATAACGATTATTTAGTTAACGATTGACTAAATTCGTTATCATATAATTAAGTGTGTGCGGTCTTCTCAATGCCACGGCCTATTTATATTTCGCCCGTCTGCGACACTTGTATGTAAATTCGAATTGGATTTGAGGGATACAATGTTTTTTGTGTAGTTGATTGTGAGATCATCACATTGTTCTATATTGAGATCGAACCGATCTGTTAATAGATTTTTATCTCACTTTTTGATAACTCTACAAAATGTGCTTGCAACTGCGTTCGCGTGTTCAAGTGTGCGAATACCCTCAGTTATGTATTATGTTGTCACGAGGATTTAATCCTTAGTTTGGGTATTTAGGTTCTTTTCCATTATTATTTTATATAAAAAAATTTATACTATTATACATAGAGTTTTTAAATTAAAACTGTCATCAAAAAACTGAAAATCAAAACTGTTATATTGATTTATTCGCGATTTATACATACGGCTTAATTTTTTCACAAGTATATGACTGACAAAAGCTGTGATAGCCAAGCGGTGATATCGTGCGAATCTGTCGAGGGTTCACGGGTTCAAACCCATGAGTCACCAATCCGCATTGGAGCAGCGCGGTAAGTCTTAGCTTAAATCCTTCTCTAAAAACAGAGAGGAGGCCAATATCCAGCGGTGTAATAGTAAAAGACCGTTATTTTACTTTATACGACTGTATTTTTTTTTACTTTATATGTCTGACAACGAATGACTATATCTGACTCCGATATATGTGTTGTTGGATTTTTTTTTACTCATCATTACCTGAATTAAATATTAGTATTAAGAATTGATAGATTATAACTAGGCAATGCATGGCGGATGTGTTTTTGAATGGATGAAGTGTGGTCTCGCAGAGTGGGAGTTGTAATGTTGGTGCGGCGGTCTGTTCACTATTAGAATTCTTTCATATGTAAGCATTATAAATTAACGTCGTGCAAACGACTCAGATCGATTCGGCCCGGATATTGGGAGCATACGTGGGAACATGGCAGATTGCAGGGTGCTGACGAAATTTATGATCAGCAGCCCTAATTTATGAGCAGCGACTCAATTGAAGACGTAAACTAAATTATAAACAAATAAATATAAATAAATATATGGGACACTTACACACACGGTCCCAAAGTAAGTAACAATACTTGTGTTATGGGTGACGGACAACTGGTAGATATACTACATATATAATATGAATACATACTTAAATACAAATACATACCCAGGCTCGAAGAACCAACAAATTGTTTATAGAAAATGTTGGCCCTCGGCGGGAATTGAACCCGCGACCAGTCAACGGGCCAGTCAAAAAAATTGTTTTGCTTTTTCATACCATGACGTCTTCAAGACGAACATTTTGAGTCGTTGCCGAATGAGCGTTCGGTATGCATCCTAAAACATGTGAGTAAAAGAGACAGAGCTATCTATAGTTCATATAACGGTTGTGTTTTTTAAACATTTCGACCCCAATGCAATCCACACTTTATGGTACGAAAAGAAAGCGATTGTTGAGTTTAGGAACCGATTTTGAATTGAATCGTTTTCTAAAAGTTCGTGGTAGGCCTACGGATCAAATTTTGGTATTGAACGTTTTGTTCGTATTGCGGTAGTTGTATCTGTGTAAATAGATTGTTAGTGAATGTGTGTATTGCGTTTTGTGATACGTGTGGTGGCTGATCCTGCATGTACTTGTATTGTCCTTTTATTTTAAGGTCCATTTTTCAAATCGTTCTTAATTAGTTTTTATTAATATAATTAGTTCATTATTAGTTTCTAATTAAAAAATCATAATGTTAACGCACATGTCAAGTTGGATGCGTTGTCTGCCTATAAATGACATTCGGTGTAAATTTGTGAACCTTAAGCATTTTCTGCTTTATATTTAAATTACACATAATTCTGTTGGCGGACCTAATAAAGTAAATACATAAATAAGTACGAGTATAAGGCATGTGAACGGTTAATGATTCCTACACTTAGCATTACATATTTTTTCTTAACAATCCCGGATAGAAAAAGAATTATACTATAACTTTTGCAAACTGGATTTTTATTATCCTATATGCTATCCCGGTGTATAAGTTTCAATTGTACCAGATTTCATAAATATTGATCTAGAGAATTATCCGAGAAAGTATGACAAACAGACAGACCGTCGTATTTATACTATTAGTTCGATAGTTCCCCGCTTGTTTGCACGCGAGCCTTCCATCATGACGCACCATAAACGGAATGTGTTAGCTGTAGGCAGTGGTTCTAGCCATTAATCGGTGACGCCATCCCCATGCCGTCATGCTACGTCCTTGACAGCCTCTTTTCGTGCTACCAACACCTTAGCGGCATACAAATTAATCTTATTAGTGACTAAGTTGTTGCTGATTGTGTTAAAAAAATCGTTTTGTATTGTATGATTATTAACACAGGCTCGAACACGCAGGGACGGTATGTCACACGTCCGCTCTCGCTCAGGGCACGGATGTTACTGACGTGGTGCGCTTGAGTCAATAACAGTATGATTACCTTTATACATTACCATTAGTGTGGTTATGTTTTAGGTGTCGTTAATTGACACAACGTTGTTACACGTTAAAAACGGCTTCCTTTAAACAACGTGGATAAACGTCTGAAGCTGGTAACCATTCCTTAAAGCTTTGTCATTGCGCCGTGTTACTTTAAATTTTTGTACCGTTATCGTAAATTTTTTTGTACACGTGTATGTATTACAGAACGTCATTAATCGTAATTTATTTTGTATGAGAAAATGTAACATTTGAAAATCCATTTGCGCCGCTCAAAATGTTTAATCTGTAAATTTTATGATACCCAAACAATAGCATGGAATTTTAACATTTTTCATCTAAATTCTACGATGACACATTAATTAATCAAAACTTCCTATTTTGTCAGCGTGACTATGATCTCATATATCTAAACGAGCAGATATCGCCTCTTGTTTCAACGCGTCCAAGAGCGTTATAAATTCTGTCTAAGCGCGGTTTGTATATATTGCCTTTGCCGTGAGCACACATGTTAAAGTGACGTCAGTTATTGAGTAGTTTTCGCGGTAGTGAGTTTACCGAACACTCCTTAAGATTAGGTCGTCTAAGCGTTGCCTATCAGACAAAAAATAGAGTAAAAAAAGACTAACAAACACGCTTTTGAACTGAAAAGTAAAAATACTAATATTATTGTGAAAAAGGCGTAGGGTGCTTTGTTATTACCTAAATATACCTTTTTCGTATAATTTTTCATGATAATATGAATATATTTTATTATTTCTTTAATTTTCACTTTTTAGTTTGAAAGCGTGTTTTTTAATTTTTTTTTTTTTCATTTTTCGTTTGCCAGGTCAGCTAATAAGTTAATATAAAATTTTAATTAAAATGTGTCCACTCAAAGTAGGTCGAATTTGAGTTCAGAGTTGTGCAGAGTCGATTTAGAATGAGTGAAGCGTCCAGAACTGGGATAGTAAGCCGCTACTAATAATGTCATGAAATGATACGCTTAGATAGATACTCCTGCTGTCTAAAAACCACCAGAATCATATAGTCGACGCAATAATAAATGTTATACTCTAGTTTTACAATTACAATCCTCGTAAAAGATAAATGAATCGGTTAAGAAAAATCCATGTTTACGTTTCGAATACTGATTTATTGCACCACGAATAAATCATGGTCAATAACTGCTAAATTGATTTTATACGGAATTTATATTCGCGAAACTAGATTTACATTGTTAGTTTTATCAGAGTACTCAATATCTTACGGTTCATGTGCCTAGGAATAGTGGGAACGATGTTTAGTGCGTATAAAATGTGATTGTTTGATGGTTCCGTATAAGATTTAACATGAAAAAGTATAAACAGACGTTTACGGACTTTGTATAGTCTAGACCGACAAGGTTGATTAGCTTTATAAAATAGGTTATTGTTAAAACTCTGCGATCAACTCTAGAACAGAATATTAGTAACTACGTTAAGTAACATGTAATGCGGCCAATTTCACTAAACCAGATCTGCCTCGGGTAACCGTCCGATATTGGGCTGTAAATTCAAAAGATATTAAAGATATCTAAAGTGAATGAGAATTATAAAAATGAATAGGAGAGACTTTAGTAGAATAGAAGATAAAAGACCTTATAAAAATTTGATACAAGAGATAAGGAAGTTAAACTAAGCTGGACGCAAGCAGAAAGGTTTAAATCAAATGCAAGAAATATGCGTAAAGCATATTACAAAATTGAAAATTATTTGGATGATAAAATGCAGTAACTTACTTATTAAATTGACTCTTATATGCTGTTGTTATAAATGCGAAAATCTGTATTTTTTTGTTAATAAATTTATTTCACTGTTGCAATTTTAGGGTAAAATTTGTTTAAATTTGGCTAAGAGCGGGGCTATTATAGGATACAAAAATTACAGTTGCAGCTTTTGTTAGTATAAATGGCACAAAGGCATACACATAGGTCAAACGGTACAAATCTTCATATAGTAATGAGACAGTCTTTTTTTAATGGAATAGGAAGGCAAACGAGCATGCGCTTCAGCTCAAGGAATCACCGCCGCCCACGAGCTCTCGCAGAGCGAGTGTGTTGCCGCCCTTTAAAAAGGTGGAATGTGGAAGTCTTATCGTATATTCTTTACTTTGCCCCGCTCTCTACATTCGAGTTAAAGTAATTGCAGCAGGCAATCTCTAGACTCGTGTTTCAAGAACCGAAGGCCCCGACGGAAACTTCAGCAAACCGTTAACCGCAAACCACATTCACCGCTCAACTCGGCATTTCGACGTATTCTGGCGTCTACTATATGCATATAGAATTAAGTACATAAACAAATTAACTCAAAATGATCTTTATTTTAGTAAGCTCTTTCGAGCACTTTTGGATCGTCGAGGATTAATATGATTATTGAAGCTTCAACTGGTCCGGAACGTTGCTCTTACCGAGAAGAACCAGCAAGAAACTTGGCAGACAAACTTTTGAACATTTTAAATTTTTCATAATTAAACCGCACTCTTGACTGAAGCTGAAAGGATTTCCAAATCCATATGCTAACATGAGATATATAAAGTAGCGGCCTGTTACAATCCCACAGCTGGGAATAGGCCTCCTCTCTCCGTTTGTGGAGAGAAGGGTTGGAGCTCAGACCTACCACGCTGCTCCAATGCGGATTGGTAGGTTACACATATCTCCAGAATTTTCTAGAGATATGCAGGTTTCCTCAAGATGTTTTCCTTCACCGAAAAGCGTGTGATAAATTGCAATTATCAATTAGACACAGAATTTTAATAGAAAAACTCATTGGCGCCTGCCTGGTTTGAACTCGTGTTCCCCTCGAAAAAGTCACACGATCTTGCCGCTGGGCTATCACAGCTCGTGAGAACGTATTTCAATAAATATTACACGTTATACTTTATGAGATATTCAAATTGTGTTACTCAATCCATCCTAATGTTATCAAAGTGACAGTCTGTCCGTATGACTGTATGTCTGTTGTGCGTTCACTACTAATACCCTAGAGCAATATTGATAAAACTTGGTAAAATGGAATGCAATGGGATTAAAATAGTCACATTTCTTTCGCGAATGCATTTACAACAATAGGGTGCATAAATGAGGATACCTTAAGACT
This sequence comes from Morpho deidamia, assembly GCA_947086505.1. Classification (NCBI taxonomy): domain Eukaryota; kingdom Metazoa; phylum Arthropoda; class Insecta; order Lepidoptera; family Nymphalidae; genus Morpho; species Morpho deidamia. Next base: position 17,496,981 of record CAMTZC010000017.1, on the reverse strand, counting down.
AAATCAATTAAATTAATATACAGCAAAGGCAAAGTTTATTGAAAGTAAAAGTTTTCGCATGCAGCGTGTGATATAATTTTGATTATTTTTAACGTTACTTATGTTATGAGGTGTTTACTTGTCAGCGATTGTCCAGATGTGTCCTAGAACCGATTGCGGCCCGAACTGGCCTGCATTCCCGAAAGTTCCACACGCGATATAAATAATCAACGACGCGTCGAAAAGGTTACTTCGGATTTAGCAGCACCAAACTTAACTCGCACTTATTTTTACATCGACCGAACGTGGCCGCCCTTTTAGCTAAATGACCAGACGAAATGTCTCTTCATTTGTGACATTGAATTATTAAAATCACTGGGTTAGAATCGGCTGTTTTGTTTGTCTTATTATGTAATATGAATTATTTTTTCCTATTGCCGAAGGAAAAAGGGGTTTTTTTTAATTCCTATATGTTGGCACTGTATATGAGCCTCAATTGTACACCAATATTATTTTAATTATCAAGTATATACCAATTAGGCTGGATTTTATACCTCTTGAATCTATTCTCTCTCCCAGCGAACATTCTCTATATCGTAATGGGTCTACAAACGTGCTGTCTGGTACGAGGGTCAAATCCAACATATTAAGCCCCTAGCTTCCATCGCTTAGCAAGATAGGATAAAGGGATATCATTTAAGTACTAGTAGTAATAACAAGTACTTTCAAGCAAAATTGTAACCCTCTAGAGTTCACTAACCCAATACAGGCGGGGTGTCGGTGGACGTATCCGATATTGGAAGCCGTCATCCCTGACTTGTGTCAAGTTTGGCTGCAAGTTGGACGTTTCTCGACAGTGCAGCACAAAACCGGCACACCTAAGATAGGACAAAAAATCATTAATTTCTATATACAACGTGCTATGTTGGACGATCTTCTATTTGAATTTAACGTATTAATGCTATTAAATTACATAATTGCCCCGCTATCGAGTCGCTATCAAAGTTTATTACATCCGTGTCATCATTTGGTATAGTACGCGGCAATAAATAATGCACTCCGAGGCTTAGATAGAGAAATCGGCTAGTTCTGCTCCACAGAGCATTGTCTCTGTCTAACAGACTGACGAACCCGTGTGAAACGTCACATACTAACTGAGAGACACAGACAGCGCTCTACGAAACCGAACTGACCGGCTGTTTCGTTCTAAACATCAATGTGCATTATTTAATGCCGGGTACTATACAATCATTTCCCGCAACATTCAGACTAAACGGTACCGAACTTAATGGCTTTATTAACTAAATATATCTGGGCAGTAATATCGGCGATTCGCATCCAACGCCTCCGGCCAGCCTTCGGAATCCATAAATCTATCCCCCGCCCGACAATTGAGAGAATAATCCTTTTGTTCTACCATTTTATACACTAATGTGAGACAGCACTATAAACAAGCTGTTTAGATTTCGTTATTGCATCTATGAATTATCTTAAAGGTTTTTCTGATTATAATAAGGGCACGCTCATATTGTGAACAAATTTCTCCGACAAGACAGTCTTTTTTATTCCCAGTTACATAAAGAGTGAACTACTGACATTTATGGGTTTTCTGTAAAAATTTCGTTCTTTATTATTAGTATTCACAAATCATAGCACGCTTTACGGTGAAATGAAGTAATATTAAGAAAACTGCATAGTTTAGATTATTTTTTACTACAGCTGGAACATAGCGTCATCATCATTATGTGCCAGTTGTGGTATAGTAACATATATATAAAAGTAATAATAAAATTATTTTAAACAGTAAATAGAAAAATTATATAGTGCTAAATGTATAGTGGACTATCCGTTTTTTCATACCCGTTACATGCAGGATTCGTAAAAACACATGCACAAACCTCCACCACTGCCACCACAATACACAAGCAATACACAAACTCAACAATCGTTTCGCCTCGCAACCGAAACATCATCAGGAGATAGACTCCACGACAAAATCACAAAGCATAACATATATATCTCTTCGAATATATAAATTGACCCCAATAGCAAGTTTGATGTCAAGAAACACTGAATTGTGAAGAATTGTGGGCTGTTGACCGCAGTGGTGTTCTTATCGCACCGATAAATGTAATTTATCTATTAATCATATTTCGGTTAGGTTTCTCTAAAACCTTGCGACAATATTTACGATTTTTTATTAACTTGAGCAGAATACATTTGTGAACCGAAAAAGCCGTATTACAGATCGTGTTATTGAAGTTTTTTTTTAATTTTGCGCCTATTTCAATGCCGCCTTACTTTTGGGGACCTCTTTTAAGGTTACGGTCCCTTCTCCTAATTTACCCACTTGCCTCTTGAATTTATCATTGAGATCACATTTGATTATCTTTTCATTGAAAAATTATTTCCATTTAATCGAATCGCAGTATTACATTTGTTGGTGTACACGAGGGTTTATATTAAAAATAGATCGCGCCATTCCGTAAACATTTTTCGCTTCTTTTGATCCGTCTCGTTAATCTTAAAAATAACACTCGTGCATCTGGGAATCACCGTTAGTACTATGATAACTATCTATTGTATCTTCCGCCTTCTACCCTATCTTTTGTTTCTTCCATTTAGTTAAATGTATATGAAAAAAATGAAATATTACTTTGCGAATTATTTGACAAGCTAAGCTAAAACGATTTGGCCTTAAAATCGGAAAATTCTTACAATTATATTCAATACAAGAGGGGTCATTCACCTTACGATTCCTTCATTGCGAGTAATTTGTGTATCGTAGATGAAAAACTGACCCTTACGATCAAATAACGATCGCAAACACAAAAACACGTAATACACAACACAGCGTCGTCGCCGGCGACGACGAGGTCCCAGTTTTCTGACGTCGGTCGGTCGTGGCTTCTCGCCACCCTTCCGACGCCGCAATGACTAATCTAAGTCATACCATCAACCCTCCACTACACGTCGTCCCAAGCCGTGGTCTCACAGGAGGCACCCTTAGGACGACGTTCCCCGACACTATTAGATCTTCTGCGCTCGCCCGTCCCGCCCGGTGACGCTGTAAATGCCGTTAGGGCTAATAGCATACAGTCTATTCAAAAAAAGAAAGGTGAAAAGCTTGCATCTGAAAATCTCGCCTGCTTCGTACAAGACTACAGCTTAAATGCATCAATTAATAATTAAAATATTTAAAAGATTGACCTCGGAGGTTCTTGTTGGTTCCTCTCCATAAAACCTACATTCTTCATTAAGTAAGCTTCATTCATGCTATTGATTGATCACGATTTAAAAGTGATATTTTAATTTTATTACTGTTTATATAAATAAAGATTATTATTTGATTTGAATCGAGTTAAAGGTTAGTTATCCCGCAGTACCGAGGTACTTAAATATGAAACTCAACTCAATTTCAAGAAAACGATAGATTTCCCCCGAATTGTATTGTATTTGATTTGATTCGAGAAAAAAGTCTGTTATCGCGGATTCTTGGTAACTCGGTCTTAAAAAAGGGCATGTATCAGTTTCTATGAAACAGCGCGATAGATTTTCAGAACTAACCAAATCATGTAACATCATGTTACAAACATGTTGTTACATGATTTGGCTAGTTATTTTACGACCGGCTGCTGCTTGACGTCTACTTACCTTGGTCACCTTTTACGACACCTCGGTAAGAAAGTGGGTGGTCTATTCTACTCAGCCGGATACCACACGGCGGTTCAGTCCGCCTTTGTACATATGTTTTTTTTTTCTTTCATTTTTATATTATTCCGTATGTGCAATAAAAAAATAAATAAGCTCGGTACTAATACAAGACATGTATCTATTTCCAGGTAACGGCACGATAGATTTCCCAGAATTCCTCACAATGATGGCGCGCAAGATGAAAGACACCGACAGCGAAGAGGAGATCCGGGAGGCATTCAGGGTGTTCGACAAGGACGGCAACGGATTCATATCCGCTGCGGAGCTGCGCCACGTGATGACCAACCTCGGCGAGAAGCTGACCGACGAGGAGGTGGACGAGATGATCCGCGAGGCGGATATTGACGGTGACGGACAGGTCAATTACGAAGGTGAGATCCGACGACATGGTGGGGAGCTCACAATCTCACAACAATCTCCCGCTATCCCACTTCTGATATAACGCCTCATCCTTTTTAAAAGACAGATCTATAGACCCTTCGACCAATACAAATTGGTAATCTATAAAATTCTAGGTTCGACTCCTGGATTTTTGTATAATTATCGAACATTAATTGAATTTGAATTTAAAATATTGACTGACGGCTCGATATCGTGTTGATTCATCTCAGTAAGAGCAACATCGCCAAGGTGTGCAAAATCAAAATTGATTAAAAAGGGATTAAAACATTAGTGATGTATTAATCCCGCAACAGCTTAATAAATCGTTTCAATTCAAAATAATTTTTATTCAAAGTGAATTTGAAAAGTGTTTTTGAATCGTCAACTCTCCTATCGGTGTAGAGTCGATTCGATTTTGAATACTACGATGTTATCATAATAATGCATCATACGTTATTGTATAAACAAATGATTTTTGTGCGTGTGTTTGTGTATGTATGTGTCGGAACTATTGTGTCTCAATATTTTAGTATAAGCCAACTGTGATTTTTGTATATTCTGTGATACCACCCTCAAGATAATAGCGTTATTCAATCGAATTAATTAGGTTTATTTTTCTAAAATTGCGGCAGACAAAAATTTAAATGACGTATTTTGGAGCTATTATCGCTTACTCCGTATCCGTGATATATTAAAAGGTGATATTCTTACTAATATTATAAATGTAAAAGTCCCTCTGTTAAGATTCAATACCTAATCGGTTAGGGCAGTGGTCGGCAAACTCACTAGCCAAAGAGCCAAATATGAACATTACAACAATTTAAAAAAAAATTGGGAGCTAAATCTGCTTGTTTAGTAAACCTTTTGTTTGTTACATATTTTTAGAACAATATAAAATTTTAATTACCTATCTATCTTTTGACTTACACAAAAATTATATAGTGTGGCATCCGGCTGAGTAGAATAGACCACCCTCTTTTCTTACCGAGGTGTCGTAAAAGGCGACTAAGATAAGTTGACGTCAGGCAGGCGGCCGGTCGTAAAATATATAGCCAAATCATGTGACGACATGTTTGTAACATGTTGTGCCGACCCCACTTAGAATGAGATAAGGGCATGATGATGATGTTCACGATATCTAGAAGAATTTCAATTTATCAAAATAAGATTTCTTACAAAGTTTTTTTTTATTTGAAAATATTGCGCCTTCCGTATATATTTGCACCAGAGTCGCACTTAAGGAGCCAAAAAGCCACATGCTCGAGCCGACCACTGGGTTAGAGCAACATTACCTGATATTTGATTTTCATTGATAAAAATGCTACAATGCTCGTTATGGTCTTGATGTCTCCGAAAATGAATCAATGAATTAACTCTTTCGACTCTTTAAAGACATTTTTCTCTTATTATTCAGTACTAGTTTTTGCCCGCGGCTTCGAGGCTTGCGAGGAATTTGTTCTGCCACAGTATCTAATTAAATTAAATTTATGATTCACAGTTTTGGTTATAGTGGCTTCCACATAAAAGGTAGATATGTGCTGTCGCGGACTTTTATTTAGAACTATTAAAGACAATCAATACTACGGTACATCATCTTTGTGTAACTCTAATGATTTAGGCAGCGTACACTGAGATAGCTCTCAGAGGCCAGATTTTTTCTGACATTATTGACATGTATCGTTATATTACATAAAATCGTTACAAATTGTAGCCTAAGTGTTATTCCGACGTATAACCTATAAAACTGTAAAGTTTCATCCAAATCCGTCCAATAGTTTCTTCGTGAAAGAGTAACAAACATCCATCCATACTCACAAATTTTTGCATTTATAATATTAGTAGGAAGTAGGATTAGTAGGATAGGATGTATATGTTACACATATCCCAAGACTTTTGTGCCATGAAAATATATGTGACGTAACAATAATGCAACTGATGAATAAGTTTATTACTGTTTATGTAATTTGTAATACAGTATGTATGTAGGATATGAGTAAATTTTGAGGACAATAATGGTAATGACATCATCTTCCGCGGGATGTATACAATTACACCACTCTGTAGAACGTATCATTGCGTACAAACACAAAGCGGCAACGGAATAATTGTAATAATGTATATTTAATATTCTTATAGTCTCTTTTGACATATATACCTATGAAGTTTCGTAAATATTATACTAAAAACCACAGTAAAAAAATTAAAGTAACGGCCTGTTTCTATCCCACTTCTGAGCATAGGCCTCCTCTCTCCGTGGTTGGAGCTAAGACCTACCACGCTGGTCCAGTGCGATTCTGTAGAGATATGCAGGTTTCCTCACGATGTTTTCCTTCACCGAAAAGCCTATGATAAAATGCAATTAACAATTAGACAGAGGTTTTAATAGAAAAGCTCATTGGTGTCTGTCCGTGGTTTGATCTGATCGTCTCTAGAGAGTCACACGGTCTCACCGCGGGGCTATCACAGCTTAAACAAATCCAATGAATTATGGGCATATTGTTATTGTTTAAATAGTGACGTGCTAATCTACACTGATATTTTTTGAGCTGAGTTAAGAATAATTAAAATTTAACCACTATTTCATTACGATTGACACAAATTGGCCAACGCATTTTTTGGCAAAGGATATTGTCTATGACTTATAGAGATGTATCATAAATGATAAATGATACATACTTTTTCATTGTGTCATTGTTATTGTTTTTTTAAAGTAATGCGATAAATGTACATACATATTTATTTAGTACCTACAATATAGTTATTTAATTGCCTGTTATTTTTATAAAACAACACAAAACGTTGAGTAAAAAGAGAATATCAATATCATAAATTGATTAAAACTTATATGTAAATAAAATTAATTGTTTTTATAAATCGAGTCTGACATGCAATTTTGACATCACTATTTTGCTGGCAAAATTTAAATAAATTATTGGAAAGATAATAAATAATTTTAGCTAGTGTAGGGTGCTAGGTTCGCTTTGGAAATATTTTTGAAATAGGTGAACAGACCTAAAAAAAAGTCTCGGAGGCCCGCTGGAGTCAAACGGCGTAGAAGTAAATAAAAATGTATTTTATTTATTTACTATTGCGAAACCTATAAAATATTACACAACAAAAATCTTAACTTATACTAAAGTCAACCAAATTCCACTAAATAATAACAAAAGTAATTGAACAGCATTTTTTTTTAAATATCAATTTTTTATTGTATAGACTATTTTGAACTTTTAATTTAAAATTTTGAATATAAAATACAAAAAACAATAGCTGTATTATTCGATTAAACAAAGATAAATGAAACTAGGAAATTGAATAAGAATTGAATTGAATAAGATGGATGAAAGAAGAATACATGCAAATGAGATGAGGATGTTAAGGTGGATGTGTGGTGTGACAAGACTTGATAAAATAAGAAATGAGTATATAAGGGGAAGTCTGAAAGTTGCGCCCATTATAGAAAAGATGAGAGGTGCAAGATTGGGATGGTAGGATGTAATGAGGAGGGATGAAAATCATGTGATCAAACGAGTATTTAGTATGAATGTGGATGGATATGTGACTAGAGGGAGGCCTAAAAAGAGATGGACTGTGTGAAGTATGACATGTATATAAAAGGAGTAGCGCCAGAGTTGGAAGATAGAAGAGAATGGAAAAGAAAAACATGTTGCACCGACCCCACTTAGAGTGGGATAAGGGTGTGAGAAAGAAGAAGAAATGAAACTAGGAAATTGCAAGCGACCCTTAAAATAATGTAAACGTGTTTGCTGAGGTTTTGTTCTCCCTTTTCACTAACAATAGTGTGTGTAGCGTGTAGTGTAGTGTAGTGTAGTGTAGTGGTAAGTGCGGCACGTGTGCTCTAAGCGCAGGGCCCGCGGCCCGTTTGTTGCAGACTTCCATGCGCTCGCGCAACTGATATTCGCTTGCGGCGACGTCAGCCGCTAGCGCGCGGCGCCGCGTAGGGCCGCGGTACCGCTGTGATCTCAGACCGGTGTATACCCTAGTATGTAACGCGGGCCCGCGGCGGCACGCTAGGTACTGCCAGTGCTGTCTCAGTGGTTTGCTGCTCGTTATTAACTGTTCCCACTCTGACATGTTAGCGGCCCCCGCACTCTGCGACCTCACCGCTCTGTCGTGCCTCCTTAACTCTGGTGCATGCCTCTCTCTGTCTGTATAGTGTTTCTTATAGAAATACCACCTGCCGATCCCACCCGGTAGGGCCGCGTTTTAACGAGCAGCAAACGTCACGAGCGGCACACTGCGGCGTTGCGATTACTGTACGGACGGTCGGTTCACGGTCGCTTTGATTGTTGTATCAGAGGGTGGTATTTCACATAATCCCTTTGTAGTCGCATGATAGGTACGAACGTTATTTTTTTGTATTTTTTTTTCATATCTTGTTACCCGCCACCGAACATACGCCTCACCGGAGTTGTCGAATAGCGTATTTTCGGTGCGTGGACTATGTTTTGTGTGACGGGTTGTCTGTTTCGATAGCTGCATCTCTCTCTGTCGATCGCTGTTCCGCGGCGTGCGTTCCTCCTGCCTCCACTAATGCTGTCTCGTTTGCTTTCAGAATTCGTCACCATGATGACGTCGAAGTGAGCCGCCGGCTAGTGTGTGTGTATAAAGCAGAGAATTTTAATATACATTTTGTTTCATGACACACAATATTACCATCGTATTGGACCTGCATTTCTCTAGTGTTTGCGATAAAATAATATTGTCATCGTTTCAGTTTAATGGTATATCGGAGGCGTCCCTCCCTATTTAGACTTTAAAGTATTCCGTTAATTTTACTATGTAAGGGAGATAACTTCAAGTGTAGCGGTACGAGGGCGGAACGAATAGGTGTGCGTCGCGTTGTGGTGATATCGGTCGGAGCGTGTGTGCGGTGTGCGGTGTGTCTCGTTCGCTGCGGTACACGGCGCGGTGTGTCTCGTTCGCTGCGGTACACGGCGCGGCGTGTCTCGTTCGCTGCAGTACACGGCGCGGCGTGTCTCGTTCGCTGCGGTACACGGCGCGGCGTGTCTCGTTCGCTGCGGACCGCAATGTGTGTCACTCGCTGCGTACCGCTACGCGACGTGTCTCGTCCGCTGCGGACCGCGGCGCAGTGTGTGTCACTCGCTGCGTACCGCTACGCGACGTGTCTCGTCCGCTGCGGACCGCGGCGCAGTGTGTGTCACTCGCTGCGTACCGCTACGCGACGTGTCTCGTCCGCTGCGGACCGCGGCGCAGTGTGTGTTACTCGCTGCGTACCGCTACGCGACGTGTCTCGTCCGCTGCGGACCGCAGCACGGCGCTGTGCACCTTTCCGACACGTTTAATGTAATTTTTTTTTTTATAGTATGACATTTATAAATTACGTGAAGATTAAAATAATAATAATAAATAATAATTAAAGATTATAAGAATCGCAAAAAGGACCCCCTGTCCGCAGCGGGCGGCCCCGCCGCCGTACATTGCCGACCGCATCCGATGTTTTAACTAACAGACTCGGTATAAACGAATAAATTAGAATTATTGGTATTGTATTAATTGTAAATTACTTGATAAATATATTTCTATTGTTGGTGAATAAATCTATCGAATGGCAATCAATCCTCTCTGTTAGTATCTTAACACATTTGATTCATTCTGTTATTAAAATTTACAAAAGACATACGGAAAATAAATGTTTCTTCATTTTTAGGTCAATAAGCATCGGTGTTTCATTTCACCTTCTCCCGTCTGTAGGGTCATTGTCGTAATTCTCGTTAGCTGCTTGTGATGTGTGTTTGGTAATTTATTATAAATTAAGTTGTGTTTAATTAAACTAATTCAAACTTACACTGTGCATTATTCTTTCAAGCACATTTCGATTGGTAACGAACGTCCTACATTTACTAGAATATACTAGAAGAATAGAACATAGCTTGAAACTTCTATACTCACCATAAAACTAAGTCCACAATGCTGTCTGTATATGATCCGCAAAATCTACTGAACAGATTTTTGTACGGTTTTTAATAAAAGATAGTGCAATTATTCCGGTAGAGTTAGATTAATAGTACATTTCGGTTTTATGTAAATTGTGTTGAAGAGTCGCGCAGTTTTAAAAAACACTCGCAGACTCGTACGCCACGTCTCTAATAGAGTTAACACTAATGTGCTAGAGAAAAGTAGGTCTACAAAAAAACTACGTAAAAGTCCGCGACAGCAGGTCTCTATCTCTAATGGTTAACTCACTATAACTATATTTATGTTGAAAATTTTAATTATAAATGTTACGTTATTTTTAATACTATTACAATTGAATTAGGGAATTTGCGAGAATTTTTGTGACTCACTGATTTTCACGCGTGTAAGCACATCTAGTTTCCTATACATCTACAGAACTCCTTTGAAAAACTCTGAATAATTTATTGTTTTTTGAAGCGCAATCAATACAATTTAATCAAATATTAAATAATAAATAAAAAATGTATGGGACATATACACACACGGTCGTCCAGCCCCAAAGTAAGTAACTTAATACATGTGTTATGGGTGAGAGACAACTGGTAAAATATATACTGTTAGAAATGAAAGTTGGCAACACTACAATCACGTGGCCGATAGCAAGGAAGGGACTTTCTTTTGGAGCGAAAATTAGTATTAAAAGATGTAGTCCGCCATATTGAAGTCAGTCTTGTAGTAATACTCGATTCTTACGGTTATTAGCTTACGCTTACGCGGCTAGACCGTTCTCTTGGAGTTTCGTTGTAAACGAGACTTGTACGATTATTAAACGCTCCCGCGTTTAGACCTTAACCTGTCTTGGTTAAACAAACGGGCGTAATTAGTGTTACTGTACCGTTCTAATATTGTTACGGTAGACCCGCGTCTACCTACCTACATTGAGTGTTATTTGTTATTAGAATCTACCCTCATACTCGTGTGATTACTATAGTGGTGTTTGATGTTCGGAGAGATCCGCCTACCTACCCACATTAGGTTCCGTGTAATTAGAATCTTGCCTCAGATAATTGTTATTCGCGATAAGAGCAACCGCTGAGGTTCTTGCCAGTTCTTCTCAGTGGATGACAGCGTTCCGAACTGGTGGTAGAATCGTCCTGGCATAATTTTCCAAATTATATTAAACTGAACCTATCAAATGTAGCTGTACGTTAGTCTTTGTTGACTATGTGAGAAAGCTGAAATATTTAAGTGAAATCCCTGCCATTTCTAAAAAGACATATATAGTTTTAAATACATATACACCCAGACTCGAAGAACCAACAAATTCTAAATAGAAAATGTTAGTTCTCGGCGGAAATCGAACCCACGGAGCCGAAGACAGGGTCACTGCCAATTGCGCCAAGGGCCAGTCAATATTATTGTGATTACTCGTTTGTCGGATGGTTTGTTCAACAACAGACTTTTCAAATGACTTGTATGATAGTCTGTATGTCAAATGGCTAACAGGATCGCTCGTATGAATGTGATGGCTCCTATTAGTAGAATCGACGTTGTGACGAGTAATTTTAAGTTCTTGTATGATAACTCTGGTTGGTCGAATGATAAGTTTCGAATAGCTAATATTTATATATTACTAGTTTTTTCGCTCGCGAGGAATTTGTTCTGCCACAGTATATAATTTAATTAAATTTATGATTCACGATTTTGGTCATATATATAATGTCGCGGACTTTTATTTAGAACTATTAAAAACAAACAATACTACGGTACATCATCTTTGTGTTACTCTAATGGTTTAGGCAGCGTACGCCGAGATAGCTCTCAGGGGCCAGATCTTTTCCGACTTTATTGACGTGAATCGTTATTTTACATAAAATCATTGCAATTTGTAGCCTATATGTTATTCCATTGTATAACCTATATAACTGTAAAGCTTCATCGAAATCCATTCGATAGTTTTTTCGTGAAAGAGTAACAAACATCCATCCATACTCACAAACTTTCGCTTTTTCTAAATCAAATTACATAATTTTTTTATTTTTGACGAAAAAACACCGAGCCAATTTCTCTCAGCCAAGTAATTTTTATTAAATGGGTCACTTTAAGAATACAGTACAGCGCCATCTAGTGGATTTTACGGTAACGTTGCAGTGCCACCTCTGAGACGTTAGGTAGAACAGTTTCCTCTCATTACTCTAGTAATATGATGGAGTTTCTCATCTATACCATATACGGTGTACAAGAATTCTATAGCCTATATGTTACACCGGTGTATAAGGAATAATTGTGCCAAATTTCATCGATATTGGTCCAGCGGAGACACCGTGAAAACGTCACAATATCACGTAGGATGAAAGATCAAGACAGAGATGGTAGAATCACATAGACTTTTAACCAGTTAAAATTTGTATTGGTCGGTTTAATTTGACACAGTAGAAATAGGCAGAATTTCGACTTACTCGTTTTTGCCAAATTACAACTCCCTCACCTGAACGATAGGTTTGACAAATGAATTATTCTATTCTTCGATTATTTATTGTCTTTGATTTATTTATAGATTCTAGTGGGGTGAACTCTTTTTTTTTTGTTTTACCTCAACACTTAAATCACTTCGATAACTATTCTGTCGAGTGACTTGTTCTGCATGATGACTCTGTGATGATTCGGTTGTTTAATTGATAGGATCATTCTATGTGGAATGATCCTATCCTCTTACGATAAAATTTAATACTTGACCTAGATTTTAAACTTAATATGCCTTTGCTCCACGTAAAGTCGATAAATATGTCAAAAATAAATATTTAGTTTCATTACAAACTGTTTAATCGAGGTATCGAATATGCACTGGTAAAACAGATTTTTTCCTGTTCCCGTAGGAAAAAGGGGATTTATTATCGTACAAAAGCTTAAATTGCATCCAATTTTATTAATATTACTACGGAGTACGGAGTAGGGATTTTTTGAAAATAAACTTATACCGATTATTTTATTATTTAATAGAAATCACAGTCAACAATTTATAACAAAACAATAAATATAAAAATACGTTATTAACGTGCGCTGATTTCACTAGAACAAAAATCTTAGGTAACACAAATATAAAGCTTGGATTCTAAATTATTCTTGTATAGTATAGTTTCTATTACTAATTGCGTATGCGATGGATATATTTAAATGAAATCTAATGGTTTATGGCTCTCTGCTCGAATGCATTAGGATGAAGGTTATTTGAGAGAAATGAGAAAATCTATATCTAAATGATGCACTAGAGCGGTAGTGAAAGTAGTGGTAGATCATTAGGCGAGTGATACATTACATGACGGCATTGTCTATTTAGTTGAGAAAGCAGTAATAAAAAATCATTATAAAGTGATATACTGCACAACGTGACGGCATTGACTAGTCACTAGTCAGTAGGGAAATGAACAAGGGAGCGTTATACTACACTGCATGGCGGCATATTCTAGGCTACATGAGCACACAGTGAAGTCAGTAGAGAAAGTAGTAGAAATGATTAAGCGAATGATACACTACACTACGTGAGAGCACTGTCTAGTCGGTAGGGAAATGATTAAGCAGTGATACACTACACTATATGGCGGCACGTCTATTTGGTAAGGAAATGATAGAGCGTTTACTCTTCACTACATGATGACATTGTTTAGGCGGTAGAAAAATTATTGGTACATCATTTGAGAAAGTGATATGCAGTTACATTAATCAATGAAGTCGGTAGGGAAATTATTACGCGAGTGATGCACTGCACTAAATGACGGAACTGTTTAGTAGGGATGGACAGAATCACCAATCACATAGTGATCATGATATGATTAACTCATCAGCTGCTATTGCTATACAAAATTATGGATATTCCATAAAAAGTAAAATAATATTCCAAGTGAATGTATTACCTAGAATTGGGCAAAATTATTGTTACACAAACAAATCTGATTCAATATGGTCGATATTTCGGGATGATGTGACACTTTTGCGCTATTCTAAACTGAAAGTACAACCTTTAAATACGGTCTGTATTTATTTACGGTCGGTATGTATTGGATATGATTTAAGAATTACGTTTGTTTGTATAAGCGATCATTTAGTCAAGTAATCGCTGATTCTCAAATCGCTATCACACCCAAGCTTACTGTCTAGTGGCTAGGAAATTAATTAAGCGAGTCACTGCAGTCCAGTAGCCATGATAATACCGTTATTTAGTGACATGACGACATTATCTAGGTTGGAGAGAAAGTACTGGTAAATCAGGCGAGTTTTGTACGCAATTACATAAGTACGCAGGGAAATGATTGAGCGAGTGTTACACTACACTACGTTATGGTACTATTTGTTCAGTAGGGAAATGATTGAGCGAATGTTACACTGCACTACGTTATGGTACTGTTTGTTCAGTAGGGAAATAATTAAGCGAGTGTTACACTGCACTACGTTATGGTACTGTTTGTTCAGTAGGGAAATAATTAAGCGAGTGTTACACTGCACTACGTAGTGATACTGTTTGGTCGGTAGGGAATTGATTAAGCGAGTGTTACACTACACTACGCAGTGATACTGTTTGGTCGGTAGGGAATTGATTAAGCGAGTGTTACACTACACTACGCAGTGATACTGTTTGGTCGGTAGGGAATTGATTAAGCGAGTGTTACCTACACTACGTAGTGATACTGTTTGGTCGGTAGGGAATAGATTAAGCGAGTGTTACCTACACTACGTAGTGATACTGTTTGGTCGGTAGGGAATTGATTAAGCGAGTGTTACCTACACTACGTAGTGATACTGTTTGGTCGGTAGGGAATTGATTAAGCGAGTGTTACCTACACTACGTAGTGATACTGTTTGGTCGGTAGGGAATAGATTAAGCGAGTGTTACCTACACTACGTAGTGATACTGTTTGGTCGGTAGGGAATAGATTAAGCGAGTGTTACCTACACTACGTAGTGATACTGTTTGGTCGGTAGGGAATTGATTAAGCGAGTGTTACACTGCACTACATAAGAATACTGTTTGGTCGGTAGGGAAATGATTAAGCGAGTGTTACACTACACTACGTAGTGATACTGTTTGGTCGGTAGGGAAATGATTAAGCGAGTGTTACACTGCACTACGTAGTGATACTGTTTGGTCGGTAGGGAAATGATTAAGCGAGTGTTACACTACACTACGTAGTGATACTGTTTGGTCGGTAGGGAATTGATTAAGCGAGTGTTACACTACACTACGTAATGATACTGTTTGGTCAGTAAGGAAATGATTAAGCGAGTGTTACACTACACTACGTAGTGATACTGTTAGGTCGGTAGGGAATTGATTAAGCGAGTGTTACACTACACTGTCTAGGCGGTAGGGGAGGGCGCGAGCGGCGGACCGGCGGCGGCCGCGAGGAAGGCGGCCAGCGTGCGCGTGGGGCGGCCCGACATGCGGCGCGGCGCCAGGTAGCAGCCCGCGCCAGAGCCCTGGCCCTCCGCCACGCGCCCCACGCCCGTCGTGTCCATGTGCACCCACTCGCCGCACACGAAGTTCTACATGTATATTTACACTAGTAGCGGCCTGCTGCTATCCCACAGCTGGGCGATAGGTCTCTCTCCGTTTATGGAGATAAGTGTTGGAGCTAAGATCTACCATGCTACTCCAATGTGGATTGGTAGGTAACATATATCCCCAGAGTACTCTTAGAGATATGCAGGTTGCCTCACGATGTTTTCCTTCACCGAAAAGCGTGTGATAAATTGCAAATATAGACTTGTATTGTATGAATATAGTACTGGCTCCAACACGCACTAACAAAAGACAACTAAAGACTCTCCTTCTTTGCACATTTTCAAACTTAGGCTAAAGCAAGGTATATTTTGTATTAGTATTAGTGTATTATCTTGTATTATATATGTATTCTATTTTATGATTATAAGAAAGTAAGTTTATCCATATTTAATTTATAATTGTTTTATAGTGTTTTTCATAATGTATCTTTTAACTATTAATGTACATATACTACGTTTTCACTTACTATCAAACCACCAAGGGTCGCAGGCAGAGATCTCTTATAGAGATAAGTAATCCTTTGTACTTATTTTCTTTACCTGTATTTTCTTATATATTTTAATTTTGGTACATACATAAATAAATAATAGTTTATCACTACACGTCCACTTTCACCCACGGGCTCCGGTGTTTCTGACGTGTGTACGTTTGAGATGGTGTGAGGTTTCCTTTATAAAATAGTATTAGTATGTTTATGTTTTGGTAAATTTGTGTATGTAGGATATGTCGCGTGTCCTGTGTATAAATACACAAGAAACGCACATCTTAACCCACATACAATCCTCCTCGCGGCGGATTCCTCATTACTAAGGGGCGTGATCCCTACGATTAGGAGCGAACGTAGTCGCAACTTGCAGTAAACATTATTTTTGTCATTATTCTTCAATTACCTTGAGAAAGGCGGCCCCGATGCACGAAGTAGCGGTGCCGGACCCCTTGTTCCTCAGGTCCACTCCGGAATCATCTGCAGTCATCACACTGACTGTTATATTGGTAGTATCACAGTCGCGGACTGGGATTTGAATGTTGATTGAATTGACGCGCGAAAGATTTTTATGAAATTCGTATTCAATTTATTGAAATAAAATAAGAATGGTGGTTAAATTAAATGGCTCAAGGGTGAGCACAATACCGGATTAATAGAAATAAAGGATATTTATTTACGGTCTTAAGGTTACAGCCTAATTAATACCAGCATGATAAAAAGGTTATTTATAAAAAAAATATTATGTAACCTACTGTCAATCTGCTTCTGATAGTAGTCCCACAGTGGGAACCGCCAGGGCCTGTCCCCGGTGGCGGCGCCGGCGGCCTGCACCGCGCGCCACGCCCGCTCTGACGAGCAGAAGCACCCGAACGCACCTCCCCCTGTCGCCAGCAGCACCCCACCTGACGACAGTATAACGATGCAGTTAATATCAACAATAAACCCTTTAGACAAATATCAAATATCCTACCGACTGCGCCAACTATATAATATACAAAAATCAGGAGTTGTAATAGTGTTCCGCACAAACGTGCGGGCGGATGAAACAACCTCCGAGACCTGGGCCCGCCGTCTCGGCGTCTCAACCTACCTTATGCGGCCGTCAGCTGTATGCGGTCCGGCCTCATGAATCACTGCGTTTATATGTATGTGTACGTGTGTGTGTGTGCTTGTATGTACTCGGCCGATTCCCGAAACCGTTGGCTCGCCTCTGCAGTCTTCCACGGA
The DNA here is from genome assembly GCA_947086505.1 of Morpho deidamia. Classification (NCBI taxonomy): domain Eukaryota; kingdom Metazoa; phylum Arthropoda; class Insecta; order Lepidoptera; family Nymphalidae; genus Morpho; species Morpho deidamia. The sequence continues at coordinate 17,479,696 of CAMTZC010000017.1, read as the reverse complement.
CACGTAATGTCTGTTTCTCCCAGAGTATACACTTCACTATATCGATTAAATAACACAAATAACACCCGGTGTGCACACAACCTTCGTAAGGTCACACGTTATTGAATCGTCCCTATATCGGGGAATAGTAACCCCAACGCGCACTAAAACCGCGGACGGTCGCGTCTTCTCAAACGCTTCACTAATTAAACGCGTCACTAAATCTGAGAACCACACCCGAAACGCATAATTACACGTGTGCGTTATAAAAGGAATGCCGTATACAGGCGCACGCGTCCTGTCTTCATAGTATTCGAAACATCACTAACTATCGGCGCTCGCGTCGGCAATAGAATGCATAAAGGTCGTTGATCCGGCCGGTCGCGCGCGTCAATTTATTCAAAACAAATAGACTATCTTCAAAACTCAACCTGATCACGCAGCACTACTTAAAAATTGTGATAATAATGCACAGGCTGATACGAATCTTTGGTTGACAGATAAGATTGATACATCAATTAAAATCGAATTGATTGCTTAAATTCCAATAATATTATTTAATAACGTGAGCACGCGCAGCCGTTAACATCGCACTGATTCAAAATTTCTATACTATAAAAAATGTAAAATGCTGATATGGTAAATAAAGAGGTTAACTGTACAAATAATTTTATGCATTCAATAACATTGCAATTAGGATAATTGGAAAGGAACATCCTACCGACTGCACCAATTATAGAGACTTCTATAAAAAATGTAAAAATAAATAAATAAAATGTTATGTATACAACTTACGAGTGAGCGTGGCGACGTCGATGACCAGTGAGGGCTTGTGCGTCACCTGCCCGTAGACCAGCGCGTCGGCCAGCGCCAGCCGACCCTCCAGGTCCGTGTCCTCGATCTGGCAGGGGGAAAAGATGAGAGACGTATAGAGAACACGTATGTAGTTCATCGTCGTCATCATTTTGCCCTTATCCCACTCTAAATAAGGTCATACATGTTACAAACATGTTGTCACATGATTTGGCTACGAATTACGACTGGCCGCCTGCCTGACGTCAACTTACCATAGTTGTATTTTACGACACCTCGGTAAGAAATGAGGTTGAGAAATGAGGTTGTACAAATAGAGGTATATTTATTTACATATGTACAAAATTACTGTTACTATCTCACTGCTAAGTACAGGCCTTTTTTTACAGTCTGCAGCTGAGGCCAACCACGCAATGCGGATTGAGAAGCGACACCACGAATTCTCTAAAATTATGCAGGTTTCTGCACAATGTTTTCTTAAACAGCGCGTTTTATAGGCAACACTGATTCACTGTTCGGCATATGTATGTAAGGTAAGTAACAGCAAATTGTATGTTGCACTTATCTATTTTAGAAGCAGTTTTCCGAACCAGCGGTGGAGTAGATACAAAAAACTGGTTAACAATTTGAGTAAGGAATATTTGGAATCTGAATAAGTAGTTGAACCTTCTTGACCAAGTCAAATGTCATTAAAGAAAGTCAATCTGAATGCAGTTTTAATAAATAGCCACCACACGAATATAACAGTTATCACGCTGTGAGTTAATATCACTTCACAATTTACGGTGGGTGACAAAATTACGGGGATTCGGTTTCCCGAATTAAAAGAAATAGTTTGGGCAGAACTTACAGAATGTCTTAAAGAACAAAACTATTATATTACAAACTTATAAAACAGTGGGACTAATTAATTTTAGCAACTAGCCGAAACCTAACCGAAACGTTCAACAATTGAGACTTGTACCACCTCTTCCGCAGAGGCGTAGTCTGACTCAAATTGAAACATATATATCACATATCCGCGAGGCGGATAAACATATAGGTAATTTATAGAATTAGGCGTTACTTTGCGGAGATCCATAATATTATTACTTTTGTAAACATATAGGTACTCAGACTAGGGACTAATCTAAATAGCGTGAAGGCCTCCTCGTAATACGTTTGGTTGGTATACAGTCTATTGTGTCGAAGTTCCGCAGTACCTTGGTTTGCGTACCACGATTGTTCAGTCACGTCTGAACCCAGTGGTACCAGTGGTCCGGTCGTACCTCTTGATCCGTACCTTGAACTGTCCGTACCATCCCCTATCCTTCCCTAAATCCCTAATCCCTGCGCCTAACTAAAATCCAAGAACACAGGCGGGGCGGCGGTGGACGTATCCAATAGCGGAAGCCGTCACCTTTGACCTGTAGCGAGTTTGGCCACAGGTTCGGCGTTTCTCGGCAGTGGTACAAGAAAAAAGTCCAGAGATACACTTAAAATAGGAAAAAAAAACCTTGTCCGTACCTGCAGCGACAGTCCGTTGAGCGCTCGCACCACGTCGCCCACCTTCATGCACTGCCCGCTCACCATGTTCTCGCACAGTGGTATCACCGCGCACACGTTTATGGGCACCTGTCATGTATCATCGAAATATGTGCCGAATTTACCATAAGGACACATGGGACTAATATCAAGGGGCCCCGAGAAGCCGATATATTCCAATACACAGAAAAAAATTTTAGTACTTGAGTTGTGGCAAAAGTGTAGAATGTAGAAGTGTGTAATGTTACTGACGTTGGGACGTATTAAAATTTTAAAAACGTTTCTGGCTGCTACTGAAAATCAGTGTTGGGCTTCCAAGCTCAACTGAGCTACCACTTTATAGCATTGCTATTTTAGGTATGTGTGAACTTTTGTTCTGTTGTATTAGTACAGTTAGAATAGTAGTTCAGTTATATGTACATAAAAACATAAAAATATAAAGAATTATAAAACGATAGGTGATGTATATAATAGACAAAGTAGGAACCGACATAAGCTTGCGACTCCTGCTTTGCGCCTAGCAAAAGTACGTGAATCGTTTGTGGGTTTGGGTATAAGATTCTATAATAAAATTCCGAAATTAATTTTGGTCATGCCATTACAGCAGTTTAAAAACACTGTTAAAAAGAAGCCTCTTTTTGGTATCAGCCGATACAGAAAGCCTACTATACTGTTGAAGATTACTTAGATGATAAGGATGTGTGGATATAGGTGCACTTCTACCCTGTACAAGACAGTAATAAATAAATGTAACTAGTTCTAAGATTTATATTTAAAAAAAAGCAACCGCCGAGTTTCTTGCTGGCTCTTCTCGGTAGGAACAGCTTTCCGAACCAGCAGTAAAGTTGACGATTCAAAAGTACTTGTTTACGAGTTTACTTGAATAAAGAATATTTTGATTTGATTTGATTTGATAAATAAAGATATTCTTTTTAGAATAGCCAGAAATATTAATAGTTTTATTTCGCGTCATTAGGATATTTATATAAAAGGCTGTAATAAGGTTTTTAGATATAGAATGTTGGGCTCCATTGAAAGTATTATTTGTTTACCAAAAAAGAACTCTTTATGTACAGCGAATACATTCACATTGTGACCTCCTTAGATTTGGTGGTCACGTGACTTTGATTCAGAATATATCCCATTATCCCAGAAAAGACGTCACGGAAGTGATTGCGACTGCCGCACTGTTCACGTTCTTAGCTCAACATAAATTAATATCATACGTTTTACAGTACATAGTGTTATTAAAATAATAGATACTGGTGAAATGAACTAGTTACAGTGTTATATCAGTTGGATCTCGGGTGATCTAAACCAATTTCTAGTGAATTAATAAACATTAACAATTGTTTGGTGCAAAACATACCCGCAAAAAGTAAATATTAATGACCATACATGTCATAACATCTCTTTTTAAAACATAAATAGTCGAGTGCACCATCTGTTGGTGAGAAGATACCACTCTACTGTCAACAAATTTATGTGCAGAGTTCACTTGTTAACGATAAATACTGGATTGCGCCATCTAACGGTGAGAAGATAAAATTGCTCTGTCCATAAATTAGTGTGCTTAACAACAAATATTCAAGCGCACCATCTATCGGTGAATGGTATAACTGCACTATTGGCAACTAGATGTCATGGCGCTCACTTGGTAACAACTAATATTTGACTGCGCCATCTATCTATCGGTGATCGGTGGAATTCGGTCCGTTGTTATCAATTTAACGATTTCAATTCATTATACAATAATTGTTGACACGCATTATAAATATAGCAAAGTGTAGAGCTTGTGGCAAATTTTTGTCGTCCACAAATGCAATTTCGTGCGTACAATGCTGCGCATTATATCATGGCGCATGTGTCTCCATCCCGGAGGGTGCGAACCTCAAACCGAATTGGACCTGTCCTGAATGCAAAAGTAAAGTACCAAAAGGCAACAATTCAGCTACTCCCGTAAAGGGACTGCCAAGTAGTTATCACCAAACCTCAATTACGACAAAAGACAGTACTGCCAATGCCGATCTAATGACAATAACTAACCCAGGCGAGTCCGATTCGGCGTTGGTAACCGAAAGCACAGCTCTCGCTGGCAATATGTTTGCGGATAATATTAACAGCAATACTGCCGTTCGTAGTAATACCGAATTACTCAATATCGATTTGGGGGTTGAGATTCGACTTTTTCGGGATGAGCTTAGCAAAGTCAGACAAGAGTTTAGAGAGTTCTGTCAGGAAATTGTAGGTATGCGGAGCATGTTATCCAACTGTAGTAACCGCATTGATCAGTTGGAAAATAAAATGATTGCGATGGAATCTAAATCGGATATTAATATCGATCCAAAAATCAGCGAATTTGAGAAAACTATAGAGCAACTGAAATTAGAGCTCAATGACAGAGATCAAGAACTTTTGCAGGCCGATATTGAAATCACAAATCTTCCGGAAAATAAAGGTGAAAACCCACTACATGCTACCACTGTTTTAGCAGCAAAACTAGGCGTTTCCCTTAAACAGGAAGATGTCGTATTTGCTGAGAGGGTTGGCAAAGAAATTGAACATGGTAACGGTGAAACAGGTAAGAAGTATCGAAGGCTAGTAGTACGCCTTACACGTCGTCACTTACGCGATGAGCTTCTTCATAATGCACGCGTACGACGTAATGCTACTTCTACTGATTTAAATAAAGATGCACCTCCAACGCGTTTCTACTTAAATGAAAGACTCACTCAGACAAATAAGCGATTATTTTATTTGGTACGAGAAAATGCAAGACGTCTTCAATGGAAGTATACGTGGACAAGACGCGGTAGAATTTATACACGACAAAAAGACGGTGCGCAGGCCTACTGCTTAAGATCTGAGCAAGACATAATTCGTGTTTTTGGTAATGCTATTGTTAGTTAGGCAAACCGGACGTCATATAGCACAGTGTCAAAAATTATCTCATTATATGTTACTTGATATATATATTTTAAATTTAATAGTTGCTATTATACGACGAAGTGTATGCGAGCATTTAGATTTAGTTGTAATGAACATAAGCTTAATTGTAAGAAGTAAACTCTTGGTGTGCTCATATATCAAATATCATTGTATTGGTAAGATAAGAGATTTAATTTATTTGTTTTCTATATTTGTTAAAGGTTTTATTTTTCATATGTGTTATAACTATATAAACGAGTTTGTCTTAATTAGCATTTATAAGGTTACAGCAAAGCAATTATTTGCATATAATCATACAGCTTATAGTTTTAAGCATTGTTATACATCAAAGTGTTTTGTCTATGACGGCTTCTGTGAAAATAATCAAAAAGTAAAAACTAAACGTCTTACCATAAATCCAAACTTATCATTTGAAATATTTTATAAACCTTACAAATGAATAATACAAAATTCTTAAAAGTTGGACTATATAACGCAGGGTCATTGGGAACAAAACACGAGGAAATTATTGCTGCTATAGATATTCTTTCTGTAGATATACTTGCAATAAATGAAACTTGGTTACGACATAATGAAAACGAACGAGCGCCTAAGATACCCGGTTATAAACTTAAGCACATACCACGACCTGTACATGTATGCGGAGGTCGAGGTGGAGGAGTAGGCTTTTATATTAAGCAAAGTTTAAACGCGCGAATATATAAGCACCCACAGTCGCAGTCACTTTACGTCGAACAAATGTGGATAGGTCTTACAATTAATAAACAACGATTCGTCATTGGAACTGCATACCGGCCTCCCTGGTATAATGCTAGTGATTTTATTGATGCAATAACCCAGTCAGTCACTTCATTCTCAAACGCCGATTACATACTATTGATGGGCGATTTTAACATTGATTTATTAAAATGCAATGATAATAAAGCAAAGATGCTCTGTGAATTTTTACACTATACAGATCTTACTCAAATAGTTACCGAGCCGACACACTTTACGGAACATAGTGAAACACTAATAGATGTTTTGTGTACTGATGCACCTGTAAGAAACGTTACCAATCATCATATACCTGAACTAGGTAAGCATGCAGTAGTAGTAGCTGAAATAAATGTGAAGAAGGTTAAAGTTACACCGCGATGGATGGCTGTCAGATCTCTGAAAAATATTAGCATAGCAAAACTTGATATGGATTTAAACAACTTGAATAATGATTCGATATACTGCAGTATTGACGTAAATGATAGTGTCGCAAAATTCAACAATATGATAATTAGTTTATTCGACATGCATGCTCCCTCACATGAAGTACGTTTAAAAGAGCAACATCCCTGGATAACTAATACTATAAAGGATATGATTAAAATAAGAAATGATAGTCTCATGAGATCAAGGAAAACTGGTTTTGAGTCGCACAAAGAGTTTTATAAATCAATGAAATATGTAGTAGCTAATGCCCTAGAATCGGAAAAGAAAGCTTATCATGAAACCTATATAAATGCTTTCATTAAAAATCCTAGCATTTTATGGAAGAACCTAAAAAAGTCAGGTTTATTAACAGACAAAAGGGAACTAAATGAAATTCCAGTTACACTTAGAAATCCTTTTTTAATAAATAAGCACTTTCTTGATGTGCCTGGTATAAATAAAGTCTCTTTATCTCATCTTACATACTACGAATACCATAGATATGGTGGTGAAATATTTACGTTACAGACAGTTAATGACACAATAATTGCAAAAATTATTCAAAATCTTAAATCTAATGCAATGGGTGTTGATGGCATCTCACTGCAGATGCTTTTACTAGTTTTGCCTCAATGTTTACCGCTTATTACTTATATTGTAAATAAGTCGATATCAACATCTACATTCCCGGATTTATGGAAAATAGCCAAAGTTAAACCGTTGCCGAAATCTAATAATCCGGTTTCATTTAAAGATCTTCGCCCAATTAGCATCCTGCCTTGCATGTCTAAAATTTTAGAAAAAGTAGTTTCTATACAAATGACTGAATTCATCGAAACAAATAAAATACTTCCCATGCTGCAGTCAGGTTTTAGAAAAGCACATAGCACTACAACCGCACTCTCTAACGTGGTAGATGATGTTTTGACAGCACAAGATAGGGGAAAGTGCACTATTCTTGTACTGCTTGATTTCTCTAGAGCTTTTGATGCCATCAACATAACCCTCTTACTATCTAAATTGTCGTATTACGGTTTTGACATCACAACAGTACAACAGAGGGCGTCACGGTTGCACTTTTTTCGTGCAATTAGAGCACCTGACGCACGAAGAGCTCGGCCACCTATACCGTGAGACCGAGCTCTTGTCAATGCCAGGGCTTATCATTGAGGCCTGGAAGGGTGGACGCGGACCTCCACAGTGCCACCGCTGCCAGCAGTTCGGCCATGCATCGGCAAACTGTCATCGGCCGCCTAAATGCGTCCGCTGCGCAGGTGGACATATATCCCAGGACTGTGACAGGGCTCAGGATGCCGCCCCGACGTGCGCTAATTGCGGAAAAGCGCACACGGCGCGCGATCGTAAATGTGCTGTCTTCCGCAAGGAGGCGCGAAGGCGAGGAATCGACATAGCACCCCCGCGCCCAAACGAGTTTGCTAAGAAGAGTGTAGGGGGGAGAGGGCAAGTTCCCCTCCCAACCGCCGTCCCTGTAGCCCCTGCATCCGCCGCTGCCACGGCACCCGCTGCCCCTGCCATCATCACGTCCGTACAAACTGCATTCGCCTCCACGGCACCGTACTCCGCCGCTGTGATGCCAGCAGTATCTAATGCTGGAATAAAGACGCAGACTAATATTGCGCGCGCGGAAGAAACGCGTGGACCATCGACGGAGCCACCACCGACCACTTTACAACCGCCAGCAAACATCCCGACTGCCAGGGGGGATCCGCTGTCGAAGACGAGAAAAAGGAATCGACGCAGGCGCAGGCAACCGAGGCCTGCTAATGCCGAACCCGCCGCAGCGTCCACTCCGCATCCCCGGCCGCCAACAGTGACATCGTTGGCACCTCAGCCTACAACTGCCGCGGCGCCGAGAAGCCACGGCCTCATAGTAACCCCACTGGAGCCAATTCCGGCACCAGAAGCAAACAACGCGCCACGTCCCGCCTCGTATGACTCGGATACAAACAATATTATCCGGGCCATTATAGAAGCCCTGATGGCAGCGTTGACGACATACCTGCGCACCAAGGACTTCGTCAGCGCTATGTCATCAGCAATCAGCCGAATTGGTCAAACGTACCAATGACGACTATCAAGATTATGTACTGGAATCCAGGCGGCATAAGAGGCCGCGTCCGCGAACTCACGCTGCTCGCCCAGTCGCAGGATGTACATGTCATCCTCCTGGGCGAAACGAAACTCTCAGACTGCGTGGAGCTACGTGTGCCCAACTACTTCGTGTACCGGCGGGACGAGATCTCTCCCCAGGGATACCCCTATAGAGGTACGGCCGCTCTGGTGAGGAGGGATGTCGTGCATGAGGAGTTGATACACACGCCGTTTGTGAGCACTCGTACGCAGGGCGTGCGTGTCAGCGTGGGGCAGGATGAACTTCACCTGTATGCCGCCTACAAACCACCAGGATCGAATTTCTGCAGCACTGATGTCGAGACAATCTTCGAGCAGCACAGTCCCACACTGATCGTGGGGGACTTTAACGCGAAGCACCACGCTTGGGGCTCGCGTGTTATCTCCCCGGCTGGAAGACAGCTGCTCGACGATAGCGTGAGAGTCGGTTACGGAGTGGCGGGCCCCGGAGCGCCAACCCACATCCCGTCAGATCATCGACTCCAGCCGGATGTACTCGATATAGTGCTGCATCACGGAATGGATTTTCCTTTCGACATAGAAGTGGTATATGATACGGACACACAACACCTGCCTGTTCTGATTACTCTCGCCACTCAAGGAGGATTTCTTGTACCTCGCCCGCCCCGCACCTGTGTAAATTGGGAGCGATACACCGCCGCACTTGCTGGGCTAGAGTTAGTAGGTCCCCTTTCGACTCCAGCTGAAGTCGAGGAGGCAGCCACAAACATCACTCATAGGATTCAGCAAGCCTACACGTCAGCTACCACTACTAGTGACAGAACGGAAGCTGCCGTCAAACGTGACTTACCAAGCTCGCTCCGACGCATGTTGCGGCGAAAACGTGCCCTGCGCCGCCTGTGGGCCCGTACCCGCTGCCCTAGGGTGAAGAGGGATCTAAACAGAATAGCAGAGAAGACGGCGAGTGCACTCGTGGCTCTCGATGAGGTGCGATGGGAGCACACCATCGATCGAGCATCCGAACATGACACCACCCTCTATACCCTCTGCCGTAAACTAACGGGAAGTGATACCCCCGTTTACCCATTGCTGGACCAAGCGGGTAAAAGGATTTACTCGGCGAAGGAGCGGGCCGAGATCCACGCCAACCACCTGGAAAAGACTTTTACCCCGAACGAGACAAATATCAACAATACTAATGTCGTTCGTCATCATGCGGCTATCCAGGCGAGACTGGAAGCATTCCTGACGGCCCCAATAATGCCGCTCCGGGTCGAGAACTTTATCTCCCCGTTCGAGCTGCGTACGGTTGTCTCCCGCCTAGTAAGACGAAAGTCACCAGGGCCTGACGGCATCACTAACGCCGCATTGATGCAGCTGCCCCCAGAGGGTCTCGCAGCGCTCACGAGGCTCTACAATGGAATACTCCAGACCGGCCACTTTCCTGAGGTGTGGAAGATTGGAAAGATTATCGTGCTTCCCAAGCCGGGAAAAGACCGACGCCACCCAGCAAGCTACCGACCCATTACCCTGCTCTCGCACATCGCCAAGCTGTTCGAGCGTCTACTGCTGCGCAGACTCGCGCCTCACTTGCCCCTCAGAGAGGAGCAGTTCGGGTTTCGCGGCAGCCACTCCACGACGCTCCAGCTGGCGAGAGTCATCAACCACTTGGCCAGTGAGAGGAACAGAGGACACTACACCGTCGGGGTCTTTCTCGATATGGAGAAGGCCTTCGATAGAGTGTGGCACGCCGGACTCCTGGCCAAGCTTCTGGAAACTACTACACCGCCCGCGTTTGTACGAGTGCTAGCGTCCTACTTAGAAGATCGGAGCTTCTACGTGTCGGTCGAGGGAGCGAATTCCAGGCCACGCCCCATCCGAGCTGGAGTACCCCAGGGCAGCTGTTTATCGCCGCGCTTATACGCGGCGTATACGAACGACATCCCTACCCTCCGCGATCACCTTCGTGAGGGAGAGGAGGACGTACTTCTGTCCCTCTATGCTGACGACAGTGCGTATTTCGCGTCGTCGTATCATCAAATCGTCGCAACCAACCGTATGCAGCGTCTGCTGGACCTGTTACCAGAGTGGCTAGACATGTGGAGGATGGCCGTCAACGTGGGAAAGACCGCCGCCTTGCTGACCAGTCGCTCCAAGCCGCTACGTATACTCACTCTGCGTGGCCAGAACGTAGAGTGGAAGACCTCAGTTCGGTTCTTGGGGTGTGACATCGACCGCAACCTGCGAATGGTCCCCACGGTCAACCGTGTGGTGGGCCAGGCCGCGGCTGCCAGGTCGAAGTTACACACCCTGTTCACATCCCGCCTGTCTACAAAGACCAAGCTGAGAGTCTACGGTGCCTACGTTCGGTCGCGCTTAACGTATGCGGCACCCGCTTGGTACGCGCTGTGTTCAGCGTACCAGAAACGAAGACTCCAGACCCAGCAGAATCGCTGCCTACGATTGATACTAGATGCTCCGAGGTACGTGCGGAATGACGTTCTGCATCGAGACACCAAGACGCCGACCGTGGAGGAATTCGTCCGCATGCTTGCGCGGCGAATGTTCGCGCGAGCGGATCACAGCGCGCATGTACACCTCCACGGAATAGCCCCCTTACACTGTCGCCCACCTGAAGGACGTCCCTTACCTCGTGAGCTTCTGCGGTCGCCCGCTATGGTAGACGCGGTATTAAGCGACGAACAGTACGACGCGAGCCCGGACTAGACGCTCCACTGGAATAACAACCCTACCGGATTTATCACCCCACGGACATAACACCCACGAAGAGAATGAAGGGCGAAGATTATATCGCTTCGTACCCCGATCATTAAATCCACGAGACACTTCCCCTTAGGCTCAAGCCATTAAGCCAGAGCCTAGGCCAACAGGCCTAAATAAACATCCAGGCGAATGGCCTGCGAGGAATGGCCCGGGTAAGGAGGTACGCCTCGAAGCCCGTACCACACCCGCCCTCGGGCGAGTGAGAAGACCCCTGCTGCTAACAGTACAATGGTTCAACAGCTATCTCTCAGAAAGAAAACAGTTTGTCGAACTAAGAGATGCAAGCTCGATCAACACATCCACAATGAACTCTGTTAATAGGGGAGTCCCACAGGGCTCAATACTAGGGCCGTTGCTCTTTGCTCTGTATTCGTCAGATATGGTAAACTGTATTCAATTTTGCCAATATCACTTATACGCTGATGATGTGCAGCTCTATTTTTCTTTTCAACCACGAGACTATATTGAGGCTATTTCTAAAGTTAATAACGATTTGGAGCGGATTAATTCATGGGCAAAGGAAAATTGCCTAGTTCTAAATCCTGACAAATCAAAGTTTATGATCTTGGGTTCTAAAAATTGCATCAGCAACATGAACGCTTTTAATTTCAACATAAAAATTTGAAATAATAACATACAGAGAGTGAATGAGGCTAGAAACTTGGGTGTTACTTTTGATTCCTCAATGAATTTTGAAACACACGTGTTAACAGCAGTTCGTAGTTGTTTCTACAGACTCAAGTTATTGTACCGAATAAGACCGTATATTAGTATAAGTATCAGGAAGAGGTTGTGTGAGGCATTAATATTATCTAAACTTAATTATGGAGATATCGTATACGGACCTCTTTTATTAAGCAGAACTAAAAAACTAATTCAACGCGTGCAAAATGCGTGCACTAGATTTTGTTACAAAATTCCACCACGCAGCCACATTTCGCCTTATATTAACGATGCTAACATGTTAAACATGGAGTCGCGTCGGAAGCTTCATTTAGCCACGTTACTGTTTGGTGTAATAAAAAACGGAGTTCCATATTATTTACGTGAGAAATTAATTTGGATGGGAGACCGATTGACAGGTAGAACACGTCACTCCTTCGTTCGGTTATCCATACCGAGACATAAGACTGCCGCTTTTCGTGGGAGTTTTAAATTCTCGGCCACTAAGTGTTGGAACGATATACCACCACCTTTACGGGATATAAAATCAATCGGATTATTTAAAATAAATCTAAAAAGCTATTTGCTAACAAAACAAAAATTATAGATCTCATTTACACAAGATGCTTTTACCAAATTTCATATATCTCCAACACTTTAATTTTCGGTACATTGATACATTCGTTGGGAGTGGACTGATCTTTAGTTTAAATATGTTTTGTATATACATACATATATATAAATATTTTTCTTAATTCTTTTATTTTCTGATTTTATTTTTCACAGATGCGAAAAGTAAAAGTATATAAGTTTATTAAAGATGCTCGGTAAAATGTTATATATTATAATAGATATAAGAATATGTTGAATAGTTTTAGTTGCTAAATATTAAGTCGTAAACACGTCCATTACGTCACAATAGGTTCACCCTGAAAACCAGCTTTGCAGCTTCGCTGCAATATTCGTGCTGAGGGCGGACCTATATTTGACCATTATTTTATTTCTTTTTTTTGTATTCCTGTTTATTTGTATTTTTTTGGTCAAATAAAAATTATTTTCTTTCTTTCTTTCTTTATACATTTAGCATTAAATTGATTTATTTTAAATAACCCGAAATATAGTAAAATAATTCTACCAATAATTGTTTACTATACAAATCCGCAAATTAACGCCTACTTCTAAAAATGACAATCAGGCACATAAGTTATAAAACTCTTTAGTGCCTCTCTGGGGTTCGAATCTGTAAACTCTGTTAAGGGTCCTAGTTGCCCCAATAAGCCATCATGGCTTGTATAAAGTAGAACTATAAAAAAAACTACTATTAACGAAACGAAGGATGTTACCTTCAATTCAGCAAGTGCCCGCAAGGTGGCGAGGGTGACGGCTGCGCCCGCCATGCTGCCGCGGGTCTCCCGCATCAGCTCGGGCTTCTTCAAGCACAGACCTCCACTAGAATATCAAGAATGTCATATTTATTTACTGACACGAAAAAGCAAACTTTCCATTTGCAATATATCGTTTGAAAGCAAAATTGATTATGGTCCTTCAAGCCGGATAAATCATTAATTCCAACGAAACTAAATATTTAAAAAATACATAGACTGGCCGCTAAAAATTATTAAGTATGTATGTAAAGTAGCAGCCTGTTACAATCCCACTGCTGGGAATAGGTCTCCTCTCTCCGTTTCTGGAGAGAAGGGTTGGAGCTAAGACCTACCACGCTGCTCCAATGCGGATTGGTAGGTTACACATATCTCCAGAATTCTCTAGAAATATACAGGTTACCTCACGATGTTTTCCTTTACCGAAAAGCGTGTGATAAATTGCAATTATCAATTAGACACATGAGTTTTAATAGAAAAACTCATTGGTGCCTGCCCGGGTTTGAACTCGTGTTCCCCTCGTAAGAGTCGCACGGTCGCACCGCTGGGCTATCACAGCTATTAAGTATGTATGTTTAAAGTATTGTTTTAAGTTAGATCTAAAAATAAAGCTTTATTACTGGCGTTAATTAGATTTTAATTGATTCCAATATTCAATCGATTTAATGGGATTTATAGAAAATTCACTTCTGGATTATTGCGAAAAGATTATTGAGATTGTGGTAGTCATTGAATGCAGCGCTACTGTGGTGTGCTGTGTAGTACTTTACGTTAAGGATTACACGGCTTTATTCTAATCGTGGAATAAGAGCGGATCTAATATAATACGTAGTAAACAAAACAATTCATTATTTTTTGTATTGAACTACTCAAACTATAAGCCAATTTATCTAGAAAAACGCCAAATACGTAACTGTAAAGTAACGAACGTGTTGTGAATGTGTCCATCTGTTACCTATCGAAGGTAATCCCTTTAGCAGCGATGAGCACCGGCGGGCGCTCCCCCGCGGGCCGGTACTCGCACTCGACCAGCAGGGGGGGCTCGCAGGAGCCGCGCGCCACGGCCAGCAGCGCGTCCATCCGCCGCGCCTCCAGCCACTCCTGCTCGTGCACCGTCACACGCACGCCTAGCGGGCACAGCACGTCCAGGGCCGCCTGCGACACCGAGACACTATGGTACTCTGAGCCGGACAACCAACTACGGTCCTCCCAGCCAGACAAGCAACTTTGGTCCTTCGAGACAGACAAGTAACTTTGGTCCTTCAAGCCGGATAACCAAGTATGTATCACAAAGCCGGACAACCAACTACGGTCCTCCCAGCCAGACAAGCAACTTTGGTCCTTCGAGCCGGATAACCAACTATATTTCTTAAAGCCGTACAACCATCTACGGACCTTCGAGCCAGACAAGCAACTTGAATTTATTCTTTATTTACGTAAAATTCGCGTCGAAACTGCCAATATTTTGCCAATCTTAATATTCCCAAAAAATATAACCTGTGCTAAGTCAACGGGTGTCATCTTGTTAGCGGGCATGTCGGACAGGTACCGAGCCCAGTTCTGCGCGCGCCCGAGCACTGAACCCGCATCCCATGACTCTTGCCCCTCTGTCCCGTATAGCGATAGTTCCGGCGTGGGCTGCCGGCTCGACTTGAACTCATCGAACCTGCACAAGCACCGAACGACAACCCGAATAGTAACTATTTCATAAATTCATTGTAAATGACAAAAGGTATTGAAAAAGAAGAGGTATTAACCTCCCTAACATAAAATTACTTTTTTTTTTATATAATTAATATGGGACGCACGAAATCAAATTCAAATTTAAAATATTATTTATTCAAGTAAGCATGTAAACAAGTGCTTTTGAATTATCAACATCTACCGCTGGTTCGGAAACCTGTTCTAACCGAGAAGAGCCAGCAAGAAACTCGGCGGTTGCTCTTTGGTAAATAATATTTATAACTAGTTACATTTAGTTATTACTATCTTGTACAGGGTCGAATAGTAGCTATGTCTTATAGCGGTTCCTCTTATCAAAGAATAATTCTTATTACTACATATAGTTATTAATGTCTTGTACAGGGTCGAAGAGTATCTATATCGCTTAAGTAATACTCAATAGTATTACTTATCGTTTAAGTAATACTCTATAGTATAGAAGGCTTTCTGTATTAGCCTTTTTTTAATAGTATTTTTAAACTGTGCGATAAAAAAGTCGCGAGTACAACTAGTACAACATAATTGAGGATATTTCAAAACTAAAGGCGGTGCGAAATTATTCGCTAAAGAGGTAAAGTTGCTCATTTTTTAAACACTATTATTTAACTGCTAAGTTCCCCTACCTCCAGGCGGCAAGGTGCGCGGCTTCTGCTGCGGCGTCCACCGCGGCCGCGCCCTCAACAGCGATATTACCGCAACCACGCTCCGACAACGCACGCACGCCCGCACCCACCATTACACGCACGTTCTCCTGACAGGATGCGTGGTTATCATTCAACTTTACCACAAGAGTCACACAACTAACCCTGACGAAGTAATGACGAATCAAAGTGCCACGTAGTAGCCTTATTTCTCGATACGGCCTCGAAGAAGGTCGTAACGACGTCATTGCCACCGCTAGTAGAGCTTCATATAACAGCATGATGACTAGTCACAGTCATATCACCAGCCTTCCACTACACGTCAACCTAAGCCGTGGTCCGGCCTCTCAGGAGGCGCCCTTAGGACGACGTTCCCAACGCTAGTAGAGCTTCATATAACAGCGTGATGACTAGTCACAGTCATACCACCAGTTCTGCATCATACGTCGCCCTAAGCCGTGGTCTGGCCTCTCAGGAGGCACCCTTAGGACGTCATTCCCCGACACTAATAGAGCTTCAGCATATAACAGCATGATGAACTAGTCGCAGTCATACCACTAGCCCTCCACTACACGTCACATTCTGGCGTCACAGGAGGCATCTTTAGGATGACGTTCCCCGACGCTAATAGAGCTTCATATAACAGCATGAAGACTAGTCGAAGTCATACCACCAGCTCTGCATCATACGTCGCCCTAAGCCGTGGTCTGGCCTCTCAGGAGGCACCCTTAGGACTTCATTGCCCGACACTAGTAAAGCTTCAGCATATAACAGCATGATGAACTAGTCAGTCATACCATCAGCCCTCCACTACGCGTCGCCCTTAGCCGTGATCTGACTTTACAAGACGCACCCTTAGGATGACGTTTCCCGACGCTAGTAGCTTCATATAACAGCGTGGTGACTAGTCGCAGTCATACCATCAGCCCTCCATCACACGTAATAGATCAGACAAGGCGACGCGCGGTAATACTGATTCCTTTTTTGTTTCGGCTTACCCTAGTTTCGTCCAGTTCCTCTAGCTTATTGTAGCCAGGGTCCTTCTTGCCTAATGCCGAGAGCGCCACCGGCCCGAACTCCGGCAGCACATCTGTCACTACGAACGCTTTACCCAACTTCAAACGACACGATATCCTGCACATACTTATATTATAAATCCGAAAGTCACGGATCATCCGCTGGAGCAATATGAATAAAATTTATCCAGATAAATAGAAAAAACATCTTTTAAACCGGGCACACATACGTAGAGTGAAAAATCATAGTTTTCCTTCGGTGTCAGGAAAAGACATCCATACTAATTTATAGAATTAGGCGTTACTTTACGGAGATCCAGAATATAAAAAATAGACTAAAATTGTTTTGCTATAATCCGCAACGACACGATAAAATCGCAAAGTGGTTGCGGTGGAGGCTATAGTGATCGTGTGTATTGCTTGTGTATCGTGGTGGCAGTGGTGGAGGTTTGTGCATGTGTTTTTACGAATCCTGCATGTATCGGGTATGATAAAACAGATAGTCCACTTTACATTTAGCATTATATATATTTTCTATTTACTTTATCGCGGAATATAGCAAAATCATGTAATGATTACTTTTTAAATCCATACTAATTTGCCAAAGTAGTAGTAGAGTCCTTTAAAAGTATCAGTATTAGGTCAAATTCAAAAAATTAATCTTCAATATGCCTTACGTATAAACGTATTTCTTACACGTTTAATATTTATCTTTCCATTATAAAAATACATGAATAAACCAACTCATTCAAGTAATTGCTTATCTTGCCCCCACTCTTTTGGTTCACCTCTTCGGCTGCAGAAGTCAGTTCCATTTTATCTCCATTCTGGTACACACCGAGTACAAGACCGCTCTGCAAATATGATGAAGTTATTTCCACGAGAGTTCAGTGAAGGAAAGTATAACGAACAATCTGTACTCTACATTTAGCATAACGCGATAAGATACATCGCGAATTATAGCTGAATAATCATTAATATTTACTTTAGAATTTAGCAAAATTCTTAAGTACTTATTAATTGGCCCGTTGGTGCAGTGGGTGGTGACCCTGCCTTCAGCTCCGCGGGTCGCGGGTTCGATTCCAACCGAGGGCCTACATTTTCTTTAAACAATTAGTTCGTTCTTCGAGCCTGGGTGTTTATTTGTATTTAGGTATGTATATAAGACTATATCTAGTATATTGGCAATGGACGACCGTGTGTGTAATTTTTCATATATTTATATTACATTAAAATAAAACTTAAACTATCAATACGTATTATAAAACAAAGCCCGCGTTTGTCTGTCGCGATATACTTAAAAACTTCTGAACGAAGTTGCATGCGGTTTCTTCATTTAAAAAGTGTTAGGGATGCTGGTGGAGTAAATACATTACTATTATGATACTTTGTACCATATATCTTGGTTACCGTAAAATTGAAACTATAGCGCGAAATAAACTTAAGAGTGGTTTTAAAAACACTGCGTACTCCGCCTCTCCCGCTCTACATAGTCAACCAAGGTAACCAACTAACTTTCAGACTTTATTACTATATAATTCATTAATCTTTACTTTCAGTAAAATTAAAGCAGTTTGGGGAGCAACATAAAGGCATAGTTCATTATAGAACATCATATATCCTGCAGGGTTACGGGATTTATCTCTTATACACTGAATTCCACGTAGGCAAAAGCACGGGCACAGCCTATTTATTAATAAAATAATAAAACTATATTACCTTGTTCCCTTCCTTACTATCTTGTCGTTTTTGCGATTTCCCTGCACCTTGTTGTTTAACACATTCACTATCCACAACTCCACTACAATATCTTACAATAATTCTACCAGAATTTATTTTCCATCTGTATAAATTCACACTCGAAAATAATTTTGCGAATTCCATTATAAAAATTATATACCATTGTATAAAAACAAAAAGAAGACGCCAACTAGATTAATTAAATTAAATGGCTATTTAAATGTAGAATTAAAGATATTAAAAACAATATCTAGTCTGGATTGAGAGTTGTGACCTATTTTTGGGTAAAATATTTGAATACCAACATTTTCATAGGAAATACATGGTTCACTAATTTTATTATTATTAGATTAAATATACATATGTATATAAAATCATTATGTAACAAAAAAGTGATACATTTATTGCTCGAAAAATTTAGATATGTGAAATATAGAAAGTTATTCTCAGTAGACTTTTTTAAAATAATGCTTTTATGAACATTTTTTTATAAATTTATATAATAAATATTAAATATATGGGACATTTACACACACGGTCGTCCGTCCCCAAAGTAAGTAACTTAATACTTGTGTTATGGGTGACGGAGAGAGGTAGATATATTACATATATAAGTTTAAATACATACTTAAATACAAATACACACCCAGGCTCGAAGAACCAACAATTTGTTTATAGAAAATGTTGGTCCTCGGCGGGAATCGAACCCGCGACCCGCAGAGCTGAAGGCAGGGTCACTACCCACAGCGCCAACGGGCCAGTCATTTATATATTATATATAAATATATATGTAATGTATATATTGTAAGTATTATCTATCATTATATAATGTAAGTATTATCTATCATTCCAAAAGCATGTTGAAATAAAGTTAATAAACTTTAATCAAGGCCTAGCTTAGAATAGGATATAATACCTATAAATTGTGTATTAGTAGTAAATTTTATCATGCACTTAAGTGCTTACAGTTAATAATACTTGAATATTCAAATATACATACTGGGTTAAAACATACTAAAAAAGTGAAATAAAAAAACAAATTAAAATTTAAAATATCTTGTATAATTTGATTTTAATGTACAACTTAATATTTAAAAAATTTACATTCTATAAAATTAAAAATATAAAAAATTCTTAGTCGTTGTCACTATAATTTTTTTTGGCCTATATTAATTTTGAAACTTGTTGTCTTTGGTACATGCCTTATTGTTAATGATATTCTTGTTTCACGAGGCACTCTTGATCCCTTAATGTATTTATTTGAACACATTTTTAAATTTAATATTAAATCATCAATAGTATCCTCGCTAACTTCATCAATACTATGTAAATAGTAATTAAACAATTTATCTTGTAATACTAATAAGCTTCTTGGCTCTAGCAGGAATGAGAAAACTGGTTTTAAAACTGCACATTCAGAAGAAATAGGCTCTAAAAACTTTAATATAGTGTGTGATGCTAGAGATATTGTGGTTATGGTTGGGTAAAATAATGAGCCATCCAAATGAGGTAATATTCCTTGGTTTGGGTGATACTCATTGACAAGAACATGGTTTGGTTTATTCCCATTCATTAAATCCAAAGAATGTATACTGTTTAAGTATTTTTGAAGCCATTTTGGTATTTCTTCAGCTATCATGCCCTTGTTGTGTGGGATCCCTCCCCAATTTTGCAGTCTCCTGTTAGATAGTTGTGTCCATTTGGGTTTAGGTGCAGCATAGATGTTTGACAATATGAATTTTTCTTCTTCTTGAGTTATATAATCAGTCACATAATATGCAGTTGGCTCTGTCTGAACAAATAAATAAATTACTTCACTGTTTTTGGTCAATAATAATTGAAGTTTAAATTTAATATTAAACAATATACACCCCAAACTAACAATGCAGCATTAATAATTCCTATTTTAAAATTTAATTCATTGGAGTCGGATGATCATCTGTGTCAATCATTTCAAATCCACAAGTTGGCAAAAAACTATCATTGTCTTGCCGACTCTTGCATAGCAAGACTAGCGGAATAAATGGACAGCGGACTTTAACTTAGTCAGTTCAAAAATCACCAACCCGCCTATCTGACGTTTCTGATTATTGGCATCAACCCTTATAGAATAAAATATATTAGATATTATAATTAATTCTGAAAGTACTTACGTTACAAATTCTATAATTTTCTATACACAAAGAATTTTGTAACATTATGGGGCACTGCACAAGATATCGGCAAAAATTACGAAAAAATGTATATAGTTTCGTTTCACAATTTTTATTCATATATTTAAATATAAAATATAATCGAAACTTTTATTCTAGTCTTGGGCTATATTTACTTTTCTGTATTTTTCGTTATTTTATTTACCTAATTTAAGTAAACAAAATATTCTTAACACAGACAAATAATTTATAGACGTTACTTGCTTTATGCTTTAGTAACCAGGTGTGAGCGAGTTTAACAGTTTCTTTTTTTTTTTAAAGAAAAGGAGGATTTTTAGTTTAGTTTTTATATTCTTAAGGGTGAATTGATATTGATAAAATTTTAGATGAACCTATAAATCAATGGACTTTAGATAGGTATATGTTTAAGGGGATTAGCAAACCTCAACGCAAAATATTTGTACAATAAAAAAATGTTTTAGAACTTGTGTGTTCCTAAAACTATTGCAGTGGAGCCATGAAATATTTGATATTTTTATATAATATCAATGTAACATAAATATGTTAAAATATATTTTCTTGCATATGTAAGAAAACTAAACTTATATATAGCAACATATAAAACGTTTAATTATTACACTCCAAAAAAAGTTCACGACGTTTAAAATCATATCTTCATAAACATTAACAAATAGTTTTATCATACTAAATCTCTATATTTTAAGGACTGTAGGGAGTTGGTCAGTTAGATTTATTGTATGATAAAATGAATATAGTCCCATAATGTGGTAGTAATATCATATGTTTCAATTAACTGGAATGCAGTATCAAAATATGTACAGCTAGCTTTGTGACAGAAGTGGACAGGCGATAAAATGTTATTTGTTAATATTTTGATGTAAATATCCTTTAAATGGGTGAATGTAGAATGTGAATAATATGGGTGGCTGTATTGGTATAACTAGGAGTAGAAGTGGGCCTATCGAGGATTCATCGGGTACTGTGTCACGGCCTAATTCTGGTATGTAATTTCGGTCTGTCACCGTGGGGACGTGCGTACAGGATTTAGATAGCGGTCTTTGTTATAGGAGGTCTACGGAAGAACCAGTCGCTTTGTCACGAGACAATAAGGTGGAAGTCGGACGTGCCATTGACAGAGGGTCAGTTGAGGAGTAAACGGGATGAGTTTTGGGACACGGCTCCGGCGTTCGACGGCCGAAAGGAGATATGGGACGCGCTGCGAGCAGCGGCGGTGGCAGCAGAGTCCACGGACTTTCAGCTCGCACAAGCCATTCTCGATGGCGCCAGTGTTTCAGTTCCCAATGGCTATCTCACAGAATGTTATGATGAATGGGGGACTAGATATCAGGTATTTTTGGACTCTTTTTTATTTCTTAAACTATTTTTTGTTCTATTTGCAGAATATTGTGACCTGATACTGATAAATTGTGACCTGAACTGATAAATTCAAGCCTATGAATATATAAACAGGTTTAAGTGAAAATCTGATGAATTTAAATAGAAATAATACCTGAAAATATATATGGTTAAAATTCAATAGTAATATTAAAGTTAGAAAAAAATAATTCTATATTTAAAAATTACCTGAACCTGAATTATAGTTTATAAATATGATAAATATGTATGATTAAGTTCTTATAATATAAATAAATAAAAATTCATGTTTGGGTAAAGTACTTTAGTCATAATTAATTTTGATGAATTATATTAATTTTCAATTTTTTTATCAAAGGTTTTTAGTACCAAATTAGATTCTTAGTGCTCCAAAATGGCTGTCAAATGTTTAAGTAACTTACATGCACATTGAAAGATATATTGTAATATATAATTTTAATAAAGTATTATACTATAGTACTATTAGTACTATTTGATACTGGCTATTGTGTGCAGATTTATATTTATATTATCTCACCAAACCTTAAGCATCTGTGAAATGTTTTTATCTATGGAAGTTTATTATTGTTAAAAGTAAAATTTCTTGAATTAATTTTTGTGGTTGACCCACCATGTGGTATCCGGCTAAATAGAATAGACTATCCTCTTTTCTTACTGAGGTGTCTTAAAAGACAATGTGAGTTAAGTTAAAATCAGGTAGGCTGAAAAAGAACTAGCCAAAACATGATGTGCTGACCATATCTAAGACTGGGATAAGGGCAGTAATTCTCGCTTTTGCGTAATATTTACGAATATAGTGATGAATATCATTGTAATCATATATCATTGTAGTGATATATCATTGTAGTCATATATCATTGTAGTGATATATCATTGTAGTGATATATCATTGTAGTGATATATCATTGTAGTGATATATCATTGTAGTCATATATCATTGTAGTCATATATCATTGTAGTGATATATCATTGTAGTGATATATCATTGTAGTGATATATCATTGTAGTGATATATCATTGTAGTGATATATCATTGTAGTGATATATCATTGTAGTCATATATCATTGTAGTGATATATCATTCTAGTCATATATCATTGTAGTCATATATCATTGTAGTCACATATCATTGTAGTCATATATCATTGAGATAATTTTGCTGTTGTCAACATAAACAGTGAAGTGGTGACTTTTTACTTTCTCATTTCATTCAATATATGCTGGCTAAAAGCCTCCTACCTCCTCAGAAAGAAGCAGAAAGAAGGATGCTAAGAACTGTCACATATACTTCGACATAGGTGAAAGCTATACTTATGGCAGTAATTTTTCAGAGTAATATACATTTCTACACACTGTTGTCATTCATCGAGAAATATATAATGAAATATAGGGATCAATCAAGTATGTAAGTTTTTTTAGCAATATTAAAACCTGCTAGGGTTAGAACCCACAGTACCATAGATTCATATTATGGTGGGTCAGTTACTGCAAATAGGTTTACTAAGAAAATCTCACCATCAGTCTGTGATAATTAACTCTTGATGAAATAAAGCTTGGTAAGTGATAGGCATGTGAGGTTGGCAGTTGGAAAAAAAGAGAAATCCTCTGCTTTATATCTCACCTCATAATATCACTAGATAATACCACCCTCAAATCTAAACTGCTGTGATAGCCCGGTGGTGAGATTGTGCCACTCTTATGAGAGGAATACGGGTTCAAACCCAGGAAGGCACCAATGAGTTTTTCTATTAAAACTCATGTGTCTAATTGATAATTGCAATTTATCACACGCTTTTCGGTGAAGGAAAACATCATGAGGAAACCTGCATATCTCTAGAGAATTCTAGAGTGTAACCTACTAATCCACATTGGAGCAGCGTGGTAGGTCCTAGCTAGAAACGGAGAGAGGAGGCCTATTCCCAGCAGTGGGATTGTAACAGGCTGTTACTTTACTTTTTTGACTTTACATATCTAAACCAATAATGATATGGGTTATGTTCATTTTTCTTTCACAACTCAAAATAATGATTCATTGATGAGTAATTAATGTAGAGATAGTTAAACGACAGGATACTGTTCGCTACTTTTTATCACAGTATTAAGGTCCAAGTGAATGAAGTCATTAGCGAATGCTAGTGTAACATAACAAACAAAGATACTAAAATTTGGAAAAATATGTTACTGATTAGTGTAATTAGGAACTACAATCTTAAAAGCATAGCTAAATTCTTTGATAAAGGCTTATCCAGTGATTAATATTTGGTTTAAACTGATACCAGTTTGTTTCACAGTATATTTCAAACAATGTAATTTTTGTACCTAAAAATATAAATAATTATAAAACGATAGGTGATGTATATAATAGACAAAGCAGGAACCGATATAAGCTTGCGACTCCTGCTTTGCGCCTAACAAAAGTACGTAAATCGTTTGTGGGTTTGGGTATAAGATTCTATAATAAAATCCGAAATCAATTTTGGCCATGCCATTACAGCAGTTTAAAACCACTGTTAAAAAGAGGCTGATACAGAAAGCCTATACTGTAGAAGATTACTTAGATGATAAGGATGTGTGGATATAGGTGCACTTCTACCCTGTACAAGACAGTAATAAATAAATGTAACTAGTTCTAAGATTTATATTTTAAAAAGAGCAACCGACGAGTTTCTTGCTGGTACTTCTCGGTAGGAACAGCTTTCGGAACCAGCAGTACAGTTGATGATTCAAAATCACTTGTTTACAAGTTTACTTGAATAAAGAATATTTTAAATTTGAATTTGAATTTGAATTTCTTAATATGTGTGCATTTTCTTTGCCAAAGTAATATTTTTAAAATAACTCCATATGACCTAGATTGAAGTGCCTTTCACTTTAAATGATTTAAAAATGACAAGGTTTTTGTTTAAAACATTGCGATAATTGCTGTCTGTCTATACTAATATTATAAAGAGGAAAGATTTGTGTTTGTATGTATGTGTGTATGTTTGTAATGTTTTCACGCAAAAACTACTGGACCGATTTCAAAAATTCTTTCACCATTGGAAAGCTGCTTTTTGACTGAACAACATAGGCTATATTAGGTGTGAAAAATTTAGTTGTATAAATCTTTCTACGCGTGCTCTGTGGATACTATTGATGATAGAACAAAAAAAATGTTCTACACTGTACAGTATTATAGAACGTATCAATGTCCACAAAAAAATCCGCGATACCATATGTCTAACTATATATAATAGTATGCCAATACAACTACTTTTTTACATAGTAAAAGTTGATAAAAGTGCCGACAATTATCAAACCATTTTATTCATATCTCCGTATTAATTCTTATCCATTTCTTATTTTATGAAAAACTGTTTCAATACTTTTACATTTTTAAAATCGGACATTCCAATCAAAAGATGTAACGAATTTAAAAATGACAATCTGAAGAAGTCAAGAAGTCAAGAAAATAATGCCATAATAAATTCATTATAGCGACCATTATAACAGGGCCTGCAAACTGGTGAGTTAGCTCTTATCCCAAGGATGCCAATGATACCCGCTATACCTTTTAAAAGAATTCAATTTACAGTTAAAACTTAATGGTTAAGGCAAACCTTAACCATTAATAAGTCCCAGGATCAACTTTTAATTCACAAAATTAAATCTTTAGCCCCACTTAATAGCCTTTCCACGGCCTCGGTATATACGCGTGTGAAACCGCGGGGTATTGCAAGTATTTTAATAAAACTAGTTAAATTTACATTTGTGACTAATTACTTATTAATTCAAAAGTAATAATAAAATTATGTCGCGATAAAGTAAAAAGAAAATATATATTATGCTAAATATATCTGTTCGTTTTTTTTTCGTACCCGATACATGCTGGATTCGTAAAAACATGCACAAACCTTCACGACCGTCATCTGTGGTGACCTGTGAGACCTCAACAATCGTTTCGCCCCGCAACCGAAGCATCACCAGGAGATAGACTCTACGACTAAATCGCAAGGTTTTGCGATTTTGTGATAGTGAACGTGTGTAGTGCTTGTGTGTAATGTAGTGGAAGAGGTGGAGGTTTGTGCATGTGTTTTTACGAATCCTGCACGTATCAGGTATAAAAATACGGATAGTCCACTGTTTTGAATAAAATGACGCGCGCGACGCGACGCGACCGGCCGGATCAACGACCTTTATGCATTCGATTGCAGACGCGAGCGGCCGACAGTTAGTGACGTTTCGAATACGATAAGGACAGGCCGCGCGCGCCTGTATACGGCATTCTGTTATAACACACACGTGTAATTTTGCGTTTCGGGTGTTATTCTCAGTAGTGACACGACTTTATTGACATTTGAGACTGATATAAGTATTTAGTGACGCGTTTAACCAGTGAAGCGTTTGAGAAGACGCGACCGTCCGCGGTTTAATTGCGCGTTGGGTTACTGTTCCCCGATATAGGGACGATTTAATAACGTATGAACCTTACGAAGGTTGTGTGCACACTGGGTGTTATTTAACCGATATAGTGAAGTGTATACTTCGGGAGAAACAGACATTACGTGTCCGTGGAAGATTGCAGAGGCGAGCCAACGGTTTCGGGAATCGGCCAAGTGCATACAAGCACACACACACACGTACACATATACACGCAGTGACTCATGAGGCCGGACCGCATACAGCTGATAGCCGCATAAGGTAGGTTGAGACGCCGAGACGACGGGCCCAGGTCTCGGAGGTTGTTTCATCCGCCCGCACGTTTGCGCGGAACAGTTTATATTGTTACTTGTATTATATTTATGTATTAAGTAACTGTGTGTCTTCGTAATAAATAAATATAAGTCGATCATGGAACCAGGTGCCGATCTACTGCCTGTCGGCGCCCATCAACATGGTGAAGGAGGCGAGCGGGCGCGACTCGCCGGCCGAGTGCTCGGAGCCCGCGGAGGGCGGCGCGGCCCTGGCGCTGCGCCTGCGGCTGTCCTCGGGCGGACCCGACCTGGACCTGCCCGTGTGCGCCAAGAACACAATAGCACACTGCAAGGCCAAGTTACATGTGAGTGCCATACCATTTACTATTTCCGAGAGAACTTTAAGGAAATAGGCCTCCTCTCTCCCTTTTTGGAGACAAGTGTGGGAGCTAAGAACACCATCGCGCACTGCAAGGCCAAGTTACATGTGAGTGCCGTATGTTCGATAGCGCTCGGTGCACCACAGACTACCTGCTTCCGGTTCGTATCATCATCATCATCCTACCCTTATCCCACTCTAAGTGGGGTCGGCACAACATGTTACAAACACGTTGTCACATGATTTGGCTACGTATTTTACGACCAGCCGCCTGCCTGACGTCAACTTACCTTAGTTAGTCTTTTACGACACCTCTGTTAGAAATGAGGTTGGTCTATTCTATGCAGCCGGATACCACAACGCACATACCTTAGTTGCCTCTTACGACACCTCGGTAGGAAATGAGGGTGGTCTATTCTATGCAGCCGGATACCACACGGGACATACCTTAGTCGCCTCTTAAGACACCTAGGTAGGAAATGAGGGTGGTCTATTCTATTCTGCCGGATACCACACGGCTATCAACATATTAGTCAACATTACATACATATTAGTCACTAGATATGCATATGTATACATTATATATCTATGAACTAATAAAGCTAACAACATAAAATATAAGTTATAATTAATAACTACATAAGTGTTAAAAAAGGGATGCCACTCAGATACGGTGAGGCTCCAGGCCTCCCCCACAACCTGTGGCTGTAACTTTTGACCCTGAGAGATAATGGAGCTCCGTACTAGATTTTGAGGAGCACGATGTGCACGGCACTTGAGAGGCATCGGTGCAGTTAGAGATCCCGGGGCCTCTCTCTGTTAGTCCATCGAGGGGGTTTTAGTGGGTAGAAATCCCACATAACCGGTTCTCACCCCCAAGAGTTCCGGTATCTTTTAAAAGCCTCCCCCACAAGAGACCTGCCAATCAACTGGCGAGGCCAATTGCGCGAGACGGCCGATTGCGGTGGTCTGATGTTCCATCCAAGGATACTGGACATCCTTCACCAACTAACCGGTCGGATTCCCGGTACTCAGGCTCAAGAGAACATATCGCCGTGGCGGCAGCGCTGGTTCTACGGCGGCAAGCTGCTGGGCGACAAGCTGCAGGTGGAAGAGGCTCGCATCACCCCGGGGTACGTGGTGCAGGTCATCGTGGCCGACGCCGATCGCCAGCCTCGCCCGCCCAGCTAGTCGGGCCGCAGGTAACACGGGAACCTTTCTTTATTTATTTATTTATTTCTTTATTGTACAAATATAAAAATATGTCTACACTGTGCTACTTAAAAGAACACAAGAACAAAGTGTCTCATATAGCAAGAAAACTAAGATAAGTCATTGGACCTATTCTTAGATATAAGTTATTTATAAGTTTAGGTTATCTTTAAGTTGCTTATTAGCGTCTTGGCTAGATCGCAGCATCAGTAAAGTACTTCCTTTTTGGTTGTTCTTTATAATAGGAAAAAAAAATGTCTACAGATATAAGGGACCAAAACATCAAAATGGCAATAAAAGACAAAAATATGGAGGTGGCCGAAAAACTACTGAAAATATTAAAATAATAACAAACACAATGCATATAAAAGCACATAAGAACTAAGTATACAGATTAGTTGTAGTTAGTAAAAAATATATATATTAAGGAAGGAAACAGAAAAATAATGAAACATTATATACATAGATTAGAGTTGAAAAATGATGCAATATAGAGAATAGTGATTATTTGAATTAATTAAAATGGAACGATTTAATCTTTAATTCATAGCTGGACCTAAAATAGTAGAGCTAGTGCTCTATGCCCCGAGCAACGGGCTTGAGATTCCCATAGACTACTATTTATTTTTTAAAAAATAAAATTTATCTGCATGATAAATTTTAATATTATTTATATAATTATTTTTTACTGGTTAACTTCTGTAATAAGCAACAAAATGATATTTTATTTATTAAAAAAAAAATTAGGTATTATTAGGAACACTCGATTTTAAAATTGGTACAATAATTGAATTTCTAAACCTGATTTATGGCAAATTGACTTAAAAAATTGTCTATGGTGATGGAGAAACAAAAAACGAGAATGTTCCTCTATGGAATATAGTTTACTATTTTCGCATGAGTGTTACAATATTATATGTTATAAAATTTCAATTAAATACACTAATTTCCACACAAGTGAAGTTGCAGGCTAGTGTTAATATAATAATAAATAATGTATTGTAATGGGTGGTTTTAATAAGGACTCTTGTTATCATAAACAATAGACAATACATTAAATCTTGATTACTTTGTCAATAAAATATTCAGAAACTAAAATTTTTTGCTCACTCAAAATGAATAAATTAAAAAAAATCTGGCATTAATTTAATGGATATTTATTTTACCACTTTCCCATATATTTCATAAATTTTCAGACAAATCCAATCACGAAGAAATATTGCGGCAATGGCTGCGTTCAGAAGCACATACGAGACTGGCTCCAAACATATTCTAAACACTGTATCATACTCGTTACGATTTATTCGTGTAACCACTAATATAAGTTAAATTTTAGTCATAATTATATTATATTTATAGCAATGGTTGGAATCGCTAGATTTTTTAATAAATACATCACTAAACCATAGATTATACACAGTAAGGGAGATAGACTAAAATGCGTTCATCGGAAAAAAATAGATACCAAATAAAGCTACTTGTGTGTTTTAAAATAATTTAAAGAATTAGGCGTTACTTTGCAGAGATCCATAATAGATAAGTAATAATAAAATTATTTTATCATAACCTGCAATAACGTAAATAGAAAAATATATGATGCTAAATGTTGAGAATGTTAGTTATTCTGGCTCTATATTGTGAAATAAAGAAGTTGGCTTTGGACTTTAAATATTAGATCTCTCGTAAATTGAAAAAAGGAAACCTCTAAATACAAGTATGGTTAAAAAAATATGATTCTATGCTCTATTCTATGAAAAAAAATTGCGATTTTAATTTTGAGTACGAGTTCAAGTAATTTGGAATGAATTAGGAGAAGTAGTAAATAGTGGATTAAATACATCTACCCAACACACCATTCATATGTATTACATATTTATATTCTACTAGTCAAAGCTAATATGCCTCTATTACGTTATAATAATAAAAGTAAAGTGGACTATCCGTTCTCATACCCGATACACGCAGGATTCGTGAAAACACATGCATTTGCTTTCTCTATTGTAATATGGCACATTTTAGTTTGGCTTACGTTATTTTAACTGTAACAGCTCTATGGTAAATATACAGATAATAAATCGATATTTGAAATTTTGACGTTGTCATGTCATAGACAAATCTATACTTTCTATTTTTTGACAATAAAAATTAGTACATTACGTTGTTTTTGGAAGGTTTCGTTTTAAATAATTAACATTGGATATTATTTACGGCATATTTATGACAATAACAAAAAGCATCTTTCAACTTAATATTTTTCAATTACATTTAGTTTAGTGAGATTAATTCATAGTAGAGTATGAGAGTAGAGTATGACTATTATTTATTATTTTAGTTAAAAGTCGTTATATCGTTTGTTTTTTAAACTTTAATGTCCATATCTTTCCGCCTATTTTGGATATATTATATATTACAGCTGTGAGATTAACAATCTATATAATATATGTGTTATCTATGGGATATCAATCAAAATAATTTTTTTTCAAATTCCATTTCATTCACTTTTGAATCGTCAAGGATCAATATGATTAATGAAGCTACAACTGGTTCGGAATGTTGCTCTTACCGACAAGAACCAGCAAAAAACTCGGCGGTCAATCTTTTAAATATTTTCAATTATACATTATTAAACCGCTGCCTTGTATGAAGCTGAAAGGATTTTCAAATCCAGACTTTCTTATCATCCAAATAATCTTTAATTTTGTAATATGCTTTACGTATAAGCATATTACAGTTAGTTTAAACCTTTTTGTAGACTGGTCTAGTATCTATCAGTTTATATAACAAATATATTCTTAGGAACTGCTATGGATATGCAAATTTATTAATTATGGAATTAACTTATAGGAAATCCCTCCTTAATGAGGCCAGATAAAAATCCTTAGCGACATAACAATTTATGCATAATTACTGCATAATCAAAAATATGCACGAGCGTGCCATAGACTTGCATTTTCATAGAACTGACGAAAAAATCTATATTAAAAAGTATTAATGAATTTAGCTTTAATATGCTTCAATATACTCTTTTAAATACGCGTTGAGTTGATAAAAATTCAGTGTATATTTTTTTTTATTTTCAAAAATGAATTTATTTCTACTAAGTATCTAAAAAATTAAATTCAATTATGTAATAACGTAATGAAATTGACTGACGATTTTTTTTCATTCTTACTTGTGTTACTTATAGTATTTTTCTAGCAATTAGAATTTATCAAGTTTCTGGGATTAATTTCGGGGGTAATAATTAACCGATCTGGCTGTTATTTAAAAAAAATGTTTGATCCTTGTTTTTAGACTGCTAAAAAGCTTTCAAACTGCTAAAATATAAATAGGACACAAAGGTTAATTTTGCTGCTACCTGTAAAGTTTTAATAACTCATTAGGAAACGGGTGGACTAAATAACTAAAAATAGCCGAGATCGAGACCTAGATATCACCAGCCCTTTCCGTTTTTAATTGCATTTTTTATATCCTTCAAAAAATAACCGCATAATAAAGCTTCAAAGAGAAACAGCTGGTTTTAGGTTAATATTGAAGTAAATTACTTTTGCTGTACTGAATTTTAATGGATGTTTGATGAAGTTTTGAATCTTAACTATCTTGTGGTATTCATAATTAATTTTTAGAGACCGGCTATACTCACGTCTTATTTTATCGGATGGCCGATGGAATAAGACGTTTTTTTACTTTTTTTTATAATTTTTCCATCCATAAAATAATTTATAACAGGAGAATAATATATTTATGTAATACTGTATAAAGTATATTTTATATACTGGCTCGTTGCCGCAGTGGGTAGCGACCCTGCCTTGAGCTCCGGGTCGCGGGTTCGATTTCCGAGGGCCAACAGTTTCTATAAACAATTTGTTGGTTCTTCGAGCCTCGGTGTATATTTGTATTTAAGTATGTATTTAAAATTATATATGTAGTATATCTACCAGTTGTCCGTCACCCATAACAGATGGATTAAGTTACTTTGGGGACGGACGACCGTGTGTGTGTGTCCCATATATTTATTTATTATTTATATACGTAGAATATTGATTAAGTTTGTATCTACAACCCTAATCCTTTATACTCAAACTCTTAGGTTCCTCTAAGAGATCTTTTAATCTTAAACTGTTAAATTGTAGCCTAACAAAAATTAATTAAGTAAATATGAACAGTTCTACATAAGTTGTATTAAAAACGCATATATTTAAATCTAATTAAAAAGAACTAAGATTTTTTCCCAAAACAATGTCTAGCGATTTAATCCATTGCCTTCAAAAGGTACACAAATTACAACTGATATTGAAAAGATCTTTTGTTGTACAGAAACATCGCACGTTTAATATTAAAGGGACAGAATTAAAAAAAATTGTGGCAATTTGTAATAACCTATAACTTGGAAGGATGAGGCTTCAGAAAGTACGTAGATCGTTTGTGGGCTTCGGTATTTTTTTTAATAATAAAATTCCTCAATATATTTTGGACTTGCCTCTACTTACGTTCAAAAAAGCAATTAAAGACTCATTAATCAAGATTATTATATAATATAATAAAAAGATAAGAAAGGATAAGAAAGCTTGGAATTAAATAAATTAAATACATTTACTATATACCTATATAGAAAATATAGGTATATTAATTTTCTTTTTACTAAATATATTAAGTTATGTTATCTGTTGTTGACTTCCGTGAGTCGCAAAATGGCGGCCACTGAAAATCGGTGTTCGTGTTTTCGAACCAAAGCCGAGTGGCTTTGAGTGACGTCATAAAATGGTAAACCATTTTGTGACGTCATAAATCGGTGTTCGTGTTTAAAGCCGAGTGGCTTTGAGTGACGTCATAAAATGGTAAACCATTTTGTGACGTCATAAATCGGTGTTCGTGTTTTCGAACTAAAGCCGAGTGGCTTTGAGTGACGTCATAAAATGGTAAACCATTTTGTGACGGGAAATTTTAAAACGCGACGTGTTTTAATCGCGGATTGTTCCATTTAAGGCGTTTTCGTAGGGCGTTAAGCCCAATATACCATACGAAACTTCTTATAACGCCTATTGCGGAATTTTAACGTAACGTATTTTTTACGCCCGTGCTAACGGGGGGCTAGAGTAGTTATAATTGAATCTGAGTAAAATGGAACATTCTAATTTCTTACCGAGGTGTCGTAAAAGGCGACGTAAGGTACGACTCGCCGTGTGGTATACGGTTGAGTAGAATAGACCACCCTCTCTTACCGAGGGTTATAAAGTACGACTAAGGTACTTACCTCACGTAAAAGTTGACGTCAGGCAGGCGGCCTGTCATCTAGCCAAATCATGTGACATATTCGTGTTGTGCCGACCCTATTTTGATTGAGATGAAGACAGGAGGGATGATAAATGTATCTCATTAATAACTCAATTAAGCCTTATTTTAAATTAGGTCACTTTAATATTAATCGTGCGATATGTCCCAAATACCGAACCAAAATATGAACCAAGTGAAATATTGGGGACGTTGAAGTAAAACGATGGACCTAACGCTTTGTACCTAGTGCTGAGGCCGATCTGTAAATATAGCTAAATGCTCGACGTAAGTTTATATAAATGTAAAGTCTGTTGCTGTACTTTATTTATCTTTGGAACGTTTCACATTGATGATGATGGGTTTTCGCACCATTTTGGATTTCGTTAATCTTGAATTTGATATTTTATTTTGTTTAGTGGGATAGTTAACGCTGGCATTCATTAAGTGTGAGCCAATTTCGCCAAAATCTCGTCCAGGACAACGTTTTAAAAATAATTTTGCGATTATATTTTCAAAACAACAAATGTTGAATGCCAAGATACTTTTGCACGGCTCTCTAGTCTGGCCTAAATGAATTTCGCAGTTTTGCATGTTCTGATGTAATATTATACACTCTATCTCTATATTATATATCTATGAACAACCATAGTGTTCATAGATATCCTTAATTTTAATGTAAAAAACGAAATACGTTGAATTTAGATTTCAGTTACAAATTAATTGCGGAACATTCATCAGTTTTGGATCATGGTCTAAAAGACTGGGAAATTTTAACAATTGCATTGTTAAATCTCTTGTATATTAGTTGTAAATCGCCACGGTTGGTTATGCTGCTGTCGGTCGCCAAAGTCTCATCTAGGCCATGCTTTATAACCTTGAATATGATAATTGTTACTTAGCAGGCAGATTGGCAGTTTTGATAATCGATTATATTTGTTTTTCCTTTTGAAAAGGCAAATTTGTTTTTTGGGGATACCTTTTTTTAGGATATTATTAATCCAAAATGGTGGGAAAGACGTCAAATGTGTAAAAAGCACGTTACTTGTATTATGTTACTTAGGTAATATATAAAGAGTAAATTAACTATCAAAACAAACTCGACTGTGTATGTTTTCTTCGTGTACAAAATGCTTGCATCGTGTTTTATATATTATATATTTTAAACGGAATGTTAAATGTATTATAAATTTCTTGTAAAAATGCCCCAAATATAAATAATAATGTTTATTTTTTTATATCAATACCAGTGTGTCAAATAATATAATATAATATAATAATATTCAACTCGGACCGTTGCGAGTTGTTGAATATAATATATTTCACTGCCATGTTTATGATTTGTCACGTATTTTATGTTTTTCACGATCCCAGTTCCAAATGTCTTCATAATTGGCGATTACAAAGTAATAATGAAATTATTTTGCTATAATCCGCGATAAAGTAAATAGGAAATATATCATCATCTTCAAATAATTTATAGAATTAGGCGTTACTTTGCGGAGATCCATAATACAAAAGTAATAATAAAATTATTTTGCTATAATCCGCGATACATTAAATAGAAAATATATCATCATCTTCAAATAATTTATAGAATTAGGCGTTACTTTGCGGAGATCCATAATACAAAAGTAATAATGAAATTATTTTGCTATAATCCGCGATACAGTAAATAGAAAATATATATAGTGTTTAATGTATAGTGGACTATCAGTATTTTCATATCCGGATACATAGGATTCGTAAAAACACATGCACAAACCTCCACCACTTCCACCACAATACACAAGCACTACACAGGTTCACTATCACAAACTCAATTAATAAGCCACAAAATTCACATTTCGCTAAACATTTGTTAGAAAGCGGTCATAAAGTTCCTAATGACCATTGTTTCGAAATCCTGCACACCTGTGAAAAAAGCATGAAATTAAATATTTTGGAACAATTAGAAATCATTTAGCACAACAATGGCACCCTCATTAACGAGCAGATAAATGTTTCTAGTTCAAGCTTGTTGCACGTGTTCCGAGGTAAAATAAACGGTGGGGATGAACCAAGTACTATTTAACAACGCTTGTTTGAATAACGCTTCGCTTTGCGATTTTGTCGTGGAGTCTATCTCCTGACGATGATTCGGTTACGGGGCGGACCGATTGTTGAGTTTGTGATAGTGAACGTGCGTAGTGCTTGTGTATTTGTTATTAATCAGTGAATCCTGCATTTGTCGAGTATGAAAACGAATAATCCACTCTTCAAGTAAAAAGCGTGCTTGAATTGGTTTAGACCAATTTAATTGCATCTTTTCCAAAAATATTTTGAGACGTATAACAATGTTCGCGAAAAGTTTTTTTAATTTGAATTTTAAGAAACGGCGGCTCGACGTTCCGTTTCTTCGTATATTGCAGAATTGCTTGAACAACTCTACGTTTAGCATTATATATATCTATTTCTTTAGCGCGGGTTATAGCAAAATAATTTTATTATTACTTTTGTTTTGTGAATTTCTGCAAAGTAACGCCTATTTCTATAAATGATTACAGAACGATAACGCTAGTAATCGTGTAGAGGCCATACTCAGCTGTAATCGCCAATCATTGTCTATGATTGCCTGCGATCGCAACAATCCGGATATTTTCGGTTTCTCGAATACATCAAAGGGAATCGCCGATTGATACGTATGATCCTATGTATCTTATGATACGGATGATTGTACCCCGCAGGCAGGGTCTGAGTTAAACGGTTAGCCTATATTTTCAATTTTACATACTTTTTTGAAATAGAGATAATTACAGTGGCATAATTACAGTTAATACCATTTCCTAGATAACTATCATTTTAGTTCAGTTAAAAGAAATTTAATCGATATTCTTTTCGACTAAATGCCTGCGTGTTCATTAGCTTATGGCGGCGAACGGCTTAGTTTTATTTGCCAGAGTGCGTTATTTATGTTTGTATAGAGATAATCGGTTCAATTTTAGTTCAGAGCAGTCCATCTTCCTTTTTATTCTGATATGAGATACCAATTTTTAATTAGTTAATAAAGATACCGGCTATACCCACGTCTAATTTTATCGGATTAGCCCGACTAGTTTTGAACCCGTCCGGGGCATTCATGAGCTCTTTACACGACGTTATCGCGGCGGGAACTCTAACGGGCTCGAAACTAGTCGGGCTAATCCAACAAAATTAGACGTGAGTATAGCCGGTATCTTTATTAACTATGAATACACTCACGATAGTTTAAATTTTAATTTTTTTAATTATTTTTTAGAAGTAGGCGTTACTTTGCGGGATTCCATATTACAGAATCTATAACAGAACTACTTTGCTATAATCCGCGTGTGTTAATGCGCATTGCGATTTTGTCGTGGAGCCTATCCGCCTGAAGATGCTTCGGTTTCGGAGCGAAACGATCGTAGCGATTTTGGTGGTGCTTGTGTGTATTGCTTGTGTGCATTGTTGCTGGTGGAGGCGTCTTGGGATACATGTGGTGACTTGTTCCGCATGTGTAAGGTGTCTTGGGATACATGTGGTGACT
Organism: Morpho deidamia; assembly: GCA_947086505.1. Classification (NCBI taxonomy): domain Eukaryota; kingdom Metazoa; phylum Arthropoda; class Insecta; order Lepidoptera; family Nymphalidae; genus Morpho; species Morpho deidamia. The sequence continues at coordinate 17,442,538 of CAMTZC010000017.1, read as the reverse complement.
TGTTCCGCATGTGTAAGGTGTCTTGGGATACATGTGGTGACTTGTTCCGCATGTGTAAGGTGTCTTGGGATACATGTGGTGACTTGTTGCGCATGTGTAAGGTGTCTTGGGATACATGTGGTGACTTGTTCCGCATGTGTAAGGTGTCTTGGGATACATGTGGTGACTTGTTCCGCATGTGTAAGGTGTCTTGGGATACATGTGGTGACTTGTTGCGCATGTGTAAGGTGTCTTGGGATACATGTGGTGACTTGTTCCGCATGTGTAAGGTGTCTTGGGATACATGTGGTGACTTGTTGCGCATGTATAAGGTGTCTTGGGATACATGTGGTGACTTGTTCCGCATGTGTAAGGTGTCTTGGGATACATGTGGTGACTTGTTGCGCATGTGTAAGGTGTCTTGGGATACATGTGGTGACTTGTTCCGCATGTGTAAGGTGTCTTGGGATACATGTGGTGACTTGTTCCGCATGTGTAAGGTGTCTTGGGATACATGTGGTGACTTGTTCCGCATGTGTAAGGTGTCTTGGGATACATGTGGTGACTTGTTCCGCATGTGTAAGGTGTCTTGGGATACATGTGGTGACTTGTTCCGCATGTGTAAGGTGTCTTGGGATACATGTGGTGACATGTTCCGCATGTGTAAGGTGTCTTGGGATACATGTGGTGACTTGTTCCGCATGTGTAAGGTGTCTTGGGATACATGTGGTGACTTGTTCCGCATGTGTAAGGTGAATTTTGCCTGCTTCATACACTTAGCATTACATACATTCGCATTACTCACGCGAATTACAGCAAAGTAGATCTATAACAATTCGCACTTTACGATTTAAATTTTTGCGGACATAGTGTCCAAAAGATAAGATCATGCTTACTCCTATTCTTTTTGCGTGATTAAAAAGTTCATAGTAACAAATCATTGAAACAACCTCAATACTTTATATTTCGGGAATTGATTGTAAGTTTAAATACTAATATTTTAATAAGAAAATTTATATAATTAAAATTGTTATAATTAAAAAAATATATTTGTATTATAATTTATGAGTCATTTTCAAATACTTAAAAATATAAACTTTTAGTAGAATTTTATACCAACTTACGCTATTTTACTAACTTATTTAAATATGAACGATATATATTGTTTGTTGCTTATTTAAGTTATATGAACGAGTTCAAAATCGTCATGTGAGATTAATTGATTAACATATTTAGTAATAAACCTGGTATATTATTACTTCGTAATATAAGTTACAAATTAAATATAGGATTCCTACTTTACCCTTAATAATGCTTTTAGATTTTGCATTAGAAATGGCATTGCAGATAAAATTGACCCAAACACTAATCTATAAAGGTTAAAAAATGTGCAAATATCATCAATATTTTCAAAAAATACGAAAAACTGCCTAATTCTCTACACCATAACAGGTTTCAAGAACTGAATATGTTCATATAACATTATAAAAATAATATTTTAGAAAAGACGATAGAGTATGCAGTAAGAATGTAGTATTTTATCTACCAAAAGCAGTCAATTCTCTCTATATTGAATTAAAAACGCACACAATGACAAGAAATACTAATCCGGTAGCCATTTTAAAGGAAGATGCTTTAGGTTTAATGTCTATTTCATAAATATATAAAGCCCAAAATCAACATTACGTCACGTTTCATAAACAGGTATTTATAAGTACCTACTTAATTTTTAGGTTAGAACTCAATGGGTATAAATTACATACTTTTTAATATACCATTTGATAAAAAATATATAGACAGAAATATTATTCTGCTTTAAATCTAGTACAATACATTATAACAAAATATTTTTTTTATCTATATCAATTATTTGGCAACACTTTTAAGTTTTTGACTGAGACGTGAAGCTAGAAATACATCTGTCCCTTTTGCTCTCTCTGCCAATCATATTTCCATTTCATTTTAATTACCCGATAAATAAAATGGCCGACCAGTATTACCAATAGAGTTTGTTATATTATGAAGAGATTTGTTATATTATATAATAATTGAACACTATCTGTATAAATTCTAGATTAATGTAAAATTATTTAAGTTAAAAATATTTTGTACTAACTGATTAGGTTAAAATCTTTTGTGTTTACAGTAAATTTGGAGGCTTAATTTTATCTATTATTTTAACTATAACTCCCCGTGTAGGAATCTTTAAAATTTGAACTAAAGCTTGTATTTAAAATGAATTATTATTATTGGCATTGCAATACGTCCTTCTAAACTTTGTTAATTTGGTTGGAGGTTAAAAAAAGTTTAAATTCGATAAACGCTACAAAGTTCGATAAAATGAAAGTACAAATATGAAGTTTCCAAACTAAAAGTTAAAACCAAAAGCCTTGTATCTTTTACACTATTTAACTACGCAAGAAATATGTTAGCTATGGAAAAATTTTGAAATTATGGGAGATACATTTTATAAGTTTAGTTTCCGTAGACAATTTTTTTCTCAATATCTTGGTTTAAATAAAGTCTATTGTGCCTTTATCGTTTATAAGCTAGACTTTTTTTTAGTAATAAACTTAATTTAAACTAATTTTTACTTTTTATAAAACAATCTCCCCTAAAACTATCTGTCTGTATATGTTGGATTTTCTTAAAATCTACTGAACGAATTTTAATACGGTTTTTTACTAAACGACAGCATTTCGAATTTCTTGAGGAATATGTAATAAATATTAATTGTGCCAAATTTCATCGATGATTCAAGAGAATTATTTTATATAAAGTTATTAAACGCACGTTGTGAATTTTTAAAACAAATGTGTTTTTTATAATATGCTCATGTTTTTTTTATTAAATCAGGAGACCCAGTGCAGTATCATATTAACAGATATACCGAAGGATGCTGCTGCGCACTAAGAGCAAATTACGAATTTTTATCTATTTATGTACCAAAATTAAAATATAAGAAAATACAGGTAAAAGAAAACAACTACAAAGGATTACTTATCTCTATAAGACATCTCTGCCAGGGACCCGCGGTGGTTTGATAGTAAGTGAAAAAGTAGTATAGGTATATTAATATATATGTGTATAATATATATATATATATAATAGACAAAGTAGGAACCGACATAAGCTTACGGCTCCTGCTTTGCGCCTTGTAAGAGTACGTAAGTCGTTTGTGGGTTTGGGTATAAGATTCTATAATAAAATTCCACAATCAATTTTAACTTTGCCATTACAGCAATTTAAAAATACTGTTAAAAAGAGGCTGATACAGAAAGCCTATTATACCGTGGAGGCTTACATTGCTGATAAGAATGCGTGGATATAGCTGCTCTTTGACCTTGTGCAGGATAGCTATGACAAAATGTAATTAGTATTAAGATTCTTCTTTTTTAAAAGAGCTCCACCGAGTTTCGTGCTGGCTCTTCTCGGTAGGAACAGCTTTCCGAACCAGCAGTAAAGTTGACGATTCAAAAGCACTTGTTTACAAGTTTACTTGAATAAAGAAAATTTTGAATTTGAATTTGAATATTTAAAAGATACATTATTAAAAACACTATAAAACAAATATAAATTAAATATGGATAAACTTACTTTCTTATAATCATAGAATAGAATACATATATATAATACAAGATAATACACTAATACTAATACAAAATATAATAAACTTACATAGATATAAGTTATGACAACGAGGAAAGGTAGTGTTGCTTTAGTCTAAGTTTGAAGATGTGCAAAGGAGAGTCTTTCTGGTAAAGAGTTCCAAAGACGAGATGCAAGGACTGTAAAAGACTTAGAGAAAAACATAGTTTTATAAAAAGGCACCGCCAATGATTTAATTGCCACGCAAGAGCGTGCATTTGCGTTTATGAAAATTAGCAGTAATATCATGAAGGAATCCAAATTAAACGTTGACGTTTCTGATAGCGAAATCATTGCAATAGGAACTGCAATTTGACCCCCGGATCGATTTGATTTTTGTGGAGATATTTGAAGGGTTGGAATACGATAGAAGCTGCCGTTTATTCCAGGACTACGGTCCACGCGAACGAAGTCGCGGGTAAAAGCTAGTATACATATATACCCAAAGTCGAACAACCAACATATTGTTTATAAAAAATGTTACCCTCGGCGGGAATAAAACTCGCGTCCCGCGGAGCAGAAGACAGGGTCACTTGCAACTGTGACTGTGTATAAATAAATATATGGGATTTACCCATTACAATACATCGTTTATTATTATATAATACTAGCCTGCAACTTCACTTGTGTGGAAATTAGTGCATTTAATTGAAATTTTTAACATATAATATTGTAACGAACATGCGAAAAGAGTTAGTAAACTATATGCCATAGAGTTCAAATTCGCTTGAGGCTGATTCTATGGAATATTCTCGTTTTTTGTTTCTCCTTCACCATAGACAATTCTTTAAGTCAATCTGCCACAAATCAGGTTCAGCAATTCAATTATTGTACCAATTTAAAATCGAGTGTTCTAATAATACCTGCATTTTTTTCAAATAAATAAAATAACAATTTGTTGCTTATTACAGCAGTTAATAATTAACCTGTAAATAAATATATAGGACACTTATACACACGGTCGTCAAAAAGTAAGTAACTTAATACTTGTGTTATAGATGACGGACACCAGGTAGATACATATATAATTTTAAATACATATATACACCCAGGCTCGAAGGACCATCAAATTGTTTATAGAAAATGTTGGCCCTCGCTGTAATCGTACCTACGACTCGCGGAGTTGAAAGCAGGGTCACTACCCACTGCACCAACGGGCCATTCAATCTATACTAATATTATAAAGAGGAAAGATTTGTATGTTAGTGTGTATGTATTGTAATGTTTTCAAGCAAAAACTACTGGACCGATTTCAAAAATTCTTTCACCAATGAAAAGCTGCTTCTCTACTGAGAAACGTAGGCTATATGACATTTCAAAAAAATAGGGATTCCTAATAAAATTGTAATAACTTGGTAAAAATTTAGTCGTAAACATCTATCATCGCGTGCGCTGCGGAAACTATTGATGATAGAATAAAAAAATGTTCTACAGTATTATAGAACGTATCAATATCCACAAAAAAGTCCGCGATACCATATGTCTAACTATTATAGTTATGCCAATATAACTACTTTTCTACATTGTAAAAGTTGGTAAAAGTGCCGACAATAATCAAACCATTTTATTCATATCTCTGTATTAATCCTTATCCCATTAAATGATATTTCATTAATAACTGTTTCAATACCTGTTAAATACTTTTTAAATTATTAAAATCCGCCATCCCAATCAAAAGATTTTACGAATTTAAGAATGTAAATCGAAATCAAATAATGCCATAACAAACCTAACCTACCGTTATAGCAGGGCCTGCACTTGGTGAGTTAAGTCTTATTCCAAGAATACTAACGATACCCATTTTTTATAATTAAATAATCTACAAATAAATCTAGTCCGATTTCGTCCACTCCACTACCACGAGATCTGTATGGACGCGGGTGAAACCGCGGGCATTGCTAGTTATGTAATAAATCTATGGTTGTAACCCAAACCCGACGCGAAGTTCACGGTAAAACTTATGGAAAGGTTATAAATGAGTCGGTACACATTTATTTAGGTATATATTTGAGCAGCTTGATCTCGTGCGTCAGCCAGATGGCCAGGCTGAGCAGGACCAGCGAGCCCGACTGGTGGCCGGCCGCCAGCGGGGTGGGCACGTAGTGCAGTAGCGTCAGGATGCCGAGACCCACCTGGAATCCAAATTATTCACATAGGACAAAACTAAAGTAGCGGCCTGTTACAATCCCTGTTCCACGCAAACGTGCGGGCGGATGAAACAACCTCCGCGACCTGGGCCCGTCGTCTCGGCGTCTCAACCTACCTTATGCGGCCGTCAGCTGTATGCGGTCCGGCCTCATGAATCACTGCGTGTATATGTGTACGTGTGTGTGTGTGTGTGTATGTACTTGGCCGATTCCCGAAACCGTTGGCTCGCCTCTGCAATCTTCCACGGACACGTAATATCTGTTTCTCCCGGAATATACACTTCACTATATCGGTTAAATAACACCCGGTGTGCACACAACCTTCGTAAGGTCACACGTTATTGAATCGCCCCTATATCGGGGAATAGTAACTGAACGCGCACTAAAACCGTGGACGGTTGCGTCTTCTCAAACGCTTCACTGGTTAAACGCGTCACTAAATACTTATATCAGTCTCAAATGTCAATAAAGTCGTGTCACTACTGAGAATAACACCCGAAACGCAAAATTACACGTGTGCGTTATAAAAGAATGCCGTATACAGGCGCATACTGCCTGCCCTTATCATACGATAAGGGCAGGCTGCGTGCGTATTCGAAACGTCACTAACTGTCGGCCGCTCGCGTCGGCAATCGAATGCATAAAAGGGTCGTTGATCCCGCCGGTCGCGTCGCGCGCGTCATTTTATTCAAAACAATCCCAATGCTGGGAATAGGCCTTCTCTCTCCGTTTCTGGAGAGAAGGGTTGGAGCTATAACCTACCACGCTGCTCCAATGCGGATTGGTAGGTTACACATATCTAGAATTCTCTAGAGATATGCAGGTTTCCTCACGATGTTTTCCTTCACCGAAAAGCGTGTGATAAATTGCAATTACCAATTAGACACATGACTTTCAATAGAAAAACTCATTGGTGCCTGCCCGGGTTTGAACTCGTGTTCCCCTCGAAAGAGTCGCACGGTCTATATTAAACTAGAAATACATGCGGCTTCGCCCGCGTGAAATCCAGTGTTCAGCATGTTATAGTCTCTATAGACTAATTCTGTAATTAGGCGTTACTTTGCGGAGTTCCATAATATAAAAGTAATATGGTAATATAATAATCCGCGATACATTATAGCAAAATAATTTTATTATAACTGTTGCTGACACAGCACCTGTAAATATAAAATAAATATATAAATAAAATGTAATATATAAATAGATATAAAATATGTTTAGTATAAATTGGCGAGCGGCCAGCGGAGCTTATCGGCAAACTCGCGTCGAGGCTGACCTCACTGTCAATTCGAGAGCTGTGTGGTGTACGCTCGCCGCTCGCGTTTATTACGTAGTGTTTTTAGTAACGTTTTGTATTACGATAAGACAGGGCGCGCGCGCGCACCTGTATACGATCTCAATGTAGACGCACACGCGTAATTATGCGTTTGGGTGTGGTTTATACATTTAGTGAAGCGTTTCGAATACTATAAAGATAAGACGCGACCGTCCGCGGTTTTAGTGCGCGTTCGGGTTACTGTTTACCGATATGGGACGATTCAATAACGTGTGACCTTACGAAGGTTGTGTGCACACCGCGTGTTATTTGTGTTATTTAACCGCGTTGGTGAAGTGTATACTCCGGGAGAAATAGACAGTACGTGTCCGTGGAAGACTGCTGAGGCGAGCCAACGGGTTCGGGAATCGGCCAAGTACATACAAGCGCACACACACACACGTACACATATACACGCAGTTATTCATGAGGCCGGACCGCATACAGCTGACGGCCGCATAAGGTAGATTGAGGCGCCGAGACTGCGGGCCCAGGTCTCGGAGGTTGTTTCATCCGCCCGCACGTTTGTGCATCCTCCTGGCTCCATATCTCCTGGCTCCATCCGGCAGAATTACTTTCATGTTATAGTCACTCGAGTCTCGGCATGAGACTGGCGCTGATATTTTCTTTCGAATGTGTCTAATGCTGTTAGCCCTAATGGCTTTTACAGCGTCACCGGTTTGATGGGCGAGCGCAGAAGCGTCGCCGGGTAAAATTGATAAGTAAACGAGTGTTTTTAGGCACTCGCAACTCGCAACAGGCTATTATTTTATGGAATTCCCTTCCCTTAGCATAAAAAAGTCTAAGTCACTTGCAATATTTAAAAACCAAATAAAAAAACATTTTTTTAAAATGGTTGTATGACTTATTAGCTTGTCCCTTGTTTGTCATTTGATATCTATATATATTATGTATTAGGTATATGTGTATATATATATATGTATACATTTATATATGTTATAGTATATTATATTATTTAGTATATAATCTTATAAATCTCATGATAATTATTTCAATTGCCTTGCCTATTATGTTTTATTTTTATTCTTGGTTTTATAATTAAGGTTGCCTGGAAGAGATCGCTGGCTTAGCGATAAGGCCGCCATTTGTACCATTAATTGACTTTTGGTTCAATGTGCTTATCTTTTTATATACAGGCTAAATTTTAATTTTATGTTTCTTTTGTTTGTTTTCTATTATGTTTATGTGTGCAATAAAGAATATTCTAGTCTATTAAATTCTATTCTTATTGAAAGCGTCGCCTTAAGGGTGTCTTCTGCGAGATTTTGGAGGACTGTATCTAACACATTGACTTGACACAAGCAACGTCGTCTTCGCCGGCGAAGACGCTATTTGTGTGTATGATGTGTGTATATCTTGTTGGATGCTGTAATAGCATCGTCAGAGTCGTTAAGGACGCTCTTAGGCCGCCTGTGAAATCTGTTGGGAAAGTTAAACACCTTATAGTTGGACGCGGCCGCTATTAGGAGTTCGGGTATGTAGGCGCTCTAATACCCGACACCGCTTTTTATACCCATTCCCCCCTCTAAACTACAATCGACACCGGTTTGTTACTACCCCCACTAAAAATTGTTGTAAAACGACCTCTTTAACTCAATTAACATGAAATGGTTATGTGCTATTAACCAAAACCTTTCGGAGGAATTGCACTACCTTTTAGTAAAAACCGTACTAAAATCCGTGAATCCGAAATCAGTGAATTTTGAGTAAAACGATTACACACGGACAGACAGCTTTGGGGACTTTATTTTATAAGTATAGATCATAAAAGGTAACTCACACAATCGCAAAGAGTTGCGATTTTCTCTATTTCCGGATCAGAGTCGGAGCGGAACGGTTGTTGAGATTGCTGTAGTAAATGTGTGCAGTGATTATGTTATTTGTGGTGGATAGTGCATGAGTTTTTACGAATTCTTCATGTATCATGTATAAGAACGGATAGTACTCTACATTTGGCATTACATATTCTATTTTATCGCGGATTTTAGGAAAGTAATTGTTTTGTATAAATTCACGCGGGCCAAGCGGCGCGCGCCCGGCCGGAGCAACGACCTTTATGCATCATATTGTCGACGCAAGCGCCGATAGCTTAGTTACGTTTCGGATACTATAAAGACAAGACGCGTACGCTTGTATAGGATTTTATGGTAGAACGCACACGCGTAATTATGCGTTTTGGGTGTGGTTAATTGTTTATTGACTTTTGATATTGATACAAGTATTTAGAGACGCGTTTTAACCAGTGAAACGTATGACAAGACGCGACCGTCTGCGGTTTTAGCACGCGTTGGGATTACTGTTTCCCCATATAGGGACGATTCAATAACGTGTGACCTTACGAAGGTTGTGTGCACACCGGGTGTTATTTGTGTTATTTAACCGCGTTAGTGAAGTGTATACGCCGGGAGAAATAGACAGTACGTGTTCGTGGAAGACTGCAGAGGCGAGCCAACGGGTTCGGGAATCGGCCAAGTACATACAAGCGCACACACACACGTACACATATACACGCAGTTATTCATGAGGCCGGACCGCATACAGCTGACGGCCGCATAAGGTAGGTTGAAACGCCGAGACGGCGGGCCCAGGTCTCGGAGGTTGTTTCATCCGCCCGCACGTTTATGCGGAACAGTAATTTTATTCATACTTTTCCATTATGGACCTCTGCAAAGTAACGACTAATTGTATAAATTATTTGTCTACAATATACATCCATAAATTGTAGCCCGAAACTTGATCTTTGGTAGCCAAGGTGTGAACCGGTGACCTCCGAACGCGCGCAGAACGCACCATATCCTGAAGTAGGTATCACTCACCTGAACCCAGGCCATGGCGCCAACCCCATTGGCCACCATCCTGGCCGCGGGCGACAGGGGCTTGGTCCTCGCCAGCAGCCAGAGGGAGGTAGCTGCAATGAGGGTGCAGGTACCCAGCACCCTATGGTCGAACTGCACCGTGGTGGGGTTCTCCGTGAAGTTGCTCAACATCGGCGCTAGAGCCAGTATATCCCCAGGGATCCAGTCGTCGCCCATTTTTGGGAACGAGTTGTAAACTAAACCAGCGTCCAGACCCGCCACGAACGCTCCTGGGAATTATATACAGTAGAACCTCACTTAGACCTCGTGTACAAGGGTCACTGCAATGTCTCACTTTGGATTAGACGTGGGCGTTATTTCACGTCACTGTATACAATAACCGGTTACGTGCTATGAAACGGAATAACTAGTTACGTGTGCAAAGGCGAAGTAGTTATTTTTATAACTAGCTACTTTCGTAGCAGCTTTCATGCGACATTACGTTACGTTGCGTTTGCGCTTCGTTGAACTACGTTACGGCATCGGCCTACTGCATTAACGACTACAAAATGTAACTTGTAACGAAGAATAACGAACATAACTAATCCCTCAACTGTCAATCGTCTCTGAAGTAACTGTAACACTTCAGTAGAATCACGTATTAACCTTGGCTAAATTTCATTACTGTGATACAGTTTCGAATGAGTAACTAGTTACGAAAATAACTAGTTATAAAACAGGTTACATATTTGCCGTCACTAGTTACGTTACGTTACGCGAAAATCACGTAACGACCCACGTCTACTTTGGACGGTAACACAATTAAAGACTATGCCAGTTAGAAGTCGATTTATTTACAAAATGCTAAAATCCTATACACAGCCATGAAATAAACTTCGTAGCGCGATATTATAATACTGATTGCAGACAATTCGCCATCTATCGGACAGTAGCAAAACCTCTTAACAAACAATTGATTTACTTAATTCTTTACGTGTCAATGTTGTGGTCCGATAGATGGCGTTGACTGTTTCTTTGTATGGTGTTTATACACTTCGATAAGCTAAAAACCTCTAACTTAATATACGCAACCTCTATAACTTCAAATCATATCAATATTGACCCTCAAATACTTAAAGAAATATTTCGACGTAATTTGTAACTTAACCTATCTGCCGATTTTAAATGGACGGTATAAAATAAAAAAAATATCGGAATCTATTACTTGTTCAGCTATTTTCCCTAAGAGATTTGCAAATACACGAGTAGAATAATAAAAAGATATTATAATAATATCAAAGACAGTAAAAACAATCAATCATCCTAAGATAGAAAAAAAGATTTCATCAAATTTTATCGAAAACAGCAATAGCTGTGATGGTTGAAAAGTAACAACAACAGTAAACACTTTAACTAGATGCAATCTTCACCAATACTCACCGGAGACAGCAGTGAAGAATGCCATCGCTTTAACAGTGTGCGCGATCGCAGTTAAACTCTTCAGCTCCTTGATCCTCGTGTAGGTGGCTCGCAATGGAAAGGGGCGCAGCATCCGCAGGGCTCCGGCCAGCAGTCCCGAGTACAAGATGAAGGCCAGGCTGAGATGCGCGGCCAGTCTGTACTGCGAGACGCGCGGCACGTCCGACGGACCTTGGAATCGGTCCTCCAAGCCGGACTTTACCATGTACCAGCCCATTAGACCCTGGACAGATTGGTTCTCCATTGTATAGCCGTGAAAAAGTAACGGGGTGCGCAATGGCGGGGGTATTTGATCACGGAAACCACCGACCCTGCACGACGTCGACTCATCGGTCATTTCTTTCACTATCGGACCTTGGAATCGGTCCTCCAAGCCGGACTTTACCATGTACCAGCCCATTAGACCCTGGACAGATTGGTTCTCCATTGTATAGACGTGAAAAAGTAACGGGGTGCGCAATGGCGGAGGTATTTGATCGGAAACCACCGACCCTGCCTGCACGACGTCGACTCATCGGTCATTTCTTTCACTATCGGACCTTGGAATCGGTCCTCCAAGCCGGACTTTACCATGTACCAGCCCATTAGACCCTGGACAGATTGGTTCTCCATTGTATAGCCGTGAAAAAGTAACGGGGTGCGCAATGGCGGAGGTATTTGATCACGGAAACCACCGAACCTGCACGACGTCGACTCATCGGTCATTTCTTTCACTATCTCCGGTTCCCTACATCCCGACTTCTCCCCAGCTTAAATAGAATGATGCAGAGTTGAGGGGACTCTGCTCGGGCCGGGGCGATGGCTTGTTTTTTTTTTATATTGGACACTTACACACACGGTCGTCCGTCCCCAAAGTAACTTAATACTTGTGTTATGGGTGACCGACAACTGGTAGATGTACTACATATATAATTATAAATACAGACTTAAATACAAATATACACCCAGGCTCGAAGAACCAACAAAGTGTTTATAGAAATTATACAATATAAGCCGCAATACAATACTTTACACTAGATGGAATGAGATTAAGAGCCAATAGATTAGAACCCGCGCGTCTTCCCATAACAACCCACGTTCCCATGCCAACGTCGAACTACTCTATTCGTGGTTACCCGCTCTTAATGTTAATTTCTCCTTAGTACATTAATTTAGCTAAAAATAATCAAATAACTTTGTGCACAACTTAAAATTACTCCTAATCATATATGGCGATAATTCAAGATTAAGATTCTATAATACAATTCCACAATCTACTTTAACTTTACCATTACAGCAGTTTATAAATACTATTAAAAAAAGGCTGATTCAGAAAGCCTTTTATACTATTAAAGATTATCCAGACGATAAGAATGCGTGGATATAGCTTCTCTTGAACCCTGTACAAGACATTAATAACTATATGTAACTAGTGATAAGAATTATTGTTTGAAAAGAGCAACCGCCGAGTTTCTTGCTGGTTCTTCTCGGTAGGAACAGCTTTCCGAACCAGTAAAGTTGACGATTCAAAAGCACTTGTTAACAAGTTTACTTGAATAAAGAATATTTTGAATTTTGATATATGTATGGTCCAGAGATGACACCGCGGACCCTTATGTACTCGTAGAGCCCCAGGGGTTCGGACCACAGGTTGGGAAACGTGGTTGTTTTGAACAAATTGACGCGCGCGAGGCGGCGCGACCGGCCGGAGCAACGACCTTTATGCATCCGATTGTCGACGCGAAAGCCGATAGTTAGTAATGTTTCGAATACTATAAAGACAGGACGCGTTCGCCTGTATACGACTTTATTGTATAACGCACACGTGTAATTATGCGTTTTGGGTGTGGTTTTCAGATTTAGTGACGCGTTTAATCAGTGAAACGTTTGAGAAGACGCGACCGTCCGCGGTTTTAGTGCGCGTTCGTGTTACTGTTCCCCGATATAGGATCGATTCAATAACGTGTGACCTTACGAAGGTTGTGTGCACACCGCGTGTTATTTGTGTTATTTAACCGATATAGTGAAGTGTATACTCAGGGAGACACAGACATTACGTGTCCGTGGAAGACTGCTGAGGCGAGCCAACGGGTTCGGGAATCGGCCAAGTAAGCACACACACACACACACACGTACACATATACACGCAGTGATTCATGAGGCCGGACCGCATACAGCTGACGGCCGCCGTAGGTTGAGACGCCGAGACGACGGGCCCAGGTCTCGGAGGTTGTTTCATCCGCCCGCACGTTTGTGCGGAACAGTGGTCCTAGAGTAATCTTAAGTTGTATCTCACCTGAGCGGCGACGAGCGCGCAGTACACGCCCACACGGACCTTCATACCGCGGTCCAAATACCCTCGGGCCCAGAAGAAAGCTGCGGGCACAAAGACCGCGGCGCCGATCGCTCGACCCCACGTCCTGTGGGCGTACTCCATGTACCAGATCCATTTGAACTCCGACAGAGATATGTTCATATTTTTACTGAAACAATAATCGAATGAATCATTGAGAAGAACTGAAAAGACAGTGGCTGATCTCGTCTTCTTCTTCTTCTTCGTCAACCGATGGACGTCCACTGCCAGACATAGGCCTCTTCATGGGATCGCCACACCACATCTTCATCTCACCACATCTTGCGCTGCCTGGATCCAGTGGCTGCATGCGACCTTTTTGAGGTCGTCTGTCCACCTCGTAGGGGGTCTACCGACGCTGCGCTTTCCGGTGCGGGGTCGCCATTCCAGCACCTTAATACTTCCATAAACCATCCTAAACCATACTTCCGGATGGTTTAGGTAAATAGTACATATCGGTACTATGTAAATTGTGTTAAATGGATCGCGCAGTTGTTAAAAAACTTGCTTGCTGGGAGCTTGAGTCGCTTGCGCTGCGTGAACCAGTAGAGATACGCAAAAGTAATGTATTAGAGAATTGTAGATCCATAAAAATACTTCAAAAAAGTCCGCGATAGCATATATCTATCTCTTACGGTTAACTCACAATAATTACTTTTATATTCCAAATTCGGAAAAAGTTTCGTAAATCACTGTCATCCACGCGGAGGAAGCCATTGTTGACACAGCTAGTACTAAATATGAAACTATATAAATGTAACTGTATTCATGTCGTATACATAAATATAAGACACACAGTCTTATATTTGTATATAAGACACACAAACGACAAATAGAAAATAAAACAGAACACTTAATGTAGGTAAGTTCGGATCTACCTAACCTAACTAACAATCCCAATTGGGTAACGGCCTACCTGTCTAACCAAGACAAGCTAGACACGTGGGCATCTAATAATCGGTTTAGTCAACGTTATGAACATGACACATTCTACTGCGCCAAACTCTGCTATTTAAAAGCAATACCTACTAATATCAACACCTACTAATAACACGTACTTTTTATATTGACCATTTATCAACGCAGTTTCCGTTTACTTAAGAAACAACAAGGCATTTGATTATATCCACTTCCGGCATATACATAATCATATCTTTAATATGCAAGAGCTAATCTTCTATATATATAATTCGAATTTCAGAAACGGCTCCAAAAACTTTCATGATACTTTTCGTATTTTTCACGCTTTTTTTTCACTAACAATAAATTTTCAATATAATATTTTAATATGATGTTATTGTTTTATAATATTTTACATTATTTTACACTTTTTACTGCGTTTGATTATCAAAAAAAAACTTTTTTTAAATTATTTATTTAATATTTTGTATTGTCAACGGTTTTTGATAAATGTATAAAGTTTTAATTAATTCTGTCCGTCCAAAGTGTGTCAGGATCGATTTTAAATGCGTTGGTTACACACAAATAAACATACATACAGATGAAGCAAATATAAAGAAATGCTTTGCGATTTTGTCGTGGAGTCTATCTCCTGATGATGCTTCGGTTGCGGGGCGAAACGATTGTTGAGTTTGTGATAGTGAACGTGTGTAGTGCTTGTGTATTGTGGTGGCAGTGATGGAGGTTTGTGCATGTGTTTTTACAAATCCTGCATGTAACGGGTATGAAAAAACGGATAGTCCACTATACATTTAGCATTATATATATTTTCTATTTACTTTATAGCGGATTATAGAAAAATAATTTCATTATTATTTTTGAAATATAAAGTATCTTAAAACTCAATGTGACTAACTATTTATACTCCGGGAACTGCTGGTACGTTTCAAATTCCCGCTGCCACTCCTCCTCAGTCCGGGGCAGCTTCTCCCCCAGGAGTTTCCACGTCACCATGGACAGGCCAGACTCTGTCAGACGGGTCACACCGCCTGGGGAAAGGTGACAATCACTTTTATATGATTTATAGAAGCAGGCGTTACTTTGCGGAATTCCATATTACAAGCAATATAACAGAACTAACTACTTTGCTATAATCCGCACGGGTTAAGTGAATGCATGCAAAGCCAATGTGTATGAAGCAGGCAAAATCTACGCACCTTATACATGCAGGACAAGCCACCAGCAACAACGCACACAAAAGCAGCACACACACCCACCACCACAATCTCAACGATCGCCTCGCCCCGAAACCGAAGCATCACCAGGAGGATAGGCTCCACGACAAAAATCGTAATGCATTACGATTTTTGTATTTTATTATCGATCTATATATATTGTACGATTTTTCATATGCATTCACTTAACCCGTGCGGATTATAGCAAAGTAGTTAGTTCTGTTATATTGCTTGTGACAATCACTATTTTATTACCAACATTTTGTAACGAAAGGAAAAGGAAGAAAGCGCAAATTATTACATAGAGACGTAAAGATAGCTTGACGAGGTGTGGTGACGGGTGGAGAGGTGCGGTGCGGCGCGGAGAGGTGCGGCGCGGAGGTTTAGTGCGACGCGGAGAAATGCGATGCGACGCGGAGAGGTTCAGTGCGACGCGGAGAGGAGGTGCGGTGCGGAGCGGTAGAGTGCGACGCGGAGAGGAGGTGCGATGCGAAACAAAGAAGAGAGATGCGGTGCGGCGTGGAGAGTAGAGGTAAGGCGAGAAGAGGTTAGGAGAGGACAGTGTTAGCGCAATTTGAAGTAGTCGTGATTTGTGTTTGAAGTTGACAAGTTATAAAAAAAAAATTGATCGACTTTTCAGAAAATCGCTTATTATTTATTGATTAAATGTAAACGAAAAGTATCGTTGTAATAATTTATATGAAAGGCTTGTATAGTATTTACAATGTAAATAAATGAACATATTATTTTTTGTTTCTATTATTTATGGCCAAAACAACAATATAAATGAATTCCTGAAATAATCTTCCTTGATACATTTAGTTACATCCAAAATGTTTCACTAAAATATTTAAAAAAAAAACTAAACTTAATCCGTACTGATGTTTTGGATTACTGAAAGCGTAACTGAGAGACAGACTTATAATACAACAACCCACAACAGTCGCGTCTAATTAAATTTAAAAATTTCTATAAATTGTGTTTCTCTTTTGCCCGATGGAAAATGGTAATTTAATACCTTATAATTCACGCTTAGTATGAAAGAGACCCAAATCAAAAAATTGTTTGTGGAAAATTGAAATAAATCGTAGCGCCTACAAAACTCGTGAATGTGAAAGGAACCCATAGCTTGGAAGAGCAAGAAAACGCTAGCTTTGTTAATAGTTCGTTATGTGACGTCATAGACGGCATTGAAATTGATAATAATTTAACCCAATTAAGCCTAATTTTGAATTAGGTCACTTTAATACTATGTCCTGGGCATTGCCTGACACTTGTCAATAATGAGAATAAAAGAAGATTCAGCGTGCCCAGAGTGTGGAGAAGAAGAAACGAGTCTCCACCTTATGGCTGAGTGCCCCATGTACTCGCTGGTAAGATGGGAGATATTAGGTAAGGACGAAATTGAAGCTGATGACCTAACAAATATCTCCTTCAGGGATATTATAAGGTTTGTAAAAGCAACAGGTAGGCTAGAGCAGGTGACACTGTCGGGACAACAGTGAAACCCTTGTCCCAACAAGGGGAAATGGGTGGAATAGTCAAGTATTGGAGCTGACCACCCGTCCTGTACCGGCAGGCGTCCCCAAAATTAGATAAGATAAGATAAGATAATACTATGTCATTTTTTCAAACTTTCTCAATATCGCTTCAGCGGATTAGTCATAAAAGCGTTACAGACAGACAAACTTTCGCATTTATAATATTAGTATGGACTGTAAACAAAGAAAACAATACAAACATTGCAAAATTTTATTTATTAATGTTAAACTAAAATTCAGTGATAAAATGTACTAAGTACATATATCAATGATATATAATTAATATAATTTGCAGTCGACTAGGGTTCTTTAAACTTTCCATATAAAACGAATGTTTATGATGTTATAATACATAGAAAGTTTTTACTTCTCATACATTTATTGTAATAAAAATTACAATGCATATTATAAAACATTATAAGCTAATCTTTGAAAAAAGAATTAACAAATGTGAACAAAAGTGAACAAACAATTGCATTAGTTTTTCAGAAAGTAAAGGTTTTTATTATTACTATAATATTGTATTTTACAAGTTAACTTAATATTAATGAATAATAGAAATAAACTTGGAACTAATATTTTTTACCAATATTACACATACAGAGGAGTTTGAGTAGAGAGTTTTGTAAGGTAATAGTTTATATAGAGGAGTGAAGAATGCTAATATTTTTTTTTAAATAGATACGAAACACTAAATCAGTAGAAATATCACTACACGCAACACTACCATGAATTTTAAACACATGTATTATCTTTTGTTTATGGTTAGTCTATGATCAAATTGAGAAGAGATGAGAGGCTGTCAAACAATCACAATTTATAAGAACTGAAATAAATATTTTATTTCAGTTAATATAAATAACCACTTATTTGAACTTTAACCTATTTACTCCCATTGGTGCTGTTCACAACAATATCAACTACATAATAAACCGAATACAGCACCACTAGGTAACCTGAAGCCATACCTAGCACCACAGCAGCGAATACCATTCCACTGCAACCCAGCAACCAGTACCCAACCACCTTCGAAGTCTTTGGTTGTGGGGACGATGAGCACAGCCTCGCAATGATGCCATTTGATCTAATTACATTACTTAACTGTAATAAATAATAATAAATAATGAAGGTTTCATGATTAAAAGGAGATGTTACTTTGTAGAGGTCCACAATACAACTTTGCCTTGTGATTTTGTTGAGGATGTCTCCTGTAGATGCAACGGTTACAAGCCAAAACGATTATTGAGATTGTGGTAATGAATGTGTGCAGTTTTTGTGTATTGTTGTGTTATCGGTGATGGGTAGTGTGTGATTTTTACAAATTCCACATGTTTCAGGACTCTTCATCTAGCATAACATATATTGTAGTCACTTGTAATTGTACTAACCTTATAGCCTCTATTCATTCCATTACTCTTAGAACATCTAACAGGTGTGATCAGTTGCCTTGACGCAAAACGTCCAGTGATACTTGCATTCTGGACTAGCAGTTTACTGGAAACTGATTTGAGACTGAATGTGCACCTACTCAATTGCATCACATTCCACATTATCACAGGAGAGTCTTTTTACTTAAAAAGAAGTTAAAAATTTTGCAATTAGACATTTATGTTTTTCAATGATGTTTAAAGTCTAGAGAGTACCACCAAAAGGTCGATACAATCTAATATTAGTAATTCCTATAATGATATGTTATCATTATTGTCCTTTTAAAGTACAGATTATAATTATATTCAATCAATTTGAACTACCATATATTATATGTTCTATATACCTCAAACTATATGTAGTTGCAGAATTAAGACTTTGCTATTAGAATACAAAATCTAACAGTTAATTGTTATTTGTAAGGCACAAAGCAGGAACAACTATCTTATACTAGTGGTTTTACTATGATTAAAACTGCAAACAAATTAATTTTGTTTAACAATTAGGTTTCAAAGTTTAATCAAAAGATGTATCTTAGCTCTAATCTATTTTAAGTGAAAAACTTGTATATTTACCACTAATCGTTTACTGTAAGAGCAGAGTAAATCAATTTAATATAAGGTAATTAAGAAAGTGTTAAGATATGCAGCTAACATTTATTGACGAATTTATCATCAAATATATAAACAAATTACTGATAAAAAACTACTGGTTTTTAAAGCTCTGCTTTTAACAATAACACAATTATAAAAAATTATTTAAAAAATTCCGGATCTACGAATGGACTTGGTTATTACTGTACAGAAGATATTTGTTAACAAAACATTACGTCTAAGATTTATATAACCTAGATTATTGTCGATAAGAAGATACCAATATCAATAGCTGTTTAAACTTCTATTAATGACATACTATCATTATATTATGAAATAAAAAGATGTAGGAAAGTAGAGGAAAATCTCACCTTAGGGTTTGGCGTTATTCCACGTCTTTAATTAGTCTTAGTGGATATTAAACAAAATACCTTCAAATATTAATATAATTTTTACTCTTATACTCAATTTTGAAAACAAAATATATCAAACAATAAACATAGACAAGTAACACAAAGTTGAAAGTAATAAAAAATTAACACCAGTGACAAAAATAATTCTCACGACGATAGACAAGTATAAAATGATTCAATAGACTATTACTAGCATTTTTCGAATAATTGTTCGGATTAAAGTTTTATAAAAATCAAATGAAGGAATAAAATTCTTATTTGATTTTTTTTACAAGTTCTTTACAACTTACACAAAACAAAAAAATTATGTTTCCATTTCTATATAATCGTTTGATAAGGCTTTTATATTGTGTATGGCATTTGTGAATTCTCCTTCTTCAAGGCCTTCACCGACATAGTGATGCACAAATGCACGTTTCGCAAACATTACAGAGAACTTTTTACATATGCGCTCCCAAGCCTCTCGAACTGATGATGAATTGGATACCATAACTACAGCTCTTTGTAAGGCTCCTAAATCACCACCAGGAACTGTTACAGGAGGCTGATTGTTAACACCAATCTAAAACATATTAAATCCAAATGATTATTAAGAAAAATAGACAATACCAACTAATAATATGAAAACTGAGATATTTCGTACTAGTTAGTAATCTGTTTCGTACCTTGAAGCCTGTTGGAGACCAGGAAACGAATCGAATAGACCTCGCACTTTTTATTTGATTGATAGCTAAATTAATATCATTTGCATTAACATCCCCCCTGAACAATAAACAACAGGCCATATAATTGCCGTTTCTAGGATCACATTTAACCATTTGATTTGATGGCTCAAAACAAGACATCATTAGTTGATGCGTTGTCATGGTCTCATGAGAAGATTTAGAAGGGGGAACAAATGGAGCAAATGTGACTAATGGAAAATGAATTCTTGGGTATGGAATTAAGTTTGTCCTGAACTCTACCAACTCAACATTTAAAGAACCTTCGAATCTTAATGATGCTGTCATACAAGATACCACCTGAAAAAAAGACCATTTTTAATTTCAGCTTATTTATTTTTACTTTTTACCCAAATGAAAATTTTTTTAATATACATTTTTCACACCAGTAAAAGATAATTTACCTGAGCGATTAGTCTATTCAAATTAGTATATGTAGGACGTGGCACATCTAGGAGTCTTGCTAAAATATCATATAACGCTTCATTGTCAAAAATAAAACATACATCTTCCGTATTCATACAAGCATGAGTTGTCATAACTGAATTATACGGTTCGACTATTACGGGTGATATTTTTGGGGCGGGATAAATCGCAAACTCAATTTTCGAAAGCTTTCCATAATCTCTTGATAACCCATCAAGTAATAAGGGAGTAAATCCAGATCCAGTTCCGCCACCGAATGCTCGAAATATTATAAATCCTTGTAAACAATTACAATCTTCCGCAGCTAATCTGACTCTATTTAAGGTTATATCAATCATCTCTCTACCAACACCAAAATATCCACGAGCAAAGTTGCTGGCCGCATCTTCTTTTCCAGTTAACAATGAAGTAGGGTGAAATAATTGTCGATATGGACCAGTTCTAATTTCATCTTTATGAAAAAAAAATCAATTAATTAAAATCCTATAATGTGTATTTTATTATTTTTATTATACTTTTTCACTAATACCTATCGGAGTCGGTTCTAAATCAATCATTATCACTCGAGGGACCATTTTTCCGGCTCCAGTATGACTGAAAAATGCTGCACAGCTGTTATCCTCTCTGCACGACAACATACCGTCAGGTCTAATGCCATGTTCAAGGCAATATAATTCCCAGCACGCATTACCTACTTGAACTCCTGCTTGACCGATATGTATCTGAATTACTTCTTTCTATGAAATACACACTTACTTAATAATCATTACAGAGTTAGACTGAGATAATCAATTAATAATTATTGCACTGGAACTTACTTTACCCATGTCATTACATTTACGTACTTACAATTTAGAAAAAATAAACCATTTAGATGTAAACTACATACTTATTAATTTCAATGATGTCATTATTTCATTTTCATTGCTTGTTTTTAGTAAGACATTTGATACAAATTACAATTGACAAAATCGGGTTGTTTTTTTGCAAAACAATTCATGTTGGCTGTTTAGTCTCGTGACATAATTGGTTATCACAATCTTGTCACTGGTCATTCCAAAAAACTAGATGCCAGGCGTAAATAAAATTGATTAAAAAAAACATGCCACTGATAAGTGATAACTGATTTTCCGATTCCTGTTTTTTATTGGCTCAATTTAAAGTGTTATTTAATTTTATCCAATAACTATAATTTATTTTTCAGGAATATATTCGAAAACAAGCTGATTATAAGATTATAACTACGAAATGTAAACAAAGATAATGACACATGTATTATAATAGATATAACCTATATCTATTTATATTCTCTTGATAAGAGTTACAGCATAGATAATACACTATACAGCATCAGGCCTTAAGGACGTTAAAGAAGGTGAGTAGAAGAAAAATGAATTTTGCAGGAAAAGTAGTTATTGTTACGGGTGCCAGTTCCGGCATTGGGGCCGCTACCGCTATATTTTTGTCAAAACTTGGCGCTAAACTATCTTTAACGGGAAGGAATGTCGACAACTTGCAAAAGGTCAACAAGGACTGTGAGAAATCGACGTCAACGTTTCTCGTAAACGCCGATTTGACCAAAGAAGCTGACATTGAGAAGATTGTCAAGAACACAGTCGACCACTATGGTCAAATTGATGTTTTGATTAACAATGCTGGCATTATTGAAACTGGAACTATCGAAAATACGTCGTTGGCACAATACGATCGACTGATGAACACAAATGTCCGCTCTATATACTACTTGACGATGTTAGCGGTACCCCACTTGATCAAAACTAAAGGTAATATTGTTAACGTTTCGAGCGTCAATGGAATTCGCTCTTTCCCGGGAGTACTAGCGTATAACATATCTAAAGCGTCCGTTGACCAATTTACAAGATGTGTAGCCTTAGAATTGGCATTGAAGGGAGTTAGGGTGAATGCTGTTAACCCTGGTGTTATATTGACTGAATTGCAAAGAAGAGGAGGGCTTACTGAAGAACAGTATGCTGCTTTCTTAGAGCGGACTAAAGAAACACATGCAATGGGTAGACCTGGGAAGCCAGATGAGGTTGCAGCAACTATTGCATTCTTGGCTAGTGATCTAGCGAGTAATATTACTGGTGCAAGTCTTCCTGTGGATGGTGGTCGCCATGCCATGTGCCCTCGTTAAAATATTTTGATTTTTAACACCTTTATATAAGTAAAAGATTGTTGTGCCATTGAAACGTAGGTGCCTTTATTTTTATATGAATATTACTTAAAATGTAAGGAAATATTTGGGATTTTTTGTGTTTCTTGCATTTTTATTTGTTAAAATGTATGTATTTATTGTTGACTTGAATAAATAACTATTTCTACAAGAAAAAGTTTTAATAAAAATTTGATTTTACAAAACTAACCACATGCAAGGCCAACCCGATAAAATTAGACATGAATATAGCTGTCTACATATTAACCACATGCAGTGTCTAATTGAATTACTTTCCTTGAATGAAATAAAGTCTGCTAAATCATATATAGGGGATATGAAGCTTTTAATTATATATACCTCCAATTTCAAATTAGTAGATTAAATGGATATCAATTAATTCATGTTTTCTATTTTAAGTCAAGGTTAGTATAAGTTTTTTTATATAACTGCAATTTGTGATTGTAATTTGAGGTTATATCTATTATTCATTTATTAATTTACTAAGAATGAAAAAAATTATTACAATTTTAAACATACTTTCAAAATTAAGAAATTGTAGTAATTGTATATAGTAATTAAAGCAAAGTCACATTATTTTAGGAACTGATTGATGATTGAGACTGCAATCTTAAGGTAAATCAGAACATACAGGGATAGTACTTAGTAGACAAAACTCACAAAAGTTTCTAGAGACAGGCAGGATTGGTTAAATAGGGATTTATGCAGCATTTATTAGTTAAAAAAGAACATACAATTGTTGCCACTCCTGTAATATGCATTAGAAAAATTTAAAATGAAATTTTATATACAAATATAATATAACATACTCTATGAATTTAACAAAAAATAAATCAACTTTTATTAAAAAAATGCCCATTTATTATTGCATCATACTTATTTGTAACTTAATCATAATTATCACAATTATATCTTATTATTATCATTATTGATCACGTGTTTATTAAAAATAATTTTATGTTAGATTCAAACCAGTCTCAAGTAACAGTTAAAACAACTTAGTAAAAAATAATATAATGTTAAAAATATGTAAGTCATATATTTTTGGCGCGCTAAGATCTGATTTTAAATACAGGTATTGCGCTAATAGTTTTTAATTAAATACAAAGTGTGTCGTCACTTAATTTAAGGACGACTACGTGCGAATTAATATTCAGTATTTTAAGTATTCAGTGTAATTTTACACGCAAGTTTTTTAAAATATATTATTATTATATAAAGTCGAGATGAAGATCGTGTTTAAAAATTATAACATACATTTCAAACAATATTAAACGACGTAAAAAAACCAACACCGAGACAAAAATTAACAATTCATTAGGTTTATTTTATGAAATATGTTATTTTTAATGATCGATTTGCGTTTGACTACAAATGCACTCAGTGCTCAATATACGGCCTACAATGAAACGGGTTTAACCATGTAAACAGATTGAAAAAATAATAATAATTTTGAATTGGTTTCTTTATAGAAAACTTATTAAATGCAACAGTGTAAAAGGAAGTATTGCGTTTCATTTTCGCACAAAGGAAATTACAGGCAGGTCGGAAATTATAACATTTCTACTACCGGCGACCTTATTAGATGTAGAAATTGAAAATGTAAATTTCACTTAGAAAAAATTAGGACAGTTGTTTTTTTTTGTTCATATTAAAATGGTGAGTGGCTTTAGGTGGTATTAGATTATACGAATTTAGTTTAGGCTGGTATCATTTTCAGATATTTTTTATGCTAATATTTTTCTGCGGAATAATATTATTTCCGTGTGTGTATTAATATTTACAGCCGTAAGCAAACCGTATGATTCGGTACTCAGTAACGGGTACGCCATCTAGTACCGAGTACCGAATCGTTACTCACAAATGCTATTCGTTACTCGTTATTCGCATCTTTCGTATCGGTACATATTAGTAACTACATAATACTGTACCTAATCTGTGGTTTGAATGTGTGCTGTCGGTGAATTTAAACGTACGTTACGAAGAACGATGTTTGTTTTTTTATTGTTTATTAGGCCCGGATAAATAAATATTTAATTTTTTTACTTTTTTATCATATTTTATGTTACATTTCATTCTAAGCGAAACAATATCTATTTTATTCTCACAGTTAAAATAATAAATCCATTGCAAAATTCAGTAGATTCCGCTTACAATTTACTTGTACTTTTAATTATTCTACAATTCTAACTTTTTTTTATTAAATCAAGATTTTGTAAAAAAAATCATGAAAATTCGCCTGACGCAGCTAGGTATGCAAGTAAGTAAGTAATAAGTCGCGCCAATATCATACTGTACGGGAATACGACTCGAGACGTTACTTTAATGCTATGGTTGCGGGTATCAAAAGTAACGAATAAAGTACCGATACGATAGTAACGAGTACTACTTGTTGTAGTAACGAACACATACGGGTACGCTTTTTGTCGTTACTCTTACACCTCTATTAATATTTGTGTTTTTTTTTAAATTGTGTATTTAAAAAGTTTTTAAGGCAAAGGTAATTCAAATTCGTTTAGAAATAATTAATTTCCAATTTTAAGTTACACTTACGTGGAATAATCGATCTCATATTGAAACATACGAATATATGCAATAAAATAACATTGTAAAGAGTAAAAGCACAACTTACGTAAATATACAACACACGTTTACTCCCTCATTGGAACATCATTCTGCAATGAATTTCATAGAATGATTTAGCAGTTAATTTGATTTAAGAGGATAATTCAGAATGGCAGAAGCAGTTGGTCAGCGGGCACGGCGGCGAAGAGTTTTTTGGTTTCGTCGACGCAAGCATTAATGACGTGCTGGAAAGTGGTTGGCGCGATGTCTCTGATAACAGGCTCCCAGTTCTCATTGATCACCGCGTGGATTGTGTCAGCTAGAAATTTATATATATAAATAAAAAATAATTTCCGTATCTTTGTGCTCGCAAAACTCCAAAAGTAGTTGATGAATTAATGGTTGTTAAAAAAATTATTGAAAGCTTTTATCTATCTATACTTATTATGAAACAAAGTCCCAAAAGCTGTCTGTCTATATGTAATCGATTTTCTAAAAATCTACTGAACGGATTTTTATACGGTTTTCACCAAAGGTAATGCAATACTTCCGGTTGGTTTAGGTATATAATACATATCGGTATTTTGTAAATTGTGTTGCAGAGATCGCGCAATTGTTAAAAAACTAGCTTGCTGGGAGCTTTGGTCGCGTACTCTGCGTAAACCAGCAGAAATATGCTAAAGTAATGTACTAGAGAATTGTAGATCTATAAAAATACTACAAAAAAGTCCGCGATAGCATATCTCTATCTGTTATGGTTAACTCACAATAACTACTTTTATGTTTTTCTGAAAAGAGTAACTGCCGAGTTTCTGTTTGTTTTCGGTAGGAACAAACTTCTGAACCAACAGCAGATATGATGATTTGAAAGTAGTTATTTACAAGTTAATTTGAATTTCAATACCTGTTAGTGTCACATGCGAATAGTTTTAATATGTAAAAAGCTTTGATGCTTGTTAGGATTAGTACAAAAGGAAGATAGAAAATAGCAAAGAGATTAATATGTTATAACATAAATGAAGACTGAATCAAGCATGTAATAGATGACGATCAATCAAACAATCACCGTTTTTTGGTTCAATCGACGAGGAGTTCTTTGGCAGGTACTGAGCCAAACAGTTTCCTTACTTCGTCTACACATTTTTGGACAATTTGGTGTATCGCTGGTGGCGCTATTTCATCCATGATAATACCCCAATTATCATTCATGAATTTTACTGTCATATCGCCTGTAATAGTGGCAATGGTTATATAGAAAATTTATGTTTGCTTTTTATGATTATTGTGATCAAGGTGAATTTGTTTGATCCTCCTGCCCTTATCCCACTCTAAGTGAGATCGGCACATGTTACAAACATGTTGTCAAATGATTTGGCTACGTATTTTACGACCGGCCGCCTGTCTGACGTCAGCTTACCTTGGTCGTATTTTTTTTTAATTTTTTTATTGATTCACTTAGAATTATATACACTAATACATTTAGATAACAACTTATATACATTAAAACTTAATTAAATGTTATAATTAATTAAAAGTGAACACAGTGCACAAAGTGAGCATGAGTTTTACGACCCTTCTGTAAGAATGAGGGTGGTTTATTCTACTCAACCGGATACAAGACAGCGGGTCAACTTAGTCGCCTTTTACGACACATCGGTATAAAATTAAGGTGGTCTATTCTACTCAACCGGATACAACACGGCGGGTCAACTTACCTTAGTCGCCTTTTACGACACCTCGGTAAGAAATGAGGCTGGTCTAATCTATTCAGCCGGATACCGGTGGGTCAACTTACCATAATTTGATTATAAAATGTAAATTCTTTAAATAACTTATAGAATTAGACGTTACTATATGCGGATGTCCATAATACAAAAGTACTGGAAATATTGTCTTTGAGATTTTGTCGTGGAGACTATCTCCTTATGATGGTTCGGTTACGGAGCGAATCGATTGTTGAGATTGTGGCGGTGAATGTGTGCAGTGCTCGTATATTGTTGTGTTATTGGTGGTGGGTAAATGTCGTACAGTAAATATATAATAAAAACGATTTTTAAAACTATAATTGAATTATAGTGTTAAAATGGTTATAATAACGATTTACTCCGTACTTTAAAGATTTCATCTTTCTGAATGATCCGTCTATTACTTATTTAGTTGCTCAATTTCGTAAGTAGAATATAGAACAAAGTCCAAAAAGCTGTGTCTGTATGTAATCGATTTTCTCAAAATCTAATGAACGGATTTTCATACGGTTTTCACCAAAAGATAATACAATATGCAATAATATTAATATTAATTAATTTTAATTAATTAATATTAATTATGATAATGCAATACTTCCGGATGTACTTAAGGTAAATAGTACATATCGTTATTATGTAAATTGTGTTTAAGAAATCGCGCAGTTGTAAAAAAACTAGTTTGCTGGGAGCTTTAGTCGCGTGCGCTACGTAAACCAGCAGAGATACGCTAAATTAATGCAGTAGAGATCTACATCGTATTATCGATTTGTATTATCTAAAAATAATACAAAAAAGTCCGCGATAGCATGCTTCTATCTGTCACGGTTAACTCTCAATAACTAATTTTATGTTCAAAATTTCGAGAATTCGGGAAAAGTTTCGCAAATCACTGAATTCCACGCGGGCGAAACCGTTGTTGACACAGCTAGTTAACTCAATAAAATCTTAATATACAGTGTATATTAAGATTTTATTGAGTTAACTAGCTGTAAATAGCTCCTCAATAAAATCTTAATATACAGTGTATAGAAGCTGTGATAGCCTAGCGGTGAGACCGTGCGACTCTCTAGAGACGACGTAGGTTCAAACCCGGGCAGGCACCAATGGGTTTTTCTATTAAAACTTATGTGTCTAATTGATAATTGCAATTTATCACACGATTTTCGGTGAAGGAAAACATCGTGAGGAAACCTGCATATCTCTAGAGAATTCTAGGGATATGTGTAACCTACCAATTCGCATTGGAGCAGGTGGTAGGTCTTAGCTCCAATCCTTCTCTCCAAAAACGGAGAGAGGAGGCCTTAGCCCAGCAGTGGGCATAGTAACAGGCTGTTACTTTACTTCTTTATACAGTGTATTGGTTGCGCTATTTATTCCAAGGGCCACAATGTGTAGAATGGAATTTATTGACCTTTGATTCAAGGCAATTAAGTTACGAAGGTAATTTTACACCTTTTTTATAATTTACGAAATAATGGACTCGAACGTATTGATGTTTATTGATCAGCGAGGTCAAAATATGACATGTATTTTGATCTTTTAGACCCTAATAAGGATGTGTTTGTTCGCTGCGACCTTAAGCCTTCGAAGACATCATAAATATGAAAGTATTGTGCTTTAACTAGTTGACCCGGCAAACGTTGTTTTGCCATGTAAAATACTATAGAATTGACTTGATTTTTGACGCATTGTGAATAAAAAATCTTTGATAGGTTGATAATAGATGGCGCTTTTGAATTTCATCTTATTCCTGTAGAATGAACAGGATTTTGATATTCTATATGTTACCCTGGTGTATAAAATACTTTTTTAGCGGATTCTTCGTGAAAGAGTAACAAACTTAAGATGTGTTTTCAGCCAAGATAAAATGGCCTGTAGATATTTAAAAGTTCTTAAACATATTTAGGCTATAGATTCGATTAATTTTTTCACACTCAGTTTACGTGCTTTGGGTAACTCGTCAAAAACCCACAACTAAGATTCGTATGGTAAAAAATATACAATATACATAGGAATTAGTCAAATGACATTTGTGTAGCATTTTAACACCGGATATTGGGTTCGCGTTTGTGTATATCAAAAAGTTTCCTGTTCCGCACAAACGTGCGGGCGGATGAAACTACCTCCGAAACCCGCCGTTTCGGCGTCTCAACCTACCTTATGCGGCCGTCAGCTGTATGCGGTCCGGCCTCATGAATCACTGCGTGTATATGTGTATGTGTGTGTGTGCGCTTGTATGTACTTGGCCGATTCCCGAACCCGTTGGCTCGCCTCAGCAATCTTCCACGGACACGTACTGTCTATTTCTCCCGGCGTATACACTTCACTAACGCGGTTAAATAACACAAATAACACCCGGTGTGCACACCACCTTCGTAAGGTCACACGTTATTGAATCGTCCCATATCGGCGAACATTAATCCCAACGCGTACTCAAACCGCGTCGCGGTCGCGTCTTATCTTTATAGTAATCGAAACGCTTCACTAATTGACCGCGTCACTAAATACTTATATCAATGTCAAAAGTCAATACAGTCGTTACTATCTAAAACCACACCCTTCACTGCTTAAAACGCGTCATTACGCAAGTGCGTCTACAATAAGGAATGACGTATACAGGTGACCGCGCACGTCCTGTCTTATCGTAATCCAAAACGTTACTGAAAATACTATGCAATAAACGCGAGCGGCGAGCGTACGTGACTCCGCACTCGAATTGAGTCAAGGCAGCCTCGACGCGAGTTTACCGAAGCTTTGTTGGCTAGGCGCGCGCGCCGCTTGAATTTATACAAAACAGTTCCCTTTAAATAGCACAGCTTGCACTAGTTAACGTTAACTGGTACGGTTATAAATGCCTACGTTTAGATTGGTTATAGCTTGTTTTGGTTAGGCAAGTAGGTACGATCTAGTTGGGTCGTTACTGACCCAATTTGTATTATGTGGTGTTTTAATGTTGGTAAGGTCCTATTAATATCTACCCTCATATAATTACTATTCCTTATAAGAGAAGGCATTGAATTTCTTGCCAGCTCTTCTTAGAGGATGACAGTTTTCCGAAATGGTAGAAGAATCTTGACCTGTTTTCTATATTATATACCTACGTCAGAAGCTGAAGCATGGACTGTAGTTCCATCTCCTCTTTGTCTCTCTTTATACTTTTCTACATAAGATTTCTTACCTAGCTGCCTGTTCCCGTTGAACAGGTTGGTAAACTTGAAATGTGCTCGGTCCATCTTGTAGGAGTCCTTGTGGCTCGTGACCTTCCAAAAACCGTCCACCGTCTTGAACTCGTAATTGATAACAATGTTCAGATTTGCTGTAAACAAGAAATACATACTGCTAGATAAAGAAACGAACTGTTACTTCCCACAGCTGGGCAAAGTTTTTTAGTTTTTCTTTAAGGACAGAGCATAAATCTACGCTAAAATTTATGTTAAAAAAAATATGCTTATACGTAAAGCATATTACAAAATTGAAGATTATTTGGATGATAAGAAAGCTTGGATTTGAAAATCCTTTCAGCTTCATACAAGACAGCGGTTTAATAATGTATAATTGAAAATATTTAAAAGATTGACCGCCGAGTTTCTTGCTGGTTCTTCTCGGTAAGAGCAACATTCTGAACCAGTTGTAGCTTCATTAATCATATTGATGCTTGACGATTCAAAAGTGCCTGAAATGTTTTATTTGAATAAAGATTATTTTGATTAGATTTGATTTGCTCCAATGAGGATTGGTATCACACATATCCCAGGAATTCTCCTGCAACGCTAAGGTTTCCTTGCGACGTTTTACTTCATAGACAAAATCATTGGTATCTGCTCGATATTTGGATAAATGAATGGTAAGATTATTATGCTTTCAAGCTTTATCCGCTGCACCAATATTAATGAAATTTGAGCTTTTAATTTACAATTTACAATTTAAGCTTAAATACCGGAGTTACATAAAAAGTAAAGCAAAGTAGCAGCCTGTTATGCTGTCCCACTGCTGGGAATAGGCCTCCTCTCTCCGTTTCTGGAGAGAAGGGTTGGAGCTAAGACCTACCACGCTGCTCCAATGCCGATTGGTAGGTTACACATAGCAACAGAATTCTCTAGAGATATGCAGGTTTCCTCACGATGTTTTCCTTCTCCGAAAAGCGTGTGATAAATTGCAATTAACAATTAGACACATGGGTTTTAATAGAAAAACTCATTGGTGCCTGCCCGGGTTTGAAATCGTGTTCCCCTCGAAAGAGTCGCACGGTCTCACCATTTATGTAATTATGTAACTCCAGGAGCTGTGATAGGCATCACAGCTCCTGGAGTTACATAAATGATAAAAAATCCCGTTTATCCCTTAGAAGTATGTAACCTAATATAGTGCATAAACAAGGGTATATTACAACTAATTTGACGCGCACAAAGTTGCGGGTACCACTGTTAAATATATTTAAAATCAAGTTTTATTAGCGTGTTCGTATAAACACTTACTGATTTTGATCTTGGCCTGGCCGTTTCCCTTGATTGGCAGGATCAGCACCTGACCGTTCATATCGTAGTGTCCTTTTAGTGTCACGTTTGCTGTGAAGTCTAATATGGCTTTGCCTTTATCCGGCTGGATCCTATAATATTATAATAACAAATAAATAATTATATGGGACACTTACACACGCGGTCGTCCGTCCTCAAAGTAAGTAACTTAATACTTGTGTTATGGGTGACGGACAACTGGTAGATATACTACATATATAATTTTAAATACATATTTACATACAAATACACACTCTGGCTCGAAGGACCAACAAATTGTTTATAGAAAATGTTGGCCCTCGACGGAAATTGAACCCGCGACCAGCGGAGCTGAAGGCAGGATCGCTACCCACTGCGCCAAAGGGCCAGTCAAATATTTTTGCATGGTTATAAATTACATACATATTATATTATATTCTATTATTTTTTTAAAACTCTACCTTCAACTTTTTAGCGTTCATTTTTTTATAAGAAAATATATTTTATTTAAGTTATTTAGTTTATTTTATTGTCACCGGTTTTTGACAGGTTTACAAAGTTTGAATTAAATCTGTGACAACAAAGTGGGACAAATTGAAATTCAAAATATTCTTTATTCAAGTAAACTTGTAAAATTTATGGAGTTCCATAACACAAAAAATGTAAAAAACTATTTTGCTTTAGAGAAAAACTGAATAATTCCAAATGTAGAGTGCATTGGTCGTTTTCATATTCTACGTATGTAGGATTTGTACAAAGTAAAATTGAAAATATTCTTCGTTTAAATAATTTATAGAATTTACTTTGCGGAGATTCATAATACAAAAGTAATAATAAAATTATTTTGCTATAATCCACGATACAGTAAATAGAAAATATATATATATAGTGTTAAATGTATAGTGGACTATCTGTATTTTCACAGTGAACGTGTGTAGTGCTTGTGTATTGTGGTGGAAATGGTGGAGGTTTGTGCATGTTTTTACGAATCCTGCACGTATCGGGTATGAAAATACGGATAGTCCACTATACATTTAACACTATATATATTTTCTATTTACTGTATCGCGGATTATAGCCAAATAATATTATTATTATTTTTGTATTCTTTATTCAAGTAAACTTGTAAACAAGTGCTTTTGAATCGTCAACTCTACTGCAAAGAGCCAGCAAGAAACTCGGCGGTTGCTCTTTTCAAAACACTTATTTCTAGTTACATTTAGTTCTATACATACAAATAGTTGAAATTAATATAAAGCGTGTAAAAATAACATGAAGAAGGGACATACTTGTATGAATTAACCCTGAACCCAGCCAGGCCGGTGACGACAGTGTCTTCGAAGGTGATCTTCAAAGCTGGGTTGTTCGCCACCACGGTGCCCAATTCCACTGGGTCTAGCGGCTTGATGCCGAACTCCGGGATTCCTTTGGCAAATATTGGGCCGGCTATGGCTATCATATCTTGGACGCATTTGTTCAAATTGGGGTCCGATTTTGAGCACGCCTTGATGAACGATGCTGTAAGCAAACGTAGGAAGTAATTTAAGGAGGTTTTTTTTTAAATAATTTATAGAATTAGGCGTTTCTTTGCGGAGATCTATAATACAAAAGTAATAGTAAAATTATTTTGCTATAATCCGCGATACAGTAAATAGAAAATATATTTTATAGCACTAAATGTATAGTGGAATATCCGTTTTTTCATACTATGATTATTGTTCCACTGTATTATTGCAAAAATAAATAAATTCTTAGAAGTTTACAATAATATTGTATTTAGGGAGGTGGCAGTGACCTTGTCTTGAACTTTGAAACTCGCTGGTACGATTTTCGAGCCAAGGACTAACGTTTTCTAATAAAGAGTTGCTGGTTCGTGACTCCAGGGTGTTTATATGTATGTATTTGAATAAAAGTTATACTTATTGCTAAAGTTATCATGTGTCTTCGGTATGTATATTACCCATAAACAAGTACCTATAATATAATGCTTAGAATAGTAACGATAAAACTAATGTGCAAATGAAATTCGCAATTATGGTTGTAATTCTGTTACAATTTCCTTTGTTGCGCCGGCGCTGGACGGATTTACGATCGATTTACTATGAACCATCCACTATAACCAATCATTAATTAGAGCATATGAAATTATTTGCTGAAAATCTCTGAATGATAAAACCTAACGTTAATATACACCGAAAATTTTCTATGTCTATGAAAGAACTGCATGGAAATCCGTTTAATAGTTAATGAGTTTGTTGAGATTTATCGAGGCAAGAAATATGAAAATCATATAAACAATTTAATTAACAAAGTAATTTTAACAAATATCGGAAAATAAGTTTCCGCAAAATTATAAATCAAATAAAAATCATCCGGAAATTAATCAAATCAAATCAAAATAAATGTTGGAATGTTGCTCTTGTCGAAAAGAACCAGTATGAAACTCGGCGGTCAATCTTTTAAACATTTTAAAATTACATAATTATCCTGCAGTCCTGTACGAATCTGTAAGCATTTTAAGTATAATTTTTATTAATTTAAACCTCTGTGTAGGCAATCAATGGTGAAACTCAAGGTATAATATGCCATGCAAAGTTGGTACGGTTCGGCCAGCAAATAAAATAAAAAAAAGATATAATGGTAATGTAATAACCTCATAATAAGAGCATAACAGTATAACGAGATAATGGCGGTAGATTAACGAGCTACGTGAGATCAAAAACCACGAGAGGTCAATGTCACTAAGCCGGTTATGATGCAACCTTGCTGTGGTACAAGCCTCATAAACTTGAAACGTGTTTTGTCTAACACGTGTCGTTTTAGATAATTAAGATGTGATCGTAGGTTTAGATCTTTCTTTTTAACTAACTCTTTTTAAACTAATTGTATGATAATTATAATTAGGCCAAAAGTAATAATAAAATTATTTTTCTATAATCCGCGATACAATAAATAGAAAATATATGTATATAGTGCTAAATGTATAGTGAACTATCCGTTTTTTCATATCCGTTACATGCAGGATTCGTAAAACACATGCACAAACCTCCACCACTGCCACCACAATACACAAGCACTACGCACGTTCGCTATCACAAACTCAACAATCGTTTCGCGCCGCAACCGAAGCATCATCAGGAGATAAACTCCACGACAAAATCGCAAAGCGAAGCATTATCCGAACAAGCATTGATATATAGTAGTCGGTTCAACCCCACCTTTACCTCTGAACACGTGCAACAAGCTTAATCTTGAAACATTTTCAATTTGTGTATTGTGGTGGCAGTGGTGGAGGTTTGTGCATGTGTTTTTACGTATCCTGCATGTAACGGGTATGAAAAAACGGATAGTCCACTATACATTTAGTACTATATACATATATTTTCTATATACTGTATCGCGGATTATAGCAAAATAATTTTATTATTACTTTTGTATTATGGATCTCCGCAAAGTAACGCCTAATGCTATAAATTATAATTAGGCCCTCATATATGAAAGCTGTGATAGCCCAGCGGTGACACCGTGCGATTCTTTCTAGAAAGCCGCGGATTCAAACCTAGGGCAGCCATCAATAAGTTTTTCTATTGAAAAACTTATGTGTCTGATTGATGATTGCAATTTATGGTGAACATCGTGAGGAAACCTGCATATATCTAAAGAATTCTAGGGTTACGTTATTGGAGCGGCGTGGTAGGTGTGAGCTCCAATCCTTCTCTCCGACAACGGAGAGAAGAGGCCTATGCCCAGCAGTGATATGGAGTTTCATGATACAATAATTAGATTAGATTCAATTCAGATTTAGATTTAAGGAACAATGGTCGCCATTGAAGTATATATATATTTTTATTATTGTCTTTACTGTGACGTTATCAATAAAAGGTTTTGATTTGATTTAATATGATTTATAAAAATGTAAAAAACTATTTTGCTTTAGAGAAAAACTGAATAATGCCAAATGTAGAGTGCATTGGTCGTTTTCATATCCTACGTATGTAGGATTTGTACAATCCTACTTCCTACTAGTCTCCTACTAGTCCTACTTCCTACTAATATTATAAATGCGAAAGTTTGTGAGTATGGATGGATGTTTGTTACTCTTTCACGAAAAAACTATTGGACGGATTTGGATGAAACTTTACAGTTATATCGGTTATATATCAGAATAACATATAGGCTACAATTTGTAATGATTTTATGTAATTATAACGATACATGTCAATAAAGTCGGAAAAAATCTGGCCTCTGAGAGTTATTTTGGCGTATGCTGCTAACTATTAGAGTTACATAAAGATGATGTACCGTAATATTATCTGTCCTGAATAGTTCTAAATAAAAGTCCACGACAGCATTTATCTACTTTTGTCTTTCAAACAAACTAATTTGGTCGGATTAAGTTAAAAAGTTATCACGATATGATTGACTTGAATGGAGCGTCATAGATCGCCCAATAAGCGCGACGCCCGAATATTGTATGGAATCCGAAAATTTAAAGTTAGACATTTGAAATTTTTAATGTACGAGTAACTAAACAAATATATATTTATTTAAAATGACTCTTCGCGAAACATAATGTAACAGACCAAATCCACGCGAGCGAAGCCGCGGGCAAAAACTAGTAGACAATATACAACAGATTGTAGCAGAAGCATCATCCGGATATAGACTAAGAGTGCCTCCTGTGAGGCCAGATCACGGCTTAGGGCCACGTGTAGAGACTGGTGGTATGACTGTGACTAGTCATCACGCTGCTGTATAAAGTTCTATTAGCGTGAGAGAACGTCGTCATAAGTAGTTCAGTGAGGGTGAACCACAACTTAGGCCGACGTGTAATGGACTGGTCATAAATTATCCATCCCAGTTTACGCAATTTCACGGTGTAACAATCTATTCCAAACCAAACTGGTAATGTATTTGCAAGTTACCTTAAATACAGACTTGCAGCCTTCTTTAAAAACTTCTATATCATTCCATCCAGGTAGATAGAAGTGAGTGGATAGGGGAAGGGAGTGTTTCATTAACCGGCTATTACGACAGGGTTAGAACAATTAAAAATCATTAACGGTCGTTATTACACGGAACTCCCAAAAGGTCTATGCCCAGTTATGGACAATTGCGACAATTCTTTATACCATTTCCGTCTTCCGTTTTGCATATGCATATAAATGCATATGATATAATAAATGCGAAAGTCTGTCTTACCGTCTATTTACATTTTCAGGGCTGAACCGCTGGACCAATAGTAATTAAATTTGACATACTTGAAGCTTATATAACGATCTAAAATAAGATTTAAAAAATCGCGTTGTTCCTTTGTAAATCTGGATTTGCCTTTACACAGGTTTAGAAATTATCTTAAAACGATGCTGCTACGTAAAACTTACTATTGAAAACTTATTGAAGTGATAGTAGCATATTTTAACTGCAGTCAGTTACGAACTACGTTGCAACGATTGACTTTTAATCAATCAAATTGTAGTTTATTTTAAAGATTATCCGACAAATTTCTTGCTGGTTCTGGAGTTTGCTTCTCGATAGAAGCAAACTTCCGAATCAGTGGTAGCTTCTTTAAAAGCATTTGACGATTCAAAAGTATTGAAAACAGTGTACTTAAATAAAGGATATGTTGTGCATTTCTTCCGTAAGAATTAAATTAATAGTACTATTTCTCTCTATGCCTCGATGTGCATTATTTATTGCCGCGCTCTATACATCACGGTTTAAAATTGGTGTTGAAGAGCTCGCGCAGTCGTAAAAAAACTCATATGCCGGGAGACTTAGTCGCGTGCACTACGTAAACCATAAGAGATGAGATATACTAAAGAATTGTAGATCTACAAAAAAGTCCGCGACAGCTTCAAATTCAAAATATTCTTTATTTAAGTAAATTTGTAAACAAGTGCCTTTGAAATGTCAACTCTACTGCTGGTTCGGAAAGCTGTTCCTACCGAGAAGAGCCAGCAAGAAACTCGGTGGTTGCTCTTTTCAAATATAATTCTTATAACTAGTTACATTTAGTCATTGTCTTGTACGGGGTCGAAGAGAAGCTATCCTCGCATTATTTAGCATTTATTAGTGTTTTTAAACTGTAGTAATGGCAAAGTTGAAGTCGATTGCGGAATTTAATTATAGAATCTTATATCCAAACCCGCAAACGACTTACGTACTTTTGCAAGGAGCAAAGCAGGAGCCGCAAGCTTATGTCGGTTCCTACTTTGTCTATTATATACATCGCTTCTTATCATATTTTATTATTAACTCACTATTTTATAGTAAAAATGTTACATAATTTATAGAATTAGGCGTTACTTTGCTGAGATCCATAATATAAAAGTAATAATAAAAATTATTTTGCTATAATCCGCGATACAGTAAATAGAAAATATATATACTGCTAAATGTATAGTGGACTATGCGTGGTGGAAGTGGTGGAGGTTTGTGCATGTGTTTTTACAAATCCTGCATATATCGGGTATGAAAAAACGGATAGTCCACTATACATTTAGCACTATATATATTTTATATTTACTGTATCGCGGATTATAGCAAAATAATTGTTATTATCCCTTTTGTAAATAAATAATATTAAACACACGTATAAAGTTGCTGTAAGATCTAGTATGTTTATAAGATGGGATTAAGCAAACAAATTATATCATCAACAGCACGCGACCGCCTTGTGTCATCTCGAACAGACTTTACACCAAACACGGATATTACCTATTTGCCGCGACATTGAAATTCTTATAACGTCTCGTCAATATATACCAAAGTCAAAGTAAACTGTATTGAAATACGACTTTACGAATGCTTTTAAATTCACAAATAATGACTTTATCCTTGATTTTCGGACATCGGTCATTGAGAGTAGTCAGCGAGATAATCAACACTTATAAAATTAAAGTAAGGATAGGAAGAGTTTGTGATAGTGAACGTGTGTAGTGCTCGTGTTTTGTGGTGGCAGTGGTGGAGGTTTGTGCATGTTTTTACGAATCCTGCATGTATCGGGTATGAAAAACGGATGCATTTAGCATGATATATATTTTCTATGAACTATATCGCGGATTGTAGCAAAATAGTTTTATTTTACTGTTATTTTCAAAACACGTGCAAAGGCAAGTCTAGATATTCTTAGGGAATTTTATTATAAAAACGTGTATTAAGACCAACATGATTTTCGGAATGTCTTGAATATTGATTATATTGAATGTGTAGATTTTGCATAGATATATTAAGGTGCATAAATTTTCACGAATCCTGCGTGTATCAGGTATGAAAAGTGATAGTATATTCTACATTTAGTATTACATATATTTTTTATTTGCTTTTATCTCGTATTATAGCAAAATAATCCTATTTGTATTATAAATATCACTCAGTTATTTCCTTATGATGTATAGATTTGTCAACATTCTAATTAAATAACAAACAACCTGTTAAAAAATTACTATCCATTAATGCATTTGTAATACTAATTACTAATTGGTTGTAGGCATGTTATTAATGTTTAGAGGTTTAGATGTGTTCGTACAAATATTTTTTTAATTCATGTTTTTAATACTCCTAATGCTGCCATTTATACAAGTATTAATATATATTATATAATCTATGTATATAGTTTTTCATTATTATCTTTCTTTCTCTTCTTGATCTATGCCTTCTATTACTTAAGGTTGACAGGAAGATATCCCTTTTAGGGATGAGTCCGCCTTTGTACAGCCTTTTCTAACAATATATATGTACAAAATAAATAAATATATTTAATATATACTAATATTATAAATGAAATAGTAAATCTGGCCGTTCATCCGACCGGAATCCCATTTTTCCTACGGAAACAGCTCTTATATTAAATTGAGAGTATTTCAGCAGTTAAGTTGAATTAAGTCATACAAATTCAAATTCTTTATTCAAATTGGCTTTTAAAAATACTAATGTACTTCCTAATATTTACTTTTAAAATAAATAATCTTTATTAATAAATAAATTATTAATATAATATTCATTCTTTAACAAAAGTTTTAATGGCTTTTATTGATATTTATAAATATTTTAATATTGAAGAAAAACTGAATAGATACTTGTAAAATTTGTGGGATATATGCGACCCAGCACTCTACATTTGAATAGCGTATTGGGTTTAAGCTACCATAGTACAACGGTAATAAATGTTAGCGCTTTTATTAAAAAACAATTAATTTCCGCGTGAAAGACAACTTATTTCTCATAAGAATTTACACTGTTCCCACCGTGTGGTATCCGGCTAAGTAGAATAGACCACCCTCATTTCTTACCGAGGTGTCGTAAAAGGCGACTAAGGTAAGTTGACGTCAGGCAGGCGGCCGGTCGTAAAATACCTAGCCAAATCATCCTACAACATGCTTAAAATATGTTGTGCCGACCCCAATTAGAGTAGGACAAGGGCATTACAATGATGATGATGAAGAATTTACACTGTTAATTTATATGAGAATTAAAATTAAACATTTGCTTAGACGCACGCGCCACTTAACAATACTTTAAACCTTAAACAATATAATTTACTTTAATTAATATAAAAGACAAATAATAACTTAATAGCAATAACTTTGATTTAAGATATCAGTTTTTGAAAATAAAGAATCTAAGCATTTTCGTTTTTTTTATTGGTTATAGACTAGCGCTTGACTGTAATCACGCCTAGAAGGTGTCTATGAATAAAATAATATCATTTATTTCCTTTAAACTATCTGGTAAATTATTGTATAACTGTGCTCCTTCAAACAGAATGTTTTTTTTTTACCATAATTATTTATTCTAGGATACTGAAAACAATTTTTTTTTCATAGATTGTGTTAAAAGGCCACTAAAGTAGTGACCTTTTAATATTTGAATTTGTGTAATACCTGAATGTGATGTCATGTTTGATAGCTTATCTATGATTAATTTACAAGCAATATAACAGAACTAACTACTTTGCTATAATCCGCACGGGTTAAGCGAATGCATGCAAAGCCAATGTGTATGAAGCAGGCAAAATCTACGCACCTTATACATGCAGGACAAGCCACCACATGCACCCCAAGGCGCAATTCATCA
This sequence comes from Morpho deidamia, assembly GCA_947086505.1. Taxonomy (NCBI): domain Eukaryota; kingdom Metazoa; phylum Arthropoda; class Insecta; order Lepidoptera; family Nymphalidae; genus Morpho; species Morpho deidamia. Next base: position 17,401,489 of record CAMTZC010000017.1, on the reverse strand, counting down.
GCAACAACGCACACAAAAGCAGCACACACACCCACCACCACAATCTCGACGATCATTTCGCCCCGAAACCGAAGCATCATCAGGAGGATAGGCTCCACGACAGTACGATTTTTGTCGTCGTTGTTGCTGGTGAATTGCGCCTTGGGGTGCATGTGGTGGCTTGTCCTGCATGTATAAGGTGCATAGATTTTGCCTGCTTCATACACATTGGCTTTGCATGCATTCACTTAACGCGTGCGGATTATAGCAAAGTAGTTAGTTCTGTTATATTGCTTGTAATATGGAATTCCGCAAAGTAACGCCTGCTTCTATAAATCATTTATGATTAATTTAATATTTAATCACGAAGAAATCTATTGTATTAATGTTCATATTTAATTCATGTAACTCACGTAAAGATCCCGCGCACGCGCAGCCGACAACCGCGGCTAGCACCAAAAAGCTCATTTGTGAACGCATTTTTAAATTAAAACAAATATAAAATATAATATAATAATTTATGCCTACTCTGACCAAAGTCAGTGCACAAACTGCGGTCCTGACCGCCGCTCGTCCATCTTTATACGTTTCGCAAACGCATTATTGCCACGAAATATAGGCTCACATTTATTTAAATTCTCTAACGGTGTTTTTATCGATGGTATATGTCAATGGTATATAATCTATTCGATGGTATATGTCCAAGTTGTATAATTCTGGTCGCGTAGTTAAATTTGACTCTATTTATTTTATTTAGCCCAGAAGTGACTGTGCTTTCTACAGGGCCACAGGTTCCAAACCTGGGCAGACAACAATAAGTTTTAAATAACTTGATAATGAACTAATTAGTAATTGTAATTTATCACACGCATTTCTGTAAACGAAAACATCGTGAGGATAACTGCATATCTTTAGAGAGTTCTAGGGCTATGTGTAACCTACCAATTCGCATTGGAGCAGCGTGGTAGGTCTTAGCTCCAACCTATCTCTCCGAAAACGGTGGTGGTCCAATTCCTACACAGTAAGTCAGCCATCGGGAAGCTGATCGGATTTCCCGACATCTTGTATCTGCCAACACTCTTTCTTTCTGTATGTGTTCGTAAACATCCAAATTGATCCGAAAACGGAGAAAGGAGGTCTATGCCCAGCAGTGAGAAAGTAACAAACCGTCACTTTACTTTATGCGAGCCTCTCAAGTATCTTTAAAAATCTAAGCTAATTGATAAGTAGCAAGTGGAATTGCTAATCAAACTGTTGCAAAACTGTTCTGCTATTTTTAATTACATTACACTATACTGCTGTACAAAAATAAAGTATACAAAATACTGCTTTTTATATCAAACTACTTAACACAAGAAGTGTTGGACTTAACGCTAATATATTTTTTTTAATTTTTTATTATTTTATTAATTTTAATTGGCGCTTACGCCCACAGATTAAAAATGTTAAAACATAATCGATTTTTAATAATCGATTTTCTAAACATTATAAATAGGATTTTTAAACGTAGATATTTTATTTACTCTTTTTAATATATTTTTTACTTCTTTTTATTGATTTTTTTTTAAAGATTACATGCGTTGTTAGATGATACCAATGTCGTGAAACTACAAATTTTAATAAAATTTCACAAACAGCGCAACAAAACAGCAATTTTTATTCGTATGAGTCCATTTTAACGTCTTTATTTTAAATAATTTATAGAATTAGGCGTTACTTTGCGGAGATCCATAATACAAAAGTAATAATAAAATTATTTTGCTATAATGCGCGATACAGTAAATAGAAAATGTGTATAGCGGACTATCCGTATTTTCATACCCGATACGTGCAGGATTCGTAAAAACACATGCACAAACCTCCACCACTTCCACCACAATACACAAGCACTACACACGTTCACTATCACAAACTCAACAATCGTTTCGCCCCGCAACCGAAGCATCATCAGGAGATAGACTCCACGACAAAATCGCAAAGTACGACAAAGTCTTTATTTTAATCAATGTTTATAAATTAATATTTATAAAGCAACTTTAAGATTTGATTTTGATTGTTTTTTCAATACGAATTAATCGATTTATTTTGAAGAAAGAAAAAGCAATCGATTTTTTCACTCCAAGTCGATAACTGATAACGACGAAGAAAGAAAATCATAAGACCAAACGAATGTTAAATATGATGATGGATCAAAGATGGATATGATGATGACTAGAGAGTCCTAAAAAGAATTTGTTGGATTGTGTGAAGTATGACATGCAAATAACCTTTTATTATTTAGTAAAGTTATTTTAGTTATTTTAGTAGCGACAGAGTTGACGAATGATAGGAGAGGATGGAAGAGAAAAACATGTTGCGCCGACCCCACTCAAAGTGGGATAAGGGCAGGAGAATTTAAGTTTCAATTTACACCCGCTGTGCTTGTTGCAATATGGTTGGCAGGTTACAAACCTTTAGAGAAAACTTGCGATAAATCGCCAATGAATTGAAACTCCAAGTACCTATATAATAAACACATAAAATTTAATAGAAAAACTCATTGCTCGGGATTTGAACTTGTGACATCCCGTCTAAGCCAACTCTCTTCATTCAGCTATCACGGAAAACTTTGTAAAATGTCATAATTATACAAAACATTTACACCTGCAATTCCGTTAGACGTTTTGATCTTATGATCTCAGTATTTTTGAACAACAGTACATTGAACCTGTTGCTGATATTTACATATTTGAGATATTTCTTTTGTTTTTGATATCTACATATATTGTTACGTCCAGGAGTTCGTGGATTTGGATCAAAATACCTGATGACTCGTTAAAACACGAGAATGAATAAATCATCTTTTCACTACAAACTTAGTACTTACAGTCTTTATGTAGTTCGTCGTCCAATAAGAAAGCCGAGGTCACTATTATTTTACTTTTGTTTTTTGTAACTCGCTCTTGATCGCTATTCGCAAACTGAACGTCGAGGCGCACGATACGTCCACTTATATATCGAACGAATCGATGAAGACAACGTTCGCGAACGTTCACGAGTCCTAGGGGACATCGTAAACAACCTTTCGTAAACAGCCTGAATGTTCCACAGAATTAAGCGTCAATCGCGCGTCAATCAATTTGAACTCTATGACATATAATTTACGAACTGTTTTCGCATGTAAACACTAATAATATCTACACTAATTGGAAAACAAAGACCTCAGAAGCTGCCTGTCTGTATGCATTTTTCTATTAAAAAGTGGTGCAATTCATTTAGAAGGTTTAGGTTAGAAAAGACATAGATATCTTGCCTGAGTCAGTAACTCCCATGTTTATTCAAATCCCCGAAGTCCATAGGTAACAAATTCAACAAAAAAAACAAATATCTAATGCGTAGTATTATTTTAATGTCATCTCATTAGATATAATGATAGCATCCAGATGTCTGTTAAAATTATGAATTTACGGAATTAACATAATCACTGTGACTGTCAAATAATATGGACAAAAAAGCTAATAATGTGGTATGACATTTTTGGCTTTAATCCTCATAATAATAACGGTATCGATGATTTATTATAACAATGTAATAACGTGTATCTGAGAGGCTATCAATATTAATTTATTTCGGATCATGCATAACTAAGTAAGATCCATAAGTATTAGTAACATCATCATCCTCCTGCTCTTATCCCACTGTAAGTGGAGTCGGCACAACATGTTACACATGATTTGGCTACGTATTTTACGACCGGCCGCCTGCCTGACGTCAACCTACTTTAGTCGTATTTTACGACACCTCGGTAAGAAAATTAAATTTGAGTAGAATAGTCCACCTCGGTTTCCTATATAACAGATTATAGTAAAATAATTATGATTACTATTGAAATATAAAGTAAATAAATAAATACTGACAACCTTGGAGTGACTTGTTTATTGACTTAAGTAAACTATTTAAAAATATCCATAACTACTCTAATGTTTGTTTACACAAATACGCACAAAAGTCAATATTTGATCGATTTGAAAAAACATGGTAAACAATGTTCTACCGGAACTTTACTTATAAATTAACACGCTTATGCATATATAAATAAAAAATTGGAAAAAACAATCCACTTTTGTCTATGCTTTAAGAAAAAATATTTATCAAATTTAACTTTTTCATAAAGCATATTACAAAATTGAAGATTATTTGAATGATAAAAATGCCTGGATTTGAAAATCCAGCGTCCATCGATTGACGAAGAAGAAGCGAAAGTAATAATAAAATTATTTTGCTATAATCCTCGATACAGTAAATAGAAAATATATATAGTGCTAAATGTATAGTGGACTATACATTTTTTCATACCCGTTACATGCAGGATTCGTAAAAAACACATGCACAAACCTCCACCACTTCCACCACAATACACAAACACTACACAGGTTCACTATCACAAACTCAACAATCGTTTCGCCCCGCAACCGAAGCATCTTCAGGAGATAGACTCCACGACGAAATCGCAAAATCTTTGCGATTTTGTCGTGGAGTTTGTTGCGATTTTGTCGTTTGATGATTGTTGAGTTTGTGATAGTGAACCTGTGTAGTGCTTGTGTATTGTGGTGGAAGTGGTGGAGGTTTGTGCATATGTTTTTTACGAATCCTGCATGTAACGGGTATGAAAAAACGTATAGTCCACTATACATTTAGCACTATATATATTTTCTATTTACTGTATCGCGGATTATAGCAAAATAATTTTATTATTACTTTTGTATTATGGATCTCCGCAAAGTAACGCCTAATTCTATAAATTATTTGAAGAAGAAGCGTTTACCAATCCTGCATATATAAGTAACTAGCAGACCCGGCGAACTAATTTAGGCTTTGATGAACGTAATGTCATTGTATTACTACAATGACACAAAATAAATTTCTGAACGCTCGCGTAAATGTTAATCATTTTTCATTATTTCTGTATGCACGCATAAATATTTGAGGAACTTTTATGTATCTGCTAAATGCACTTTTCTTTTTCTTTTTAATTTATTTAAAAAAATACACACAATAGTTTATTAAACTTTTTTTAAAAGTTTACACAAAATACATTTTTGAACGCATGCACAAATGTCAATCATTACTTACAGTATCCGACAGGATGACACCAAAAAAATTCGTCGATTTTTCATTGTTTCTAAGATGTATTCTGCTATTCGGGTCGAGACAAATAATTTAGTTATTTGATAAATATAAATTTATATTTATTAAAAAGTTATCCTTAAATAGACTGTAGGAATTCGATTTAGTATCAAACAAGTGGTGTGCAGAAATACCAAATTTTTGACAATGATTTGCTGGTGCGTGACTTACATCGTTACTGATTATAATTGATGACGCAGTTATGGTTAAATTATTACTAAGAAAAAGTGTGAACATTCATGCAAACAACAATTCTTTTCCTTGTCTAAATCTATACTTTTAAACGACTTTCAATTTATTTAGGATTTATCTATACTCCCATATTAATGCCATAAATGCGCATGTCTCAGAATTAATTAAAGAAATAACCGTTTCTCCTCTAGGAAAAAAGCAAATACAAATAAAAATAATTTTATTATTACAAAAGTAATAATAAAATTATTTTATTACGACCAAATTGCAAAAGTCTGAATCGCAAATCGCAATAAATCGTGGTGTCTATCTCCTGATGATGTTTCGGTTGCGGCGCGAAACTATTGTTGAGTTTGTGATAGTGAACGTGTGTAGTGCTTGTGTATTGTGGTGGCAGTGGTGGAGGTTTGTGCATGTGTTTTTACGAATCCTGCATGTATTGGGTATGAAAAAACGGATAGTCGACTATACATTTTTGTAATAGAAAACAGAACCATACGTGGCATTTACAATTTATGTCCGCGTGATTCCCTGCGAGAAAAGTTTAAGGAAATAGGTATTCATACTTTGGCTTCGCAGTATATTTTTAGCAATCTAATATTTGTGCATAAAAACATACATAATTATAAAAGGATTGGCGATGTATATAATACACAAAGTAGGAACCGACATAAGCTTGCGGTTCCTGCTTTACGCCTTGCAAAAGTAAATAAGTCATTTGTGGGTTTGAGTATAAGATTCTATAATAAAATCCGCAATCGATTTTATCTTTACCACTACAGCCGTTTAAAAGCGCTGTTAAAGGGAGGCTGATACAAAAAGCCTATTATACTATTGAGGATTATATAGATGATAAAAATGCGTGGATATAGCTACTCCTCTACCGTGTGCAAGATTAGTAATAACCAAATGTAGCTAGTAATAAGAATTTTATTTGAAAAGAGCAACCGCCGAGTTTCTTGCTGGCTCTTCTCGGTAGGAACAGCTTTCCAATCCAGCAGTAGATTTTGACGATTCAAAAGCACTTGTTTACAACTTTGCTTGAATAAAGAATATTTTGAATTTGAATGTAGCATTATTTATATTTTCTATTTACTGTATAGCGGATTATAACAAAATAATTTTAGTTTTTTTTTGTATTATGGATCTCCGCAAAGTAACGCCTAACTTTATTAATTATTTAAAGCATACTAATAAACTATAACAAACTATTTTGCTATATTTCGCGTGTGTTAAGCGAATGCATGCGATACTAAATGTATGAAGCAGACAAAATTCACGTACCTTACACATGCAGAACATGTCACCACACGTATGCCAAGACGCCTCCACCAGCAACAATGCACACAAGCAATACACACAACCACCACCATAATCTCGACGATCGTTTCGCCCCGTAACCGGAGCATATCCGTAGTGCGTGAATTTTGACTGCTTCATACACTTAGCATTATATACATTCGTTTAATTCACGCGGATTATAACAAAGTATTTCTGTTATGTAGCTGTGATAGCCCAGCGGTGAGACCGTGCGACTCTTTCGATGGGAATACGAGTTCAAACCCGGGCAGGCACCAATGAAGTTTTTCTATTAAAACTCATGTGTCTAATTAATGATTGCAATTTATCACACGCTTTTCGGTGAAGGAAAACATCGTGAGGAAACCTGCATATCTCTAGAGAATTCTAGAGATATGTGTAACCTACCAATCCACATTGGAGCAGGTGGTAGGTCTTAGCTCCAATCCTTCTCTCCAGAAACGGAGAGAGGAGGCCTATTCCCAGCTGTGGGATTGTAACGGGCCGCTACTTTACTTCTTTTTCTGCTATAGTTTCTGTAATATGGAATTCAGCAAACTAACGCCTGAATCTTTAAACCATCCAATATATGGGATAAATAAAATAACCGTTTTTTCTCTAGAAAAAAAGCAAATATTACTTGATAATATTAATTGAGGGTGATTACCGCGTGGTACCCGGCTGACTAGAACAGACCACCCTCATTTCTTACCGAGGTGTCGTAAAAGGCTATTAAGTTAAGTTGACGTCAGGCAGGCGGCCGGTCGTAAAATACGTAGCCATATCATGTGACAGCATGTTTGTAACTTGTTGTGCCGTCTAGAGTGGGATAAGGGTACGAGGATGATGAATATTTATTAAGGGTACTTTAATATTCACACGAACGTTACCGCAATGTAAGTCCCGAGTACATCTAGTATATCCTCTCCTTCAACCGATGGACATCGACTGCTGGATATAGGTCCTTAGGATATCACGGGATCGTCCTTTATGGAGAGATCTAATTTATACTAATATAACTATATACAGCTGAAGAGTTTGTTTGTTTTTTTCAATTGATTGTTTGAACGCCCTAATCTCAGGAACTACTGGACCGATTTGAAAAATTCTTTGAGTGTAAGATAGTCCATTTATCGAGGAAGGCTATAGGCTATATACCATCACGCTAAAATCAATAGGAGGGGAACAGAGATAAAAAATATTGAGAAAACGGCAAAATTTAAAGCTTTCCTTGCGTGCGCTAAGTAAACGGTGAAAGATATTAAAAAATCATGTACTACATAATACGTAAGTTCCTCTCTAAAAGTTCTTAATTAAAGTCCGCAACAGCATATGTCTAGCTTTTAAGGTTAACCCACTTTAACTATAATTAATATAAGTGTTACTCAAATAATAAGACTGCAGTCCACACGAACGAAGTTGCGCTTAAAAGCTAGTGATATTATAAATGCGACAATCTGTCTATCTGTTACACTTTCACCACTAATCAGTTTGATCAATATTGACTAAAGGTACAATTGCCGCTTATATACCGTGAATACGTAACGGATAAAACAACATTTCCACTTGTCTTTAGGGAGCTAGAAAAAGTACATAATTGAAGGTATTTTAACAAATCAAATCAAATCAAAATATTCTTTATTCAAGTAAACTTGTAAACAAGTGCTTTTGAATCGTCAACTTTACTGCTGGTTCGGAAAGCTGTTCCTGCCGAGAAGAGCCAGCAAGAAACTCGGCGGTTGCTCTTTTTAAAATATAAATCTTAGAACTAGTTACATTTATTTATTACTGTCTTGTACAGGGTAGAAGTGCACCTATATCCACACATCCTTATCATCTAAGTAATCTTCAACAGTATAGTAGGCTTTCTGTATCAGCCTCTTTTTAACAGTGTTTTTAAACTGCTGTAATGGCATGACCAAAACATTTAATTTAACGTGAACAATGTCGTGGGTGCAGTTTGTATTAAGTAGTATAGTATTGTAACTATTAAGCTTGGGTATAATTGCGATCTGAGGATCATATTCGAACCATGACATGAAATGATCAAAGGTGATCACGGTGATCGTGCTGCTATTGCGATTGCTATTGTGTACACAAACAAATGTAGGCCTTATATGCGTATGCAATGTATAGGATATAAGGACTACATTTGTTTGTATAAGCAATCATTTAGTCCAGTAATCGCTGAATCGCTAAAAGTGTAAATAGCAAGAAATGTTATCATCCCGAAATATCGACCATATCGAATCTCATATATTAGAATTAGATTTGTTTGTGTAACAATAATTTTGGCCAATTCTAGGTAATGCAGTAACTTGGAATACCGTAAAAGTGCCACATAACCTCGATACATATGATATAATGATATCATTTCTTTGTAATATTATTTTACTTTTTTATGGAATATCCATAATTTTGTATAGCAATAGCAGTTATCTAAAATTCAATAGCAGATGATGCTATATGATGAGTGAATCATATCATGATCACTAAGTGATTGGTGATTCTGTCCATCCCTAGTAACTGTACATGAAGAGAAAACGTAATACTTGTAACGCGTCGAGTTCGACTTTATTCAAAATTAGTAATCATTTACAATCTTTATTATCAAATATTATGAAAAAAAATTAATATCTAAGCAGTTCCGGGTTCATCAACCGGGGTTCGAACCGAGACTATTCACACAAATAAGCCACGAATAATAGCCACAAATCTATTCAAGTGATTTAAGTTGTTTACAACTTCAATAAGAAGTGAATGTTCGACAATTTACATTTCAAGTTTCTAAAAACAATTTTGTAATATTTCACAGATAGTAATAAAAATATTTTGAATAACAGACTTTTAGACGAACTAAAATGATAAAATCATTCTTTTTATAGTAGAATAATGACCTGAATAAATTAAATAAGAAATGACAGTATCATGTCTACGGCTTTGAATACTAATTCAAAATATTCCTTATTCAAGTTAACTTGTAAACAAGTGCTTTTGAATCGTCAACCAAACTGCTTGTTCGGAAAACTGTTCCTGGCGAGAAGAGCCAGCAAGAAACTCGGCGGTTGCTCTAAAAACAAAATATATCTTGAAACTAATAACATTTAGTAATACCCATCTTGTACAAGGTCGAAGAGTAGCTATATCCACGAATTCTTAACATTTATATAATCCTCAACAGTATAGTAGGCTTTCTGTATCAGTCTTCTTTTAAAAATATTAAACAGCTGTAAAAGCACAGCTAAAAATTCTGCAATCAATCAATTTTATTATGAAATGTTAGACCTAAACCACAAACGACTTATTTACTTTTGCAAGGTAGCAAGAACCGCAAGCTGATGTCTGTTCGTACTTTGTCTAATATATACATCGCAATTATTTTTTAAATTATGCTCATAATTTGTCGTTTGTTTATCGTTTGAAGAAGATACATTAATTAGTAACCGCTGACCAAAGTCTTTTTACAGTTGTTGCCAGTGATGCCGATTGAATTAAAAAAGTCATCATCCGCTGTCCTTATCCCACTCTAAGTTCTACGGCATAACATATTAAAAACATGTCACATGATTCGGCTACGTATTTTACGACCGGCCGCCTGCCTGACGTCAACTTACCTTAGTCGTATTTTACTACCCCCCGCTAAGAAAGAGGGTGGTCTATTCTACTCATCCGGATACCATACGGCACTTACCTTAGTCGCCTCTTACGACATCTCGGTAAGAAATGAGGGTGGTCTATTCTAATCAGTAGGATACCACACGGCATGCTTGAATTAAAAAAGTAATTTAAACAAATGATCTTATTAAACAAGAAATAGCTCAGAAATCGCGGAAATCCCCAATTCAATTGTTTCATATGGCGTAATTATGCTGGTATCATGTACATATTTTTTTCGGGTAACTTATAAATTCCCTGTAAAGTCATTAAAATAATTTACTGGTTGCCGCATATTTGGTGTACAATGGATAGTGCTATTTCAAAAATTACTTAGATTAGTTACGGGTGTCTCTCAGGGAACATTTTTGTGACCATTGTTGGTTAATGTTATTTATAAATGAGTTGTGATTGTTGCGTTAGAATTTTGAATAGTTAACTTTTAAGAATTTTTTAGGGTTCAGAAGTCGAATACAATTTTTTCTGAGTAATCATTATATTGACATTCTTGACATATTTTATAACGTAAAATAAAGTAGCGGCCTATTACAATCCCACTGCTGGGAATAGGCCTCCTCTCTCCGTTTCTGGAGAGAAGGGTTGGAGCTAAGACCTACCACGCTGCTCCAATGCGGATTGGTAGCTTACACATATCTCCAAAATTCTCTAGAGATATGCAGGTTTCCTCACAATGTTTTCCTTCACCGAAAAGCGTGTGATAAATTGCAATTATCAATTAGACACATGAGTTTTCATAGAAAAACTCATTGGTGCCTGCCCGGGGTTTAAACTCGTAACCCGCTCGAAAGAGTCGCAGGGCATCACCACTGGGCTATCACAGCTCTATATTTTATAGTATAGTATATTTTATAATATCAATTTGAAAATTATTTTATTTAATTTGACATTGTTTTCTGTGAATTCACTTATTAATCAAAATGTAAATATCTATAAAATTTTAAATTTTGCATACTATTTATTATCGACTGTAATTTATTTGCTTATTTTTCCAATTGATTTAATTTGATATATACTAAATAAGAAAACAATCTATTAGTTTAAAGATATAACTAAGAGAACTGAACTAGTTCTAGTAACTATTGTAAATCTTGTAGCATAAAAAGCGTTTAAAGATGTGGGGAATGATTTATAGAAGCAGGCGTTACTTTGCGGAATTCCATATTACAAGCAATATAACAGAACTAACTACTTTGCTATAATCCGCACGGGTTAAGTGAATGCATGCAAAGCCAATGTGTATGAAGCAGGCAAAATCTACGCACCTTATACATGCAGGACCAGCCACCACATGCACCCCAAGGCGCAATTCACCAGCAACAACGCACACAAAAGCAGCACACACACCCACCACCACAATCTCGACGATCGTTTCGCCCCGAAACCGAAGCGTCATCAGGAGGATAGGCTCCACGACAAAAATCGTAATGTGGGGAATGGTGTACCTCGTAATAAGCATTAATTGTGAAAAGAGCTCCAAATTTATGTTTAGAGAACATATAGAAAAATGGTGGTATTTATTATTACCAAAATCTGATTAGAGCAGAAAGGAAGGAAGAACTCTAACTTTAAGCGAAAACAATTAGCGATGCAGATATTTATAAATAGCTAAAAGTTAAACATTGCAAATTTTAAATGCCAAAATGAGGTCGCGATCAGTTGATAAGCGTAGGTCGTGACCTCTTTTTAATTCTTAAAGGAAATCCTACTAATTTAAATAAGGAAGACGAAGTTTCACTTATACAAACAGTTAGTATTAAAAAATTTATACAATAAATATTAAAATATAACGATAAATTAATGCATTACCAAACCACTACTAAAAATATCGAGCTAAATCATCAGAGAGCTAAAAAACCAATTCACGAGGCACGTATACGAAACTATGAAGAAAACAGTTGGAGGCATGAGTTGCGATCCTGCTATAGAATACTTATCATCGGTACAGGAGATGAACGAAGGATTTAAAAATGGTTTGAAGGACGCGTAGATCTAAGTGGCACAAGGCCATTTGGAATGTAACAGTTTTGAATAGACCTATTACTAATAGGTGGACGTCTAATTGTTAACGAATAAGAAGAAACAATCTTCTTAGATGTCTGAACAAGTTTATCGAATGAGAACAATTTTGTTGTGACAAAGTAAAAATTGTGACGCTGAAATTTGACTTGATCTTATATAGGGAAAATTTATAAGTCTAAAGAAACCTTTCTTTAGAGAGACCTGAAAGGAGGGGTGATATGATTTGAAGAGATTTATGTCTAATGTGTCAATCAAGCTGTGATAGCCCAGCGGTGAGACCGTCACACTTACGAGGGGAACACGAGTTCAAACCCGGGCAGGCATCAATGAGTTTTTCTATTAAAACTCATGTGTCTAATTAATAATTGCAATTTATCACACGCTTTTCTGTGAAGGAAAACATTGTGAGGAAACCTGCATATGTCTAGAGAATTCTGGAGATATGTGTAACCTACCAAACCGTATTAGAGCTGCGTGGTAGTTCTTAGCTCCAATCCTTCTCTCCAGAAACAGAGAGAGAAGGCCTATTCCCAGCAGTGGGATTGTAACAGGCCGCTACATTACATTACATGCCTAATGGACTTGGATCAGTTGAATAAGAGGAAGAAATAGAAGTAGCTTCTTGGAAGTTAGAAATCTTGTTTCCTATTTCAACCGATACATATTCTATGTTGTGATGACACAAGGTTTCTCAAAATTGCAGGTAGCTTCTAACATGTATTAAAAATAAAATCGATGTTAGTTTACTTATTCGAGCAACTCATGATTACCGGTGAGATTAACGCCCAAAAGACCTCGAGGAGGTAGCCCAATTCGGTGGACTGACCAGATCCGAACTGCCTTGGACACAAATCTCCACTTGCTCTTTATTTGGCGAAAGCGAGGGACAAATAGCGAGCAACTGTCCAGAAGATGCTTACTCAGCATTAGGAATCACGATCCTCAGCAATGAGGATAACGATGCAAGGAGGAGGAGTTTACTTACTGAAAGTTTTTTACTTTAAACAGCCCTTTCAGGAATGTGTATAAAAGTAATACCATGATAAATTGGGTTTTTTTATATCTATACTTATAAAACAAAGTCCCAAAAAACTGTCTGTCTGTATGTCCGATTTTCTCAAAATCTACTGAACGGATTTTTGTACGGTTTTCACCAAAAGTTAGTGAAAATAATTCCGGATGGTTTAGGTAAATAATACATATCGGTATTATGTAAATTGTGTTAAAAAGATTGCGCAGTTGTTAAAAACTTGCTTGCTGGGACCTTTAACCGCGTGCTCTGCGTAAATCAGCTAAAGTAATGTACCAGAGAATTGTAGATCTTTGAAACTACTACAAAAAAGTCCGCAATCATGTGTCTATCTCTTATGGTTAACTCACAATAACTACTTTTATGTCTAAAATTTTAATTCTAGTTAAAACTGTGAAACGCTGATTTCCACGCGGGCGAAGCCGCTGGCACAGCTAGTTTATGTATAATTTGCCTGATAGCAGGTAATATTCTAATTCTATGATAAAAACTAAAAACTCTCGTTATCTTTGTGCATCAAAACAAGGCATGATTTTATTTCCTGTCATTAACAATATAACTACCTTTAAAGCGTGAGTAAATTGTTATTACTTAAGACCAGGGGTCGGTAACATTTTAAAACTAACCCCATTTAGAGGGGGATGAGAGCAGGAGAATAAATGATGATAGGGTATTTAAACGCTTAATTTAGAGCGAACGAAGTCACGGGAAGCATTAGTTTGTAATATTTAAAGATCACCTTGAGATCCTCGTAACTTATCCCATAGTCGCAGAGCTGCCGCGGTCGTTACCTATAGACTTGAAATTTATGAGGTCCCTGACCATGACCGCCCGAGCTACTGACATTCGAGAGGAGACTAAGTATAGTATTTTTAAATAATATACAAATATCATAAACTAGTTGACCCGGCAAACGTTGTTTTGCCATGTAAAATACTACAGAATTGACTTGATTTTTGACGCATTGTGAATAAAAAAACTTTGATAGGTTGATGGCGCTTTTGAATGTCATCCTATTCCTGTAGAATTAACAGGATTTTTAAAGCCTATATGTTACCCCGGTGTATAAGGAGTAATTGTGCCAAATTTGGTCAATATTGTTTTAGCGGATTCGTCGTGAAAGAGTAACAAACATCCATCCATACTCACAAACTTTCGCATTTATAATATTAGTAAGATGTGAAAGTCTATCCGTCTGTGACGCTTTCACGTGGGAACAATGTAAATGAAATTAAAGTTACACAATTAAAGTTTATATCCCGGGGATTCGAACATCTATAAAACACTCTTATGCAGATGACAGTACGGTGGTGCCATATATACTGGTAGTGCAAGACTTTCTTGGAAAAAGGTCGATGAGTGCCGGAAAAATCTTGTGTTTTCTGTTGAGACCACCTTACGGAAGATTTCCGATTGGGGTAAATTAAATTTAGTACAATTTAACCCCCAGAAGACGCAAGTTTGCGCGTTAACCACAAAAACAACAACATTTGTTGGGTCACCGTCTTTCGAGAATACCCTCTTAAGTGTCTCGAGTAGTATCGAGATATTGGGTCTCAAGATCTCCAATAGCTGCAAGTACCGCGATCACTTGGAAAGGAAAGTTAAGTTGGCCTCCAAAAAGTTGGGTGTTATCAATAGAGCGAGACATTACTTCAAGCCATCGGTTCCAGTTCCAATTCATCGGTTAGGGCTATATTCAAAATTCAAATTCAAATTCAAAATATTCTTTATTAAAGTAAACTTGTAAACAAGTGCTTTTAAATCGTCAACATCTACTGCTGGTTCGGAAAGCTGTTCCTACCGAGAAGAACCAGCAAGAAACTCGGCGGTTGCTCTTTTCAAACAATAATTCTTATCACTAGTTACATATAGTTATTAATGTCTTGTACAGGGTTGAAGAGTAGCTATATCCTCGCATTCTTATCGTCTAAGTAATCTTCAATAGTATAATAGGCCTTCTGAATTAGCCTTTTTTTAATAGTATTTTTAAACTGCTGTAACGGTAAAGTTAAAGTAAGTAAATTGTAGAATTTTATTATAGAATCTTATACCCAAACCCACAAACGAATTACGAACTTTTGCAAGGCGCAAAGCAGGAACCGCAAGCTTATGTCGGTTCCTACTTTGTCTATTATATACATCGCCAATCTTTTTATAATTATTTATATTCATATGTACAAAAATTAAATATACAATATACTTATATTATAAAACAAAATCCTCAAATCTACAGAACGGATTTTTTACGAGTAACATATTATAAGAAGTTCAGAACTTCACTTTTACTAATTATTAATTTAATAAAACTAATAATTATTTTATAAATCTGCTTTTAGATTGACAAAATCAGCCAAATTTTGAGTTATAGTTAACTAATAAAAAACTACTAAATCTGATCGTTAATGAAGGTGCCATTGTTATGATTAATTGATAAACGTTTCAAGTTCAAGCTTGTTGTATGTGTTCAGAGGTAAAATAAAATAAATGGTGGGGTTGACCGATTACTATATAACAATGCTTGTTTGGATAATGCTTCGTTTTGCGATTTTGTCGTGAAGTCTATCTCCTGATGATGCTTCGGTTGCGGGGCGAAACGATTGTTGAGTTTGTGTGAATGTGTGTAGTGCTTGTGTATTGTGGTGGCAGTGGTGGAGGTTTGTGCATGTGTTTTTACGAATCCTGCATGTATAGGGTATGAAAAAGCGGATAGTCCACTATACATTTAGCACTATATATATTTTCTATTTACTGTATTGCGGATTATAGCAAAATAATTTTATTATTACTTTTGTATTATAGATCTCCGCAGAGAAACGCCTTATTCTATAAATTATAAAAAAAACTACTAATTGGCCCAATTTTTTTAACTCCTTGCGCCCAAAATTGTATGAGAGTGTATCGTTTTCCTTTCCACGTTTACCAAATATCACATGCATAGAAGCCGGTTCTTGTTAGTTATTGAATTAATAACTTGTGTTTAATGTTTTATATAAAACACGTTCCTATTAAGCTAACCACCGTCATTAATTTACATATTATTAGGTATATAATGTATACGCGGTCATAGTCACGTAGACAAAACAGCTCTCTCGTGAACAATTCTTAAATTAGGAAGAAAGGAAGAAGTATTTCTTAAAACTAAATATTTCTAATAATAAAAAACTAAATTAAAAAGATCTTCTTTTTCCTGCCACGCCGTGTGATATCCAGCAGAATAGAATAGACCACCCTCATTTCTTACCGAGGTGTCGTAAGAGGCGACTAAGGTATGTGCCGTGTGGTATCCGGCTGCATAGAATAGACCACCCTCCTTTCTTACCGAGGTGTCGTAAGAGGCGACTAAGGTATGTGCCGTGTGGTATCCGGCTGCATGGAATAGACCACCCTCCTTTCTTACCGAGGTGTCGTAAGAGGCGACTAAGGTATGTGCCGTGTGGTATCCGGCTGCATAGAATAGACCACCCTCCTTTCTTACCGAGGTGTCGTAAGAGGCGACTAAGGTATGTGCCGTGTGGTATCCGGCTGCATGGAATAGACCACCCTCCTTTCTTACCGAGGTGTCGTAAGAGGCGACTAAGGTATGTGCCGTGTGGTATCCGGCTGCATGGAATAGACCACCCTCCTTTCTTACCGAGGTGTCGTAAGAGGCGACTAAGGTATGTGCCGTGTGGTATCCGGCTGCATGGAATAGACCACCCTCCTTTCTTACCGAGGTGTCGTAAGAGGCGACTAAGGTATGTGCCGTGTGGTATCCGGCTGCATGGAATAGACCACCCTCCTTTCTTACCGAGGTGTCGTAAGAGGCGACTAAGGTATGTGCCGTGTGGTATCCGGCTGCATGGAATAGACCACCCTCCTTTCTTACCGAGATGTCGTAAGAGGCGACTAAGGTATGTGCCGTGTGGTATCCGGCTGCATGGAATAGACCACCCTCCTTTCTTACCGAGGTGTCGTAAGAGGCGACTAAGGTATGTGCCGTGTGGTATCCGGCTGCATGGAATAGACCACCCTCCTTTCTTACCGAGGTGTCGTAAGAGGCGACTAAGGTATGTGCCTTGTGGTATCCGGATGCATAGAATAGAACAACCTCATTTCTAACAGAGGTGTCGTAAAAGACTACTAAGGTAAGTTGACGTCAGGCAGGCGGCCGGTCGTAAAATACGTAGCCAAATCATGTGACAATGTGTTTGTAACATATTGTGCCGAACTCACTGAGAGTGGGATAAGGGCAGGAAAATGATGATCATCTTTTTCCTGCCCTTATCCCACTCAAGCGTGGTCGGTATAACATGTTTTTCCCTTCCATTCTCGCCCATAATTTGTCAACTCTGGCGCTACTTCTTTTATATGCATGTCATACTTTACACAATCCAACCATCTCTATTTTGGCCTCCCTCTAGTGACCTCTTCACCTCTATTCACATCTACATTAATATTTAATGTTTGGTCACATGATTCATCCCTCCTCATTACATTGCATACCTTCCCAATCTTGCACCTCTCACCTTTTTAACGGGGCTATATCCCAAGCTGCTCTGTTGCTTTTCATAAACTCTAAACTCACTCAAATTCAAAACATTATTTATTAAAGTAGACTTGTGAACAAGAGCTTTTGAATAGTCAACTCTACTGCTGTTTCAGGTAGTTGTTCCCGCCCAGAAAAGCCAGCGAGAAACTCGGCAGTTGCTATTTTCAAAATATAATTCTTATATTTAGACGTTGACAAAAAACTAATCTAATTGATAGTGATCAAATACATTTTATGATTTCAAAACGCAACAGGTAAATTAAATAGGGAAAAACTACATCGTCAATGCTATATGTATCAGGTAGATAACTATTCAAATGTACGAATATAACATTTAGGAGGTAAATATTTAGAAAATCTAACCTTGATCTATAATATGATTGATATAAGCAAGGAACTTAAAAAGAGTAATTTATAGAATTAGGCGTTACTTTACGGAGATCCATAATACAAAAGTAATAATAAAATTATTTTGCTATAATCCACGATACACAGTATACACACACAGATACACAGTATCGCGGATTATAGCAAAATAATTTTATGATTACTTTTGTTAAAAAGAGAAAGCGACATTTAATTATAATGAACATAGTGATCCGCGTACACGTATATGTTTAATATATGACAAAGGAAACAATAATCTTCCAAAAAAAATCAATGTTGACTATAATGCTTTGAAACAGAGGTTTTATATTTCCAAATACTAATACAGTGTTAGAGCGTAATCGCAGATAATTTTGTGCAGGCGCATAAATACTATGATATGATTTTTTGAATACTTTTTTATATTATATGATTCATAATTTTTATAAATATTTAATACGAGTATTTTTAGAACAATAAAAACATTTATTTTTTGGGAAAATAATTGGTCAGTGATTAACAATAATGTCATTTCCCTGGCACCGAACGCCGAAACAACGAGGAAATGTGTCCTAAGGTTTTGAAATAATCAATTATAAAATTAAAAATATGAATTATCTATCTATTCAATGAAAAATTGATTATATGATGATATAAGTGATTAAGGAAAGATAGTTTTTCTCACAAATCGCAGCGGACGCATAAAAACAATTACGTAAAATACATGTGGTAATTTTTTTGTGCCAAAGGATCAATTGTTTTGATCGATTGTATTGATATTGATTGCCTTACCTAGATTATAATCTGCCTTTGTTATAACTGAAAATCTTTATAACTATCATGTTCCTCGTAACAAGAATAATACTTATCAACGTTATTTGCAGTTATATCAGACCATAAGCTGTAATAGCCTAACCGAGTTCAAACCTCGGGCAGATACTAATGAGTTTGTCTGTTAGAATTTATGAGTCTAATTGGTTGGTGACTGGCCCGTTGGTGCAGTGGTTAGTGACCCTGCCTTCAGCTCCGCGGGCCGCGGGTTCGAACATCTTCTAAATACAATTTGTTGGTTCTTCGTCGTCGGGTCTATATTTGTATTTTAGTATCTATTAAAAATTATATATGTAGATTTACCCGTTGTCCGTCACCCATAACACAAGTATTAAGTTACTTGTGCAATTTATCACACGCTTTTTAGTGATAACATTTTTGCAAACCGTGACAAGGTTGAGTTATTAACAATTCTTACGTTGCTCTGCTAACAAGAGTTAGTTGCTATTGAGGGTACAGAATGGGACGAATTTGTTTTTCACATCCCCATAGTTGTATCGCTATCTAATATTGATTGGTTATTAATAGAATTTTTTCTCTTGCGTCAGAAGATTGTGGTTAAATGCCCATTACGCTATCTCTGTATATAATGGAATAAAAACTACTGCCATCGATTTGTTGGCGAGATCCACTATTTGTGGAGAGATCTGCCCAAAATGAAGACCTTTTTATGTCTTTCCGCTTTCTTCTACGCGACCGTCAACGCCTCACTTGGTAAGTATTAAAAAAGCTAGTAGGCATATAAAATTTCATAAAAATCGGTCAAGTCGTTTAGGAGTATCGTAACGAACGTTATCGGTGGGCACGGAGCGATCGCGTGCAGCGATGACCTCCTTCTGCTCTGCGGACGGAAGCGGCGGGCCGGTTTCGGGAACTTTTGGATGGTTTGATTCTGGATCTAATCTGCCAATGGCGAGTCCAGGCGACTTGCCCAAGTCCATCGTCATCGCCACCCTGACAGGGGACCTTCGGGTCTGAACGCGGTATATCGGACGCCTGGCTTACAGGTCCCCGAGACGATCGGGGCATCTGGTGCTCCCGGTGCACCGGTAAGCGGAGGAGGACTTCTCTTTCGAGGGGTCCCTACCCAGAGGAGGGTGTTCTCTGGGATCAGAGCTGCTGTCGGCGGGGATGGGTGCAATGTGTACAACGATACCCTGTCCTTGCCATCAGTAGCGTGGTGGAGCACACAGGTCGTTTTAGTCGATGCGAGTCCACATAACCGCCGCCTGTCCCCGTCGGGCGGTACCCATAAGGGGTTTTTTTCCCGTACGAAAAAAGTATCCTAACTAACGTTGTGACTCAAGAATTTTGTATCATAAGATGTAAAATAAGTAATTATAATAAGGAATATCTAAGTTGAGACTTCTGTCAACAGCTCCCTTTATTCAGCCATGCCATTCGTGGGACGGGGCCTGCCTCAGGAACTCTGCCCAGCGAACCGTACCAATCGTAGCAGCAGGGATCCCGTCTCTGAACATACGCCCTCTGGACCCTATGTACATTGACAGTGTGGTAGCCACTCAGGCAGGACTCAATATGAACTTCAGGAACACTGTCGTCAAAGGACTGAAACACTGTACTGTAGTGGATTTGAGGTATGTTTTTTTCTTAAACTGACTGTATGCTGTTCGCCGTAACGGCTTTTACAGCGTCACTGGGCGGGAAGGGCGAACGCAGGGAGTAGAGCGCAGAAGCTCTACTAGCGTCGGGGAACGTCGTCTTAAGGGTGCCTCCTGTGAGGCCGGCTCACCACCCTCATTTCTTACCAAGGTGTCGTAAAAGTCGACTAAAGTAAGTTGACGTCAGGTAGGCGGCCGGTCGTAAAATACGTGGCCAAATCTTGTGACAACATGTTTGTAACGTGTTGTGCCGACACCACTTAGAGTGGGACAATGATGATGACAATTTTGTCGACAAGGAATTCGAAACCAGAGCTACAACAACAAGTGGCCTGTAATTTTTTTAATATTTTTTTTAATTCCAGGCGCCTCCCAACTCAGACCTCCATAGACTTGAAATGCTCAGTGGTCCTGAGAGGTGACTACAACCTGAACGGAAACCTCCTCATATTACCTATTGAGGGTCAAGGAAAATACAAAATTAAAATACGTAAGTATTATATGAAGTATATTTTTACATAGCTATACTTATTATAAAACAAAGTCCCAAAAAGCTGTCTGTCTGTATTTAATCTATTTTCTCAAAATCTACTGAACGGATTTTTGTACGGTTTTCACCAAAAGATAGTGCAATACTTCCGGATGGTTTAAGTAAATAGTACATATCAGTATTATGTATCAAAAAATACTATTATTATAAATGTGAAAGTCTGTTTGTTATGTTTCATGGCCAATCCACTGTATCGTTATAATAATAAGTTATGATATTATTATGGAAGTATGGATACAGTTAATACGAATAACATCATTTAATTTTATTGTTTTGTTATGTTCTAAGGTGATATATTGGTGAAGGTGGTATTGGACATTGGTGAACGGGCGTCGGGTGGTGATCGCTTCTGGATGGTGAACAGTTGGAAGCACTCTGCTGAAGTCCTGGGAGGCGCAAAGTTCCTGTTCCAGAATCTATTCAACGGGAACAAGGAACTCGGTAAGTTGGTCGTACCTTACGTGGGTGATGTGAAGTAAGTATGTAAGTAAGTAAGGATGAGGACATCTGTATATAGAAAAATCCCGCGACAAGAAATGCTTTTACGCTAATCTTCATACTACTGAACCGATTCTAATAAAATTTTCGAGGTAGTTATATTTTGGTTCAACTTAAAGGAAATGGAGCTAAGACCTACCACGCTGCTCCAATGCGGATTGGTAGGTTACACATATCCCAGAATTCTCTGGAGATATGCAGGTTTCCTCACGATGTTTTAAAGCATGTGATAAATTGTAAATATCAATTAGACACATAACTTTTTAATAGAAAAACTCATTGGTGCCTGCCCGGGTTTGAACCCATGTTCGTCTCTAGAGAGTCGCACGGTCTCACCATTGGGCTATCACAGCTTCCTTCTCTCCAATAAACGGAGAGAGGAGGCCTATTCCCACCAGTGGGATATTAACAGGCCGTTACTTTACTTTTTTTTTAAGGAAATGATAGTTTCATCTCAATTTCAATTTTACTTATATGTTAATAATGTTACTTTTACGAATTTAAAGTTTTTCTTTATTAAAGACTCTAATTTACTCATAAAATATAAGTTTTCGATAGATGTCAGGATAAGTGTTAAGGCGCTGAACAGAGCCAAATAGGCTGACTTTAAACACGTTTTTAACAAAAGCTATAGGGATGACGATTAAAAGAAAAATATATGTTAATATACAACATATCTCAGAGAGAATGTAAGATTTCAAAACACGATTACGATACTTTTTTTCGATAAAAAAAATTGGTAAATAGACCTCTGATTTTTACTTTGATCGTAAATATCTCTAATATTTATCAACAAAAATTGGTAAAATTAATAAGACTAATAGATCATTATAATATAAAGAGAATGTAAGATTTAAATTTTGAATTAATTAAGATATTTCATTCAAATTAAATATTTTTTAGAAAATAGCAAAACTGAAACGAGTCATTGTCTCGCTTCTCTTTTACATCTACGAATATAGACAGTGATCGCTGAGGCGCGCTGCTATACGGACGTGTGTCGCTAGCTGCCGCCTTTTGTGACTATTCCTTGTTGATAATATGTCTTTTTTTAGGTGTTTAGTTATAGTTTCAGCATACTTAGTTTTATAAGATTAATTAGACATAAGTTTTTTAAATAAATTGTACAAAAAGAGTTTGGATAAAATAGTGTACACCTACAATGGGTGTTAAAAAATTAATTTTGTCGCTACGCCGTCGCAGAAATTGTGGGCGTGGCTTATATGCCGAAATCTGAATTTGCGCCAGCTCTGTTCAGCGCCTTAAAGTATGTATTCACGATGTGTCAAAGTCAAGTCTGTAAGTTAAAGAAGTAGGTTCTATATCACGATATGCGATATATATAAGGTTCTTATAAGACAAAAACATAATATTTATAGTTAAGACAGGACAACGGAATCGTCGGATCAGCTAAATATGTGTATCTAAGAAATAAGGAGAAATAGAATTAAGGAAAGAAGTAATTAAAGTAGTCCACTACTCTATGTGTAATTACTTCTTGTTTATTACTTCTATTTTCTATAAATCTATACTAATTTACTCTATCTTGGGTCCCTCATCTTATCTCACTTACACATGTTGTTTCTCTCCCTCACACACGCTTTCGTTCAAAAACACTTATCATTTTACATACAACATTCCTTCATTTTTATAAACAGTAAAGAATTATAAATTTTAAATAGAATTTAAATTCTAATAATAATATTCTAAGAGTAATTGTACTAAACTGTAGTTATTATGAAAATTTTATGTGCAATATTTTCAGCGGATCGCGTCCAAAACTTCGCAAACTCGAATTGGCGGGAAATCTTCGATGAAATGGCGCCACCGATAGTCAACGTGGTGGTGGGACAAGTGGTGCAGGAAACCATCAAGCTCTTCGACCGCGTGCCAATCAGAGATTTAGCTTTAGATTGATGTTGTTATCATAAAAAGGACTTGCAAAGTTTTATGAACATTAAATAAAGACTATATTTTTAAAAATAACAAAATTATATGTGTCTAAAATCATCTGTGGCAAACGCATGATACGAACTAAACGTACCATAGAGTTATTTATTTATTAGTTCACTTACAATTAAATACACTAATACATTGAGATATCAACTTATATACATTGTAACTTAACTAAATGTTATAATTAATTAAATAAAATAAAATTAATAGAACAAGAAGACAATACAGTTTCCCGAAACTATCGCGTAGTTATAATCTAGATAAGGATAAGCTAGATAATATTATAAATGGGTAAGTCTGTCTGTCTATCCAATACGTTTTCACGGCCAATTCGCTGAATCAATATCGATGAAATTTGACAAAATTGATGCTTATACACCGGGTTAACAAATAGACTATAGGAATCTTCAAATGCAACAGGAATAGGATGACATTAAAAAACGCTATCTATTATCATCATCAAGGTTTTTTATTCACATTTTATCAAAGCCAAATCTATAATTTAAAGAAGGTTTTATAATACTTTGTTCGGCTAGCGCCGAAAGAGTTGTTTTACAAAAGTTTTTAAGCTATTGCATAGCTTCTATCGCGGACCTTGAGCGTGGAGACCGAATCCAGAAATTCCGTAACGAAAAACCTAACACCCCCCACTCCGACCGGCAAAGCGGTGATACTTTCTAGTAGCGATCTGTGCGCCCCGGGGCGTACACGCCAGTTGACGGGTTAATTACTTTTTTGAAATATCACGCTTGTCCCTTTAGTTCAGCAACCCGCCTTTGGGTGGCATTGGTTGTATTGGAAAACTACCGTTAAAATCGACTTGTATTGAAAGACAATAAAAATATTTTGAACAATATTAACATCTTCTTCTTTCTCCTACCCTTATCCCACTCTAAGTGGGGTCGGTACAACATGTTTTCCTCTTCCATTCTCTTCTATCATTCGTCAACTCTGGCGCTACTCCTTTTATACGCATGTCATACTTTACACATTCCAACCATCTCTTTTTAGGCCTCCCTCTAGTCACATATCCATCCACATTCATATCCAACACTCGCTTAGTCACATGATCTTCATCCCTCCTCATTACATGTCCATACCATCCCAATCTTGCACCTCTCATCTTTTCCATAATGGGCGCAACTTTCATACTTCCCCTTATATACTCATTTCTTATTTTATCTAGTCTTGTCACACCACACATCCATCTTAACATCCTCATCTCATTTGCATGTACTCTTCTTTCATCCATCTTTTTCATTGCCCAACATTCTGATCCATACATTACGACAGGTCTTATGACCGATGTGTAAATTTTTCCCTTTAGTTTAGGGGGCATTCGGGGGTCACATATTGTGCCTGAGACCTGTCGCCACTTCATCCATCCTGCATTCATTCTATTCCTCACATCGCGATCAATTTCACCGTTCTTTTGGAAAAGCTAGAACAGCATTGAACAAGCATTGAACAATATTAACATCTCATTTATTTAATAAAAGAAAAAAAAATGTTTTTTTATCGGTCACCACGCTCAAAGTGTAACTTGAATTAATATCAAAGAAAAAAGAAAAAAAATACTGCATAAATAAAATAAATATATAATTGTAATTGCATAAGTTGATAAAAAATGCTATGTATGTATGTTAATGCTAATAGCTTTACCGCGGCAGTCTCCGAGTGCCACACGTATTTTTTTTTTATATTTTGTTTTCTATTTACTGGATAACTGAGCTATTAAAAAGTAAGTAATACGGGTTGTGATGGAGATACTTGCAGGGTTGAAGAGTGACAAAAGCTACAGTTATTCTGTTTTCCCACGTGAACAGAGCTGCGTAATGCGTTTCTCTTTTTTATGAAGTATAGGAGTTTCATCTTTCCTCCCCTTATTAATTGCTCTCACTTACAGGCATACCTATGGCTGTCTGTCTTTCTGTAATTATAAATAGATTGGCGATATATATAATAGACGAAGAAGGAACCGACATAAGCTTGCGGTTCCTGCTTTGCGCCTATCACAAGTAGTTTGTGGGTTTGGGTATAAGATTCTATAATAAAATTCCACAATCTACTTTAACTTTACTATTACAGCAGTTTAAAAATACTATTAAAAAAGCTAATACAGAAAGCGTACTTATTGAGGATTACTTAAACGATAAGAATGCGTGGATATAGCTACTCTTCAACCCTGTACAAGACATTAATAACTATATGTATCTAGTAATAAGAATTATCCTTTGAAAAGACCAACCGCCGAGTTTCTTGCTGGTTGTTCTCGATGGGAATAGCTTTCCGAACTAGCGGTAAAGTTGACGATTCAAAAGGACTTGTTTACAATTTTACTTGAATAAAGTATAATTTGAATTTGTATCGCTTTCATGACATTTGCGTCGCCGCCGAGTTTCTTGGTTCTTCGCAAAAGCAATGTTCCGAACAAGTGATAGGTTAATTTAATCCAATCTTTGACGATGCAATATGATAATTTTGATTTGTGAACTTATTATTAGAATATCAATGCGCCGATAGGGAAATAGGCGGACGGCAAAAACATGCATAAATTGACCGCTCATTGTATACCTTTATAATTTCTCAGCATATATAAATGAGCGAATGCACTATTATACTTCACAAGTGCCATCGCGATCACAGAATACTCTGACGGCCTTCTAAGAGTCCAAATCAAGATGTATATTCAGTTTTTAGTATTTTTATTTACTGCTTACCTCGCTTCAGGTACGAATTCTTATTTTAACTTTTTATTATTATTTTATTTTGACAAATAGCATTTTACACATACTAATATAAATAAATAAATATAAATATATTGGACTTACACACACTGTATTCCGTCCCCAAGTTTTCTAACATATAAGTAATTATAGTGAGTTAATCATAAGAGATAGTGATATGCTGTCGCGGATTTTTTTATATTACTTAAGGTTATCTCATATCGCCAGGCGAGTTTTTTTATTTTATAGAGCTTTTAACACTATTAACCTAAGCCTTTCGGAAGATTTTTTTTTGGACACTTACACAAACGGTCGTCCGACCCCAAAGTAAGTAACTTAATACTTGTGTTATGGGTGACGAACAACTGGTAGATATACTACGTATATAATTTTAAATACAAATACAAATACACACCCAGGCTCGAAAAACCAAAAAAATTTTCATAGAAAACTTTTGTCCTTCGGCGGGAATCGAACCCGCGACCCTGAAGGCAGCGTCACTACCCACTGCGTCAGCGGGCCATTCAACTTATACTGTATCATAAGGGGAGTACAGCGTTATCGAGCTGCTATAGCTCAGCGGTGAGACCGTGTGACTCTCTTGAGAGGGTCACAGATTCAAATTCAGGTACCAATGAGTTTATTTGTTGATACTTATGTATCAACAAATATTATCTTATTGATAACTGAAATTTATCACATGCTTTTCGATGAAGGAAAACATCGTGTGGAAACCTGCATATCTCTAGATAATTCTGGGGATATTTGTGACCTGCCAATCCGCATTGGAGCAGCGTGGTGGGTCTTAGCTCCAACCATTCTCTCCAGAAACGGAGAGAGGAGCGGTAACATAGTATGAGGCCTTTACTTTACTTTAGTTTACAGTGTTATCATAAAAAGCTAATAAATATTTTATACTAGATGACCCGTCAAACTTCGTACATATTTTAATAATTGTTTTAAATAAGTTTTTCACACAAACCTTCTCCTTACCATAACGAACACAAAAGAAAGATTTGTTTTTTGTTTAATCTGTTCATTGCACAAATTGACGTTAATATAAAAATGATAAAAAAAACTAAATAATGTGCAATTATTCCAGAATCGGGATCTTTTCAAGATAACCAGTCTTAAAATAAAAAATAAATATAGTATTAAGTTAAATTAATTAATATTATTGAATATATAATAGATGAATAATTAATTAAATATTATATAATAGATATAATTACATGATAAGTATGAGCGTGCGAAACTGAATATTCTCGAAGCGACCACACAGCAATTTTGGCCCTTCGCAGTTACGTTAATAATTGATGTTCAGCCAAAAGTAATAAGGAATTCAAAATGTTTATTGTTTGCTGATGGCCTTCAGCTTTACCTAGAGGTACGCAATGAGGTTGATTGTTTGAGACAACAGATCCACATATACAGAGCTGTAAAATGGAGCAACGACAACCACTTGCAGTTTAACACATCAAAGTGTTCAGTTATTTCGGTCTCTCGCTCAAAGTTCTTCACAAATAAAACATAGACGGGATTCCAATGTTAAGAGTCACAGAAGTTCAAGATTTGGGGGTTACAATGAACAGTGTGCTTACGTTTCGTAGTCACATAACTGAAGCCTGCAAAAAAGCTTATAGTGGAGTCGCGGCTAATATAAGAGCTATCGTCAAATTGTACAATGCGTTAGTACGGAGCCAATAAGAAAGCGACGCAGTCAATTGAGCTCCACAAACTAAGTAGTCTGATGTTGAAACGTGTGCAGAACAAGTTCGTCTTGTACTGGTATTTGAAGTTGCCCATACAACTTCAAATCCATATTATCAAAAGCAATTTCATTTTTGTACATAAGAATATAGATAATTATAAAAAGACTGGCGATATACTCGTATATAATACACATAAGCTTGCGGTTCCTGCTTTTCGCCTTGCAAAGGTATAAGGTATAAGTCGTTTGTGGGTTTGGGTATAAGATTCTATAATAAAATTCCGCAATCTACTTTATCTTTACCATTACAGCAGTTTAAAAAACACTGACGGAGGCTGATACAAAAAGCCTACTATACTATTGAGGATTACTTAGACGATAAGAATGCGTGGATATAGCTACTCTTCGACCCTGTACAATATATTATAACTATATGTAACTAGTGATAAGAATTATTCTTTGAAAAGAGCAACCGCCGAGTTTCTTGCTGGCTCTTCTCGGCAGGAACAGCTTTCCGAACCGGCAGTAGAGTTGACGATTCAAAAGCACTTGTTGACAAGTTTACTTGAATAAAGAATATTTTGAATTTGAATTTTGAATATCTGTTGATGTATCCTACATTATTTATTTAGAGATGGTTGGATGCAACGTGCTGAAGGTTAGGAGGGAGCTTACCCTCATTACATATATGTTTAAGGTGATTAGAGGGAATCTTCCGCGGGTCGTGGGTTCATTTCCCGCCGACGGCCATCATTTTCTATAAAAGATTTGTTGGTTCTTCGAGCCTGGGTGTTTATATGTATTTTAGTATGTATTTAAAATTATATATGTTACCAGTTTCTTTCCGCCGTGTGGTATCCGGCTGAGTAGAATTGACTACCCTCATTTCTTACCGAGGTGTCGTAAAAGGCGACTAAGATAAGTTGACGTCAGGCAGGCGGCCAGTCGTGAAATACGTAGCCAAATCATTTGACAACATGTTTGTAACATGGTGTCAACGCTGTCAATGACCCCGCTTAGAGTAGGATAAGGGCAGGAGGATGATGATGATATTTA
This sequence comes from Morpho deidamia, assembly GCA_947086505.1. Lineage (NCBI taxonomy): Eukaryota > Metazoa > Arthropoda > Insecta > Lepidoptera > Nymphalidae > Morpho > Morpho deidamia. The sequence goes on along the minus strand of CAMTZC010000017.1, from coordinate 17,372,282 downwards.
CCAATTTTTTGTGTCACCCATAATAAAAGTATTAAGTCACTTAGGGGACGTGTGTGTAAATGTTACATATATTTATTTATTATCTCATTACATAGCTCAAAACATCACACCATGCGCGTTGGGCGACTCTGCGTGCTACATCAGCTCCGTCAAGGAAGGCATCCAGTTGATCGCTGGAGGATCTCCCAAACTAGGAATCGAATCAGGGGACCCTATGAACATTGCATTGATTGAAAGCAACAAAAATGGAATAGAATTGGTCTTCAGGAATACGACCATCACCGGGCTGAAGGACTGTGAAGTGAATAAAATAACGTAAGTATATCGGACAGTTGTTATTTACCCCGCATATATTAAAAATGTAACACGTATATAATCTTCAATCATACTAAACTTACTCCTAAACTAGATTTACCTGTAAATTTCAAAATACACATCATCTTGCCCTCATCCCGTTCTAAGTGGGGTCGGCACAACACGCTGCAAACAAATCACATGATTTGGTTACGTAATTTACGACCGGCCGCCTGCATGACGTAAACTTACCTTAGTCACATTTTACGACTCCTAGGTAGGAAATGAAGGTGGTTTATTCTACTAAGCTGGATATCACACAGCGTTTTTAGCAATTTAGTTTGCAGGTATAAAAAATACAGAATTATAAAAATATTGACGATGTATACATGTGACACTAGGAACCGACATAAGCTTGCGGCTCCTACTTTTCACCACGCAAAAGTACGTAACTCGTTAGTGGGTTTAGGTATAAGATTATAAAATTCCGCAATCAATTTTGGCTTTGCCATGACAGCAGTTTAAAACTAATAAAAGGAGGCTGATAGAGAAAGCCTACTATATTTTTGAGGATTATATAGATGACAAGAATTCGTGGATATACTCGTAGCCTCTGTTCGATCTAACACAAGATAGTATTGACTTAAATGTAACTAGTTATAAGTATTTATAATTTGAAAAGAGCAACCGCCGAGGTTTTCTTCTTCTCAGTAGGAACCGCTTTCCGAACCAGCAGAAAAGTTGACGATTCAAAAGACATTGTTAACAAGTTTACTTGAATAAAGATATTTTGAATTTGAATCGAAAGATATAAAAATACATCAAGTAAAGCTAAGTACTTTAACTAAGGTTCAATTAAAATTTAATCTACAAGTTATATTTGCTTGACAAGATTTGTAATCCATTTTCCGTATGCAGTTGATGGACATTTTCCTTTAAGTGACTCGTTAAATGCACTTTGCAATGACCTTGGAAGATACTGGTATTATTTAACATGTTTTTAAATACAAAAGTAATTGTGATATATATATTTTACACATAGGATATGTATATACTCATATACAACCTGTGCTCGCTACTTCGTACGCGCCAATTTAAGCTTTAAAATACCTTTAAAGTGTTTTCTCTAAGGAAAAACAGAAGAATGACTATTGCATTTTTTTATATACGGGACAATTACATAAACGATTGAGATTCCTGTTTCGTGACTCAGCAGAGTTAGCAACTCATTCGTTGGTCTCAGTATTCGCTACTAGAGTAAAATTCCGCAATCCATATTAGACTTATCTACAGATAGTTTTAAAATAAGTGTAAAAAATATACATATACGTATTACAAAATTGAAGATTAATTGGACGATAAAAATGCCTGGATTTGAAAATCCTTTCCGATTTATACAAGAATGCGGTTTCATAATGTAAATTGAAAATGTTTGAAAAATTGATCGCCGAGTTTCTTGCTGGTTATTCTCGGTATAAGCAACGTTCCGAGCCAGCTGTAGTTTCATTAATCATATGAGGCTTTAACGATTCAAAAGTGCTTGAAAGAGCTTATTGAATAAAGATTATTTTGATTTAAAAGAAACAGTTTTCAAATTTCTTAACAAACGCCGTTTTATAGCAAAATAATTCTATCGTTACTTTTGTAAATGCACTGCACATAAACGTTCCATAAAGAAGTAGAAAATAAACATAACTTTTCTAACGAAGTTAAATATTACCTAAGCCATGTAAATATTTGCTTATTTGTGGCGGCGATGTCGTTAAATAGTGCTAGAAAATATAATATATCATTAGTAAATAACTGTTTTATCCTTGTATAATATTAGCTGTGCGGTTTCGCCCACGTGGAAATCAGTATTCACAAAAGACACAAAAGTAGTTATTGTGATTTAACCGTAAGAGATAGAGACATGCTGTCGTGGACTTTTTCGTGGTATCTTTGTAGATCTACAAATCTCTAGTACATTACTTCAGTGTATCTCAGCTGGTTTACGCGGCAACTTAATCTCCCAGCAGGCGAATTTTTTTTTACAACCACGCGACGTCCACAACACAATTTACGTAAAACCGTAAAATTCTATTTACTTAAACCTTCCTGAAGAATTGCACTATCTTTTAGTACAAACCTTGCAAAAATCCGTTCAGTACATTTTGAGAAAATCGTTTAAATACAGACAAACACGTTTTAGGGACTTTGTTTAATAATTAGTACAGATTTCATCGAGTTAAATATAATCATACTAGCGTCTACCCTCGAATTCGTTTATGGGTAATTTTTGTTTTGTGTGGAGTTTAGTAGGGGACGTCTGAAAGTTGTGCCCATTACAGAAACGATGAAAAGTACAATAGTAGAAGAAGTACCTTTCTGTATCTCTGATGGTTAACGCCGCGCAGGCGACTAAAGCTGTAGGCAAGTTTTTTTTTAACTACACGACCTCTTTAACATAATAACACAAAACCGTAATTAGCCTTAAACTTCAGGAATAATTGAACTGTGCTATAGTCACAACTATACTGCTATAGGAAGCTGTGATAGCCTAGCGGTGAGACCGTGCGACTCTCTAGAGACGACATAGGTTCAAACCCGGGCAGGCACCAATGGGTTTTTCTATTAAAACTTATGTGTCTAATTGATAATTGCAATTTATCACACGCTTTTCGGTGAAGGAAAACATCGTGAGGAAACCTGCATATCTCTAGAGAATTCTAGGGATATGTGTAACCTACCAATCCGCATTGGAGCAGCGTGGTAGGTCTTAGCTCCAATCCTTCTCTCCAAAAACGGAGAGAGGAGGCCTTAGCCCAGCAGTGGGCATAGTAACAGGCTGTTACTTTACTTTTTATAGTAACAACCTTTTTTACTTTATCTACTGTTTTTTTATTAGTGAGCTGCTGTTTATTAGTTTCTTGGAGTTGGCAGCACTGGCTGACGCAACATAAGGCGTTACAATATATTTGAATTTTGCGTTCGTAGGTATGATGAAGTAAAGAATAAGCAATCGGTGATGCTGAAGTGCTCGGTGAACCTGAACGGCTGGTATAAGTTGGGTGGAAAACTGCTCGTCATGCCCATAGAGGGAGAAGGGAAATACAACATTAAAATAGGTAAGATACTTTTACGAATATATATACAGGTAACACACATACAAAATGTAGCCATCATGTTTTTTTTATCGATAAACGTCAATGCAATACACTCATAGTGTTTTATATAGAGTAGAAGAGGCAAAGGCTGCCCTGAGTACGAGTGTCAAACAGTTAATAAAAGGGAAGATCAGAGACCCATAATTCTTCTTCTTCGTCAACCGATGGACGTCCACAGCTGGACATAGGTCTCTTCATGAGATCTCCACACCATAATACCCAAACGCCCATCGGTTCTCCGCACTATGCACTCTGCCCATCGCCACTTTAGCTTCACGACACGCTGAGCTATATCGGTGACTGTAGTTCTTCTACGGATCTCCTCATTTCTAATTTGATCACGTAGAGATACTCCGAGTATAGCTCTCTCCATCGCCCTCTGAGCGACTCTGAGCTTCCTTATGAGGCCCAAAGTCAGCGACCACGTTTTGGATTCGTATTTAGACCCATAATTATCTCTGTTTATTCACACATTAAAGAGAGACACAGATTGGTAGCTTCATTTGCTTTCTTGGATGGACAGATTTTAGACTGTCATCTACTCTAGTATAATACTCAATGGTCTTCATAATCTAATGTCTGTGTAAATTATATAGGCAATTTTCAAAGACTAATATTCACATAAACCGTAATTAACCTTAAAATTCCGTTCCGAATTGATAAAAATTTATAAAATATAGTTTTGAATTAAAGTTTTACTAGTAATAAATAATGTATTTATTTATATTTAGCACTAATTGTTATTACAGATTAATATTGAATTTCTGCTGAGAGTAATTTTATTTTTTGTCATTTTCTTCTAACACGCTATGTGGCTAGGGTTCTTCTATTGTGCTGGCGATTCTTTTGATTAATAATATAATTTTGAAGATGACATCGAAATAAAGGCGATCTTCAACGTAGAAACATTCACGGGCGGAGATGGGAAGACTCACTGGCATATCAAAGAATGGCATCACACATACAAAGTGCTTACTCGCACCACGTTCCGTTTCGAGAATTTGTTTAACGGAAACGAAGCATTATGTAAGTTTTATTTATTCATAACGACCATGGCTTATATCCACGATAATATTTACATTTATTTATATTTATAGTTCTTTAGTTTTACAATACATTTAAAATAAGATATGCAGATATTTTCTAAAAAGCGGGACCATTTAAAAATCAGCGGGGCGTGGGACTGTCCACTAAAAAGCAAGTTGTCCGGTTAAAATCAGAACGTGTTTTAACTTTCATATTAAAATTCAAATTCAAAATGTTATTTAGTCAAGTAAATTTTTAAACAAGTGCTTTTGAGTCGTCATCTATACTGCTCGTTCAGAAAGCTGTTCATACCGAGAAGAGCCAGCAAAAATTTGGCCGTTGCTGTTTACAAAACAATTCTTAGAACTAGATACATTTAGTAATTACTATCTTGTACAGGGTCAAACAGCAGCTTATGATACTCACTGCTATATGCATAATCTAGATGTTGCATAACCAGCTCTTTAATTAAAATTTAATGGCAACTGAGCCCGTTGGAATAGCCATATAGCTAATATGCACATGATAGGTTCGATTTGGACAATGAACTGAAAAGGGTTTTTCTGAATCCAAATTTTATTTTATATGTGTTGTGTATAAATTTTTAAAATATACGTTTTGTTTACTTTAGCTGCATCGGTCCATGAATTCGCAAATGGCAACTGGCAGGATGTAATGAAAGAATTTGCGCCCGAAATTGTATCTGCCATCGTGAAAGCAGTTGTAAATCTTATCGACTCTTTTTATAAAGCTGTACCAATAGAAAATATGCTAAAAAATTAAAAGGGCATTAAATTTTTTTTTAATAAATTGTTTATTTTTTTACAATTTCTGTAAATATGAAGTTCTCTGTTCATACCTTTATACATAATGTTCATATAATCCTAAAACCATTAAAGATGATTCTGTCACCTGGGATCCTAACCAATCGAAAGTTTGACCTTTAGAAGCCAAATACTCCCTCCCAAAGTATATTCCCATTTACACCTCTCATCCTGAGAAAACCTACGAATTCCCTGCAATACAATGCTTCAATTGTTGTAGATTCAGACATATTAAAGCACAATGTAGATCCCAGTCCCGTTGCTTTAAATGCTCCCAATTCCAGATTGGTGATTCTTGAGAAGTGTGTAAAGAAAAATTTAAATGTCTTCATTGCTCTGGCTCTCATTTTGCTTCTGAAAAGAGTTGCCCACAGTTTTTGCGATAACACTCAATAAAACTGTAGCGATGTCTGACGAAAATATGAAGTAGATCGACATCGTCTTGTTATCCTCATGTCCGCGGATCATATTCAGAAATTGCAATGGAAATTTTTTTGCCCTCCTGCTAACGATTATTCAATTCCTCTAAATACCTCCTCTTCCTCCAAATCCTTTCGCAAAACTGTTTCCCCCACACCCCGTCCACGTACACTAATGGCAAAGGGATATAACAGTGTAAGATCAAAATATTATTTCTAATCCGTCATCCTCTCTCTCTAATTCCTATTTTCATAGCATTATGTCATATGGAATCATGCTATGGGGTACAGCGGCTGATATTCACAGGGTCTTCGTTTTACAAAAAAGAGCTATTCGTGGTATTTATAATATGAAACCTCGTGATTCTTTAAGGGAGAAATTCAAAGAAATAGGCGTCATGACTGTAGCTTCTCAATATATCTATAGTAATATACTATTTGTAAGAAAAAATATTCACCTTTATAGTAAGAATAGTGATAGATACGACAGACAGACTAGAAACCGAAATAAACTAATGACGCCAAGGTTGCGCCTCCAAAAGGTGCGAAAATCATTCGTCGGTCTCGGTACACGTTTTTATAATAAAATTCCTCAACATTATCTAGACTTGCCTTTACACAAGTTTAGAAATTATCTTAAAACGATGCTGCTACATAAAGCTTACTATACAATTGAAGATTATTTGAGTGATAGTAGCATATCTTAACTGCAGTCAGCTACGCACCAAGCTGCAACGATTAATTTGTAACCATCAATCAAATTGTAAAAAAATATATATTTAAAAAAAGAATGGCCGCCGAGTTTCTTGCTGGTTCTTCTCGGTAGGAGCAAATTTCCGAATCAGTGGTAACTTCTTGTAAACGATTCAAAAGTACTGTAAACAGTCTACTTGAATAAAGAATATTTTGAGTTTGAGTTTGAGTTTAATGGGTGTACCACCAATTTAATTCAAATTGACTCTTCTCCTCTACAAATTAAGCTTCTAGAATCCCTGTGTGAATTCCTTTTGAATATTATCCGACCATGTATTGAAATTCCCTTACCACCCAACGTTAGCCGTGACTTATTCCAATAAAAATCCGATAAGGGCGGGTCCCTTATCTGAAAAATTTGGAATTGTGTTACTTCAATGGAACTGTCAGAGTCTTCAAAATAATAAACAAAATCTTATGTTTCTTTTTAACCTGCACAATCCCATAAACTTGGCTTAAACCTGGTTCTCAACTTCAGAGTCCAGTTTTCTCCTGATTACGGGATAATAAAAGCAGCAGGTATGCAGGAATCTTTATTCGCCTATTGTATATCTATTATAAATTTTACTCTGGCATTGTGCTGTCGCGCTCGTACTCGTGGCTGCGTAATTTTTATGTTTAGGGGACGTTTTGATCATTACAATTTGTGTGACTGATTGGATATACCTTTGTAATAGTTGTCTGAATAACATATATGAAAATCAGACATTTAAAAACAAATTAACTTATTCTTTTTGTAGAGCTTTAAAGAGTCTGAAAAAAATTCTGGCCCATCAAAAGCGTCTGATTTTTCTGATATGACATCAGAGTTATATTCTACAATATATATATACATATAAATCAGTCATAAAAATTTAAATTAAGTAACTCTGATTTTTACTTACTTTTCTCACAGGTCAAATTGGCGAAGTAAATTTGTCACATGAAGCTATAAATTTATTTGTTCATATATTGTAGTATATACTCATGTAAATAAGTAATCTATTTTTCGCTCAAATACAAATCTTATTTTGTTATTAATTAAGGTAGATTAAATCCATTACACAGAAGATATTTAGATTATGTACAAAGCTATGGTATAAAGTCACTGAAAGCCGGTTAAATGTCTGATTACTTGTATATGAAAATTCTGAAAAAGACATGTTTGTCTCTTTTTCATTTATTCGCGCCTACTGCTTGCCCTTCGACAGTCACAGTTGGTGAGTGTAATTAGGATAGGCAGACAACCAGGAATTTCTCCACCCCGAATAATCAAAGGATACTGACCTTTCACTGGGAGGCTTCTCTGTAGGGTATGGCGTCCACGCCGCTTCGGCCGGAGTATATCAAAGCCACTTTTATTCGTGGAATCACCAGTGCTATTGTTCTTCTGTTTTAATAATTTACACAGCCACCGACTTATCTTTGATATTTCGTGTATATTCATAATAAAGGTCCACCGAACACCGAAATTAACAATAATTCACGCTGAGTACCGAGTTCACCGAGTTGCGCGGACGTCTCTTTGTTTTATTTTGACATTTTTTAGCGACCTACCCGCACCGCCTCAGGTGTAGTAAGCCCCGATTACCCTCGACGGAAAAAATTGACCGAACATCATTTTTTAATTATAATATGGGAGTAGCCCAAAAATATATATTTTTTTTTAAATTTTTTTTTGAGATTGTTGAGTAGAATAAAACATTTTGAAAAGTTATCAAATATTCAGTTCTAAGATAATCTTACAAAAAGATTATCACACACACACTAGGGATGTCAATAAGTAATCGAATGTTATTTTGTTCGATTAATTCATCACAATAATCGATTTTTTATAATCGATTATTTAAACATTATTAAAAATTACCCACTTTTTATTCTTTTTTCCATCCTTTTTTCTCGTCATTTAAGATAAGACAGGTGTTGTTGAATGAAACCAAATTTCGCATCGTTTATTTTTTATACATAATTTTCCACTTTAATTACCTAGTAATTACTAATTTTTAAACAGTCAGAAAAAGTCATTTTTTGTTTCGAGACAATCGATTTATTTAAGGGAGAAAAACCGATTATTTATTAAACAATTTTAACGTCACATTCCTAACATACACATAAATGTTTTTTTTAAATGTTGTATTAATGCGACAGTTATCAATACTCATACTCATTACTCTTATTAGTCTATGTAACTCAATTTAAAATTTTCTTTGGTTATACTTTAAGTTTAATAGTCGATGATAATGATATTTTATTTACTATCATTCAAAAAAAATGCTTTGCCCTGAAGTTTGGAATTTTCCAGCCCCTAAAGTAGTGTCTACATGTAGAAAAGATCTAACTTTTGAAGATGCTTCAAAAGCTGTACAATTAAATTATTTTTACAAGAGTGCAATTATTACTTGCCCAGATGAATTACACACGCCTCAATCCATCGAAGAAGTTTTAATAGGCGACACCGATTACTATAAAATTACGAATTGCCCTGTATCAGAATTCCTAGAACCAATATTCATTGAAAAATTTATAAAAATTGGTGAACTTTATTGTTTATCATTCAATACAAACTGTGTAGTAGAAAATGGTTTCGCAATAACCCCGGACGGAATTTTAACGCTTCATATTCTGGAAAATCTTTACCAAACTCTAGGCATCGAGGGTAAAAAACGCCCACATGGTTTCTATGAAATTAACATTAACCTAAAAGAATTAAAAAATGTTAACAGAGTAAGAAATGGACTTAGTAAGTTGAAAGCAATTGATTTTTTAATATCTTGGGAATCTGGCTTAGAAAACGTCTGTCCATCATCTGTAGCAAAATATTTTTGTGACAAGGATTTTACAGTACACTGCCATAGCTTGACTGTCCAAAGACTTGCACCCAATGTTAATGGAGTACCTTCATTACATGATTCAGATATAGAGGAAATTGTTGAATGGACTGGTATGTTAGCACACGGAGCTGATTTATTACCAATTGACGGTTACATAAGTTCGTACACTGAACCTGAATGTACTTCAATAAAAACTTCTAGGATATCTGTCTTTATAGTAAAAGGATTTATTACATCTAACACAATATTAAATGCTTGTAAACTATTATCAGACTATGTACAATCTCGGGAGCTCCAGCACCACTGGGCATCTATAAGTGTACAAAGTATTGAAGAAAGCCTGTGGCAATGGACCAAAAGTAGTCCAAGAATGTTTCAATCACAAAACGCTTCATGCAGTATATTTTTTACTGTAAATAATTGTACAATATATTCTATCGGACAATTAAAGTTTTCATAGCATTATTAATTCAATAATAACAAGTTTTTTTCCAAGTTTTATCCATTTATCATCACAACATCGACCCTATCTAGTAGCTTATTTGCAAAAAGACTCTCAAAGATGGAGTATTGATATTAAATAAAATGCAGGGTGCTACAATGCCTGGTAACTTAACTATTATAATATCTATACCAAAATAGTCAGAATTTAAAACAAATTGTAATTAAACATTGCTGGCTTGAACTCAAATATTTGGTTGTGATTGTTATGAAGCCTTTTAGGACTTTTTGACACACCAGGTTTTTAGGAACTATATTTGATAGTTGTGTGCTATACCCATACTTGAAAAGTGGTCAACTAATACCAAGGCCAACCAATAACCAACAGACAAGCCTCTTCTTTTATTACAATAAAAACAATAATCGCTATTAAAGTATTTATTCAAAAAAAAATATTACATGATACAATAACATCCACTACCACAAGAAATAAAAATTCATACGACGTTATTTTAGGAATAAAAACACTAGGAATGCCAAATATGTTCATACCATTATAAGATGTTATATCCACTAAAGCCATCTGTATCATTGTAATAGTAAATGTATACAGCTGTAGTCATTAGTAATACTCTAGTGTATGTTCTCCTCTTAGGCCAGATTTGCCTTAGTGCCTACCCTTGTCCTTGTTTTTACCCATTGTCACTTCAGAGATCTTTTTTGTAGTGATCAATCTGTTAAAGTCAGCCCTTGGGCTCGCTTTATCCAAGCGCTTCTTCTCTGCAATATAGTTCCGCTCTGGCGATATTTGGTTTACCTTGGTGCCCGCTTTGCACTAGTCCCAGTCTGGCCTAGCCCCAATTTGCTAGCTTTGCACTACTGTAGATATAATATTGTGAAAATTTTTACCTAATTAACCTCACAAATTAACTTGAAATATTTATATGAATGCAGCTCAATAATGTTAAAAGCTAGGTAAATATTATATAGCTCATAGAAGAAGTCTAAAATAAAAATATTATTTTTTTTCAATATCCATATATCTAACATTATAAATTTATAATATCTCTTTAAAATCAAAGATTTAAATAACAACCCAATGGACCAAATAAACAATTATACTGGAGGGATATGAATTCTGGATTTATTTATTGATAAATCTTTTAAAATAATCTTATACAGAAGGTAGATTGAGAAAATTATAATTAGAATTGAAAAAAGGTTACAAATTTCTTTTCAAATGTTTGGTAGAAATTAGGATTTGGCTAATCCAATAACTCCACAAGCAATACGAGCACCAGCATTCCCTGTTGTCTTGCTGAGCTCATGGCCTCCAATGCCTAGATCATCAGGGTCTCCGTGAACGACCAAAGTGCGACCTATGATGCTGTTTGGTCCCTCTAGGGAGATCTGCGAGTCCTGAATGCACACCTGAAATTAATTCATTACATGTAATCTTAAATAACATACTTTAGTAGCCACAAAATGCAAGATATAATGGTTGTACATCAAAAAATTACATTACTGGATCCATATCCATACTGATAATACAATAAAATTGATAAGTTGTCACAAAAACCTATGAAATTCAATGATAAGTTTTCGCAGATGACTGACGCCTGCTTGTTGTTAGAGCTCCCCAAACCTTGGTAAGGGAAATGAACTTTTAGCCTTCGAAGAGCAAGAGTGATGTATGCTGAAGGTAAAAAATCAATAAGTTGTGATATGAACTATTATTTTTTATAAGTTGAATTTGGAATTCTGTTCTAAAACGATTTTTTTTATGTACTTTAAAAAAACATAAGAAAAATATTATCAAGTGACCGTCTCAATTTTGAGAATAACCCTCCTCTGTTCCTTAATTGTGTGGTGTGGAGGTCCCATGAAAAGACCTATGTTCAGCAGTGGATGTCCATCGGTTGACGAAGAAGTTCCTTAATTGAGTGACATACCTTTGTCACTCCTCCTTCAGTAGTGGCCTCAATGTTGCCCAGGTCTCCAACATGGCGAATGGCTGCATCTGGGGCGCCATGATCTTGTTTCAAGGGGTTGAAGTGTGCTCCAGCAGATGTGCACCCGTTAGTATTGTCACCAAACTCGTGGACATGGAAACCATGTTTGCCCTGATGAAAAAAATTAGCTTGTCTAACTCCAGCCAAATCCAATTAACATTTGATTAGCGGGATGTATATATATTGTATAATCCAAGATTGATAAACCCTTACTCTGTTCGATGACATTCCAATATAAATTTGGTTCATTTAAAACACTAAGAGAAAATGTTAATACTCATTTTTGTTTCTCATTTTATATGAGATACCAAACATAACTATATTTTGGTGGTGTATAGTTGTCTATTGTGGAAAGCAGTCATAGTCCTAAGTATGTCTCTAATAAATTTGACAATAAGGCAGACAGACTAAGCACCAAAAGGGCTTGCTGCTTACAGAGAGACAGTTCGGCTCTATCTTAAACTAACTTACAATTCAATTATTAATTTTAGTTTATTCATTAAATCAGTTCCAAATAACTATTGCAAATCCATACTGTAAAAGTGGAAGTCTTTTGGCCTGTTACTCTTTTGCTAAGCTGTAGCAGTAATATAGCTAGCTGAGCAAGTCAATAACTGTATTTGTAAGAGCTATTTAAGAACTCGTAGTAACATTGAAGATGATAAGCTTATACTTTAATAACTCAAACTATTTTAAAGAATTGGTAAATTTTTTGTTTATGTGACATTTAAATTGTGAATGTTAGTTAGGTTAATGAAACTTTAGCAATCAATCTAGATTTAAGTCCAAACTTGAATTATAATTTTATTAAACTATTTTTTTTTGTAAATCTTGACCTATATCTGTAAACTAATACATATACTACTTACTAATAATTTTATTATACTTTTACACTTAATTGAAAACCATTTTTAATATAGACAAAATAAAGTACATATTAGCACACCACAAGGTCATTAGGTAAACTGTGTTGGTAGGTTAAAGGTGAAATTATATTATTGTTACTTGTAGCATGACTGGCAAATTATTCTACTTTATTACACCTTATGCTTAGTAATTCTACAATGGATATTATCAGGAAGAATTATATACATTATTAGGTACAGTACAGTCAAGTTGGTATAATACTGACCTTAGAAAGACCTTTGACTTCACCTGACACAACTACAGGAGATTTGTCATCCTGAAAAAAATAATATTTAATAAGAAAACACAAATTTGTTATTTATAAAAAAATATCACACTTGAATTCTCTAATAAGAATGACTGATTACATAATTTTGTACTATTTATATGCAAAGATCATTGGAATCAGACAAACATGTATTGCATTTATAGAAAATAGATTTTACCTAATTTATTGCTTAACTTAGTGCTTCTAGATTATAAGTTGTCTAGTCAAATCTTCACTAAAATACATAAGGTTCACATTAATTTTTTTAAAAATCTTTCGACATCGGGCGATAACCTAAGATAATATGTAATTGTATGTATACATACTATTTTAACGTGATATCATTACAGCAAAAAGTTCCCGAGAAACAATAGTACCTTCTAGAACACTTACGAATAATAAGATAAGCGAAATGACTAAATAAACTACTTGTTTAAATTTATACTAGCATTACATCAAGTCTTACAAGGTCATGATAAACATAAAAAATACCTTCTGATCGAAGAAAACTGTGCCGGTTACATCGCCGTTCAAGACACAAACTGCTTTTGCCGGCATGATGCGATAAGTTTTAAAGAATTAATGAAATTCTAACGTTCAACAAATAACGAAATAGGTTATAGGCTCACTACCAAGAATGCGGAAAACCGGGACTAAGGAAATAATACCTAGCAATAGCAGAAGCCAATATAACTGTTTAATTATACGCTACAGAAAACCTACGCGTACGGCGTAGTTCAAGTTAATAAATTGATTAATGATATTTGTCATTGCAATCATAGACTACTAAAGTCTACAATTTATTTTCAATAAAAATTTGATAGTAACATATTCCGTGCAGAGTTCTTTTGTAAATTCATATCGAAGGCCAAATAGTTTTTTAGCCATTATAAATATTTTTGCTTGTTCTTTAAGAAGTTACCGTATATATTTCTAATATTTATAGCGCATCAATGAAAATGGTTATTTAACGAATAATGTTGTTTTTAAATATTGCATATTTTCTCTATTACAGAATTTGGATGCATAAAATGGAGTGTTAATGTCATCAGCTACCGGCTGACGGCTGTCATTGCCACAGACGTCATTGTTGTACCATTAAAAAAAAAACAAAAAATACTAGCACTGCTGACTTTCTTTTATAACAAAATAAGGTATAAAAAAATAGACGATAATATTCTCTAAAAATAATTCGATTGAATATGGAAGAAAATGTGGCCGTGGCATCACCAGCTTCGAGTGTAAATTAACTTTTTTTTCGGCTTAATAGACTCATGTTTATTTTGTAAACATAGATTTCACGTTTCAACGGCTTCATCCTATGGACGAATGATAAACTTTGGCACTGATTATTTTTTTTATTTTATTTCAGATGATACCTGACTGTGCAGTTAGTACTCAAATTATTGAAGAGGGTCCAAGGGTATGTATTTTTATTTGTTGTTTGTCCTAACATTTGAGGTGGCCCTATGATAAAAATACTTACCAATCTTCAATTAAAAAATTCTGTATCGTTTAAAATATTTAGTTGCTTGTTTCCATGTAAATAAATAAACCATTTTTTGAAACTCCAACATTTCAACTTTGTTATTTCTTATATTTTACTACTATATGATTCAGTGTTTCTGTGTGTAATGTATCCCATTGTCAAAATGTAATGAAGCAACATAATTACTAACCCAGGGAAAACCATACTGTTGTGGCTCCATGTATAAATATTACTCATTTGATAATCAAATTAATTTTTTATAACTTTTTCTTTAAAAAAAATGTGAATATTATATTTTTTCTTGTCATATGAATGGTTCATCATCATCTAAATTTAACCTATTTAGCTAGTTTATACTTATAATTATAATCCTGTTACTTAATAATGCATTTTACAGATTTGCCCCCTATGTTCATCTGAAATAAGACTGTTCTTCATACACTTTAATGAACAAATGTTGATGTGCGAAAACACTGAGTGTGATTACCCATTTGGATATGAAGAACTCCAATTTGTAAAAGTCCAAAATGATGAAGAAATGAATGATGCAACTTCGGTACAATCAAGAAACACAAATAGGCCATCCTCTCCAACAAACTCTGTGATATCCACATCAGGTTTGTCAGAAATCGATAAAATCAACCGAGTTTATGAATCTGAAGAAAGTCAACTAGACCCTAAAATGTTGCAAGTATCCACTAAAAAGAAGAAATCATTGTCGAATAGAGAGAATGAAAAACGAATACAGAAGAACATTCAAGACTTGAGAGGCTTGACAATGGAGTTGACAGATGTGAATAAGAAAAAGAAGATATTGAGAAATGAAAAGTGGATTAAGAATTTGATGCACTTACAAGACAAGTCGGGACATCAGTTGCTGGAGCCACAAGAGATAAAGAAACTAAATAAAAACGAAATTCAAAATGAATTAAAGATTGATATAGAGCCTGGGGACAACGATTGTGTTTCATCAATAAAAATAAAATTAGCCAAATGAGGTTAACACTGGTTTGCCACCTTCAAATACATAGAGATACCATTGATGTCTTGGGGCCAGAGTATAGGATAAATATGTTTGAAGTGAAGACTGAATATTTATAGCTAATATTTAACACTGGTTTAAGGACTAACTTGCTTTCAAACTTCTCAACATAACATTTATGTTGTTAGCGATTTAAATAACCATATAATTTTTGCATTTTAAACTATCAATGGAAAAATTTTGATATCCAATTTTTATAATTTCTCCCAGTATGTAAGCTATTTTGAGTTTTTTTTCCACTGTAAGCGTGAAAAGGTATTCAATGAGTTTGGGTGGTTTACCAAGATTGTATTGTTTGCTTTCCATCGAGCAAGATATCCTGGGGAAAGCGCTTTCCCAATATAAAAGGAGTTATTAATAAGTTGCTATTATGCTATATTAAAGTTGGTTAGATTTGTTGAACCCACCAAAGCTGTATTCAATTGATTTTAGGTTATTCAATTCAATTCAGTTTATTTATTTTAAAAAATATGTTTTATTCACAGACTGCATATAAAATCAGAAGATAAATATAATCATTTTTGTTCATAACTGACCAAATTGTGTTAACTCAATGACTTTTAAAACAATTCTATTAACGTTCATGATTTCTAAAACTAGAAATTCTCGATATATTGTTTCTTTTTATTGTTAATTTTGTTTAATTTAATATTTTCATTTCATGTTGCAATTTTTTTTGTACTTGCAACACTCAGTTTCCTTACATTATTTCTCTGTATCGGGGTGTCATATTATGTTTGATTCTTGTATAAAATTAGTTTTAGATGGAGAAATGGCAATTAAAAATTATTGTATTGAATGTATGTTGTTGTGATATTAGACATAAAGAGTTTTATTTTAATTAGTATATTACGATACTATTAATGCAAATTTTGCAATTGTTCTAGACACAGTCTAAAATTAAAACATACTTTATTCAAATATTATATTGTTTTATTTATCATTTTTGTACATTTTTCCGTATCATTATATATGTATTACAAAACAAAGTTCCCAAAAGCTGTCTATTCGTATGTGATCGATTTTCTCAAAATCTACTGAACGGATTTTTCTACGGTTTTTACTAAAAGATAGTGTAATTCTCCTGGAAGGTTTGGTTAACAGTACGTTACGGTTTTTTGTAAATTGCGTTGAAGTGGTCGTACGGTTGTAAAAAAAAATCGCTTGCTGGGAACTTAAGTCGCGTGCGCCGCGTAGTCCAAGAGAAATACTAATGTATAGTACGTACGCGGCAATAAATAGGCACATCGAGGCTTAGAAAGAAAAATTGGCTAGATTCAGCTTCATAGAGCATCTACAAAAATATCACAAAAAATCCACGACAGCATGTCCCTATCTCTTATAGTCAATTAAAATAACTACTTTTGTTCAAAATTTAAATGAAATGCACTGATTTAACACGGGCGAAGCGGCAAGTTCAGCTAGTAATGTTATAAATGTGAAAGTTTTTGAGTTAATTGCGAACAGACAGACGCCACAGAATTTTTTTTATATTAAGTGATAAAGTAACTTTAACATTGCTCTGTTATACAAAGTGATACATAATCTTAGCCTGTAGAAAGTGAAATTGTAACCATACAAGAAATTTCACATCGTCCGGTTATATCGCATACATCGGTACTAATAAATTTATAAATCCTTATTCAGATGAATTTTATTCTTACCGCAACCGCTGCGAATTTGTCAGCTTTGCGGGAATGCCGATAGTACATTAAAAAAAATACCACAAGAAAATAACAGATCAAAGATCATCAACATTCTCCTGCCCTTATCCCACTCTCAGTGGGATCGGCAAAACATGTTACAAACATGTTGTCACATGATTTGGCTACGTATTTTACGACCGGCCGCCTGCCGGACGTCAACTTACCTTAGTCGCCTTTTACGACACCTCGGTAAGAAAGGAGGGTGGTCTATTCTACGCAGCCGGATACCACACGGCACTTACCTTAGTCGCCTCTACGACACCTCGGTAAAAAGGAGGTTGGTCTATTCTATTCTGCCGGATACCACACGGCTAAAAATAACAGATCAAAGAATGCACTATAAAGTAGAAAATATTAAGGACAATAAAATATTTTGGTATTCAGAGTCTGTTACATACATCCATAGTTATAAAAGAGAAAGTATTTATGTATGAATTTTTTTTATAGAAGTGGCAGGAAACGGGTGGATTTTAATGAAATTTTCAGATAATTAGATTGACCCAGTGGATAATCCTCTAAAATTTTGTGGCGATCGGAGCATTTTTGAACTGTCAATGACAGTTTGGTTTTGATTGTAATCTATACTTATTATAAAAACCAAAGTCCCAAAAAGCCGTCTGTCCGTATGTAATTGATTTTCTCAAAATCTACTGAACGGATTTTTGTACAGTTTTCACGTAAAGATAGTGCATTACTTCCGGGTAGTTTAGGTAAATAGTACATATCGCTATCATGTAAATTGTGTTGAAGAGATCGAGCAATTATCAAAAAACTTGCTTGCAGTGAGCTTTAGTCGCGTGCGCTGCGTAAACCAGCAGAGATACGCTAAAGTAATGTACTAGGGAATTGTAGATCTTTAAAACTACTACTAAAAAGTCCGCGATAGCATGTCTCTATTTCTTATGGTTAACTCACAATAACTACTTTTATGTTAAAATTTGAATTGTAGAAAAAAATTGTGACACGTTGATTTCCACGCGGGCGAAGCCGCTGGTACAGCTAGTAAAATGTGAAATAATTCTGTTTATCTACTGAAATCACAGAAAGGTAGATAAATATTTGGTGTCCTTACATCTTATATAAAAATTTGTCTATTCACGGACTCAAAACCGTTGGACGGATTATCATTTAAGTTTGCTCCGATAGATACTCGTAGAGCCATTTAGGTGGAAGGTTTTAGTGCATTATTTGGTAAGACTTTGTGTTGAAATATGACGAATATTGAAAATTAAATAATAATTACAAGCAATATAACAGAACTAACTACTTTGCTATAATCCGCACGGGTTAAGTGAATGCATGTAAAGCCAATGTGTATGAAGCAGCTCCACGACAAAAATCGTCGATTTTTGTCGTGGAGCCTATCCTCCTGATGATGCTTCGGTTTCGGGGAGAAACGATCGTCGAGATTGTGGTGGTGGGTGTGTGTGCTGCTTTTGTGTGCGTTGTTGCTGGTGAATTGCGCCTTGGGGTGCATGTGGTGGCTGGTCCTGCATGTATAAGGTGCGTAGATTTTGCCTGCTTCATACACATTGGCTTTGCATGCATTCACTTAACCCGTGCGGATTATAGCAAAGTAGTTAGTTCTGTTATATTGCTTGTAATATGGAATTCCGCAAAGTAACGTCTGCTTCTATAAATCATTTAAATAATAATTATTATTTATTAATAAATACTTTGTGTACCGTTCTTTATACTCCTAGTCTTAGTTTAACTCTTAAGTAAGGTTGCCTTTAAGAGATTACTTTTAGTAAATAGGCCGACTTTGCACTAATTAGAATTATTATTAAGATTTTCTGTATCTATTCTATTTTAGTCTGTGTAATAAAGTCTTTTTTATTTATTTTAAAAAATAATAATTGAATAATATTTCTGGACATTGTTATCGCAAAAACATTTTTTGGTTTTCTTTATTTATTATATACAATTCCTCAGGCTGTAACAACGACACGTTCGCGTCAACTTGTGTTCAAAAGCCCTCGGTAATATAATACGCGTTTGGTAACTTTTCTGAAAGAAAAACGGAATATTTTATCATATATGTATATCAGTATAATAACTTCGAGTGTACTACATTTGATTAGAAGCGGTAATTAGCCGTGAAAGCGTAACACATAGACAACATAAATACAGATTTTTTCATTTTTATTATTAAGTAATTGGATCGTGATACAATGTTTTATTATGGCAAAATGTCCTGATATAACATGACTAGAAGTAAGGTAAACTTCCTGATAATTTCTAATCAGGTATAGTAATCGATGCCTAGTAATTGTAGTAGTAACTCTAGTAGTATCGACCGGAAGGGAAGTCGGAAGGCCTCAGGACGCCGCCAGAGAATTTTGCACCTGACTTTCGCTGACGATAGCTGCAGCAGTTGCCGGCTTTCTACGGCGAATCTTGGATATTGATTGCCTAATAAGTCATTCATTTAAACTAGTTATTTGAGTGATTCATTTTAAGTGATCGAAATTAGACTATACTGCATTTTAACTCTAACTTTGATCGTTATTAAGTTATTGTCAAAAACATTATTATCACAGATACAGTCAATATACTGTTATTTGAATTTTTTTCTTGAATTTTATCTATATTGCTTTCTATTTTATTATCTATATTGCATCATTTTTCAACATTAATCTATGTACAAAGTGTTTCGTTATTATTTTTTCTTCGTTTCTTTTTTAATTATCCATATTTCACTTCTTGTCTTTCTCTTTCTGTTATGCAAAGGTTGAATGGAAGCAGACTTATGACTTTTAGGGATAAGCCCGTCTATGTACATGTGCTATTTTTTTTCATTTTTATATAAGTATGTATGTAAAATAGAGAAAGAAATAAATAAATAGCAAAATAATTCTATAATTATTGTCTACTATGAAATTCCGATATATAACGCCTACTTCATATAACGTAGTTTTAGCAAAAACATTTTTTTTAGTATAACTGTGCCAAATTTTCTACTGCTTCGTCCGCGTAATTTTCGTAATAAGGAATACGAGTTTTCGGATAACGTATGATTGTATAGATTTAAGTAGTTCTTTTGCACCTGCGACTTAATAATTTAATTTATGTACCCTCGAAATAAATTAAATTATAGCCTTTTTTCTGTTCTAAAGGAAAAAGTCTTTTTAATCTCATATCTAACTCATCTGGGTAACGGATATCCAGGTTGAATTGTATTATATTACGTCTTAATTGTTAATCGAATATACGGACGAATAGAAAGACATACTTTCCCATTTATAATATTCGAATGGATCAAATATAAAAAAGTTTAAAATATCACTTTATCCATATTGGAAATCGCCTCAGCGAGCCCGCAAATATCGGTCGCAGTTCGTTATACGCTCAAACTTATAAAGGTTCCGCGTTCACTCTTACTGCATTTGGTTCGGAGACTTTCGGAAGAAAACCCGAGTGAAAAGTACGTAGTGTTGTGTGTTTCTCGGAGATATTAAAGGTAACTTTAAATATACAGGAAATTTAATGAACTTTTCAAAAGTAATAGTCAAAATATTTTGCTATAAACCACGATCATTATTTTGCGATATCGCGGAAAATAATTGTATTGTCACTTTTATTTTATTGATCTATGCAAAGTAACGCATAATTCTATGAATTATTTAATTAAGTTTATTTATTTAGTGTTGCAAGTCATGTTAGTTCCTTATTAATAATACATGGTTTGATATTATAAGGTTGGTTTACGGATTCACCAAATTATAAATGTAGTAAAGTCTTAGCCCATTACTATCCCATTGCTGGGCATTAGACTCTGTGCTTTTTTGAAAGTTGAAGGGTTGTTTTCCTTTACTGAACAGGGTGTGATAAATTGCAAATACAATTAGGTAATTAATGAATAATTTACGTTGAGTAAGAATCGGCAAAAGGCGCGATAGTCTATCGGTTAGAGAGTTTCATCCTTTCCAACGATACATGGGTTCAAATCCGAACCTATTAATTGTCTGTCATAAACATATGAATATACATGATTATAAGAAGATTGTATATAATAGACAAAGTAGGAATTGTTATAAGCTTGCGGTTCCTGCTTTGCGCCTCGCAAAAGTACATAAGTTGTTTGTGGGTTTGGGTATAAGATTCTAGAATAAAATTTTGCAATCTACTTTAGCGTTACCATTACAGCAGTGTACACTATTTTAAAAGTCTAATACAGAAAACCATGTATACTATTGAGGATTACTAAGATGATAAGAATGCGTGGATATAGCTACTCTTCGATCCTGTACAAGACATTAATAACTATATGTAACTAGTAATAAGAATTATTCTTTGATAAGAGCAACCGCCGAATTCCTTGCTGGTACTTCTCGGTAGGAACAGCTTTCCGTACCAGCAGTAGATGTTGATTCAAAAGCACTTGTATACAAGTTTACTTGAATAAAGATTATTTTGAATTTTATCCTATGAGTTTTCCTTTGACTTTCCATAAACATTATGATCGGATTGCAAGTACCAACATCCTTCTAACAAAAGAGAAAGGTCTTTTCCTAAAAGAGAGAAAGTTGCAGGTTTTATTGTTTGTAATTTCAGTTATGTAATTTTGGAAGATCTGTGGACTGAAATCACGCATAGACAGATAAGGCTTTTGTTTTATAATATGTATTGATGATAAAATCGGAAAAACTCCATGTTTGTGAAGAAACCCTGTCAAACCTATCATTATCTCCAATAATCTGCGGGCCTTTGCACCGCAGTGGAATATAATCATTTCACTTACTTTTTTACTGTTATATTTCAGATGTTAATGTGCTTTTTTTACATCTTCACGATGACTACCATACTTGCAGACGACGGTAAAACGTCAGGTAAGATGTACATTTATTTTAAAAATAGCTGAAAGTAAATTATAAAGGTAGCGTTATAAGATTTATAATATACAAATTTATAAAGTTATAATTTTAATTATTCAAAAGTTTATCTTCCGTAAGTTAAAAGTTTGTAGCTGCAAATCTCTATAGTCTATATAGTCTATGGTATTGATTTATTTTTTTTCAATTTCGTATTAAGGTGGCATGGACATGTGTGATGAAAATATACTAGATTAGGGAAGCCAGCATAAAATGTGCCATATTACAATAAAGAGAAAGCATATAAGGTTGGTCTATCGGTCTCTCATTTTGATGTGAGATTAGAAAAAGATGAAATAGTTTCATTTTCCCTCACATTATTTATATTTATTTGTTTATGTACCATAAAAAAGCGTAAAAAATGCATTATCAATAAAAAGCAGTGTACAAAGATCAACTTATCCCTTTAATACAGATCTCTTCCAGCAAACCTACGAAGCGAAACAATTTATAGTAAAACAGTATTGGTACGTGGTAAAAATAGTGTCATTTTCACTCACAGGCCTGTCTATGGTTCCCCTACTCTAGTATTAATAATCTCTATGGATGAAAATCATGTGACCAAAAGATTTTTGATAGTAAATTTTAATGAACATATTGACTTTTTTAATGAGCCTATTGACTAGAGGGAGGCTGGAATAGAATAGATTGTGTTAAATATGACATATAAAAGAAATGGCGCCAAAGTTGACATTCGTCATTTTTAGATTTCCTAACATGCGACCAAAGATTACAGTGTATATGGAATGTGACTTGAATTTCTTTAGAATTAATTTTATTACGTAAGAATAAACTTAATGCTACTAAAATGAATCGTAAGAGACATAAAAAAGTAATTTAAAAGTATTCCACATTACGTATGACTTGATAAATAAATATTTACCGTTATTAAATGAAAGTTTCGGTAAATGTAGAGTATTAATATGCGATCACTAATATTTGCAGTTACTATAGGTGTAATGTATACTTAGTTACATATCGGGGTGCTTCTACATTTAGCTGACAATGTTCGGAACAACACGCATTAAATATATTCAACAAATACTATGATAATTTTACAGAAGTTATTTTGATAGAATTATTTTGCTATTATCGGTGTTTGTTAAGAAATTCTATGTAATGCTAAGTGTAGGAAGCTAGGACAACGTTCACATACCTTATACATGCAGGTCCAACCACCACGTATAACAAAGCCACCAATTACACACCCCACACGCACTACACACATTTGCTACGACAATCTCTGTATCAATCGTCGTAGTGAATGTGTGTAGTGCTTTTGTGTTGTTTTGTTAGTGGCGGCGTTTTATGATACGTATGGTGGCTGGTCCTACATGAACATATAAGGTATGAGAACCATTTTTGTTTCCTAGATTTATCATAACATAGGTTTTCTTAACAAGCGCGGATTATAGCAAAATAATTTCTTCATTACTTCTGTACTATGGAATTTTGCTAAGTAACACCTGCTTCTATAAAATATATGATAATTTGTTGTCGACATAAAAAAAACGTTTTTTCTGTCTGAATGATTCTTTTCTGCGAAAGGTTGTTCAACGTTAGCAGTTAGTTTGTCTAACGACATGTTCAGTTGAGGTGACGAATATTTCTGACAAGTGTCTAAAGACCTTTCAAGCATAAACTCTCATCATGATTGTTAAAAATCGTAACTTCTTACTTATCCAGTTTAAACATTACTTTGTGACATAACTTAAACGCTGTGTCTCGGTCACACTTCGTTGTGATATAATTATTTTTTTATAAGCAGGGAGAAAAAAAACTAGGATGAACTTCCTCTTCACATCCCGAATTAAAGAAAATGATATCATTTGATTGTTACAACTTATGTACCTAATATATAAGGTAAATAGCACAATGAACAAAGTTGAGGGTACTTAATTATAGTTGATACCAACAAAGTCGAGCCTATAGATTCATTAGGGTAGAACAGACTCTCAACATACCCGAACATTTCATTTTTTTTACTCCAAAAAAAATCTACTGGGTATGTTGAAATCGAACCGATTAAAACAACCTGAGTATTCCACCATGTTGCTGGTGGTGACATGGTACCGTTGGACACATTACCCCAATTTCCGCCAGCAACTACTCTGAACCCCAGAGTGCGCCACCTCTGAGTTGGGGTTTCTTTATAGCGGCCCTCCCTCCGATATTAGATGCTTTGGAAGCACTAGATGCATTCAACGCCACAGGAACCTTTTTAGGTGGGCGTCCGATCAACCCCATTACCTTCCCTCCTCAGGCGATAGTACACGTATCTAATAGCGGAAGCTATCAGCCCGGTCCGCGCAGCATCTCCTCGCCTCCTACCCCTCCCCCTAATTAGGTTAAGTAATAGATAAGTCACATCTGTGTATATAGTCTAAGCCAGGTGGGCGGGCGGTAGACGTATACAATAGCGGAAGCCGTCACCCCAACCTGAGTTGAGTTTGGCCACATAGTTGGCGTTTCTCTCCAGTGGTCATCCCAAAATAACTGTGAATCACTGACAAAAAAAACTTCGTTACCCGAACATTACATTTAACTCTGCAAATGAATACATCAAACGCAATCGCAGTTAATTCGACATTGTTTTTATCATTTACAGGATTGTCTAAATTCTGGACGGATGACATCAAAGTTTTCGACCAGATATACGGCAGGACTTCTGACAAAGACCTATATGGCGCAACTCTACCCCCGAGTATAACGTTCGACTTAAATTTCAAAAATCCAATCCAAATAGAAGCATCAGAAAAGAGGGAACGGTACTTAACCGACGGGAAAAAAATACTTGACTACGACCCAGACTCGATTACTGGAGATAGATATGCCAAATTATTCGCTAAATCCCTGTATTCAGAAAAAAGTAAACCATCATCGGCTTTACAATTTATAAGCTTCTCCGACTTTAATCCTATAAGTAAAACATCTGACCCAGAAACCTACAATTATTTAAAACATCTAGAATATAAAGCTGCTAAAGAAAAATATGGTATTCCTAAAAAAAATAGAAACAAATTGAAATCTTACAGTGATGACGATTCGGATGCCGAAGCAGATGAAGCTTACAGAAGTATTCAAGATATTTTAGAAGCCCACGAAGCGAATAAAGCTGTTGAATCCAATGAGGATGATAATTTTGATTTAAGGTTGAAGGGGAAGAAACAGAGAACTGAAACTGATAACGAAGGGAAAAGGCCTAGGAATAGAAACAGAAGTAAAGTGAGATTGTTAAATGGAAACAGTATTAAATCTAGATGCGTTTCTGGTAGATGTAGAACACCTACTTCGTTTGTCCATTCAAGGCCCTATATTCGAAAAATAAAATACTATCGCTATACATAGCATTGGACAGAAAAGAATAGTTGTTAAGCAGAATATAAAGTTTTAGGTAGTATTTTGTATTATTTTATATTTCTACTTATGTTTAATTTGTTAAGTATTTATCTAGAACGTATCATATTATTTATTATTCGTTAAAGATTTATGATAACCTACCCGTACCTATTGAAATTTGTTGCCATTCTTCTGAAAGATTCTTGTATAAAATTTACGTGTAGTCCTAAAGAGGAGAACCAGCAAAATAGAAAGTCACTCTTTAAAATTTTCTTCCGTAATTATACTTTATTATTCCCATAGGGGTAATGATAGAATCGCATTCAAACTGGCTTACATTCTTGGATTTTATTAATATTTTGATCTATTAAAATGTTTCTTGATTTCTTTCCTTCATCAGATTTTATAGTTTCTATTTTGTTTCAACACTTCCTGTTTGCCTGGTTTGCTTTCATATGTAATCCGCTGGACCGATATTGATGAAATTTAGTGTGATTGAAGCTTACACACTGTTTTTTCTTAGGGAAGAGGAAAACATATAATTTAGAATTCATGATCGAGGCTATTTGTACATTTACTTCGGTACCTGAATGAAATAGCGGTTATAGCTGTATTTAATAAAGTTTTGTGAAAAATGAAAAGTGTATACATACTTTATTTTACCTTTAATTATTCGTGAGTATGCAGTAAGCACATAACTAAGTTTCATAAATTAATATGCTTGGGACCATAATTTGAGCGTTTGTAGCTAGAGACAGTGCTTTAGGCGTATATTTGGGGCTCTCTGGATCTCTCAACTGAAGCGATTTGCCAATTTCACTCATTACAATGCATAAATGTGGCAATCTTATGACATTTAAAATGTCGCTTGTTAAAATAAAGCATTAAAATTCATGTCGTGGTTTGTTTTTAAAGTTATCAATTGAAGATATGTAATTATTAGATCATAATATAGAGGATGTGTGATATGATTTTATAATTTTTGTGATCTGTCTTTCGTCTTTCTGTGTGCGTATTACAGAGGTTCTATGCGTCTTATTATTAATAAAAACTATGTTAAATCATACCGCATAGTTTTAATATTCCTAAGTCTAGTTATAGTCTCGGTACGTAACGCTTTAGGGAAAACATTTCGGTGAAACCTGGACATATAGGAACGGCCTGTACTATCGTACTGCTGGGCTTAGGTTTCCTCTTTCCTTTTTCGGAGATAACAGTTGGTTAAGGTCAACACACTGTTCCAATGCGGATTGGTAGGTTAAACATCCCAGAAATGATCCAGAATTATGCAGGTTTCTTCACAATATTTGCATTCATGGGAACACTTTCAATAAAAGTCGCGATGGTCAATAACATACATACGGTTTAAGAGAAACTGACTGGTGCCGTGACTATCTCGGAACAGTCCCATCATCTAGGTTTATCACTAGGCTGATGATGAGGCTAGGTGATGAGGAGTAATCAGTTCTCCTGCTCTTGCTTGGGTTTTGAGGCTGTGATCCTCTAAAAGATCATGAACTTACCTTTAGGCGATTACAGCATAAAGAAAATTCCAGGATAACTGTACCTAATTTTAATTGAAACAATGTTTTTGGGCCTAGAATATATAAACGTAGTAGCCGCAGTCTCAACTGCATAAAAGTACGTACTTAATAGATATATTTTTTAAAATTTTCTCTTAAACCATGGATTTTCCCCCTCATATTATGCAGGGTTTAGACATATCTACCCAAATTCCAAAATAATGTAAAATCCATTAAACAGTTGGAGAGTTAAACGGTGTAAATATATTATGTTTTCACAATCTTTTGCCTTTATAATATCACTGAGTGAACCTATATCCATTTATTTTGCTACATTTTTTTTATCAGGCGTTCTATGCTATTCAAATTCAAATTCAATGCTATGGTAGTTACTATACTCCTCCGAAACGGCTTGACCGATTTTTATGAAATTTTATACGTATATTCAGTAGGTCTGCGTATCTGCTACTATGTATCATTCGTAAGCGATAAGGGTTGTCCAATTCAGACATTTTTTTTAATTTTTTTGGACAAAATTTTTATTTTTATAATGTATACTAGAAATTCCATAGAAATTATTTATATGGCAAAACAACGTTTGCTGGTCAGCTGGTAATAACTACTATAAATTACATTAGGGAAGCTATAAGTAAGCTGTAAGGCTACAAGAAAGTATTAATGGCGCGTTCTTAATTTATATAATTTAAACATTCGTTTGGCATACCTTCAAAACATTTATTTATTTTTTATAAGTAACGGCCTGTTACTATCCCTCTGCTGGGCATAATCCTCCTATCTCCGTTTCTGGAGAGAAGGGTTGGAGCTGAGACATACCGCTGCTCCAATGCGGATTGGTAGGTTACATGTATACACAGAATTTTCTAGAGATATGCAGGTTTCTTCGCGATGTTTTCCTTAATCGAAAAGCGTATGATAAATTGCAATTATCCATTAGACTCAACTAAAACTTATTGGTGCGTGCCCGAGGTTTGCACCTATCACACGTCCTCAACGCTGGGCTATTACAGCTTTGTTTTTTAGTTTTTAATGCAAAAGTAAAATTAGTTTCAAATTCTCCAACATCCAGTTTGATCCAATTAAAGCCAATCTTCAGGTAATATGCATAAAAAGTGATAGATAGGCAGCCGTGCCTAGTCATTTGCTCTTTTTTCCGATGGACACAAAGCCTGCTTCCCTATTCTAGTACAATAAACTCTATGTATAATTAATACGAAACTATTATAGTAAAAGAAAATGCAAAATAATATAACCTTTAAGTTAAATAACATATTTTTATTCTTATAATTACTATTCTTATTATATTTATAAATAATGTAGTTTACAATAATTCAAGTAAAATTATTGAAACTTGTCTGCATCATCACTCACAGTATATATTTCATTAACTTTAGATTGTAATAGAAATAAACACAGTTTGCGTCCTCTGTGTTTAAATCTAGATCAATCAAATAACTTTAATTTGTTGAATTGAAACAGTTTAAACCGTCGCGTTAACCAAATTATAACTTTATTTTTCTTAATACTGAAATGTAATTTAATTCTTCTACTATTGTGTTAATAAAAACATCGAATTATGTCACATATTGTGAACAAAACTGACCTAAACTGTAGTGTTGTCATGTATATTTTTGAATTTCTGTAATTTAAATGTTTTGCTGCTTAATTTACGCTGTAGGTAACAAGCCATTAGAGATCTCTGTCCAAAACAATAATTGCAATCTTATTTTGATAATTTATATTAATAATGAAAATGATAATTGAAAATTTGACAACATTGTTTGATCGTCTAGTAGCTATTATGGATCTTGTTTATTTAATACATAATATTTATTCACACATATTAAAGGAATTTCTTATCATTTCTTTTATTCTATGATTTTTCCTTTAACGTGGAGTTTGGAATATTTAAGAAGATGGCTACTAAGTTATAACGCAACCTAACTTCGTCCTAATATTAAAGCAACAATTCGGTTATTTATAATACTATAGTTTACAAAAGAATCTTGCGCAAGAAAGAATGATTTTTAGAAAATAGTAACCATCGAGTTTCTTGCCTTCTCGCAAATTCCTGTTTTGTTGAATCAGCGGTTCTTCTAAATTTGTTAATATTAAATGATGTAAATGTTACTTTGATTTAGGTGGTATCCGACAGAATAGAATAGACCACACTCCTTTTTACCGAGGTGTCGTAAGAGGCGACTAATGTAAGTGCCTTGTGACCTGAGTTGAATAGACCACCCTCCTTTCTTACCGAGGTGTCGTAAAAGGCGACTAAGGTTAGTTGACGTCAGGCAGGCGGCCGGTCGTAAAATTCGTAGCCAAATCATGTGACAACATTTTTGTAAGATGTTGTGCCGACGCCACTTAGAGCGGGATAAGGGCAGGAGAATGATGATGTTAGTATGATTTAGGTTAGTTTTGTTCAAATATTAAGACATTATATATTGTTAATTCGTTCACGAACGTATTTGATATGGCAACATAGTTTCATATCGTGTAAAGTCCAAGATTTTTGATATTACGTATTTGTATATGGCTTTTTATGTGACAACTGCCTTTTGCGAGCAGCATCGTTAGTAAATAAAGTTGGGATTAGTATCGCTTTGCCGTCCTTTGTGATTGGAGACTGGGTTACTCCTCTTCCTCTTGCTCTCTTCTATGCTCTGCAGCATGAAGCTGGGCGTGGTGCTCTGCCGCTGCTGCCGTGAGTCCAGCTCTCTGGCTAGCTCCTCTACGAACTGCCCACCCGTCTGACTGGAGGAATGACAAATTAGTATCGCAAAAGTAATGGTAGATTTATAGAAGCAGGCGTTACTTTGCGGATATTTTGCAATTGTGCGATGTTTTCAACACAATTTGCATAAAACCGTAATACACTATTAACCTAAGCCTTTTGGAAGAATTGCACTAATGTTAAGTAAAGAACGTACAGAAATCCGTTCCGTCGATTTTGAAAAAATCGATAACATATAAACAGACAGCTTTTAGCGACTTTGTTTTATTATGAGTATAAATCTATATAGATATAGATTATTACTATTGTAAAGTTGCTGAAGAGTTGTTGTGTTATTTGCTAGCTCTTCTAAAGTGCTAAGAGCACCTTCTCTAAACAGTGATAACTTCACTGTAATTGGACGATTCGAAAGTGCTTTTAACAACTTGAATAAATAAAGTTTAAAAGAACTAAAAATACAAATCGAGGACACCACGCTTCTTTTACACAAAACACTAAAGTTTTTTCCGCTTTTAGTTAGAAAGACTATTTTAAATTCAATTTATAATCCCACTTTTTACTGCGATTAATTTAAAAAAAGAATATTCTTTTTTAAGTTATCACTTGTTTATTTTATTATCAACGGTTCATGGTAAGTCTTAAGTAAGTAAAGTAACGGCCCATTACTATCCCACTACTGGGTATAGGGTCTCCTTTTTCCGTTTCTGGAGAGAAGGGTATGCAGGTTCCTTCACGACGTTTTCCTTCACCGAAAAGCGTTTCATAAATTACAATTGTCGATTAGATAATTAAGTTAAACTTATTAGTGCCTGCCCGGGGTTTGAACTCGTGACCACCTAGAAAGAATCGCACGGTCTCACCGTTGGGTTATCACAGCTTTCAATGGTAAGTCTACGAAGTTTGAATTAATTCTGTCCTTTCAAAATTTGTCTATTACAAATATACATGTGAAATAAATATATAGAGGACAGGTCTGAAAGATGTTTCCGAAATTGCTAAGAGTAAGTGGAGATGTGGCTCGAATGGATAGTATTCGGTGGACCTAACGACTTCTAGAATGGAGACCACGTGTTAACAGCAGACTACGTGGCCGCCCTCCCAAATCTCTTGGGAGGGCGGCCCATCTGGGTAGACGACATAAGGCGACACGCAGGTCGAGAAAGGATGCTGAGAGCACAAGACCCCTGGCATGGAGGGACATGGAAGAGGCCTAAGTCCAAAATTGGACTCAAAATGGCTGGAGATGATAAATGCAGAATATTTTCAATTTGAATGTAGATTAAGACATCAGATCGTACCGCTCTGTTCCTCTGCCGCTCTCCACGTCATCATCAGCACCCTGGTACATGGAGTACCCTCGACGAGATAGCTCCTCGTCGGGCGTCAGCCCAGGGTTGTGGAACGCGTGGTTCTTGTCCGGGTTCATTTTTAGCTTCCTGCAATTGGAAACGATTGAGTTTTAATATAAAAAGATGAGAATATGTCAGGCATTACATCGGCTTATGTATATAAACCATAATTATACTAGAGTAGGCAAGCCACCCTAAAATGTGTCTTTATTGCATGATTTATAGAGACAGGCGTTACTTTGTGGAATTCCATATTACAGAAGCTATAATAGAACAACTTGGCTATAATCCGCGTGCGTTAAGCGAATGTATGTAATGCTAAGTGTATGAAACAGGCAAAATTCATGTACCTTACTACATACGGGGATAAATAGCAACACTTATCCCAAGACGCCTCCACCAACCACAATGCACACAAGCAATACACACAACCACCACCAAAATCACGACGATCGGTTCGCCCCGAAACCAAAGCATCATCAGGAGGAGAGACTTCACTACAAAATCGTTATTCATTAGGGATTATAGCAAAGTAGTTCTGTTATACTTTCTGCCTTTATTACAATAAAGAGAAATATAGAGAAAACAAATGAAGTTGGATCTATCTGTCTTTCTTTTTTATATGTGATTAGATGAACTATACGAGGTTCAAATTCCCTCTCATTATGTATGGTGACACTCTCACTTACAGTCCTGCCCATGGCTTAGGTACTCTAGTATTAATAATTCTATGGTAAAAACACGGCTATATTCACGTCCTATTCTCTCGGGTCAGCCCGATACGTTGCAACCATTAACAACAAACGTCAACCAAATTGTTTTTAAAGAGTATCCGTCAAATTTTTTGCTGGTTTTTCTCGGCAGGAGCATATTTCTGAAATATTGATAGCTTCTGTATAGTACTTAACTGTTGTTGTGCTATTTTGTACATCTGGCCCTTGGTTCATACAGTAGACGATCTACTTGAATAAAGAATATACCGAATTATTCGCGCGATTCCCTGCGAGAGAAGTTCAAGGAAACAGGTATTCTTACATTGGCTTCACAGTATATTTTTAGTATTTTAATTTTTGTACATATGAATATAAATAATTATAAAAGGATTGGCGATGTATATAATAGACAAAGTAGGAACCGACATAAACTTGCGGTTCCTGCTTTGCGCCTTACAAAAGTTCATAATTCGTTTGTGGATTTGGGTATAAGATTCTATAATAAAATTCCAAAATCTACTTTAACTTTACCATTACAGAAGTTTAAAAATATTATTAAAATAGGCTAATTCAGAAAGCCTATTACTATTGACGATACTATTGAAGATTACCTAGACGATAAGAATGCGTGGATATAGCTTCTCTTCAACCCTGTACAAGACATTAATAACTAAATGTAATTAGTGATAAGATTTATATTTTAAAAAGAGCAACCGCCGAGTTTCTTGCTGGTTCTTCTCGGTAGGAACAGCTTTCCGAACCAGCAGTAGATGTTGACGATTCAAAAGCACTTGTTTACAAGTTTACTTGAATAAAGAATATTTTGAATTTGAATTTGAATGTTACTCACTGTACTCTCAGCCGGCCACTGTTGCTGAGGTCGTTGACCCGGCGGCGCAGAGTAGCGACCTGCGCGCACAGCACCGCGCAGACCAGCAACAGCAGGAGCCATGCTCCGCCGAAGACGCTCACGATTATTATCGATTCCGTCTCCTGGAAATAATAATGACCAATTGCCAATAACCTGATGCTTGAAATATACAAAGAGCTTTAAAGTCCAAAAGTTATATTATAATTATTTTGCTATAATCCGTGTTAAAAAAATATTTCATCAATAGAGTTACAAACGACGAAGTAAGGTCGGAGCCTTCTTTTATGCATGAATATACTTGTACCAGAATTCGTCCGTTCTTCCATAATATTATCTATACTATGCAATTTGTCTTAAGACGCGTAATATACTCGTATATGTAATGCTAAGCAAAAACTGCTCTGTTTTATACTTGCAGGATACGCACGTATCACAAAACACCGTCACATACCAACACTACACCGTACACATTCATTACGATAAACTCAACGATCTTTTCGCCCCTAACCGAAGCCTCATTAGGAAATAAACCCTTCTTTTCTTTTTCTTTCCTTTTTCCCATTTTTTCTGTCCTTTTTCCGATTTTTACTTTCTTTTTAAGTTTTTTTTGTATCTTCAAAAAATACTGATCAAAGCCCAGTTACCCAGATATTTCATCATCATCCTCCTGACCTTGTCCCATTCTAAGTGGGGTCGGCACAACATGTTTTAACATGTTGTCATATTATTCGACTAAGTATTAAAATACGTAGTTGACGACCGGCCGCCTGCCGGACGTCAACTTACCTTAGTCGTATTTTACGACCCCTCGGTAAAAAAGAGGGTGATCTATTTTACTGAACCGGATACCACATGGTCGGTTGACTTACTTTAGTCGTCTTTTAGGACACCTCGTTAAGAAATGAGGGTGGTCTACTCTACTCAGCCAGAACCACCATACGGCGAATCGACTTGCCTTAATCGCCTTTTACGATCCCTCGGTAAGAAAAATGATCGTCTATTCTACTCAACCGGATACCACATGGTGGGTCGACTTACCTTAGTCCCCTTTTAGGACACCTCGGTAAGAAATGAGGTAGGTCTATTCTACTCAGCCGGATACCACACGGCATTTTACCCATGTACCATTTGTAAAGCCGAATTGTTATATCAACAACAAAACAATATCTCGTAGTTGTTATTTGATATATCATATCTGGTGGGAATGTGTCATGGGTTTAGACGGTATCTGAAAAATTCCTAAGATAATCCTACGAATAATATGATTGCGTCGCGGCCGCGCGTTATCTTTATATAATGGTGGTCGTTGTTTTAAGTGTTTAATATTCCAGCTAAATATGGACAATGTTGTTATGATTATGGGGAAATTACGCATTATATTCCGAAATAGAAGTTGATTTATCAATAACGAAATGATTTATAGAAGGCAGGCGTTACTTTGCGGAATTCCATATTACAGAAACTATAATAGAACTACTTTGCTATAACCCGGGTGTGTTAAGCGAATGTAATGCTAAGTGTATGAAGCAGGCAAAATTCATGTACCTCCACACAAACACACGCGGATTATGGCAAAGTACTAACGAAATGCAAACGAAAATTTTGAATTAAAATTATTATAGCCATGCTATTTTACTAATGGGAAAATATCCTATTTTTGTTTGATAAAGATTTTACTTAAAACTACCAAACTACTCGTATTGGGTTGCACATAACTTAAGAATCTTTTGTTATTATATAAATAAAAAAAAACATTTATAACAAACCATAATTTTTTATCGAAAACTCGAAAGTACTCTGCACTATAACCATTACCTGACAGAAATTTTATAATGGATGTTAAGTTTAGCATTTAAATCGCTTAAAAGTAAATGTAAAAATATCATGTAAAATATATGTAAATGTAATTTTTTAATAAGATTTAACACGGAACACAAAAAAATATTTATATCGCGAATCTAACTAGCTATTTCCTTTAATTACTAACAAAGACAATGACGTGTTTTACGTCGTAAATCTCAAGATTAAGTGCAAAAGTTTAATTAGAAATTATAGTAATATGGTGATAGTTTAATATAAGTGTTAAGATATAAGAATAAAAAATCCTTGATCCAAGATGTTTTAAGATAAAATCAATGTTCTCACTTTTATATTATATATTTTGAGTGGTCGAATACAGCATGCTAAGCTAATAGAGGATGTAAACTTAGGATGATGAACGCTGAAATATGAATATAGATATATGAACTCACCATATCATTTAGGTAAAGGGGCACATGTTTCCTACACGAGCGCCGACTTGCACTGACGTGTTATCAGTGTAGACCTGATAACTGCTGATAACACATCTAAACTCGATGTTTCAATTTGAATATCATTTTGTTTATTTTTCTATATGCTACCTGTGCGTGTGGTTTTACTAGCGTGGAAATCAGAGTTTTAAAGTTTTTTCATGTTCAAATAAAGATTATAGAAAGAGAGCATTACATACACTCGCTTAACACACGCGTATTATAGCAAAGTAGTTCTGTTATAGTTTCTGTAATATGGAAATCCGCAAAGTAACACCTGCTTTCTTTAAATCATTTAAAACTAGAGGATTGTAGATTTACAATAATACTTTGTCTCTATGGTCATGGTTAACTCAAAATAACCACTTTTATTTTCAAAAATTCAATTAGAATCAACCCTTTAATGATGTGATGAATAAGTAAAAAAATGACTCACAAACAGTCTATCCGTATATAACTTACTAATCCGTATATCTGACCAACAATGACAGATACTTCAAACGAACAAACATTGAATCACGCATAAAGTAATTTCAAGGTCTGTTGTGGATCGTGACCTCACCTTGAGGGTCAGGAGATCAGGGGTCAACGTCATAACAGTAAAGGTTTTAGTTGCAGATGACATGCTCTGTCTCTGTCAAAATTTTGGATGAGAGTTTCCATTGCTGTAATCCGATATGACGTGCGATTCGATGACAATAATGCAATGCTACCAAAATCTTAAATTTTGGCGAAACCATTATTCAGATTGTAGTAATGAATGTGTAGAATATGTGTTACTTTAAACCGGATTTTTCTTTGAATACATTATTCGTGATTATTGCAGAAGAATGATCATGATTGTAAATATTTAACAGAAATTTACATTCAAAAATCGTAGATAGTAGGTAGATAAATACTTAA
Source organism: Morpho deidamia (assembly GCA_947086505.1). NCBI lineage: Eukaryota > Metazoa > Arthropoda > Insecta > Lepidoptera > Nymphalidae > Morpho > Morpho deidamia. Next base: position 17,336,528 of record CAMTZC010000017.1, on the reverse strand, counting down.
CAATAGAGTCTAGTGTCGTGTTGGCAAAATACCACAATCTATGTTAGTCAAAACAGCAATTTAATATAACTATCAAAAAGAGGCTGACACAAAAAGCCTACTATACTATTAAGGATTGTATAAATGAAAGAAAATGCGTTGATTTAGCTATTCTAAAATATTCAACATTGCACCAGGTGGCGATTATGAAATATTCTGATTGTAAGAATTATATTTAAAAGAGAAAAGGCTCTTCTCAAGTGCAGCTATTTTATGAACCAGCAGCAGAGTTGATGATCAAAAGCACTTATAAGTTTACATAAATAAAGAATATTATGAGTTTGAATTGTAGAGATATTGACGTGTAGTGCTTGCGTTTTACGAACCCTACAACTATTTAATATGAAAACGTAAAGTACACTGTACATTTAACATGAGTTAGATTTTCTTTTATCGCAGAATTTAGCAAAATAATTCACTATTATTTTAACGCCTAATTCTATGAATCGATTATTTATTTTTCAAAACTATCCTTTATAATGCCGGATCCTGAAGTTATGAGTCTACAGTGGGCACGCGCGCTACCAAAATAATTTTAAACGAGTGTTGAGATAAGTGACGTGGCATGTTTATTTTGATATGTCGAAATGACAGACAGACATTGTCAAAATGACAGATCAAAATGCATTGTTAGACTTCTTGATATCCATACTTAATATTATAAAAGCGCAAAATCTGTCTATCTGTTACGCTTCCACGACTAGTCGACTTTGATAATATAAATAGTAGATATCTATACTAATATATAAAGCTGAAGAGTTTGTTTGGTTATTTTTTTGTTTGTTTGATTGATTGATTTATTTGAACGCTCTAATCTCAGGAACCACTTTGTCTGAGTTGTTAGCTGATGACGATAGATCAGCACTCATCTTTTATTTCGCGCTATTGTTTGTCATTTTCATTTTCTATAACACAATGCATACAATACGCCGACGTGGAAAGGTAAACTTACAGTTTAGTAGGTCTTTGGTTAGGTCGTTTTTTAGAATTTGAGGTCTTGTAACTTGTTTTAAGTAGTGTCATAATAATTTGTTGAGTAATGAGTAGAAATATGCATGGTAATAGGTATATGATTGAATCTAAGAATTTAGAAGTTATCAAAGGATTGTTCTAAACACACTTTTAAAAATTATAAATTTGGAGTATAAGATAGTCCATTTATCGAGTAAGGCTGTAAGCTATATACCATCACGCTAAGATGAATAGAAGAGGAGCAGAAATAAAAAATATTGCGAAAACGGCAAAATTTAAAGCTTTCTTGCGTGCGCTAAGTAAACGGTGAAAGTTATTAAAAAATCATGTATTACAAAATTGTTCCACTCTCAAAGTCCTTAATAAAAGTCCGCGACAGCATATGTCTAGCTTTTAAGATTAACCCACTTTAACCATAATTAATACGTGTTATGGTTTACTCAAATAATAAGACTGCAGTCCACGCGAACGAAGTTGCGCTTAAAAGCTAGTTTATAATATCAATGTATTATGTAAATGGTAATTGAAGATTGGAAAGATAAGTTCAATAAAATTACGGTCTGGTCGGACTATCCTACGACTCTACATAGGCATCCCCTCTCCTTTTTTGGAGAGATGAGTTGGAGTTTAGGCCACCATAGAACCACGCTGCTTAATCGAATTGAACATATATCAGAAGTTCTCCGGAGATATTCAATCCTCACGTTTTCGTTCACCAATAAGCGTGCGATAAATTGCAATTATCAATTAGGCACGTAAGTATTAACTAATTGGTGCCTGCCCGGGGTTTGAAGCCTTGATATCACAGCCAATACGTTAAGAACTGACACCACAATGAGAATATATATAGATCGAATTAGACTAATGTTATTTATACAAGACCATAACTTCAGTGAATGATGCTGCAATTAGATCAGTATTTTTCATCACTGTGGCTTACATTAAGTTTAAAGGTCTTGAAGACCATGTCAATAGCTCGCGGCTGACGCCTTCGTTTAAATTTGTTAAGATCGACCTTTGAAAAGAATCGTTGTGTACAGACGTCGATAATAATATCAAACATCACAGTTTTTTTTGGAAAATAAATAATTTATTTTGTTATCCAATATAGAAACCCTCAAAATTCTGGAATAACCAGGAATCACTCACCCTTGTAACTAGACTTTTCTAGAACCCATCGATTTCATATTAATACTATTTCTACTAAAGTATAGCGTGAAGATAAGTTACTGAAATGACAAAATGGAACACAATTTTACAAACCCTGCAATTTTGCTCGAGTCTAGATCTTAATAAAAACCACCAAACTGAAGGCAACAAATCTTCTTTAAATCGTTCTAGAAATTATTGAGTAGAAAATAAAAAAGCGATTAAAAACTTCGAGAATCGAGGTGGTATCAAAATTACTGGACATATTGTTCTAGGATTTATCAAAGTAAACAAACAAGAAATTTGATACAAATCTTCTGAAGCAAAGCATGTAGAGAAATTACTGGTAGCCCAGTCAAGTGTTACTCCACTCGATCAGGAATTGCGAACCATGACACGAAACAATATTTTGGACATGTCACCGATTAATTGAAATTCATGACAGACTACCTACCTACCTAGACCTCATATAATAGTTGTGTAGAAAAATGTCAAGATGATTCATAAAGGCTCGGTAGCGACTTGCCTAAGCCCATGGTCTGCCACCCTGACGGGGACCTTCGGGCGTTCCGAACGGGGTACAGGTCCCTGAGGGATTTGGTGCATCTGGTGCTCCCGATGCACACCGGTTAGCGGAGGGGGACTTCTCTTTCAAGGGGTCCCTACACAGAGGAAGTGTTTTTTGGGATCAGAGCTGTCGGCGGGGATGGGGGATTGCCCCAATGTGTATAACGATACCCTGTCATTGCCATCGGCAGCGTGGTGGAGCACACAGGTCATTTTATTCGGTGCGGGTCCAACATAACCGCCGCCTGTCCCCGTCGGGCGGCGGTACCCATAAGGGGTTTTTTCTTGTACAAAAAAACCCTGCCCTAGAGCTGGATATGTCTAAAACTTTTGATTTTAGGACTACGATAGAATCTTACCAAAGTGTTTGATCTCTAGCAAAACACAAAATTTTGAGTACGACTGTACCGTCGGATATATATATAAATATGTTTCTCAGATCTGCCTGTCGGTCCCCGCCCACAGACTCCTCACTGATTTAGTTCATTTATAATGGACATTACCCAACTAGTTTGACCTTTTACTGATATATTGATACGGATCAAAGATTGTAAAATTTAGTTATACATGCATACTAATATTACAATTGCGAAAGTGTTTCCGTCTACTTGTTCAGCTGATGGACGATCACAGCTGGACATAGGTCCTTCAAGAGACTTCCACACAAGATCTTGTACCGCTTGGATCAACCTTTACGATTTGACTGGTCCTTTACTAAAGCAATATTGAGAGTTGCTATAGTTGAAACTCATATACCAGTATCACATGAAATCCAATCAAAATAACCTTTATTCAAGTCAGCTTTTACGAGCACTTTTAAATCGTCAATCAATTACATTTAATGAAGCTACAAATGGTTCCGAATATTGCTCTTACCGAGAATAACCGCCAAGATAATCGGCAGTTACGTCTGAAGCTGAAAGGATATTCAAATCCAAACATTTTAATCACACAAATGATCTTCAATTGTGTATTATGCAGTACGTATAAGCATATTTCTTACCTCTAATGTAAACATCTGTAGATAAATCAAATATGGATTGTAGAAGTGAGTACCGAGACCAACGAATCAGTTTCTAACTCTGCTGAGTCGAGACACAAGACTCACATGCTTATTGTGATCTCTCGTATATGTATGATATACATCAAATTTTATTCCAAACATATGAATATTGTGATATAATAATTAATTAATTACAGTTTCGTCGCATCTAGTATTTCCAAGGGATACCGGTTGAACCGGAAATGTATTTAACTTCCTAGTCTTTCTAGATTGGATGCGTTTATTGACACTCAGAAATAGTCTAGTTTGGTAGCTTTTACTTACTCTCGCAATTTCACGTTTGACCGCTGGTTTCGTTGGAAATAGATATAGCATTAATACCTATACCTAAATTTATTTATTATTTAACATTAGTATAATTATAACATTACTACTAGTATCTTTCTTTGTGGCTGTTACAAGCAATACTATAAATGTAAGTTAATATTTATTTTAATACCTACAATAAAGAAATGCCCGTTCATTTCTATTAACTGATAAAAAACGTTGAGTGAAAAGGGAATATCAATATGATAAATCGATTAAAACTTCTAGAAATAGAGTCATACATACAATTTGCACATCAATACCTTAGCTGTATAAAGTTAAATAAATGATTGGGAAGATTATAGTAAATTTTATTGAATATACCTACTTGAATTAACGTCGAAAATACACTTTTTAGAAGCTGGATATCGACAAAATTTGTGACATCTTTAACTTTAACATTTAGATATATACACATATACATACATATATATATGTGTGTGTGTGTGTGTATGTTTTGTATTAATTTAACTTAATTCAATTCAAATTCAAATTCAAAATATTCTTTATTCAAGTAAACTTGTAAACAAGTGCTTTTGAATCGTCAACTTTACTGCTGGTTCGGAAAGCCGTCCTACCGAGAAGAGCCAGCAAGAAACTCGGTGGAGCTCTTTTAAAAAAGAAGATTCTTAATACTAATTACATTTTGTCATAGCTATCCTGCACAAGGTCAAAGAGCAGCTATATCCATGCATTCTTATCATCAATGTAAGCCTCCACGGTATAATAGGCTTTCTGTATCAGCCTCTTTTTAACAGTATTTTTAAATTGCTGTAATGGCAAAGTTAAAATTGATTGTGGAATTTTGTTATAGAATCTTATACCCAAACCCACAAACGACTTACGTACTCTTACAAGGCGCAAAGCAGGAGCCGCAAGCTTATGTCGGTTCCTACTTTGTCTATTATATACATCGCCAATCTTTTTATAATTATGTATATTTTTATGCACAAAAATCAAATTGCTAAAAATATACTGTGAAGCTAACGTAAGAATACCTGTTTCCTTAAACTTCTCTCGCAGGGACTCACGCGAATTCAAATTATAAATGCCACGTATGGCTCTTTTTTGCAATACAAAAATTTTCTCAATATCAGCGCATTTATCCCATAACATTATTCCATAAGACATAATGCTATGGAAGTAAGCAAAATAAACTAGTTCTGCTGTTTCGACGTCTATAAACTGTCTTATCTTTCGAATAGCATAGGCTGCTGAACTGAGTTTGAGAGAGAATTTAAATATGCTATGTAAAGGTTATAGACCCAACCACATCGCAAGGTGTGATTACCTTTAAGTGCGTCTACATCCTTATCGATATAACCTGTTGGTAATTCTATTATAAATAAATAAATAAACAAATAAATAAATAAATAAATAAGACATGGAACAAATATAAACCTTCTCGTTAACGCAAAACGAGTAGGTCCATATTTTTATATGATTCTAGTCAAATTATATAGCATTATCGTTTAGAAGGTGCAGTGCAATCTTTTATTATCTCTAGGTCAAACATCTCATCAAATAAAAACTAAATAATGATTACTCTTCCATCCTCCATCATAAATTATACCTATCGGGATATAATACCTAATATTCAGTTGCAGTAGGGTAGAATTTTGCGTGTATTTTCAGATTTACTGAAGTGTGAGATATAACCTCATTATATAATTTGAGCCATATTAGGCTGTTCCAAAACAAATCACCCGTCATTCTAATTCTAATGGCTTAAAAGGTTACTGTATTAAATTAATGATTGTTGTAAATTCAAACTCAAATTAATAATATTCTTTATTCAAGTAAACATGTAAACAAGTGCTTTTGAAACGTCAACTTTACAGCTGGTTTCTTTGCTGGCTTTCTTGAGCCGCAGCAAACTGTAAAGTAAAGGATGAGATTCGAATTAATATTACTCTATTAATTCTAAAATCGGAGAAAGGAGGCCGTGGGATAGTAACAGGTCGTTCTTTTGCCTAATTTTAATACAAAAAATAATGTTATAAAATTATTGACTGGCCAGTTTGCGCAGGTAACATTGTCCCTCTGGATCGTGGGTTCCATTACCAACATTTTCCATAATTTGTTTGGTTATTTTTAAGCTAATCGATTTTATACAAATCGATTTATTTGTCGGGTGAAAAATCGATCATTCAGTAATCAAGTTCATTCCACTCCTGGGTACATTTTGATCTTACGGATTAGCCGTGAGAGTAACAGACAGACAGTTGCATTTATAATTAATTTAATTTATAGAATTAGGCGTTACTTTGCGGAGATCAATAATACAAAAGTATTATTAAAAATATTTTGCTATAATCCGCGTTATATCGCTGTATCGCGGATTATAGCAAAATAATTTTATTATTACCTTTGCATTTATAATATTAATGAAGCCGCATTCTCATGACTAAGTTTGAGGTTCTCTTGGGAGACGCTATTAGGAGCTGTTCATGTAACAGTTGGCATAATTGTCTATTTAAGCGAACAACAATGAGCTAATATAGACGATTGCAATTGTTTTGGACAATCTGGACAATGGACACTCCCACGGACGATCTGATAACGTAAATTAACTTTGTAATTGATATTAATCAGAAATAATTTAGTTTTTTTCTAGTCCGAGTTCAAGGGGAGACTTTTTTGCCATACAATCCACGGTAGAATATTTATATTATTTATTTATCAATTTTTTTAATTGACTATACGCTGTTAACCCTGATAAACAGACAGAAGGGACGAATATTTGTCACTACTTATCGCGAATTATGGCAATTTTTTTTTTTTTAATTCAACATTTTGCCAGTTTCAACTATAGGAATTTATCAGTGAAACCATAGTGCAGTAATATATAACTGCTTCTTTATAAATATCATAGATATACCACCGGTCGCAAAAGGCTTGTGATTCCTGTGTCGCTCAGTAGAGTTAGCAAGTCATTCGTTGCTCTCGGTATTCGCTTCTACAATAAAATTCTGCAATTCATACTAGACTGGTGTTCAATAATGTAAAGTTAACGCTTTAAAAAGATATAAGAATAGCCGCCGTGTGGTATCCGGCTGAGTAGAATAGAGCACCTTCATTTTTACCCAGGTGTCGTAAGAGGCGACTAAGGTAAGTTGACGTCAGGCAGGCGGCCGGTCGTAAAATACCTAGCCGAATCATTTAACAACATGTTTAAATAAAATAATAAAGAAAACATGTTGCCCCCACTTAGAATGGGATAAGGTCAGGAGAATGATGATGATGAAGAATAACCGATTAACGCCGAGTTTCTTGCTGGTTCTTCTAGGTTATAGTAACATTCCGAACCAGTTGGCTTCATTAAATGTAATTGACGATTCGAAAGTGTTCGAAAAAGCTTATCTAAATAAAGACTGATTTAACTACGCGAGCTTTTAAAAATCTGTTGAAAAAAGAAGTTCTTAAAATATCCTTGGCCAAAGTTGCAACATGTTTCATACGTTTTGGCCCATACATTGATTCGCTCCTCTATAACAATCTCGTCAGTTTTTGTGATATAAATTACATTGCACTGCAAGAGCAGCTAAAATCAAGATTATTTTCTCACATCATTAACTTACGATTCAACTGAAAAACTACTCAGTCGAATAGAAATATTTATTATTTATGTTAAACCTTACTTCTAATATTAATTGTTATTTAACCATGGAATTGGAATAAATAATACTTAACTAAATGTTAATAGAGCGTCTTCAATCTTAAAATTGTAAATCGTATACGGGTTCCCACGACACAGGCTACTCAGTGGGTACCCTACGGATAAATACTATTCCTCTTCCTCTTGCTCTCTTCTATGCTCTGCAGCATGAAGCTGGGCGTGGTGCTCTGCCGCTGCTGCCGTGAGTCCAGCTCTCTGGCTAGCTCCTCTACGAACTGCCCACCCGTCTGATTGGAGGAATGACAAATTAGTATCGCAAAAGTAATCCTCGTAATACCTCGGTAAGAAATGAGGGTGGTCTATTCTATGCAGCCGGATGATTATTAAAAATGGATTATTATGATAAAATAATCGATTCATTATCGAGTATTTTTGATCCCTAGTTTTACATTTAGATTGTGTTATATTACTATAACACTAAAAACTAAAGGTCGTGGTAAACATCGTAAATTAAAAATGCATACATAAAAATAACAGTATTCTAAATGATTTATAGAAACAAGCGTTACTTTGCGGAATTCCATATTACTGAAATTATAACTACTTTGCTATAATCCGCGAGTGTTAGGCGAACACACTCGGACTCGCTTAACATACACGGATTATTATAGCAAAGTACTCGTAGTTCTGTTATAGTTTCTGAATAAAGCCTGATTCGATTTATTTTTGTTTTTGGTTAGTTTTCAATAGGACCTTGAATTTTTGATGGCGCAATACTTAATCATCCATCACTAATAGTATTAAGATAGCCGTAGGGTCAAAATTAATATGCAGAGTTATCGGTTTTTGGATAAAGATATAACAGTAATGGGGCTTCGATTCTCGGTCAAGGCCGCAGAACCGAGATGGCTTAATGCGAACAAGGACATTTATTACATAGTAATGATTCACTCGCGCAATTTGTAAGAAAGTGACAGATGCTGATTGCAATCTGAATTTAAATCGACGTATGAATATCAACCTAAATAATATTCATATTGAAGATGACTTTTGACTATAGGGTTATTAATACTAGAGTAGGGGATAGGCAGACCTGTAAGTCAGAGTGTTCACAATCTATACTTATTATAAAATAAAGTCCCCAAAGCAGTCTGTCTGTATGTAATCGATTTTCTCAGAATTAACTGTACGGATTTTTGTACGGTTTTTAGTAGAAGGTAGTACAATTCCTCCGAGAGGTTTAGATTAATTATTAGCACATAACGGTTTCATGTAAATTGAATTGAAGAGGTCGTTTGACAACAATTTTTAGTGGGGTCAGTAACAAACCGGTGTCGATTGTAGTTTAGAGGGGGAAATAAGTATAAAAAGCGGTGTAGGGTATCAAAGGGCCAGTCTCATGCCGAAACTCAAGCGACTATAATATGCTAAAAACTAAAGTTCGGCTTCGCCCGCGTAGCCGCACGTATTTCTAGTAAATAATAAGAGGAAAGACTTGTATACTTGATTAATAGAAGCAGGCGTTACTTTGCAGAATTACATATCACAGAAACTATAACAGAACTACTTTCCTATAATCCGCGCGGGTCAAGTGAATGCATGCAATGCTAAGTGTATGAAGCAGACAAAATTCACGTGACTGACACATGCAGGACAAGCCACCATACGTATTCCAAGACGCCTCCACCAGCAACAATGCACACAACAATACACACAACCATAACCAAAATCTCTACGATCGCTTCGATTACGATCGTAGAATCATCAGGAGGATAGGCTCCACGACAAAATCGTAAGGCGGCTTTACTTCTTACAACATAATCCTCAATTTCAAATTCAAAATATTCTTTATTGAAGTTTACTTGTAAACAAGTGCTTTTGAATCGTTAACTCTCCTGCTGGTCCGGAAAGCTGTTCTGATTCGGTTGCTGGAGAGCAAGAAACTCGGCGGTTCTCTTTTCTAAGTCTTATAAATTCTTATTACTAGTTACTAACTTAAAAATTATAACTTTACGTTAGATAGAAAAGTTAAATAATTAACGCATCAATTGCCTAATAAGCAAGCGGCCTACTTTAATTGTCTGCTATCGCTGACAATAGGTAGTTGAAACAAAAGGTGAGCCAACTTCCGCGGCTGATCTCCGCCGGACATTGAAATAATGGAACAATTAGACGATTGCTTAATGCCTCCACTGATTAATGGCAATCCGGGGTTTAATATACCACTTTTATCTTAGACAAATACAACATGAACAAGACGATAGCTATTGTTGATAATTCTCCTGCTATGCGCCTAGCAAAAGTACGTAAATCGTTTGTGGGTTTGGGTATAAGATTCTATAGTAAAATTCCGAAATCAATTTTGGTCATGCCATTACAGCAGTTTAAAAACATTGTTAAAAAGAGGCTGATACAGAAAGCCTACTATACTGTTAAAGATTACTTAGATGATAAGGATGTGTGGATATAGGTGCACTTCTACCCTGTACAAGACAGTAATAAATAAATGTAACTAGTTCTAAGATTTATATTTTAAAAAGAGCAACCGCCGAGTATCTTGCTGGTTCTTCTCGGTAGGAACAGCTTTCCGAACCAGCAGTAAAGTTGACGATTCAAAAGCACTTGTTTACAAGTTTACTTGAATAAAGAATATTTGAATTTGAAGTCTAGCCGATAAGAAGCTTTAATCGAAAACTTTCTAAATCCTTTATGATATACCTTTACAGGTGTGTTATTCCTATTTATTGATTTGGATCTCCAACAGTATTATAATACCCGGCATTAAATAATGAACATCGATGTTTAGGACGAAACAGCCGGCCAGTTCGGTTTCGTAGAGCGCTGTCTCTGTCACTCAGTTAGTATGTGACGTTTCGCACGGGTTCGTCAGTCTGTGCGACAGAGTCAATGCTCTATGAAGCAGAATCTAGCAGATTTCTGTCTCTAAGCTAATTTTGGAAAGCTACTATTAGGCCTACAGTCTTAATCCTTTTCAACTTAAATACGTCAGCTCCCTTAATGATTTCATGATTAACGATAATCCTAAAGGCTAACAACATATTAAAGACTGGAAAAAACAATCAGATGAGATAACATTCAAGCGCGAAATCTAATTTTGGAAGATAAATTTCAAAATCATCGGACTAACGGTACGGCCGTGCGAAAAGAAACCTCTATCAGATGCTAGCAAATAGATATATAAACAAAATGGTCAATCGCGAGTTCGCCACAGACAAAAAACCTATTATTTATAACCACAGATAACAGATAAGTTAATCCGTTTACAAGCCATTGTATTGTTTTCACACGCATTGTAATTTGTATCGCAAGCTCATATAATGTGCTAACAATGAGGAATTAAATATTTTCAAGGTCACATATCACAATCGTGGGCACGTGGGACTCAACATCTTACGTCTAAGGTTATGTTTGAGGCGAATTTTGAACAGTCTGGCGACTCAGAAAATAATCGAAACAAGGAATGCATGAAATTGTGACTTAACAAGTGTTAATATAAATGTTGATGAATATGTGATAAGATGGAGGGCAAAAAAGAGATGGATGGATTGTGTGAAGTATGATATGCATATAATAGGACTAGCGCTAGGGTTTACTGATGATAGAAGCGAATGGAATAGAAAAACATGTTGTAGGAAAAAAAACAGTAATAGTATAATCTCTGTGTATCGAAATTAATTAATAATATCAAGGCTACAGCTTCAGAAAGTTTGAAAATCGTTTATGGACTTCCACAATCCACAATCTATTTTGGATTGCCTTAACTCTAGTTCAAAAAAGTAATTTAAAACACTTATTCATACAAGTTATTATACTGTTAAAGACTATGTTAATGATAAGAAAGCTTAGATTTAAGTTGCAACCAGCTACGCACTAAATTGTATTGTAATTTTTTCATTTGGCAAACAATTATTTCTTTTTAAAAAGTGATTCTTGTTGGTTCATCTCGCTTAGAGCAACTTTCCGAACCGTTGTAGTTGTAGTATTGTAATTTGACGATTTAAAAGTGCTCCTGAAAGCCAACTTGAATGTTGAATGTTCTTTGTATTTTGCACTCTCGAGTATGCTTCGGTACACGCCAGCAATATCCGTTAGGCTGAAAAGTTAACCAACAATCCTATCAGTGAACAATTCGAAACAGCATTTAGTCACAGAAATTGTAATAGAACTACTTTAATATAATCCGCGCGAGTGAAGCGAATGCATGCAATGCTAATGTGTCTGAAGCTGGCAAAATTCACGTACCTTACATATGCAGGACAAGTCACCACATGCATCCCAAGACGCCTTAACCAGCCACAATGCACACAAGCAACACACACAACCAACAACAAAATCTCGACGATCGTTTCGTCCCAAAACCGAAGCATCATCATGAGGATAGGCTCTACGACAAAATTGTAATGCAATGGATTATAGCAAAGTAGTTCTGTTACAGTTTCTGTAATATGGAATTGCCTAAAGTAACGCCTGCTTATATATCATTTAAAGCATTTGTTCAGTTCGAAAAATAATCTTTCCTATTTCGCGTTATGTTTATTGCGAAATATCATCGAAACGGAAATATTCAGAATACAGAAATAAAGTTAATAACATTTCCCAATTTATTAGTTAATAATTTATTCGGTTTCGTGTATTCACAGCGCAAATGAAACATAAAAACACGTGACCCCAGAATGATCCAGTTTCTATTTCGCTTTCAAATGATATTGCATTTGTATTGAATTGTAAATCGGAGTAACATCGCGTAACTGATTTAATAATTGAACTAGCGATATGTTCCGGCTCCGGAGGGTTATAAATAGGTTACCAACTATTTTAACAACCGATAAAGTATATTTAGGTATTTGATAATCTATACTTATTATAAAACAAAGTCCCAAAAAGCTGTCTGTCTGTATGTAATCGATTTTCTCAAAATCTACTGAACGGATTTTTGTACGGTTTTCACCTAAAGATAGTGAAATACTTCCGGATGGTTTAGGTAAATAGTACATATCGGTATTATGTAAATTGTGTTGAAGAGATCGCGCAGTTGTTAAAAAACTTGCTTGCTGGGAGCTTTAGTCGCGTGCGCTGCATAAACCAGCAGTGATACGCTAAAGTAATGTAGTATGAGAATGGTAGATCTATAAAACTACTACAAAAAAAGTCCGAGACAGTATGTCTCTTCTTTTATGGTTAAATAGAAACTAGAAAAAAATTATGGCACGCTGATTTCTACGCGGGCGAAGCCGCTGGCATAGCTAGTATATGTATGTGTATAAGATTATGGTACCCGGCATTAAATAATGTACATCGATGTTTAGAACGAAACAGCCGGCCAGTTCGGTTTCGTAGAGCGCTGTCTCTGTCACACACGGGTTCGTCTGTCTGTACGACAGAGACAATGCTCTATAAAGCAGAATCTAACCGATTTTCTCTCTCTAAGCCTCGATGTGCATTATTTATTGCCGCGTACTATATATGTCATAGACATAGAAGAGGTCACAATAAGCTTGTGATTCCTGCGTCGCGACTCAGCAGAGTTAGCAACTCATTCGTTGGTCTCTGTATTCGCTTTTACAATAAAATTCCGCAATTCATACCAGACCAGTTTACAGAAAGGTTTAAATCAAATGTAAGAGATATGCTTATACGTAAAGCATATTGCAAAATTGAAAATTATTTGGATGATAAAAATGCCTGGATTCAAAAGTCCTTTCAGCTTCATATAAGACTGCGATTTGATAATGTAAAATTGAAATTTTTTGAAAGACTGACCGCCGAGTTTCTTGCTGGTTCTTCTCGATAAAAGCAACATTCCGAACCAGTTGTAACTTCATCAATCATATTGATTCATTGACGATTCAAAAGTGCTCGAAAGAGATTATTTTGATTTGATTTGATATGAGGTCTGAGAGTATTAAATAGTATTTTAGAAAAATGAACAGTGTGGTTGCCGATCCCTGAAGAATCGCGGACCATTTTGCAACTGGACCCGTGTCCAATTTCGTTGTTCGTGCGGGTCGACCTGTTGTTGTCACTCCTCACCTTTAACCTTTGACCCACGTATATTCTGCGGTCTTCATGCTGCTTGATATAACGAAATAAACACCAGCCTCACTTTTCTCATCTCTCTAGTATCAATACTAATATTATAAAAACGAAGGTCTGTCCGTCTGTTACACTTTCACGGCTGTTGGTGAAATTTGGCACAGTTAAAGCTTATACAGTGATAAAACATATAAATGCTGTGTGGCATCCGGCTGACTAGAATAGACCACCCTCATTCCTTACCGAGGTGTCATAAAAGGCAAGGCACGATTAAGGTAAGTTGACCCACTGTGTGGTATCTGGTTGAGTAGAAAAGACCACCCTCTATCTTACCAATGTCTCGTATAAGGCGACTAAGGTAAGTTAAGGTAAGGTAAACCCACAAGCGACTTACGTACTTTTGCAAGGCGCAAAGCAGGAACCACAAGCTTACTGGCCCGTTGGCGCTGTGAGTAGTGACCCTGCCTTCAGTTCTGCGGGTCGCGGGTTCGATTTCCGCGAAGGGCCGACATTTTCTATAAAAAAATTGTTGGTTCTTCGAGCCTGGGCGTATATTTATATTTAAGTATGTATTTAAAATTATATATGTAGTATATTACCAGTTGTCCGTCACCCGTCACACAAGTATTAAGTTACTTACTTTGGGGATGGACGGCCGTGTGTGTGAGTGTCCCATATATTTATTTATATATGTCGGTTCCTACTTTGTCTATTTTATACATCGTTATTATGTTTTATATTATGAAATTTGTCAAGCATTAAAGAAGTAAAGCTAGATTCTATAAATTACTTGAAAGGTATTTCAAGTAATTTATAGAATCCGATGTTACGCACGAGACAGTGTATTATTGACGATTTCAATCTATAGTTCTTGTAATCGTTGTTTTCAATAAAGTTACATAAAGAGTTCATGTAACATTTAACAATAAATTGATATGAAACTTTTCGTTAGATTATCGAGGTATTGTATCAGAAAGCGGAGCATTCTTTTATTGCCAAATAATGGATTACATAACGCATGGCATTTGCAGTCGGTTTCCTTGAGAAGAGCACGTGCTGAAATTCTAAAATGGCGCCGGGTCATATGATTGCAATCGGGGACGTGTGGTGGACTACCAACTGGTATTTAATCGGTAATTAAATGTTAGTTACACTACATAATATATATAAAGGGCTAAAATAGATGCTTTCGAAATGTGGTGTTGGAGGAGGATGCTGCGAATTGCATGGACTGCACACCGAACCAATTTGTCTATTCTAATGTAGCTCGCTATAAATACTAGACTGTCCGCTGTCTGCTTCCAGCGTATCCTTAAATATTTCGGACACGTTGCTCGCAGAAACTCTGAAAGCCTCGAGAAGATGACGGTTGTTGGGCAGGTCGACGGGAAAAGACCACGTGGTCGCTCACCTACCCGTGGGTCAGACCAAGTAAAGACACTTACAGGCCTGCCTATCACCGAAGCTTTAAAGACCACCGAGGACAGACAAACATGGAAAACCTTAGTGCATGACGTGATCCGCAGTAATAATTCCGTCTAGACACGATCTTCTGGTTTCGTGACCTTATTCGCGTGAAGTCGGCTCGAGTCGACTAAGGGAGAGAGAGAAATAAAGTCAACCTATTTCTGTTATACTCGTTTGAAATGAAAAATGTAAACGTGAATGAAATAAAGCGAAACAAAAGTTCCATTTCGTATTATTAACATTTAAATTGTCACGCTTTTTAAATGTTCATTTGTAATACGAGTATGTAATATAGAAGGAAATAACTATTAAGTGATACAAATTCAGGACCGGAATTTGTCAACTTCTGCATATGGATCATGCGTGCGGTAGCCCAATAAATAATTTTAATTTGTCATCATTTATGACACTGATAGCAACCGCATAAACGCATTTGAAATGTGGTGCTGGAGAAGGATGTTGAGTATTCCTCGAACGGAACATCAGACCAATGTATCAATAGTCAAACTCCAAATTAAGACCAGACTTTCCACCATATGCCTCCACAGGATTTTAGAGTTATTTGGGCACGTTGCGAGAAAGAGTGGGGACAACCTTGAAAAGTTGCTTGTCACCGGCAAGGTGGAAGGAAAGAGGCCCAGGAGACGGAGCCCCATGCGTTGGGCCGACCAAATTCGCTCAACACTCGACTCTTTTAAATAAATAATGCCATTATATGATTTTTTTTATTGCTATAATGTTAAAGAAAATATATTTGGTGTACCTATTGAAAACTTTCAGCATAGCTTAATAACAGGATTACATCAATGTCACATATTTGCCATACCAATAGAAAATATAGAATGACCTGTTTCTAAGTTGTCTTTAAAATTGCTTTAGAATGTGGTTAAGGACATCGGGATACATAGCTGCTATGTGCACAACTTAACCTGTCCTTGCCACTCAGATTTTTAGGCGGGTATGCTTATAAATTACAGGCAAGGCAGGATTGATATAATTTTATTATCAGTATCAGTGACGCCATCCACGCCGCAGAGGACAGAGCCGGGTGGCGGAAAATATTCGTCAATAAGGTGCTACATAAAGATCACAACCAACATTGAGGATTACGACGCCAGGAGGAGGAGTAGGATGACACTGCCATTTTACTGACTTCCCGGAACACCTCCACTAACATTTCAACTTTATGGTATAGTATTAAAGTTCATATTGAAGCCGTGTGGTATCCGGCAGAATAGAATAGACCACCCTCCTTTCTTACCGAGGTGTCGTAAGAGGCGACTAAGGTATGTGCCGTGTGGTATCCGGCTGCATAGAATAGACCACCCTCCTTTCTTACCGAGGTGTCGTAAGAGGCGACTAAGGTAAATGCCATGTGGTATCCGGCTGCTTAGAATAGACCACCCTCCTTTCTTACCGAGGTGTCGTAAGAGGCGACTAAGGTAAATGCCATGTGGTATCCGGCTGCATAGAATAGACCACCCTCCTTTCTTACCGAGGTGTCGTAAAAGGCGACTAAGGTTAGTTGACGTCAGGCAGGCGGCCGGTCGTAAAATACGTAGCCAAATCATGTGACAACATGTTTGTAACATGTTGTGCAGACCCCACTTAGAGTGGGATAAGGGCAGGAGAATGTATGTATGTATGTATTAAAGTTCATATTGACTTTTAAGTATTACGAATCTATTGTATGGAAATATAAAATATTTTTATTTTTAGACTTTTTTAGGCAATTTTTTAAATTTTTCTCTTTGTTAAAACCATCCACCGTACTTCAAGGTATATTATAGAAATATAAGTAATGCCTTATGGATAAAAAGCTCCAATTTGTGATCCTCTAGTAAACATGTCAAGTTCGTTGCTGATTGATAAATAATTATACAAATGTTTTAATGCGCTCGTTTCTTATTATAACGATACACACTTTAGACAAGATATCTTATGTGACATATCAAAATTACTTTTAAACGATTTATAAGGTATGAGAACGATATTGCTTCCTATACATTGCATAAATTTTCTTAACAAACGCGGATTATAGCCAAATAATTTTATCATAACTTTGAGTTAGTGTCTTGCATTTTCTCTTCTGGTCAAACGTGTTTTTTTGTATATTGTTACTGAAGATTATACGGAATTTTTATACCATATACAAGTATGGCTTACGGTATATGGTATAAAAATTCCGTACTACCGTACCTACTTACCGTACCGTACCATTAATACTTTTTGATGCCCCTATCTTATTTTATTTTACTATATCTTCTCTCTCTAAAGGTTTTATTAAAAAAGATTGCTGTTAGCAATACGAAGTTTTTGACGTAAGTTTTTGCACTGTAAGGTTAAGTTTCTTTATTTAATTAGTGTAATAAAGAATGTATATCTAAATGTTGAAGATTTAGAATCCTTTCTAGCCAACCAGCCTCACTTCAGAAGAATCTCTTTCAACCGATTAAGCAAACATAACACATTAGTGTTACAGTTAAAAACTAATTAAAAATAAATTAAAGGTTAAATTTATTAACCTTTATTGCGTAAAAAATTTAAATATAATGTTCAGACGGTCGTTCCAACCGCGCGTTAGTCTGCGGTGCGCGCTCCCGAAGCCCTAATAAGAATGTCATTAATCACGGTTCAGTTGTCCGTTTGTCAATCACTGAACCTTGGCACGGCTCCGTTTGAATTAATCATCGGTTTTTGTCAGGTTCCTCAACCGCGGGTTTCTTTGAACTATGAACTTCCCTTCAGTAGGGCTGGCAGTGTTGTTAAGTCTTTGAAACTTTGTATTAAAAAAAATTTAATAGCATATTTAATTATCCTTATACATACTAAGTGTTTATATTAATAATTTATATAATTTATAGAATTAGGCGTTACTTTGCGGAGATCCATAATACAAAAGTAACAATCGTTTCGCCCCGCAACCGAGGCATCATCAGGAGATAGACTCCACGACAAAATCGCAAAGCGAAGCGTTATGCAAACAATACGCAAACAATAAATGTTTCAAGTTCAAGCTTGTTGCACGTGTTCAGAGGTAAAGGTGGGGATGAACCGATTACTATATAACAATGCTTGTTTGCATAACGCTTCGCTTTGCGATTTTGTCGTGGAGTCTATCTCCTGATGATGCCTCGGTTACGGGGCGAAACGATTGTTGAGTTTGTGATAGTGAAACTGTGTAGTGCTTGTGTATTTTGGTGGAAGTGGTGGAGGTTTGTGCATGTGCTTTTACGAATCCTGCACGTATCGGGTATGAAAATACTGATAATCCACTATACATTAAACACTATATATATTTTCTATTTACTGTATCGCGGATTATAGCAAAATAATTTTATTATTACTTTTGTTTATATTAATATTTCTTACAATTGAAACGTATAAAAATAATAGGCCGTTTTTTTTCGCGAAAATCTATTTGCTTTACGTAAGCGTACGTACGTATATATGTTTATAATTGAGGGTATTTTAGCACTTCTGTCGACGTTATGTCTTATTGATAAAGTTTTGTGAAATTCTAAATCATGAGTCAACACAAGATCCAATAAAAAAACCAGAAAATAGCGGTTTTCCTTTTTTTGTTAATTTATTTACCTTTAACCTACAAAAATAAAAGCAAAATTATTTTGATATAATCCGCGATAAAGTATATAATGCTAAACGTAGAGTAGACTATTCGTATTCAATATACAAGCACTACACACGTTCACTATTACAAATTCAACAGTCGTTTAGCCCCTCAACCGAAGCATCATCAGGAGATAGACTGCACGACAAAATCGCATTATATACATATAAATCATATATATCCTATTTACTTTATCGCGGATTATAGCAAAATAATTTAACTATTACTTTTGTATTATGGATCTCAGCAAAGTAACGCCTAATTCTATAAACTATTTATTTTCACCTTTTGAATTAAATGACATTTAGCCAATCGCTCCATCCTCAAGTTACATTATTATTATAGTTCTTAGATATATTTGCATTTTTATGACCAAAACGGTGCACAATTTGTTAACTATACATAAACTTTCAAATTTACAAAATAGGTAATAAATTGTTGCAATTATCATCAACATTCTGTAAAAGTAAATTAAAACAAATTTGACTTATTATTTATTATTGTAAATCACTAAATGCCAGGGCCAAATGAGGACTTTCTAAATATACGGAAGTCTGTTAATTAATATTTTGATAAATATAGACTTTACTAGAAATGAAGGGTGGACCCCAATCTGGTATTTTTACGAGTTGTTTAAGTAATAAGAAGTAAATGACATGCATTTACTTTAAGAGGCGACTCGTATCTGCATCTATGGCTAACTGTTTAACTCAGACTTCGCCTTCGTAAAAGGGCGCGGAGGTGGGACGAGAACGGAGATCTCGTTCCTTTGATTAAGCGGATTCTATCAAATTCAAACCTTTAAATTAAAATTCAAAATAAACTTTATTCAAGTAAACTTGTAAACAAGTTCATTTGAATCGTCAAAATCTACCGCTAGTCCGGAAAGCTGTTCCTACCAAGAAGAGCCAGCAAGAAACTCGGTGGTTGCTTTTTTCCAATAAAATTCTTATAACTAGATACATTTGATTATTACTATCTTGTACAGGGTAGAGGAGTAGCTATATCCACGCATTTTTATCATCTATATAATCCTCAATAGTATAGTAGGCTTTTTGTATCAGCCTCCCTTTAACGGCGCTTTTAAACTGCTGTAGTGGCACAGATAAAATCGATTGCGGGATTTTAATATAGAATCTTATATCCAAACTCACAAATGACTTATTTACTTTTCCATTCATTATAATTCTTCTGCATTATAAGTTTCATCAAGAGTAAAGAGTCACGCATTTTAAAGAAGAACGGTTTCCATTATTATATATTATTATATCGGCAATAGCCGATGGGACAGTCAGTAGATTTTAAATTGCCTTCATATCGGCTGAATGGTACTTCTGGTTCGACTCCATTTAGGATAAAGTAAATCAAATCAATATAATCTTTATTCAAATAAAGACGAGCACTTTTCAATCGTCCAGGATCAATACGATTAATGACGCCTCAACTGGTTCGGAATGTTGCTTTTACCGAGAAGAACCAGCAAGAATCTCGGCAGTCTTTCGTCGGCATCTTTAAACATTTTCAATTTTCATTATTTAACCGCAGTCTTGTATTAAAGGATTTTCTAATCCTTATCAACTATCCTTAAAAATTAAAAATGCCTGATTTTTATCATCCAAATCTTCAATTTTGTAATATGCTTTAGAAGACCTTTCTGTTCAACTCCAACTTTATTATTGAAATCGGCGTTATAAGATTCCTTAATGAACAGCCCTAGTAAAGAACAAGTAATACATATATCTATTGTTTAGAAGCACGGATGACAAATTCCGAATGGTTTAAATCATCAGTGCCAAGTACTAGATCTCTAATCACTTGTCCATCCTTGTGTTCATCTTGATCTACATTTAAGGCCGTATTCCATTTAGCGATTGTGGTTCTTGTATGAATCTTATAAAGATAATTGCTGAGCGTAGTTTATTTGAACGTGTCAGCAGAAAGTTCGCTTTTTGTTCCAAAGTTATGTTACACTAATAAATAACTGGTTTTTTATATCTTTGAATAGATATTATTAGCTGTGACAACGGTTTCGCACTTGTGGAAATCAGCAGGCCTACCATGAACTCTTATTGTGACTCAAATGAAGACGTCAACGACGACCGCGAACCGCTTTCTTTACGTACCATGAAATGTGAATTGCATTGGGGTCGTAATGTTTAAAAAAGATAACGTTATATGTACTATAGGTAACTCTGTCTCTTTTACTCACATGTTCTTAGGACGGATTCCGAACGCTTAATCGGCAAGACTGAAAATGTGCGTCTTTACGACGTCATGGTATGAAAAAGCAAAACAATTTATTTCGTTTATATCTTCAATTGAGTCGCAATAACAGTTCATGGTAGGCCTGCTGGTTGTCGCAAAATTTTTCCCGGATTGAAATTTTGAACATAAAAGTATTTATTGTGACTTATCTATAAGGGATAGAGACATAGTATTGCGGAATTTTTTGTAGTACTTTTGTAGATCTACAATTCTCTAGTACATTACTTTGCTGTATTTCTGCTGGTTTTCGCAGCGCACTCGAGGAAAGCTGCCAGCCGGCCACCGTCTGTCGAACTCGTCAACATAATTTACATAAAACCGTAGGTAATGTATTTTTAACCTAAACCTTCCGAATGAATTGCACTACCTTTTAGTAAAAACCGCACAAAAGTCCGCACAGAAAATCGATCACGTACAGACAGCTTTTGGGTACTTTATTTAATAATAAGTATAGATATAGAGATAAGATTTTTCATTGTATCAATCGTTTTTTAAAATTAATTTTCTCTATTGCATCTGATACACTGATAAAAATAACAAAAAAGCGTAGATACGATTTAGAATGTTTTCGATGGTTAGGTATTTTAAATAGTTTTATTTTTGAATTTAAACTCGTGAGTGGCATTCATTATTAATGTTGAGAGACCGGCTATACTCACGTCTCATTTTATCGGATGAGCCCGACTAGTTTTAAGCCCATACGGGGTTCTTATTCATGAGCTCTTTACACGGCGTTATCGCGGCGGGAACTGTGTTTTATTTTTGACTAGCTTTTGAACGTAACTTCGTTCGCGTGGACTGCAGTCTTATTATTAATGTAAACCCTAATACTTATATAAATAATGGTGAACCTTAAACGTATTTTAGTAACTAGACATATGTTGTCGCGGATTTTTATTTAAAACTTTTAGAGGGGATTCTTTCAAATTCGTCCAGTAGTTCCTGAGATAAGCGCGTTCAAACAATCAAACAATCAAACAAACAAACTCTTCAGTTTTATATATTAGTCCTCCTGCCCTTATCCCACTCTAAGTAGGGTCGGTACAACATGTTTCAAACATGTTGTCACACGATTTGGCTGCGTTTTTTACGACAGGCCGCCTGCCTGACGTCAACTTACCTTAGTCGTCTATTCTACTCAACCGGATACCACACGGTGGGTCAACTTACCTTAGTCGCCTTTTAGGACACCTCGGTAAGAAATGAAGGTGGTCTATTCTACTCAGCCGGATACCACTCGGCGGCCTAGAGACTTCTGGGGATATGTGTAACCTTCTAAGTCGTATTGGAGCAGCGTCTAGGTTCTAATATTTATCTCCGAAAACGGAGAGAGGTCTATACCCAGCCGTAGGATATAAGAGATAAAAGAGGCTGATATTTTTCAAATATGTTGAGCAATTGCGCCGTGTGGTATCCGGCAGAATAGAATAGACCACCCTCCTTTTCTACCGAGGTGTCGTAAGAGGCGACCAAGGTATGTGCCGTGTGGTATCCGGCTGCATAGAATAGACCACCCTCATTTCTTACCGAGGTGTCGTAAGAGGCGACTAAGGTAAGTTGACGTCAGGCAGGCGGCCGGTCGTAAAATACGTAGCCAAATCATGTGTCAACATGTTTGTAACATGTGCCGACCCCACTTAGAGTGCGATAAGGGCAGGAGAATGATGATGTAGCATGTTGAGCAATTATCTTCATATAAATAATAACTTGTATGATACTTAAGTTATATTCATATTCAGCTATAGGATGTTGTTATATAACAGAGAAAAATATTTTATTATATGCCATATGAGACTGACGTTTATAGTTATTGCTGATGCAGACTTATATGGATATGATGTGCGCAAATTTATTGCATACTTTGTTCTTTATAAAAATAATGGCATCCTAAAGGCACGTTCATTCCAATCACCAAGTAGTTAATTATATTAATAAATCATTTTATTTAGGTATTTATTATAAGCAGTGATCCGGCTGAGTACAATAGACTATCCTCATTTCTTACCGAGGTGTCGTAAAAGGCGACTAAGGTGAGGTCTGTGGTGGACTCTGTGGATAAACGGGCCAGAAGACTCATCGGCGATGAAACCCTAACCAATGCTAAATTGCACAGCCTACATCGGCACAGGGTTGCCCGTCTATCGGTTATCTACAGAATCTATTTCGGAGAGTCTGCTCAGGTACTTCACGATCTTATTCCTCCATCTTTCTATTATCGCACTAAAAGGCACCGAGAGGGATTCCACCCCTTTAATTGTAGATGTCTCGCGAAGGCGCACGAAGCATTTCAATTCTTCATTTCTGTTGCGCACAGCACGGAAATGGAATTCTCTCCAGGCATCAGTCTTTCCTGATTATAATATGGGGATTTTTAAAGCTAACGTGAATAGATATCTTCTAGGCATGCGCGTACCACCTTAGACTGTATCATTGTTTACCATCAGGCATGATTATAGTCTAGCGCTAGTCTATTACCAATAAAAAAAAAGTCCCGTCAGGCAGGCGGCCGGTTGTAAAATAATAAGGAAGCAATATAACAGAACCAACTACTTTGCTATAATCCGCACGGGTTAAGTGAATGCATGCAAAGCCAATGTGTATGAAGCAGGCAAAATCTACGCACCTTATACATGCAGGACCAGCCACCACATGCACCCCAAGGCGCAATTCACCAGCAACAACGAACACAAAAGCAGCACACACACCCACCACCACAATCTCGACGATCGTTTCGCCCCGAAACCGAAGCATCATCAGGAGGATAGGCTCCACGACAAAAATCGTACTAAAAAATCGTGAAGCAAAGGTGAATTGCGCCTTGGGGTGCATGTGGTGGCTTGTCCTGCATGTATAAGGTGCGTAGATTTTGCCTGCTTCATACACATTGGCTCTGCATGCATTCACTTAACCCGTGCGGATTATAGCAAAGTAGTTGGTTCTGTTATATTGCTTGTAATATGGAATTCCGCAAAGTAACGCCTGCTTCTATAAATCATAATAAGGAAGCTAAAACGAACTCACTTAGATCGGAATGAGGGCAGGAGAATGATTATAATACTTAAAGATAGTAATTAAACGATTGTCTTTTCTAAAACCTTTAAAAACATCTCAACGTAACAAAACCTGATTGTCGCCCGAAAACAAATTTAAATGCGAAAGAGCGGATGAACTAATAACCCATCCGTGACCGAACATTCGTTGATTGTACGTTCAAGGACGCGAGCGGAGTAGGGAGCATCGGTTGGCTGCTAGCTTGCGATAGTCTCCAACGTGCCGTGGTTTGTTCTGTACGCGTCGTGTGAATATCGATCGAAAACATCGATAATAGTTAACTTATCAAGTGATAATCGATAAAACTTAACACGAAAATCGGTATTTTGAAAATATTTAACTTAATTGTGATGAGTGGACGTGTTTGATAATATATACGCAATTGTTTATGTGGATATAATTTTATAGTAGGCGGAATTACATGGATACATAGACAAGGGATTTGTTTTGGTTATCTATTTTCATACAAACGAATATTTGGCTCCTTCAAATCAAATCAATCAAATCAAAATATTATTTATTCAAGTAAACTTGTAAACAAGTGCTTTTGAATCGTCAACTTTACTGCTGGTTCGGAAAGCTGTTCCTGCCGAGAAGAGCCAGCAAGAAACTCGGCGGTTGCTCTTTTTAAAATATAAATCTTAGAACTAGTAACATTTATTTATTACTGTCTTGTACAGGGTAGAAGTGCACCTATATCCACACATCCTTATTATCTAAGTAATCTTCAACAGTATAGTAGGCTTTCTGTATCAGGCTTTTTTTAACAGTGTTTTTAAACTGCTGTAATGGCATGGCCAAAATTGATTTCGGAATTTTATTATAGAATCTTATACCTTGCTTAAGGATCCTAAAGGGTATTTTTCCTTTTTTGTTAACACAGACGAAATTGAATGAACAGTTTGTACGTCTTAGTTTTAAATCAAGATTTACAGGATTATTTGCCACCGATCTTTACAGGATTATCCGCTGGATCAATCTATAGATTATCTGAAAATTTCATTATAATCGCTCTAGCTGATAAAGATCTGATCTGATCCCTAAAACCGTCGTAGTCAGACATACTTTCGCATTTAATTATGTTCAAATAACCATAATCCATAATAACAATGTTCGTCAACTGTTGAACTCCAAAATAACATACAAGATAACCTCTAAAACTTTAGCGGTCGAATTGTTGTGAATTATATAATTTTGTCTGAATTGTTAATTAATCAAATGTCAATCGTAAAATTTGATATTCATCATAAATTTGTTACTCGCCAAGAAATATTCTTTTCAAATATTTTTATTCAAGTAAACTTGTAAACAAGTGATTTTGAATCGTCATCTTTATTGCTGGTTCGGAAAGCTATCTACCGATAAGAGCCAGTAAGAAACTCAGCAGTCGCTCTTTTCAAAATATAATTCTTATGACTACTTAGTTACATTTAGTCATAATATCTTGATCTCGTATAGGGTCGATCAGGTCTATGTAATCCTCAACAGTATAGGCTATTGTTTACACAGGTTTTTGGTGAAGATTCTAGTAAAAAATGCCATTAATTGTCCGATAGTCTTAACGTGAAGGGGGCAGGAATAACAGTATTGAGATATACAAAGAGTATTTGTTTATTAAAGGGGTGCAATTGATTTGTGCTAAACTTGCTGTGCCAGCGGCTTTGTCTGTATAGAAATCAGTAAAAGTGTCAAATAAAAGATCAGATCAATGTTCAAAATGAATTTTGGCAAATAATATATAGAATTAGGCATTACTTTGCGGAGATCCATAATATAAAAGTAATAATAAAATTATTTTGCTATAATCCGCGATACCACAATACACCGAAGCATCATCAGGAGATAGACTCCATGACAAAATCGCAAAGTTTCGCTTTGCGAATTTTTATCGTGGAGTCTATCTCCTGATGATGCTTCGGTTGCGGGGCGAAACGATTGTGGAGTTTGTAATAGTGAACGTGTGTAGTGCTTGTGTATAGTGGTGGAAGTGGTGGAGGTTTGTGGATGTGCTTTTACGAATCCTGCACGTATAGGGTATGAAAATACGGATAGTCCACTATACATTTAACACTATATATATTTTCTATTTACTGTATCGCGGATTATAGCAAAATAATTTTATTATTACTTTTGAATTTTGGCAATTAGTTAAAAGTAATTATTGTGAGTACTTGCGGACTTTTTTGTAATACTTTTGTAGATTTACAATTCTCTAGTACTTAGTATTACTGTACACTTGTTTACAAGTTTGCTTAAAATGAATATTTCGAATTTGTACTTGCTTTATACGCATAACATTTATTTGGTTAATAATTTACCATTTGACTGCGCAGTGTTTGCTTGGTTCGACGAGATTTGATATCCGTTAACAAATTTAGCATTTGCACAGTGTTTAGTTGGAATACGTTTCGTGGCAAAGTTCACATCGGAGACAATAAAAGTGATGAAAATCTGACTTTAGCCGGTGAAGTGTGCGCACTGTGTCGAAATGGGTCGCAGACATTACCTATTGTTGTGCGCTGTTGTGACTTCGTTCCTGGTTGTGGTCGCTAAGGTGAGATAACTATTTAATTTAGCTTAAATAAATTAGTCTTTTTTCTATAAAATACCCTCTGATTTTTTTCAATAAATCAGCATTCTCGTCATCCTCCTTATCCCACTCTAAGTGGGGTCGGCACAACATGTTACAAACATGTTACCACATGATTTGGCTACGTATTTTACGACCGGCCGTCTGCCTGACGTCAACTTACCTTAATCGTATTTGACGACCCATCTGTAAGAAAGAGGGTGGTCTATTCTACTCACCAGATACCACACGGTGAGTCAACTTACCTTAATCGTATTTGACGACCCATCTGTAAGAAAGAGGGTGGTCTATTCTACTCACCAGATACCACACGGTGAGTCAACTTACCTTAATCGCCTTTTACGACACCTCGGTAAGAAATGAGGGTGGTCTATTCTACTCAACCAGAAACCACACGGTGGGTCAACTTACTTTAGTCGCCTTTTACGACACCTCGGTAAGAAATGAGGATGGTCAATTCTACTCAACCGGATACTACACGACATAAATTTTATATTATTATATATAAAGTTAAACAAAAACTTAACTAAGAACCAACAAATTGTTGGAAAATATGTCGGACTCTGCGCTAGAATCGAACCTGCGATATCCAGAACGGAAAAGGCACGGTCACTGCCATCTGCGCCAACGGTATTATAAGTTTATTCCGATTTCAAAACACTTCTATTTTTTTTTATTTAAAATTCGAAAGCCTACTATTCTGTTGTATTAAAATTAATTGATATTATCACGCGCTTTTCGGTAGAGAAAATATCGTGAGGAAACCTGCCTTTGAACAGCGCTGGAAAAAAATATGGATTTAACCTAAGAGACTCATGATATACATCGAACTCTTCCGCAAAATTTTACCAAATCATTTTAGAAACCATCCCAGATGTTCAACTAATTTGTTTTGTTGAAATCGTATTCGAATATGAAAACGAATCGGAATGACAATGAATATAATATTATATGAAATCGCATTTGCAAAATCCACTGTTTTCATCAGAAAAATGCCTTGCGCCATCTCACCGAGTCAGGAACATAAACAACATCGCGAAACGATCTGCAACAAGCACAAAAGACGATGGCCTATTCAAACAGCACGTACAGATAGCGAAAGTCAGGTTTAATTAAATCTATAACAAAAAACCTACTCAAAAATATTAATCAATAACGAAAATATTTTGTACTTAATTGATTCCACTAGTTTAAAACAGTTTTAAATTTTTGTGTATAAGAATATACATAATTATAAAAAAACTAGCGATGTATATAATAGACAAAGTAGGAACCGACATAAGCTTGCGGCTCTCTTTTGCGCCTTCTACGTAAGTCGTTTGAGGGTTTTGGGTATAACATTCTATAATACAAGCAATATAACAGAACTAACTACTTTGCTATAATCCGAATGGGTTAAGTGAATGCATGCAAAGCCAATGTGTATGAAGTAGGCAAAATCTACGCACCTTATACATGCAGGACAAGCCACCACATGCACCCCAAGGCGCAATTCACCAGCAACAACGCACACAAAAGCAGCACACACACCCACCACCACAATCTCGACGATCGTTCCGCCCCGAAACCGAAGCATCATCAGGAGAATAGGCTCCACGACAAAAATTGTACGTAGTACGATTTACGTAGTATCGTACTACGTACAATTTTTACGTACCCGTGCGGATTATAGCAAAGTAGTTAGTTCTGTTATATTGCTTGTAATATGGAATTCCGCAAAGTAACGCCTGCTTCTATAAATTCTATAATACAATTCCGCAATCGATTTTAGATTTTCCATTACAACAGTTTAAAAACATCGTTAAAAAGAGATTAATACAGAAAGCCTACTGTTGAGGATTACTTAGATGATAGGAATGATGGATATAGCTACTCTTAGACCCAGTACAAGACAGTAATGACTAATTGTAACCAGTTATAAGTATTATTTTGAAAAGAGCAATCGCGAGTTTCTTTCTAGCTCTTCTCGGTAGGAACAGCTTTCCGAACCAGCAGTAGAGTTGACGATTCAAAAGCACCTGATATCAACTTCGCTTGAATAAAAAAATGTTTTGTATCTCTTTATAGACAGCTTTGATAAGACGGTGTGATTCTTTCTATGGGTCATGGGTTAAAATCCCTGACAGACACTAATAAGATTTCCTGTTAAAACTTATACCAATATAGTAAAGGAGAACATCGTGAAGATACCTATATATATTTAGAGAATTCTAGGGATATGTGCAACCTGCCAATCTGCATTGGAGCAGCGTGGTCTTAGCTCCAACCCTACTCTTCATAAAACAAGACAGGAGGTCCATACCCAGCTGTGGGATCGTAAAAGGCTGTTACTGTAATCATGGAATTCCGAACTGACCGAAAATTATGACAAATAGAGCACTGCTTTACTTTCTACCGACCAATTTGTATAAAATATTGACATAAAAAAAAGATTCCAATTAAAAGAAATGGATCTTGAAACAATCTCTATACTAATTGGTGATAAAAAAATCATGTTTGGAAAATAAGTATGAAGAGGTGTAATAAAATCTCGCAGTTTTAACGCACGATTTGAGTTAACTGTGTTTATTAACTGGTTACTTCATCGCAAGTGCGTTTTCCCACGTTCTGTTGACTTATTGTAACTTGATCAGTTAAAGGGAAAAAACATGAGTATTATGTAATGTTATAACGCATTCCCAGAGCTCTTTGCTTATTTTTCGTAAAAATACTAAAAGCTAATAGAAAGTTTTGTAAAAAATAATAAATTATTTTGGTACAATCCGCAATTACAGAAAATCGCCGTATTACTTAAGGTTTTATCTGTTAAAATACCTAATACTTGCAGGATTCGTAAAACGCATACACTACAAATCACCACCATAATACACTAGCACTGCACACAGTCACTAAAACAATCTTAGCAATCAATTCAAATAAAAAAAAATATTCAAATAAACTACTAAAATAAACAATTTCAGGAACTTTTGAATCGTTAAGCATCAATATGATTAATGAGGCTACAACTGGTTCGGAATGTTGCTCTTACAGAGAATAACCAGCAAGAAACTCGGCGGTCAATCTTTTAAATATTTTCAATTATACATTATTAAACCGCTGCCTTGTATGAAGCTGAAAGGATTTTCAAATCCAGGCTTTCTTTTCATCCAATTAATTTTAAATTTTGTAATATGCTTTACGTATAAGCATATTTTTTACACTCAGTTTGAGTCTTTCTTTAGACTAGTCTAGAATGGATTTAATGGAATGGAATCGTCATGCACACATTCACAACAACAATGTAAGCAATCAACATGTAGAGTTACATAGTAATAAGTTTAACCCCCAACGTTTATTTTGGGGAGCAAACGATTTTGTCGTTTATCTACGATAGGGCAACAAACGAATATTATATCTATCTATACTTATTATAAAACAAAGTCCCAAAAAGCTGTCTGTCTGTATGTAATCGATTTTCTCAAAATCTACTGAAGGGGTTTTGTACGTTTTTCACCAAAAGATAGTGCAATACTTCCGGATGGTCTAGGTAAATAGTACATATCGGTATTATGTAAATAGTTTTAGATCGTGCAGTAGTTAAAAAGCTTGCTTGCAGGGAGCTTTAGTCGCGTGCGTGAACCAGCAGAGATATGCTAAAGTAATGTACTAGAGAATTGTAGATCTATAAAAACACTATGAAAAAGTCCGCAATAGCATGTCTCTAACTGTTATGGTTAGTTCACTATAACTACTTTTATGTTTAAAATTTGAATTCTAGAAGAAAAATTGTGATTCGATGATTTCCACGCGGGCGAAGCCGCTTTGCACTAGTTTCACATCATAAATGACAGTACTTTTAATTGATAATAAAAGCAATTCGTGCAAAATTATTCCCTTACCATGCCATAATAACAAAAATGCAGATTGTTTAACTAAATAAAAACAAACAGGTCACATTCAAAATCAGCTGTCTATAATCGGATAATCCGCGATACTTGCATCGTTTCCGAACGAAATATGCTAAATAATATTACTTTCAATATGTTGTTTGCCTTGATGCCTCTCCTAAGGAGCGGCTGGAAATATCTTAGTTCGACATTAAACAATTCTATCCATTTAATTAGGTCTGCAAGATAGCACTAAAAACCATAAAACAATGGTATATGTTTAGTAGATGTTCCCGGTACTTAGTTTAGGGCAACTTACGTTACAAAATACCCTTATAATTATTTATAAGTAGCTTAATACAATTACTTAAATGGTACAATTATATCCCTTAGTATTAAACTCACCTAATTTAAAATTAACCTTATTTCAATGCCATCTATATGTATGTACCTACGAACTATTAAAAAGCTGTTTTCTTGCTCTTCTAACTTATGGGTTTCTTTAATTCTCACCGGTATGAAGGCCCTATGTTTTATTGCAATTTGCTACAAAACAACTTTTTTGAATTAGGTCCCTTTAATATTAAGTGTGCGTTCTATGTTATTTGTATTACGGGTAATCTTATATCTTATTTTTATATTTTTCTGTCTATACTAGCTTGGTATATAAGCTCAAGTAATGTCAAATTCTATCAACATTGGTTCAGCAGTTTAGCCGTGAAAGCATAATAAATGGACAGACAGATGGACTTTCTTTCTTTGAGTGGCCCATTGGCGCAGTTGACCCTGCTTTCAGCTCCGCTGTTCGCGGGCTCGATACCTGCCGAGGCTAACATTTTCTAACAACAATTTGTTGGTTCTTCGAGTCTGGGTGTGTATATATATATTTAAGAATGTATTTAACATTATATAAGTTTGTATTTACCAGCTATATTTCACCCATAACACAAGTATTAAATTAAATTGGGGGCAGATGGCCGTGTGTGTAAGTTTCCCATATATTTATATTTATTTCTTTAATAAGTCTGTAACACTTTATAGTTCATCATCACCCTCCTGCCCTTATCCCAATCTAAGGTCACTCTGGGGTCGCCACAACATGTTACAAACATGTTGTCACATGATTCGGCTGCCTATTTTACGAGTGGCAGCCTGCCTAACGTCAACTCACCTTAGTCGTATTTTACGACCCCTTGGTAAGAAAGAGGGTGGTCAATTCTACTCAACCGGATACCACCCGGTGGCTCAACTTACCTTAGTCGCCTCTTATGACACCGCTGTAAGAAATGAGGGTCTATCCTACTCAGCCGAATACCACACGGAGGGTGTCCCATATATTCATATTTATTTTATTTATTTCTTTAATAAGCCTGTAACGATTTACAGTTGTTTATATCATTATTTCAGTCACTTAAACGTCACCAATGCCTATATGGAAGTTTTACTGCTTAGTATCAAAGCATCCGGCATTTTTCTATTTATAAGAAAGTGGTTGAAAAGGTCAGTGAGTTAGTTCTCACGAGAATGTAAGTATTTGCAACGCCTATGCAGTGATTCTTCGTTATTCGTTAAAAACACATACGCTTTTCGGTAAAAATTTATCACATGATTTTCGGTGAAGGAAAATATCGTGAGTAAACCTGCATATCTGGGGATATGTGTAACCTATCAATCCGCATTGGGGCAGCGTAGTAGTTCTTAGCTCCAACCTTTCTCTTAAAAACGGAGAGAACTTGCCCAGCTGTGGGATGGTAACCGTTTCTTCATGAGCAAGTCTCACATAATCCGCTCAACTTGTTCCTCGAACTCAGTCCATGCTAATAATATAAATGTGAAAGTCTGCCTGTCTGTTACGCTGTCACGGCTGTCTGATAGACCAATTGATGAATGCACAATGTCTGTTACTCTGTCACAGCTGTCTAATAATATTGTCCAATAATAATAAGCTAGTAAAATTATAAAAAAGTCCCCCCGCCGTGTGTGTCTGTGCGCGGTAAACTCAAATGCTACTAAGCGGATTTTCATGCCAGTTTTACTAATAGACAGAGTTATTCATGACAAGAGTTTGACGTATAATTTTTCTTCTTGAAAAGTTTTTATTCACCGCCGTGTGGTATCCGCTGACTAGAATAAACCACCTTTTTTTCTTACTGAGGTGTCGTAAGAGGCGACTAAGGTAAGTCGACCCGATGTGTGGTATCCAGTTGAGTAGAATAGACCACCCTCTTTCTTACCGAGGTGACGTAAAATATGACATAGGTAATTTGACGTCAGGCAAGCGGTTGGTAGTTAAAAACGTAGCCAAATCATGTGACAACATGTTTGTGACATGTTGTGCTGACCCCACTTAGAGTGGGATAAGGGCAGGAAGATAAAAACAGTTTTTATTAAACTTGCAATGTTATATACATTGCGAGTTGAATAAAAGTGAAGGTGAAATCTTGCAAGTTAAATTTGACATACTTCCCGGTGTCCGATTGAGCTGAAATTTTACATACTGCTCCAGTCTCGATGACAATGCATGTTTATGTAAGTATGACCTGATGTTGCTGCCAGGATTGTCTCAATAGGAGGGAACTCCTCAACGGTTAACAGTAGAGACATAAAATTTTGGTTAAAGTCTTTTACTTGACGTGTAATACCCCAAAAGTTAGGTCAAAAAGTTGTTTTCATACATTCAAATCAGCTGTACAATAAATTACATTCAATACAGTTGTAGTGTTTGCACAAACTATGTCATTGAACTATCGATAAACAGATCAAGTTACGACGGGAAACAAAAACATTACTTGACCTCCGCGGTTATCACGTGACGTTATTTTATAACTATGACTAGATGTTGACCGCGATTTAATCTTTGTTCATATTTTAGACAAATTCAAGAATATTTTCATCGAACATTTAGATAAATAAACCGAGTGAACCAGGGCTTCCGTGGCCATTTTGAAAGGGGTTAATTGACCGCCTCTCCATACTCGGCGTTGCGTTATTTTACGGCTAGTCCATATCTTAAAATTGTAAGGTATCTACCATCGCATCTTGCTCAAACGGACTCGGGACCGGCTCTTCTAACTCTCTGCTGGCAAAAAAGTAAAGTAGCGGCCTATTACAATCCCACTGCTGGGTCCTCTTCTATCCGTTCGTGGAGAGAAGGGTTGGAAATAAGACCTACCACGCTGCTCCAACGAATTGGTAGGTTACACATATTTCCAGAAGTCTCTAGAGATATGCAGGTTTCCTCACGATGTTTTCCTTCACCGAAAAGCGTGTGATTAATTGCAATTATCAATTAGACACATGAGTTTTAATAGAAAAACTCATTGGTGCTTGCACGGGTTTGTACTCGTAATCCCCTCGAAAGAGTCGCACGGTCTCACTGCTTGGCTATCACAGCTCTTATAACTCTCTAATTAGGTATAAAACAGTATATTGTGGAAAAATGATACGTCTATTTCACCCACACTAGCTCTTTTATTTCGCAATTATACTACCTAAGTAACGCGACAACCGTTACTTAAAATAAACCATTTTCTTTCAAAATTCGTTAGGCCCTGCATGCAAAAAATACGCTCTAATGAGTAGGGCGTATTTTTTATAGCAAAATTATAAAATTTAGCAATTTTTTCGTTAGCAAAGATCGCGTGATTTTACCGCTAGGCTGCAGCGGTTTTACTATTGATATTTATTAGGTTGTTTACGTATTTATTAATCAATGAAACGGCAAATCGTGACTGGACACTCCATAACCTGTGTGTAAAAAATAATGACCACTCCACTTTGTGTTGCCATTTGAACGAATTTCACGCTTGACCGTGTGATCGAACTGTTTCAAAACAACCTCAATTATACGAAGGATCGTATAGGAAATGAGATCTGTATTATATTAGGTCCTTACATATGAAATTGGCGTTTTCTATTGGAGGAACATAAAGTCGTTTTTTTTTAAATGAAATATATTTTATTAATCAAAGTATGTACCATTGCTATGTATGCACTTTTGCCATCTCATAGGTAGTTCATTGATCCCCTTACTAAAAAAACCATTCGGGCGGGAATCAATAAAATCTTTGAAGGCGGTTTGGACTGCCCCTTCGGAGTTGAATTTTTTTCCTTGCAAGTAGTTATCCAAATTGCGAAAAAAATAGTAATCTGTTGGAGCAAGGTCCGGAGAGTACGGTGGATGTCTAAGACATTCTAATTGAAGCTCCTCTGATTTGGTAGCCGTCTGTTGTGCAGTGTGTGGTCTAGCGTTGTTCTGAAGCAGCAGTGGCCTAGAGCGATTGACCAGCCTCGGTTGTTTAGCAGCTAGCTTTTCCATCATGGTTTGCAGTTGCTGACAATAGATATCTGCCGTAATCGTCTGGCCAGATTTAAGAAAGCTGTAGTGAACGACACCGGCACTAGTCCACCAAACACTTACAAGCAACTTTTTTTAGTCAATTTTCGCTTAGGGCAGGATTTGGCTGGTTCGCCAGGGTTCAGCCATTGCGATGAGCGCTTCCGATTATTGTAGAGAATCCACTTTTCATCACAGGTAATGATTCGATTTAAAATTCCTTCATTATTGTGCCGGTTGAGTAACGTAACGCAGCAGTCGACGCGCGTTTGTCGGTTTGCTTCACTCAATTCATGAGGTACCCACCTTTCAAGCTTTTTCACCTTCCCAATCTGCTTCAAGTGGATTAGAATAGTTTTATCACTAACACCGGAGCCTGCAGCTAACTCGGACGTGGCTTGCGATGGATCCGCTTCCACAATAGCCTTCAATTCTTCATTATCAACTTTGGTCTCCGGCCGTCCACGAGGCTCGTTCTGCAGGTCGAAATTTCCAGAACGAAAACGTTGGAACCAAAAACGCACTGTGTTTTCTTTTGCGACACCGTCACCATACACATCATTAATCCTTCGAGCCGTTTCTGCAGCACTGGTGCCACGGTGGAACTCATACTCGTAAATAACGCGATATTTCATGTTTTCCATGTCCAACAGAGTGACACAAAGAAAAAAACAAAAGAAGAAAAAACAAATGAATTAGGGGGTTTAAAACACAAATGCATGAGTAAATAGCTGTATGAATTTGAATTTGTAATTCCTAACCATAAAGGTAATATTTGAGATCAAAGTGGCCAGTACGACAAAACGCCAATTTCATATGTAAGGACCTAATATCAATGCATATTTATTGCGTATAACAAAAGCTAAATTACATAATCGATGGTCGATTAAGAATATTTGTTTTATACTAGCTCCTTCCCCGCAATTTTGCTTGTGTAGACTTCAGTCATCATTATCATTACCTTAAGCCAAACTAAGTGTGGTTGGCAGTACATGTTATTCAAATTCAAATTCAAAATATTCTTTCATTCAAGTGAACTTGTAAACAAGTACGTTTGAATCGTCAACTGCTGGTTTGGAAAGCTGTTTTTTCCGAGAAGAGTCAGCCAGAAACTCGGTAGTTGCTCTTCTCAAAGAATAATTCTTATTACTAGTAACATATAGTTATTGATGATTACTTGATTGATTACTTGTACAGGGTCGAAGAGTAGCTATATCCACGCATTCTTATCGTCTAGGTAATCCTCAATAGTATAGTATATATACATATATCCTCAATAGTATAGTTTTTAAACTGCTGTAATGGTAAAGTTAAAGTAAATTGCAGAATTTTATTATAGATCTTACTAACTTAACTAACTACTAATCTTACTCAAGCCCACAAACGACTTACGTGATTTTTGCAAGGCACAAAGCAGGAATCAACGGCTTATGTCGGTTCCTACTTTGTCTATTATATACATCGCCAAACTCTTTTTAAATAATTTTGTATAGTCTTATGTACAATGCCGTGTCGTATCCGGCTGAGTAGAATAGACCAACCTCATTTCTTACCGAGGTGTCGTAAGAGGCAACTAAGGTAAGTCAACCCGCCGTGTGGCATCCGGCTGAGTAGAATAGATCACCCTCATTTCTTACCGAGGTGTCGTAAAAGGCGACTCAGTTGAGTAGACCCACCGTGTGGTTTCTGGTTGAATAGAATAGACCACCCTCTTTGTTACGGAGTGGTCGTAAAATACTAAGGTAAGTTGACGTCAAGCAGGCGGCCGGTCGTAAAATACGTATTCAAATCATGTGACAACATGATTGTAACATGTTTAAATTTTCTGATTTAATGATGTATAATTTCGTGGAAGATTTTATTAAAATTGCTTAATTTACACTAACAAAAACGCATTAAACACTTATTATATCCTCAGAGTTTTCCGACAAATACGAGGTTCCACTTTTGTGACGTCGGTCAGTAGAGATTTTTCGAAATTATTATCTATCATACAAAACAAGAGTTACAGTTGGCCGCGTTTTTTATCCGTATAATATTTTGTATATATTATTAACTTTGATGAGATGATATTAATTAAATTTCCGTGAAGCGCCAAGTTAATAGATCAATTAATCTTACAAAGGTTAGGATGTTTTAAAAGGCCCAAAGTTTTGTTTTTTCGTCAAAAGTTTTGTTTGTTCGTCAGCGACAACTCGGCTTTACTCTATATAATAATCTCGGGTTTGCCTATCTCAGTGGATAATTGGAATTTGGGACAACGAAGGGAATGTGATTATTGGGTAAAGAGTTTGATGGGTGGATAGAGTAGAAGTAGCATCTAGTTCTAAACAAAGATGAGATGTGAATGAGAATATGGAAATTAAACTAAAATACAGACATTTACTTATCAATTTTGAAAGGTTCCTTTCATCATCATCCTACTGCCCTAATCCTACTATAAGTGGGGTCGGCACAACTTGTTCCAAACTTGTTGTGACATGACCCGACTACGTATTTTACGATCGGCCGCCTGCCTGAGGTCAACTTACCTTAGTCGTATTTTATGACACCTCGGTAAGAAAGAGGGTGGTCTATTCTACTCAACCGGATACCTCACGATGGGTTTCTTCATAGATTTGAACACAAAAAAATATAAACTAATTCTTTCGAGATCCTTCCTTAGGTATTAGGTATTTGTGTTTTGCTTGACCGAAGCTTAAAACCACAATTAGGTTGGAATATTTGAAGCAGGTATCTGTTTCTCGGAAAGAATATCGTGATATCGATTCTTAATGTTTCATTTGTAGTTTAGGATCAATTATTATTAGAGGTGTAAGAGTAACGACAAAAAGCGTACCCGTATGTGTTCGTTACTAGAACAAGTAGTACTCGTTACTATCGTATCGGTACTTTATTCGTTACTTTGATACCTGCAACCATAACATTAAAGTAACGTCTCGAGTCGTATTCCCGTACGGTATGATATCAGCGCGACATATTAGGTCCTTACATATGAAATTGGCGTTTTGTCGTATTGGCCACTTTGATCTCAAATATTACCTTTATGGTTAGGAATTCCAAATGCAAATTCATACAGCTATTTACTCATGCATTTGTGTTTCAAATCCCCTAATTCATTTGTTTTTTCTTCTTTTGTTTTTTTCTTTGTGTCACTCTGTTTACAAAATGGAAAACATGAAATATCGCGTTATTTTAGATTATGAGTTCCACCGTGGCACCAGTGCTGCAGAAACGGCTCGAAGGATTAATGATGTGTATGGTGACGGTGTCTCAAAAGAAAACACAGTGCGTTTTTGGTTCCAACGTTTTCGTTCTGGAAATTTCGACCTGCAGAACAAGCCTCGTGGACGGCCGGAGACCAAAGTTGATAATGAAGAATTGAAAGCTATTGTGGAAGCGGATCCATCGCAAACCACGTCCGAGTTAGCTGCAGGCTCCGGTGTTAGTGATAAAATTATTCTAATCCACTTGAAGCAAATTGGGAAGGTGAAAAAGCTTGAAAGGTGGGTACCTCATGAATTGAGTGAAGCAAACCGACAAACGCGCGTCGACTGCTGCGTTACGTTACTCAACCGGCACAATAATGAAGGAATTTTAAATCGAATCATTACCTGTGATGAAAAGTGGATCCTCTACGATAATCGGAAGCGCTCATCGCAATGGCTGAACCCTGGCGAACCAGCCAAATCCTGCCCTAAGCGAAAATTGACTAAAAAAAGTTGCTTGTAAGTGTTTTGTCGACTAGTGCCGGTGTCGTTCACTACAGCTTTCTTAAATCTGGCCAGACGATTACGGCAGGTATCCATTGTCAGCAACTGCAAACCATGATGGAAAAGCTAGCTGCTAAACAACCGAGGCTGGTCAATCGCTCTAGGCCACTGCTGCTTCAGGACAACGCTAGACCACACACTGCACAACAGACGGCTACCAAATCAGAGGAGCTTCAATTAGAATGTCTTAGACATCCACCGTACTCTCCGGACCTTGCTCCAACAGATTACCATTTTTTTCGCAATTTGGATAACTACTTGCAAGGAAAAAAATTCAACTCCGATGGGGCAGTCCAAACCGCCTTCAAAGATTTTATTGATTCCCGCCCGAATGGTTTTTTTAGTAAGGGGATCAATGAACTACCTATGAGATGGCAAAAGTGCATACATAGCAATGGTACATACTTTGATTAATTAAATATATTTCATTAAAAAAAAACGACTTTATGTTCCTCCTATAGAAAACGCCAATTTCATATGTAAGGACCTAATATTACTTACTTACTTGCATACTTAACTGCGTAAGGCGAATTTTTTCATTTTTTTTTACAAAATCTTGATTTAATAAAAAAAAGTTAGAATAATTAAAGGCGGAATATACTGGATTTTGAAATGGATTTATTATTTTAACTGTGAGAATATAACAGATATTGTTCGCTTAGAATGAAATTTAACAAAAATATGATAAAAAAAATATTTTAAAGGAGATTTCAAACAATCTAAAAATATTTATTTTAAGGGGGTTAATAAACAATAAAAAAAACAAACATTGTTCTTCGTAAGGTTCATTTAAATTCACCGACAGGACACATTCAAAACACAGATTAGGTACCGTATTATGTAGTTACTAGTACGTACCGGTACGTAAGATGCGAGTAACTAGTAACAAATAGCATTCGTGAGTAACGATTCAGTACTCGGTACTACATAGCGCACCCATTACTTAGTACCGAATCATACGGTTTGCTTACAGCTTTAATTATTATCTCTTCGAAACACAACGTGAATCTGAACACAACACAAAATGAACGATCTAACAAAGAAAAAAGAACTATAGTGTAGCAAAATATAAAGTCAACGATAACAAAAAGGTTTTTTTAAACATAGTAAAAACGGTTCTATGTACTTAAATTCAACAAAATATTCTTTAGTTAAGTAAACTTCTAAACAAGTGTTTTTGAATCGTCAACTCTACTGCTACTTTGAAAAGCTTTTCCTAACGAGTAGAGCAAGAAACTCGGCCGTTGCTCTTTTTTAAAATATAATTCTTATAACTAGTTACATTTAGTCATTATTAATCTTGTACAGGGTCGAAATCAAATCAAAATAATATTTATTCAAATAATAAGCTCTTTCAAGCACTTTTGAATCATCAAGGATTAATATAGTTAATGAAGCTACTAAACTAAACAGACAGACTATCACATTTATAATATTAGTATGAATATATATTTAAAACAATTTTTGTACATAAAAATATAAGGAATTATAAAACGATAGGTGATGTATATAATAGACAAAGTAGGAACCGACATAAGCTTGCGACTCCTGCTTTGCGCCTAGCAAAAGTACGTAAATCGTTTGTGGGTTTGGGTATAAGATTCTATAATAAAATTCCGAAATCAATTTTAGTCATGCCATTACAGCAGTTTAAAAACACTGTTAAAAAGAGGCTGATACAGAAAGCCTACTATACTGTTGAAGATTACTTAGATGATAAGGATGTGTGGATATAGGTGCACTTCTACCCTGTACAAGACAGTAATAAATAAATGTAACTAGTTCTAAGATTTATATTTTAAAAAGAGCAACCTCCGAGTTTCTTGCTGGTTCTTCTCGGTAGGAACAGCTTTCCGAACCAGCAGTAAACTTGACGATTCAAAACCACTTGTTGACAAGTTTACTTGAATAAAGAATATTTTGAATTAGAATTAGAATTTGAATATTTTTAACATTACTTTTGTTGTTTATAAAATCCTCTTAATAACGCCTACATTAAACAAAAAAAGATTCTCACAAGGTCACATGTACAGAAATGAGTAAACGTGTGATTCGTGAATGTATATCTGTCACAATTATTCCTCTCGGTCAACTGACATGTCATAATACCGACCTACGCCACCTATGATGCGCAATGACAGACAAATTGTGTTATGTACGCGGTTATTTGGTAACACATTTATGTCATAACTATAATGACCCCTCTTTATTAATCGGACGGTCGCTGAAGTTACCTAACTTACCTAACCCCGAGGTGGTTGGTGCATCTGGTGCTCCCGATGCATCGATTAGCGGTGGGAGGGGCCACTGCTCTTTTTGAATTCAAAATATTCGATACTCAAGTAAACTTGTAAACAAGTGCTAGTGCTTGAATCGTCAACTCTACTGTTGTTTGGGAAAGCTGTTCCTACCGAGAAGAGCCAGCAAGAAACTCCGTGGTTGCTCTTTTCAAAATAATTCTTATAACTAGTACATTTAGCATTAACATTTTATACAGGGTTGAAGAGTAGCTATATCCACGCATTCTTATCATCTATGTACTGAACAGTATAATAGGCTTTCTATATCAGCTTCCCTTTATATTATAACTAAATGAGCCAACGGCTTCACCCGCGTGGAAATCAGCGTGTCACAATTTTTCGAATTTTAAGCATATAAATAGTTGATGTGAGTTAACCATAAGATATAGAGACATGCTATCGCGGATTTGATTGGTTTTTTTTTATAGATCTACAATTCTCTACTACATTTCTTTAGCGTATCTCTGCTTGTTACGCAGCGCACGCGACTAAAGCTCCCAGCAAGCAAGTTTTTAACAACTGCGCGACGTCTTTAACACAATTTACATAATACCGATATCTACTATTTACCTAAACCATCCGGAAGTATTGCACTATCTTTTGGTGAAAACCGTACAAAACCCGTTCAGAAGATTTTGAGAAAATCGATTACATACAGACAGACAGCTTTTTGGGACTTTGTTTTATAATAAGTATGGATTTAAGATTACTTTACAATTATACATATTTTTTATATTAAACTATCGCGAGTCGTATTCAAAGTTTATATGTAGACACCGGCTATACTCGCGTATAACTTTATCGGGTTAGCCTGACTAGTTTCGGACCCATCTGGAGCACTTATTCATTCGGTTATATAAGTAATAGACAGACACCTTTTTGGGACTTTATTTTATAATAAGTATAGATAGATACTGATTGTGCTAGGAAGTTTTATAGATGACTGTAGTTCAGTGACCCCAAAAATACTGTT
Source organism: Morpho deidamia (assembly GCA_947086505.1). Lineage (NCBI taxonomy): Eukaryota > Metazoa > Arthropoda > Insecta > Lepidoptera > Nymphalidae > Morpho > Morpho deidamia. The sequence goes on along the minus strand of CAMTZC010000017.1, from coordinate 17,294,507 downwards.
TCTTCAATACAGTTCGTATTATGTAACGTCATCCGAGATATTCAGCGTCGGACAGAGATTGAATACCCAACGATTGTGTTATCATCGCGTGAGTGGCGTGGGGTAACCTCCGGCATTTTGTTAATTGGTCTTCCATTATATCAATATAATGTATTTAAAAATAAATAAAAAACCTTTGAAAACTTAGTGGCATCTTTTTCGTATATACACTAATGCTAAATTTTTGTTACTGTAAAAATTTTAGTTCGAAAGCATGTTTCTTAGTTAAAACTCCATTTATCAACTAGTAGTCTAACCCATGAAGGGTATGGGTCGCTCACTATGGGCCTTATAAGAAAGCTCAGAGTCGGAGTGTCTCTACGAGATCAAATCAGGAATGAGGAGATCCGTAGAAGTACTAGAGTCGCCGACATAGCTCAGCGTGTCGCGAAGCTGAAGTGGCGCTGGGCGGGGCACATAGGGCGGAGGACCGATGGGCGCAAGATTGTGTGGTGTGGCGATCCCATGAAGAGGCCTATGTCCAGCAGTGGACGTCCATCGGCTGAAGAAGAAGAAGAAGAAGAAGAAGAAGTCCAACCCTCATCGCAGGGCTTAATTCAAAGGACATATGAATAACAATTATTAAAAAAACCGCTCCAACCGCCAAACTTTACAGGATCATCCAATGGATCATTCCAAGGATTGTCCGAAAATTTCTTTAAAATCGGTTATAGACTCTGAGTCTATAAAGGTGATTACTATGAAATTATGATTATTATTTAGTATAACAATTGAAACGTTTTAAACAGTTAATCCACATTTAACGTTTTCCAGAACAAAAACTTATCGTCGAAATAATAACGCAACGCCATCAAAAATCGATTTTTCGGCTCGTTTCTGCAAATTACAGCAAATGATGCAAGACAAATAATAAGCACGGACCAAGGTTACAAGACTATCGTGAACATTATGCACTTCCTCTGAAGACGAGTTGAAACTTGAAATCGTAGAAGACGATCTTATTTCGTAATCCATAATAATAATAATAATAAAATTATTTTGCTATAATCCGCGATACAGTAAATAGAAAATATATAGTGCTAAATGTATGGTGGAATATCCGTTTTTTCATACCTGTTACATGCAGGATTCGTAAAAACACATGCACAAACCTCCACCACTGCCACCACAATACACAAGCACCACACACGTTCACAATCACAAACTCAACAATCGTTTCACCCCGCAACCGAAGCATCATCAGGAGATAGACTCCACGATAGTTTACGTGTGTAGTGCTTGTGTGTTTTCTAAACAAGTTTTTTCTGCAACGCTGTTGCTAACGAAATTAATAAGACAAAAATTTGGAACGGAATGTTTGTGTTGTCACAAAGTACCGTCATTTAAACACTCCATTTCAAAATTTAAAATTATAATTACAAATTAGTGCAAAATTTGATTTGGTCTCTTATACGGTGTTTCCGCAAACCTATAACTTCAAAATCATTAACGTACGGTTATGGAAACAATTATAATAAAAGTAAAGTAGCGGCCTGGTACAATCCCACTGCTGGGAATAGGCCTCCTCTCTCTGTTTCTGGAGAGAAAGGTTGGAGCTAAGACCTAACACGCTGCTCCAATGCGGATTGGTAGGTTACACATATCTCCAGATTTTTCAAGAGATATGCTGGTTTCCTCACGATGTTTTCCTTCACCGAAAAGCGTGTGATAATTAGCAATTATCAATAAGACACATGAGTTTTAATAGAAAAACTTGATGCCTGCCCGGGTTTGAACCCGTGTTCCCCCCGAAAGAGTCGCACGGTCTCACCGCTGGGCTATCACAGCAGGAAACAATACAATAAAATGCTAAATTTAGTATAGTCTGTCTACAAAGTTATAAAATGGAATTATTTCAAAAATGATAATGAAATTAACTGAAAGATGTGACAAAGGTCGGATAGCAACAAAATAAAAGTTATTTCTCCTACATTTTCGTTATATCTTCATAGTTTTTTAAATGACGATTGTACAAAAAAATATTGTGCCAGAGACATGAGTCTCTGGCACAATATTTTTTTGGATATTATTATTTTAAACGTTTGTAATGCTTATCAAATTATCGTCAATTGTTTTGTAATTCCGATGATATGGTGCTATTAATGTTAATAGTTGATAATGGCGGGTATTGTCACGATTTATCACTAGGCTAGTGTCGTATGAATAAAACATTTATATAGAAGAAAGAGCTAGAGTCTGTGATTGAAATATATAAACTAAGCAAGTGATTAATTACATTCGAGAGTTCTTTATACACTCAAATGGTATCTCAGACAGCGTTCACTTAACATCTAACGCCAATGCTAATTTGCAGTTTGTGAACCAACGGAGAGGTATTGCAATGGTTACAAAACGCAGCCGAATCTCGCCGATTATGGCCAAACAATAGATAAACTGTGAATGTTATTAGGATTTAATTTCGCAACGGTCCGAAAATTATCAACTTAAGGTATTAGTATAAAGCATTTTTACAACTGCCTTTTAGAAAATATCCTAAATCTATGCTTCTAAACGAACCTCAGCACAAACCATTAGAAACCGTTCCCTGCAAGTATTTTTTTAAATACCTATTTGATAACCCGTTAATACGTCATACATAGCCATCCTTAGTTTTATTTCATTTCATAATTATATGTATTTTGTACTACTTTAGGCAGTTAGTTTATTCGGTGCATTCTCTTCGAGACTAATCCTATATTCCATTACTCGCGTGTTTGCCATTTTACGTGACACTGGTAGTGTGATTTGCGCAAAATTTGCGCTGTACAGGCCATAAAGAAAATAATAATATACGTGTATTGTATTTATATTAAAAATTCCAAATATTCTTTATTTAAGTAAACTTCACTTCGACGAGTCAAAAGGACTTGTTTACAACGAGTGCTTTTGAATCGTCAACTCTACAGCTGGTTCGGAAAGCTGTTCCTACCGAGTAAAGCCAGCAGGAAACTCGGCGGATCGCTCTTTTCAAAGAATAACTCTTATTACTAGTTACATATAGTCTTGTACATGGTCGAAGAGTAGTGTTGAATACCACTAACGCGCGTAATGTGTCATAGTCTACTTCCTGTGGCGCACATGGATCTTTATAAAATGATTGTTATATAATAATAATATATATAGGCCGATGATAAAATACAAATATTATAATAAATTACAGATAACATAATGCATAAAATAAATAAGGTTGTATAGTAGTGTAATAACGACTAAGTTTTGGCGGGCTATTCTCAATATAAGTAAAGGAGCGGGTAGATGTAAGGAGTTAGTCTGTCAGTGCTTGTCTTAGCAGTAACGCTGCAGGAATTGGGTTTGATTAGAGTAAATAATACTTTTGCTTGCGGACATCCCGAAATACTTTTGTAACATTTCAGAAGTGGGATTCTGCTGGAATATTTCTGGACCATATTTCGATGGCTTGGGCAAAAGAAAGCGAAGTCGCCGTCAGCTCACAAATTCTGACAATGTGTGTTCGTCGGCTTCGGAAGATGAAGATAAACTGTGATTTTTTTTTCCCTGACTGTCGTACCTCTGTGGGATCAAAAAAACATCATGTATCTCCCGTCGATGCAGAAGTTATACCCTGATTTCAATATGAGAACACCAGCAGCAGTGTCAAGGCTGGCTGCACAAGGTCAATCAACTTCGTGATGTTTATGGGTGAAACAATGCAATTTGTTATGCAGCTGAGAATACGAGGTACCGCTTGGGAACATTATTGAGAAGAGGCAGCAGTATTGTGTCTGCAGACGTACATATATATCATTAGGACGGCTGTGTGATCAAGTCCAATATCTGTGTGATGCAGTACATATATCCTAGGACGGCTGTGTGATCAAGTCCAATATCTGTGTGATGCAGTACATATATCTTAGGACGGCTGTGTGATCAAGTCCAATATCTGAGTGATGCAGTGCATATATCATAGGACGGCTGTGTGATCAAGTCCAATATCTATGTGATGCAGTACATACATCATAGGACGACTGTGTGATCAAGTCCAATATCTGTGTGATGCAGTACATATATCATAGGACGGCTGTGTGATCAAGTCCAATATCTGTGTGATGCAGTACATATATCATAGGACGGCTGTGTGATCAAGTCCAATATCTGTGTGATGCAGTACATATATCATAGGACGGCTGTGTGATCAAGTCCAATATCTGTGTGATGCAGTACATATATCATAGGACGGCTGTGTGATCAAGTCCAATATCTGTGTGATGCAGTACATATATCATAGGACGGCTGTGTGATCAAGTCCAATATCTGTGTGATGCAGTACATATATCATAGGACGGCTGTGTGATCAAGTCCAATATCTGTGTGATGCAGTACATATATCATAGGACGGCTGTGTGATCAAGTCCAATATCTGTGTGATGCAGTACATATATCATAGGACGGCTGTGTGATCAAGTCCAATATCTGTGTGATGCAGTACATATATCATAGGACGGCTGTGTGATCAAGTCCAATATCTGTGTGATGCAGTACATATATCATAGGACGGCTGTGTGATCAAGTCCAATATCTGTGTGATGCAGTACATATATCATAGGACGGCTGTGTGATCAAGTCCAATATCTGTGTGATGCAGTACATATATCATAGGACGGCTGTGTGATCAAGTCCAATATCTGTGTGATGCAGTACATATAACATTCGGACGGCTTTGTGATCAAGTCCAATGTATGTGATGCTGTACATGTATATCATTAGGACGGCTATGTAATCAAGTCCAATGTCTGTGAAGTGGTGCACATATAATTAGGACGGCTATGTGATCAAATCCAATGTGTGATGTGGGGCATATTATCATAAGGAAGGTTATGTGATAAAGTTCAATATCTATGTGATATAAATATTAGTGGGATGTAACAAGGAAGCTGTGTGAACATTTTCGATATCACCGTGCATATTTTCTTAGGTTACCCCTGTGTGATCTTTAATATGTAGCTTTAAGGATAATTAACTGTGTGATCTAATATATCCATAGGGAGGTTTGAGTTACAGCTTATCCGTCAATGGTCAGGGAGAAGAACGCCGTGAGACACGGCCTTCGCAGGATGGCCGAGTGTTGAATACCACTAACGCGCGTAATGTGTCATAATCTACCTACTTCCGGTGGCGCACATGGATCTTTATAAAATGATTGTTATATAATAATAATATATATAGGCCGATGATAAAATACAAATATAATAAATTACAGATAACATAATGCATAAAATAAATAAGGTTGTATAGTAGTTGTAATAACGACTAAGTTTTGGCGGGCTATTCTCAATATAAGTAAAGGAGCGGGTAGATGTAAGGAGTCTGTCAGTGCTTGTCTTAGCAGTAACGCTGCAGGAATTGGGTTTGATTAGAGTAAATAATACTTTTGCTTGCGGACATCCCGAAATACTTTTGTAACAGTAGGTATATCCACGCATTCCTATCGTCTAGTAATCCTCAATAGTATGGTAGGCTTTTGTATTAGCCTTTTTTAAATAGTGTTTTTGAACTCCTATTATAGTAAAGTTAAAGTCGATTGCGGAATTTCATAATAGAATCTTATACCCAAACCCATAAACGACTTTTAGTACCCGACAATAAATAATGCACATCGAGGCTTAGAGAGAGAAATCGGCTAGATTCTGCTTCATAGAGCATTGTCTCTGTCGCACAGACTGACGAACCCGTGCGAATCGTCACATACTAACTGAGTGACAGAGACCGAAACCGAACTGACCGGCTGTTTCGTTCTAAACATAGATGTGCACTATTTAAAGCCGGGTACTAATGTGGTATGGATACAATTTAAACTATAAATCGTGACTGGGCACTGTTAAACCTGTGTGTAAAAAATAATGACCACTCCACTTTGTGTTGCCATTTAAACGAATTTCACGCTTGACCGTGTGATCGAACTGTTTTGACACAACCTCAATTATGCGAAGGATCGTATAGGAAATGAGATCTGTATAATATCAATGAATATTTATTTATTACAACAAAAGCCAAATTACATAATCGATGGCCGTGAAGTAAAATATATATTTCGTAATATCTCGTATCGAAACAACCGAGATAAAAGGTCATAACTTGAGATCTGCTATTTAAGCGACTGGTCCGTTGGCGCCGGTAGTTACGGGTTCAATTTTCGAAGGCCAACCTTTTTAACACAATTTTGGTTATTATTGGGTATTTGGGTAGTATTGGTTTAATAATGCCGTGTGGTATGCGGCTGAGTACAATGGACCAAACTCATTTCTTACCGAGGCGTAAAAGGCGACTAAGGTTAATTGACGTCAGGCAGGCGACCGGTCGTAAAATACGTAGCCAAATCACGTGACAACATGTTTGTAACATAACCGACCCCACTTAGAGTGGGATAAAGGCAGGAGAATGATGATTTCTTACCGAGGGGTCGTTAAAGGCGTGATATCTGCCTGAGTAGAATAGACCACCCTCATTTCTTACCGAGGGGTCTTAAAAGACGTAGCCGAATTATGTGACAACGTATTTATAACATATTGTGCCGACCCCACTTAGAATGGGATAAGGAGAGGAGCATGATGATATTTCGTAATATCCCGTATCGAAACAAACGAGTTAAAACGTCATAACTTGAGATCTGGTAGTTAAACGACTGTTCCTTTGGCGCCGTTAGTTGCGGGTTCGATTACCAAGGCCAACCTTTCTAACACAATTTTTTAATCTGGGACCAAATGAATACATGTATGTAAGTATTGGTTATCTAATTATTATTAATGTCCCATATCGACTGTGAACCGGCAATAATTCCTATCTCAATTTTAAGACAAATCACTTTTTAACGGCATTGGCTACTGCCCATCATCTACCGTATCAACATGTATTATCTACTAGAAAATTTGTAAATAAATAATCATATTTAAAGTCAACTGTATTTTTATTACATAAAAATGATTGCGAATGTATTCATAATAAGATTTGCCAGTTCACAGTCGACATATTATTTATTTCAAATTCAAATTCAAATTTTTTTTTATTCAAGTAAACTTGTAAACAAGATTAAATTCGCGATAGCATATGTCTAGCTTTTAAGATTAACCCACTTTAACCATAATTTATATATGTTATGGTTTACTCAAATAATGCCGTGTGGTATCCGGCTGCATAGAATAGACCTACCTCATTTCTACCGAGGTGTCGTAAAAGGCGACTAAGATAAGTTGACGTCAGGCAGGCGGCCGATCCTAAAATACGTAGCCAAATCATATGAAAACATGTTTTGTAACATGTTGTGCCGACCCCAGTTAGAGTGGGATAAGGGCAGGAGAATGTATGTATGGTTTACTCAAATAATAATACAAATGCGAACGAAGTTGCACTCAAAAGTTAGTACTAAATAAAAGCCTTTAAAAATTCCAAAAAACCACAAAATTCTAATTTTGCAAAACATTTGCTAGAAAGCGGTCATAAAGTGCCTAATGACCATTCATTTCATATTCTCCACACTTGTGATAAGGGACTCCGACTCAATACGTTAGAGCAGCTTGAGATAATAAAAAATAACAATGGTCACTTAATTAACGAGCAAGTAAATGTATCTAATTCCGTTTTACTGCATGTGTTCGGAGGGGAGGGTATTGGTGGGAGTTGAACTATTTAAGAATGCTTGTATGGGTAGCGCGGCGCAGTACGATTTTTGTCGTGAAGCCTATCCTCCTGATGATGGTTCGGTTTCGGGGCGAAACGATCGTCGAGATTGTGGTGGTGGGTGTGTGTGCTGCTTTTGTGTTCGTTGTTGCTGGTGAATTGCGCCTTGGGGTGCATGTGGTGGCTGGTCCTGCAAGTATAAGGTGCGTAGATTTTGCCTGCTTCATACACATTGGCTTTGCATGCATTCACTTAACCCGTGCGGATTATAGCAAAGTAGTTAGTTCTGTTATATTGCTCCTTTAAAAATGTTGGCGCTCGGCGGGAATCAAACTCACTATACCCGGAGTTAATAGCAGGGGTCACTACCGCTACCAACGGGCCAAACAAATAGGCTAACACGCAAATATAACATCGTGACCATAATCTATCGATTCTGCGATGAAAATCCGTTTGCGAATATCATTTTAAATGTCATATTGGTCGTATAACATTTTTTATGTATCGCCATTCAAAAAAGATGTTTTATTGCATCTCACAAATAAAAAAAATAACCTCCCACAAGGTCAATATCTACTTTTAAGTATAAACTGGTATGAGGAGGTCTCATACGTCCATATCTAGAAATTATGTTAAATTTTTGCAATTAACAAGGCAGATTATGGTCGTATTACATATTTATCGCTGCATAATATCAAATTTATAATGATATTTATACATACGAAATTTACAAACTGCTTTAATTATGAAGATATCAGAGTATTTAAACTATCGTGAGTAGTAATGGATATGCGCTATAACGCTATAACGCCGCGTAAACAGCTCCTGAATAAGAGCCCCGTATGAGCTTGAAACTAGTCGGGCTCATCCGATAAAATAAGACGTGAGTATAGCCGGTCTCTCAACATTAATAATGATATCAGAGTAATTTAGTAAGATAGCTCACTTAGTAATCTGTACATAAAGCATAGATACATAGCATTATTATTTGAAAGTTATTGAGTAGGAGAGGCATAGGCAGGCCAGCAGGCCTACCATGAACTCTTATTGCGACTCAATTGAAGACGTGAACGACGACCGCGAACCGCTTTCTTTTCGTACCATGAAGTGTGAATTGCATTGGGGTCGTAATGTTTGAAAAGGATAACATTATATGTAGATAACTCTGTCTCTTTTACATGTTTTTAGGACGCATTCCGAACGCTCCGTCGTCAGCGACTTAAAGTGTGCGTCTTTAAGACGTCATGGTATGAAAAAGTAAAACAATTTCGTTTACGACTTCAATTGAATCGCTATGAGTTCACGATAGGCCTGCTGTAAGTGAAAATCACAGTATATGAGTAAATGAGAGGGAAGATTTAACTCGTATACTTCATCTTTGTCTAATCACAGGTGAAAAATAGAGACATATAGATCACCCTCTTTATTTCTCTTTTGTTTATTTATTTTCTTTATTATGCATACATATTGTTAGAAAAGAGAAATAGAAAGAAAAAGTTGCAAATGTGCAAAGGTAGGCTTATCCCTAAACGGGACTTCTTTCAGTCAACCTTTTTTGTAATATGGTACATTATAAATAATAAATAAATATATGGAGCACTTACACACATGATCGTCCTTCCCTAAAGTAAGTAACTTACATCTGTTATGGGTGACGGACAACTGGGAAATATACTACATATATAATTTTAAATAGATATTTAAATTCAAATATACACCCAGACTCGAAAAACTAACAAATTGTTTTAGAAAATTTTGGCCCTCGGCAGCAGTCGAACCCGCGAACCGCGGAACTGAAGGCGGGGTCACTACCCACTGCGCCAACCGGCCAGGTGACTTTCAGGCTTGATTTCCTACTCTAGTATAATAAGTCTATATAAAAGCAGAATACAGAATTACTTTGCTATAATCCGCGTGTGTTAAGTGAATGTATGTAACGCTAAGTGTATGAAGCAGACAAAATTCACGTGCAGGACAAGTCACCACACGTATCCCAGGACGCCTCCACAATCCATTTTTAATAATCGATTATTTATACATTTAAAACGATTGAATAAACTATTATAATAATTACCCTCCGTTTATTCTTTTTTTTACCCTATTTTTTTTTCTTGTCTTGCTAGATAAGATATCCGTTGCCTTTTCATCCAAATGAAACCTTGATGAAAAAGCGGCTATGGTAAGTTGACCCACCGTGTGGTATCCGGTTGAGTAGAATAAACCACCCTCTTTCTTACCGAGGGGTCGTAAAATACGACTAAGGTAAGTTGACGTCAGGTAGGCAGTCGTAAAATACGTAACCGAACCATGTGACATCATGTTTTTAGCATGTTGTGCCGACTACTTATGCCGTGTGGTATCTGGCTGCATAGAATAGACCACCCTCATTTCTTACCGAGGTGTTGTAAAAGGCGACTAAGGTAAGTTGACGTCAGGCAGGCGGCCGGTCGTAAAATACGTAGCCAAATCATATGACAACAATGTTTGTAACATGTCGTGCCGACCCCATTGGAGGGATAAGGGCAGGGGAATGATGTGCCGACCCCACTTAGTGTGGGAAAGGGTAGGAGGATGATGATTGTTGGATGAAATCTTATATAGACTTCATGGATGGATGAAACTACTTCGACATTGCACAGAATAGAAATTTAAAAGTATAGATCGCTCGCTTAGTTTTTACATTGTAATCCTTATGCCTTTTATGACATCAAGCTGCGAACTCCAAAAAAACAAGTGTTTTCTTAATTTTTAGAATTAAGCGTTACTTTGCGGAGATCCATAATACAAAAGCAATAATAAAATAATTTTGTTATAATCCGTGAAAATAAATTTATCGCGGATTATAGCAAAATAATTTTAATATTACTTTTGTAAGTGTTTACTTGCTCTTCCAAGTATGGTTCCTATTACCACTCACGAGTTTTGTAGTTGCACGTTACGCTTGCAATTAGCCACAAAACAACTTTTTTGAATTCAGTCACTTTGACATTAAGGGTGCGAAATATGTATAACCAAAAGAAGTAAGTAAAGTAGCAGCCTGTTACAATCCCACTGCTGGGCATAGGCCTCCTCTCTCCGTTTCTGGAGAGAAGGGTTGGAGCTAAGACCTACCACGCTGCTCCAATGCGGATTGGTAGGTTACACATATCTCCAGAATTCTCTCGAAATATACAGGTTTCCTCACGATGTTTTCCTTCACCGAAAAGCGTGTGATAAATTGCAATTATCAATTAGACACGTGAGTTTTAATAGAAAAACTCATTGGTGCCTGCCCGGGTTTGAACTCGTGTTCCCCTCGAAAGAGTCGCACGGTCTCACCGCTGGGCTATCACAGCTCTTGTATAACAATGCTATAATTTAATTGCAAAAATGTACAAGTTATATCTATCTTAAGTTACTAACACGCTACTACTATACAAATCATGCCCACGTGGAATGGTCTCAAGAATGCTGGCAGCGTTTCCGCGTTGAATCGCTAAGCTGATTCTTTCTGCGAAAAAGGAGCCAGTCCTCTTGTCACCCGAAGAGGCGATCAACCGAGGTGTTAAAACGGATAAAAAATTTTTGCACTTTGGCTCCATGGCCCTAGGGTCTCAACTGCAAAAGACACAAATATATAACTCTCAACGAGAGATGCATACTTTCGCCGCTTGCCAGATTCGGCCAATTCAGCCGCAGCTCCAGGTCTTGGCACCGTTTCCCTGATATGGGACGAGGCTAACGTATCAACGCATTACACGACAAAAATCGTCACGACAAAAATCATACTGCAGTACGATTTTTGTCGTGAAGCCTATCCTCCTGATGATGCTTCGGTTTCGGGGCGAAAAGATCGTCGAGATTGTGGTGGTGGGTGTGTGTGCTGCTTTTGTGTTCGTTGTTGCTGGTGAATTGCGCCTTGGGGTGCATGTGGTGGCTGGTCCTGCATGTATAAGGTGCGTAGATTTTGCCTGCTTCATACACATTGGCTTTGCATGCATTCGCTTAACCCGTGCGGATTATAGCAAAGTAGTTAGTTCTGTTATATTGCTTGTAATATGGAATTCCGCAAAGTATCGCCTGCTTCTATAAATCGTATCAACGCATGTTGCGTCCCACATCAGGGTTCGTCCCCGTTCCCAAGGAACCAGCGTCAGACCGTCTGATCTCTTGCCATCATACCGACATATCCTGGAAGGCTCGAGACGAGCAGGAATGTCGATGGTAGCAAGAGCCCTAATAATAACAATAATATTTAGAAAAGTAAAACCAACCTAGTTTCCTCCTGGGTTCTTTAGTAATTTTCTAGAGAAACAGTAGATTTGACGGCTTAAATGAACGTAAGTTTATTTGAATATATAACATTTTGAATATGAATTTCACGGTCTAACAACACACTAAAGTGACGGAAGTCGGCGTTTGTTTATGAAATGTTTTATAATTAAACGGATGTATCTTATGCACCAAGTATGGTAATAAATTTATCAGTGACCTTACAATTTGTGAACGTAATTAAAATGCAATAAGAAGGCTATTTTTATAATAATAATGTTAGATTGTAATGGTTCAAAGCTTTAGACCAGTGTCTGATGTTTTTTGGTGACAAACGTGGGCTATTGCAGAAACAAGTTTGGGTTAAATAATTTATAGGATTAGGCGTTACTTTGCGGAGATCCATAATACAAAGGTAATAATAAAATTATTTTGCTATAATCCGCGATACAGTAAATAGAAAATATATATAGTGCACATGCATGTATCGGGTATGAAAATACGGATAGTCCACTATACATTTAACATTATATATATTTTCTATTAACTGTATCGCGGATTATAGCAAAATAATTTTATTATTACTTTTGTAAGGTTGGGTTAGGTTAGACACTTTAGCCTTTGTGCAATTCTTATCTCCCCATATAAAACATATATAATGTTTAATATTCAAAATTGTATATTATACGTTAATTATTTTCAGTAATGAAGAAACCGGAGATAGAAATTACTAATCTATACTTATTATAAAACAAAATCCAAAGCTGTCTGTCTGTATGTAATCGATTTTCACAAAATCCACTAAATGGATTTTTGTACGATTTTCACTAAAAGATATGTATATAGATATGATATAGATGCAATACTTCCGAACGGTTTAGGTAAATAGTACATATCGGTATTATGTAAATTGTGTTGAAGAGATCGAGCAGTTGTCAAAAAACTTGCTTGCTGGGAGCTTTAGTCGCGTGCGCTGCGTAAACCAGCAGAGATACGCTAAAGAAATGTACTAGAGAATTATAGATCTATCAAAATACTACAAAAAAGTCGGCGATAGCATGTCTCTATCTCTTATGGTTAACTCACAATAACTATTTTTAAATTTAAATTCAAAATTTAAATTCTAGAAAATATTGTGACATGCTGTGTTCCACGCGGGCGATGCCGCAGGCACAGCTAGTATTATATAATCCTCATACGAACCAACTTTTATCATTATTCGTTCCGCAGATTACCAGTAAGAGACAGACTTTCGCATTTATTATATTAGTATGGTTAGGTCTCTTTTCATCTAAATCCGTTCCTGATGTTATGAATTCGGTTATTTGAACTCCTCAGTGTACATTGTGTATTTACTTACACATATTAACGAGTTGTTTTACCATCGATGAAGTCATGACTTGGATTTACTTATTATTTAACAAGTTGTTGACATATCCACGACATAATATGATAACGTCTTATTAAACTAAGTAAATATATAGGACACAAACGGTCGTCTGTCCCCAAAATACTATATTACGGAATTATTACGGTTTTAAAAAAGAAACACAGGTTAGAGATCTATGACCGCATCCTAACACGCCGTTCCTAATAATGGTTATGTTTAGTCAATTTTCAAAATATTCTTTATTCAAGTAAACTTGTAAATAAGTGCTTTTGAATCGTCAACTTTACTGCTGGTTCGGAATGCTGTTCCTACCGAGAAGAGCCAGCAAGAAACTCGGCGGTTGCTCTTTTTAAAATATAAATCTTAGAACTAGTTACATTTATTTATTACTGTCTTGTACAGGGTAGAAGTGCACCTATATCCACTCATCCTTATCATCTAAGTAATCTTCAACAGTAAAGTAGGCTTTCTGTATCAGCCCTTTTTTTAACAGTGTTTTTAAACTGCTGTAATGGCATGACCAAAATTGATTTCGGAATTTTATTATAGAATCTTATACCCAAACCCACAAACGATTTACGGACTTTTGCTAGGCGCAAAGCAGGAGTGGCAAGCTTATGTCGGTTCCTACTTTGTCTATTATATACAATATAGTATAACATTATGATACACAACAACCACCACAAAATCGTAATGATCACGACACGACAAAATAGTAATCGCATTACGATTTTGTCGTGGAGTCTCTCCTATTGATGATGCTTCAGTTTCGGAGCGAAACGATCGTAGAGATTTTGGTGGTGGTTGTGTGTGCTGCTTGTGTGCATTGTTGCTGGTGGGATCTTGGGATGCATGTGGTGACTTGTCCTGCATGTGTAAGGTACGTGAATTTTGTCTGCTTCACACATTAGCTTTGCATGCATTCGCCTAACCCGCGCGGACTATAGAATAAGTAGTTCTATAGTTTTTGCATCATCATTATTTTTTCTTATTTTTTTTTATATATATTAGGACACTTACACACACGATCGTCCGTCCCCAAAGTTAGTAACTTAATACTTGTGTTATGGGTGACGGACAACTGGTAGATATACTATATATATAATTTTAAATACATACTTAAATACAATACACACAGACTCGAAGACCAAAAAATAGTTTATAGAAAATGTTGGCCCTCGGCGGGAATCGAACCTGCGACTCACGGAGCTGAAAGCAGTGTCACTACCCATTGCGCCAACGGGCATTTCAAATATTCGCGGATTGTAGCAAATTAGCTCATTATTTTTTATATTCTCACTCCGCAAATTACCGCCTATTTCTATAAAATAGTTATTTTAATATGCAAACCTGTTTCCTCAATTCTTGACATCGCATGATTCAAATAACCGTGAATCACGTGCTGTGGGTGTCAGTGTCTTCAAACAGGTTTCAGTTCGCGCTCCACGACCTATTAAATCTACCAGATTTATACTGGTGGCACGAAATTTAAGACACCTTAGTATCCCATATCACCATATTTAGTCATAGTTATGTTATTAGACTACAATGATTACGACTTCAAGGTCGGTGATTCACATAAAAGTATACGTAAACTAGTTTTAAACGTTGGCTTCTTATGTCTTTCGCTATCAGCTATAGGTAATGTGTAAATTCTAATAACATCTACTTCAAATTGTTAAACTCTTAGGTTTACCTTACTTTTGAATTCTAGTAAAATATGTAATTTTAACCCTTTTAATGCCGGAAGCCGCTATATCGGCTTTTGCTGCACTCGAGAGGAGTGCCAGAGCCGATATTTCGGTCCGTGCGTTGTAGCGATTTGCTATTCGCACTGCGGGAGAACTCTATATCTGTAATACGTTGTAATTGATCTAATTTCATGCATCATGTAAATATTGTTTCTTGTTTGGTTTTTGTGAACATTTCCCAAACCCTAGTAGAACTGAGAAATTCGGCCTTATTATTCTCGCATAAGCAGCTCTTTTTCACCCGGCACTAAAAGGGTTAAAGTGTAAAGTCTTACATTTGCTTAACAGTATGCTTTAAGCAGCTATAATAGCCTAGGAGCTGTGATAGCTCAGAGGTGAGACCGTGAGACTCTCTAGAGACGATCATGGGTTCAAACCCCGAGCAGCCACCAATGAGTTGTTCGATACTTGCAATTCATTACACTCTTTTCGGTGGAGGAAAACATCGTGAGGAAACCTGCATATCTCTAGAGAATTCTAGGGATATGTGTAACCTACCAATTCGCATCGTAGCAGCGTGGTAGGTCTTAGCTCCAATCCTATCCAAAAACGGAGAGAGGAGGCCTATGCCCAGCTGTGGGATAGTAACATACCGCTACTTTTATACTTTTAGCAATTTCATTTATGTGCATATGAATTTACATAATTATTTAAAAAATGGCGATGTATATAGTAGACAAAGTATGAACAGACATAATCTTGCGGTTCCTGCTTTGTGCCTTGCAAAACTAAGTAAGTCGTTTGTGGATTTGGGTTTAAGATTCTATAATAAAAATTCCGCAATCAATTTTAACTATGCCATTACAGCAGTTTAAAACACGTTTAGAAAGAGAGTGATGAACAGCCTGGGTAAATAGTAAAACTATAACTTACTATTTATATCGGTAAACGTCATTCTATGGATGCCTGATTTGTGAGCGGGCACCAACTTAGCGGCATGCATTGATTACTAACTCTTCATACTATTATACAATAGATAGTAAATAATAATAAATATATGGGACACTTACACACACGGTCGTCCGTCCCTAAAGTAACTTAATACATCTGTTATGGGTGACGGACAACGTAGATATACTACATATATAATTTTAAATACATACTTAACTACAAATATAAGCCCAGGCTCGAAGAACCAACAAATTTTATTTAGAAAATGTTGGAAAGATATCGTATTTTCATACAAAATCGCAAAGCTTTGCGATTTTGTCGTGGAGTCTATCTCCTGATGATGCTTCGGTTCCGGGCCGAAACGATTGTTAAGTTTGTGATAGTGAACGTGTGTAGTGCTTGTGTATTGTGGTGGAAGTGGTGGAGGTTTTTGCATGTGTTTTTACGATTCCTGCACGTATCGGGTATGAAAATACGGATAGTCCACTACACATTTAACTCTATATATATTTTCTATTTACTGTATCGCGGATTATAGCAAAATAATTTTATTATTACTTTCGTATTATGGATCTCCGAAGTAACGCCTAATTCTATAAATTATTTTAATTTGAAAATGTTGGCCCTCGGCAGGAATCGAACCTGCGGCCCGCAGAGCTGAAGTCAGGGTCACTATCCACTGCGCCAGTGGGCCAGTCATGTAGTAATTGTATATAGTACTTGTCCATTCGAATTCAAATTCAAAATATTCTTTATTTAACTATACTTGTAAATAAATAGGGTTGCTCTTTTCTAAATATAATTCTAGTCAATTAGTCCTTACTCTCTTGGGCAGGGTCTAAGAGTAGCTATATCCACGCATTTTTATCATCTATGAAATCCTCAACAGTATTTGAAAAGCAATACAACAGAACTAACTACTTTGCTATAATTCGCACGGGTTAAGTGAATGCATGCAAAGCCAATGTGTATGAAGCAGGCAAAATCTACGCACCTTATACATGCAGGACCAGCCACCACATGCACCCCAAGGCGCAATTCACCAGCAATTTTTGTCGTGGAGCCTATCCTCCTGATGATGCTTCGGTTTCGGGGCGAAACGATCGTCGAGATTGTGGTGGTGGGTGTGTGTGCTGCTTTTGTGTGCGTTGTTGCTGGTGAATAGCGCCTTGGGGTGCATGTGGTGGCTGGTCCTGCATGTATAAGGTGCGTAGATTTTGCCTGCTTCATACACATTGGCTTTGCATGCATTCACTTAACCCGTGCGGATTATAGCAAAGTAGTTAGTTCTGTTGTATTGCTTGTAATATGGAATTCCGCAAAGTAACGCCTGCTTCTATAAATCAGTATTTGAAAATTTGAGGTCAATATAGAGCTGTTATTTTAGTAGTTAAAGCATTAAGTATAAAGCAATTAAGACACCCACGGTGTTGTTTAATATTAATAATATAAAGTATAAGTACGTATAAAACAAAATTTGATGTATATCATAGACATATGAGAGGTCACAAACAGCTTGTGTTACCTGCGTCGCGACTCAGCAGAGTTAGCAACTCATTTGTGGGTCTCGGTATTCGCTTCTATAATAAAATTCCTCAATCCATTCTAGACCACACAGTAGACCAGTAAAAATATGGTTATACATTAAGCATATTACAAAATTGAAGATTATTTGAATGATAAGAAAGCCTGGATTTGAAAATCCTTTCAGCTTCATACAAGACAGCGGTTTAATAATGTATAATTGAAAATATTTAAAAGATTGACCGCCGAGTTTCTTGCTGGTTCTTCTCGGTAAGAGCAACATTCCGAACCAGTTGTAGCTTCATTAATCATATTGATGCTTGACGATTCAAAAGTGCCTGAAATGGTTTATTTGAATAAAGATTATTTTGATTTTCATTTTAATTCTTAATCTTTCTTATGAGATTTATTACATAATGAAAATATTTCATTTATTATTGTAATGTATTTGTTATGAAAAAAAAGATTTTATTCTCACTTAACGTATTCAAATTCAAATTCAAAATATTCTTTATTCAAGTAAACTTGTAAACAAGTGCTTTTGAATCGTCAACTTTACTGCTGGTTCGGAAAGCCGTCCTACCGAGAAGAGCCAGCAAGAAACTCGGTGAAGCTCTTTTAAAAAAGAAGATTCTTAATACTAATTACATTTTGTCATAGCTATCCTGCACAAGGTCAAAGAGCAGCTATATCCACGCATTCTTATCATCAATGTAAGCCTCCACGGTATAATAGGCTTTCTGTATCAGCCTCTTTTTAACAGTATTTTTAAATTGCTGTAATGGCAAAGTCAAAATTGATTGTGGAATTTGGTTATAGAATCTTATACCCAAACCCACAAACGACTTACGTACTCTTACAAGGCGCAAAGCAGGAGTCGCAAGCTTATGTCGGTTCCTACTTTGTCTATTATATACATCGCCAATCTTTTTATAATTATGTATATTTTACAGACGTAATCTCATACTATTTTATATGCATATATTATCTATGTGAGACAAAATTTACATACGAACGCACTTAAAATATAAAGCACTTGCGTGGGGCGGAACTGCGAGTTATATTTCTTAATAATATAAAATTTATTGCAAAGAATTTAGAAATACATTTCGCGAAATCCGGGTTATGATGTTTAAGAAATGATATATGAATATTCTATTATACGCTCGTTATAGCAAAAATAATCCTAAAGTCTTTAAAATATATCCTCATTTTAAAAAACAATTTAGTTTTTTTGTTATTTATCTTTTTTCTGTATTATCCGTATTTATCTTCTTGTCTATTTCCTCTCAAAGGTTGACTGGAAGAAATCTCTTTTAGGGATAAGTCCGCCTTTGTACATGTGGTGCTTTTTTTATCTTTTCTTACGATATGTCATCATCATCACTCGAAGTGGGGTCGGGACAACATGTTAGAACATGTTGTCACATGATTTGGGTACGTATTTTACGACCGGCCGCCTGCCTGACGTCAACTTACCTTAGTCGTATATTACGTCCCCTCGGTAAGAAAGAGGGTGGTCTATTTTACTCAGCCGGACACAACAAGGCGGGTCGGCTTACCTTAGTCGCCTTTTACGACACCTCGGTAAGAAATGAGAGTAGGCTATTTTACTCAGCCGGACACCACACGGCGGGTCGTCTTACCTTAGTCGCCTTTTACGACACCTCGTTAAGAAATGATGGAAAGCTATTCTACTCAGCCGGACACCACACGGCGGGTCGTCTTACCTTAGTCGCCTTTTACGACACCTCGGTAAGAAATGAGAGTAGGCTATTTTACTCAGCCGGACACCACACGGCGGGTCGTCTTACCTTAGTCGCCTTTTACGACACCTCGTTAAGAAATGATGGAAAGCTATTCTACTCAGCCGGACACCACACGGCGGGTCGTCTTACCTTAGTCGCCTTTTACGACACCTCGGTAAGAAATGAGAGTAGGCTATTTTACTCAGCCGGACACCACACGGCGGGTCGTCTTACCTTAGTCGCCTTTTACGACACCTCGTTAAGAAATGATGGAAAGCTATTCTACTCAGCCGGACACCACACGGCGGGTCGTCTTACCTTAGTCGCCTTTTACGACACCTCGGTAAGAAATGAGAGTAGGCTATTTTACTCAGCCGGACACCACACGGCGGGTCGTCTTACCTTAGTCGCCTTTTACGACACCTCGTTAAGAAATGATGGAAAGCTATTCTACTCAGCCGGACACCACACGGCGGGTCGTCTTACCTTAGTCGCCTTTTACGACACCTCGGTAAGAAATGAGAGTAGGCTATTTTACTCAGCCGGACACCACACGGCGGGTCGTCTTACCTTAGTCGCCTTTTACGACACCTCGTTAAGAAATGATGGAAAGCTATTCTACTCAGCCGGACACCACACGGCGGGTCGTCTTACCTTAGTCGCCTTTTACGACACCTCGGTAAGAAATGAGAGTAGGCTATTTTACTCAGCCGGACACCACACGGCGGGTCGTCTTACCTTAGTCGCCTTTTACGACACCTCGTTAAGAAATGATGGAAAGCTATTCTACTCAGCCGGACACCACACGGCGGGTCGTCTTACCTTAGTCGCCTTTTACGACACCTCGGTAAGAAATGAGAGTAGGCTATTTTACTCAGCCGGACACCACACGGCGGGTCGTCTTACCTTAGTCGCCTTTTACGACACCTCGTTAAGAAATGATGGAAAGCTATTCTACTCAGCCGGACACCACACGGCGGGTCGTCTTACCTTAGTCGCCTTTTACGACACCTCGGTAAGAAATGAGAGTAGGCTATTTTACTCAGCCGGACACCACACGGCGGGTCGTCTTACCTTAGTCGCCTTTTACGACACCTCGTTAAGAAATGATGGAAAGCTATTCTACTCAGCCGGACACCACACGGCGGGTCGTCTTACCTTAGTCGCCTTTTACGACACCTCGGTAAGAAATGAGAGTAGGCTATTTTACTCAGCCGGACACCACACGGCGGGTCGTCTTACCTTAGTCGCCTTTTACGACACCTCGTTAAGAAATGATGGAAAGCTATTCTACTCAGCCGGACACCACACGGCGGGTCGTCTTACCTTAGTCGCCTTTTACGACACCTCGGTAAGAAATGAGAGTAGGCTATTTTACTCAGCCGGACACCACACGGCGGGTCGTCTTACCTTAGTCGCCTTTTACGACACCTCGTTAAGAAATGATGGAAAGCTATTCTACTCAGCCGGACACCACACGGCGGGTCGTCTTACCTTAGTCGCCTTTTACGACACCTCGGTAAGAGATGAGGGTGGTATATTCTACTCAGCCGGATACCACACGGCATCTTTTCTTACGGTATGTATGTAAAGTAAATGAATAAATCAATAAATATTCCTTGTTAATTCTAAAATCATTGAATTGAAACTAATAAGCTTTTGGTCAAGGCCTATTTTTTGTATTTTTCTGTTTTCTAAAATATCAGTATAACATTCTTATCTTCTAGAAGAGAAAACGACGCCCAGGATTAGACTCATAAGAGGGTGTTTCTTTTTTTTGCGTTTACTATCGCTAATACTAAGCTAAAAGCGTAGACTATAGCTTTGTTTGAAATTTTTATACATCGTTGTAAATAATTTATAGAATAAGGCGTTACTAGATCTATACTAATATTATAAAGAGGAAAGATTTGTATGTTTGTTTGTATGTTTGTAATGTTTTCACGCAAAAACTACTGAACCGATTTCAAAAATTCTTTTATCATGGGAAGGCTGTTTCTTTACTTAGCAACATAGGCTATATTAAATTTAAAAAAAAATAGGGATCCGTAACAAAATTGTAATAAGGTGTGAAAAATTAAGTCGTAAACATCTTTCATCGCGTGCGCTGCGGAAACTATTGATGATAGAACAAAAAAATGTTCTACAGTATTATAGAACTTATCCACAAAAAAGTCCGCAATACCATATGTCTAAATATTATAGTTATGCCAATATAACTACTTTTTACATTGTAAAAGTTGATAAAAGTTTCGACAATAATCAAACCATTTTATTAATATATCTGTATCAATCCTTATCCCATTAAATGATATTTTATTGATATCTGTTTCAATACCTGTTAAATACTTTTTAAATTATTAAAATCCGACATCCCAATCAAAAGATATTACAAATTTAAGAATGTAAATCGAAAGAAAATAATGCCATAACAAATGCATTGTAGCGACCGTTATAGCAGGATCTGCATTTGGTTAGTTAGGTCTTATTCCAAGAATTTTTTTTTTTCGGACACTAACTAATGCTGTTAGCCGAAATGGCTCTTACAGCGTCACCGGGAGAGGGGGCGAGCGCAGAAGCATCGCCGGGGTGTAAGCTGGGAGAACTAACGATACCATTTTTATAGTCCGACTTCGTAGAGTTTCTACTACCACGAGATCGGTATGAACGCGGGTGAAACCGCGTGCATTGCTAGTCTATAATACGAAAGTAATAATTAAATTAATTTGCTATAATCCGCGATAGAGTAAATAAACTATATATGATTTTTCGTAAAAACAAATGCACAAACCTGAGCAACAGTTAACAAGCACTACACATGTTCAAAGGCAGTGGCTTTGCGATTTTGTCGTGGAGTCTAACTCCTGATGATGCTTCGGTTGCGGGGCGAAACGATTGTTGAGTTTGTGATAGTGAACGTGTGTAGTGCTTGTGTATTTTGGTGGCGTGGGTGGAGCTTTGTACTTGTGTTTTCACAAACCCTGCATGTATGAGATATGAAAACGGATAGTCAACTTTACATTTAGCATTATATATTTTCTTTTTAGTTTTAGGAGATTATAGTATAATGATTTATTATTACTTTTGTAGTATGTAATTTAATAGTAAATGATTTTATATTTTTACTTCAAAAGTAAAGTAAAGTAACGGCCTGTTACTATGCCCACTCCTGGGCTAAGGCCTCCTCTCTCCGTTTTTGGAGAGAAGGATTGGAGCTAAGACCTACCACGCTGCTCCAATGTGGATTAGTAGGTTACACATATCCCTAGAATTCTCTAGAGATATGCAGGTTTCCTCACAATGTTTTCCTTGACCGAAAAGCGTGTAATAAATTGCAATTATCAATTAGACACATAAGTTTTAATAGAAAAACTCATTGGTGCCTGCCCGGGGTTTAAATCGTCTCTAGAGAGTCGAAAGGTCTCACCACTACGCTATCACAGCTTTTTACTTCAGTAAGGATTTACATAATTTGTTGTGAATTCTACAAAATAAACTCAATTCTATCTATCGAAAGAATTCGTGATGTTGCAAATTAAGTATTATTTACGTTCGTGGGATGCGTTTGAAGTCGAATAACTTTCGATACAAAACAATTTGTTGCAATTTATTTGGAGTCAATCCAATTTTACGACGTCTATTGAATTATGCAATTTGTGCTCGAGATTATGCAATTTGAATATTCAAACTAACATTATGAGAACAGACTGGCAATAACAGACTGGCCCGTTGGCGCAGTGGGTAGTGACCCTGCCCTCAGCTTCACGGGTCGCGGGTTCGATTTCCGCCGAGGGCCAACATTTTCTAACAATTTGTTGGTTCTTCGAGCCTCGGTGATATTTGTATTTGAGTTTGTATATAAAATCATATATGTTACTTATACACACTATAAAGTTATTTACTTTGGGGACGGACGACCTAAGTGTGTCTATTATATTTATTTATTATAAATACGCAAGTCGTGAGCATTATTGATGTAATATAAAATAATCAAAGCTTTTAAAAAATCCGAAAAGGCGATCAAGGTACGTTTTAAAAAGTTATAAGAATAACCGCCGTGTGGTATCCGACTAAGTAGAATAGACCACTCTTATTTCTAACTGAGGTGTTGTAAGGTAAGGTAAATTGATGTTAGGCCGGCGGCCGGTCGTAAATAACCTAGCCAAATCACGTGATAACATGTTTATAGCATGTTGTGCCGACCCTACTTAGAGTGGGATAAGGGCAGGAGAATTATGGTTATCCTCCGTCGGTCCATACTTCATTCTCCTTGGATTATGCCTTGTATCATAAGCCGCAGCAATTCATATTTAGCATTTCTCATGACGTGGCCAAAATAAGGTTTCTTTTTCTCACTAAATATAAGAATTCTGCTTTCTTGTTCATGCGACTTAACACGGTTATATTTATCACTTTGCCTCTCCAGGATATCCTTAACATGCAATGCATCCTCATCGCAACGTCTAATAGGTCACTTGGACCAAGAGCCACGGAACCAAGACCGTGTGTAACAAATAACCGCATATCCCGTGTAATATTGTATAACATTTATTTACTCTTCGGGTAACACTGCACGCGATCAGCACACGCAAACCAACTATTACACATTCGATATGCGTTACACAATCATCAAATTATGACGAAAAGATTTGGTTGAAGGACTTGTTTGACTAAATAACTTCCTGATGATTATTTTTGTGCATGCTTAGGAATATTACACAGCTGCGATGGTCGAAATACCTTCCGACTGAATTCACATTCTGTCTTTGGTTCCCGTTAAATCGTATTCAATAAATCGCTAGTCTTGGAGTCACTCAAGTATTAAATTTTATAGAATTTGGCGTTAATTTGCGGAGGTCCATAATACAAAAGTAATGAAAATATTAGTTTGCTACAATCTCAAATATCGTTGTACCCCATGACCGAAGCGTCATCAGTCAGGTTTGCGATTTTGTCGTAAAGTCTATCGAATATATAAAATATTGTCCATTGGCGAAACGATTGTTGATATTGTAGTAATCAATTTGTGCAGTGCTTCTGTACTGTTGCGTTGTTGGTGGTGGGAAGATTAATTTGCCCTTTTACGGTTACTAAAGTAGCAGCCTGTTACAATCCCTCTGCTGGGAATAGGCCTCCTCTCTCCGTTTCTGGAGAGAAGGGTTGGAGCTACCACGCTGCTCCAATGCGGATTGGTAGGTTACACATAGCCCCAGAATTCTCTAGAGATATGCAGGTTTCCTCACGATGTTTTCCTTCACCGAAAAGCCTGTGATAAATTGCAATTACCAATTAGACACATAAGTTTTAATAGAAAAACTCATTGGTGCCTGCCCGGATTTGAACTCGTGTTCTCCTCGAAAGAGTCGCATGGTCTCATCTATCACAGCTTCACGGTTACTAATCGTTTGCCTTTTACTTAACTATTTTCGCCTCCTCTTCAACCGCGCGGACTAAAACAACCTCCCAGAAAACTACGGAATGCATTACTTCATGCCAATCTCCTGTCTATGAGGACTTACTCTTATTTTTCCTTATTGTTCCTTTGCCTCTCTCCGGATTATTATTCTCAACATTTCTCGTAATTGCGCCATTCTTTTGCGCTGGATAGCATGGGTGTCATAAGGTCACTGGCGTTAACCTCTGCATTCGCACCCTGTGCAGCTGTTCTTAAGTCCATGTGTCTACTTCTCCATAAAACACGCTTAAAGCTCTCCCGATAGCAAAGAGGTTTTTTTTTCCCAGTTTTAAGTGGTACTCTGTGTAATGTTTTCTGTACCACTGCCGAGAAACGCCCAACTTATGGCCAAACTCGTCACAGGTCAGGGGTGACGGCTTCCGCTACTGGATACGTCCACCGCCACCCCGCCTATTAGAGCAAAGTGGTAGGTGTTGAACATCCCATAGCCGCTGAAAGCCTGAGTGAGCATGGGGTGTTAAAGATTTTAGATTATGCGAACAAAGTCGGGCGTACTTATACGTTATACTTATACTTTTTTCTTGGGATAATATGACTACAATATAAATGTGGACATCACCGTGTTAACGTTCATAGCCAGTTATAACATACTACTCACTTATTACATACTACACATTTATTACATGCACACAGAGTAATATGAAACAAAGGGATTTCAAAATGCTTTCAGCACAAAAATACATAAACGGTAATGCAATTGCGAACAATGGCTGTGATATGGACTATGCAAAACAAACACGCACATATCTTTTACATCTCACTACGGTTATCTCTATCGACGCAACAGGCCTCGTTTTTAGGAACCCCAGTTACACACCATTGTTAACTATGTATAGTTATATATTGCATACAAAACCAGTGGCCCAAAGACAAAAATATACTAGGGCCTCAACTAAACTATTTAATATCATTTTAAATCTTAAAATATTCTTTATTCAAGTAAACTTGTGAACAAGTGCTTTTGAATCTTCAACTCTACTGCTGGTTCGTAAAGCTGTTCTTATCGAGAAGATCCAGCAAGAAACTCGGCGGTTGCTCTTTTCAAACAATAATTCTTATCACTAGTTACATATAGTTATTAATGTCTTGTACAGAAGAAGTTGAGTCTTGAAGCGAAGCTATACCCACGCATTCTTATCGTCTAGGTAATCTTCAATAGTATAATAGGCTTTCTGAATTAGCTTTTTTAATAGTATTTTTAAACTGCTGTAATGGTAAAGTTAAAGTACATTGTGGAATTTTATTATAGAATCTTATACCCAAACCCATAAACGAATTACGAACTTTTGCAAGGCGCAAAGCAGGAACCGCAAGCTTATGTCGGTTCCTACTTTGTCTGTTATATACATCGCCAATCCTTTTATTATTATATATATTCATATGTACAAAAATTAATTAACTAAAAATATACTGTGAAGCCAATGTATGTCATTTTTTTTTATTGATTATAGACGAGCACTTGACAGTAATCATGTCTGATGGAATCAACGACACAGTCTAATGTGGAACGCGCAAGCCTAGATGATGCCTATTCGCTCTAGCTTTAAAAATAGCCATATTATATACAATGGGAAAGATTGATGTCGTGAGAGAATTTCATTCCCGTGCTATATAATTCTTATAACTAGTCATGCAGTCATCTTTTACATGGTCGAAGAGTAGCTATATCTACGCATTCTTATCATCCGTGTTATCGTCAATATCGAACACCCCAAATATTCTTTTTACTATATACTAATTTTAATAGTTGTCACTTTTTAGTTCAGAAATGTGTATTTTAGTTAATTTTAATACTATTTACTTTTCCTGTATACGCTGTGGATTTTATCATTTATGTTATTATCCTGTGCGAAAGTTAAAAGTTTTATTATTTCATTATTAGTCTCATGGTCATTCGTGACAGCGACACCTTGACATACTGACATAGACCTGGCGCAAAAATTGACATCGATTTATGTATTTAAACATTAAAATATCAAATTCATTTACAAAAGTGTATGTATATGTGTGTTATAGTAGCAAAGTTTTTTTGGTTTTCTAATTAGGATTGCTGACAAACGACAGGAATTCTACTCTACAAAAGTAATAATATTATTATTTTGCTATAATCCGCGATACAGTAAATAGAAAATATATATAGTGTTAAATGTATAGTGGACTATCCGTATTTTCATACCCGATACGTGCAGGATTCGTAAAAACACATGCACAAACCGCACCACCACTTCCACCACAATACACAAGCACTACACACGTTCACTATCACAAACTCAACAATCGTTTCGCCTCGCAACCGAAGCATCATCAGGAGCGCGGATTATAGCAAAATAATTTTATTATTACTTTTGTATTATGGATCTCCGCAAAGTAACGCCTAATTCTATAAATTCTACTCTAACTTCCACTGGGAAATGGCAGACCTAAATTTCGCTAGAAAACGAATCTAGTGTAATCAAGTTAGCTTGTATACTAAACAATGGCATCTAAATTACACTTGCTTCACGTAATTAGTTCAGGTCGCTCACGTAATAGTCTCGTGACTCGGTTACCGCACCGGCGGAAGGCGTTACGGGTAATGGCCGGCCAGTATCCAGGACTATGCTAATAGAGTTTGTCCAAGTCTGGGCATAACTGCTTAACAATTCAAAAGAAAGAATAATATTATTTTGCAGAAACTATAACAGAACTAGTTTGCTAAAATCCGCGCGGGTTAAGCGAATGCATGCAAAGCTAATGTGTGTGAACATAGACGATACACTATAATATGAGATGTGCGAAGCAGGCAAAATTCACGCACCTTACACATGTAGGACAAGTCACCACGTGTATCCCAAGAAACCTCCACCAGCAACAATGCACACAAGTGGTGGTGGTTGTGTCTAATGCATAATTTTAAAAATTACTCTTGATTTATATGAGTGTACTATTTTTTGTTCTTTTTACTCGGTGTATTGGATTTACTTGTCTCTTCCAGTAATTCCCATGTCCTACGATCTTGTACAGATTGTATGACTAATTAAAAAAAAGCATAACATAATAGTACTTTTTAGTACCTAAAAACGACTGCTGGCATCATAGTGTGATAATGTTCCTAAAATTAGAATCTCAAAATATCCTCAAATCATCTTCATTCTCTTGCCCTTATCCCACTCTAAGTGGGGTTGGCACAATAAGTTACAAACACGTTGTCACATGATTTGGCTACGTATTTTACGACCCGCCTCCTGCCTGACGTCAACTTGCCTTAGTCGCCTTTTACAACACCTCGGTAAGAAATGAGGGTGGTCTATTCTATGCAGCCGGATACCACACGGCACATACCTTAGTCGCCTCTTACGACACCTCGGTAAGAACGGAGGGTGGTCTATTCTATTCTGCCGGATACCACACGGCGTCTCAAAATATCCTCAAATAAAATAAAATAAATCAGTTATTTCTGAAGTTTTAACTTTTGCTTAACACCCATTGTTAGGAATTTTTTATACCGCACTAAGAAGAGTACTGATAATCGTCAGTATTATAGCTTTCTGTATGAACTTCTCAACAGTTATTTTCAACTGCTGTTATGACGACCTATTCATACTTATTATTATATAAATAAACGAGTCACATCGCGGCAAAATCGAGTACCTTTTTTACAAGGCAAGAGACCTTACGCGGATTGTGCGGTTCAAGTGAGGGTAGATGAACAAAATAATGACTGTAGTACTCGGGAACGAAGACGCAGCGGCGCTCGAGTCAGTTGGTGACCATGGCGGATGCAACTCTGCCGAAACGTCGAACCTTGTAAAAAGGTAACTCGATTTTGCCGCGATGTGACCCGTTTATTGATATAATAACTAGAATTAATTGTGTAATTTTATTAAAGAATCATATATCAAAAGCTAATGGCATTCGGCTAATGGAGATTTATATATTTATAATGTGATTTAGATAAAACACAACTGAGTTTCTATACCAATACAGAAACGACATTTAATGCTATTTATTGTGTCTAATCACAATAACAATATTATTCGTTACTATTACAAATTTGCTTATGCGACATCGACGCGATACTTCTTCGTTTATGTCTCCTTCTATAGACCCGGCTGCGGCTCTACGACATGAGTTGCGCGGGAAATTTAAATATTGAAAGAAAAATTTTTCTTTATATATTTTTGGAAGGCATAGGCAGACGCGATATTATGCCGGGTTTTTGGTGTTCAGATAAAAAAAATTAGTACTAAGCGGGGAAATTTTGATATATTTTTATATATTTATATAGATTTTGATATTTCTTTATATATTTATATAGCTATGTGGGACACCACTGATGTTATTTTTTTACCTTTTACAAAATAAGGTCATACATTTTATGTACTAGGTTACATAATGACAATTTGGTTATTTCCAGACGGGCAGCCGAGTCAAAAGTCCGGCTACTCGGTTCACGTGCCGGGGACGCGCCTCTGGCTACTATGCTGATGTGGAGACTGGTTGTCAGGTAAGGAAGTATATCCACATAATCTATGTATAGATACCGGCTATACTCACGTCTTATTCTTTCGGATTAGCCCGAGTAGTCTCCAGTTCCCGCCACGATAAAGAGTGTAAAGAGCTCATAAATAAGGACCTCGTATGGGCTAAAGCAAGTAAGCATGAACTATGAATAATACTCACGGTAGTTTAAATTCCAAACATATATCTTCTTATTATATTACTGCTGGTCATTGGTTTCCTTTCGGACAGAAATTTTGGAGCTAAAACCTACCACGCCATTTCACTGCGGTTTGGTAGATTACAGTCCAGAATACTCTAAAGATATGCAGAGATATGCCGTGTGGTATGTGGCTGAGGAGAACAGACCACCCTCATTTCTTACCGAGGTGTCGTAAAAGGCGACTAGGGTAAGTCGACCCGCCGTGTGGTATCCGGTTTAGTAGAACAGACCACCCTCTTTCTTACCTAGAGGTCGTAAAATACAACTAAGGTAAGTTGACGTCAGGCAGGCGGTCGTAAAATACGTAGCCGAATCATCGGACGACATGTTTGTAACATGTTGTGCCAACCCCACATAGAGTGGGATAAGGGCAGGAGAATGATGATGATTCTACAGATATTAAAGTTTCCTTACAATGTTTCCTTCACCGAACAGCGTTTGAAAAATTGTAATCATCAACTAGATACATAAGTTTTAACAAAAATACTCATTGGTTTCTGTCTCAGGTTTGCACCCGTGATCCCTCCGAAAGAGTCGCACGTTCTCACCGCTGAGCTATCACAGCTTAATCGACCTTACTCAGTGACCAACGTTTAACAAAGCTAGCGTTAATTTGCTAGTTATATAATATAAAATTACTATCACTTATATCAATATTCAAATTACTGTTTACGTTACATAAGATTCAATGTCAGCCTTGCATCCGTTTCCTGTCAAAACCCTATATATATTTCTTTATTTATCACGCATGTGCCAAATGCATTAATTAAAATGGGGATATTATGACTTAGTGCTTTTAAGGATATAATAAAATGCGAAAATTTGACAACATGTATTTTTGTCTTAGAGACTTCCTAATGATACTTTTTACGGGATTCATTTATTTAATTTAGCATTATATTTTATTTTAGCATATATATTCGCTGTTAACTGTATGGTGTTATATAGCAAAATAATTTAATTATTATTAAAGTAACGCCTAAAAGTAACGGCCGGTTTATATCCCACTGCTGGGAATAGGCCTCTCTCCGTTTTTCTGGAGAGAAGGATTGGAGCTAAGACCTACCATGCTGCTCTGACGCTGAGATATGCAGGTTTCTTCACGATGTTTTCCTTCACCGAAAAGCTTGTGATAAATTGCAAATATCAATTAGACACATAAGTTTTAATAGAAAAACTCATTGGTGCCTGCCCGGGATTGAACTCATGTTCGTCTCAAGAGAGTTGCACGGTTTCACCACTAGGCTATCACAGTTTATAGTAACGCCTAATTCTATAAATTTTATTAAAGTAAACGAAGTCGAGCGTTTTATATGATTTTTTATTAATTACGTTTCACATGAACATGTTATGAAAATAATAAAAAAATAATTGGAGGCCTTGAAAATGTGGAACGGACGGATGGGTCTAATTTTGGACACCGTATGCTTTAAAACTGTGTCATATAAGGTAATGCCATCAAAACCAGCAGATGCAGCGGAAACGGCTGAATCCGGCTAAAGGAAATTCCACTTTAATTGAGTTACATATTTCTACCGCGGTTTACGGTCGAGGTTTATGACCAAAGGAAATGACACAAAAGTAATAATAAAATTATTTTGCTATAATCCGCGATACAGTAAATAGAAAATATATATAGTGTTTAATGTATAGTGGACTATCAGTATTTTCATACCCGATACGTGCAGGATTCGTAAAAACACATGCACAAACCTCCACCACTTCCACCACAATACACAAGCACTACACAGGTTCACTATCACAAACTCAACAATTGTTTCGCCCCGCAACCGAAGCATCATCAGGAGATAGACTCCACGACAAAATCGCAAAGTGATTCAAATCTTCAAAGTTCAAGATTCAAAGTGATCACTTTGCGATTTTGTCGTGGAGTCTATCTCCTGATGATGCTTCGGTTGCGGGGCGAAACAATTGTTGAGTTTGTGATAGTGAACCTGTGTAGTGCTTGTGTATTGTGGTGGAAGTGGTGGCGGTTTGTGCATGTGTTTTTACGAATCCTGCACGTATCGGGTATGAAAATACTGATAGTCCACTATACATTAAACACTATATATATTTTCTATTTACTGTATCGCGGATTATAGCAAAATAATTTTATTATTACTTTTGTATTATGGATCTCCGCAAAGTAACGCCTAATTCTATAAATTATTCAAAGGAAATGAGTTAAAAAAATCCTATCCGATTTTACACTTTGATCTAATTTCTCCTTTTAGTGAAAAGCGAGCTTGGGTTTTTCTCATAGAATCAAATATTTAGCTCGATTGGAGAGCTTATAGTTTATACTAGCTTTTAAACGCAACTTCGTTCGCGTGGACTGCAGTCTTATTATTTGAGTAAACTGCAATACTTATATTAATTATGGTTAAAGTGGGTTAACCTTAAAACCTAGATATAGCATATATCCGTCCCGGACTTTTATTTAGAACTTTTAAAGGGGAACAATTTTGTATTACATAACTTTTGAATAGTTTTCACCGTTTACTTGGCGCACGTAATGAAAGCTTTAAATTTTGCCGTTTCTCCAATATTTTTTATTGTTGCTTCTCTCCTATTTATCGTAGCGTAATGTGATATAATCTATAGTCTTTCTCGATAAATGGACTATCCTAAAGTCATAGAATTTTTCAAATCAGTACAGTAGTTACTGAGATTAGCGCGTTCAAACAATCAAACAAACAATCTCTTTAGCTTTATATATTAGTATAGATTATGACTAGCCCGTGTGTGCAGTTGGTGGTGATCCTTCCGCTCCGAGGGGTGCGGATTTAGGTCAGCCGAGGCCTAATATTTTCTAAAAAACAAAACGATTTCTTGGTTTTAGAGTATGGATGTATATTTGTATTTATTTAAAATTGTATGTATGTATATATTTACCAGTTGTTACCCATAACACATGTATAGTATCCGGCAATAAATAATGCACATCGATGTTTAGAACGAAACAGCCGGCCAGTGCGGTTTCGTAGAGCGCTGTCTCTGTCACTCAGTTAGTATGTGACGTTTGACACGGGTTCGTCAGTCTGTGCGACAGAGACAATGCTCTATGAAGCACAATCTAGCCGATTTTCTCTCTCTAAGCCTCGATGTGCATTATTTATGGCAATAAATAATTACTTAGTACTATGTTTAGTTACTTACGGTGGGATTGGATGGGATTACAGTGGGATATGACCATGTGTGGGATTAAAAATCTTTACACAAAAGGGTACTAAAATACATAGTTTGGCCACATAAATAGATAACGCTTCCAGTGTTTTGGGAACCTTGCCTTATTGCAGTGAGTTCGATAGTTTAGATTTAACGTAAATATGTTTGATTTATTTTTCTATACTTGTTATTTCTAATTCATTAATCATTAATATTTTAAAATGCTTTATTATAATTTAGATCGAATTAGGTGTAATTTAAGCTGTGTGGTATCCGGCTGCATAGAATAGACCACCCCCTTTTCTTACCGAGGTGTCGTAAAAGGCGACTAAGGTATGTGCAGTGTGGTATCCGGCGTCATAGAATACACCACCCTCATTTCTTTCCGAGGTGTCGTAAAAGGCGACTAAGGTAAGTTGACGTCAGGCAGGCGGCCGGTCGTAAAATACGTAGCCAAATCATATGATAGCTGAGTAGAATAGATCACTGTTATTTCTTACCGGGGTTTCGTAAAAGGGAACTAAGATAAGCTGAACCGCCATGTGGCATCCGGCTGAGTAGAATAGACCACACTCTCCACTCTCTCACCACACCGAGGGGTCGGTAAATATGGTTCAGGTAAGTTGACGTCAGGCAGGCGACCGGTCGTAAAATACATAGCCAAATCATGTGACAACGTGTTTGCAACATGTTGTGCCGACCCCACTTAGAGTGGGATAAGGGCAGGAGAACGATAATGATGATGAGTATTAGGCGTAATTTGCTTTAAGTTGCACTAAAATTAAAATTCTATCTACTTCATGTTTGCGAATCTTGGTTACAAATTGCCAGAATACCGGCTACGTTTTGCGATGATTGCATTACCGCTTACAATTTAACAAATCCGATATTTGTCAATCATTTGAACATCTTATTGATTGTTATGTTTATTAACTTTGCGAAATGTTAATCTTTCATAACGTGTAATGATTACTAATAGATGGTATTGTCAAAATATTAGCGGCTTCTAATGATGAAACTATCGAGAAACCACATATGAATGTTAGGTAAGAAATAGGTGTTCTTAAATTTGATACACAGTATATTTTTAGCAATTTAATGTTTGTGCATAAGAATATACATCATTCTTCTGCCCTTATCCCACTCTAAGTGGGGTTGGCACAACATGTCATAAACATGTCAACAACATTGTTAAATGATTTCGCTAGGTATTTTACGACCGGCCGCCTGCCTGACGCCATCTTCCTTAGTCGCCTTTTACGAAACCTCGGTGAGAAATGAGGGTGCTCTATTCTACTCAGCCGGAGACCACAGGGCAGGCATAAGAATATACACAATTAATAAAAAAATTAGCGATGTATATATTAGACAAAGTAGGAACCGACATAAGCTTGCGGTCCCTGCTTTGTGCCTAACAAAGGTACGTAAGTCGTTTGTGGGTTTGGGTATAAGATTCTATAATCAATTTCTGCAATTTTAGCTTTGCCATTACAGCAGTTTAAAAACATTGTTTAAAAGCGTCTCACACAGGAAGCCTACTATACTGTTGAGGATAAAATAATTTATAGAATCAGGCGTTACTTTTGCGGAGATCCATAATACAAAAGTAATAATAAAAAATATTTTGCTTTAATCCGAGATACAGTTAATAGAAACTATATATAGTTCAAAAGTAATAATAAAATTATTTTGCTATAATCCGCGATACAGTAAATAGAAAATATATATAGTGTTAAATGTATAGTGGACTATCCGTTTTTTCATTGCCGATACGTGCACGATTTGTAAAAACACAATGCACAAACCTTCACCATTTCCACCACAATACACAAGCACCACACACTTTTACTATCACAAACTCAACAATCGTATCGCCCCGCAACCGAAGCATCATCAGGAGATAGACTCCACAAGAAAATCGCAAAGCTTCTTTGCGATTTTGTCCTGCACGTATCGGGTCTGAAAATACGGATAGTCCACTATACATTTAACACTATATATATTTTCTATTTACTGTATCGCGGATTATAGCAAAATAGTTTTATTATTACTTTTGTATTATGGATCTCCGCAAAGTAACGCCTAATTCTATAAATTATATATATAGTGCTACATGTATAGTGGACTATTCGTTTTTTCATACCCGATACATGCAGGATTCGTAAAAACACATGCACAACTCCACCACCGCCACCACAATACACAAGCACAACACACGTTCACTATCACAAACTCAACAAACAAGACAAACTCAACTCGCTTCTCGATTTTGTCGTGGAGTCTATCTCCTGATGATGCTTCGGTTGCGAAACGATTGTGTATTGTGGTGGCAGTAGTGGAGGTTTGTGCATGTGTTTTTACGAATCCTGCATGTATCGGGTATGAAAATACGGATAGTCCACTATACATTTAGCACTACATATATTTTCTATCCACTGTATCGTGGATTATAGCAAAATAATTTTTATTATTACTTTTGTTGAGGATTACGTCCATCGGTTATAAAAGAAAATATCGGTAATTTTGTCTCTTCTATGTCTTCATAATTTAATCACATGATACTTCAAGCCTGGCTCGTTTCTTTAGTTTCTTTAGCTTTATTGTTTATTGGGGCTTATAAGGCTTTCTTATAAGTCCTAATAAACAATAAAGTATAGAGTAAATCGCCTACTGATTTGTGCAAGGTGATCAGCGCCATATACAGACACAAGGAGGATTTCAATAAAATATACTTTTTAACTGACTTCGCAAAACATTTATACGCGTATATTGAAGTGTTTTGCTGGACAGGTTGTCTGTAGGTCGTCAGGCGAATGAACTGCAAGCATTAAGCTCGTGACGGACCATTTTTTAAGATGTTTCATATATTTTATAATTTATCTTTTTACGCTAAGGATAACCTAACATTGACATTGTATGTCAGGAAACTAATTATGAGTCAATTTATTAATTGGATTATTAATTTATCGAATTAGGCATTTTTTACAGAGATCCATAATATAAAAGTAATAACAAAATTATTTTGCTATAATCCGCGATAAAGTAAAAAGGAAATATATATATTATATAATGCTAAAAGTAGAGTGGACTATTCGTTTTCCGTTTTTTATTTTTAGCACTTAGCACCACTCTCGACTCTACATTTATCATTATATATATTTCCTATTTCCTTTATCGCGGCTTATAGAAAAATAACTTTATTATTACTTTTGTATTATGAATTTCTGCAAAAAACGTCTAATTATAAAAATTAATAATTATAGAAGTATAGATTCCGAAAAACCACCTAATAATACATTTTTTTTAAATCCGTGTTGAGTTATCGTCCAGAATTTGTAAAGTTATTCATGACAGAAAAGATCCTGTTGTTATCTACTATTCAGGGAATCTAAACGACGAAATACCTTCACAGCAGGTGTCATCGCTCTATAGGTCAGGGTCAGATTTCGTGGGTTTTACGGTGCAGGGTGACGTGAGAAGACTTCCATTGTTTAAAGTATACAACAGATATGAAATAGTTGAATAACTTTAGTACTTAATGTCAAGTTTAGAACATGTGTATCAATGTGAGTATAAATAAATAAATATAAGCAAATATATGGGACACTTACACACACGGTCGCCCATCCCCAAAGTAAGTAACTTAATACTTGTGTTGTGGGTGACGGACAACTGATAATTATACTACATATATAATTTTAAATACATACTTAAATACAAACATACACCCAGGCTCGAAGAACCAACAAATTGTTTATAGAAAATGTTAGTCCTCGGCGGCGGTTAGTAGTCGGCGGGAATCGAACCCGCGACCCGCGGAGCTGAAGGCAGGGACGCTGTCCATTGCGCCAACGGGCCAGTCGACTATAGAACTATAAAATTCCACAATCCATACTAGACCTGTTTACAGAAAGAAGTAAAGTAACGGCCTGTTACTATCCCACCGCTGGGCATAGGCCTCCTCTATACGTTTTTGGAGAGAAGGACTGGAGCTAAGACCTACCACACTCCTCCAATGTGGATTGGTAGGTTACACATATCCCTAGAATTCTCTAGAGATATGCAGGTTTCCTCACGATGTTTTCCTTCACCGAAAAGCGTGTGATAAATTGCAAATATCAATTAGACTCATGACTCATTAGACTTATTAGATAAACTCATTTGTGCCTGCCCGGGGTTTGAACCCGGCACTCCTCGAAAGTTTCGTCCGATCTCACCGCTGGGGTATCACAGCTTTTCTACAGAAATAATTAAATTAATTGTAACAAATATGCTTATATACGTAAAGCGTATACGTTATACACGATTGGATATTATTTGGATGATACAAAAGATATTATTGAGGGTTATATAGATGATAAAAATGCGTGGATATAGCTACTCCTCTACCCTGTACACGATAGTAATAACCAAATGTAACTGGTTATAAGAATTTTATTCGAAAAGAGCAACCACCGAGTTTCTTGCTGTCTCTTCTCGGTAGGAACAGCTTTCCGAACCAGCAGTAGATTTTGACGATTCAAAAGCACTTCTTTACAAGTTTACCTGAATAAAGAATATTTTGAATTTGAATTTGATAAAAACGTCTGTATTTAAAAATATTTTTAGTCCTATATAAGCTATCACTGTAAATGCATAACAGAAGAACTTCTGTATTATTATATTTATACTAGCTTTTAAACGCAACTTCTTTTGCGTGGAGTGCAGTCTTATTATTTAAGTAAATCGTAATACATATATAATTATGGTTAGAGTGAGTCAACCTTAAAAGCTAGACATATGCTGTCGAGGATTTAATTTAGAACTATTAGAGAGGAACAATTGTGTAATATATGATTTTTTAATAACTTTTACCGTTTACTTAGCGCACGCAAGAAAGCTTTAAATTTTGCCGTTTATGCAATATTTTTTATTACTGCTCCTCTCCTATTCATCTTAGCGTGATGTTATATTCTAGCCTTCCTCGATAAATGGTCTATCTTACAATCAAATAATTTTTCAAGTCGGTCCAGTAGTTCCAGAGATTAGCGCGTTCAAACAAACAAACAAACAAACAAAATCTTCAGCTTTATATTTTAGTATAGACATAGATAATAACTAGTTACCAATCAATTAATCGTTAAAAAGACGTGCGTTCGAATAACATTTGATGACATTTTACGCCTAATGCAATCATGAATGTGTTCCATCTTGGAATTTATTTATCAAAAGGGCGTCGAATACATGTACCTTTTGTTGAATGCGATAAATTCTGTTTGACTTTTAAAATTTAGGTTATCTTTAATGTATGGATGCACGGCAAATGTTTCAATGAATGATCGGAAGGTCAGTTTTTAAAAAGAAAACAGATTTATTTATATAACAGTAATAGTAAAATTATTTTGCTATAATCCGCGATAAAGTAAAAAGGAAATATATATTCAAATTCAAATTCAAAATATTCTTTATTCAAGTAAACTTGTAAACAAGTGCTTTTGAATCGTCAACTTTACTGCTGGTTCGGAAAGCTGTTCTTACCGAGAAGAGCCAGCAAGAAACTCGGCGGTTGCTCTTTTTAAAATATAAATCTTAGAACTAGTTACATTTATTTATTACTGTCTTGTACAGAGTAGAAGCGCACCTATATCCACACATCCTTATCATCTAAGTAATCTTCAACAGTATAGTAGGCTTTCTGTATCAGCCTCTTTTTAACAGTGGTTTTTAACTGCTGTAATGGCATGGCCAAAAATGCTAAATGTAGAGTGGAATATTCGTTTGCGTACCTGAAACATGGGGCTTTCGTTAAAATACATGCACAAACCTCCACCAACGCAACCACAATACAAAAGCACTTCACACAGCAGCTTAACGCATTGCTGACTGTAGTCAAGATATGCTCCTATCACTCAAATAATCCCTAATTTCATAGTAAGATTTATAGCAGCATCGTTTTGAGATAATTTCTAAACTTGTGTAAAGGCAAGTCTAGATAATGTTGTGGAATTTTGTTTAAAAAACGTGTACCGAGACCGACAAATGATTTTCGGATCTTTTGGAGGCGCAACCTTGGCGTCATTACTTTACATTACGTTTTCTAGTACGTCTGTCATATAAATATTTTTAGTATAAAATATATATTAAAATTCTAATTCAAAATCAAAACATTTTTTATTCAGGTAAACCTGTAAACAACTTTGAACTTTTGAATCGTCAACTCTGCTGCTGGTTCGGAAAGCTGTTCCTACCAGCAAGAAACTCGGTGTCTGCTCTTTTTAAATATAGTTCTTATAACTAGTTGCATTTGGTTTACTGTCTTGTACAGGGTAGAGGAGTGGCTATATCCACGCATTTTAATCATCTATATAATCCTCAATAGTATAGTAGGCTTATCGTATTAGCCTCCCTTTAATAGCGTTTTTAAACTGCTGTAGTGGCAAAGATAAAATTGATTGCGGAAGTTTATTATTATTATTATTTTTTATTTTTTTTCGAATTGACTGTATGCTGTTAGCCCTAATGGCTTTTACAGCGTCACCGGGCGGGACGGGCGAGCGCAGAAGCATCGCCGAGGTTGCGAAATGCAGGGAGTAGAGCGCAGAAGCTCTACTAGCGTCGGGGAACGTCGTCCTAAGGGTGCCTCCTGTGAGGCCGGACCACGGCTTAGGACGACGTGTAGTGGAGGGTTGATGGTGTGACTTAGATTAGTCATTGCGGCGTCGGAAGGGTGGCGAGAAGCCACGACCGACCGACGTCAGAAAACTGGGACCTCGTCTTCGCCGGCGAAGACGCTGTGTGTGTGTATTACGTGTATCTATGTTGGCGATCGTTATTTGATCGTCGGGGTCATACAAGACGCTTTTTGGACGCCTATATTTTCGATGGTCGGACCTAACTGGGATGTAGGTAGAAGCAACTGAAATAAGGGGGTTCGAGTGTACCTCAGATTTCTCGAAGTAAGATTTCGAAAAACGTTTAAAGAGGTGAGTAATGGTAGGGAGATCGAGGTCTCTATGGAGGTCAACGTTCCGCATGAACCACGGACACCCAGTGGCTGTCCGCATAAATCGGTTCTGAAGTCTTTGGAGCCTGAGCAATCTGACCTTTGAAACGTGCGCGAACGCAACGCTCGCATAGGACATTATTGGTCTTATGCAAGTTTTGTAGAGTGCCACTTTGTTGCGGAGCGACATCTTACTTTTCTTGCATAACATCGGATAAAGTCGTCCCATGACATACGCAGCCTTATTGCAGACTATGTGTATGTGCTCGTGGAAGGTCATGGAAGGTTGAAAGGTGACACCTAGGTACTTGACTTTCTGTTGCCAGTGAATCGGTGTATTGTAAAGGGATATTTCCGTAGGTGTGTCTATGTGAGATCGAAAGCGATTACCGATAAAGTGCATGGCTGCACTTTTATCCGGGTTTATTTCGATTCTCCATTGGCGGAACCAGCGTCCGAGGCTGTCTACCGCTTTCTGGAGACGTCTAGTTATTACTTGAGGTCGGCGGGATGTGGTAAATACAGCGGTGTCATCCGCGAAAAGGGCAAGATGTGTACGCTCTTTGATAGGCGCCCGTGGAATGTCACTCGTGTAGAGCGAGTACAACATGGGTGCCAGCACAGATCCTTGAGGGACACCAGCACGAATTGTGCGGCGAGACGATAAAGTACCGTCTATGCGATAGCGAAAGGTGCGATTTGTCAGGTACTCTCGTAAGATGAGTACAAGTCTGTGTGGTATATTTAGTTGGAGCAGCTTGTAAATTAAGCCTGCGTGCCAGACCTTATCGAAGGCTTTGGCGACGTCGAAGAATATGACACCTGTAAACTGCTTGGTTTGTAAACCTTGCAGAATGTGCTCCGTGAGGCGGTGCACTTGTTGAACACAGGTGTGTTTTGGACGAAATCCGAACTGTTCGTTCGGAATAAGATTTTGGCTATCAACTACTGATTTTAATCGGGCGAGGATGATTCGTTCGTATATTTTCCCTAAGCTGTTTAGTAGGCTAATGGGACAATAGCTAGTCGGGACGTTTCTGGGCTTTCCCGGTTTAGGGATACCTATCACTGTAGCTTCTTTCCACTCATCAGGAAAGGAGCATCCGACAAGGAGGGCATTGAAAATCAGTACCAGTAAGTGGATGATTTGGTTAGGAAGGCACTTTAGTGCTCTGTTTGAGATGGAATCAGGTCCTGGGGCTTTTTTGGAG
The DNA here is from genome assembly GCA_947086505.1 of Morpho deidamia. Lineage (NCBI taxonomy): Eukaryota > Metazoa > Arthropoda > Insecta > Lepidoptera > Nymphalidae > Morpho > Morpho deidamia. Next base: position 17,253,739 of record CAMTZC010000017.1, on the reverse strand, counting down.
TGTAGGTTTTTAATAATGGTGCGGACTTCTTCTCCGGTAGTGGGAAGCAACGGCTCACTTTTGGGAGTCGTCACAGATAGATCATCTACTACCTTTACCACCCTGGAGTGGAATTCGGTGAGTTCGGGTCTACTGGGGTTGGGGGAACATTGTTCTTCCAAGCTGTCCGCCAAGCATTCGGCCTTTTCAGCGTCGTCAAACGCAGGTGGGAGATTCGGACGAAGTAGAGGTGGGGTGGCTGCGTACCCATCCGCTTTTAGAGATTTCGCCAGGCGCCAGTAAGCCTGATGTCCCGGCTTAATCTCCGAGAGCTTTCTATCCCAGGAAGTATTGTGAAATGAAGCTAGTTTTTGTTTAACTTCTTTCTGCAATCTATTAAGCGTATTACGATTCTCTCGAGTCGGATATCTATCGCGTGCCCTAGTAGCAGCACGTTTTTTAGTTATTAATTCTCGCAGATCATCTGGTAGTTCTCGACAACGGAAGTTGTCGGGAATTTCCCTAGAGCAATCCTTGAGAGTATTACATAAGTGGGCTGTGAGATGAGCGGTCGCTGCTTTGGCAGTTTCCACTGAATCTATACTGTCAGGAATTTGTTTGAGGTGCTCTGAATCAACAAAATGGAGACGCTCACTAAGTTTTTTCCAATCGATTATAGTTTTACTTTGAACCGACGCGGTTAGAGGGGGTCCTAGCTGTAGTAAGACCGGGCGGTGGTCGGAATCTAGGTCGTGAACAACTTGTATGCTATGAAGCTGCAGGGTAATGTTTTTTATTAGTGCCATGTCAATTGTACTGGCAGTCTGAATGGGGTGGGTGGGGCGAGAGTACCGTGTGGGCTCGTCTGGAGCTAGAACCTCAAAGTTAAGGAACGGGGAATTGTTCAATCTATGTAATAGATTGCCATTGGCATTTGGAGACGATCGGTTCCATTGACTATGTTTTGAATTGAAATCCCCGCCTAGTAAGACGGCATCTCCAAGTCCTAAAAGCGTCCTAATGTCGCTCTCCAGGAGAGATTTAGATGGACTGAGGTAGATTGACGCAATTATAATCGGCTGATGGCCGGTCATGCCTAACTGACATACTGAGGCCTCGATGTTAGTAAGTCGAGGGGGATCTAGAGGGGTGCAGTGAAGAGACTTTCTGTAGTAAATTGCTGTGCCTCCAAGAGGGCCTGTAAGTCGGTCGTTTCTAATTAAGACAAAGTTTGCTATTTTAGGATCGCGATTGCAAGGCTTCAGGAACGTCTCTTGCACTAAAAGGATGTCAATCGGGTGCGCAGCCAAAAATTCGCGTACTTCGTGAATCTGTTCCCAAAGGCCGTCTGCGTTGAACAGACCTATAGAAAGTTGAGTCGGTTTGAGTCTGCCTTTTAATGTACTATCCATTTTAAGCATTAATGTTTTTTACTGCCTCAATTAGGCTAGCATGCTCCAATAGTGCGGAGAGACGGTTTTGAGGATTATTCCTCAGTTTATTAGCCAATATAGATAGCTCATTAACGTCGATAAGCGCAACAATGGAACTAATTAACTTCATATCTTCTGCGAAGTTATTTGTTGCATTGTTTGCCGACTTGGCGACCACCTGTGTGGGATTAGGTTTGCTCGCCACTATCTGAGGGGGGTGGGGAACGACGGGGGTAACAACAGCTGCGGGTTGTTGTTTGTTTTTATGCCACGGATTAGTGGCGGGCAAAGGAGCCGGTATGAACTTATCTGCAACGGGTACTTTATGACCCGCCCGTGTGTTATTCTTTCGGGCTGCAGATTTACCTACGTGTTTCGTCTTTCGCGGGGCTTTTGGACAACCGCGATAGTTTGCGGGGTGTCCTTTGGTCCTGCAAAGAACGCAACTCGGAGGTTCCTCAGTCGGAACCGTGCGAGAACAATCGGACGTGCCATGATCTCCTAGGCATTTAACACATCGGGGGCGCGCGTGGCAATTACGGGCTGAGTGTCCATAAAGCTGGCAGCGATGGCATTGGCCGATCGCTCCACGGTGACGCGGGACTTCGATACGAAGCCCGGAAAGTCGGCATATAGATGTCACGTTGAAGACTTTTTTGCCTTCTGGTGACAAGTCTAAGACGACGAGGCAAAGCTCATAGGGAGCTTTGGTCCTTGATTGGTACATACGATGTACCTCTCTAACTGGTAGGTCTTGGGACTTAAGGTCCTCTTTGATCGACTCAGTGTCGATCTCAACAGGGAGCCCGCGGATGACGACGCGAAGTTCGCGTTCGTCTTCTAGCGCGTAAGTATGATACTGGACCTTGTCGTCTCTCAGCAGTGCTGTAAGACGGCGGTGGTCATTTGAGGTGGGTTGAGATACCCTTATGCCCACGTTTGTGGAACGTGCGCTCCCAAACGTTATGGACTGGGCATCAAGTTTAGGCAGTAGTCGCTGCCAGGCGTCTTTCTCCCTGATGTACAGAGGTGGGACTTTCTCTCGGCGTTCAGCCATCGGGGAGTCTTGTGACTCTTCGGTGACTTCGCTTTGAGAAGACTGGGGGCGGTCAATGGGCTTGGCCGCGGAGGTAACAGGTCTCTTAGGAGGGACCGTCTTGGGAGCCTTTAGCTTTCGCTTCTGGCTCTTACTAATGACGGTTTCGAAACCGTTGTCGGCGTCTAAAGTTTCAGAAGAAGATTCCGCGACCTGGGGTTGTTCGAGATCCATGTCAGTCGACACAGGACGAACAGTATTGTTGGTTGGAGGGCTATCTCTCGTGACGGGTGCCATTCGAAGGTATCCCTTCAGAACATCTCTATGGGCGGCCGGGTGGCGCATCTGGAGGTACTCTAGGAGTCCCCCCATCTGCGGGTCACCTACGTAGGTTGGGTCCATGGTGGACCCGGAGGAAAGTAGGTCCTCCCTGCCTGCGAAGACAGGGAGGTGTGTACCTATGGTGTGCCCCTAATGAGTCCTTGCCCCTTCGGGAGACAGAGGTGTGTACCTACTTTACAGACTAGTGTACTCACGGACCGGATCAACAGGCACTGTACACAAAAGCACTGCACCAAACTAATCGAGCGACGATGATAACACTAGCCGCGTTGCACCGCAAGCAACACGCTATGAAAAACACGACACAACAAGGGCGGCACTTTAGCGCGAAACTTTACAAAGGGATTATTTATAAAATTAAAGATCGGATCGGAAACGATCGTAACAAACAGAGCGCAACCACTGGTAGGGTGGTCAAATCGAAAATCGCTTGTCGAGACATCCGTACGCGACGGAGGTCGATAGCGAAGTGAAGTTTATTATAGAATCTTATACCCAAACCCACAAACGACTTACGTACTTTTGCAAGGCGCAAAGCAGGAGCCATAATCTTATGTCGGTTCCTACTTTTATATGTTATATACATCGCCAATCTTTTTATAATTATGTACATTCTTATGCACAAACATTAAATTGCTAAAAATATACTGTGATGCCAAAGTAAGAATACTAAAAGCTGAAAGTCAATGTGAAGTTACCTTTATACGTGTGAAGTTTCACCGCACCAAAGTGAGAGAGTCTGCTCGTCCCACCAGATGTTGATCCATTAAAACTCACCTTGACCTTTCGCTTCCCTTACGTAACATTAGCAACTTACTATAGACGCTTCGTTTACTGCCGCCCGCTACTCTGTCTGTACTTTATGCCCAGATAATGAGTAAAGTGAGTTATTAAAAATAAGAAATGTTAAAAAGATTGACTGCCAAGTTCCTTGCTGGTTCTTCTCTGTAAGAGCAACATTCCCGACCAGTAGTAGCTTTATTTATAGAATAAGTCGTTACTTTGCAGAGATCCATAATACAAAAGTTATAATAAAATTATTTTGCTATAATCCACGATACAGTAAATAGAAAATATATATAGTGTTAAATGTATAGTGACTATCCGTTTTTGCATATCTGATACATGCAGGATTAGTAAAAACACATGCACAAACCTCCACCACTGCCACCACAATATACAAGCACTACACACGTTCACTATCACAAACTCAACAATCGTTTCGTCCCGCAACCGAAGCATCATCAGGAGATAGACTCCACGATACCACACGGTGAGTACACGGTGGGACTTACCTTAGTCGTCTTTTACGACACCTCGATAAGAAATGAGGGTGGTCTATTCTACTCAGCCGGATACCACACGGCGGAGCCTTGGTATTGTTATTTTTTTAATTATTTAATTTTAATCACTGTTGCCGTGAGTTTCGGCTGAGTGGAATAGACCACCCTCAATTCTTACCGACGTGTCGTAAAAGGCGACTAAGGTAAGTCGACCCACCGTGTGGTGGCCGGCTGAGTAGAATATACCACCCTCTTTCTTACGGAGGGGTCGTAAAATACGTCTTAGGTAAGTTGACGTCAGAAAGGCGGCCGGTCGTAAAATACGTAGCCAAATCATGTGGCAACATGTTGTGTCAATTAGAGTGGGTCAGCATGAACCCAAATAGAGTGGGATGTGGGCAGGATGATGATAAATTTTAATCACCGATAAGAGAAAATTGCATTACAATCTATACTGTGGGTATTTGAGTTTATTGCGAAAAGATAGACAAACAACTTTATAATATGTACATCGCATTTATTGTACTGTTTATGTTTGTTTCATAATATTATAATTAAACACGTATCTTTGAACATTGGATTAAACGATGAAAGTTGTGTGCAGAAGCTCTGAACAAGTAAGCTGTGATCTTGAACTTTTACAGTCTCTTAGCTTAACGCGTCGTTTGCTTTTGGCGGCTAATTACCATAATTTCATATATTAACAAGCTATACTAGTGACTTCGCTTAAATTTTCGCGGTCGAATACCTTCAATAAAATTATTTTTAGAAATGGGCTTTACTTTGTGAAATTACATAGGAAAAGTAATGATACAATTATTTTGCTATAATCCAGTTTGATAATGAAATCTATTTAGGATATAGGAAGCAAAATCTGTTCTCATACCTTATACATGCAGGAGCAGTAAACACGTACTAGAGAAAAGCACCCGCGACCGAATGCGATTTTGTCGCATTGTTGTGTTTAATACATTTTTCTGACATAATTAAAAGTATTATAAAAAATTTATTTAACAAAAGTAATAATAATATTAACGATAAAAAAAATGTTTCTAGTCCGAGCTTATTAGACGTGTTCGGAGACAAAATAAATGTGGGGGTTGAACCAATTATTATACAGTTATGCTTACTATGGTGATGCGTCGCTTTGATATTTTGTCGTGGAGTCTATCTCCTGATGGGGCTTCAGTTACGCGAAACGATTGTTGACATTGTGGTAGTGAATGTTTGCAGTGTTGGTGGTGGTGACAAAACAAAACGCCACAACATTTTTGTTATAGCGATGACAAAAATATAATATATTACTATAATTCATTCCATTGTGACGTTTTGTTAGGAATGAGGAAGATATTTTAAGGCCTTGTTGTAAATAATGCGTCTTCACATAGATAAATGTGTAAAATAAACTTATATATTCCCATTGCTTTGTTTTAAGAATTAATATATATATTTCATATAGCATACTTTTAAAAAGTTTTTTAATTATTTAACTTCCCGTGTATGTGAAGGTAGAATCTTGCAAGTTAAATTTGACTTACTTTCGGGTGTCCAATTAAGCTGAAATTTTACATACTGGTCTAGTCTGGGTAACAATGCATGTTTATAAAAAGTATGACCTGATGCTGCTGCCAGGATTGGCTCCAGACCAGAACTCCTCAACGATTAACAGAAGGGACATGAAATTTTGATAAAATCTTTTTAAAAAGTTGTTTTAATTTGTCTTGTTTGTATACTGGTACGAGTTAAAATACCCTCAATTATTAACTTTTTATGTACCATCGCCTATAACATGGGAATTGTCGGTTTTTAGGACACGCATCTAGCATCATAGGGAATAGCTGGAATTGCATCATTGGTGATACGTGTGGTCGTATGTAGGGATGTACCTCGGAGTGGAAAGAATCGATTATCATCCCTTCAAAATAAATCGATTTGTAAAAAATCGATTAAGTCGAATTGAAAAAAAAACCATTGTTGAATATCGATTTTTTCTAAACTATTTGAAAACTTGCCTTTCTAAATATTAATAATTAAGAATAAAGACTTATTTAAGTTAACTAGTACGAAAAAAAAATTACATATACGACTACCGAGGTGTCGTAAAAGGCGACTAAGGTAAGTCGACCCCCCCGTGTGGTATCCGGCTGAGTAAAATAGACGACCTTCATTTCTTACCGAGATGTCGTAAAAGGCGACTAAGGTAACTTGAGGCAGGCGGCCGGTCGTGAAATACCTAGCCAAATCCTTACAACATGCTTAAAACATGTTCTGCCGACCCCACTTAGAGTGGGATAAGGGCAGGACAATGATGATATACGACTGTTTGCGAAATTCGATTAAAATGTACCCAACATTGGATTCATCCAAAAATGCTTTTTCGTCTTAAAAAACAAGATAAAAGAGAGTAAAATAATAAAAAAACACGGTATTTAATAAATTTGTAATTAATATTATTGTTTTTTTAAAAATCGATAGAGGGCGGGCATAAATTTGACTGGCCCGTCGACGCAGTGGGTAGTGACCCTGCTTTCAGTAACATTTTCTGTAAACAATTTGTCGGTCCTTCGAGCCTGGGTGTATATTTGTATTTAATGTTACATATGTAGTATATCTACCAGTTGTCCGTCACCCATAACACAAGTATTAAGTTACTTTGGGGACGGGCGACCGTGTGTGCAAATATCCGATATATTTATTTATTTATTTATAAAATCAACCTACAGAAATACAGTAGTACGGTCGTAAGTATATATAATTTAAAGCGGTTCATATTAACCTTCAACTTTGAGACAATTAAGAGCGAAATAGGAATATAATTTAGGCCATTATATTTTTATTTCGTTACGTGCGGTCTCTTTTATTTTTTTATCTATGCTAATTTTGTGTACGAAATATCTTTCCAGAATTAGACGATTTTTCGCATAGTTGTATAGTAGAAAAATAATGAATCATTTTGCTATAATCCGCGATTAGAGAAAATCTATGTAATGTAAAATATTAATGTTAAGAGACCGGCTATACACACGTCGTATTTTATCGGATGAGCCCGACTAGTTTCAAGCTCATACGGGGCGTTATCAGTTCTCACCGCGATAACGCCGCGTAAAGAGCTCATGAATAAGAACCCCGTATGGTCTTGAAACTAGTCGGGCTCATCCGATAAAATAAGACGTGAGTATAGCCGGTCTCTCAACATTAATAATGAATACCACTCACGATAGTTTAAATTCAAAAATAATGTAAAATAGTAGTCGCATCGTAATCGAAGTCGTGGATATCACCATTTTGAAAGTAAGGTAATAGAAATAATAATAAATAAATATATGGGACACGGTCGCCCGTCATCAAATTAAGTAACTTAATACTTGTGTTATGAGCGACGGACAACTGGTAGATATACTACATATATAATTTTAAATACATACTTAAATACAAATATACACCCAGGAGAATAATCAACAAATTGTTTATATAAAATGTTAGCTCCCGGCGGGAATCGAAGTGCTGAAACACTGTCTTCTCTCTCCGTTTTTGGAGAGAAGGGTTGGAGCTAAAACCTACTACACTGCTCCAATGCGGATTGGTGGTTTACATATATCTCTAGAATTCTCTAGAATTCTCTAGAGATATGCAGATTTCCTCACGATGTTTTCCTTCACCGAAAAGCGTATGATAAATTGCAATTAACAATTAAACTCTGAATAGGAGAGAAATTTTAATAGACAAACTCATTGGTGCTTGCCTGGGTTTGAACCCATGTTCGTCTCTAGAGAGACGCACGGTCACCGTTGGGCTATCATAGCCTAGTAATAATTTGCAACAATATGATTATATACATCATCATTCTCCTGCCCTTATCCCACTCTAAGTGGGGTCGGCAACATGTTGTTATTTGATTTGGCTAGTTATTGCGTCTCGTGGGTCCAAACATATTGTAGTATGTGGAGACATCAATATAGACTTTTTTAATAGAAAGTACTTTAAAACATAAATTTGTTGTTCTGCTTCAAAAGTTTTAATTTATCAAATATTTTTAATGAACCAACTAGAATAACAGCAAATAGTAAAACGTGCTTAGACAACATATTTTTGATTGCGCTTATAGTAACCAAGGATTGGTCAACTGCCTCCGATCCGATCACGCGGGACAAAAAATATCTTTGATTGGGGACGAAAGTAAGGTAAACCTTTATGGTTATGATATTTTGTAGGCGGATATCGCATAATCAATTAATAAAGTTCAAAGATAAAATAACTGGGAGACTAACCACATGGTTGCCTGACCAGTCACTATACGATATTAACGATCAGTATTGTACATTGCTTAATATTATAAGGGAAGAATTTAACTTAGCTTTTCCACATAAACCTATAATTGTTAATAAAAAAAATGGTTTCAGCGAATGGGCTACTAAAGGAATCCGGAAAAGTAGGGATACTCTTTTCAGTTTTTATGAAAAAAAATCTTCTACAAATGACTACAATTTTGTTGAATATGTGAGAAATTTAGCAAAAGTCTAATTCGCGAAAAAATTATTTAGTCATCAAACAAGGCCAAGACAGTTTGAGATATAGTGAATACGGAAACGGGCAAGTCAAAAACTAAAAAAATAAATTATTTTAAACTTAATTTAAATAATAATATAATAAATAAAAAAGATGAAATTGCAGATATATTTGAAGAATACTTTACAAATATACCTTTACAAACTACTTCTAACTTAAAATCGTCACCAAATTTAGCTATTAAATACTTAAGTGATAATGTTAAGTTATATCCCAGTGAATTTAAATTTGAATGTGTGGATAAAAAAACAATAATTAAAGCATTTAAATCATTAAACATTAAAAAAACTCAAGACGTCAATGGTATGTCAGTACTCGTTATCAACTCTATAATAGAAATTTTGGCACCATATTTAACCGTATTGTTTAATAAATGTATTAACCAAGCTATTTTTCCCTATGTAATGAAAATAAGTCGCCTAGTACCATTATATAAATCAGGTGATACTGAAGATCCATCATTCTTCAGACCTATATCAGTTCTACCAGTGCCGAGTAAGGTATTCGAGAAGATTTTGTTCAATCAAATGCTTTCTTTTTTTAACAAGATAGGCATCCTTCATACACGGCAATTTGGATTCAATAAAGGTAAATGCACTGTCGATGCGGGTATTGTACTGGTCAAACATATATTAGAAGCATGGGAGAGTTATCATGATGTTATTGGTATTTTCTGCGATCTCTCGAAAGCTTTTGATTGTATCGATCACAGCATCCTACTTAGCAAGCTCCAATATTATGGTGTTACAAATCATGCACTACAACTTATTCAATCATACCTTTTCAATAGAATTCAAAAAGTCGATATTAGTAGTGTGCTATCCGAGGGATCCATCGTGAAAATGGGGATACCACAAGGATCCATTCTAGGCCCATTTTTGTTTCTGATTTATGTCAACGATTTGCCATATATGGTTCAGAAGCTATCTGATATAATAATGTTTGCTGACGACACGTCTCTTATTTTTAAAATTAAAAGACAAGCCGATAATGCAGAAAAAATTAACTTCTCCCTGTCACAAGTCTTAGACTGGTTTACGGCAAACAATTTGCTACTAAACTCTAAAAAGACTAAATGTATAAAATTTACCCGAATGTTATACAAGTTGATACTGATATATTTTTAAATAATGATAAAATAGAATTTGTGTGTGATACAGTGTTCCTTGGTATAAGTATTGACGCTAGGTTGCAGTGGAGTAGCCATATCAGTGATTTGTTAAAAAGATTAAGCTCAGCTTCGTTTGCCGTGCGGAAAATTCGACAAATTACTAATATTGCTACGGCTAGGACTGTCTTTTTCAGTTATTTCCACAGTCTGATGTCTTATAGTATACTGCTTTGGGGTGGAGGGGCTAATATAAAAGCGATATTTGTATTACAAAAAGGTGCGATACGTGCTATCTACCACTTGGGCCCACGAGACTCTTTAAAAGAATTATTCAAAAATATATAACATAATGACAGTGGCAAGCCAGTATATATACGAAAATATAATGTATATAAGGAAAAATAGGGATAATTTTACGACTAATTTTGAGCGCCATCACTTGAACACTCGTAATAAAAACAAAATTGAGACGAGAAAGACTAGACTCAAAAAGGTTAGTTCTTCCTTCTTAGGAAATTGCATACGTTTTTTAATAAGATTCCCGCAAAGGTACTTGAGTTGCCAGAAGGAAAATTTAAAATTTACATTAAAAAATCATTGTGCAGTAAAGGTTATTATAAGATTGACGATTATTTGAAAGATAAAAATGCCTGGACTTAATATATCTCCAATAATATTTAGATTAAATTAAAATTTTTTTTATTATTGTCACTATTATTGTAATTTATATTTATTATTAAGTTGTAAACTATTGGTTATGAAATTTTGACGTTCAAAAAGTGTATGCTAATACCAATTTTGAATAAAATGTTAGATTTGATTTAATTTATTTTACGACCAGCCGCCTAACTGTCTGACGTTAACTTACCTTTGTCGCCTCTTACGACACCTCGGTAAGAAAGGAGGCTGAGACGGAGTTCATACAAATAATCAATAGAAACAGTTACTTAATAGAATTACGGAAGTTTCCAACTGTATATATGCATAACAGTAGGTCTGTTTGTACGTACGAGGAAGCCGGTAGTTACGTATCGGCGTCATTAGATCGCTATTAAAACATCATTAAACTACAATTTGTTACTTTGAAGTTCGCCAGCAAAACGAATACAAATAAAATTAAACAAACTATAAAATATTATTATTATTGTGCCACAAACGTGTGGCTCTTCGTGCCATCTATTTTCAAAAAGTATGGGTTCGTACTTAATATTTATTAAAACTATATCGCGCTTTTTCAAAATAATTGGAGAAAACAATAACATTGTTCTTTTCTCTCTTCGCCCTAGTACTATTTAGGTTACTTATTCAAGGTTATGTTTCGTTTCATAGGGTACGGTCATTGATATCTATAAATCGTGTTTATCATTTCTAAAAACGTCAAATAATTCCTGTGGCTTAAATACTTCGCTGAATTAACTATTTTTTTAGGTTAGGTCCTGAGATGTGTAGGTAAGAAAAATTAAAATTAATGTCGTAAGATTAGTACCATCCTGTATATTGTTATATGTATGTATTTATTTACCGGTTATCTGTCACCCATACCAAAAGTAATGTTACTAATTTTGGGAATGTACGACCGTGTGTGTAATTGCCCCATACATTTATAATTTTAAGCACTCCCTGACTCATACCGTGTGGCATCCAGCTGAGTAAAATAGACCAACCTCATTTCTTACCGAGGTGTCGTAAAAGACGACTAAGGTAAGTCGACCCACCGAATGGTATCCGGTTGAGTAGAATAGACCATCTTCTTTCTTACCGAGGGCTCGCAAAATACTACTAAGGTAAGTAGACGTCAGGCAGGAGGCTGGTCGTAAAATATGGGATGGGGCAGGAGGATGATGCAGCACTCGCAAAGTCGAAGAACCAGTAAACTGTCTTTAGAAAATGTTGACTCTCGGCGGGGTTCATACTCGCTACCTCCGGCTAGAGAATATATGGTTCAAGGATAAATAAATCTCTGTCTGGTCCAGGTATACCACATGTGCGACGGTCTGGGGCGGCAGTTCAGCTACTCGTGCCCCAACACCACTCTATTCCAGCAGCGCATGTTGGTCTGCGACCACTGGTACATGGTTAACTGCACCAACTCCGAGAGCGACTACGACGCCAACCTTCTAATTGGTAAGAATATATTTTTAGAAACATACTAGCGTTTTTGATTTATAGAAACAGGCGTTACTTTACGAAATTCCATAGTACAGAAGCTATCAAAATCAAAACCAAAATAATCTTTATTCAAGAAAACTTTTTACAAGCACTTTTGAATCGTCAAGGATCAATTCGATTTAATGAAGCTACAACTGGTTTGAAATGTTGCTCTTACCGTCAACCTTTTAAGCATTTAAATTTAATATACCGTGTGGTGTGCGGCTGAGTAGAATAGACCACACTCTTTCTTACCAAGGTGTTGTAATATACGACTAAGGTAAGTTGACGTCAGACAGGCGGCTGGCCGTAAAATACGTACCCAAATCATGTGACAACATGTTTGTAACACGTCGTGCCGACTCCATTTAGAGTGGGATAAGGGCAGGAGGATGATGATTACTTAACCGCAGTCTTGTTTGAAGCTGAAAGGATTTTCAAATCTAAGCATTTTTATCATTCGAATAATCTTCAATTGTGTAATATACCTTACGTTATACGTATAGTTATAGCATAGTTCGTACACTTAGTTAAAAATTTTCTCTATTACACAGACAGGCAATACACACAACCGCCACCACAATATCTACGATCGTTTCGCCCCGAAACCGAAGCATCATCAGGAGGATAGGCTCCATGATACATTCTTATACACAATAGCTAATCATGTTACCTTTTTTTTATATACGGGAAATACCCCTTAGTGGTACCGCCTGACCGGGACAGTCTGTCCAAAAAGCGTCCTATATGATTCTGACGATCAAATAACGATCGCAAACACAGAAACACGTAATACACACACAGTGTCTTCGCCGGCGAAGACGACGTCCCAGTTTTCTGACGTCGGTCGGTCGTGGCTTCTCGCCACCCTTCGACGTTATAATGACTAATCAGAGTCATACCACCAGCCTTCCACTACACGTCGCCCTAAGCCGTGGTCCGGCCTCACAGGAGGCACCCTTAGGACGACGGTCCCCGACACTAGTAGAGCTTCTGTACTCTACTTTCTGCTTTTTGCAACCGACGATGCTTCTGCGCACGCCCGTCTCGTCTCGTGATGCTGTTAAAGCTTTAGGCCTAACAACAGTTAGCTTACAGCCGATGAAAATAGAGGCAGATAATAAGCCTAATTTGCTCTCCTTTGATTGTTGATTATAATGGACACATTTAACACGCTCCCTTACTCTAGTAAAAAATAAAATATATAAAAAAACTGTTTATTGCTTTTACTTAAAAGTTAAATAAATAATGGGGTCCTCCTTTTATGCAATGGATATCACTTGTGCTAAGGATCCCCTTTCTTCCACATACAAGACAAGAAATTCTAGAAACACTACTCACTTAACCGTATGAAATTATTAAAATCTAGGATAATAACTATGCGTTTGTACCGCTCATTTGTCATTAAATTTCTACTGTATACTATGTTATCACGCATTTATCAATAACTTAAATTCTACTGTATTATATGTTACTCTAAAATAGAGCATTCGTGAATAGCTTTAAGCTAGTCCAATATACGGTTGCGTAGATTGTTACAGCTTCCAGGCAGCCATTATTCCAGCTAGATAATATCTGGCTAATAACTTATTGTACAAGACAAATTGTTCTTGCATCATATCCTTCGACTTTCACTGTAGATATGTATCAAATTATTTACTCATTATAATATGTCGTTAACACAATTTAAGTCATGCATTGCATATCATATCGGTGTTAAAACATTGATAGCTGAATGGTTTTTTTTAGGTTCTACAACAGCATTATCTATTTTTAAGGTTCTACAGTCTAATTCATTTTTAGGGTACCTAGGGTAGGGTATTAGTATTTCTTTTTAATATATCTGATATTATCTAGTGGTGGAAATCTTAGTAAGTGACGCGATTATTTCGAAAATAATAAAGACTATTATCGCATAATATAAATGGTTTATTCTAATATAATAAATATGAGAGTCTGTTTATCTGCCTGTCTGTCTGTTTGTTACGACTTCACGACTAATCCGATGAACCAATATTAATGAAATTTGGCACCTCATAATCATCATCCTCCTGCCCTTGTCCCACTCTATGCGGTGTCGGCACAACATGTTGTAATAAACATGTTGTCACATGATTCGGCTACGTATTTTACGAACTGCCGTCTGCTTGAGCTTACGTTACTCGTATTTTACGACACTTCGGTAAGAAAGAGGGCGTTCTATTCCACTCAACCGGATACCACACGGTGGGTCAACTTACCTTAGTTGCCTTTTACGAGACCTCGGTAAGAGATGAGGGTTGTCTATTCTACTCAGCCGTAAACCACACGACATTAATGACATTTGGCACAATTAAAACTGCACAATTATACTGACTGGTGTAGCATTAGGATAAAAAAAACTGTTCTTCTCATGTTTGTCTCATTTTATATTAACCGCGCGAATTAGGGGCGTCTAGTTAAATTATTAAAAGCAAGTTTAGCTCTATTTACCGATATTACTTACCGATATTATAGCCGTCAAATATTTGAATGGTATGCAAATGGAGTTTGATTGATAGATCATGCACCGGCCAATGACTTAGCTGAAGTGTGTACCGTGACCATCATAATATCTAGTTGATATATACAAAGGTAGTTGATTCGATAGTGCTCGTTACTCATACTAAAGATTACAATTTGAAACTGATATTGCTGCGTGATTGCGTATATTTTTTGTGCATAAAAATATTTAGAAAAATAAAAAATGGCGATGTATATAATATACAAGGTAGGAACCGACGTAAGCTTGCGGCTCTTGCTTTGCGCCTTAAAAGTAGGTACTTAAGTTGTTTGTGGGTTTAGTTATAACACTCAGTTATAAATATCCACTATCAATTTTAGCTTTACCAGTATAGCAGTTGACAAAATCTAGTAAAAGTCTGATACATAAGTAATAAGAATGCGTGGATATAGCTACTCTTAGACCTTGCACAAGATAGCAGTGACGAATTGTAACTAGTAATTTTGAGAGGAGCAAACGCCGAGTTACTTGCTGGCTATTCTCGATAGTACCAATTTTCAGAACGAGCAATTAAAATGATGCTTCATAAAAATATGTTTACAAGTCAACTTTGAATATTTTAAATTGATCAATTTTGAGTAATCCGGTAATAATTAATCCGGCCTGAAAAACTTATATCCTAATATTTTTCGATCATGCAATCCAGAGACTACTTCTCTACCTCATACAGATTGATGGCGAGTTTGAGTTCAGTTCTACTCACATTTTCTTTTTCACTTGATGGAAACTAAACTATAATCCTGGATATACGTCTCATAGAGATCTTCTACCACAAAGTCCAAAGGCTACCATCGATCCATCTAAGGTCGCCTGGCCCTCCAGTGATTGGTCTCCCAATACTTCGTAATATCTGCTGGTACAAATATACAATAGAGATTAGTAGTAGTAGTAAAGTAGCGGCCTGTTACAACCCCACTGCTGGGAATAGGCCTCCTCTCTCCGTTTCTGGAGAAAAGGGTTGGAGATAAGACCTACCACGCTGCTCCAATGCGGATTGTTAGATTACACATATCTCCAGAATTCCCTAGAGATATGCAGGTTTCCTCACGATGTTTTCCTTCACTGAAAAGCGTGTGATAAATTGCAATCATCAATTAGACACATGAGTTTTAATAGAAAAACTTATTGGTGCCTGCCGGGTTTGAACTCGTGTTCCCCTCGAAAGAGTCGCACGATCTCACCGCTGGGCTATCACAGCTTAATAGAGATTAATACCATGCCAATTGTTCTGCAGGTCAAAGGGACAAGCCGTTCGTATCGGACGCTGACATGCGCCTGCGCACCCCACGCCCGGATATTCTCTCTGTCCCACCAAACAACAACTATTACGAGGGGTTGAAAGAAGCAGAAACTAAGGTAGCTTACATTTGCAACCAATTAACCCAAATATAATGTTTAATAACTTTAAAATCGCTTAGGAATCGCGAACAGGATATTTAAAGGAAGACATATACGTGGATATGTCGAGTGTCGATTACCAGAACTAGTATATTTTTAGCCAGAGCAAAACAAATAATATTTTTGATAATGCTACTGTTTTTCTTAATTAGAGGTGTTTAT
Source organism: Morpho deidamia (assembly GCA_947086505.1). Taxonomy (NCBI): domain Eukaryota; kingdom Metazoa; phylum Arthropoda; class Insecta; order Lepidoptera; family Nymphalidae; genus Morpho; species Morpho deidamia. The sequence goes on along the minus strand of CAMTZC010000017.1, from coordinate 17,237,739 downwards.
AATTTTTTTATTCTTCCCATTTCCTGTAGACGAACAAATTTCGCATCGGCAATTCATCTTTTTAATTTCTTTTGAAGTCAATGAAAGCCCTACTATTGCAATCGAATATGCAATTTGATATAGCTAAAATCTAGGTATTCTTTTTCAATCTATTTCCTCTGTCTTTGACGTATTTTTTATTGGTATGACCTTTTTTATCTCTTTCAGTTCCCTATTCATCCAGATAACAGCATCGTGGGTGTTCCGGAATCAATATCCAGTGGGAATGACAATGATCTCGATCGAGACAAAGGAAGTTACAGACCGCCCGCGGCCTGGTCTACTAGATCTACTAAACGAGCTAATATCGATACCAGCTTCGACAATGATAACTTCAAATTTAAGAATGTGAAACCAAAACTTTCGAAAGCAAACAAAAAGAATAAAGAAGTTCTTCATGATAATCATGAACAAACGTTTGAGGCTAACAAATTTCAATCAACTGTGAATGTTCCCACTCCATCCCGAGAACTGATTGCTCCACTTTTACCAAAAAGCAAAGTAGAGAGTGACTCTGAAGAATCAGAACTGAATATAATAGTTAACACAACTCCAGATCCCGTGTACAAGTTTATTAAACGATTCGATCCAAATTCACCCGATTCGATTAAGACAACAATGACAAAATCCGAAATCATAAATCTAAATCAACATTTACCAGATGCCCTAGTAAGTTCAGAGGAAGATAGAACTCCGAGGAAGAATAAAAACTTCGGTAACAACTTTAATGTCGTTAAAAGTGACAAGAAGAAAGGTATTCCAGATGGAACCAGATTCGAAAATGTGAATGTGAAACCAGAGCTAAAACCACATGTTGAAACTTCGAGCATCATAGCGGAGCCTTCTCGACAGCTGTTGCCACCGAAACTTGATGTAACTCCTTTAGCGTCTACTACAATGGGACCACCGATTTACTACGAATGGAAATGGGCGGTGCCAGCGCTGGATTTGGAGCCTCCGAAGTTCAGCAACGAGTCCAAAACAAACACAACCAGTAAGCCAGTGAAATCAGGGAAGAGACCGTTTAGTTCTGTCACGAGATCAACACCAAAAACAGTTGATACACTGCCGAGTAATACCGAGTATAATATAAGTTCTTATTTTGTCCCTGATTACGTGTTCCCACTGGACAGGCCGCATCCAGGGTACGACGGCGAGCACGCCCAAACTTCCTTCCAGGTACAGGTGTCAAGGCCAGGGAGGGCCAGTTATGGAGAAAACCCTGCATGTCCACAATGCCATCCAGCATATCTCGAACCTGGTACTTGCGAACCTTGTGTCATTAAACGGTAATGATAAACGATTGTTTAGATGTAGGCGTTACTAATTTGAATTCCCTAATGATAGGTTTATCGTTATCGCTAGAAATTATATAATAAAATCAATTCCAAAATATTGAAATTTTTTTGATTTTCATGCGGTTTTATCGTTAAGACAGAGATGATTTATAAAAAGATTCAGTGTCATTATCTATCTATACTTATTATAAAACAAAGTCCCAGAAAGCTGTCTGTCTGTCTATAATCGATTTTCTCAAAATTTACTGAATAGATTTTTGTACCGTTTTCACCAAAAAATAGAGCAATACTTCCGGTTGGTTTAGGTATATAGTACATATCGGTATTATGTAAATTGTATTGAAGAGATCGAGCAGTTTTTACAATGCTTGCTGGGAGCTTTAGTCGCGTGCGCTGCGTAAAACATAGATACGCTAAAGTAATGTACTAGAGAATTGTATATCTATAAAAATACTACATAAAAGTCCGCGATAGCATGTCTCTATCTCTTACGGTTAACTCACAATAACTACTTTTATGTTGTAAATTTGAATTCTACAAAAAAATGGTGACACGATGATTTCCACGCGGGCGTTACTTAATTTAAGTTATTGCGATAACAGCAGAATGAGAATCGATTCGTTAAAAAATACCATACCTCCTTAAAGCTGTGTTGAGAATAATTCATCGAAAAAAATATCTTATAGCTAATTTACAGACTGGTTTTAATATGCGATATAAAATATTTTTGATGATAAGACGATAGAGTATGTCTAAGAATAGATCTAATTTTTTCTTATAGAAAGATATTTATTTAGAGATGCAAACTTCTTTTGAGCATGTGACTACGATTTAAAATTAAAAAAAAGGGAAACTCTTTTTGACGTCATAAAAAGTTTTGTACACAAAATATTTTTTCAAATTAAATAAACAACTTATTTTAATAAAATTTATGTACATTAGTTTTTAAGTTAGAAATCATTATTATCCAGAGTATGAGTATTTCATCTGGAAATATAACAAATAAATGTCACGTCTTCATATGTTTTATTTGCATGTAATTTTATACATATTGTATATAGCTCGTGGGCTGCAAAATTCAAATTTAAAATATTATTTATTCAAGTAAACTTGTAAACAAGTGTTTTTGATTCGTCAACTCTACCGCTGGTTCGGAAAGCTGTTCCTACCGAGAAGAGCCAGCAAGAAACTCGGCGGTTGCTCTTTTCAAATATAATTGTTATAACTAGTTACATTTAGTTATTATTGTCCTGCACAGGATCGAACAGTAGCTATATCCACGCATTCTTATCGTCAATAATATAGTAGGCTTTGTGTATCAGCCTCCCTTTAACAGTGTTCTTAAACTGCTGTAATGGCAAAAAAAAGTTTTAATTGCTAAGGAAAATTCACAAAAAATCTTTAAATGATTTATAGAAGTAGGCGTTACTTTGCGGAATTCCATATTACAAGCAATATAACAGAACAGAACAGAACTCACTCCTATCACACGACACACACGGTGATGATGTGTGATGAGTCTACGTCACTGTGATGTGTCGTGGAGCCTATCCTCCTGATGATGCTTCGGTTTCGGGACGAAACGATCGTCGAGATTGTGGTGGTGGGTGTGTGTGCTGCTTTTGTGTGCGTTGTTGCTGGTGAATTGCGCCTTGGGGTGCATGTGGTGGCTTGTCCTGCATGTATAAGGTACGTAGATTTTGTCTGCACATTGTCATACACATTGGCTTTGCATGCATTCACTTAACCCGTGCGGATTATAGCAAAGTAGTTAGTTCTGTTATATTGCTTGTAAAAAATCTTTAGTTTGCATAAACGAACGGCCTACTATTGAATCATTAGTTCTGCCGGTATCGCTGCTCATTAACGCGGTTCGCGGTTCACTTTGATGTATTAATATACTAATGTAGTATGAATATAGCACAGGCTCAAACACTACAAGTAACAACATGTCACTACACGTCCACTCTCACCAAAGGGCTCTCGTGTACTAAACGTGTGTGCGCTTGAGACAGTGTATTGTTTCTTTGTACATTAGTTTAGTGTGAGGATATTTATGTATGTGTCTTGTATATAAATATAGAATAGAATATATAAATAGAATATACAAGGTAAGATACACACATGTCAACTCACATACACTACAAAAATTCACACCTATTCGTAGTCCAAAACACGTGTTTTTTTAAGCCACTATTGTAGCCCATGAGCTATTTGTATAAATATAAAATTGTATATTTCACAACGAATGTTGATATATTTAAAAAATAATTTACGGTATTTTTCTTAAATTAAGTTTTTAAGGAATTTTCTTTTCATTTTTACTCGCAAGTTTATTGAGTACCTTGATGTCTTGGGTGAATATTTTAAGTTTAATCGACGCCACTCAAATGCCTTATGAACAATAGCGGATTTTTTTTATCGTTCATTTAGCCTTTTTAATATATGTATAGTACCCGGCAATAAATAATGCACATCGATGTTTAGAACGAAGTTATTTTAATAACTAGGTACTACTAGGTATTAATTACTAGTATTAAAATAACTTATTTATTAATTATTATGAAATAACTAGGTACCTAGTGGTACCTAGTTATTTAATTATTCTCGAATTACCGATGCGTAGATGATTTGAAACATTTTACGCATGCATAGACATGTTAATACAAGTTAATATACTTTAGTGTTTGTGAAAGTTGCAGCAATGTCCTTTGTACCTAGTTTATTGTTTAATAATAAGTTTTAGTTTAATAGTTTCCTCATTTTCCAAAATCAAGTTAAAGTAATTCTACAGAAAATATTCATTCTAGTATTTCGGGTAATCAAAACGATAATTTTTTTTGCCCTCAAGTGAAAATTATACAATCAAATAAAATATTCGTATATATCATATACTTGTTCACTTGCGTAAGACAATAGTAACAGTTTTTTTTCTTGACGATGCTTATGCGCTAGTCCGTGCTGCGTTTTTTGTATGTTACTATTAGCAGCGTATGGTTAATTCGAAAAAAAAAACAGTTTTCAATTTTCTTATACCGATTACAAGTACTCTTCGCCAACTATACAAACATAAAAAAAAAACTTGTTGCGATGTCCTAACCATGTTTTTCTTATTATTATAATTACTATGTGTTTCTTACAAAACAAGTTTCTTTTATTATTTTTACGTTAACGCCACTAAATTACTTGGCCACTTGATTTTCCTGCTTATTATTGATTCTTGTTTTCTAATTACTATTGACCCGACGTAGGTATAATATCAATTTGATTTTATATCTCACCTGTACACATTAAATGTATAATTTACTGCATATTCCTTGCGATTCACGTTATAACCATATTTATAGTTAGTAGAAAAAAGTTGCTTTGAATTATAATATAATAATCTGCGTACTTATAAAGAAAATGAAATATAAGTATACTATTACTTTGGTGACCCAATTGCTCGATATTTAAAACAACAAGAACTTGAAAAAAAAAAGAAAAAGTTAACTTTTTATTTTTTTAGGTGGGAACAGATTCAAGGTATTTTGAATACGAGTCTGCCCATTCGCATCGAAGCTATTATGACTTATTAAGTTGTAATGAAATTAACCTTTCTATTTCTAATAATATTGTAACGGTTTTTCAATGGCCGAAAACAGGGATAAAACGTAATTTTTCAAAAATTAAACCGACTTAGGTCGATTTATCACCCCGAAACTCTGTACATATTAAATTTCAGAGAAATTGTTGTATTATTCAGATTATGTGTATATTTATATACTAGATTAGCTCATTATAAGTAAAATACATTTAAAATAACTTAAACCGTTATCAGTTTCCTATGACTGAAAATACGTATGAACAATAGTATAGCACACAAAAAGATATAAGTAGATAGATAGATAAATACTATAAATAATATTTATATTCCTAAATACGCTTTACTAAAATGTAAAATATATTTTTATTGTAAATTACTTATAATACCCGGCAGTAAATAATGCACATCGAAGCTTAGAGAGAGAAAACCGGCTAGATTCTGGTTCATATTCAAATTCAAAATATTCTTTATTCAAGTAAACTTGTAAACAAGTGCTTTTGAATCGTCAAAACTTTGCTGCTGGTTCGGAAAGCTGTTCCTATCGAGAAGAACCAGCAAGAAACTCGGCGGTTGCTCTTTTAAAATATAAATCTTAAAACTAGTTACATTTAGTTATTTCTGTCTTGTACATAGAGCATTGTCATCAACAACGTCACATATTGATTGCGTGATAGAGACAGCGCTCTACCAAACCGAACTGGCCGGCTGTTTCGTTCTAAACATCGATGTGCATGGCTAGTACTATGAAAATCACGCCAACGTGGAATAGTCCCAAGAATGCTGGCAGCGTTTCCGCTTTGCATCGCTAAATTAATTCTTTGTATAATCAATGTAAATAATCTATTTATATATATGCATATAAGTATATCAATGTAAAATGTAAAGTAATATATGGTTAAATAACTGTCCGGCAATGCATTGCTGTGGGTAAATCTGGTTTCGAATACCCCTAACTGATCGATCGCCACCAAACTTCAGAGGATCATCCGCTGCGTCATTCTAAAGATTGTTTGAAAATTTTATTTAAATTCGCAGTCGCTTCGGAGTCTATAAAAAACATACAGACATACATTATTTTTTATATATAAAATGTAGAAACATCAATTTTGTTCTAAATTGTAACCATAGAGTTATTATAGGTCAGCCATGGACAGGCCTGTAGGAAGTGTCACAATAAATAATGAGAGGGAACTGCGAGCTCGTATACTTATCTTTGTCTAAACATATATAAAAAAGTGAGACAGATAGATACACCCTCATTTGCTTTATTTTTCAAATTAAATCAAAAACCTTTTATTTACAGAGAAGTCACATTTAGCTGCTTATATAGGACAATAAAACTTTTTTCCTTATGTCTTTTTTTCCAAAAGCTGTCTATCTGTAAGTGATGGATTACCTCAGAATCTACTGAAAGGATTTTATGTACAGTTTTACTAAAAGACGAGGACTGGAGGAAGGTTTAGATTAAAAGTAAATTACGGAAGAATTTCGTGACAAATTGTCCACGCGGGCGAATCCGCGGGCATACCTAGTGTATTTTGAATTTGTTTTACATCCATCTTCGATCAATCTTTATACTTAATGAATATTATCACTGTTATATTCTGCTATCATATGTTTATTATAAAAGATATAATTGTTTATTATTAATAATTATTATCATATTTATTATATCTAAGTTATTCGTAATAAAAATTGTAACATACTAAGTTACTGATATAATATATAAGGTAGCTGTAGTTATTTATAATTGTGTACACAGTAAGTCTAAATGCTTTTGTATTAAGTTTTACAAATAAATAACATTTATAATCGGAATGATTTTTATTAGTTTTCACACATGATATAAGATGGCGGTGTCAATACGATATATATTATTTCAAAAGCAATGATATTATTTGCTATAATGTACGAAAAAAGAAAATATATGTAATGCTAAGTGTACAGTGGACTTCCGTTTTAATACCAGGTAAACGCAGGTTTACTAAAAAACATGCACCAAAAAAAGTTTTAATTCATTATATATCTATCTTGTCTCAGAGATAATGAAAATTAGGTACCACTAAAGCCGTAGTCCAAATTTTCATTCTCTTTATACTTTTGATCACTATTGTTTTAAATTTGAGCGTAGTTCGCGTACAATGATTTCAATTTTTCAAAGTAAATTAACTGTAGTGACGACGAAAATATGTAAAGAATATTTTAATTTGGTTTTAACTTTAAGGAGGGAGTCAATAAAAATATTCATTTTTCTAGTCAGAATTACGCTTATAACTAAACTTTTACTTCCTTCCTCTTCCGGTCGTATTGCATAAAGTTATTATAGTAGACACAGGCATTAAATGAGCGTAGCAACAAATGAGAGGTAAAATTAAACTCGTATCCTTTTCTTTACAATTACACTAAAAGTGAGACTGATAATCAATTGCTTCGAGTTTCACAATAATCGAATAATATATTTATTTATTGTATAAACGCTACTTTTACTCTATGTTTACCATAGAGGTCCAAAGTAACTGCATAAATGTAACATACCTATTTCTGGATTCTGATTTCGTGATCGTGCTCACAGATCATAGACTCTCATAGACTATAAACTAAAATAATCGTGCTTTCGTTTAGAGTCATGGCGTGCAATATTTTCTATTCAATTATTGGACATTAAATGTAGTTTGTATCAGTTATATTACAAGTATTTTTAGTTAAAATATGAGCAAAGCGAATCCGTTAGGCCTTGTTAATTACGGGGATTCTGATGACGATTCTGAGGATGGTAATAAACGTGTAGAAACTTTCAGCAAAATGAAACAGCCGACTTACGAATCCAGTCAGAGTTTGATTGTTTCCGATGGAATACAACCTGCACCGATACCTCACTGTCGTAAGTATCCAAATATAATATTCCACTAGTTTAGACTCAAAATAATAAATATTATTCGCATTAAGTACCTAATTGAAGTACCTTCTTTTGCTGGGAAAAAAATCATTTCTTTGATATAATTTCAAAGGAAAAGAAGAACACAATCATCACCGACTTTATGTGGGTTAATATTTTTGATGACGTTCGGCCGTTCCTCTTACTTAAGGAATCTAATATGGTCTTTTTAGAACTAGAAACGGAATCTGGATTCTCTTATCAAAATATTCAATTGTAGTAAAGTGATATATCGGGAGTGTAAAAATATAATTTTATAATGTAACAGTTTTCCGAAACAGCAGTAGACTTGATGATTCAAAAGCACTTGTTTACAAGTTTACTTGATTAAAGAATAATTTGAATTAGAATTTTAAACCACTTCAACTTGACTAACAACACAAAATGCAGTTTCATAATCATAGTACATTTTCCTTGTTAGAAACTTTATGAAGTCGCATGTGTTTTGGTGACTAGCAATCTTAAATGAATTTCATCATTTTTTATTTGCATAAGAAATGTGATGCATTGAAAATTATTTAGTATATGATATATTTAGTAAATCCCAGTATTAGGTAGTTGTTTATTTTATTTAGTGTATAGAACATCTATAACATTTCACTATACTTAAGTATTATTAACTCGTGTTGTTGATTAAAATTTACAGCTTGGTCAGCATGTTATGATGAAAACAGTGGCTTTACCTATTACTGGAATCAGCATACCAATGCAGTGACATGGGAAGCACCTCCGGAATACTTATTAGCTCTTAAGTTAGCACAACAGCATTTACACACAGGTAAGGTTCACTTATTGTTAGTATATGATTGAAGAAACTATGCTGCCTGCTTAGTTAATAGGAAAACCAAAAAGTAAAAAAAACTTCTTTTCAAAGCCAATTTTATAAAAGAATATTTTTGAAATTGAACTTGTTATATAAGTAAGGAAAAACAAGTTTACGTTTATAATGTTGAATGTTATATAAGATATATTTCAAAACAGGCTCTTCAGAGGTATCTGCAGAGGAATGGCAACTGTATCAACAAGCACTCGCCGAGAAACAGAGTTCACAGTCCAAAGTTATAACTAAGGCTCCCGTAGTTAAGCCCTTACCTAAGAAGCAAGACAAATCTGGAGTGAAGGACAAACAGAAGAATAGTAAAAAGAGGCCTGTTAGTGATGAGGAAGAAGAGTAAGTCTTGAAATATTGTTATTATTTAAATAATAAATTATTTTTGATCTATAGAGGATGTGGACTTGTCTAGTGTCCAATAAAGAGGGACTAACCTCTCCATTGTTTTGTTATATCTCGAAGGGCTTAGGCAGTGGTTTCATTTATCAACTATGCATTTTACACCAAACATTGACATATTTAACATGAAAACCTTCCTTGTGAATCACTCTATCTAGTTGTGAAAACAGCATGGTAATCTGTTCAGTACATTTAGAGTTTATTGCGAAGAGACATACAGCAGGGAGATACAGCAGGGCACTTATTATTTGTATAAAGTATAATCTCACTAGATATAGTATAGTAGGACTATAGATAATAGTCCAATAATCTAGCTCCTTCGAGCCACTACCTGCTACCACAACTGTAAGAGTTAAACCAGATGATGCATTGAGTTTTTTCAATACCTGCATAACATGGGCAGAAGAATCAGCATCTGCCAAAGATATTATAATTCTTCGCAACATGTGAGAAAAGGTTTTTAAGCAAGGACTGCAAGTTGCACAAACACAGACCTCAATTAAAGATTATTTTATAACTATGTAATTAAATATATTTTCATGTTAATTTAATATATTACATACAATTTATTTCTATGAAATGCCTTATTTTATTAATTATCTATGACTTTTTTACTATAATCCATTAATACAAATAATCCGGCATCCTCCAGTTTTTTATAGTACCGGATTAGTGAAATTATACTGTATTAATTTGTTATATTATATATAATTTTTTTTAATTTGTGGTTTGATATTGTTTTTCAATTTTATTTCAGAAAAATTGAACTTATCACATCATACCATAATTCTGATTCGGACTCCAACGACGAACCTGAAAAACCACCCCAACCGACAGTAGCACTTGTACCCAAACCGGCAACAAAATTGCCACTCCATCCGCAAAAGAAACAGAAAACCAAGCCTGTAGCGGAATACGGGCCTCCTTTACCACCGAATCAAGATTACACTGTACCAATTGGCCCGGAGTTACCGCCTGAACTGATTGTAGAAGAGAAACCCAAGTCGCCACAAGAGAAGTTACCTAAAGAAGAAAAGACGAATGCTATAACTGAAGAGAGAGCTGAAGAGGTATTGAAAATATAATATTTATTACTTTTAGAATTGATATTATGTAGGAATAGTAATTATTAATAGAAAATTAAAAATCTGCTCTAATTAAATTAAATTTATTTGTCTGTAACTACTGTTTGATGCTACATTATTAGTCGTATGTATATGTATGTACTGATAAGTTTAGTTTATTTAGGCCTTAAAGGACTAGATTCCAGGCCGTTAAATAAACTTAAAAAAAAATTAGTTTATGCCATCTGAATTTAAAAGTATATAAAATGGATGAAATGCTATTTACATATATTAACAGACATATCTAGACATGACCTTTAGACATTCTAGTGAGTTTATAAAATATATGCCTTAAGTTTTCTTAATATTTTGTAATTTTTCCAAAATGGTAATTTATTATGTCGATTTTTATATATCCAGAGTGCTTAGTCTTTTAAAAGGTTATATTATGTTTATAAAACACTAGATATGAGGTATATTTACATAGCTATATACTTTCATGTTTGCTCCAATGATGAGAAAAGTTTCTGATATTTGCTAAAAAAATAACTTTCCAATGACATTGAAGATTCAAAATTTATTTAGGTATTTTTAAATTTAAAACATTTATTTTTCTTCTGTTTATTTATTGCTTTCTCACCATTTGTTATCTATAATTTTATTGATTACACATGGTCCTTTATGGTATGGTATATGCGCTTTTGCCATATTTTGTCTTTAGATAAAATATGTCACAAGATATAGCCATATCAAGAGGCTTTCAATGAAATTGGAATAGTTATTGAGCAAACTGATGGCTAAAGTTTTCAATCTGAAATAAATAATTTGAGTCAAAAACTATTTTCTATAATAACTGTTTAAATTAATGAATATAAACTGTTCATATACAGGAGATAAAAGTAGCACCAGTTTCAAACGATGAAGATATTCAAGAAGAAAAAGAATTACTAAAGAGATTAAAGGATAAAGCTAAACTATTAGAGAAGTTGGGTGGAGAGCTACCATCAGAATTACAACAGATAATAAAAGATGATTCACTATCGAGATCGGGGTCTCCGAAAACTGAAATCAAAGATCCCAATGTCGATATTGACGATTTGCTAGAAGAAATTGAAAAGAAAGAGTTACCAAAAGTAGTAAAGTCCAAAATTAAAGATGAAAGATGCATATCTAATACAAATAGCTGTAACAATTCACCGAGAAGCGGTGACCAGACTCCACCTTTAGAAGAATTAAAAGCTTTATATCCCGGAGCAGTTAATGGTCCCGTTGCAACTTTATTCCCTAGTGCTGTAAATATAGATGCAAGCAAACCAGATTCCAGACCAGAAACACCTCCAATAGTCATAGTAGAAAAGGAGAAGAAAGAAAACGTGTACTTAATGGACTCCAAAGAACCAAAGGAGAACATAAGTAAGAAGAAACTTAGAATATCAAATTCTGTTTTGCCAGAGAGAAAGAAAATTGAAAAAGTTGAACCACCATCGTACACTACAAAATATTCTCAGTTTATAGAAGGATTTTCTAACGAAAGAACTGGATTGGGTTTTACAAAAGAGGAAGACGTTGAAAAGACACCGAAAAACACTATAAGTTATGGGAACGGTTTGACTTTTACTAAAGGTGAGACTTTGAATGAAGAAAAGAAAGACGATGATCTGGATGACCTAACAGAGCTGCTGGAGGCTAAATTAAAGTTTTTGAATCAGATACAGCAGTATCCTTTGTCGCCGGTTCAGGAAATGTTTATTCAGATGCAGGTAAATATGAAAATTTTAACTTTTATATTATTAGTATACCCAGCCTGCTTCACCAGGCTTAATTTAGATATATATTAATTACAGTTGTTTAAGACTTCAGCTATTGACAGCAATGTTGATATTTTGTGGCAGTTTTAAAATGTATAATGTAGTGGTAGGGTGTACACACGGAAAGCTTGAAGCAGTCAGGATGGACTGGTTCAAGCTGCACTGCACAGTGGACTACATAATTCTATCTACGTTCATACACGAATCAAGTTGCAAATGCAAAAGTAATAATGAAATTATTTTGCTATAATCCGCGATAAAGTAAATAGAAACTATATATAGTGCTAAATGTATAGTGGACTATTAGTTTTTTCATACATCCAGGATTTTTAAACACACATGCACAAAACACGACCCCCAGCACAATACACAAGCACTACACACTTTCACTATCACAAACTCAACAATCGTTTCGCCCAGCAACTGAAGCATCATCAAAAGATCGACTCCACGACAAAATCGCAAAGCATCGCAAAAACTTTAAGCTAACTGCTCGAGTAGTTAGCTTAACAGCTCGAGCAGTTATCAATGACAGGCTCAAGCTGTTTACTCTAACTCAGAGATTCCCAAAATTTTTTCTATCGTAGACCCCTTGTCAATTTTTTCAGTTTTAGACAGACCCCCTGCTATTTACCTAGAAAGACATAAATTTCTAACAGCAGTGAAGTACTATAGGAACTTAGGAGTGAAAAAGTAAAAAAAACAACAATTGACTGTTTTTATCAAATTTAAACTGTCACCTTGCAATTACAAGTTCACCATATTAGATTTAGCAAAAAATCTGTCAAATAAGCAATGTCTGTTTTCTCATCAATACCTTTTCTTTCAAATTTTCATCTTTACTATTGAAAAACTCTAAAACAGTAATGCCTAACAAGATTTTTTTGAAAAATAGTATAAAAAAATCTTATTAGGCATAAACCTTCTTGCCATTGACCCTCATTTTCATTTCATCGCCCCCAATTTTGTTTTCGCCAACGTCGACCGCTGTTCTTCATCGACCCTTAGGGGTCGTTATAGACCACTTTGGGAATCATTGCTCTAATTGCAAGAGCGGTCCGTGTATGTTGATCACGGGCTCACCGCTCGAGCAGTCCGTGTATAACAGCTTGTTCCGCACAAACGTGCGGGCGGATGAAACAACCTCGGAGACCTGGGCCCGTCGTCTCGGCATCTCAACCTACCTTATGCGGCCGTCAGCTGTATGCGGTCCGGCCTCATGAATCACTGCGTGTATATGTGTACGTGTGTGTGTGCGCTTGTATGTACTTGGCCGATTCCCGAACCCGTTGGCTCGCCTCAGCAGTCTTCCACGGACACGTACTGTCTATTTCTCCCGGAGTATACACTTCACTATATCGATAAAGTAACACAAATAACACGCGGTGTGCACACAACCTTCGTAAGGTCACACGTTATTGAATCGTCCCATATCGGTAAACATTAACCCGAACGCGCACTAAAACCGCGGACGGTCGCGTCTTGTTATACGCTTCACTAATTGAACGCGTCACTAAATCTATAAACCACACCCAAACGCATAATTACGCGTGTGCGTTCTACAATAAGGTCGTATACAGGTGCGCGCGCGTCCTGTCTTATCGTAATCCAAAACGTTACTGAGTGGCGGACGTGACCGGCGGCGAACGAATGCATGAAGGTCGTTGATCCGGCCGGTCGCGCGCGTGAATTTATACAAAACAACAGGCTTAAGCCTTTTTGCAAAGCTGAATTGTGTCGTGCAGACGCTAGTGAGCGCGTTCCGCGGCGGCGCGCTGTCGGCCGCGTACTGGCGGCGCTGGGCGAGCGGCGCCGCGCGCGCGCTGCAGCTGCACGAGGCGGCCGCCGCGCCGCCCGGCTGGCTCTGCGTCTTCCAGAGGTACGCCGCGCCCGCCGCCCGCCTCGCCCCGCGACACCCCCCACAGCCGACGACCCCTCCCTCCCTCTTCATGACACTCCCTTATTGCCAACCCGTCCACTGGTACTATCTTGCCTAATGACTAACATCGTCTCATTCTGTTAAAACATGACAGTCGTTAGCTATTCGACTATCCCCTTCACTTCTGACCGTCCCCTTCCTGTCATTATACCTCTTTAAAGACATTCATCTTCTTTCCTGACTGATTCTAATAATGACAGGCCCTTATTAGCTACCCGTCCACTGGTATTATCTTGCCTGACGACAAACATCGTCTCATTCTGGTTAAAACATGACAGTCGACTATCCCCTTCATTTCTGACCGTCCCCTTCCTTTCATTATCCCTCTTTAAAGACATTCATCTTCTTTCCTGAATGATTCTAATGATGACAGGCCCTTATTGGCAACCCGTCCACTGGTATTATCTTGCCTGACGACAAACATCGTCTTATTCTGGTTAAAACATGACAGTCGACTATCCCCTTCATTTCTGACCGTCCCCTTCCTGTCATTATCTCTTTTAAACACATTCATCTTCTTTCCTGAGTGATACCTCTTTAATGACATTCATCTTTCCTGACTGATTCTTATGATGACAGGCCCTTATTGGCCACCCGTCCACTGGTATTATCTTGCCTAATGACTAACATCATCTCATTCTGTTAAAACATGACAGTCGTTAGCTATTCGACTATCCCCTTCACTTCTGACCGTCACTTCCTGTCACGATCCCTCTTTACAGACATTTATTTTCTTACCTCAGTGATTCCAATCATGACAGTCCCTTATTGGCAACCTCTACTGGTATTAACTTGCCTAATAACTAACATCATATCATCCTGGTGAAAACATGACAGTTCTTACCTTTCGACTACCCTAACTACTACTTAGAACCCTACTAAGCGTTCAAATCCTTTCTATACTGTATTAACCCGTCTCCTTAACGAATGTCCTCTTGTGCCAGATTTACCAACCAAAATAATTTGAATTCAACGTTTCAGTTAACATCAAATCATATTAAATAACTTTGCATTCAGGTTTAAATATTTATACTTATGCATACTTGTCTAAAAGCTCCTTTTTTGATAAAATTCTAAACATGACCTAACGACTTTCTCTTAGTGAAATTTTCTTCCTTTAACTAACCTTTCTCAAGATTCTGTCTCAACATCTTCAGAAAATACTCTTATCTGCATTTATCCTCATATTAGATTGCATTGTGATACAAAAATACAATAAGATAACAAAAAAAAAAGTAAATTGTTACGATTTTGTACAGTACTAGTGATTGAGATTTTCTAAAATTGCATCATAAGAACACTATAAAATTTATATATGTTTTTTTTTTGTAATGGCAACATCCAAGCTTTTATATTCGTATAAATAAATCCCTATATAATTCTATATATATTTTTAAAATTCAAAATCTCAAAAAAAAAATTTTTTGTTTCTGGTTTTCAAAAGAATCCTATAATTCTGAAACTTTATCTATGGTCTACTTACTTTGGTCGGTAACTCTCGCTTCCTGTCATAAATATTAATAACTCCATATGCATTTTTTACCTTTAAAAAAAACTCTTGCATCAGCTTCGGTGTGACATGCGAATAAAATAATCATCGATATAGTGATGTGACTTTCTACGGACAATTGCAAACGAACAATGCAAGTGTCATTTGGACTTAGTCCAGATTTAACCGAGGACCAAAAGAAGAGTGATTAGGATAACTTCTAGTACTGCCTCATTGTGCATTATTCCATCGTTGCCAGTGTTTATATGTGATAATTAAAAATAATTGTAGCCATATTACCATAAATATGGTATCGGTGTACCAGTATCGGACTGTTATTTATTAATAATTATTGACCTGTGATTTATAGGTACCTGATATAGTTATTAAGACAATAAAAGATTACACGGTTGTATGAGTTTCTTTACTCCCAAATAACCTAGAAAATAGAATTAGGTTTGTTTAAATTGCTTCTAGTTATGTAATGATTAAATGTTTTTGTATAATTTCAGTTTTATTATATAGCTTACACTCCATTTTATGTTTGGTTGATGACGTCATCGCTTATATAACTAAAAATAATACAAAACTACCACTACAGGGTGCTCTATTTAGTGAATTTTAAAAATTATGTGCGCGCCATCTATTGAGTATAGACGTCACTTTTTGATAAACTAATAAACATATCCTTCAGAATTAAAAGGACCCAATTCTCATTTTTTTAAAGTAGGTTACATTATTTTCAAATTTAAACTATCGTGGGTAGTATTCATAGTTAATAAAGATACCGGCTATACTCACGTCTAATTTTATCGGATTAGCCCGACTAGTTTCAATTTATTTATTCATTTATTCATGACGTAATAGTAAAGTAACTAGGTTACATTACTTTTCTTTTAGTCTTATCGAAAAATTCAAATTTAAATTTAAAATCCAAAATTATAGTTGAAATAAATGTTTCATAATCATACATGTTCCGCACAAACGTGCGGACGGATGAAACAACCTCCGAGACCTAGGCCCGTCGTCTCGGCGTCTCAACCTACCTTATGCGGCCGTCGGCTGTATGCGGTCCGGCCTCATGAATCACTGCGTGTATATGTGTACGTGTGTGTGTGTGCTTGTATGTACTTGGCCGATTCCCGAAACCGTTGGTTCGCCTCTGCAGTCTTCCACGGACACGTAATGTCTGTTTCTCCCGGAGTATACACTTCACTATATCGGTTAAATAACACAAATAACACCCGGTGTGCACACACCTTCGTAAGGTCACACGTTATTGAATCGTCCCTATATCGGGGAATAGTAACCCAACGCGCTCTAAAACCGCGGACGGTCGCGTCTTCTCAAACGCTTTACTGATTAAACGCGTCACTAAATCTGAGAACCACACCCGAAACGCAAAATTACACACGTGCGTGAGAAAAAGAATGCCGTATACAGGCGAGTTCAAGCCGCGCGCGGCCTCCCTGTATCGTGTCTGGCGATAAAAACGACCTATATAAAACACGAGTTAAACAGACTTGAGTGGAAATGAGCAATGACGTCACCACCGGACTTTGCTTGCGAAACAATTAGTCAAATTACCGTTTTCGGATGTTATTTAATCTATTTATATTTTATACGAAATAAATTATGAAAAGCATAAAGGTGATATCAAGAAGGAAGATTTGTACGCGGAAGAATCCAGATCTTAACAACGCCTGGGAGATTGGTAAGAGATTACATGATTTACTTAATTCGTTTATTTCTTGATAACTGCACTTTGATCTTTTCCAGATGGACCGAAAGGTGAAGGCGGTATAACCAACCTATGTGTCTGCTAGCATTTGATAAACAAAAAAGTAAATTTTTGGCTTAAACGTATTCGTGAAACTGCGACGGTTTTAGTTTTAGCATCGGTTTTTTTTATAATAAATCGGTCGCTAATGTCAAAATTTTATTTTAGTATATGACAAAATCGGCCGATAAATTAACAATTTGCGGTTGTTTCTTTGGGATTCTTAAATAGTTTTAAAACTATTTTTTTTTTCAAAGTTGAAGCAGACACAAGCAGGATTTTATTAGATGGTTCAAGTATGAATATTTTATGAATATTTGCATTAACTCTACCGTTCTATATTTAAGGAGTTTTTGCATATATTTCTGATATAACCTTACTGTTAAGATTGCCCCGTGCTTTTAGATTGTTGTTTGGATGTTTTACAACGCTCGCTAGAAGTTTTAACGAATATATTATACAAAAGTAATAATAAAATTATTTTTCAATCCGCTATACAGTAGATAGAATATGTATATAGCGCTGAATGTATAATGGACTATCCGTTTTTTCATACCCGTTACATGCAGGATTCGTAAAAACACATGCATACACCTCCACCACCATAATACACAAGCACTAAACACGTTCACTATCACAAACTCAACAATCGTTTCGCCCCGCAACCGAAGCATCATCAGGAGATAGACTCCACGACAAAATCGCAAAATATATTATGTCAATGTATCAGGAAATGGGGTCTATATGAAATGTTAGTCGCAGTCAAAGACCTTTCTTTACAGCTAAATATTAACCAGAGTTTATTTATTTATTTATTTATAGAACAACATACCATTACCATAACAGCTAGCCAATGTGATAATGGAGTGCAACTTATTTTATATTAAAATCTATAATCGATTGATCAAATTGATCAAATTTAGCTATAACAGATAGTCCAACTTGCAATTTTTTTGAATTCAGTCAGAGAGCAATAAAAATTAATAATTAGTTAATATTCAATAGCACGTGTACGAAATTTTGTAGTAATATTCGCATGTAATCAAATTCCAGTTCAAATGAAAGATATTCATATATTTTTACTCCAACCAAATAGTCAGCAAAATACTCGGCCGTTGTTCCGTTCTAAAGTATGATTCTTATAACTAGTTACATTTCTTCATTAACTATCTTGTTATATCATTATATACTAGCATACCCATACCGCTATGGGCTTTATTTAAAGATATCAATAGTAAAAAAGTTGTCCTTGACAGTTAAAAAAAAGATCAACACCAAACTTTCCATCACCACCCACTGGGTAAACTAAAGATTGAAACCACTAATGATTGTCTGAAAAATTCATTAAAATGAGTCCAGCTGATTCGGAGTCTATAAAGGACAAATATTCATTTCTATATAAGAAGATTTGATAGGAATTTAAAAATGTTTTCGCAAGCGATGTTTGTTTCTGAACGAGTACATTAGACTAATAACACTCACGTTAGGTCAATTTTGAAAGTAGACTTGGCCAATAAAATTTGTCCCAAAATAGGAAATATATTTTAAAGTGCAAAAATTTTTTTATCCGTTTTAACACCTCGGTTGATCGCCTCTTCGGGTGACAAGAGGGCTGGCTCCTTTTTCGCACAAAGAATCAGCTTAGCGATTCAACGCGGAAACGCTGCCAGCGTTCTTGGGACCATTCCAGGTGGGCATGATTTGTATAGTAGTAGTAGTAAATAAATAAAAAAAATTTCAGAGAAGAGATTTCAAATATCAGGACGTAAAAATGGTTTCCTTTTCTATTCGAAATACAATTTTTTTTTCTGACGTTGAAATAAAATTTTGTATGCATGTGGACTAAGTTAGCTAGGTTTGACGTTCTTGTTAAAGGCTATATTCTATTGCAATATATCCAGGCAATTTTATATATCGATTATTATACATGGTGATAAGGGCTTCGCGAAAATTTGTACGTGTCGCGATGATAAGGCATCTATCGCGATGTAAGTGCACGGGGCTTGCTTGTCACCCACCACGCCACTTGCTTGTACCGGTTCCCCTGTGTACGTAGGCCGGAGGCGCGC
This sequence comes from Morpho deidamia, assembly GCA_947086505.1. Taxonomy (NCBI): domain Eukaryota; kingdom Metazoa; phylum Arthropoda; class Insecta; order Lepidoptera; family Nymphalidae; genus Morpho; species Morpho deidamia. Next base: position 17,218,501 of record CAMTZC010000017.1, on the reverse strand, counting down.
TACTGCTACCGGCGCGAGTCGGACGGGTTCGTGCAGTACGAGTACCCCGCGGTGGCCAACACCGATATGGAGATATGCACGACGCCACCGCACCCTGGGACCGATCCGAAGGTCTGTTAATCCAGCAATTTTTTAACCTTCAAACATTTATCTTCCCCATATTTATGTATGCAGCTGAGAGTCAATTAAAAATCCCTTATCGTCTCCATATTCAAGTATGCTACAGAGAGTCAAATAATAAATCCCGCAGATGCTTCAACAAACGGAGCAATTCGTTTTCAGTACAGTAGCAAAACCATACCAAACCCCCTACAAAAAAAGTAATTTAGTCATCATTCTCCTGCCCTTATCCTACTCTAAGTGGGTCGGCACAACATGTTACAAACATGTTACAAGATTTGGCTACATATTTTACGACCGGCCGCCTGCCTGACGTCAACTTACCTTAGTCGCCTTTTACGACACGTCGGTAAGAAATGAGAGTGGTCTATTCTATGCAGCCGGATAACACACGGCGCATACCTTAGTCGCCTCTTACGACACCTCGGTAAGAAAGGAGGGTGGTCTATTCTATGCAGCCGGATACCACACGGCACATACCTTAGTCGCCTCTTACGACACCTCGGTAAGAAAGGAGGGTTGGTATTAATTGCATTACACATAGATGCAGCAACTCCGCTGTGTGATATCCGGTTGAGTAGAATAGACCACCCTCTTTCTTACCGAGGGGTTGTAAAATATGACGAAGGTAAGTCGACGTCAGGCAGGCGGCCGGTCATAAAATACGTAGCCAAATCATGTGAAAACATGTTTGTAACATTTTGTGCCGACTCCACTTAGTGTGGGAAAAGGGCAGGAAGATGAAAATGACATAGATTGAGCAACTACGTCTCTCGAGGTTTAAACTGATCAAAAATTATTAGCCACCATCGATAGCCCTAGAGAATTTCAGCAAAGAGTCAAATGCTCATTCAGGACCCGCGAAATTTGTGAAACCGAACCTGCGTTAATCTGCGTTGAAGTTCTACTGGAGGCGTTTGCTTGGAGTCCCTTCAGAAGCCCTTAAAACCAACGCATAAATCTTCATACAGTTAAAAATAAGCAAAACACCATGTGTCTGCTTATTTTTAACTGTATACATTGAATCCATTGGCCACATTGCCAGAACAAATGAGATCAATCTGAAAAAAAGGATATCTACCATCTGCCTACAGAGGATTTTGTCGGAAAAAAAAATTTTTGATGTACGTATGTGTTGTGCAGGAGGAGATAAACCCCCCGCTGCCGCCGATGCCGCCCCCGCCGCCGTCGCCGCCGGGTTGGTGGTCGCGTGCCACGCCCCCTCCGCCTGGCACCGACCCCCCCGACCAGCCCGAACCCACTGAACTAATGACTGTCGTAAGTGTCATATTCTCTGTCAGTGTCAGACATATTCTCCAACCTATGTCTTCCAAATCATCACTTTAAATGAACTTTTGCAGGGCAACTTTCTTGTCGCCATTTTCGCAGATAACTTCCAGACTATCTTATCAGTACTCGGTACTGTTAGGATAGCCAGCTGCTCTTAAGTTTTTTTTATTAAACTACAATACCACGCACTCTTTATTAATCAACACGGAGCAATTTTTGGCAAGCGCACCAAATGCTACACATCAAATAAATTTACACTTAAATTTACAATTAAGAAAGCTAAACATGAGATAAATTTCACTAGAACCTCAAGGCATCCATTATTTTCTTGTCAGCATTCAATGTTCAAGATATAACAGTACGATTATCTAGCTTACATCATGATGACTTCATAATAATATTTTTACAGCCTGAGTCTAAAAAGGAAATAGGAGATGAACTTCTCTCGTTCTACAACGATATTGCCGAGTTGGAGAAAACTTCAGAGCCCACTGCGCCCAACTCTCCCGAAGTACCTCCGCCCCCACCACCGCCAGATATTACTGACGGGCTTAAAGAGAAATCTAAAGAAAAACCGAAAGAGAAACCCAAGGAAAAAGATTGTAAAGACAAAATTACGAAAAAGAAGCCCAAGGTAAGGATATGTTAATAGTTAAGTTCAAATTATTCTAATTCCATTTTATATAGCTAATCAAAGGCACAGCCGTGAAATAATAAACAAAGATAAATATAAAAATAATAAAAAAATCTAAATAATCTTTATTCAAGTAAGCTTTTGCAAACACTTTTGAATCGTCTATATCTCATCATTACTCAATGAAATATATAAATAATAGTTTTCGTATCTGTTTCAAATCTGATGATTTCCAAATTCGAGTCAGACAACTATATTAATATAGATCATTAGTCAACAAGACTAATGATCATTAGATCATTAGTATTGTTTACTAATATCCATTTGGGACGATATTCATGTGAAACTAAATTAAAGGCAAAGTCAAATAGAGTAATTAAAGAAGTAAAGTAACGAATTGTACTGAAATTGTGCGAACTGTTGATAGTTAATATAAAATTTTTATTATTAAAGTTAGGTAAGGCGTTTGATAGTGTCAATCATTTTAATAAAAAAAAAATCAGTCAATCGAAATCACTTTATTGTGCTGATTTTTTATTATAAAATGTGTTTTTTATTACATAATATATAAAATGATGTAAAATCTACGCAAAAGACTGTATATAACTTATAAACGGCGACGGCTACGAGTGCTAGAGTACCCCAGGGTGGTTACACGCAACCGATTGTCTTGAAATTTGATTAATTTCACATGAGACCGATTGTCTATAAATTTCTACGTTTATTTAATCATATTAGGGTTATAGTTTCTGGAATTTATAAATTTTAACGTAATATTAATTCTCAAAATTTAAACTGATCTTTGAAGATACGAAATTGATCAATGTTTTCTAAAATAGATTATTGATTCCTAAAAAGGATATTGATAATATAATTGATTGGTGCAATATTTTAATGTATTTAAATCCAAAAAAAATAGAACGAGATTTGTTGATACAAACAAGGAGACTTAATTAATAAATAAATAACAAAACGAAAGTACTGAAAATATTATTTTTCTATAATTTGCGAAAAGATAAAATATATGTAATGCTAAATTAAGAGTTTACTATCCATTCTCATACCTAATACATGCAGATTTCCTAAAAACTCATGCACTATCCACCACCAATAACACAACAATACACAAGCACTCCACACATTCACTGGCACAAACTCAACAATCTTTTGTACTTTTGTATTATGGACCTCAGCAAAGTAACGCCTAATTCTATAAATTATTTTTGAATTTATGTTTGGATTTCATATTGCAGGTAAAGTTATCATCTTCCTTGGGGATGAAACAAAAAACTGTATCGACTTTGGTCGCCAAATGGCAGCAGGTCGCCGACGAAATCGGCTCGGACTAAAGCCCACCATGCCACAATTTATATATTAAGAATTATGTTGAAACTGTTGTAGATATTATGGAAACAAGTAATTAAAATTTTTCTAAAAGACAAAGATCACATTGCGAGAGAAAAAATTGGATTTTCTTCGATTACCTTCTTCATTTTCTCACCTGAAAGACACTTTAAAAGGCAAAAGTGTAAAGATATTTAAAATACATTTACAAATAAGACAAGTTTACAATCATTCTACCGTTTCTTTACCCTTTTTTGAGGTCAAAAAATTTCACAAAGCGAATAAATTATAAAATTTTGTTTGGTTTTCATAGATTTGTATATAAGACGAGAATGATAGAAGTCAAAAACATCTCATTGGGTGAAAGTTTTCTCATTATTTCTTTCAAATTAAGGTGCTTTTTAAAAGTTTTATAAAATACTAGCTATCCGGCCATGCGTTGCTGTGACTTTGTCTGGTTTCGAATTCCGTTCGAAAAAGAATTCTACGATGAAAAAAAATGCTCCGATCGCCACCAAACTTTACAGGACCATCCGCTATGTCAATCTATAGATTATCTGAAAATTTCATTTAAATCGGTCCAGCCGTTTCGAAGTCTATAAGGGACATACAGACAAACATTCGCTTTTATATATATACTCTGGATTCGAGAGATAAGTTGTGTGGGTTGAGTTCGCATTCTTGGCGAAAATCACGTGATGACTAGTCCTTCGCGAAAGTGCATAATATATTCTGCAATAACTATCCTAATTTTTTTATTACTTCTTAATGTTTTAACCAATATTTTTGGTTATATATATATTTGCAGATCGATCACAAGGTTACTCTTGACTATTAATAAATTATTCACGGTTTTTTTTGAGAGTAAAATTTAACAATATACTACGTTTTAATCAATAAAACTGCTCTTTTTGAAGGAGGTTAATTCTGTGATTTGTAGCGTATCATGACAACCGGCTTTATATTAAAAAAATATTATAAAAATGTGTGGTGATGCAAAATTAGGATTTGATAATTGGTTTAAAAAAAACGGTATGTTTACTTTGAAAATGGAAACATATTGTATATGTGAGATGTAACTTCCCTTTTCTAACGTCCTATTAATACTATGATTAGCAGATTTCTTAAAAATATCCCAATTAGATATATACAGTCACAAAATTGGTTAGAACTTATATCGGCCTTGGCCTTGTATAATATTTGTGTAAATTAAAAAAAAATCTAAAAAGATTGATTTTACTATAACTTTATATCACGGAAATTTAATCATCAAAATTCATACCAAAAATTACAAATTTACTTTGAAGACAGACTATACAGAAAAATATTGTGAAATAATAAGTAATGGTAGCCGATATAACTTTTATGGGATATAATAATATCGTTTAACGGAACGAAAATGATATGACCTAAAAACCTTCTCAATTTCGATTGTTATACACTGTCCATTATATTAACCATCTTTTGACAGATTGACGATTTACATATTTAGTGATGTCCTAAAGATTCTCGTATGCGATACCATTCCGATTATAGTACCTACTATCATTAATCGAATTACGTACCTAAGTAATTCGATTAATGATAACCTACGTAAACTAATAACAGATATAGAAATCAACATTTTGATTTAATATTGCCTTAGTTTTTTGAAAATAAATGTTAATCCGTGTGTATTTATTATAATCATAAAAAATATATTATACATCAACTGGCAACATCAACAGACCTTCCGCTCGGCCGCCATTTTGACGTGATCTGTCACTCTCAACGAAACGCCCGTGATAGTCACACGCATTTACGTTCGCTGAGTGTTCTCTCGCATCTGTTACACCTTGAGTTAAGTAGCTTTATTCCTCGGAAAAACTTTTGTGAAACTTATATTAATTGATCGTGAAAATGCCGAAAGGACGTGTGTTGAAAGCACAATCGAGACAGTTAGTGTTAAAACTTCATGAGTATTTTGAGCAAGAAAATCAAAATGGCGGACCTCTTATACCTATCACGCAAGTCCGAAACCGTGTTGCAGCCGCGTTGGGGATCAGTCTATCAACTGTGACTAAAATCACTACTGATGCCTACGGCAGGAGCGGCTTGGAGCAAAACAAACCATCTACACCAAAAAGAAAGCGCCGGGCTCATAAGGTGACAGCTGTTGATGACTTTGACGCTGACGCTATTCGTCGTCATGTATATGATTACTACTTGAGAAAAGAAATTCCAACTTTGAGAAAACTTATTGTTTCTTTGAAAAGAAGTGGTCTATTTCATGGTGAAAAATCTTCTTTGGTCAAAGTTTTGAACACAATTGGCTTTTCATATAAAAAGTTAAATAAAAGAAAATTATTAATGGAACGCACAGATATAGCTATAGCACGTTGTGATTTTTTAAGAGAGGCAAAGAAAATACAAGATTGGGCAAATATTGTTTTCACGGATGAAACATGGCTCAACGCTAACCACACACTATCTCGTTTCTGGACTGATGATACTGCTGATTCCACTTCCTCAGTACCAATGGGAAAAGGTGAGCGCCTAATCATTTGCCATGCAGGTACAGCAAAAGGATTTGTACAAGACGCACTGTTGGCATTTAAATCGAAGAAATCAAATGACTACCACGAAGAGATGAATGCAAATGTGTATGAAGAGTGGTTCAAAAAAATGCTCATTTCATTGGAAGAACCATCAATAATTTTTATTGATAATGCGCCCTACCACTCCCGTCAAATTGACAAAATGCCAACACAGGCTAATAAAAAGCATGAAATAATTAATTGGCTTCGGGACAATGGAGAAAATGTGGACGACTCAATGTTAAAAGTTGAATTAATAAAAATATTAAAAACCAAAAAGAGAGCAAAACGCTATGTAATCAATGAAATGGCAGCAGAATATGGCCATACTGTTCTTCGGATTCCTCCATACCACTGCCAGTACAACGCAATAGAACTTATATGGGCACAAGTAAAAGGGCATGCTGCGAGATGCAATACAAGCCCCCCATTCACAGCGAATAAAATGTTGCAATTGCTAAAAAATGCTTGCACCCACGTAACGGCCGAGAACTGGGCAAGTGTGGTGGAAAGAACTAAAAGAGTAATATTCTCTGATTGGGAACGTGATATTGCGTTTGATAATATATTATCTACACAAGAGCTAATAATAACTGCTACTGAAGACTCCTCATCGGAGGAGTCTAGTGTTGATTATCATTCCGACGACTCGTGCTAATAAAATAAATTAAAATATCCTGATTGTTTTATTTGTATTCATGTATTAACTAAGAAGAAAGTAAAACTTTATATAATGTTATTAAATGTCTTTTAATACTCGTAACATCGATTTCTACCGATTATTTTTAATCTGTGGCATAATCGTAGTAACCATTATGTGTGACATCACTAAGTGGGCGGTACCCATCCATAAAGTACAAATATTATTTGTATGATATTTGTACGTAAGCAATACAAAACTTAATGAGCGTGAGCTGTCAAAAGACTGATAATATGATGGACGCAGTATAGTGATTATCTTATAAGCAATAATTAAAATTAACGAAACTTTATGCCATAAGTTTTGGCGTTATTTTTTTTGTAGCGTCAAAGTGACATGTGACCTCAAATTAATTTCAACAAGTGTCTTATTAACTTTAAAATAGATTTTGAACTATGTCTCATGTAACAATTCATAAGTTATAAATATTGTAAATAATATATATAATTTTATACTTTAGATTGATCTAAGTAAATTAATATCAATGAAACTGTGTTTTAATTTAAAACGACTTTGACAACCCCCTTTTGAATCTCCGACCTATAAAGGATACGGGGTCTTTTGCGCCCAATTGTAATAGGTTGAGTTATGGCTTGCATAAAAAAGCAGTATATTTGAGTTTCAAAATATACAAAAATTAGCATATGCAATCTGGTAATTTAAAAATCTTTAAAAATTTGTTTGGCAGTAATAAAATAGGTTATCGATTTCAATAATCGATTAAATTAAACGAATAGTAAAAAAATGAAACTTATCATAAACACATAGAATACAACAGAAAAAAAACAGATGGCGTTGATAGTCAAGTACTATTTGAATGACAATAATTAAAAATAATGTAAAATATTATTTAACTTTAATTTATTTATATTATTTTTTTTTTTATTTTTTCATCAACGTTAAATATTTTAAATAATAAAGAAATTAAAGTTGATTCTTGTTCAGAAATCGATCAATTGTTTGTTAACTATTGTGTTTACATTTATCTATGTTAAAAAGTATGTATTACATATTTAAAAAATCAGCTATTTAATCTATGCAAAGTTATAATAACTTTACTTTTACTAAATCCAAAGATTACAGTATACATAAAATCTTTCATAATTCTGCTTTTAGATTGATAAAATCAGTCAAAATTTAAATAATACCTACTAATAAGAAAGCTATTAATTTGCCCCATTTTTATATTTTTAAATCTTAGTATCGAAATTCAAAATTGTATGAAAGTGTATCAGTTTCTTTAGTATTGTGAAAAAGTGTTCAGTTCAACGCGACTCTATTCTAATGGCAAGGTGGAGATCCCGTGAAGAGATATCCCAGCAGTGGACGGAGATCGATTGACGATGTCTGCGGTGAGATAATAGGCGGAATTATTTATTACAACAAAAACGCGAAATATTGTTACAAAATTTTTCAAATACAGGTTGTATTCTTCAAATAGTTAGGTCAATAATATAAAAAAAAACATTGTCGCCGTCAATGGGACAAGTTGTTGGAAAAGATAATATAAGTAGAAACTATAACAGAACTACTTTGCTATAATCGCGGGTTAAGCGAATGCATGCAATGCATGCAATGTGTATGAAGCAGGCAAAATTCACAAGTCACCACACGTAATGCATTACGATTTTATCGCGGAGCCTACCTTCCTGATGATGTTTCGGTTTCAGGGCGAAATTATCGTAGAGATTTTGGTGGTGGTTTTGTGGGTATTGCTTGTGCACTCTCGCATTGTGTGGAGACGTCTTGGGATGCATGTGGTGACTTGTCCTGCATGTGTAAGGTACGTGAATTTTGCCTGCTTCATACACATTAGCATTGCATGCATTCGCTTAACCCGCGATTATAGCAAAGTAGTTCTGTTGGTATGGAATTCCGCAAAGTAACGCCTTGTTTTATAAATGAAATAAACGTAGACTTTTGAGAAAATTGTTACTTGTTTATTGAATAAATGTAAAGGAAAAATAGCGTAATACCTTTACATTTTCAAATCCTTTATATGAAGGTAAGCACGTAAAATAAATTCATTTTCAAAATGATCAATCCTTTCGACTTTATATTGGGCTTACGTAAATCCATCCCTTATCCAGTCTAGACTGCGAACAGTAAACAAAAGCTAGCTGTATGGATTCCGTGGTGTCTAATAAGTTCAATGCCTTCATATTTTCAATTTTAGATATTCTTAACACAATTTCACTTTAATTTTACTTATGTGGAAAAGAAGCTAAGATCCGTTCGTTGTTCGTTTATTTTTATCGTCAGGACAGCTTGACTTTCTACAAAATTTTCGACAATTAACGTCAAAACCTTAATATACACTAGAACCTTCAAAAACTCTCAATATATAATAAAAGTTATAGTATAGCATTTATAGTAGTAATGTTATAGTAATAATACTACATCACAATACACAATACATGGTATCCGACTGAGCAGAATAGACCACCCTCATTTCTTACCGAGGTGTCGTAAAAGGCGACTAAGGTGAGTTGACTCGCCGTGTGGTATCCGGTTGAGTAGAATAGACCACCCTCTTTCTTACCGAGGGGTCTTAAAATACGTCTATGGTAAGTTGACGTCAGGCAGGCGGCCAGTCGTAAAATACGTAAACAAATCATGTGACAACATGTTGTGCCGACCACACGTAGAGTGGGATAATTGTAGGAGGATGATGGCCAATACACAATATACAAGCACTACACACGTTCACTATCACAAACTCGACAATCATTTCGCAACCGAAGCATCATCAGGAGATAGACTCCACGACAAAACCGCGAAGCTGCTGACTTTGTACGTGTGTAGTGCTAGTGTATTGTGGTGGCAGTGGTGGAGGTTTGTGCGTGTGTTTTTTACTAATCCTGCATGTATCGGGTATGAAAAAACGGATAGTACACTCTACATTTTGCATTCTGTATATTTTCTATTTATTTTATCGCGGATTATAGCAAAATAATTACTTTTCAATGAGAGGGAAGATGAAACTCGTATGCTTCATCAGATCAGATAGATATACCCTCATTTGCATTATTTTTCCCCACTTCCCAAAAGCTGTCTTGTGATTGATTTTCTCAAAATCTACTCAACGGATTTTACTGAAGTTCTTGGGGAAGGTCTATATGAATTACGTAAAAGGGCAAATTTCAGACTGAAATACTCTAGTAAAATAACTATGAAGAATAAATCTGAACGGAAAACTAAAGGAAATAAACTTAAAACTTCTTTCTACAATAGAAATCAATACAGTTAATACATTGGAAGCTCACAAAGTTTGTACGGTGGTGTCGTGCGTGGGGTTGTCACGTGCAAACAATTTGAAACAAATTAAGGCTGACTTTGTCTTCCTTTGAAAGTTTAACAGTAAAGTCACTATGTAAAAGAAAACGGGTGTTCCCTTTTTATTACACAAAGCTGCATGTATATAATTTTGTGTAATTTAGGGACAATATAAATGTAATAATTACGATATTAGTGTCAGTTCCCTGCGCCGAGTATTATTAGGCTCGATTCAAATTATAATGCCGTTCTCGGTTCGATCTCGCTCCATTCCCGGTTCGCTCAAATCCCGCAGTATCTACACTACTCGATACCGTTCTCGGGTCGGTCTCTATCCGTGGTCGACATAGATCGTTTTCGTATATAGACAATAATTTAAGTATTAAGTAATATATTTGTTACGGGTTTTCTTAATAAATAAAAGAACTTATGCGTATTCACCTTATATTAACAAAAAAAAAACTAGTGCATGACTAATCTACCTAAATCTACTTAAATGTAACTTGAATTTAGTAGTTGGACAGGGGAATTTTTTAATATGTATCGGAATTCTACCAAAACCAGCTCCACATCTACTCAACTGCTCAAGGTGTTTATTTGTTCTGGAGTTATAAGGGTATTCCCATAAGCTACAAGAATAAATTACCGATATTATAAACAACAGCACAATGCATATACCTAACTTATTCTAAATACAGTTAATCATGTGCAACTTACCCCTTTTGAGTGTATTTATATTTAAACAAATATTCACAGATTTCTAATGGCACTATATATGTGTATATATTTCATACCTAAACAAACTATGGCACATTTCATAATAAATTAAAAATACTTTTGCTATATAAATATATAAGACAATTAAAAGAATTTTATTTTAAGCGGTAAATAAAAATTGTGTTGCTCCGTTAACCAAAGAAACGACAATTAAGTTTCTATTTTACTTCGCTTTTTATATTCACTTCTATATCCATCTTGTTATTCCGTTGCTAAATCGTTTTCTCTGATTACAATTTTCCTTTTGACAGAGTCAAACCAAGATTCAAATTTCAAATATTAAAAAGAAGAATTTATATTCTTTACATCTCCCCCCCTTAAAAATAAAAAAATTAAATCTATACTTTACATATTTACTTGCTTTTTCTTTATTTATTTATATTTTCTTTTGCTTTATATTGGTATTGGAATAAGTTTTGTAATATGAAAGAGATTTGACTCTATTTTTTTATATCCCGTATCAATTTTATATATTGAATCTGATAATTTTTCAATAATTCTAAATGGGCCAATTCTTAGTTCATCTAATTTGTGCCTATTCAGTTTGTTCCCATTCTCTACATAAACCATATCTCCTTCATTGAAATCAAATTGTGTTCTATTTCTATCAAATATTTTTTTATTATAATTATGTGATCTAATTGAATTTTCAAATGCCATTTTTTTATCCCTAACCCATTCATCTTCTGTTTTGCCTTTTTTTAATTCGTCTGGCAACAAGGAAACATCTGTACCATCCAAAAGGTATTTTGGCGCAAACCCAGTAACTGAATGCTCAGTATTATTATATTTATCTACACAGTTATGAGCGATGGTTGTCCATGCTTTTTTATTTTTGCTTGTTTCGTTCATTTTACATCTTATTTTGTTAACAAGTGTTTGATTAAGCCTTTCATTCAGCCCGTTAGAAAATGGGGCATTCACTGCAGTGAAAATGATGGGTATTGATTTTCTATTCAAAAATATTTTAAATTCTTTTGAGTTTATTCCTGGGTACTGATCGGTGAGAATTATTCCAATCGTATGACACTCTGTTACTTTATTTACTAGTTTTACAAAATCATTAGCATTCTGTGTTTTTGATGTAACAATATAAGCATATCGTGTAAAATGATCCACTAAAAGATGTAAATATTTTTTTGTTGACCGTGAGCCTCCAAAACCGCCAATGGTGTCCATTGAGACTATTTCAAAGGGTTTTGTAGCAGGTCCTAAATGTGACATTAGCCCATACTTATCTTGTCCTCTAGTCTTATTTTTTATACATATCTTACAACATTTACAATGTTTCTGTATATTTTTCGTTAAATTATTTGCTGTATACAATGGACTGATTTTATTTAACATTTGTTTTACGCCTATATGATACAATTTTTCATGTACCTGTTCAATAAGTTTCTTACTGTAATCTTCTGTTAAAATAATTTTTTCTCGTCTTCTTACCTTTTTATAGTAAACATTATTTTTTGATATTAAACTTAATTTATTATTTTGTATGTCTATATTGTTTTCTTGATCTGTAATAATATCATTTAATTTTACCATGTTTACAATTTTTAATTGTTCATCTGTATTTTCACTTTCTTCTAATACTGGGTTCCTACTTAAGCAATCTGCTTCAATATTCTCTCTACCTGGTTTATATTTTATTTTAAAATCATACTGTGACAAATAATATGTCAAGTCTCCTAATTCATCATCCGTCCTGGATTTAATATTTAAGTTTTCTAATGGCTTATGATCACAATAGACTGTAAAAGATTTACCTATTAACCAGTACTGCCAGTATCTTATTGCTTCTTTTATAGCTAAACATTCTAAATAAATTGCCTTCTTTTTCTTTTGTAATTGATTTAATTTCTTTGAGAAGTATGCTACTGGCTTATCTTTTCCATTAGGTTGTGTTTGCTTTAAAACTGCTCCAATACCTTCTAAAGACGCATCTGTGTGAATATTTATTGGCAAATTTTGGTCAAATATTGCTAATATTGGTTGTGAGCACAATAAGCTTTTTATATTTTCAAAAGATTTTTGACATTCTGCAGACCAGACAAATTTTTGATTTTTTCGAAGTAAGTTGTGAAGAGGTTCTAAAGTTATAGCATTTTTTGGCAAATACTGATGATAGAAATTAACTTTTCCCAAAAATTGTCTAACATTTTTCTGTGTTTTTGGTGTTGGGAAATCTTTAATTGAGATTAAATTATCTTTTAGTGGTTGAACTGTATTATTCCGTATTATATGCCCAAGATATTTCACTGAATCGGACGCAAATGTACATTTTGTAAATTTAAGCCTAAAACCTTCCTTTTTTATTGCTTCTAACAATTGTGTTAGATGGTTAATGTGCTCAGAGAAACTCTTGGAAAATATGAGAATGTCATCTATGTAATTTACTGCAAAGGTATTTAGTTTATGCTTCCTTAAGATGTTACTCAATATCCTCTGAAATATAGCTGACGCTGTCTTCAACCCAAATGGTAAACATGTCCACTGATAATGGCCCTCCTGTGTCACAAAAGCAGTTTTCATTCTATCTTCAATCCTTAGCGGAATGGACCAAAACGCTGAATTTATGTCCAACGTTGTAAAATATGTTGAGTTTCTAGTTTTTATCACCAAATCATCAATAAGTGGAAACGGTTGTGCTTCTGGTACTATTATTTTATTTAAGTCTCTGAAGTCTATACATAACCTTGATTTTTTGTTATCTTCTTTCTTGAAAGCTAAAGTCACGGGTGCCGCAAACGGACTATAAGATTCTTCGATGAGACTTTTATCAAGTAATTTTGTTATTTGTTCTTCTATTTCCTTTTTGTCTTCAATTGAACATTTATACGGCCTTTTGCTGCAGTATTTATCAATAAGTAGATCAATATGTGCTTCATATTCTTTGACGGTACCAATGTCATATTTATCTTTTGCAAATATTGACTTGTAGGTGTTTACCAGTTTTAATATTTCTGACTCTTGATAAGCATTTAAATTACTTATATTTATTTTAAATTCTTCTTCTTGTATTTGTTCTTTAATAGTGATAAAACTCTCATTTCTTTCATTATTTTCTTCCTTAGAAGTAACGTTTATATCACTATCTTCATTTTTTTCAGAATCCTTTTTTATTTTCATTTGTATTTCTTCTTTTCTTTGACTGATTTTCAAATTCTCATCTTGAACAAGTCTAAATTGTTTTATGATATCCAGTCCAATTAGAAAGTTATATTTAAATTCTTCTCCATCTACGATATAAACTTTTGCTTCCTCTTCAATATCCATAATTTTTATTTTAATAGTCGTCAAACCAATCGTCTTTTTAACACCATTAATTGTTACTAAATTGTCACTATTTGAATCAATGTCATACTCCCTTTCCCTTTTCAGTCTTATTAGTTTAGAATTAATTATGGAAACATTGGAGCCTGAATCATAAATTCCGAATATTTCTAACTGTGAATTTAATAACAGTTTGACTTTAATTAATGGTGTTATTATTCGTTTTTTTTATCATCATAATTTAGTTTTACATCGATCACTGAATTGTTTATGGTTTTACTATTATTTCTTCTCCTAATATCTTCTTCTGATTTTCTGAACCAACATTTTTCTTCTGGATGGAATCGAATGCCTTTATCTAAATTTTCGCAAATTTTGCATTGTTTTATTTTGTTAGTTATAACCTTATTATTATGGGTGTTTTGCTTGAAGTTATTAACATACTTTTTATTTGCTATATATTCATATTTTCCAATTTCATTGTAGAGGTTTGCAGTCGTTTTTACAGATTTTCTATCAATATTAATCATTACTTGCTCTGGTAGTCCCATTACGATAAGGTTTATCATTGTTTGGGTATCTATATGCTTGTTTATTTCTAATAAAAGTTTTTCTTTTTTTGTGGCATACTCCAACAATGATCCGGCTTTAAATCTGAATGTAAAAGCATATTTCACTTGCGACCACCCATTATTTCCATATGTTTCACAAAAATCAGACTTCCACAGTGTCCAATCTGAATCAACCGTCAATTTTATCATCATACTTGTATACCAATCTAAGCACTGTTCTTCCAAGAAATTCTTCAGAATTTCAATTTTTTCTTCATCTAGCATTATCTCATTTCTTCCACATTCTTGCTCAAATTCAACAATCCACTGATCTGCGTTTTTTTTATTCGAATACTTTTCTATCAAAAACCTTTCAGCAGTCTTACCAATATTTTTCTTCTCTATTGGAGAATTTTGTGAAAACGTCCCCTTTGTAATTTCCTCTAAATACATGTCACCAAATTGTAAATTTTCACCTTCATCTAGATATATTTTCTTCAAATCCATACTGAGGGGAATCCATACGGTGCGTGCTTGATGCCTTTTTTTTAGAGCGTTTCTTACTTTCGTATACGCATCTGAAGAAACAATGGCAGTGTGCTTACTTGCAGGCTTTAGATCGTCGGGAAACTCAAAAGTACGTCCGTCTGGCGTCTCAACTGATGTTATGCATATCACATTTGTTTTTCCATCTGGTGATCCCACTACTACAAATTTAAATCGTAGTTTTTCCATTTCACTGAATTAACTAAAATTGTCGTTTTATAAGACAATTAAAAGAATTTTATTTTAAGCGGTAAATAAAAATTGTGTTGCTCCGTTAACCAAAGAAACGACAATTAAGTTTCTATTTTACTTCGCTTTTTATATTCACTTCTATATCCATCTTGTTATTCCGTTGCTAAATCGTTTTCTCTGATTACAATTTTCCTTTTGACAGAGTCAAACCAAGATTCAAATTTCAAATATTAAAAAGAAGAATTTATATTCTTTACAAATATATTTGTATCTGGTTCTTTCAAAATGATAGCAATTTTTGCTTATTCTTCAATAAAAAAATTGAATGTTTTCCCGTCTACTTAAATTATTGTCTATTTACGAAAAACGAGTAGTGTAGATACTGCAGGATTTGAGCGAACCGGGAATGGAGCGATATCGAACCGAGAACGGCATTATAGTCTGAATCGTGCCTAAGAATATTTTACCGAACCGAGAACGGAGTGAGATCAAACCGAGAATGGCATCATAGTCTGAATCTAGTCTGGTGTTTTGGTATGATCGGTATTATACCCAATTAAATATATTTCCGCGAACAAGTTACTTTCCTTCAAACACCTAAAGGACCACAAACAAAACATGTAATACATAAAATTTAATTATAACTGTGTACCTGACCTTTGTTCGCGTAAATTTTGGTTTTAAAAATATCCTCATTTTTGTTAGTACAAACACATAGTTGTATTTTTCCTATTTCCACTGAGCATTGCAAGATATTTGTCAACCACTACAACAAGCTTAATAAAAATTCATGCATGTAAAGAGTAAAATGGGTTGTTCTATTTGTGTGCAGGATATCCGTGACAAGGTTAGAATTATAAAATATATTTTTATAATAGTATTTGTTTGCTTCAAGTTAAGTTTTTAAATATTCTTAATAATTACTAATTTTTTAAGGATAAATAGGAATGTTCTTGTGTTTTATGTTGGCCCTATATACAAACTCCTAACCTACTTGAATTATACTTTTATAAACGCTGATTTGAGATTTCTTGTAAATTTTGTAATAGAGTCTAATAGAATAGAGTGTAATAGAATCTGATTGTCTGTTGCGCTTTCACGGCATAATCGCTGGAACAGTTTTGATGACATTACCAATTGAATTTATACCGGGATATATATATAACGGGCTAAAATAGGGGATTTAAAACACCGTTCTTCATTAGGGGGGCAGTAAAAGGGTATACTTTAAAAAACAGTTCATAATATAGGGTAATCGAATACTTAATGCTAACGAAGTTGTGGGTAGAGCTTGTATGTAGTAAAGTAAGTAAAGTAAAGGCCTGTTACTATGCCCACTGCTGGGCTAAGGCCTCCTCTCTCCGTTATTGGAGAGAAGGATTGGAGCTAAGACCTGCCATGCTGCTCCAATGCGGATTGGTAGGTTACACATAACCCTAGAATTCTCTAGAGATATGCAGGTTTCCTCACGATGTTTTCCTTCACCGAAAAGCGTGTGATAAATTGCAATTATCAATTAGACATATAAGTTTTTAATAGATAAACTCAGTGGGTTTCACTCAGCTTGCCCGGGGTTTTAACCTATGTCGTCTCTAGAGAGTCGCACGGTCTCACCGCAAGCTATCACAGCTTCTATGTATATATATATATATATATATATATATATATATATATATATATATATATATATATATATATATATATATATATATATATATATATATATATATACAGGGTATCCCGAAACTTAGCGTCAAACTTTTGATTAACGGTCGTTATTTTGATAACGTATTACGACAAATACTACTCGTGTTTCGGCACTATGAACGTGTGAGAAAGAACTCTAATGTGTAAGAGAGAAAAAGATAGAATTAAAAATAGATGTAATAATAATAAAAATAGGTGTGAGAGATAAATAGAGATGGTATGGTGAAATAAAATGAAACGGAAAAAATAATTGCAACAATTTTAGTAGAACTACAGCAAATGCAAATGCTAATGGTATAGCTTGGTACTTCATCCAGTTCCCGCTCGACGTTGAGTTTCGATACATCCTGTATATATATAAAAATATATGTTTACTACAAACTTAGGGATAAAATATTGAAACTATAGGAAATTGAAATAAGAAAATAAAAATCACATTATACAGAAGATATTTTTTTGGTGTTCTTTAAATTTATAAAATATTTTTTCTATAATCACCTATATCAAATTAAATCAAATCAAAATAATCTTTATTCAAATAAACCATTTCAGGCACTTGAATCGTCAAGCATCAATATAATTAATGAAACTACAACTGGTTCGGAATGTTGCTCTTACCGAGAAGAACCAGCAAGAAACTCGGCGGTCAATCTTTTAAATATTTTCAATTATACATTATTAAACCGCTGTCTTGTATGAAGCTGAAAGGATTTTCAAATCCAGGCTTTCTTATCATCCAAATAATCTTCAATTTTGTAATATGCTTTACGTATAAGCATATTTTTTACACTTAATTGGAATCTTTCTGTACACTGGTCTAGAATGGATTGAGGAATGTTATGATACAAGCGAATAGCGAGACCAATTAATGAGTTGCTAACTCTGCTGAGTCGCGAGGTATCACAAGCTGTTTGTGACCTCTCGTATGTATATGATATACCTAAATGTAATAGTTAATATATTGTTAGCCATATAAATAAAGCAAATTTTTTTATTTTGTGTGAACAGTTTCATGATCAGTACTGTCGATCTATCTATTGTTTTCGATCTTAGATCTCACGCTGTAAAAAAAAATGTGAGGAATAGAATGAATGCAGGATGGATGAAGTGGCGACAGGTCTCAGGCACAATATGTGACGCCCGAATGCCCCCTAAACTAAAGGGAAAAATTTATACATCGGTCATAAGACCTGTCGTAATGTATGGATCAGAATGTTGGGCAATGAAAAAGATGGATGAAAGAAGAGTACATGCAAATGAGATGAGGATGTTAAGGTGGATGTGTGGTGTGACAAGACTTGATAAAATAAGAAATGAGTATATAAGGGGAAGTCTGAAAGTTGCGCCCATTATAGAATGAGGAGGGATGAAAATCATGTGACTAAACGAGTGTTGAGTATGAATGTGGATGGCTATGTGACTAGAGGAAGGCCTAAAAAGAGCTGGTTGGAATGTGTGAAGTATGACATGCATATAAAAGGAGTAGCGCCAGAGTTGACGAATGATAGAAGAGAATGGAAGAGAAAAACATGTTGTACCGACCCACTTAGAGTGGGATAAGGGTAGGAGAAAGAAGATCTCACGCTGTAAAAAACAAAATAAGGAACCTGCTATAAGTATACCTCGTAGCGTGGCGAAGCGCTCAGTGTAGCTACGGCGGGCGGACGTAGCAGACGCGTAGCGCCCGACACGCGTTTACAACGTTATTCGATTTTTCGCAATTTCGCACGTGATTTTGTCGCAAATTATTCCCCATTGGAATTTTTTTTCGCGTTGCCAAAAAACCACCTGAAATGACTTTAAATCGCGTGTAATTGGTTATAGATCGTACAGTTATAATGGTAAGTAATTATATGATATACGTTGTTTTAAAATGTTGTTTATGCGGGTATCTGTTTCGCGTTGTTTTACTGGTAAAGTGTTTTAGGAAGTGGATTGATGATAGTTCAAACTGTTAAGCAGTCAATAGCAGACTCAATAGAGTCGACGATTCAAAAGCACTTGTTTACAAGTTTATTTGAATAAAGAATATTTTGAATTTGAATAAGCGATTCGCTAATGTTTAGGATATCTTTCGTTGAACTTTCTTACGGTTTATTTTCTACTTAATAATGAACTTTACGTCGTCACCAATCAAAACATGAAAACAGTCTATATTCTTTTTATTTTTTAAAAATATATTTCATCAAAAAAGTCGTGACAACTGGCAGTTGTTGCCGTGTGACTTTTAACAGGGAGATACGGGTTTAAACCTTGAGTAGGCAAGTTTTTCATCAAAAACGAATGTGCTTTAATATTTCTTACAGTTGAGTATTCGCTTTTTAGAAAAAGAAAACAATAAGAGTAGTTTTTGGAGAATTTTTAAATATATGTAATTATCGAATTCAGATTGGAAGAGCGTGGTGGGTCATAGCTCCATCTCCTTCTCCAATTCACGCGCGGACGCGAGGACTAGGTTAAGCGGTTAGTCTATAGTTGACGATTCAAAAGCACTTTCAAATTCAAAATATTTATTTATTCAAGTAAATTTGTAAACAAGTGCTTTTGAATCGTCAACTCTGCTGTTGGTTCGGAAAGCTACCTACCGAGAAGAGCCAGCAAGAAACTCGGCGGTTGCTCTTTTACAAATGTTAATCTTATAACTTGTTACATTTAGTCATTATAGTTTTGTACAGGATAGAAGTGCAGCTATATCCACACATTCTTATCATCTAAGTAATCCTCTACAGGAAAGAAGGCTCTTTTCAACAGTGTTTTTTAAACTGCTGTAATGGCATTGTATCTATTTTCAAGCCAAGGTAGTAGTTAGAATAATTTAAGAGTTAAAAATAGACGTGATCTGATTTACTGTAAAATAAGTAGATCAGGATGGTAGTAGAATTTTGTTTGGGACATTAAATTTTCGATTCCGCCGTGTGGTATCTGGCAGAATAGAATGACCATCCTCATTTCTTACCGAGGTGTCGTAAAAGGCGACTAAGGTAAGTTGACGTCAGGCAGGCGGCCGGTCGTAATATAGGTACCAAATTATGTGACAACATGTTTGTAATATGTTGTGCCGACCCCACTTAGAGTGGGATAAGGGCAGGAGAATGATGATGGTGACATTGAATTTTCGATTGCGGTTTTTTCTCTTCCCTTAATTCTGGGTCGCGCCAAATATTTGCTTTCAGTGTTTGAGAAACGCAAAAAGGGTCTATTTTGCGTTCCATTTCACGTCCCAAATTAGAGTCACGGCGGTCGGATAATAAATGCCGACAAAAGGGCAATGTTAAGGGCGAACGATAAAATTAGTATAATATGCGATGAATGCGTGCTAACCGCATTTGTCACACGTGCGCAGATTACTGGTCTTAAGGGGTCGTTGATGTATATACTTGCCGAACTCGACTTCAGTGATATTCTAATTAAAATCGTTAATTGTAATACAGGTTTGATTATGGAAGAATTTTGATTTTTGTTTGTTTATGCTACTGAAAGTTATCTTTAGTTGTTATTTCTAGAGTCACTAAAATCTAAGTAAAACTTTAAGTCGACGTTTTCATTTGACTGATTAAAGATACCGAATACTGAATTATTTTTCTATTAATTTATAGGCTTTTTCTAACAATTTTCTACGCCCGACTAAGATAATTCAAATTTCAAATTTCTGTTCCGACTCTAGATCCAAATTCAAATTCAAATTCAAAATGTTATTTATTTATGTAAACTTGTAATGGTGCTTTTGAATCGTTAAAATCTACCGCTGGTTTGGAAAGCTGTTCCTACCGAGAAGAACCAGCAAGAAACCCGGCGGTTGCTCTTTTCAAAGAATAATTCTTATTACTAGTTACATATAGTTATTAATGTCTTGTACAGGATCGAAGAGTAGCTATATCCACGCATTCTTATCGTCTTAGTAATCTTCAATAGTATAGTAGGCTTTCTGTATTAGCCTTTTGTTTTTAAACTGCTGTAATGGTAAAGTTAAAGTAGATTGCGGAAATTTATTATAGAATCTTATACCCAAATCCACAGACGACTTATATACTTTTGCAAGGCGCAAAGCAGGAACCGCAAGCTTATGTCGATTCCTACTTTGTATATTATATACATCGCCAATCTTTTTATAATTCTGTATATTAAATTAAATTCAATCGGAAGCTGCGACTTTTGATCGATTGTTGGCGAAAATCGGTAACCTAGTCGAAACTTGGTACCATCCCTAGTAGTCACACTCCGACCACGCATTATTAAAGATGTCGCTATAAGCCGGGGTCATGTCACCTTAAGGCGTTGCTGCTTTAATCTTGAGGCTCTAACGCTATTCGTGTATTTGTTTTGGTCCCAAATAATTACTAATACAAACGTGGGTAGTTTACGCCCTTTCAATTTGTATTGATATATTTTCAAAAGCTTCTGAGAACTTTCATGGCAATGTGATTTTGGGGCCGCATAACTAAAGGTGTCAAGAGTAATAATATTTTTTTTTTGCTATAGTCCGCGATACAGTAAATAGAAAATATATATAGTGCTAAATGTATAGTGGACTATCCGTTTTTTCACATGCAGGATTCGTAAAAACACATGTAAAAACACAAACCTCCACCACTGCCAGCACAATACATAAGCACTACACACGTTCACTATCACAAACTCAACAATCGTTTCACCCCACAACCGAAGCAACATCATATATATATCTTCGATTTACTGTATCGTGGATTAAAGAAAAATAATTTTATTATTACTTTTGTATTACGGATCTACGCAAAGTAACGCCTAATTCTATAAATTATTTAAAGGTGTCGAGTTAAATGCTTGTTGGCATGGTATGAAAGTAATATTTTACTGGCAACACGCACTATTCGTAAACTTTGGTCTTCAAGAACTGAGGTATTTTGGACGAAAAGACCTTGCGTAGCTCATCCGAGTTAGATTCGGAAATAACTGATAAATGACTGAATACCAATCAATTTAAATATACTACTAATAATAAGAAAAGCAAAAATATATATATATAAAAGGCGAACGGCAACAAATTGCGAACTTAAATAAGTTATCGTAAAATTTTTAGTTTCCTCTCTATGTATACCCATGTTGCGTATCAAATCACATTATGAACTATAATTTCCTTGGGGAACGCAGCTAATATTGAAGAGATTGCTATAAATATAATGGATTTTTATAAATACCAACACGTGTTTAATGAAAGTGGTATTAAAAATATACTTGTTTACCCCGCGGTTTTACCTGTGACGTAAATATCATGTAAAAAATATAAAAAAAGTAAAGTAACGGCCTGTTACAATCCCACTGCTGGGCATAGTTCTCCATTTTTGGAAAGAAGGGTTGGAGCTAAGACCTACCACGCTGCTGCAATGATTGGTAGGTTACGCATATCCCCAGAATTCTCTAGAGATATCCAGGTGCACGATGTTTTCCTTCACCGAAAAGCGTGTGATAAATTGCAATTATCAATTAGACACATATGTTTTTTAATAAAACAGCTCATTGTTGCCTGCCCGGGGTTTGAACCCATGATCGTCTCCAGAGAGTCGCACGGTATCACCGCTTGGCTATCACAGCTCATAATATAAATAATTTATAGAATTGGGCGTTACATTGCGGAGATCCATAATACAAAAGTAATAATAAAATTTTTTTTAGGAGATAGGCTCCAGAGTCTATCTCCTGATGATGCTTCGGTTGCGGGGCGAAACGATTGTTGAGTTTGTGATAGTGAACGTGTGTAGTGCTTGTGTATTGTGGTGGCAGTGGTGGAGGTGTGCATGTGTTTTTACGAATCCTGCATGTAACCGGTATGAAAAAACCGATAGTCCACTATACATTTAGCACTATATATATTTTCTATTTACTGTATCGCGGATTATAGCAAAATAATTTAATTATTACTTTTGTATTATAGATCTCCGTAAAGTAACGCCTAATTCTATACATTAATCAATTAGACACATAAGTTTTTATAAGAAAACCCATTGGTGTCTGCCCTGGGTTTGAACCCATGATCGTCTCCAGAGAGTCGCACGGTCTCACCGCTGGGCTATCACAGTTCGTAATATAAGTAATCGGATATAAATTTAATAGCCCATACCCATACGGATGATTGTGGGGACACTTGCACGATGATCGTGATTATAGACGATTACTCGAACAACGATCATCGCTGATATAATTGCTGGATACAGTTACATTTTTCAAATATAGAGGGTAATTCAAATTTGTTTTTTCCTCTCTCAATAAGTATTCACCGATAAATTCGATACGTAATAAATCTACTCGAAGGCATTTATCGCAGACGGTATGCGGAGAATACTGATAACACTCACGTGTCTCAAATATTTAATCCAAGATATTCTATGACCTACTTGTTAGAGCGTCTATCATCTAAGGTTCACGCCTCGGAAATTTTATTTCAAAAGAAAAGTACTCAAACAGACATATAAATTTTTACAAGTAGATAGAAAGACGAAAAACAATAGGTATTGCACGCAGAATTTCAGAAATTGGCATTACTTTACCAGACTGTACCATAAAGGTTATTCCACTGCTGGGCATAAGTTGCTTAAGTCCACTATATGGATTGTTAGGTTACACATATTTCCCAGTGCTGGGATTAGGCCTCCTCTTTCCGTTTTTTTGGGAGAAAAGGGTTGGAGCTAAGACCTACCACGCTGCTCCAATGCGGATTGTTAGGTTACACATATCTGCAGAATTTTCTGGAGATATGCAGGTTTCCTCACGATGTTTTCCTTCACTGGAAAGCGTGCTATAAATTGCAATTATCAATGGGACACATAAGTTTTAACAGAAAAACTCATTGGTGCCTGCTTGGGGTTGAACCCGTGACTGTTTTGAAACAGTCGCACGCTGATCACTACTCTATAACAGCTTTGTTCAGCGTTCGCATTTATTATGTAAGTATAAATTATCTAAGATATTTTATAGTTACTTAAATGCCAACTGTAGATTTATTATCTCGTTGAATTAAGGGGGAAAAGGGGGGTCATAGCGGACGTCTTAATAGGATTTTAGGATTAGAGGTCGTGGAGGCGTCTGATTGTTTAGGAAGCAAAACGTATTGCTTTAGTGTAGTTTTGAAAATTATATTATCACTGTACTGCGTAATGTAATAATGTACAATGGTTATTTTTACTATTTCCATATGTTTATTTATGTATATAACAAGGAGTATCTTCGACTATATCGCGTCAACTTAAACAGTTAAACAAACTTAAATATCAGTAATGATATAGATCATTTATTTATTTATATAAAATCATTAAAGATTTAAAAAAAAACATTTGGAAAATAATCATGATAATATTTAACTGAGATTTTTACTTAACTATTTGTTTTAAATAAATATTGAGATACATAGAGCAGTATAAAATTTCATCATTGTCCTGCCCTTATTCCATTCTAATTTGGTTTGGTCAGGTATTTTACGACCGGCCACCTGCCTAACGTCAACTTACCTTAATTGCCTTTGATAAAACCTCGGTAACAAATGGGTGTGGTCTATTCTACTCAGCCGGATACCACACGGCGGGTCAACTTACCTTAGGCACCTTTGATGAAACCTCGTTAAGATATGACGGTGGTCTATTCTACTCAACCGGATGCAACACGGTGGGTCAATTTAACTTAGTTGCCTTTCACAACACTTCGGTAAGAAATGGGGGTGGCCTAGTCTACTCAACCGGATACCACACGGTGGGTCAATTTACCTTAGTCACCTTTTATGAAACCTTGGTAAGAAATGAGGGTGGTCTATTCTACTCAGGCGGATACCACACGATGGGTCAATTTACGGTAGTCGCCTTTTACGACAACTCGGCAAAAAATGAGGGTGGTCTATTCTATTTGGCCGAATACCACACGGAGGAACAATATAAGATATATGAAATAATGTATTAAACACCTTCATTGTATAAAAAAATTACTTATATGACATTATTAATTATACCTCGTTAAAAATAATAAATAAATAAATATATGGGACATTTACACACACGGTCGTTCGTCCCCAAAGTAAGTAACTTAATACTTGTGTTATGGGTGACGGACAACTGGTAGATATACTACATATATAAGTTTAAGTACATACTTAAATACAGATACACACCCAGGCTCGAAGAACCAACAATTTGTTTATAGAAAATGTTGGTCCTCGGCGGGAATCGAACCCGCGACCCGCGGAGCTGAAGGCAGGGTCACTACCCACAGCGCCAACGGGCCAGTCCAAAAGTCTAAAAGGTAAGCTTTTTCAAAAATCAAGAAATTACCGATAATTTAAAAAAAACCGATTCAAATTAAACAAAGTTTGTTGTAGAACAACTACGTTACTACTACAGTAAAAAGGTTTTTACGTACGTCCGTATATCTATATCGATTTCACGTCTATGGATACTAACGCTAATGACTCAAGGCCTCTACGAGCCTATATATCAATGTGTTAGATACCCTCCAAATGAAAGCGAGCAGATATTTCAAAGGGTCTTAACTAATACCTTTCTGGTAGGTTGATTTTGTCTGTATTTTTCTCGAGTTAATCAAAAGTTCCTGTAAATATTTTATAGAATTAGGCGTAACTTTGCGGAGATCCATAACACAAAAGTAATAATAAAATTATTTTGCTATAATCCGCGATACAGTAAATAGAAAATATATGTAGTGTTAAATGTATAGTGGACTATACGTATTTTCATACCCGATACGTGCAGGATTCGTAAAAACACATGCACAAACCTCCACCACTTCCACCACAATACACAAGCACTACAACGTTCACTATTACAAACTCAACAATCGTTTCGCCCCGCAACCGAAGCATCATCAGGAGATAGACTCCACGAGAAAATCGCAAAGCGAAGCATTGTCCGAACAAGCATTGTTATATAGTAGTCGGTTCAACCCCACCTTTACCTCTGAACACGTGCAACAAGCTTGAACTTGAAACATTTATCTGATCGTTAATGAGGGTGCCATTATTATGCTTAATGATTTCTAATTGTTCCAAAATATTTTGGAACAATTAGAAATCATTAAGCATAACAATGGCATGTAACGGGTATGAAAAAACGGATGGTCCACTATACATTTAGCACTATATATTTTTCTATTTACTGTATTGCGGATTATAGCAAAATAATTTTATTATTACTTTTGTGTCCTCTTGTACTTTGAATAATACCTGAATTATGATTGTTCTCAAAGAAAGCGCTTTATTCAATGTTAGAACCGAGAACAATTTTCAATCTAACATCTAGACATTCCTCTATCTCATATTACTGCACATGAACTCAGCGTGGGAGGTGTATATTACATTATCTCGGAAAATTCCGTGTTAAATAATATGACTTTGTTTAACATTTACTGAGAGAACGGCGCCCACGTGAAATTGAAAATACCTGGAATCTAGATTATAAAGATCTTAGTATCCTCAGATTTTTAGCGTAGGAGTGCTGCTTTATGCCTTTTAAACGAAACCTTCTGACCCAAAAGTAATAATAAAATTATTCTGTTATAATCAAATCAACATCAAATTCAAATTTAAATTCAAGTTACGTTTATTTATTACTGTCTTGTACAGGGTAGAAGGGCACCTATATCCACACATCCTTATCATCTAAGTAATCTTTAACAGTGTAGTAGGCTTTCTGTATCAGTCTTTTTTAACCGTGTTTTTAAACTGTTGTAATGGCATGGCCAAAATTGATTTCGGAATTTTATTATACAATCTTATACCCAAACCCACAAACGATTTACGTACTTTTGCTAGGCGCAAAGCAGGAGTCGCAAGCTTATGTCGGTTCCTACTTTGTCTATTATATACATCACCTATCGTTTTATAATTCTTTATATTTTTATGTACAAAAATTACATTTTTTAAAATATACTGTGAATCAAATGTAAGAATACCTATTTCCTTAAATTTCTCTCGCAGGGAATCACGCGGACTTAAATTGTAGATACCACGTATGACTCTTTTTTGTATCATCATCATCATCATCCTCTGTCCTTATCCAACTCTATGTAGGGTCGGCACAACATGTTCCAAACACGTTGTCACATGTTTTGGCCATGTATTTTACGACCGGTCGCCTGCCTGGTCGTCAACTTAGCTTAGCCATATTTACCGACCCCTCGGTAACAAATGAGTGTGGTCTATTCTACTCAGCCGGATGCCACGCGGCGGTTCAGCTTCCCTTAGTCCCCTTTCACGAAACCCTGGTAAGAAATAACAGTGGTCTATTCTACTCAGCCGGATACCACGAGGTGGGCCAATTTAGCTTAGTTGCCTTTTACGATACCTCGGTAAGAAATTAGGGTGGTCTATGCTACCTAGCCGGATACCACACAGTGGGTCAACTTACCTTAGTCGTCTTTACAACACCCCGGTAAGAAACGAGGGTGGTCTATTCTAATACAAATTCGAATTACTCTTTATTCAAGTAAATTTGTAAATAAGTGCTTTTGAATCGTCTACTCTACTCTACTGCTGTTTCGGTTGAAGGACTAATTTAACCCACTTCCCAGTGTCTGATTCCTATTGAGCTGAAATTTTATTTAATGGTCTAGTCTAAATAACAATGCATGCTATGATAATGTATGACCTGATGTACCTGCCAGGTTTGGCTCAAGCCAAGTAAACAGTCATTCTCCTGCCCTTATCCTTCTCTAAGTGGGGTCGGCACAACATGTTAGAAACATGTTGTCACATGATTCGGCTACGTATTTTACGAGTGGCCGCCTGCCTGACGTCAACTTACCTTAGTCGCCTTTTACGACACCTCGGCAAGAAAGGAGGTTGATCTATTTTATGCCGGATACAACACGGCGAACTTCAAAGTAAGAACATGAAATTTTCTTAAAAGTTTTTTTGACGAAAAATGACAGAATTTATTATTATTTTATAATTTTACTTTATCGCGGTTGTAGCAAAATAATATCATTATATTTTTATTACTGGTAATGCTTTGAAGGAGGTTATGAAGAGTTTCTTAGACATACTGTAAAATGGGAAACCACGATTGCGTATAACAAAATCTCAGATATATTTCTGGCACGTCCGAGACATTATGCTTTGCACCCATAAAATGGGAACAGTTTATCTTTGCAGAGATTTAACGCTGATGTTTATGGGCATTTAAGGTAAACAGCGGCCATTTCTTATATCTATCTCGACACTAATTGCTTTAGCCTTCACTTCTCTTTATTGGTAGTTCCATATTTATGAAATACAGGTATTTAATCTCGATAAGAGGTTCATATATTTTTACGTAATTCTTTACGTGTCTACATTAGCTATATTTTGTTGAATACCATTCAAGTGCCATATGCCATGGCATATATGGCATGGTATGTATGGCATGGCATGTATGCAATAACGTGCCATTACAGCAGTTTAAAACACTGTAAAAAGAGGCTGATACAGAAAGCCTACTATACTGTTGAGGATTACTTAGACGATAAGAATGCGTGGATATAGCTGCACTTCTACCCTGTACAAGATAGTGATGATCAAATGTAACTGTAAAATAAGAATTATATTTGAAAAGAGCAACCACAGAGTTTCTTGCCGGCTCTTCTCGGTAGGAGCAGCTTTCCGAACCAGCAGTAAAGTTGACGATTCAAAAGCACTTGTTTACAAGTTTACTTGAATAAAGAGTATTTTGAATTTGAATTATGCGCTTAAAGCACCATAGGATACCTACTTCCAATGGCGCACACTGATTTTATTTTAATATTATAAAAACAATTCAAGTTCAAATCTTATAAAAGACCTTTTAACTTAACTTTAAAAATTTCATGTCCCTATTGTTAACTTTTCACTCTTCTGGGGCCAATCCTATTTCTTACCGAGATATCGTAAAAGGCGACTAAGATAAGGCGACCCGCCGTGTGATATCCGGCTAAGTAGAATAGACTACCCTCATTTCTTACCGAGATGTCGTAGAAGGCAACTAAGGTAAGTTGACGTCATGCAGGTGGCCGGTTGTAAAATACGTAGCCGAATCATGTGACAACATGTTTGTAGCATATGATGCCGATTCCACTCAGAATGGGATAAGGGCAGGAGGATGAGGATATATCTCTATTTTGTCTTGAAACTTAATTGACAGTTGTACGCAAAATCACAGGTAAAGCTTGTTTTATATACAAGGTAGTTTTTATAGTATGGACATTCAACGGTCGGCGCGAATGCCATCGATTTTCTATTTTAAACCACTTTTTGTGTATACCATGGCGGTAACATTATCTTTGATACCGTTGCAGTAAGTTCGGTTATTGCAATCTTTTATACCGATATGACTTAACACAGTTCTTTTTTAACTATTTTAAAAACAAACAGAAGAGTATATTTGGACTAATTAAATAAAATTAACCGTAAGGGATGTAAAGTTCTAGTAATAACCATCTTTATATACTTATAAAAAGTTTGTTACGGTCATATGTGTTATATCATTAAAACACAAAAGTAATAATAAAATTATTTTGCTATAATGACAACTGCTTTATTAATAAAATACCCTACATCTTCTCTACATACTTTATACATTTAGCACTATATATATTTTCTATTTACTGTATCGCGATTATAGCAAAATAATTTTATTATTACTTTTATAATTGAAGTGGACGTGATATTAGTCACAGTCACAGCTTGTTATATAACCAAAAGATAATTTAATATTTACATTATACCTCTGCAAAGTGACGCCTAATTCTATAAATTGCTTGGTATAAATATTATGAAGCAATTTACTCAGAATTGGGACAAGCAAGTAGACAAATTGAACATTATGTCGATACTTAAAGTTCTATTACGAAGTTATATAATAAAATTGCTTTGGGACCCGGCGACCTGTAGACCATGACCTGACCTTAATAATATCTGCACTGCTAGCTCAAAGGTCCTTAATTAATTGCTCTATAGAGTTGAAGGTAGAGCTTCGGTTAGCGAAATACCGCTATTTTATTTATTTATTTATTTATTTACTAGTTTTTGCCCGCGGCTTCGCTAGCGTGGAATTTGGTCTACTACATTATGTTTCGTGAAGAGTCATTTAAAAAATATATATATTTGTTTAGTTACTCGTACATTTAAAATTTCAGATGTCTAACTTTAAATCTTTCGGATTCCTTACAATATTCGCGCGTCGCGCTTATTGGGCGCTCTATGACGCTCCATTCAAGTTAATCATATCGTGATAACTTTTTAACTATTCGACCCAATATTTTGTTTGACATACAAAGTTGATATACATGAAATACTGAAAGCAACAAATGTATTGATTTTCATAAGAGTTTTATTAATATACTAAAATGTGCATTGTAAAATAGTATCTCATTTAATTAAAATTTATTATTCACATTTTTGGTCATAGAGGCTTCCACATAAAAGGTAGATATATGTTGTCGCGGAATTGTATTCAGCAGTATTCAAGATAAACAATACTACAGTACATCATTTTTGTGTAACTCTAATAGTTTAAGCAGCGTACGCCAAGATAACTCTCAGAGGCTAGATTTTTCCGACTTTATTGACATGTATCGTTATATTACATAAAATCATTACAAATTGTTAAAAAGCCTATATGTTATTCCGATGTATAACCTATATATCTGTATAGTTTCATCCAAATCCGTCCAATAGTTTCTTCGTGAAAGAGTAACAAACTTCCATCCATACTCACAAACTTTCGCATTTATTTTATTACTAGGATAGGACTAGGATACAAGGATTACGACTAGGACTAGGATTTAAAATTATATAAATGTAAGTGTACCTTACATTTCGTTTCGATACAATTTCGTTACAATAGTTACATAATTAACAATCGCAGAAATAATTCGGTAAAGGGTTTGTCAACACTTGTGCTAGAAAATACCTGTGTTACAAGTGCTGACACCTTCCCAAACATCACAAGTTACATTTACGATAAGGAGTAAAAAATAAACGGAAGAAGTTGTAGTTCTACATAAATTGAAAAAATACAAAACGAAAGTATTAGATAAAAATTATAGCAAAAGCATGTATTTTGTTTAAGTATATAGTACAGGCACTATAACAAAACTACTTCGCTATAATCCGCACAGGTTAAGCGAATGCATGCAAAGCTAATGTGTATGAAGCAGGCAAAATCTACGAACCTTATAAATGCAGGACAAGCCACCACACGCACCCCAAGGCTCCTCCACCAGCAACAAAGCACACAAGCAGCACACACACCCACCACCACAACAATCTCGACGATCGTTTCGCCCCGAAACCGAAGCATCATCAGGAGGATAGGCTCCACGACAAAATCGTAATGCACGTATAGTAAACGTATCCTCCTTCATCATTCAATCATCATCATTGCAATTAGACATCTAAATCTAACAGAATAATTCATTGGCACCTGCCCGGGTTTGTAACCCCGACCCTCTCAAAAGAGTCACCGCTGAATTATCACAGACACACTTAAAAAAGCGTAATTGATCATTAGCTTACCTAAGTACTATTTACTTAAGCCATCCAGAAGTATTGCACTATCTTTTGGTGAAAACCGTACAAAAATCCGTTCAGAAGATTTTGAGAAAATCGATTACATACAGACAACATTGCGACTTTGTTACATTGGGACTTTGTTTTTTAATAAGTACAGATGTCTATACCATCGTAATCTTGCTTTTCACAGCTTGTCCATAACGGACGCAACTTTCAGACTTCCCTTTATATGCTCAGTTCTTATTTTATCCAGTCCTATCATACCACTCATCCACTTTGACATTCTCATCTCATTTGAACCCTTCT
Organism: Morpho deidamia; assembly: GCA_947086505.1. Lineage (NCBI taxonomy): Eukaryota > Metazoa > Arthropoda > Insecta > Lepidoptera > Nymphalidae > Morpho > Morpho deidamia. The sequence goes on along the minus strand of CAMTZC010000017.1, from coordinate 17,186,709 downwards.
TTCATCCGTCTTTTGCATCGCCCAAAATTATAAAGTACTAAGTCACGCGTATAGCTTTACCTTATTTTACTTTACCTGTACAAAACAAGTATTTCAATTTTTATTCATTTCAATTCAAGCCTCATGTACGACTTACCTTTGTTCTGCCGCCGAGTTTTTCTAAAGACATCTTTTGTATTATTTTTCCAGACAATAGATTCTGTTCAATGTCGGGTGTGAAAGAAAATTTTCCGATATAAGCTCCGCATTGAACTTGCACGTGTAAAAAAAAGAAAACCTACGTGAGTTCGTTAAATAAAAGAAAAAGAAATATTTTTATTGATTCTATGAAGATTATAAGTATTCATATTGTAAATGTTAAGTTGATTTTATGTATATTTATAAGAAAAAAAGAATGAACAAACTCACCCGCGTCCATATAATTTTAGCAAGCTGCTATTAGATGGCGCTGCTAATGTGCTGGCCAACCAATGGGAGCACACTATTGCGATGCCAACCAATGATATTCAGCCGTGACGTCACATCCTTCCACTACAGATCATTGCATACTTCTACTACAAAATCGTAATTTACCACACCGCTCAAGCAAACAGTTCAACATATACAAATAGTTCAACCCCCATATTGATTTCTCCTCCAAAGCGAATCTGGAACATATCATAACGCTCGTAGACAATATCGCAGTGAGCGTGTGTAGTACTTGTGTATCGATTTAAATTAAAAAGATCATGTCAGTTTACGGTAAACGATATGAAAGTTCGAAAACAGGCGCATTGTTTAAGAAAAAGAAACTATAAAAGTACCGGCCTGTTACTCTGCCCACTGCTGGGTTAAGGCCTCCTCGCTACGTTTTTGGAGGGAAGGATTGGAGGATTTAAGACCTACCACGCTGCTCCAATGCATTAGATGGATTGGTGGGTTACACATATCCCTAGAATTCTCTAGATATATACAGGTTTCCTAACGATGTTTTCCTTCACCGAAAAGCGTGTGATAAATTGCAATTATAAGACAAATAAGTTTTAATAGAAAAGCTCATTGGTGCCTGCCCGGGGTTTGTACCCATGATTGTCTCTAGAGAGGCCCACGGTCTCACCGCTAGGCTATCACAGCTTAAGAAAAAGAAACTATACTTTATAATAAATTGCCAGTGCAATATAAAAGGAATCACTGTAGTAAGGTGAACAAAGTAACAAGAATCTGCAGTTAAACATTATAATAAAAATTCTTTTGAGTCATATTATTTCAAAGTATAATGAAAAAGAGTTGCATGAGTACGCCTTGCATTTAAATGAAATGCTTGGAATTAACACAAAACTTAACCCGTGATTGCCATAAGGCATTCTTCTCACGTCCGATTTTTGTTAGTCCGACAATCTCGCGGAATTTTCATTAATTCTGAAATTCAAATTCAAAATATTGTTTATTCCAGTTAACTTGTAAACAAGTGCTTTTGAATCGTCAACATCTACTGCTGGTTCGGAAAGCTGTTCCTACCGAGAAGAACCAGAAAGATACTTAGCGGTTGCTTTTTTCAAAAATAATTCTTATTACTAGATACATATTGCTATTGATGTCTTGTACAGGGTCGAAGAGTAGCTATATCCACGCATTCTTATCGTCTAAGTAATCCTCAATAGTATAGTAGGCTTTCTGTATTAGCCTTTTTTAACAGTGTGTTTTAACTGCTGTAATGGTAAAGTAAAAGTAGATTGCGAAATTTTATTATAGAATAACCAAACCCACAAACGACTTATATACTTATCAAGGCGCAAAGCAGGAACCGCAAGCTTATATCAGTTCCTACTTTGTCCATTATATACATCGCCAATCGTTTATGATTATATATATTCATGTATATTACAAACACAAGCTGTGATAGCCCAGCGGAGAGACCGTGCGACTCTTTCGAGGGGAACATGAGTTCGAACACGGGCAGGAACCAATGAGTTTTTCTATTAAAACTCATGTTTCGAATTGATAATTGCAATTTATCACTACACTTTTCGGTGAAGGAAAACATGTGAGGAAACCTGCATATCTCTAGAGAATTCTGGAGATATGTGTAACTTACTAATCCGCATTGGAGCACCGTGGTAGCTCTTAGCTCCAACCCTTCTCTCCAGAAACGAAGAGATAGCCTATTCCCAGCAGTGGAAATGTAACAGGCCACTACTTTTACAAACACAAACACCTTAATGCACAACTCCGATAATATGGCAACTGTTTGTTTTGTTTGTTTGTAATCTCTTTATTGCATGTGTTAATGCAATGGCGGGCTTATTCCGTAATCGGAATCTCTTCCAGCCAACCACTTAAATTTTGACAAAGGTTCTAATAAAAATTTAAAACTAACTATAAAAAATTAAAATTAAAATAAGACTTAAAATAAAGAAAACTTAAATTAAGAAACAAAAGTAGAATTAAAAGTAATACGAAATAATAAAATAATATTATAGTACATATAATAAATGTAACTGTCGTAGTAACTACGCTGTGATTATTAACAGAGCAATTATGCTTGGTGGAGGTGCTTGTTTATATTTTAGGAACAGAAGGAAAAATCAAAAGTCCTATATGAATCCAACAAATTTCTCAGATACTCTGTGTATAGAGACCGGACGTGTGGGCCCCTGAATAATTCGCGGACATTGCGGCATCTACGTAAAGTAAGATACAAACCGTCAGCACACCTCATATCATTTCAGCCAACGATCTAAATATCAAAGCATTTAATGGTCGCTCGAGGCTCTCTGTCAACACTATTAACACCTATCTAAATTGACTTGTATTCTGCACACCAGTTTCTTTCTATATTTTGTACTGTACTTAAAAGTTGTCATAACACGTAGTGACTATTTTAAATAGAATTGAATATAATTAGCAACCTCAAATCATATCAATGTTACATACAATTTTGTTGATAATTCTAAGATAGATAAAGCTCATTGTCTGATTGTCAGAGTTGTTAGCTGATGGCGATAGATGCAGCATCTTTTATTCCGCGCTATTGTTTGTCATTTTCATTTGCTATAACGCGATGTATACAATACGCCGTGTGTGCTGGTAGTAAGTTTTGTAGGGCTTTGGTTAGGGCGTTCTTTAGGATTTAAGGTCTTGTTAGATAGTGTCATAATAATTTGTTGAGTGTTCAATCAGTTTCGTGGTAATATGCGATTTGGTTTGTAACTAAGAATTTAGAAGTTATCGAAGGATTATTCAAAACACTGATTGTCGGTGAACAAACAGTATGCATTCTCGAATGTTTAATTTTCTAAGGCTATTGCGTCGTTTAGAAACATCGATCTTGTCTTTTCACAGACAGGTTTAGTTACTGCTATTTGTATGTTATAATTATTGTTGTTAAAACATTGTGCACCGATAATCGGACGTGTGTGGAAAGCCTAAGCTCGGAGACCTGCGGGGAATTTCGGTGCACTAATTTAGTAATAACATTACGGTAACTTTATGTGACTTCGTTAACTTTTTCGATTAAAATTCTATATGGAAATTTATCCACATTTAATTTTAAAATTGTTTCAAAACAAACCGACGGTAAATGTATTTGGTAAGTACTACCTCATATTAAACCATGTATATGAAGTGGAAATGGGGGTTTTAGGTTCAAACTTAGGGCAAGGACCTTTTAGTTCGGAAGCGAAATTTACATATTTCACGATAATTGCTAATTACAGCCTGCCAATGTATAAAATAGAATTTTAGTTATATACACCAATACTTTTTTATTTAAATAAGAAGTTGTTAAGAAAAATCCTTCGATAACTTTTAAATTCTTAGTTTCCATATACCAATTTCCATGCATATTACCACTCAATAAATTATTATGACACTACCAAAACCACGACTTTAAATTCTAAAGAACGACCTAACCAAAACCCTACAAAACTTACATCCATCCCACCCCGGCGTATTGTACGCATCGCGTTATATGAAATGCAAAGGACAAACGATAGCGCGAAATAACAGTGAGTGCTGCCATCTATAGTCATCGGCTAACAACTCAGACAAAAGCTCTTTTTATAGTAACATAATAAGAGGTTAATATAAAGAATTATAAAACGATAGGTGATGTATATAATAGACAAAGTAGGAACCGACATAAGCTTGCGACTCCTGCTTTGCGCCTAGCAAAAGTACGTAAATCGTTTGTGGGTTTGGGTATAAGATTCTATAATAAAATTCCGAAATCAATTTTGGTCATGCCATTACAGCAGTTTAAAACACTGTTAAAAAGAGGCTGATACAGAAAGCCTACTATACTGTTGAAGATTACTTGGATGATAAGGATGTGTGGATATAGGTGCACTTCTACCCTGAACAAGATAGTAATAAATAAATGTAACTAGTTCTAAGATTTATATTTTAAAAAGAGCAACCGCCGAGTTTCTTGGTGGCTCTTCTCGGCAGGAACAGCTTTCCGAACCAGCAGTAAAGTTGACGATTCAAAAGCACTTGTTTACAAGTTTACTTGAATAAAGATTATTTTGATTTGATTTGGTTACCTGTTTTAACAAAATAAAGATAAAAATTTATTTTTTAAAATGGAACAGAGTATGCAAGATTTTTTGCATGAAACTCAAAATGACTAGCTTTCTTATTATTGTACATTTTTATGTGGCAAAATGTAAAATCTATTAATTTCTGTTAGATGTTTATACAATTTTTTTATTTCTTTTTTAAATTTCCACTTAGGTCATTCCAACTTTTTATCTTACCTTTGTGTACCTTATCGTAGAGAAACGTTTATCAAATTGTATGACGGTATTTATTCAAGCTAATAGCGTGCTTGAATTTGTATGTATATTGGTATATTGGTATACGGAATATACTATTAATTGCGGATTTTACAAAAGTATAGAAAGACGTATAAAAGAGTGTTTCCAAAATTTGCGTATCCGTTAAATTTGAATTTGCATTTTGAAAAAGGACAGTTCGACGTTTCCGTACTATCGTATCAGCAGAATTACTTGAACAGTGTTGTATATCATCGATTGCACCACAAAGAAGGGTTCATATATTTATATCATACTGCGAATTTAATTTAAGTCCGTGTGATTCCCTGCGAGAGAAGTTTAAGGAAATAGGTATTCTTACATTTGCTTCACAATATATTTTAAACAATGCAATTTTTGTACACAAAAATATAAAGAATTATAAAACGATAGGTGATGTATATAATAGACAAAGTAGGAACCGACATAAGCTTGCGACTCCTGCTTTGCGCCTAGCAAAAGTCCGTAAATCGTGGGTTTGGGTATAAGATTCTATAATAAAATTCGGAAATCAATTTTGGCCATGCCATTACAGCAGTTTAAAAACACTGCTAAAAAGAGGCTGATACAGAAAGCCTACTATACTGTTGAAGATTACTTAGATGATAAGGATGTGTGGATATAGGTGCATTTCTACCCTGTACAAGACAGTAATAAATAAATGTAACTAGTTCTAAGATTTATATTTTAAAAAGAGCAACCGCCGAGTTTTTGCTTCGTTCTTCTCGCTAGGAACAGCTTTCCGAAGCAGTAAAGTTGACGATCCAAAAGCACTTGTTTACAAGTTTACTTGAATAAAGAATATTTTGAATTTGAATTTGAAAAAATATACCTTCAGTAATATTATACATACTGTTAGGAATGACAGTTGGCAACACTACAATCACGTGGCCGATGGCAAGGAAGGGACTTGCTTTTGGAGCGAAAATTAGTTATAAAAGATGGAGTCCGCCATATTGAAGTCAGTCTTGTAGTAATACTCGACTCTTACGGTTATTAGCTTACGCTTACGCGGCTCGACCGTTTTCTTGGAGTTTCGTTGTAAACGAGACTTGTACGATTATTAAACGCTCTCGCGTTTAGATCGTATTACAACCTGTCTTGGTTAAACGAACGGGTGTAATTAGTGTTACCGTGCCGTTCTAATATTGTTACGGTAGACCCGCGTCTACCTACCTACATTGAGTGTTATTTGTTATTAGAATCTAGACTCGAATAGTTAATATTCGTGATAAGAGCAACCGCTGAGTTTCTTGCCAGTTCTTCTCAGTGGATGACAGCGTTCCGAACTGGTGGTAGAATCGTCCTGGCGTAATAATTCCAAATTATATGAAACTAAACCTATCAAATGTTGTAGCTGTACGTTAGTCATTGTTGACTATGTGAGAAAGCTTAAATATTTAAGTGAAAGTCCTGCCATTTCTAAAATCAGAAGCGCTGATTCAATGAGTCGTGAACGGCTCCACGTTCGTAATACGTCGCGAGATCGAAAACTGTTTATCGGAAGATAATTGCAACAAAAAGGGTAGTTGCCAACTTCTAATAGTGATAACGATTTGCAACGTGTTATGGGCGGCCAAAAGCGCAGAATTCGGTTAATGAACGACAAAGTTCGGGTTCGGGATCGCGAAGACTTGCGCAGTAATAGCCGCAATAGGTTATGATTACGCTTTCATTATGCACTGCGATCATGCTCGCGCAATAATTGACGACCTTGCTCGTGTAAAAGAGCGTGGTTCCCGCTCGTGTGACAAGAGGCTGTCCTCTATGATGACGGGGTGCTACCCGCTAGCCATATAGTTTGCGGTCTGATATAAAAATAAGAAACCGTACTCGTTTACATGAGTTATTTTGTAATCGCTCGTATGAAAGGTGACAGTCCCGATGTCGTGGGACTTGCGTTTGCTTTCATGATATGTGATCTCATTTTGATAATCGTGCCGGTACTACAGACTTGAATTGATCGTGTGTACAGAGGTATCTAACCTAGCACATGCCTTACTTCAATTAGTTAATATTGAGGGAAGGTGCGAAAAAGCCATGCGTGCTAGACCGGTAAATAAATAGACCGACGAGGAATATAACCTCGTGTAGCTCCGTGTAAGGGGCGATGTAAATTGTCATTAGTGGTGGTCAAGTAAGGCCGAGTCCCCGTGAGGTAAGGGAGACTGTTCCTGGCCCTTACAGGTTATTTCCGGGTATATTAAAATCAGGCCTAAACTGGATGGTCGTGTAAATGAACGCTAATTTAACATTAATGACTATAAGGTTGTAATGAAGTTTTCTCAGTCTACAGGAAAGCTCAATCCTGGCATGCGCGGTCCGTACGTGGTGGTAAAGGTGTTACCCCGTGACTGCTATGCACTTCGCCTGCTTGGCGGAAGCTACGGCAGGCTACGCTGGCTGCGTACATGGTGCCGTGGAGAGGCGCGTGTGTCCTAAGACGTGCACCGTCTTCTCGGAGAGTAATGTTACTCTAGTGGCGTTCACCACTGAACATGTAGGGTGAGGGGAAGCTAGTCACCCCGAGCATTTTGCTACACCCTGGCGCTTGGTGGGCCCCAAGTTGCTGAATAGGCTGGATCTAATGGATTAGTCTATTGCCTGTGTATCAGGTGGCCTGTGTATCAGGTGGCCTGTGTATCAGGTGGCCTGTGACGTGTGACGTCAGGCGAAGCGCATGTGTCGCGTGACCGAGTCGTGGGTATCCATGGCGATGGTTGGATAAAAGTCCTAGGCATATGGTTTGGTGTTTTAAAGAGACGTCTCTATTATTATTAAGGGATGAATGTTAGATGAGAGCGTTTGCACAGTACAATAGCTGAAGTGTGAATTAATTAAATGACGAGGTAGTGGAAGAGATGAGGATGTTAATTTCATTTGGTTTATTTGGGGAATTTTCTAATTCCTTTTTTTAATACAGACGAGGACGATGACGTCACCATTGCGTCACCAGTGAGCGTATCTGACGCATTCACGCCTTTATTCCCCACTCCTGAGGCTACACCTGCCGCGGCAAACAATGCTGGTTGCAGTGGCACAAGCATAGTTGATGTCGGGGACGACATGGAGTCAGGCGAAGCCGTGTAGAAAGCAACCAGAAGAGGGCTTCGTACTTTTGCCCACTATTTTTTTATTGTGATCAATGAATTGTTAAACTACTCACAGTTTAATCACGATGTACCCGTTGTATAATTTTTTTTTTGGGGGTTTGCTTTTGATCTATTACTTAAAATTAACGCGTCGGTGCGTTAAGGATGGTTGGTTTTACCATCAAGTTGAAGAAATGTTGTTTTTTTGCAACCACAATCATCAATGAAGGTCAGGTAAGGCCAAGCGGTACATATTTAGATTGCCTAATAAGTGACCCGGTACTAGCAATCTTCCATAGATTTCCACCTCGCTGCTAATATAAATTCATACGGACGCCAGTTTCATCGACAATGGAACTGTCTTGCTGCAAGTTAACGAGAGAGGTCGAAAGTTAATGACATCTTACTAAAGCAAATCGACTTAAGCGGCAGCGGAATAATCATTCCGTGGATAGGAGAGTTGTGTCCTAAAACTTGTGCTTATTTCTTTGAATGTGTTAATGATTATTGACTTGTTTCAGTTGACTGCTTTTATCACAGTGAACGCTGCGTGTGTTTCACGGGATATGGACGCTGCGTGTGTTCCATAGTGAGCGCTGCGTGTGTCTCACGGGATATGGACGCTGCGTGTGTTCCATAGTGAGCGCTGCGTGTGTCTCACGGGATATGGACGCTGCGTGTGTTCCATAGTGAGCGCTGCGTGTGTCTCACGGGATATGGACGCTGCGTGTGTTCCATAGTGAGCGCTGCGTGTGTCTCACGGGATATGGACGCTGCGTGTGTTCCATAGTGAGCGCTGCGTGTGTCTCACGGGATATGGACGCTGCGTGTGTTCCATAGTGAGCGCTGCGTGTGTCTCACGGGATATGGACGCTGCGTGTGTTCCATAGTGAGCGCTGCGTGTGTCTTACTCAATATGTTAATGTACGCTGCGCGTATTCCAAACTAGGTACTGAGTATAATATCGCGATCAAAGTTGCTGTCGAGGACGAAGCACGGTCAGGAGAGGCCGTGTTAGGAATGACAGTTGGCAACACTACAATCACGTGGCCGATGGCAAGGAAGGGACTTGCTTTTGGAGCGAAAATTAGTTGGAGTCCGCCATATTGAAGTCAGTCTAGTAGTAATACTCGACTCTTACGGTTATTAGCTTACGCTTACGCGGCTCGACCGTTGTCTTGGAGTTTCGTTGTAAACGAGACTTGTACGATTATTAAACGCTCTCGCGTTTAGATCGTATTACAACCTGTCTTGGTTAAACGAACGGGTGTAATTAGTGTTACCGTGCCGTTCTAATATTGTTACGGTAGACCCGCGTCACCTACCTACATTGAGTGTTATTTGTTATTAGAATCTAGACTCGAATAGTTAATATTCGTGATAAGAGCAACCGCTGAGTTTCTGGCCAGTTCTTCTCAGTGGATGACAGCGTTCCGAACTGGTGGTAGAATCGTCCTGGCGTAATAATTCCAAATTATATGAAACTAAACCTATCAAATGTTGTAGCTGTACGTTAGTCATTGTTGACTATGTGAGAAAGCTTAAATATTTAAGTGAAAGTCCTGCCATTTCTAAAAATACTATTATATATTTTTTAATATCGTCTTAGTCAGGAAACTTTTTCAATTATTGAGATAACCGCAACCGCAACCTTTTCTTCCCACTGAACTTTTCAAGGGTTAAAAAAACTTGAACTTTATCGAACTCTCCGGTATAAAATCACGAACTTTTACTTGTTTTTTTCTCAATCACCGGGATGAATTGCAAATATCATACTGCAGGGTATAGCACTCCTATTTCTGTTTTAGGAGAGAAGGGAGCTATGACCCACCATGTTGCTCTAATGTGGATTGGTAGGTTACACATATCTCCAGATTTCTCTAGAAATATGCAGATTTCCTCACGATGTTTTCCTTCACCAAGAAGTATGTAACAAATTGCTAATATCAATTAGGCACATAGATTTTAATAGAAAAAACTCACCGGTGCTTGCCTGGGATTTGAACCCGTGAACGTTAGGTAAATGTCACAAGGTCCCACTAGGCTCACAGCTCACAAATATAACAGTAGACCATAACCTACAACTTTATAAAAAAAAGGTATCTATGACGTGGTAAAGATTTTTTGTATCACGGATTAAAACAACAATTGTAATAGTTACTAGCTATACCCACGACTTAATTTGTGTCTACGTAAATTGTATAATACCTTTAATCATGTATGTATGTTTGTCCTGAAGGAAAAACTCCCGTTTTACGGAATTCGGATTCCGAGAACAATGTATACATTTTCAACATCTATCATTAGAAGATGGAATCAACGACCAAATCACGCACGCATATTCCACTCTACATATAGCGTTATATATATTTTTTCTATTTACTTAATCGCGTTTTTTACTTTTGTAAGTTTTAGCTTATCAAACTTATAGAGAGATACGCCGTGTGGTATCCGGTAGAATAGAATAGACCACCGTCCGTTCTTACCGAGGTGTCGTAAGAGGCGACTAAGGTATGTGCCGTGAGGTATCCGGCTGCATAGAGTAGACCACCCTCATTTCTTACCGAGGTGTCGTAAGAGGCGAATAAGGTTACGTCTAAGTTGACGTCAGGCAGGCGACCGGTCGTAAAATACGTAGCCAAATCATGTGTCAACGTGTTTGTAACATTTGTGCCGACCCCACTTAGAGTGGGATACGGGCAGGAGAATGATAATGAAACTTATAGACAGATGTATAGTATATCGGTTTAAAAATAGGGAGAAAATATAAATGTGTATACCCAATTGCTATAAATTAAAATTGGTAATTAAGTACGGAGAAAGCGTGATTTAAAAGTTTCCTGTTAGTAAAGTTTATAAGTATATCAAAATGGAAAATTAATTTACTCTAAAAGCAGCCATTAACGACGTAAAGCGTCGCTCAGGGCTTAATTACAGGAGTCGGGGAGATCGGCTTTTGGAGTTACAGAACAAGTTTTGTCGGCGACTTGCTCCATTTTATGTGATAGTGAACGTATGTAGTGCTTGTGTATTGTGGTGGCGGTGGTGGAGGTTTGTGTATGTATTTTTAGAAATCGTGCATGTATTGAGTGTAAAAGAACGGATAATCCACTATACAATTAGCATTATATATATTTTCTATTTACTGTATCACGGATTATAGAAAAATATTTTATTATTACTTTAGTATTATGGAACTCTGCAAAAAAACACCTAATTTTATTAATATTTTTGTAGTATTGTATGAGTAGTTTTTTTTACCATGAACTTGTAAACTATGAACACTTTGCAGCACCTAAATTGTAATATTACAAAGCGATTTGAGCCAAAAACTCAACCATAAACAGAGTGAGGCGTCCTCAAACCGTCTTGAAATACTCAGACAAAGGGCCGTACAATATATCACGGCTAGCTTCATAAAGAAAGAAATAAAGAACTTGAAATTATGTCAAAAACTTGCAACACTACGAGTAATGAGAAATACACATGTAGCATCTGAATTTTTCATTCGCGAAGCTCACAGATATATGTTGGTCTACAGCAGTTTAAAACGCTGTTAAAGGGAAGCTGATACAAAAAGCCTACTATACTATTGAGGATTATATAGATAATAAAAATGCGTGGATATAGCTACTCCTCTACCCTGTACAAGATAGTATTAACCGAATGTAACTAGTTATGAGAATTATATAATATTTGAAAAGAGCAACCACCGAGTTTCTTGCTCTTCTCGGTAGGGACAGCTTTCCGAACCAGCAGTAGAGTTGACGATTCAAAAGCACTTGCTAACAAGTTGACTTGAATAAAGAATATTTTGAATTTGAATTTGATTATATAGATGATAAAAATGCGTGGATATAGCTACTCCTCTACCCTGTACAAGATAGTAATAACCGAAGGCAACTAGTTATGAGAATTATATTTGAAAATGGCAACCACCGAGTTTCTTGCTGGCACTTTTCGGTAGAAACAGCTTTCCGAACCAGCAGTAAGTTGACGATTCAAAAGCACTTGTTTACAAGTTTACTTGAATAAAGAATATTTTGAATTTGAATATAAAATGAACTTATTTTGTCATCATCAACCTCCTGACCTGTTACAAACATGTTGTCATATGATTTGGCTACGTATTTTACGTACCGGTCGCCTGCCTGACGACTACCTTAGTCGCCTTTGACGGCACCTCGGTAAGAAATGAGGGTGGTCTATTCGATGCATCCGGATACCACACGGCATTTATCTTAGTCGCCTCTTACGACACCTCAGTAAGAAATTAGGGTGGTCTATTCTATGCAGCCGGATACCACACGGCATTTATCTTAGTCGCCTCTTACGACATCTCGGTATGAAATGAGGGTGGTCTATTCTATGCAGTCGGATACCACACGGCACTTACCTTAGTCGCCTCTTACGACACCTCGGTAAGAACGGAGGGTGGTCTATTCTATTCTGCCGGATACCACACGGCTCAAAATAAACTAATTTTGTGTTGAGCCCAAAAAGTACAAGACTTCTACAGGCTTTGATATTATATTTATTTTTACGGAAAAAAGTTCCCCAATTAAGCCTTATTATCTTCGTTTTCTTTGGTAACCGGTGGAACTCCACTGCTGGGCATAAGTCTCTTGATGGGATGCAGCGGCTCCGCGCGACATTTTTGAGGTCGGTGTAAAAACTGAACTTGAACAAAATTTTCGACAGTCGAAACCAATGTGTGCGGCGTGAACTGAAATCTAATCCGAATTACAATTGACAAAGAACTGTAATTATAATACTAAAAGTAATTATAATACTATAATTACTTTTCTATGAACTATTTATTTTAGATAATTTATAGAATTAGGCGTTACTTTGCTCCACAAAAAGTGGCTTTACGATTTTGACGTGGACTCTATCTGATGATGCTTCGGTTGCGGGGCGAAACGATTGTTGAGTTTGTGATAGTGAACGTGTGTAGTGCTTGTGTATGGTGGTGGCAGTGGTGGAGGTTTGTGCATGTGTTTTTACGAATCCTGCATGTAACGGGTATGAAAAACGGATAGTCCACTATACATTTACATATGTATTTTCTATTTACTTTATCGCGGATTATAGCCAAATAATGTTATTATAACTTTTGTATGTATTTTAGTCCATACTTCGGTAATGTGGCGAAACGAATGTTAAGCGGTAACTAATCTTGCATTTATAAAGGTATGAAAACGGTTTCTGCTTCCTAAACTAACATTATATAGCTTTCTTAACAAACCTTGATTGTAAAAAGTGGTAAAAAAGTACGAGCTGTTATAGCCCAGCGGTGAGACCGTGCGAATCTTTCGAGGAAAACACAAGTTCAAACCCGGGCAGGAACCAATGAGTTTTTCTATTAAAACTCATGTGTCTAATTGATAATTGCAATTTATCACACGCTTTTCGGTGAAGGGAAACATCGTGAGGAAACCTGCATATCTCTAGAGAATTTTGGAGATATGTGTTTCCTACAATCCGCATTGGAGCAGCGTGATAGGTCTTAGCTCCAACCCTTCTCTCCATAAACGAAGAGAGGAGGCCTATTCCCAGCAGTGGGATTGTAACAGGCCGCTACTTTACCCCGATTGTAGCAAATGTAAATTTTCCGAAAAAATTTAAAGGAAACAGTACTAAACTTTGGTATGCTTGTTCGCTGCTTATAAATCACGTTAAAAAAGGGCAGAATAGAATATTTAAAATAAAACGTTATGTAAAAGGAATAAGCCTGCGAGTTTTCTTTGTAATCCTAAATAAATCTTTTTCTGAAAGCTGAATTGGAACATAAAGGTATATAAGATTCTAAAGGCTTATTTAAAAATAACCTGACGTGAATTGTTTATCCTACAGACAGTGAAATAAAGGAGATCAAAAATATACAATATCATAAATACCGAAAAAGATAAATTAATTAATTCGCTTGCTTTAGAAATAACCGCCATGTGGAATATGTTCTACAATAATTAATCCTATTTTATGTTATTAGTAAAGTCTCGACTCTAGTAGTATTAGTGGCCTGTTACAATCCCACTGCTGGGAATAGGCCTCCTGAAACCATTTCTGGAAAGAAGGGTTGGAGCTAAGACCTACCACTCTGCTCCATTGCGGATTGGTAGGTTACACATATCTCCAGAATTCTCTAGAGATATGCAGTTTTCCTCACAATGTTTTCCTTAACCGAAAAGCGTGTGATTTATTGGAATTATCAATTAGACACAAGAGTTTTAACAGACTCGAAAGAGTCGCATTTTCTCACCGCTGGGCTATCACAGCAAGTCTCGACTCTATGGCTGGTCTATTCTACTAAACCGGATACCACACGGCATGTATTCAATTTAGTTTATTACTTCTTAAACATAGGAGAGTCTCAAAAATTGAATTCCAATTTAATATTTAGGCTATTAACAAAAAAAGTAGAATAGTTCATGAAAACTTATAGAAGTAAATCGCTTAGGACTTGGAAAAAGTTATTTGAAACAAAAACAAAAAAAAAGTTATTCAATTACTCACCACACGCGTCGCGAATAACAGTTGGTAAGATATAAATTTGCATTGAAATATGGCGAATGGCACGAACTACTAGCGTTAGTAAACGCAGCGCACACAACTTTCTTTTACTTAAATGTGTAGAAAACTACCGAGTTGAAAATATATGTAATGCCAAATGTATGGTATAATCTAGGAAAAAATCGCAAATTTGTGATATTGTCTTTAGTGAAGTCTAACTCCTAATGATGCTTAGGGTTACGGGGCGAAATGATTTTTGAGATTAATAAATAAAATAATAAATACATATATGGGACATTTACACACACGGTCGTCCGTCCCCAAAGTACGTAACTTAATACTTGTGTTATGGGTGACGGACAACTAGTAAATATATACATATATAAGTTTGAATACATACTTAAATACAAATACACACTCAGGCTCGAAGAACCAATAAATTGTTTTGACCAATAATTGTAGCAATACCCAATTTCACCAAAATTAGGTGCAATTGGAGATAACATACAGAGCTAACTCATAGGTTATAAGATTTCCATTTTCCCTTCGGAAGTAATAAAAAGCAGACGTAATGAAGAAGGGTATTTTTATACTAAAGAAGAGACAATCGAGTTACCTTTGAGTTGCATTCACCGCGGTCACGAAATCTGCAAAAACCTCGAATTTTATACAAAGGTAATCCAATTTTATCGCAATGTGACCCGTGAAACGAGTCCAGATGGTCTTGGTTCCTAAAATCTTCACTTTCTCATTATTAAACTCGTATTAATTCACTATTTGCTTTCAACTTGACTTCCCTAATCAACTCAAAAATACACTTTTACTAGAAATTACGTTCATGACGATCATCGACAGAATTTTAAGAGAATCTCTACAGAATCTCCCTAATTACGTCAAGTTTCACTTCAATTTTGTATGTATTGTGGAATTTTATAGAACAAGCGAGTACCGAGACCAATGAATGATTTGCTAACTCTGCAGACTGGCGATACAGGAATCACAAGCTTTATGTGACCTCTCATATGTCTGAGGTGTAGGAGGTTAAAGATCTCGGTGTCACGAAGATCTTGGAATTTTGTGACAACTGTATTATAAAACATATGTGGGACAACTAAACGCCGTTTTCCACAAAAGAAAGTCTCTTAATATGGGTGATAAACCACTGGGTAAATATATATTGTACATAAACAATTTGTAAACAAATACTTAAATAGATAAGTAAACCGTGACTTCAAGAACCAAAAAATTTATAGAATTAGGCGTTACTTTGCGGAGATCTATAAAACAAAAGTAATAATAAAATTATTTTGCTATAATCCAAAATCGCGAAACGATTGTTGAGTTTGTGGTAGTGAACGTGTGAAGTGCTTGTGTATTGTGGTGGAAGTGGTGGAGGTTTGTGCATGTGTTTTTACGAATCCTGCACGTATCGGGTATACGGATATCCCACTATACATTTAACACTATGTATATTTTCTATTTACTGTATCGCGGATTATAGCAAAATAATTTTATTATTACTTTTGAACCAACAA
Organism: Morpho deidamia; assembly: GCA_947086505.1. Taxonomy (NCBI): domain Eukaryota; kingdom Metazoa; phylum Arthropoda; class Insecta; order Lepidoptera; family Nymphalidae; genus Morpho; species Morpho deidamia. The sequence continues at coordinate 17,170,776 of CAMTZC010000017.1, read as the reverse complement.
ATTGTTTTTAAGAAAATGTTCTTTTGGCGGGAATTTATTGTCCTTTAGCGAGAATTTAACCCGCGACTAATTTTGCTGTCAGCTAAATTAGTCACGGGTGATTGGTGTGAACGGGTCAGTTAACAATGAATTCATTTTTTTAATATTGAACTTTATTAACGCCTAATTCCATAATCCTTATTTTCATATAAAAATGAATATATAGACAATTCAAATCGTATTACTCTAACGAAATCCGACCTCCGACCCTTGATAATATAATTAAATGATGGAAATTCGGCGCCGTCTTTTCCAACTGAAAATTACATAATCCGATTATTTCCGAACTCCTTAATCTAGATTCTTAATCGGGGACTCGCCTGTTATCGACATCTTGACGTTTTTAATCTAGTACAAAATCATTTTTCAATTTCCCCATTGATTTATCTGGCGGTACCGATTTCTTTTATAAATTGTGAAAGGATTGCTTTATATTCATGTCTATAAATGATTTATAATATATGCTTTGTATTATATGTAAAATACGTAGCTAAATCATGTGACAACATTTTTTAACATGTTAAAATGGGATAAGGGCAGGAGGATGATGAAAGCTCGACAGTAATTTTATTTTGACGGATATTTTTAAATGGTCAATGTAGTTTTTTAATCGAGAACTCGTCTGTTGTCGGCATCTTAACATTTCTAATCTAGTGCGAAATCATTTTTCAATTCGGCCATTTTTTTTTTGACAATACAGATAACTGTTATATTCTATTACAGCCATTTGTGTATGTATATTATAATATCATGTCAGAACCTGAAAACCTGGAACATTTTTTAACCAGTTTCGCTCAGCAACCGCAGTTTTGGTATCATTCTCGAATCCTAGAAAAAGTGGAAGATAATTCAAAATTCAAAACATTCTTTATTCCAGTAAACTTGTAAACAAGTGCTTTTGAATAGTCAACTTTACTGCTGGTTCGGAAAGCTGTTCCTAGCGAGAAGAACCAGCAAGAAACTCGGCGGTTGCTCTTTTTAAAATATAAATCTTAAAACTAGTTACATTTATTTATTACTGTCTTGTACAGGGTAGAAGTGCACCTATATCCACACATCTTTATTATCTAAGTAATCTTCAACAGTATATAGGCTTTCTGTATCACCCTCTTTTTAACAGTGTTTTTGAACTGCTATTATGGCATGGTCAAAATTAATTTCGGAATTTTATTATAGAATCTTATACCCAAACCCACAAACGATTTACGTACTTTTGCAAGGCGCAAAGCAGGAATCGCAAGCTTATGTCGGTTCCTACTTTAGCAACTTTCCGAACCAAGTTTACTTCAATAAACAGTATTTTGAATTTGTATTAAGTGCCAGAGAATGGATGCAATCGTAGCATCATGTAAAATATTATTTCTCTCTCTGAAATCTACTTCTTAATTTCGTATTTAAGACGAAGCATCTCTGATGGACAAACTCAATTTGAAATGCAGTGAGACAGCCAGTGCTATAGGAAATATATTTATAAGAACAGTAAATAAATGAATTTTGCTTCAGAAATAAGCAGAAACATTACATTTCATTTCAAATATTTGCTACGAAATTCAATTCGTAATTGGCAAAACATTTCATTATTATGTCTGGTAGATTTAATTGCTTGGGATTGCTGAAATTCTTTGTTGATTTTTTTACATTATTTACGCGTAGTACGATTTTGTCATGTAGTCTCTCCTCCTGATGATGCTTCGGTTGCGGGGCGAAACGATCGTAGAGGTTTTGTGGTGGTTGTGTGCATTGCTAGTGTGCATTGTTGCTGGTGGATGCGTCTTGGGATACGTGTGGTGACTTGTCCTGCATGTGTAAGGTATGTGAATGTTGCCTGCTTCATACACTCAGCATTAAATACATTCTCTTAACAAACGTGGATTATAGCAAAGTAGTTCTGTTATATAATTTATAGAATTAGGCGTTACTTTGCGGATATCTATAATACAAAATAATAGTCAAATTATTTTACACTCGTTCACTATCACAAACTCAACAATCGTTTCGCCCCACAACCGAAGCATCATCAGGAGATAGATATGACGTGTATTACGATAATTTAGTATCACACCTCAGAGACTTATAAAGATTACGCCCCATAATTGGCTGGTGTGTACAAAATAACTTCAACAACATTTTATGTTTTAGGTACAAACACAGCTGTAAGATATTTAAAGTAACAGCCTGTTACTGTGCCCACTGCTGGACTAAAGCCTCCTCCGTTATTGGAGAGAAGGATTGGAGCTAAGACCTACCACGCCGCTCCAATGCGGATTGGTAGCTCCAGAATTCTCTAGATATATTCAGGTTTCCTCGCGATGTTTTCCTTCACCGAAAAGCGTGTGATAAATTGCAATTATCAATTAGACACATAAGTTTAATAGAAAACTCATTGTTGCCTGCACGGGGTTTGCACCTATGTCGTCTCTAGAGAGACGTACGGTCTCACCGCTAGGCTCAGCTCATGTAAGATATTTACTTAACTCCAAAACAAGTTTAGTATAACTCGAGTCCAAACTAGAAACTTCGTCCCTTACCGTCCCTGGACACTGTTCGACTTTAATCTTTGTTCGTAACTTAATAAAGATCATTTTCGGTTTTCCCAAAAATATTTGGGTCAGAAAGAAAAAGTGAAAACATTATTTAGAAAACTGAAAGCGTTAGGGGACTTTTGCTTTTTCATTTTCCGCCTTTTAGAAGACTTACGATGAAATAAGTTCGACCCTAAAACTTATTATCATACAAATATATTTAAATAATTTAAAGAACTCTACTTTGGCACAGACGCAATGGCACACTAATTAACGTTACGAGTTCGAGTTTGCTACACGTATTCGAAGGCAAAATAAAAGGTGGGGGTTAAACTTCTATATAATTCTGCTAGTTTGGATGATGCGTTACTTTGCGGTTTTGTCGTAAACATCTCTTGACGATGCTTCGGTGAGGGGGCGAAACGATTGTTGAGATTGTGGCAGTGAATGTGTGCAGTGCTTGTATATTGTTATTTAATTGATGGTGGGTAGTGCATGAGTTTTTACGAATTCTTATGAGAATCACATATATTTCCTTTTATTGTGGATTATAGCTAAATAATATTTTCAGTACTTTTTACCTCTACTTTTATCATCATCCTCCTGCCCTCATCCAACTCTAAGTGGGGTCGGCATAACATGTTACAAACATGTTGTCACATGATGATATTTTACGACTGGCAGCCTACCTGAGCTCAACTGACCTTAGTCGTATTTTACGACTCCTCGGTAAGAAAGAGGGTGGTCTATTCTACTCAGCCGGCTACCACACGGTGGGTCAATTTACCTTAGTCGTATTTTACGACCCCTCGGTAAGAAAGTGGGTGGTTTTAATACTCAACCGGATACCACACGGCGGGTCAACTTACCTTAGTCGCCTTTTACGACACCGCGGTAAGAAATGAGGGTGAAATTCATTCATATGAATGAGTAAAAATGTCTATCGTTCTATCTGTGACGTTTCCAATTATGGTTTCCAATGGATAAGCTGAATCCAATGTTATCAAATCGAGGGTTAAATATGAATGAGGTCTAAAAGGAAATAGAGAGGCTAAAGTACAGTAAGTAAGGCTAAAAGAGATGGGTTGGAATTTGTGAAGTATGACATATATAGAAAACTAGCTTTGGCAGCGCTTTCGCCCGCGTGGTAATCTGTCACATTTTTTTTTCTAGAACTCAAATTTAAACATAAAAATATTTATTGTGAGTTAACCATAAGATAATTTACAGAATTAGGCGTTACTTTGCGGAGATTCATAATACAAAAGTAATAATAAAATTATTTTGCTATAATCCGCGATACAGTAAATATATATAGTGCTAGATGTATAGTGGACTATTCGTTTTTTCATACCCGATACGTGCAGGATTCGTAAAACACACGCACAAACCTCCACCACTTCCACCACAATACACAAGCACTACACACGTTCACTATCACAAACTCAACAATCGTTTCGCCCCGCAACCGAAGCATCATCAGGAGACTCCACGACAAAATCGCAAAGTCCTCGACAAAATCCCAACCCTTTTAACCATAAGAGATAGAGACATGCTATTGCGGACTTTTTTGTAGTAGTTCTATAGATCTACAATTCTCTGATACATTAATTTAGCGTATCTCTGCCGGTTTACGCAGCGCACGCGACTAAATCTCCTAGCAAGCAAGTTTTTTAACAACTGCGCGATCTCTTCAACACAATTTACGTAATACCGATATACTTAAACCACCCGGAAGTATTGCGCTATCATTTGGTGAAAACCGTACAAAAATCCGTTCAGTAGATTTTGATAAAATCGATTACATACAGACAGACAGCTTTTTGGGACTTTGTTTTATAATAAGTGTAGATGAATAGCGCCAAAGTTGAATGATAGAGGAGAATGAAAAAAAAAAACATGTGCCAGCCACACTTAGAGTGAGATTTTGACCGTGCGAGCAGGAGAATCATGATTACTTTTAAATTATATGAAATTATATCGCATTTGTTTAACCAATCGGACAAGCACCGATGATCTCAAAGCAAAATGGAGTACGTAAATATGGCGCGAAACTGAACGCTCCGCCAAAAACGAATCCGGTATCAAAGGACCATGTGAAGTTACAAAAATACAAATAAAACGCTTCTATATTTATAACTTGATTTTAGATATAATGCATTGCTTATGAAATGATTTTTGGTTACATATTCTACTATAACAAATTTATGAGTCTATCTGTCGGTCTGTTAGTTTGTTACGATTTCACAGCGAATGCACCGGAACAAATTCAAACTCAAATTATTCTTTTGAATCGTCAACTCTACTGCTGGTTCGTAAAGCTCTTTCTAACGAGAAAAGTCAGCAAGAAACTCGGCGGTTGTGCTTTCTTGAATATAATTCTTGAAAAAAAAAAACGGAAAATATTATTTATTCAAGTAGACTGTTTTCAGTACTTTTGAACCGTCAAATGTTATCAAGAAGCTACCACTGATTCGGAAGTTTGCTCCTACCGAGAAGAACCAGCAGGAAACTCGGCGGCAATTTTTTTAAATATTTTTTTTACAATTGCTTAATTTTAGCTTTAATTTTAGCTGACTGCAGTCAAGATATGCTACTATCACTCTAATAATCCTCAATTGTATAGTAAGCTTTATGTAGCAGCATCGCTTTAAGATAATTTTTAAACTTATGTAAAGGCAAGTCTAGATAATGTTGAGGAAATTTATTATAAAAAAACTTGTGACTAGTTGTGACATTGAGTCATTACTATATTGTACAGGGTCAAAGAGCTATATCCACGCATTCTTATTACCTATGTAATCCTCGACAGTATAGGAAGCTTTCTGTATCAGCCTCTTTTTAACAGTGATTTTAAACTGCTTTAATGGAAAGATGAAATTGCTGAATTATAGAATCTTATACCCAAACCCACAAACGACCTATGTACCTTTGCATTACCTATGAATAGCTCTTAAAAATATACGGTAAAGTCAGTTTCTCTAAATTGAAAATTTCCACAATCCTCAGAACAACCCTTGTAATGTGTTCTACGTAAGATTCCAGATGAGATTATATGTCCTGGCGACCGCTCACACGACCCGGAATGTCTGTCGAGATGTCCGCTAGCGTACAGGACATTTCGCCATTTGTACTAAGGAAAATAGGCTATTCGTGAGAGCTTTATTGTGGAAATAAATTTTATTTATACATCGGATAAAGAGATGTTGTAAAAGATTCCGAAGCAATTTACCACTTGTGCCGGTTTATGTGCGTATTTTTTATACCCACGAGATATAAAGACGAAACAAATAAAGTTAAAACATGTTTATAGTCCTATTTCATAAATAATCTATAGAATAAAGCTTCACATTAAAGCTTTGCACCTTGCAAAAGTACATAAGTCGTTTGTGGGTTTGTGTACAAGATTCTTTAATAAAATTCCCTAATCTACTTCAACTTTACCATTACAGCAGTTTAAAAACACTATTAAAAAAGCTAATACAGAAAGCCTACTTACTATGGAGGATTACTTAGACGATATGAATGCGTGGATATAGCTACTCTTCGACCCTGTACAAGTACATTATTAACTATATGTAACTAGTAATAAGAATTATTCGTTGAAAAGAGCAACCGCTTAGTTTCTTGCTGGTTCTTCTCGGTAGGAACAGCTTTTCGAACCAGCAGTAGATGTTGAAGATTCAAAAGCGCTTGTTTACAAGTTTAATTGAATAAAGAATATTTTGAATTTGAATTTGAATAAGGCGTTCCGTTGTTTGCGGAATTCTATAGTACAAAAGTAAATATAAAACAGATTAGAACAACTTGAGATTATTAAACATAACAGTGGCACCGTCATTAAGTTTCAGCTAATTGTCTCTAGTTCAAGCTTGTTACAGGAGTTCAGAGGCAAAATAGATGGTGGGGGTTTAACCAGTTACTATGTAACAATGCTTTCTTGGGTGGGCGCTTTGTGATTTTGTTGTGGCGTCTATCTTCTGATGATAGAGTTTGTGAACATGTGTAGTGCTTGTGTTTTGTGGTGACGTTGGTGGAAGTTTGTTTATGTATTTTTAGAAACCCTGCATTTATCAGGTATGAAAATGGATAGTCCATTATACATTTAGCATTATAAGAAAACTTCTGAAATTTCCTTGATATTTTGATTTGATATACTACACACTAAATATTTGAGATCGATATTTGATTTTTATTGATTGTTTTTTACATACGTAGTAGCACTCAGATAAAATATTTTATATTTTTTTTGGTTGCTAGAATAATGAAGTGTATGTAAAAAGGAATTTTCTCGCGGCTGTGCATAAGTAAATAGACAAGTATATTTTATTTATTTAACAATATTAAGGTTATTTCGCCTGAAGCATTTTAGGTTCAGTAATGCTATGGTGAATATATTTCAAGTATATGAGTTATATCCGGATTAAGGACTTGATATATGTAGCAAAACAGATGTTTGTTGGGGACACTCGGGGATGGATGTGAGGGACGATGTGCTATATATTAAGATTGCTAACTTGCGTATCTCCAAACCGAAAAAGTCACAAATGTGGATGTTTTAGTTGTTTAATAGCGTCATTGTCAATGTTTAAGTCGAGTTATTTAGTAAGTCGTTTAAATAGCTGCCACCAAAGCCTTTTTCAAAGTAGGATTCAGCATTGCTATTAGAAACTCCAACTCTATGGAACCACCATATGGCGTATGAGAGGCAATAAAACTGGCTTCATTGATGCAAACAATCATTTCACTTTGACTTAATTCGATCCTGAATAAGATTTAGACTGATACGAAATATATCCTCCTGTAGAAAACATGGGAATTGTTGATAGTTGTCATTATTTATACCAATAGGTGTGTGATGTTCAACCTGGTCGCAACGATCTTCAATTGATAGAGTTGCACTGATTTTGACTCACCCATCAAATCTTATTTTGCATTTTGTCCTTTATACCTTTAACCCTATTTATTTCAGTTATTTTATCTGATAATAAAACCATTGCTACAATTTTAATGGAGGCTAGTATCTTAGAGTTGCACAGTTTTTGATTCACACACCATATTTAAGTACGCGTGATTCCCTGTGAGAGAAGTTTAAGGAATTAGGTATTCTTTCTTTAGCTTCACATTATTATTATATTCTTAGCAATCTAATGTTTGCGCATAAGAATATACACAATAATAAAAGGATTGGCGATGTGTATAATAGACAAAGTAGGAACCGACATAAGCTTGCGGTTCCTGCTTTGCGCCTTGCAAAAGTAAATAAGTCATTTGTGGGTTTGGGTATATGATTCTATAATAAAATCCCGCAATCGAATTAATATTTGCCACTACAGCAGTTTAAAAGCGCTGTTAAAGGGAGGCTGACACAAAAAGCTTACTTTACTATTGAAGATTATATAGATGATAAAAATGCGTGGATATACTCCTCTACCCTGCACAAGATAGTATTAACCAAATGTAACTAGTTATAAGAATTTTATTTGAAAAGATCAACCACTGACTTTCTTGCTGGCTCTTCTCGGTAGGAACAGCGTTCCGAACCAGAGGTAGATTTTGACAATTCAAAAGCAAGTTTCAAGTTTACTTGAATAAATAATATTTTGAATTTGAATTTGAATATGTTATTTTGTGTTTTGTCCTTCTATTTTACCCTCTTTGATTCCAGTTATTTTATCCTCTAATAAAAAGACTATTGTTACAATTTTAAAGGAGACTATCTACATAGTAAATAGAGCTGCAAACATACTGGCTACCAAATGGGAAATGCAAACTCCGAGTGCGGATTCTACAGTCTGATTATTCAAAGGACTAACCGTTGTACAACATATTACGGGGTGTATGCACAGTTTGCTTTCTAACGATTTGTTTATTTTTATTGCCTAATAAATTTTGTGAGAGAATGTATCTTACATGAATGACTACTATTCTAAAAAACAAATGTTAGCGACGCAACAATAATTTATTATTAATTAATAAAATATTTGTACTTAATAATATTTTAAATAAAAATGGGAAAAGGAACGTGCGTCGTGTGACAATTCGGTACAAACGTTATTTAAAATTTGACATATGCGTCAACTCATACGCGCGCCAACGTTTTTTCAAAGGTCTTAAAATCAAAATTTTTCCTAGCCAGTTTTAATAATCAGCACGACGTACAATCCAATACCGATATAAAATCCCTCGCTTGTTTTATTTAAATAAAAGTCGGTTAAACCAAACAAAATCCACTATACACTTTTTGGTGAAGGAACCATTCGTAAAGAACTTCTGGGACGATTACCGGCTAATTGGAGCAGTGTTGAGGGTGTAAACTCCACACTTATCTCTATAGAAGAGACTTATTTACTTCTCCTTATCACCTCTCTTCTACTTTTTCTTGCAATGGCATTATAACTTTATTTAGCAGCATGTTTTTAAGTATCAATTGCACGCACGCTCTCTCAAGAATTATTTAGTGAACAAGATGTTATTACTTGGGCATTGAAATTTTACTATATTATAAATTACGGCCGCGAAAATGTTTGAACTACATAGTTTTCGAAAAATTGGAGATGTGAAAAAGACAAAGTAGGAACCGATATAAGCTTGCGGCTCCTTCTTTAGATATATTACATAGATGATAAGACTGCCTGGATATAGCTACTTTTCAACCCTGTATAAGATGGTAATGACTAAATGGAACCAGCTTTAAGTATTATATTTTGAAAAGAGCAACTGCCGAGTTTCTTGCTGGCTTTTCTTAGTAGATTCAAATCACGATTCAAAAGCACTTGTTTACAAGTTTACTTGAATAAAGAATATTTTGAATTTGCATTTGAATTAACATTATTAAAATATTGTAGGGACTGTATTATCTTATTCGCAACATTTATCTACAGTCTGCTTTAGAGATTTCCTCTTGTGTATGTATTTTCAAGGCGTGTTTGTTTTTATAATAGCTTCACGCGATCCACTGTGGCAGCTGTACTAATAGGAAGTTGGTTTAATGTTTTCAACAACATAATTAAGCGTTTGTCTTGGTTATTATTCGGCGTGATTGTTTTGCTTGCTTCATACTTTTGTTTGCGTAACGGCTGGAGCAAAAACATTTGCCTTGCCTTTCAGCTTATTTAGAGGGCCTTCGAGAATAACTCGTTTCACTCAATCATTTTTATTGCCGAGGATAAATTATTTACTGCCTTTTGTTTATATTTTGTTACATTCATGGTTGTTTTCGATTCTTTTAAAAATTTATCAACAAGACATAGCTATTTGACTTTGGAGGATGACTAAATAATTAAATTCAACAGATTAACATCTACATGGATAAATGAATTAACTTTATCAAGACGCGACGTTGCACGAAAACTTACGGCTTCTTCTTCTTCTTCCTAGCGTTTATCCCAGGCTATGCCAGTGACCGCTTTCCTACTGAATTACTTCCACTTTGCACGGTCTAATGCATCCCCTCTTTGTAGACTGTTGGAACACATGGTTCACTCCGCAATATCAAGCCAAAGTTTTTTCGGACGGTCACGTGGTCTATGGCCGGAAACAGGCATGTTGAGGCACCTGTGACCCACATAGCTCTGGGGGCGTCGTAGCACATGACCAAACCAGCAAAGACGCGCTTCTACGATTTTGTCGGCAATATCTCTCACGCCAAGGCTTCCGCGAATGTACTGGTTACGTATTTTGTCCAAACGCGTAACGCCGCACATCCATCTTAACATCTTCATTTCATTGGCGTGGAGTTCGCGAATATGCTTTGTCAGTGCTGGCCAGGTTTCACTCCCATAAAGCATTACCGGTCTTATTATGTTCTTGTATACTAGTCTCTTTAGGCGGGGAGGAACCTTTGGGTTACAGGTCACAGCCGCCAATTCTCTCCATTTAGACCACGCAGCCGCCACTCTTGACTTGACGTCACTTTCGACGCTTCCGTTGTCCGTTGCAAAAAAAATTATGGCATTAATTGATATTTACGTACATCTTACGTTTTAGGGTGAATAAAGATTGATTAATTCTGATTATTAATCATGGACTATGTGTAACCTGACAATCAGCTTAAAGCGTAGTAGAAAGTCTAGGCTGTAGTTCAGGAGTAGGTTGCTGATGAGGGTGTAGAAGTAATGTGTTCAGTATTCCTATGCCCTCGTCATCAAGCAGCAAGGTGGAACACCATTGGGTTTTAGCCGGTAGGAGTCCGGCATAACTGCTTCCACCCCCGCGAAATGCGGTACCCATAAAGGGTTTCCCCATGTAAAAAAAGGCTGTAGTTCTATAGGGAGAGAGGTGAACTTTCTAAAAAAACTACATATATATTATAACAATATTAGTAACAGAATCGTTGTTTACTTGGATATCAAAACATTGTATAGTACGCGGCAATAAATATTGCACATCGAGGCTCAGAGAGAGAAATCGGCTAGATTCTGCTTCATAGAGCATTGTCTCTGTCGCACGGACTGACGAACCCGTGTGTGACAGTGACAGTGCTCTACGAAACCGAATTGGCCGGCTGTTTCGTTCTGAGTTCTTGATGTGCATTATTTATTGCCGGGTACTATAGTAAACTCTGCCAACAAGCCGAGATTTTGGAGACACACTAATGTCAATATAATCACAACGACTGTACTGTGTTCAGTACTTTATGTTCTTTTTTTTTCAGTAATATGTTCAGTATTTACTCATATGTTCAATGCTTACTTTTCAGTACTTTTTGATTTTTTTTTCAGCGTAATAACATGTCGTTCGCCCTGGCTTCTACAGAAAAAAGCGGGAAAAGTTCTTAGCTTTGTCATTCTTTATTCACACCCAGAAGAGATGAATCAATGCAAATTTTAAGTATAACATACGTTAAATTCCGTCGAAATCCATTAAAACCGAGAACGATATATTTATATCAAGAGAAACTCATAAGGAGAAGATTTTAGTATGTACATTCCGTATTCCGTTTTATTCTACCAATAAATACTTGATCTGACTTTTAGGACCCAGTAAAAGAATGACAGTTTTGCTCTCACCATTTTTATATGTTCAAGGGCAATAATGTTTGGGCCATATATGCCTTAAGTTATGGGAACAACCAAGGCCGATGTTCTGTAAATAGCATAAAACATATAACATATGTATACTAATGCATTTAGAAATTTCTTGAGATATAATTATATATTTAACATAGAGAACGAAGAGAGCAAAATTACAAATAGACCGAATACATTTTATGTGTAAGGAAAATGTATTAGATAGGTATAAGCCAATGTTCAAAATGCTCATTAATATCTTATCGTGTATTTATATCGAGGAAATATGTGTATTTGTGAAAATACCTGATTATTTTGTAAGTCTTAAAACATTACAGAATAAAAAAGATATTTGGTCCTAGAATAAAATCTCTTTTCAAAATTAACGCAGATTGTGAATCAATTATAATATATAATAGCTCTCCAAATATATAAAAGAATTATCTACTTAAATTTAACTTTGAATTGCATCTGTGGCGATTACCTTATTGTTTTTATTCTACGAAATAAACTCAGTAAATGAATTTATCATCAAATTAATCTAAAATTTTCTTCATTTAATACACCTTTAACTCCTAAACATGTAACACCTTATACAAAATAAATGTATTTGATTTTGAGCTTTCATGCTTGAATTTTATAATATTTTTAAAAAAGGTTACTTGTTAATTCATAATTGACGAATAAATGAAGGTTATTTATATTATCAACACTTATCCTCTTAATACAAACGTTTAAAAGTAACGGTGCGAGATAAGTGCCTTTGCGCACGCCACACGGGATAATGATAATAGCTGTAACATAACCCTTAATGGAGCCTATCTGAGTAAATTGAAGCACATTAACAATTATCAGAGTTCACAGGAGCATTGCTTAACGAGTACTGATTTAACTAGTTAAGACCACTAATGTTTAAAGTGATTAGTATAAATTATAGAGTGATAATTTTGAATAATTCATTGAAATAGGTGCTACTTAGCGGAATTCCAAAGCATAAAAATAATGATAGAGTTATTTTGGTATCCGAGTTTCTAAAGAAAATCTATGTAATGCTAAATGTAGGAAGAACAATCCGTTTTCATATCTTATTAGAATTAGTAACCTCACGTCCACACAACCATCACCAACACACTACAAAAATTCACTACGGCAATCTCAAAGATCGTTTGGCGCCGTAACTGAAGCATCATCAGAAGATATCAAAAGGAGCTCTAGAACGTGTAGCCTATTTTCTTAATTTTTCTATACAAAATTATTCTATTATTACTTTTATTACAATTTTTATCTACGTTTATTTGAAATTTCCATTATGTGTTGTATGTTTTGTGTTCCACTCAATAATAATATTTTTAGTAATTTCATTTTTGTACATATGAATATAAATAATTATGAAAGGATTGGCGATGTATATAAAATACAAAGTAGGAACCGACATAAGCTTGCGGTTCTTGCTTTGCGCCTTGCGAAAGTTCGTAATTCGTTTGTGGATTTGGGTATAAGATTCTATAATAAAATTCTACAATCTACTTTAACTTTACCATTACAGCAGTTTAGAAACACTATTAAAAAAAGGCTAATTCAGAAAGCCTATTATACTATTGAAGATTACCTAGACGATAAGAATGCGTGGATATAATAGTTTCTCTTCAACTAAGAAATATTGTTTGAAAAGAGCAACCGCCGAGTTTCTTGCTGGCTCTTCTCGGTAGGAACAGCTTTCCGAACCAGCAGTAGATGTTGATGATTCAAAAGCACTTGTTTACAAGTTTACTTAAATAAAGAATATTTTGAATTTGAATTGGATTGAATCGGACTTACCATATACTATTTTTTTGATTTCTATAAAACGAAAGTGTCCTTTCCCAACGTTACAAGCACCAAGTCATATTATCATCTGGCGCACCTTATTTCATTATTCAACTGACTATTGTGAAACGGGGTTGTTATCGAGTGGGTGTGCACTTTGTTCATTAAAATTTAAGATATAAATATGTAACAATATGTCAAAAAGGGGAATAATTAGAATTTGGGACACAAAACCTGTGATAGCCCATCGGTGAGACCGTGTGACTCTCTAGAGACGAACATGAGATCAAACCCCGGGCAGGCACCAATGAGTTTTGCTTTTAAAACTTACGTGTCTAATTAATAACGCAATTAAAGTAAAGGAAAACATTATCATCATCCTCCTGCCTTTATCCCACTCTAAGTGGGGTCGGCACAACGTATTATTGTTTATATATTGTCACATAATTCGGCTACGTACTTTATAACCAGCCGCCTGTCTGAAGTCATTTACCTTCGTCGTATTTTACGACACCTCGGTGAGAAAGGGTTTGGTCTATTTTACTCAGCCGGACACCAAACAGTGAATCAACTTACCTTAGTCGCCTTTTACGACACCTCGGTAAGAAATGAGGATAGTCTATTCTACTCAGCCGGATAACATCGTGAGGAAACCTGCATATCTCTAGAGAATTCTAGGGATATGTGTCACCTATCAATCCGCATTGGAGCAGCGTGGTAGGTCTTAGCTCCAATACTTCTCGTCAAAAATGGAGGGAGGAGGCCTTTGCCCAGAAGTGGGAGAGTAACAGGCTGTTACTTTACTTTAGTTTTTTACAACAAAGAGTTTTGTGGGTGGATAGAGTAGGAACAAGATCTAGTTGGAACAGATAAATAAGGAAGCGATGTAAAAGAGAATATTGAAGTAAAAGGAAAATACAAGTAATAATGTAAAGTATGAGTTATCGGATTCTAAGGATAGAGTTCTTTTAAATCGGTTATAATGTTAAAAAGGTGTAAATTAACGTTACATTGAAGTAACTAATACTGTCGTTGAATGAAGGAAGACAAATTGGCTCACAGTACGGGCAATTAAGATAATAGCGACGAGCCAAATGCAATTTGCGTTTAGTTACGTTTTACAAGAGTAAATTACATTTGTGATTAAAATCTTTTTACGTTAACGAATTCGCGTGTACATCTTGTCTTCGAACTAACTATATGCTCTTGTCTTGTATGATATTGTCTACGAGTATACTTATTATAAGGCAAAGTACCCAAAAGATAGTTAATATATAGATACCGGCTATACTCACATTCACGTGTTCCATGTCGTTCTGGTCTTCTTCGTCGGATGCACCAATGAAATTTGTGCATGCGACGCTTACGGTGTAGGGTTCAAAATGGTCTTTATATGAACCGGTAGTGTCAAAAATCGGTTTCCACGCCGGAGGTAGCGTCCAACCGACGTCTCTGTTAAAATTCGGGTAACGGCTGATTTCAATGGCTTCACGTATTTTTCTAGGTACCAGAATTTTTTCCCTGGATAATACGGAAGCCTTGTCGAACCTTATATAGTGATTGGTACCCGAATCCTGGACATGCTCCGCTACGGCCGAACCATTGATGTCCATATTCTTGACACTACGTGTGTGCTCGTATATCCTCGTACAGATGTTGCGACGAGTTTCACCTATGTAATTCTTCCCACAGCCGCAAAGAATTCTATAAACACCAGGCACACTAAATGGATCCATATCTTTCGGTGAGCGCAGCAGGCTACGTATTTGACCAGGAGGACGGAATATCGTCTTGATATTGTACTTACGATGAAGATAGTAGCCTATCTTATCCGTCACTCCCTTAAGATACCCAAAAGATGTCTGTCTGTATATAATAGATTTTCTCAAAATCAACTCAAAGGATTTTTGTACGGTTTTAACTATAAGGTAGTGCCATTCCTCCGAAAGGTTCAGATTAATAGTACATTACCCTTTTATGTAAATTGTGAAAAAACGCGTATGCATAAACCAACAGAGATGCACTAAAGTAATGTACTAGACAAATGTAGATCTACAAAAATACTACATAAAAGTCCGGGACAGCATGTCTCTATCTCTTATGGTTAACTTATAAGAACTACTTTTAAGTTCTAAGTTTCAATTAAAAATATTACGTTATTTTTTGACTGCTTGAATAAAATAAATGAATTTACTCGGGAATTATTTTTTTAATACTAATCTATGACTTAACGCAGGAAAAGCCTCGGGCACTGCTAGTTAAATATAAACAATAAGTGAAATAAAAAATAAACTTATATCACCTAATAATCTATTGAATTCAAGGCTATTTTCAATAAAAAGACTGTTGTTGTGAATGGTCTCTAATTGAATAGAATGTTTAACCTATTTATTCTTGAAAAGATAAGATTCATTATAGAATTTTGTTTTAAATAGAAATCCTTGCTTTAAATTAAAAAATCTATTCGATTTTCTTTAACGTCTAACGAAAACAGTTCATTAATGGCGTATAGAGTGATGAGCTTCTTTTTATCTCAGTAGTAGCAGTTAAGTTATACATATATATAACCTTAAATACCTCAACAAATACTCCTCCAAAACGTCAATCTGTTCGCAATAAACTCACAGAATTCAACGATTTTAACACGTTTTCCTGCAATAGACAGAGTTAGCATGAGCGGATACCACACGGCATATACCTTAGTCGCCTCTTACGACACCTCGGTAAGAAATGAGGGTGGTCTATCCTATGCAGCCGGATACCACACGGCACATACCTTAGTCGCCTCTTACGACACCTCGGTACGAAAGGAGGGTGGTGTATTCTATTCTGCCTGATACTACACGGCTAAATATTGTTATAAATGACAATGATTGTTGAAACTGATAATTTTGAAAGTGTGTTACTGAGAAATGAATACTAACGCGGTTAAAAATAAATTAGCGAGTGTCACACCGGATTTCTTGCTATAGATTCCCCCATGCTCATCACTATCGCCTATCTAACCGTACGAAGCCAA
Source organism: Morpho deidamia (assembly GCA_947086505.1). Taxonomy (NCBI): domain Eukaryota; kingdom Metazoa; phylum Arthropoda; class Insecta; order Lepidoptera; family Nymphalidae; genus Morpho; species Morpho deidamia. The sequence goes on along the minus strand of CAMTZC010000017.1, from coordinate 17,154,379 downwards.
GACGGGTCCCTAGTTCATAAAACACAATGGCAATGAATAATCGAACTACTCGCGGTCGGTGAAGCAGGATAATAAATTGGAGGGATTCCAGGAGTAATAAAATAAAGCTGAAATTCGTTCAGCTCATTTCGCAGTTAAAACAGCAAAATGAGTTCTATCAATTGACTTGTTTAAATTTTTACTATATATATATGACAAAAGTAATATTCAAATTATTTTGCTATAATCAGCGATAAAGTAAATAGAAAATATATATAGTGCTAAATGTGTAGTGGACTTACCTTTTTTATCATACCCGATACAATCGCAGGCATTGACAAAATGTAATTTCTTATAAGAATTATACTTTGAAAAGAGTAACCACCTAGTTTATCGCTGGTTCTTCTCGATAGGATCTCATATAAAAGCAATGAAATAATGTAATTTCTTATAAGAATTATGCTTTGAAAAGAGTAAACACCTGTTTTCTCGCTAGTTCTCGCTGAGCAATTTTTCAAAATAGCAGTAAATCAACAATTAAAAAGAACTTCAGTTTACATCAATAAAAAATATTTCAAATTTGAATCTGATATGACGGTGTTCTATAATCCAGGCAAGAAGAGCGAGTACAGGAGTTATATTGAGTGTGTGAAACTAAAACAATAAGGCATTAAATATATCAAATTGAATAAGAATAATGCTAAAGTAATAATAAAATTATTTTGCTATAATCCGCGATAATTAGAAAATATATATAGTGACAAAATCGCAAAGTTTTGCGATTTTGTCGTGGACTCTATCTCCTGATGATGCTTCGGTTGTGGGGCGAAACGATTGTTGAGTTTGTGATAGTGAACGTGTGTAGTGCTTGTGTAACGTGGTGGCAGTGGTGGAGGAGTGTGCATGTGTTTTTACGAATCCTGCATGTATGAAAAAACGGATAGTCATACATTTAGCACTATATATACTATATAATCATGTATACAGAGGTAGAGCGTTCACTTTTTCACTGTAATTTCACGTGACAGAACATATTTCAGGTTAAATTTGCAATACGTCCGACTGTCGTGCTAATAATCATTAATCAGACTGCCTCACACGATGCAATTTTATTTTGCTACACTCAGGACGGTTTAAAATTAAATTTTACAACAACATTTTTAAAGCTTTATTCTTTAAATAATTTATAGAATTAGGCGTTACTTTGCGGAGATCCATAATACAAAAGTAATAATAAAATTATTTTGCTATAATCCGCGATACAGTAATTAGAAAATATATATAGTGCTCATTGTATAGTGGACTATCAGTTTTTTCATACCCGTTACATGCAGGATTCGTAAAAACACATGCACAAACCTCCACCACTGCTACCACAATGCACAAGCACTACACACGTTCACTAACATAAACTCAACAATCGTTTCGCCCCGCAACCGAAGCATCATCAGGAGATAGACTCCACGACAAAATCGCAAAACTTTGCGATTTTGTCACTATATATATTTTCTAATTACTGTATCGCGGATTACAGCAAAATAATTTTATTATTACTTTAGCATTATTCTTATTCAATTTGATATATTTAATGCCTTATTGTTTTAGTTTCACACACTCAATATAACTTCTGTACTCGCTCTTCTTGCCCGGATTATAGAACACCGTCATATCAGATTCACATTTGAAATATTTTTTATTGATGTAAACTAAAGTTCTTTTTAATTGTTGATTTACTGCTATTTTGAAAAATTGCTCAGCGAGAACTAGCGAGAAAACAGGTGTTTACTCTTTTCGAAGCATAAGTCTTATAAGAAATTACATTATTTCATTGCTTTCATATGAGATCCTATCGAGAAGAACCAGCGATAAACTAGGTGGTTACTCTTTTCAAAGTATAATTCTTATAAGAAATTACATTTTGTCAATACTTTTGTGTGAGCGTCAAAATTATAATTAAGATCAGGTATTTTTCACTATTCTATATCTAATATTCTATAGAAGATCACCTTCAATAGAATATTAGGCTCTCTGTATCACCCTGTGCATAAGTATTTTAATCTGTTTCCTTTTTATTTTCTTATCGGAAACAAACATATATTCCAATTGAAAAGTAATTTATAGAATTAGGCGTTACTTTGCGGAGATCCATAATACAAAAGTAATAATAATCCGCGAAGTAGTAATACGCTATACAGTATCGCGGATAATAGCAAAATAATTTTTATTAATACTTTCCAATTGAAAAGCTTGATGAAATACATCCAAAAGCTCAATTGTATACGAAAGTTCAGAATGAAGAACTTAAAGCGTGTTCTACTGCGGATTATAGCACTTTTATGTGGCAAAGGGCCAAAATAGTTTTGATTTGATTTCTTCGTTTATTTGCGTTCCCAAAATGCCAAGCGTGAGTGGCACGACGGGGCAAGTCGGTCGTTTATTACAATGTTGACAAAACATCCGTTTTGTAGGTTAACATCGCTATTGATTTATTGAAGGTCGCGAGTGCCTTCGCTTCTTCGAGCTGTCTTTGAAAGCTTCCTTATTAATATTTGATAGAAAGGGAATTTACCTAATTGAATTTACTTGAAGTATTTCAACAGGTTGATCTATTAATAGGAATGGGTAAGAGGGAAGCTCTGTATAGCGATTATGACTCAGAAAATATGGACGACTGAGCAAAGATGAAAGGTCAATCAAAATTTGAAGTATTAAATAAAACGTGAACGAATAAGCAAACTCAAAGACTGAGTTAAGGTGAACGGTTCCTGATTCTATTAAAAAATCATCTAGACTCTACTTTTAGATATACTTCTTTATACTTCTAGATCTACTTTTCAATCAAATATCAAAAAACACCTCATTGATAATCTGTAACAAATAATAATATTCTTTTTATTTAAATCACTATGTGTATTTTTAATACCGCTTACTTTTTTTAGTATATCATCTTTTCTCTTATCTTATGTATTATTTGGTAAACTTCATATTTTACAATTCCCTTACCATCACATATAGTCATGTATTCTTTTTATTTTTATCCACTTATTTATTAATCATTCGCTTAGGCACGTCGCTACACCTTATTGGCTTTCATTTCTGTTAATATAATACACACTTTCTTCAGGTGCGAAATGATTATTTTAATAATAACCCTTTTGTATTATTATTTTGTATTATTTATTAGTGATTTATCCCAAGTAATTTTTCATGCATATCCTTATGATGATGATCCTTTTCGATTTCTTTACTTTGTAAGTAATGGCCTGTTACTATCCCACTTCTGAGCATAGGCCTCCTCTGTTCCTTTCTTTATGAAAAGGTTTGGAACTTAGACTCACCGCGCTGCTCAAATGCGGATAGATAAGTTACAAATATCCTGAAAATATTCTAGAGATAGATATTTCACGATATTTTTCGTTCCATGAAAAGCCTGTGATAAATTGCTAATATCAATGTGGGTTTAATATTCTATAATATAATTCCGCAATCAATTTTATCTTTGCTATTATAGCAGTTTAAAAACACTGTTAAAGGGAGGATTGTATAGATGATAAGAATGCGTGGATACAGCTACTCTTCTACCCTGTACAAGATAGTAATGACTTAATGTAACTAGTTATAGGAATAATAATTTCAAAAGAGCAACCGCCGAGTTTCTCGCTGGCTCTTCTCGGTAGGAACAGCTTTCCGAACCAGCAGTAGAGTTGACTATTCAAAAGCACTTGTTTACAAGTTTACTTTTTTTAATTTATTTTTGATAATTACCGGCAGAGGAAGTAAATTCCAGATTTCGCTGGCCTGAACTTTAAAGGAAAGTAGCTATCCGAACCAGCAGTAGAGTTGACGATTCAAAAGCACTTACAAGTTTACTTGAATAAAGATTAGAATTTAAATTTGAATTTGGATAAAAACAAATAGGTAGTTTGTTGTAATCGTAAAGTAGTAAAGTAAAGTAGCAGCCTGTTACAATCCCACTGCTGGGAATAGTCCTCCTCTCTCCGTTTCTGGAGAGAAGGGTTGGAGCTAAGACCTACCACGCTTCTCCAATGCGAATTGGTAGGTTACACATATCAACAGAATTCTCTAGAGATATGCAGGTTTCTTTACGATGTTTTCCTTCACCGAAAAGCGTGTAATAAATTGCAATTATCAACTAGACACATAAGTTTTAATTGAAAAACTCATTGGTGCCTGCCCGGTTTCGAATTCGTGTTCCCCTCGAAAGAGTCGCACGGTCTCACCGCTGGTCTATCACAGCTGTTATAATCGTACAATCTAATTATTCTACGGAGTAAAATCAGGGCAAAGGTAAACATTAAACGTTGATCGTTACTGAAACGCTCACCAAAACACGTTTTCTAGGTTAACAGCCGGCCGTATCATTACGGAGCAGTGTCGAGTGCCACCACTCACGCGAATGACGTTATCTTTGGGCCAGCGCTCGTGTATATCTATTAACAATTAACAAAAGCAATGATAGAATTATTTTGATATGAAAAAACATATCAAAATAATTCTACATACAATAATTCTACGTACAAGTTCATACAATGTTCTCTTTAAAGCTAAAGTAAAGGCCATTTAACTTTCGAAGTACTTTTATACCCATCTATGATTATGAGCTATGGTAGCCAAGTGGTAAGACCGTGTGCCTCAATATAGACGATCATGGGTTGAAACCCCGGGCAGGCAACAATGAGTTTTTCTATTAAAACTCATGTGTCTAATTGATAATTGCAATTTATCACACGCTTTTCGGTGCAGGAAAACACCGGGAGGAAACCTGCATATCTCTAGAGAATTCAGGAGATATATGAAACCTAGCAATCCGCATTGGAGCAGCGTGGTAGGTCTTAGCTCCAACCCCCTTCTGTCCAGAAACGGAGAGAGGAGACCTATTCCCAGCAGTGGGGTTGCAACAGGCCGCTACTTTTATAAACTTTTCCTTTTCAAACCCCGGGAATTACTTTTGCATAAAGAAACAACCGCTAAAAAACAAAACTGTGATAGCCCGTGCGACTCTTTCTAGGGGGTCACGAGTTCAAACCTCGGGCATTACTTTTGCATAAAAAACTTTTGCATAAAAAACAATGGCTAAAAATAAACCTGTGATAGCCCAGCGTTGATAACGTGTGACACTCTAAACACGATCATAGGTTCAAACCCCGGGCAGGTTTTTCTACTAACTTATGTGTCTAATTGATAATTGCAATTTATCACACGCATTTCGGAGAAGGAAACCTGCATATCTCTAGATAATTCTGGGCATATGTGAAACCTACCAATCGGCATTGGAGCAGCGTGGTAGGTCTCAGCTTAGCAACCCTTCCCTCCAAAAAAATGGAGAGAGGAGGCCTTTACCCAGCAGTGGGATTGTAAGAGGCCGTTACTTCACTTTTACTTTTTTTTAATGGCATGTGATCATCATAATCCTCCAACCCTTATGCCACTCTTAGTAGGGTCGGACAACACGTTACAGACATGTTCTCACATGATATGTCTACGTATTTTACGACCGGTCGCCTGCCTGACGTTAACTTACCTTAGTCGTATTTTACGACCCCTCGGTAAGAAAGAGGTTGGTTTATCGTGAACCTGCTGGTTGATCTATATTATCAACCAGCAGGCCTACCGTGAACTTTTAGATAACGATTCAATTCAAAGTCAGTCCCTAAGCCGAACCGCTCTCTTTTCATACCATGAAGTGTGGATTGCATTGGGGTTGTAATGTTTGAAAAGGATAACGTTATATGAACTATAGGTAACTTTGTCTCTTTTACTCACATGTTTTTAGGACGCATTCCGAACGCTCATTCGGCAACGACTTAAAGTGTGCGTGTTTAAGACGTCATGGTATGAAAAAGTAAAACAATTTAGTTTACGTCTTCAATTGAGTCGCAGTAAGAGTTCATGGTAGGCCTGCCGATACAACACAGTGGGTCAATTTACCTTAGTCGCTTTTTACGATACCTCGGTAAGAAATGAGCGTGGTCTATTCTCAGCCGGATACCACACGGCATAAAATGTATAATCTATACTTATTATAAAACTAAGTCCCAAAAAAGCTGTCTGTCTGTATGTAATCGATTTTCTGAAAATCTACCGAACGGATTTTTGTACGGTTATCACCAAAAGATAGGGCAATACTTCCGGATGGTAATACCGACATGTACTATATATCTAAATATATAGTACATGTCGGTATTATGTAAATTGTGTTGAAGAGATCGAGCAGTTGTTAAAAAACTTGCTTGCGGGGAGGTTTAGTCGCGTGCGCTGCGTAAACGAGCAGTAATACGCTAAAGTAATGAAGGAGAGAATTGTAGATCTATAAAAATACTAAAAAAAAGTCCGCGATAGCATGTTTCTATCTCTTGCGGTTAACTCACAATAACTACTATTATATTTAAAATATGAATTCTAAAAAAAAATTGTGACATTGATTTCCACGCGGGCGAAGCCGCTGGCACAGCTAGTATAAGATATAAAGAAATTATTTATTTATAAGGTTCCATTTCTTGTATAAAAGCAATAATTTCGTCATGTCAAAAGTGTGACGACGCGACATAATTTAATAAGCAGTGGACTTTGAATTCTAACGAAATTGCTGGAGACAAATAGAATAAACAGGGAGATATTACACAGATCTGAGGACAAGGGGAGGGGAGATGGATTCTGCCTCTTATTTCGGGTAGATTTTCCTGTATATTTCGCGAATTTGCTTAATATTTCCATTCCGTTGTATTAATTGACTACTTAAATATTAAGTATCATTAGGGCGGAAATTATAAGTTTTACTTATTTATTCAATAGGCAACCAACGATAGAACGGTAGACAACGATAGACGGGTGGTTAAATTCTAAGGGCCGACGTTGAATGTGAACCACACCTAAACGTCAAGTTTTTTTTTGCATTTCATTCGACATTTCCTAATTTCAAACTAACTCAATTTAAACCATGGAAAGAACCACAAAAGTTAATTCAGGCTTATTATGAAAATGGGCGTTCAAATCAAAACGCATATCGTGCACTTCGTGATTTTTTCGTTCAATTTAATCGTCCAAATGTGCGTACAATCGGAAAAATTGTGCAAAAATTTGAGCAAACTGGGTTTGTTGGAGATGTGTAAACACCAGTACATCCTCGTACAGCTCGTACTGCATAAATCGGCACATTAACGGCATAGCACCTCAATTATGCCTCAGCGTCATCAAAAATTTGGACCATCGGATGGAGGTCTGCCGCCGAGGCCGCAGCGGCCATTTGGCCGATATTTTGTTTCATACATAATTGAACCATAGCATATTATCATAATAAAAAGATATGACAATAATTTCCTAAATAATTTGTATTTTATTCAAAATCAACATCGGCCTTTAAAATTTAACCACCCAATATTATATATATTTAAATTATTCTGGTCTCGTTATATATGTTAAATCGTTACAGCAACAGTGCAAAAGAAATAATAGAAAATTATTTTGCTATAATCCGCGATACAGTAAATAGAGAATATATTTAGTGTTAAATGTATAGTGGACTATCCGTTTTTTCATACCCGATACGTGCAGGATTCGCAAAAACACAACCTCCACCACTGCCACCACAATACACAAGCACTACACACGTTTAATATCACAAACTCAACAATCGCCCTGCATCAAAGCATCATCGAGAGATAGACAATATAAACGAACTACCCACTGCGCCAACGTGCCAGTCTATATAATATGGAGTAGCAGTAATAGTGGAAATAATAAATATAATATTTCGGTACATTGGGCTATAAATGTGTGGTATCCGGCTACATAGAATAGACCACCCTCATTTCTTACCGACGTGTCGTAAAAGGCGACTTAGGTAAGTTGACGTCAGGCAGGCGCCCAGTCGTAAAATACGTAGCCGAATCATTTGACAATATGTTTGTAACATGTTGTGCCGACCCCACCTAGAATGGGATAAGGGCAGGAGAACGGTGGTACATTGGGCTATAAATACAAAGTTTACTCAATGATTGGGCGTTGCGGCTTCCTTTGAAAAGTAACTAAGAAAAACACTTCCAATATTGTGGTGATCGGCGTAATGAAGCCAATTTTACGACGCAATCCCGGTAACTATAAAGGATTGGAATGTTTCCAATCGGGGACCGCAGTTTATTGCCCAATCGCTGTGAGCCACGAAATTTTTATCTGTTCCTCTATAGCTAAATAAATTGAAAACCATTTAACACCCCGTCTTATACCGGTGTTTTTATCTAAGCCCATAAAATTTTCGATACTGTGTTGCGAACAGACTGAAATGTTTTTACACTGTCCGTATAGCAAAATGAAATAGACAAGAAATAGTTTTTTTCTCGTTTAAGAATGCTAAATGATTTATAGAAGCAGGCGTTACTATGCGGAATTCCATATTACATGCACTATAACAGAACTACCTTGCTATAATTCGCACGGGTTAAGCGAATGCATGCAAAGCCAATGTGTATGAAGCAGGCAAAATTTACGCACCTTACACACGCAGGACAAGTTACCACAAGCACCCCAAGGCGCCTCCACCAGCAGAACACAACCACCACCACAATCCCGACGATCGTTTCGCTCCGAAACCGAAGCATCATCAGGAGGATAGGCTCCACGACAAAATCGCAATGCAATGGTGGAGGCGCCTTGGGGTGCATGTGGTGACTTGTCCTGCATGTGTAAGGTGCGTAAGTTTTGCCGGCTTTATACACATTGGCTTTGCATGCATTCGTTTAACCCGTGCGGATTATAGCAAGGTAGTTCTGTTATAGTGCATGTAAGAATGCTAACGTTTTTAAATCCATTCGTAACTTATATGCAAAATTTTTAGTTTGTACATGGGGACTGGTTAAAAATACTTTATTCAACTTTTCACTATAAACTTAATATTTATAGTCTCTATGCAGTTTGCTGTCCAATAAGAAAGCCGTGGTCATTATTAATTCACTTATATTTTCACTTCGTAGTTCGCCCTTGGTCGCTTTGCGTAAACTGAACTTCGAGACACACGATACGTCTGCTTATATATTGAACGAACCAATGACGACAATGTTTGCGAACGTTCGCGAGTCCTAGGGCGAATTGTAAACAACTTTTCGTAAACAACCTGAATGTTCCAGAGAATTAGCGTCAAGCGAATTTGAAGTCTATGACGTATAGTTTCCGAACTCATTTTGCATGTTCGTACCAATATTAATATGAAGACCCTGGGCAGTCAAGTGAAACATAGATTTTTTCAATATAGCAGCTTAAAAGTAGTACGTACAATTTAAATAAACACATCAATATAGAGATAAAAAACTTATTTTCTATTTGCATTTCGCGAGTTTCATTTCGCTTCAATGGATGTTCGTGAATACACTGGCTTTTGGCACGCATCGCGTAGTTCAGAATTTGATCGGTAATTGTGTATTGAAATAAAATATTCGCATTAGCATCGAGATGATTGCAATACAGAAAAGTTTAGGCTTTTGTTGTCAGTCTTGTTTATTGTTTATGACGGAAATAACGTGATTTTTACATCCTACTCACAAAGTCTGTGTCTCACAAAGTTATAAACGCGTAAATCTCTTCATTACTACTATTTTTTAACTCAGGATGAGTTAAAATATAAATTAAACCAAAATGGAATTGCATAAACAAAAATACCTACCTGAAAATACATAGACAAAAATAATGCATACAACGATGAGTGTTCAGCAAGCCGATGTGTGTATTAGGGCAAAGCGGCATACCCTGGAAAGAGCGCTGGCTCGCGGAGCCAATATTCTTTTGGTGGCCTATATTTTTAATCTACAATATCTTCTAAAGTATTTATTTGATTTAAATGGCGTAATAGTATTTTTTTATCGGTATTAAATGGCGAAGCTATTGAATGTATTTATTTAGATAAGAATTGATATTGAACAGAGGAAAACACACTCGACATTGAAGTAATATTTTCAATTGATATTTGAACATGAAAGTAGTTATTATGAGTTAACCATTAGAGGTCGAGACATGCTATCGAAGCCTTTTTGTAGTATTATTGTAAATCTGTAATTCTCTAGTACATTATTTTAGAGTGCCTATGCTGGTTTACGCGACGCACGCGACTTAAGCTCCCATGCATATTTGCATGGAAATTAAAGCTATATAATATACGCGTCCCTTTTTGTGTCCCCCTTCAAACTTTATATGGTATTTCATTGTTTTTTTTCTAAGTATTTTCGATTATTCTTAGTAAATGAAATAAATAAAACTGTAAAAAGTAGAGTCCGATATCAACAATGTTCATTAAGTATTGGTTCATACAATGTTCTCTTTGAAGCTAAAGTTATGGCCAAGTTCAACTTTCGAAGTACTTTTATCCCCATCTATGATTATGAGCTATGATAGCCCAGTGGTGAGACCGTGTGAATCTCTATAGACGATCATGGGTTCAAACACCAGGCAGGCACTAATCAGTTTTTCTATTAAAACTTATGCGTCTAATTGCTAATTGCAGTTTATCACACGCTTTTCGGTGAAGAAAAACATCGTGAGGTAACCTGCCTATCTTTAGAGAATTCTGATGATATGTGTAACCTACTAACCCGCATTGGAGCAGTGTAGTAGGTTAAGACCTCCAACCCTTCTCTCCAAAAAAAGAGAGGAGGCCTATACCCAGCAAAGGGATAATAAATGGTTATTTACGGATGTCCTCACTTATTAAATAAAGTTACGCTGTGATATAGAGTATCCTGCCGGCATCTATCCTGTCTCCCAATTTTGACATGGGTGCTTTCAAAGTTGTATTTATACGCACGCTATCGCCTCATGTACGTAACATGCGTCTACGTGAAAATCAAATCTAAATTCAATATATTCTCGGTAACTTGTCACTGGTGCTTTTTATTTATTCGATATTAAATCAGATACAATATCCACACTTAGTTGTTAATAACAATATTTCTTTGAAACTATCTCAGTAATAAAAGATACATGAATTTGAACTAACCTAAGCTAAACTAAGAACTATTTAAAAACACTGTACATCACTGCATGTGCTCCATTTCAGTGGTTCAGAGAGGGACTATCGAACTTGCACCACAATGTTTTGAGAAGGGAGTAATTATAAAGTTTCTTATAATATTTCTTAATTATAAGGTATTCTTACTTTGCCTTCACAGTATATTTTTAGCAATTTAATGTTTGTTTATAAGAAAATACATAATTATAAAAATATTGGCGATGTATATAATAGATAAAGTAGGAACCGACAAAAGCTTGCGGTTCCTGCTTTAAATCATCAATTTTATTACAATAAGGAGTTAATACATTTAAAATTTCATAAAAATCGGTCAATCCGTTTTGGTAACTATATTGTGAAACGAGATTTTTGTAAATAAGATTATTTTTGAAAATATTGACTGCCGAGATTCTTCTTGGTTTTTCTTGACAAGAGCTTTCAGTGATAGCTTCAATATAACTAGACAATTCGAAAGTGCTTTTAAAAGCAAAATTATACAAAGGATAATTTGTTTTTAAATTTATTGACATCATTATCCTCCTGCCCTTATCCCACTCTAAGCAGGGTCGGCACAACATGTTACAAACATGTTGTCCAATGATTTGGCTACGTATTTTACGACCGTCATGCCTGACGTCATATTAACTTAGTCGCCTTCTACGACATCTCGGTAAGAAATGAGGGTGGTCTATTCTACTCAGCCGGATAACACACGGCGGGTCGACTTAAATTTGTAAATTAAAATTTATTTAAAATTAAAATTTCATTAAAATTTACTGACATTGATTGAAATTTTTTTACCGTGCAATTCCATAGTAGTTAAAGTTATAGGTAAAGTTTTCCAGCCGAAATTCCCACGGGAACGGGAATTTCCAAACTAAGCCAGAGCGAAGTACCGTTGGGTCAAACTTATACATAAATCTAAGCTTTCCGCAATCCTTCTCCACATAAAGTTTAACTATGCCGAATTTCCACTTCCTCGTATGATTCGTGAGTTATTTCACCCTTCAAAGGTTTCTTTTAATATCCATACTTATTGTAAAACAAAGTACAGAAGTAATAATGTGTATTGTGGTGGAAGTGGTGGAGGTTTGTGGATGTGTTTTTGCACGTATCGGGTATGAAAATACTGATAGTCCACTATACATTAAACACTATATATATTTTCTATTTACTGTATCGCGGATTATAGCAAAATAATTTTATTATTACTTTTGTATTATGGATCTCCGCAAAGTAACGCCTAATTCTATAAATTATTCTATAAATTATGTAAAACAAAGTCCCAAAAAGCTGTCTCTGTGTGTATGTAATCGATTTTCTCAAAATATATTGAACGGATTTTTGTACGGTTTTCACCAAAAGATAGTGCAATACTTTCGGATGGTTTAAGTAAATAGTACATACCGTTTGTTAGCTACGACCGTGATTCTACTCATAATTCTAACGTTCTCTCATAGAAAATGTTACCAAATAATACGTCACCAACAGATAACCGTACAACTATAACATATTGGACACGCTAAACAAGTATTGACCGGTTAATTTAATAATAATTTGGAATCATTAAGCCAGGTCGATTCTACCACCAGTTCGGAACACTGTCCTCCACTGAGAAGAACTGGCAAGAAACTCAATGGTTGCTCTTATCGCGAATATTAACTATTCGACGTTAGATTCTAACAACACGAAATACTCAATATCGGTAACCAAATCAACACACGACGTCACAGCACTTTAAAACGTATGGACACCTTGAGAGGTTGTATTGGACTGACTAAACTGTTGAATGTCGCTCGCGAACAAGACTCGGGTCACAATATTTTACACTCATTCATTCGGTTTTATTCCTCTACCCACCAAATGACAGATAACATAATATTGTAGACAAAATACTTCCTCATTATTATTCTATGCATATTAATGTATTTATTTATAATATATAATTTATATCTGATTATTATAATTATGTCTAACAATTATACACGTTATACCGAGTCACCGTATGATATCTGACAATATCTAACACGTTATTATGTCAATTGTTTTGAAGAGATCGCGCAATTGTTAATAACTTGCCTGTAGTGAGCTTTAGCCGCGTGCGCTGCGTAAACCAGCAGAGATACGCTAAAGTAATGTACTAGGCAATTGTAGATTTATAACATACATTCTCCTGCCCTTATCCCACTCTAAGTGGGGTCGGCACAACATGTTACAAACATGCTGTCATATGATTTGGCTACGTATTTTACGACTGGCCGCCTGTCTGACGTCAACTTACCTCAGTCGTATTATACGACCCGTCTGTGAGAAAGTTGGTGGTCTATTCTTCTCAGCTGGATAACGTGTTTGTAACGTGTTCTGCCGATCCTACTTAGAGTGGGATAAGGGCTGGAAGATGATAATGATGATATATTTTCAATTACATAGATTATATTTTATACATAACAAAATTATATCTTCATTACTTTTGTATTATGATCATTCGTAAATTAACGCCTAATTCTATAAATTAGTACTGATTACTGTTCGAAGTGGGTGACATAAAAATCAGCACTATGACGTCAATTTCCAGAATTATTTCCATTGTCCGATATCGAATATCAACATCGGTACAACCCACTGGCTAATTGGACATCCGATTGAATTTCAAATTTACGCTGCTTGTTTGCATATCGCTCGGCCTCGGCCGGCCCTGCGTCGGCCGATTGCGATCGAATCGAGATCGACATGGAAATTTCCACACTCTGCGATCGATTGAAAGGATTGTTTTTTTTAATCTTAAGTGTGTATGTACCACTTATAAATAATTTTATCTACTACCTGTTCTAATACACTTGACTTTAAGGTTTGATGTTAAAAGAACAAAATAATAAGACATAGGTTTCGAAAAAAGGTGCTGGGATAGCCTAGCGGTGAGACCGTGCGACTCTTTCGAGTGGAACACGAGTTCAAACCTGGGCAGGCACCAATGAGTTTTTCTATTAAAACTCATGTGTCTTATTGGTAATTGCAATTTATCACAAGGAAGGAAAACATCGTGAGGAAACCTGCATATCTCTAGAGAGTTCTGGAGATATGTGTAACCTACCAATCCGCATTGAAGCAGCGTGGTTCGTATTAGCTCCAACCCTTCTCTCCAGAAATGGAGAGAGGAGGCCGCTACTTTACTTTACTTTGAAAAAGGTAAGAAATTACAAAAGAGGACGATATCGTGACAAAACAGGATAATTGAAGTGGGGAAAGGGAAGGGAATGAAATTCGAGAAAAGGGTTGTTTAGTCGGATAAAACAGCAGAAGCAGCATCAGACAAATTTTAAATAGAGTTGAAGACGATTTGAGGACCTGAGATGTATGTTCAAAGTCACATCTTTGAGGCGGGAGGCCAGGGACGGAGTGAAATGGAAAAGGCTCGTTGAGGAGCTCAAGACCCATAAAGAGTTGTAGCGCCGCAGGAAGAAGAAGAAGAAGATGTGAAGGAGAATAGTGAATTCAAAAGTCATAAAAATAATACATACAATAATGTAAAGAGTGAGTTTCATTTTCTTATCGGGTTCGAATGCTAAAGTTTCTTCCCCGATGGTCATGGATCTCAATTTCTGGTCATAAGTCTTTAAAAATTCAGTATGTTACCCACTGATCAATGTTCACTTTTGGATATGGGTCTCTTAAAGTTTTGCTCTCGATGTTATCAACTGATCGACGTCTATTTCTGGACATAAGGTATTTGATAATTTACTCTTCTTATTTTAAAATGATCAACTTTCACTTCGGGGTATTAGTTTCTTAAAGATTTACTGTTGTTGTTAGCAATTGATCGACCTTCACTTCTGGACATATATATCTCTTATTAATAATTGTTTGACCTTCACATCTAGATACTAGTCTCTTGAATCTTGAAGATTTACTCTTCTCGGTATCAACCAATCGACGTCCGTTTCTGCACTCATGAAATATGTATGCCTTAAAATATGATGTCTTGCCCGCGACTCCGTTTGAGTCATCTTAAATTTTCAAATACCCTCTTACCTACTATACATTTTTTATTTCCCAAAAAAATATGAAATTTTTAGCTGTCGATAGATTTTCTGTAAACCTGAAGTATAAGTAAAGGTTAGTAAAGTAGCAGCTTGTTACAATCCCACTGCTGGGAATAGGCCTCCTCTCTCCGTTTCTGGAGAGAAGGGTTGTTGCTAAGACCTACCATGCTGCTCCAATGCGGATTAGCAGGTTACAAATATCTCCAGAATTCTCTAGATATATGCAGGTTTCCTCACGATGTTTTCCTTCACCGAAAAGCGTGTGATAAATTGCAATTATGAATTAGACAGATGAGTTTTAATAGAAAAACTCATTGGTGCCGGCCCGGGTTTGAACTCGTGTTCCCCTCGAAAGAGTCGCACGGTCTCACCACCGGGCTATCACAGCTCTGGGCTATCACAAAGTGGATTATATCAAAATTATTACTTTTGTATTATAGATATCCACAAATTAACGGCTTAGTTTAAAAGCATCTAAATTCTATTTGGCCAAAAGCAATACGCATTCAGTACCATTCTATAACCATTGGGTGATCTCTGAATAATATTATATTCTGTTGAACCGCTTCCAAGTAAATTGCATTGCAAATCTCTATCCGATCACGAGGGAAACAGCAATTCTACCGTCACTTTACTTCTATACAACTATGATTGCGTCGTACATTTTAGATGATACGGTAAGAGTTTGATTTCGATGGACTTGGGCTGGTCTACACCTTATACCTTATGATGCCTTACGGTTTGTGGGTTTGTATAAGATTCTATAATAAAATTGCGCAATCTACTTTAACTTTACCATTACAGCAGTTTAAAAATACTATTAAAAAAGGCTAGTACAGAAAGCCTACTAAGTATAGTAGGCTTTCTGTATTACTCAATAGTAATTGAGGATTACTTAGACGATTAAAATGCGTGGACATAGCTTTTCTTCAACCCTGTACAAGACATTAATAACTATATTACTGGCCCGTTGGCGCAAGTGGGTAGTGACCCTGCCTTCAGCTCCACGGGTTGCGGGTTTGATTCCCGCCGAAGGCCAACATTTTTCTATAAACAGTTTGTTGGTTCTTCGAGTCTGGGTGTATATTTGTATATAAATTACAGAAGTCGCTGTCGGAGGACTCAAGAAAACCCAAAATTACTAAAACTAATTTATTTCTATATAAAAATTACAAACTAAAAAACGTCTATCCTAGCTCGATTCTAAGGAAAGAAACGTTCTATTTTCTATATAAAAATTACAAACTAAAAAGCGTCTTTCCTTAGCATCGAGCTAGGAACTGTTCAAACTTCAAACTTCAAATTAAATAACTATTCCTAAGGGCCGGCGGCAACATATCCGATTACAATGTTTTGCCGCACGGCGACGGTGTTCTATGGTCCAGTTACGCCGTTGATGTAAATATCCGACGTGGACCTATTACTAGTTTTTGCCCGCGGCTTCGCTCGCTAGGAATTTTGTCTGCCACAGTACCTAATTTAATTTAATTTATGATTCACAATTTTGGTCATAGTGGCTTCCACATAAAAGATAGATATATACTGTCGCGGACTTTTATTTAGAACTATTAAAGACAAACAATACTACGGTACATTGTCTTTGTGTAACTCTAATGGTTTAGGCAGCGTACGCCGAGATAGCTCTCAGAGGCCAGATTTTTCCGACTTTATTGACACGTATCGTTATTTTACATAAAATCATTACAAATTGTAGCCTATATGTTATTCCGATGTATAACCTATATAACTGTAAAGTTTCATCCAAATCCGCCCAATAGTTTTTTCGTGAAAGAGTAACAAACATCCATCCATACTCACAAACTTTCGCATTTATAATATTAGTAACACCACTATAGAGCACCATTGTTTCTATTATAACATATATGTATGTATTTAAAATGATATTTATATTATATTCCTGTCTTAAATTGTATAGTTTTCAAGGCGAAAAGCGTTATTGCTATTAATAGTGTACAGGCGCCTGAAATGACTATACTGCAAAATATTCAAATGGCAGGAACCTGTTTCAAACCAAGTACATAAATAAGTTATAATTTTACTGTGCAATGCTTGAAAATCAACAATATATATGCGAATATCTGTCTATTTGAAATCCGTGTAAAATATTCCTATACATTTCCAACAGTATCTCGCTATACCTCGCGAGCCGATGAAAAAGTACCATTTTACCGGTCTTTGAATGCGGCGAAATGTAAAATGGGTGAAAATAGATCGGGAATCTTGGAAATAAATTTAATACCCCGCATTGAACGCTTCGCACGTGCAAAGCTTGTATATTTCTTTAAGCAAAGCTTTTCGCTCACTGTCGACTCGTAAATATTTCTGAATTACTATTTTTTAATGCTTTTTGTTGTGGTTTAAACCCTTAGAGAGTAGGTAGAATCAAACAGGAGGAAAAAAAGAAGGGGTTTCAACTATTTGTATACAGGGTGGCACAGACTATAAGACATTTATTTTGGATTTTGGATACCTTCACAACTCAGCATCGTATATAAAAAAATTGGTTAATTCTGTGAAGTATTTTAGGCACCGGAATTATTTTAGGTTTTTTAAAAAATATACTCGATTTATAGAGATCAATGACCGCACAAGCCATTCTAACTTTGACCTAAATACGGTAATAGTAAATATGGTACAACTTAACAAGTACGAGGATGACAAAACTATGATGTTATTGATTTCTTCCGTTTTAGAAGAAGCGCTTCGCGCCAGGTCAGTGAACCATTACTAACAAAGGCAGACCTCATTAAATAAGTTTTTTTTTTTCGAAAAAACTTCTTTTAAAACAATATTTAACAAGATCGAATTATGACAAAGTTATCTTATACGTTTAAGTGATCCGTGATCTAATGAATAAATGTCATTAAATTACTAGTGATAAGAATTCATACTTTGGAAAGAGCAACGTCCGAGTTTGCTGGCTCTTCTCGGTAGGAACAGCTTTCCGAACCAGCAGAACTTCAGAACCGAGTTGACGATTCAAATGTACTTGTTATCAAGTTTACTTGAATAAAGAATACAGGCACTATAACAGAACTACCTTGCTATAATTCGCACGGGTTAAGTGAATGCATGCAAAGCTAATGTGTATGAAGCAGGCAATATTTACGCACCTTACACATGCAGGACAAGCCACCACACGCACCCCAAGGCACCTCCACCAGCAACAATGTACATAAGCAGCACACACAACCACCACCAAAATCTCGACGATCGTTTCGCTCCGAAACTGAAGCATCATCAGGACGATAGAATCGCATTGCGATTTTGTCGTGGAGCCTGTAATATGGAATTCTGCAAAGTAACGCCTGCTTCTATAAATCATGAATAAAGAATATTGAATTGAATTTTAAAAGTGAGTTCATTAAAAGTCGTATTGTCCTGTATAATACTGGTTGCTTAAGTAATGCGTCGGCTTGCGAATTTGTAGTGGAGATTATCTTATGATTATGCTTCGGTTACGGGGCGAAATGGCCTCTGAATAGTCAATTATCCATCCACATTCATATTTGACACTGCTTTTTGGTCACATAATTTAATTATAATATTAGTAAGAATTTTTATTGCTCCCCAGTGTTATATTAGTACTTTAAAAAAAAGAGAAAATTTCATTTTTTAAATTTTTACTTCAAAGTAAAAAGCAACATTTCTCATTTGAAATATTTATCTAATTAAGTGCTAGCTCACATGCAATATGTTGCTAGGATATTTTTTAAGTGTTAGACATAACGCATTTTATCGTCTACATAAATCTAATTGATGATAGATTCAACGACTCCAACGACTTCGTTTACACGTCAACATAAGCGTTTAAGTATTCTCAAAAATCAAGTATATGGTTACCTTGTTCTAGAACGAAAAACGGGTTTATTTTGGGCTGTAATTGTGCCTTATTCATCATTATTGTTTCAGCGGATTTTGAATTATAATATTAAGTATAGTTAATATAGATACTGGCTATACTCACGTCTAATTTTATCGGATTAGCCCGACTAGTTTCGAACCCGTCCGGGGCACTTATTC
Organism: Morpho deidamia; assembly: GCA_947086505.1. NCBI lineage: Eukaryota > Metazoa > Arthropoda > Insecta > Lepidoptera > Nymphalidae > Morpho > Morpho deidamia. The sequence goes on along the minus strand of CAMTZC010000017.1, from coordinate 17,135,305 downwards.
ATGAGCTCTTTACACGACGTTCAGTTCCCAACGCGAGACGTGAGTATAGCCGGTATCTATATTAACTATGAATACTACTCACGATAGTTTAAATTTAAAAATATTAAGTATGTATATCGTTTTTAAACCTTTATAACCCGGATATACAGCTAATTTATATTTATATTTGTTTCCATATCGCTTAATGTGATACACTTGCGATTTACGACCTTTAAAAATTTAACTATTTGTCTTCGTTTATTTGCAACGTTCAAAGTAACTGGAAATAATGGTTTTCTGTCTATCAGGTTTTTGCTACTTACGCTCACTTTAGTGCTGAATTATTTGTGTTTAGACTCTTTCTTTCTAGAAATTCGTACTTCGGCGTATATAAGACTTTTACGGGGTATAGAAGACTCTATTTCTAAATAATTTATATAATTAGGCGTTACTTTGCGGAGATCCATAATACAAAAGTAATAATAAAATTATTTTGCTATAATCCGCGATACAGTACATAGAAAATATATATAGACTATCCGTTTTTTTATACCCGATATATGCAGGATTCGTAAAAACACATGCACAAACCTCCACCACTTCACTATCACAAACTCAGAGATTGTTGATAATAGATTGTTGAAGATAGTAGATCTTTAGAATGACTCATCGGATGATCTTGTAAGTTTTGGTGGCGTTCGGAACATTTTTTAACTGTTGAGTTCCGTTTCGAGGTGTATTTGAAACCAGAGGAAGCCACAGCAACGCGTGGCCGAACAAATAGTTACTAATAAAGAAACACGCGTCAAAATTCTAACCAAAATACTCTCTAGCATTCAATATTCTAAGCCATTGAAACAAAGCGAGACAAATGGGATGAAATGAAAATTTCAATTTATCATCACCATCTCCCTGCCCTTATCCCACTCTAAGTGGGGTCGCCACAACATGTTATAAACATGTTGTCACATGATTTCGCTACGTATTTTACGGGCCGCCGGCCTGATAATGAATAATGCACATCGAGACATTGAGAGAGAAATCGGCTAGATTGTGCTTCATAGAGCATTGTCTCTGTCGCACAGACTGACGAACCTTTGAGTGACAGTAACAGCGCTCTACGAAACCGAACTGGCCGGCTGTTTCGTTGTAAACATCGATGTGCATTATTTAATGCCGGGTACTATACCTTAGTCGTATTTACGACACCTCGGTAACAAAGAGGGTGATCTATTCTACTCAACCGCATACCACACGGTGGATCAACTCACCTTAGTCACCTTTTACGACACCTCGGTAAGAAAGAGGGTGGTCTATTCTACTCAGTCGGATACCACACGGAAGCTAAGCCATATTTTGTTAACTTTTTTCTTCTTTCTAAATCAATTGACCTCCACTGTTGTAAAAAAAAACTTTTCGATTGATTAAAACACTGTTTAATTTTGTACGTACACACCTTACAAAATTATGTAGCAGCTATAACATATTTAATCTCTCAAAGAAGCGAGATTCAAGAGAAGCTCAAGTAAATTTCAAGCAAACTAAGTTTGCATCCGCGCGCTTTGACTGACTTTATCTAGTTAACTAAATATAGGTGTGCTGGTTTTTATTTATCATTGTAAGAACTGTGTAGTTAAGAATTTTTTTTACAAAATTGAAGATTATTTGGATGATAAGAAAGCCTGGATTCGAAAATCCTTCCAGCTTCATACAAGACAGCGGTTTAATAATGTATAATTGAAAATATTTAAAAGATTGACCGCCGAGTTTCTTGCTGGTTCTTCTCGGTAAGAGCAACATTCTGAACCAGTTGTAGCTTCATTAATCATATTGATGCTTGACGATTCAAAAGTGCCTGAAATGGTTTATTTGAATAAAGATTATTTTGATTTGATATGATCAAATGTAACAGTTATAAGCCGTGATAGCCCAGCGGTGAGACCGTGCGACTTTTTCGAGGGAAACACGAGTTCAAACCCGGGCAGGCACCAATGAGTTTTTCTATTAAAACTCATGTGTCTAATTGATAATTTCAATTTATCACACGTTTTTCGGTGAAGGAAAACATAGTGAGGAAACCTGCATATCTCTAGAGAATTCTTTTGATATGTGTAACCTACCAATCCGCATTGGAGCAGCGTGGTAGGTCTTAGCTCCAACCCTTCTCTCCAGAACGCAGAGAGGAGGCCTATTCCCAGCAGTGGGATTGTAAGAGGCCGCTACTTTAAGTTACAATTTTTTTTACAAAATTTCATGTTCCTGCTTCCAGTCCAGTAGGCCTATTGGAGACGTAAACGAAATTGTTTTGCTTTTCCATACCATGACGTCTTAAGATGCACACTTTAAGTCGTTGCCGAATATGCGTTCGGAATTCGACCTAAGAACATGTGAGTACAAGAGACAGAGTTATCTATAGTTCATATAACGTTATCCTTTCAAACATTACGACCCCAATGCAATTTACACTTCATGGTGCGAAAAGAAAGCGGTCGGCGGTCGTCGTTTACGTCTTCAATTGAGTCGCAATAAGAGTTCATGGTAGGGCTGCAGATTATAAATCGCGGCTGCAAAGCTGAGTTACCTGGGACTCCGTTTATCGAGTTTCGGGGAAATTTAACCTATAATAAAAATGTATTACATTTTTTAGAATTTCGTTAGACTATAGGCTATAGTAAAGTAAAAAAAGTAAAGTAGCGGCCTGTTACAATCTCACTGCTGGGAATAGGCCTCCTCTCTTCGTTTCTGGAGAGAAGGGTTGGATGTAAGACCTACCACGCTGCTCCATTGCGGATTGGTAGGTTACACATATCTCCAGAATTCTCTAGAGATATGCAGGTTTCCTCACGATGTTTTCCTTCACCGAAAAGCATGTGATAAATTGCAATTATCAATTAGACACATGGGTTTTATTAGAAAAACTCATTGGAGCCTGCCCGGGTTTGAACTCGTGTTCCTTCGAAAGAGTCGCACGGTCTCATCGCTGGGTTATCACAGCTCTGAAAGATGTATATGTAATGCTAAAGGTAGTGTACTATCCGTTTTCACTACAGATATTCGACAGAATCGCAGTTTTAGAACTTTCCTCTTCATCTATTAATGATGCTTCGCTTACGAAACGATTGTTGAGATTGTGGTTGTGAATGTGTGCGGTGCTTGTACATTGTTGTGTTGTTGGTATAGAAACCAACAGAATTTCATGTTCCTACTGATAATAGTTGAGGAGTTCGTCTGAAGCCAATCCTGACAACAGCATCAGATCATGCTTGTCATAAACATGCATCAAGATTGGACCAGTATTTAAAAAATCAGCTCAATCGGACCCCAGGAAGTGGGTCAAATTTAACTTGCAAAATTCCACTTTCAAATACGTACACGGCGAGTGGAATAAAAGCTTTTAAAAAAGGAAGCTCATCAGATAAAGGAAAACTTAGCACTGGTTTGTATCCTGTAGTTTTAAAGATTCATTTAATTCAAATTCAAAATATTCTTTATTCAAGTAAACTTATAAACAAGTGCTTTTGAATCGTCAACATCTACTGCTGGTTCGGAAAGCTGTTCCTGTCGAGAAGAACCAGCAAGAATCTCGGTGGTTGCTCTTTTCAAACAATAATTCTTATCACTAGTTACATATAACTATTAATGTCTTGTATAGAAGAAGTTGTGTCTTGAAGAGAAGCTATATCCACGCATTCTTATCGTCTAGGTAATCTTCAATAGTATAATAGGCTCTCTGAATTAGCCTTTTTTTAAATAGTATTTTTAAACTGCTGTAATGGTAAAGTTAAAGTAGATTGTGGAATTTCATTATAGAATCTTATACCCAAACCCACAAACGAATTATGAACTTTTGCATGGCGCAAAGCAGGAACCGCAAGCTTATGTCGGTTCCTACTTTGTCTATTTTATACATCGCCAATCCTTTTATAATTATTTATATTCATATGTACAAAAATTAAATTACTAAAAATATACTCTGAAGCCAATGTAAGAATACCTGTATCCTTGAACTTAAACCGTGTGGTATACGGTTTAGTAGGATAGACCACCCTCTTTCCTACCGAGGGTTCGTAAAATACGACTAAGGTAAGCTGACGTCAGGCAGGCGGCCGGTCGTAAAATACGTAGCCAAATCATGTGACAACATGTTTGTGACATGTTGTGCCGATATCACTCAGAGTGGTATAAGAGCAGTAGGACAATGAGTTTGAAAGCTTCATTAATTAAAAATTTACACTCTTATGCATATTAGGGATGTTACGGAGGTGGGTTTACCGGAACCAGAGTCGGAACCGGAGATTTAATATTTGAATTATCGGAGCCGGAGTCGGGATCGGAAGCGGAGTCGGAGGCGGAGGTTTCCACTTCCGCCCCCTTCATTACTAATCTAAAAATTGACCCGCAAACTGTACTTAGACAATATGACCACCACGATTTATATAATTGAATACTTAAGCGCGTCTAACCATTGACACTGAAAATAAACAAATGAACGAGAGTTGCACGTGCCAGGGAAGATACCCCCGGGCAATGAGTTACAACTTGTAGCTGCGCGTTTTGTCAGAATTCGCATCACAATTTCACCTTCCTTATACCTCCGACTAGAATTTATCGGAACCGGAGTCGGAGTCGGGGGTGTAAATTCAATCGGAGGTTCCGACCTTTCGGAACCGAAGTCGGAGCTCCGTAACATCCCTAATGGATATATTATTAATATGAAAGCCTGTCCGCTTATTTTACTTTTTGTTTATTAATAACATTTTCACAGCTAATATTGAGAATTTTGGTATTATTAAAGCTTTATGTATAAAAAACCCGTTCTTTGGGAACAGGATAAAATTTAATTAAGTGCATCATTGAGAGCATTTTAGAAACAAAATTGACGCGAACGATGTCGAAGGTAATCTTTGCTTCAAATAAAATGCAAAATTCGGTGATGAACACGTTAAATTATCCTGAATAACTTTATCCAATATTGAATTGGTTCAATTAATAAAGTTCTTCAATAATTCAAAGATTTTCTTCGTCTTGTTACAGATTTCATCTTAGATTCCCGACAAGAATTCCACCATTTGTTCGAGATCTGCCATCGATTTCTAATTGAGGACGATCGGAAACTCGATTAATTGTATCTGATTGGTTTCGTTCTCATTTTGAAGGATGTATTCAAATTATTCTTTTTGAATATACTTATTTAAGTACTTTTAATCATGTAGTTTTATTAAAGCTACTACATCGGAAAGGATAAACGGATAAACTTTTCAAAATGTAGAAGAAAATTTGAAAAAGATTTTCTCAAAATCTACTCAACAGATTATTGTGTACTTTTTATTAAAAGATAGTGCAATTCTTCCGCAAGGTTTAAGTCTATTTTGTATTAACTTTTTAAATTGTGGTAACGAGGTCGCGCAGTTGTAAAAATCTCATGTGCGCCATGTAAAACAACAGAGATACACAAAAGTAATGTACTATAGAATTGTAGATCTACAAAAATACTACAAAAAAGTCCGCGATAGCGCGTATCTCTTATGGTTAGGACGAAATAATTAATTTTATGTTCAAAATTTCAATTAATCATAGCTAGTTTATATATTTTCTCTGTCTCTCCGGTCGTTTCTTCATGACTGAAGATCGTGGTCTTGGCTAGACTCTATTCTCGACTTGGTCCATTGTTTCCATCGGCTTCTATTAGTGGCTACCATTGCTATCTCATAAAAGTAAGTACCATCATGTAGGACTGTCGCAATTGGTCACCTAGTTGGGATTTTTTTTTCTTTTACCTCCAACAAAGTTTCTTGGAGCCTTTGGCCATCTTTAATACTAGTTCATCGCTTATGTTACTTCCTATCATGCCTCATACTTTGTCTTTCTTCCTCATTTATTCTTTATAATGGGATATAAGATATAAGATAGAATGGTAGAGTTGGGACTTTTATTTTTGCTACTTAATTATAAGGGTTGAACACAACAGTTTTTTATTTTATTCTATCAACAATTTTGGGACTTTACATTTTCTTTTTCTACTTTATTTACAAAAACTTATATCTTATGTTAATTTATCTTTACTTTTGTTTGTATATTTTTATTATTCTAGAGATTATATTTTTTACTTATGGACTATTTTTGTTTTTTACATAATTTATTTTAATGCTACTAAACTTTAATATATACAATATTATCGCTAGCATTATTTTGCCTTAACTTGTTTTATTTCTGCTCGCCACCTAGTTGGTTAGCGGCCTATTGGTCTTTTGCCTTCGGTGTATATGTTTATATATTTAGAATAAAGCGAACGATATGGATATAGTACAACCAATTTTTGTAAAGATTATAAAATATAAACAGCAAATATAGGTCAAGGAGAGCAAACCTCTTTATATCTCTATTAAAAAGCTTCCTAATCTTAAAACATAATGGAAATGTTTACGTCTTCATTAAAACAACTTCCTACGCGGGATACCAAATAAAATATTACTATAACAGCTTCTAATAGCCAGATCATAAATCTCGCCCCCTAATATTTTAGGAGACTGCAAATTGAAACAAGACCGCTTCAGCGGAGTCTGCGAATCATGATGGATGTTGCTCTCCGCCATTTTGTTTTTAAAAGAGATAATATCGTTTATTACGTAGTAGCAGATGGCCGCTTTGTCCGCGTTTAATATGATTTATAAGCTTTTTATTGATTGCGCTTCGCTTGAAAGAGAGAAATTACTTTATTATACAAAAGTTATAACATTTAATCAATTTAATTCAGTTATTTAATAGAAAAATTTGATACCATTAAAACTTATGTACAGGGCTAACATATAGGGTGAAAAAAATCCGTTCTTTTGGAACAAGATAAAACGTGATGCACTTAGCATCATTGAGGGCATTTTAGAATCATAATTGACGCGAACGATGTCAAAAATAATCTTCGTTTCTAATAAAATGCAATTCGGTACAAAAGTAATAATAAAATTATTAGCTATAATCCGCGATAAAGTAAGTAGGAAGTATATATAGTATAAATATTCGTTTTCATACCCGAAACATGCAGTATTCGTAAAAACACAAGCACTACACACGTTCACTATTACAAACTCAACAATCGTTGCGCCCCACAACCGAACTATCATCAGGAGATAGACTGCACGACAAAATCGCAAAGCGATTGCATGTTACGGGTTGAGTAGAATAGACCACCCTCATTTCTTACCAAGGTGTCGTAAAAGGCGACTAACTTAAGTTTTGTCGCCGTGTGGTATCCGGCTGAGTAGAAGAGACCACCCTCGTGTCTTTCCAAAACTTCAACTAGTTCAACTTCAAACTAGTTATAAGAATTTTATTTGAAAAGAGCAACCACCGAGTTTCGTGCTGGCTCTTCTCGGTAGGAACAGCTTTCCGAACCAGCAGTAGAGTTGACGATTCAAAAGCACTTGTTTATTTGAATAAAGAGTATTTTGAATTTGAATTTGAATTTACCGAGATGTCGCAAAAGGCGACTAAGTTAAGTTGACCCGCCGTGTGGTATCCGGCTGAGTAGAATAGATCACCCTCATTTCCTACGGAGGCGTCGTAAAAGACGACTAAGATAAGTTGACGTCATGCAAGCGGCTGGTCGTAAAATACCTAGCCAAATCATGAACAACATGTTTGAAACATGTTGTGCCGAGCCTACTTTGAGTAGGATAAGTAAAGTAGCGGCCTGTTATAATCCCACTGCTGGGAATAGGCCTCTCTCCGTTTCTGGAGTGAAGGGTTGGAGCTAAGACCTACCACGCTGCTCCAATGTGGATTGATAGGTTACACATATCTCCAGAATTCTAGAGTTATGCAGGTTTCCTCACGATGTTTTCCTTCACTGAAAAGCGTGTGATAAATTGCAATTATCAATTAGACACATGAGTTTTAATAGAAAAACTCATTGGTGCCTGCCCGGGTTTGAACTCATGTTCCCCTCGAAAGAATCGCACAGTCTCACCGCTGGGCTATCACAGCTCAGAGTAGGATAAGGGCAGGAGAATATGTTGGAGTCAAGTACGTATCCATAAATTTACATCCTGTATGACACAATTCGTAAAATCTTCTTATTGATATTATTGATCCGGCAACCGTATCATTAAAAATGAACATGCTAATATCACCTCCATTTTCTTTCGTATTTTTAAATTACCAATTCACATTTTCTTGTAGTTACTTTTATTAGGATAACTTTTAAAATTATCAAATTTCAATTCTGGTCACGTATTTTCGTTAAAAACATTTTCACAAGAAACCATCGCGTCGTTTAAAGGTAATTACTGTCAATAACCTTGATACCGGATTTATCCATACTAAAAATATGAATGGGAAAGTCTGTTTCTCGGTCTGTATATCTATCTGTATTTTGCACTTTAAAAGTAACCGGAGCAATATTTATTTATATAATTACAATGCCTGTGTTATAGTCCAGTGATACTAGCTGTGATAGCCCAGCGGTGAGACCGTGCGACTCTTTCGAGGGGAACGCCAGTTTAAACCTGGGCAGGCACCAATGAGTTTTTTTATTAAAACTCATGTCTTATTGATAATTGAAATTTATTACACGCTTTTCGGTGAAGCTAAACATCGTGAGGATGTCTTTATAGAATTCTGGAGATATTACACATATCTCCAGAATTCTATAACCTCGGTAAGAAAAGAGGGTGGTCTATTCTATTCTGCCGGATACCACACGGCATTTACCTTGGTCGCCTCTTACGACACCTCGGTAAGAAAGGAGGGTGGTCTATTCTATTCTGCCGGATACCACACGGCATTTACCTTAGTCGCCTCTTACGACACCTCGGTAAGAAAAGAGGGTGGTCTATTCTATTCTGCCGGATACCACACGGCATTTACCTTAGTCGCCTCTTACGACACCTCGGTAAGAAAGGAGGACGGTCTATTCTATGCAGCCAGATACCACACGGCATTTACCTTAGTCGCCTCTTACGACACCTCGGTAAGAAAGGAGGATGTCTATTCTATGCAGCCAGATACCACACGGCATTTACCTTGGTCGCCTCTTACGACACCTCGGTAAGAAAGGAGGGTGGTCTATTCTATTCTGCCGGATACCACACGGCATTTACCTTAGTCGCCTCTTACGACACCTCGGTAAGAAAGGAGGACGGTCTATTCTATGCAGCCAGATACCACACGGCATTTACCTTAGTCGCCTCTTACGACACCTCGGTAAGAAAGGAGGATGTCTATTCTATGCAGCCAGATACCACACGGCATTTACCTTAGTCGCCTCTTACGACACCTCGGTAAGAAAGGAGGATGGTCTATTCTATGCAGCCAGATACCACACGGCATTTGCCTTAGTCGCCTCTTACGACACCTCGGTAAGAAAGGAGGGTGGTCTATTCTATGCACCTGGATACCACACGGCATTTACCTTAGTCGCCTCTTACGACAACTCAGTAAGAAAGGAGGGTGGTCTATTCTATTCTACCGGATACTACACGGCGTAAATACACTCAAGTAATGTATTAGAGAAATGTAGATCGACAAAAATACTACAAGAAAGTGATTGCCACGCGGGCGAAATCGCAAGCACAGGAAGTATAAAAAAGTAAAGTAGCGGCCTGTTACCATCCCACTGCTGGGAATAGGCCTCCTCTCTCAGTTTCTGAAGTGAAGGGTTATAGCTAAGACCTAGCACGCTGCTCCAATGCGGATTGGTAGGTTACACATATTAACAGAATTCTCTAGAAATATGCAGGTTTCCTCACGATGTTTTCCTTCACCGAAAAGCGTGTGATAAATTGAAATTACCAATTAGACACATGAGTTTTAATAGAAAAACTCATTGGTGCCTGCCCGGGTTTGAACTCGTGTTCCCCTCGAAAGAGTCGCACGGTCTCACCGCTGGGCTATCACAGAAATCCGTTAAGTAGATTTTGCGAAACTCGATCACATATTGATAGACAGCTTTTGGGTGCTTTGTATTATAATCTTCTTCTTTCTCCTACCCTTACAACATGTTTTCCTCTTCCATTCTCTTCTATCATTCGTGAACTCTGGCGCTACTCCTTTTAAATGCATGTCATAGTTCACACATTCCAACCATCTCTTTTTAGGCCTCCCTCTAGTCACATATCCATCCACATTCATATCCAACACTCGTTTAGTCACATGATTTTTATCCCTCCTCATTTCATGCCCATACCATCCCAATCTTGCACCTCTCATCTTTTCTATAATGGGCGCAACTTTCATACTTCCCCTTACATGGTGCTTTGTTTTTGGGTGCTTAGTATTATAATAAGCACAGAAAAAAAGTAGACATGATGGAAGTCGCGGATAGAACTAGTTTATGTATAATTTGGATTTATTGGAATCACTTGTGAATTAACTTAAATTGAAGCTTTACAAATGGCTTACGAAGTTCTTGTATATCTTACATCGAAACTGAATACCAATTCTTTCCAACTTAGATGGGATCGACTTAATAAAGCTTCATTACTTAAAGTTTAGTTAAGTTTGTTTCGGCTTTCAATATAAAACAAACTTACGTAACGCTGTGATGTTAATCTTTATAATTAAATTAATTACAAACTAATAGAGCTTTGTTATATTATATATTGATTGTTAAAACAATTTAAAAGTATCGGCCTCTTACAACCCCACTGAATCTGAACTTATAAAATATGTGTGCCTTAAAATATGATAAGTCTTGTTCACAACTCCGCTTGTGTCAACTTAAATTTTCAAATACCCTTAATTACCTACTATACATTTTTTATTTCCCAAAAAAAAAATTAAGTTTTTAGCCGTCGATAGATTTTCTGTAAACGTGAATTATAAGTAAAGGTAAAGTAAAGTAGCGGCCTGTTACAATCCCACTGCTCTCTCCGTTGCTGGAGAGAAGGGTTGGAGCTAAGACCTACCACGCTGCTCCAATGCGGATTGGTAGGTTACACATATCAACAGAATTCTCTAGAGATATGCAGGTTTCCTCACGATGTTTTCCTTCACCGAAAAGCGTGTGATGAATTACAATTATCAATTCGACACATGAGTTTTAATAGAAAAATTCATTGGTGCCTGCCCGGGTTTGAACTCGTGTTCCCTTCGAAAGAGTCGCACGGTCTCACCGCTGGGCTATCACAGCTATGATATAAAAAAATTAAAGTGGCATCTATTTATTTATGTAAATACATAAAAAATAGACGTGACAATAAAACTAATCACATACATGGCAAGTTAAGTAACATTTATTAATATTTATAAACAAAATTTGGTTACAGACTCAAGAAAGTACAAGATTTTTTGAAGAGAAGTTAATGACATAACCTATATACCAAGGAGTGAAATCAAATACGAGCACAATGTTACACAGAACATCTTCATCTCGACGGCGTCGGGCTTCAAGAAGTGCAGCCACATCTCCCCAAACCAGATCACCTCGACCATCTGCCCAATCGTCTCGTCGAGCATCTCTTGCGACCACAGAAACCGATGATGAAATAGAACCATCACCACCCCAGAGAAGCCCACGAGCTAGTCTGGCTCCCGACGCAGCATTAGAAACATACCATCGAAGTCCTAGACATTCTCTCGTACCAGAATCTAGGTCAGCAAGAAATTCCATAACTCCTGAAACCGCATTAGTAAGAAACACATTAGCACCGTCTAGGAACAACTTGGGTGTGGAACAAGCATATGGATCACGGCTAAGTCTGAATCCTCAGGACTTTAACCGGAGTCCGCGGAACAGTATAACACCAGACATAAATGCTAGAAGTCCGAGAAGAAGTTTGGTTCCAGAAGGGACATCGTGGAATCTACCTAGAAATTCTCTAGTACCTGATGTTGGTCGAAGTCCGCGGCACTCAGTGGCTAGTATACAAATTGATCCCGCTCGGACACAAAAAGAATTAGGTCCTAGTCCAAGAACTAGTCCTAGAGGAAGCATAGTGCCAGATGCAGTATTAAAGAAAGATTGCTCTGATCTAAATAGGAGTCCAAGGGGATCCCTGATTCCAGAGTCACAGAGAAGTCCAAGGGGCAGTATTGCTCAATCAGAGAGAAGTGCAAGGGGTAGTCTCGCTGCTGTTGAAGTCGATGGAGCTAGGATAAGTCCGAGAGGAAGTCTGACACTTACTTTCCAAGAACCATTGGTATCAAGAGAAAGACGAGCGAGTGAAGACAGCCAAAGCGCTGGTAAGTAATCACTTCGAAGGCATCGGAAATTCTCAAATGTCATCTGCTTTTTTTAAAGATATTGTTGTTTAACGAAAGTAGTGAATGCAGGACTGGCTTATCGAGTCTTGATAAGACGAGATATAGTTTTGCCGGATAGATATGATCCCGTTAAGTGTGTCTTATCATTCACGTGTTAGATCTGTATTAATTGGGTAGATTCTACACAAACTTGTCACAGGTATGCAAAATAGCATCTGTTTGATTTGATTCTAAAGGAAGTTAGGTAGTAAAGCTACGTAAGTGGGTTAAAGTGAGGCAGAATAAAAGCATTTCCGTTCTGTTCAGTCTGATTTCATACTGGTAATGCTGATTAACTCAAATCAACCCGTGCCAGATATTTCGTAACTTTTAAGAGACGAACTAGTAGCAGCCTCTTACAATCCCACTGCTGGGAATAGGCCTCCTCTCTCCGTTTCTGGAGAGAAGGGTTGGAGCTAAGACCTAACACGCTGCTCCAATGCGGATTGGTAGGTTACACATATCTCCAGAGTTCTCTAGAGATATGCAGATTTCCTCATGATGTTTTCCTTAACCGAAAAGCGTGTGATAAATTGCAATTATCAATTAGACACATGAGTTTTAATAGAAAAACTCATCGGTGCCTGCCCGGGTTTAAACTCGTGTTCCCCTCGAAAGAGTCGCACGGTCTCACCGCTAGGCTATCACAGTTTCGGAGATGAACTATTAGTAATTAATTAAATTTATTGTTCCTAATTTTCAAATTACTACTTAGCATTAGTGAAAGTAACATTATAATAATTTTAGTAGTATAGTAAATAATAAGTGTTAGGGTTAATTTAGATTGTCTCAACTTTGATACAAAATTCCCTTCAATTTTCTAATTTCTATGACAAATCAACTTCTTCAATAACCATTATCACTGTCTTTATCCTGCCAGGTAACCGAGGTCGTGTATCACCGTATAGAGCATCTTTAGCCGGTCGTCAGAGTGGTGGTCTATCCGATACTGGTTCTAGGAGAGCTTCTAGTTCTGTAAGTCAAGTAAGTACTTGAAGTTGAATACAAATGAAATGTTTATTAATATTATTTTTATCTTTGAGATCTTTACCTTTTACTAGAATCACAAGATAATGAACATATTGCAGAACATCCTCAGGCGTTGAGGCTGACTTTTAAGTGTCTTGTATACTTAATTACGCCCGCAAGGTATTATTCTGTTGCCAAATGCAAAATGGGATAATCTTCCTCCCCCTTGCGTCGGTGTCCTCAATGCTGAGGGTCGTGACCCCCATATAATGATAGCGCCGAGTGTTAGTCGGGTCACATGACAAAACGCTATTTGTTTGCTGTATATCCATGATGTGAGGGTTTTCTTGGGAGTTGTTTAAGTGGTGGGTTCCCGCGTCCTGCCGCTCATAATCTTATATATATTTTAATCCTTATGTAAGCTCGTTGTCTAAATTTAAATTTTAGTTTTACTGATTTCATCACTATCAGTTTAACAATTTACCTGTGAAGACGAAACAGATAAAACAGAAGGATAGATTTCCGCGTTTATAATAAGCATTAATATATTATTAACTCGGATGTCGGACGGATATTATGTTGTATGTATGTTGTACGAACAAGGTCTGTTGCTAGGTCGCTTGATCGGTTGGAATTTGACCACGGCCTTGAAAAGTGCGCACGAGCGTTGTCCAGACCTCGAGTGCTCTCCAATATTTTTAGATAAAGCCATTCATGATTATTCATTTCTGAATTGAACGGTAAAGAGATAAAGAGGAGATTTGAAATCGAATACAGAATTTCTCACACAAGGGAGTGTAGACGTCAAGATAATTTCTGTTTTTTTTAATAAATTATTGATTTTTAAACTTTGCTTATAATAAAAATATTCGGAGCCTATTTTCTGACACGTAATATGACATATGTGTAATCCGCGATACAGTAAATGGAAAATATATATAATGTTTAATGTATAGTGGACTATCCGTATTTTCATACCCGATACGTGCAGGATTCGTAAAAACACAAGCACAAACCTCCACCACTTCCACCACAATACACAAGCACTACACAGGTTCACTATCACTAACTCAACAATCGTTTCGCCCCGCAACCGAACCATCATCAGGACATAGACTCCTGTCGTGGAGGTTTGTCCATGTGTTTTTACGAATCCTGCACGTATCGGGTATGAAAATACGGATAGTCCACTATACATTAAACACTATATATATTTTCTATTTACTGTATCGCGGATTAAAGCAAAATAATTTTATTATTACTTTTGTATTATGGATCTCCGCAAAGTAACGCCTGTTGGGGACTCTAACGGTATTATTTTAACGAAAATAAGGGGGACAAAGAAAAACGTATTCAGTGCTCTTTTGACGTGTAATTACCAACTGTTTACATAAAATTAGTAATACTAGTAATGAGCATTGGCGTGTTGATAATTTAATCCCGCAGGCGCGTGGAATCCTTAACATGCCCCCGGGCGTTGAAAGGTCGCCTTTCAACAATTCTCCATTTCTGGCAGAGCACAAATTTTAGAAAATGAGCGTCTAATAATTCCGTTCGAGGTCTTGATATCGGCAACACGGGCCACGTGATCAGTACCAGGATACAACGTCACAATGCGACCCAATTTCCACTTTAGTGGCGGCAAGTGATCTTCCTTTACCAAAACTAAGGCATTCAATTTTAAAACGATGTTATTGGTCTGCCATTTTGTCCTCCTTTGAAGCTCAGATATATACTCTTTGCTCCACCTCGACCAGAAGTGCTGTCGGAGTAGCTCAATACGCTCATATCGACTGAGACGGTTAGCGCACTGATCCTGATAATGCTTTGTTGGCATAGAAGTCAGGGGGCGCCCAATCAAAAAATGACCCGGAGTCAGCGGTGTTAGGTCCTCTGGATGCGACGACAATGGAGTAAGTGGCCGAGAATTCAAAATAGCTTCAATTTGAACCAAAATTGTATAAAGTTCTTCGTAAGTAAGATGACAATTTCCCAGCACTCTTACCAAATGAAATTTAGTGGATTTCACACCAGCCTCCCAAATTCCTCCCGTATGTGGTGAATAAGCAGGAATGAAGTGAAAATTTATACCCTCGTTAATAAGATCACTAGATAATAAGTCCGAATTATTTTTAAGAAATTTAGCTAAATCATTGTATGCTCCCACGAATGTCGTCCCGTTATCTGAATAGATACTAACAGGTTTTCCTCTTCGAGATATAAATCTACGTAAAGCTAAAATATAATTATTACTCGTCAAATCACCTACCAGCTCCAAGTGTATTGATTTAGTGTTAAAACAGATAAAAATTGCGATATACACCTTAACTATGCGACAGCCTCGCCCTTGACGGCTAGCAGAGAGAACTGGGCCCGCGTAGTCAACACCTACAATTTCAAAAGGGAACCCACCAGGTGATATGCGCTGCTGTGGTAAATTACCCATAAGAGGAGCTACAACCTTTCCCTTCATTCGAACACATTTAATGCAGTGACGATAACATGCCTTTGCTAAGTTTCGGCCACCTATGGGCCAATACTCCTCCCTGATTGTAGAAAGCAATAATTGTGGTCCCGCGTGCATAAGTCTCGAATGTTCGTATTTAAATAACAGTTTGGTAAATTGATGAGTGGACTGTAATAAAATTGGATGTTTTTTACCATACGAAAAATTCGAATTCTCGAGACGACCACCAACCCGCATAATATTATTGGCATCCAAAAATACATTAAATTTTAACAAAGTACTTTTTTTTGGTAGATTTTTATTTTGAAGCAATAAATTATACTCGGGAAATGACTCCCTCTGAGATATTCGGATGATGACATTCAATGAGTTATTTAATTCGGTGTCAGAAAGAAAGTTGTATGTCGCTGGTCGTCCTCTACACCCTTCGATAAATCGTAACATATATGCTACCGCACGCTTGAGCCTATTAAAATTTGAAAAACGATTAAATTCAATTAAATGGTTAAAATTGGATTCATTCGACTGAACTAAGTATGACAATTCCTTGCGAGTTTCAGGTAAGGTTTCACTAGTTACTAAATTACACGGCCAGTCTCGTGAATGTTCCTTCAAAAAGTTCGGTCCTGACCACCATATATCGAGAGACTGAATCGTATTAACGTCTACACCGCGTGAAATATAATCCGCTGGATTGTACTCAGTCGGAACATGTCGCCATATGCAATCACCAGTCTTTTCTAAAATTTCGCCAACGCGATTGCGAACAAAAGTGTTCAATTTATATGGCAACATTTTTAACCAGCCTAATAAAATTGTCGAGTCGGTCCAAAACACTGTGTTTACTGGTTTTATTCTTAACGAATTGGAAACCTTTTCGAAAAGCCTAGCCCCGACCAAAGCCCCGCAAAGCTCTAGCCGGGGTATCGTGGTAGCTTTAATAGGGGCTACCCGACTTTTAGCAATTAACAAATTTACTAAAGTGTTGCCGACCTCATCAACACTACGGACGTACAAACAAGCACCGTATGCCTTTTCCGAAGCATCACAAAATATATGAAATTCTACTTGTACATAAGAATTTATCATGACACGACGTGGTACGCGCAAATAGTTTAAAACGTGGAGATCTTTAATTAGATCAACCCAAACTTCTTTGATGTCCAGCGTTAACGGCTCATCCCAAGATAATTTGTAAATCCACAGTTTCTGTAAAAGCATTTTGAATTTAATGATAACGGGTGAAACAAGTCCTAAAGGGTCAAATACTTGTGAAATTATTGAAAGCATATCCCGTTTTGTATTACCGCTTAAAATTGACTCACCGATCGGAAAGTACAGTTCGTCGGATAAAGGTTGCCATCCTAAACCTAAAGTCTTACTCGGTTCGGTACCCCCTATATTTAAATCGTGTGACGACTGTGTAGGCTCCGACACTAACCCGGGCTCATTAGACTTCCACTTTCTAAGTGGCAAGCGAGCTGAAGCGAGAGCTTCCGTTAATTTATTTCGAATGTCTCGCACTTGGTTCAAGTCATCCCCTCCACTTAATAGGTCATCTACATAAAAATCATGCAAAATGATTTCAGCGACCCGTTCGTCGTCACATTCAAGCCCTATCTGCTTTAAACATCTTGTGGCAAGAAAAGGGGCACTGGCAGTACCGTAGGTAACTGTGTTCAGTTCATACGCTTTTATAGACTGTGTGGGATTGTCACGCCAAATTATGCGTTGTAAAAATCTGTCACTCGGATGTACTAATATCTGCCTGTACATCTTCTCAACATCGCCTAATAAGACGTACTTGTGTTGCCTAAAACGCAGGAGTATGGATAAAAGATCATCCTGTACCACGGGGCCTACCATCTGAATACTATTATAGGTAACACCGGTAGACGTAGGACTACTAGCATTAAAAACCGCTCTTAATTTAGTGGTGGTGCTGCTGTCTCGTAAAACGCCGTGATGTGGAATAAAATGGCTATCGTTTTTTGAGAAACACTTGCATTCCGTCATATGACCTAATGACTGATATTCCGACATAAAATCCCGGTACATCCTACGAAGTTGTGAGTTCTTAAGAAGTTTTCTTTCTAAAGAGAGAAAGCACTGCTTAGCACGATTAAACGAATCGCCCAATACATTAGGATTGTTCTTCAATGGAATTCTGACGCAAAACCGACCATCGGCTAAGCGAGTGGTATGTTTCATAAAATGTTCTTCGCATGACATTTGTTCCGGCGAATAACCAGAGTTATCAATTAATGGGCTGCCTAATTCCTCTAGATTCCAAAAACGCGTGAGCTGACGTTGAATATCGTCATTAAATCTATCAGTGATGGATGAGTCCACATTCACGAAATGACACTGAACAGAATTAGGTATACATGAAGCCAACCCATTATTTACCGGCCCTGAAACTACCCAGCCTAGTCGGGTTTCATATAATATAGGTTCGTTATTGCCTAAATTAATCCTTTGCGACCCTAAAATGTCCCAAAAAACATCAGCACCAATAATCAAATCTACTGACGCCGGCGCGTAAAAATAAGGATCCGCTAGACAAACGTCACTAGGTATATCAAGATTCGAAACGTCTATCGATCGACTCGGTACGTAGTCTGTTATAGAGGGCAAAATAAAGCAAATTAAATCAGTCGCAAAGTTATCATTAAGTGATTTCATACGCAAACGACACATTTTATTTATATGCGAAGTTAAATTATTAATACCGAATATAGATTTATCTATACGGTTAAAAGATACATTCAACTTATTAGACATCCTTTCAGATAAAATACAAGAAGTGCTACCACTGTCCAAAACAGCGCGCGCAATATGCTCGCGATTATTCGAATCGTATAACTTAATTAGCGCCGTCGATAATAGAACGTCTCCGTGTTGACTGCAACGCTCGTAGCTCGGAGACGGGACGCGCGCCGACAGTGTTAAGTTATAATTCGAATCGACTGCGGTGGGCGACGACGGGCCGATGCTTGTCTTATCAGCGCGCTCGCCACGCACGACCGGTTTTTGTTTACTATCTGTCACATGAATTAGTGTATTATGCCGGCGTTTACACAATTTACAACCGGACTTTTTACACTGATTAGCGTAGTGTCCGCTACGAAAACAATTAAAACAAATCTTAAAAGTGGGTAATAATTGAAGACGAGCTTCATTACTTAATGCTAAAAACTCAGAACAATTATTCAGCTTGTGATCGCCACTGCATTTTGGACAAGAAGTTGCCGATAAACTTATACAATTCATACTATTATTACCTTGCGTTGATACCATAGTCTTAAGTTTAGAAGGTTTAGAGTTTATATGATTTTGGTGTAAATGACGCGAAAATTCTAATGTTTCTAAAAGATCTGTGCGAATTCTTATGAACTCAAGAAAATGTTGAAGTTTTATAGAATTTTCTTTATCCAGGCAACCTTTGTACTCTTCCCATTCACGAAAAGTTTTAGAGTCTAACTTGTGTGTCATAATGTGAATGAGGAGTGTGTCCCAATGCTGTGTGGGTTCACCTAAGGACTCCAAGGCACGGAGGTTCTTATTTAACTGGTCTATGATGTGTTTTAATGTAATAGAAGATTCTCGTGTGACAGGTTCGATATTAAATAAAGCAGAAACGTGATTCTGTATCAATAACCGTTTGTTATCAAACCTATCACACAAAAGATCCCAAGCTACACTGTAATTAGTAGCAGAGAAGTCAATTGATTGAATTACCACAGCAGCAGACCCTTCTAAAGACGCCCGCAAATAGTGAAATTTGTTAACTTCATCAATTTCATCATTTGAATGAATGAGACTGGTGAAGGTGTCTCGAAACTCCAGCCAGTTATTATATGAACCATTATATTTTGGGAGCTGAATAGTAGGTAATTTGACAAGGTTATGTCTACCGTTCCGAGAGCCACAGTCACTTGAAGCTGAGGCTGGTGCCCTTTTACATTTTGAAATGACTTCATGAGCTTCAGAAAGAATTTTATAATATCTAGATTCGAATTCTTCCCTATCAGCCAACTGAATCTCAATATTATCTGAAATACATTCCAATCTCGACTGGACTTCATCATACTGAGCATACAATGACTCCAGCTTACTTACGCGCAACTCCAATTCGGTTATTTCCTTAGCGGTTAATGATGAAATGCTTAAAGATTTTAAATATCCCGAAAATATCGTAATACGGCCTTTAAAGCTGCTGCGTTTCTTTGTTAGTTCCGAAATCTCCTGTGCAACATCACCCTTTTCAGTCATTTTGGGAGGCAAGTGATCAACCCTTGAAGTTATATAATGCAAAATATTATTAACAAAAAAAAAACTAAACAGATATATCAGAAATAACAAAGTAAATAAACAATATTTTTGCAATTAACAAAACATATAAGGGCTTACTTTAGAAATTCAATAGCGATAAATAATAATAACTGTTCTATTTACACATCTCTTAAATGAGCAGATAATATTTAACTATGAGTATTACAAATAAAAGTAAATACGTTAGTAATAATATAACATTGATTTTAATGTCCAATTGTCCGACCACTTACTCACTGACCTTTACCGTCGATTAAGGTTATAATACATTTTTTAACGATTTATTCACGTAATTATTCGTAAAGTCACTGGATTTTTCTATATCTATTTACAAATAGTATCCGGCTGCGATCTAGGACCATGTTGGGGACTCTAACGGTATTATTTTAACGAAAATAAGGGGGACAAAGAAAAACGTATTCAGTGCTCTTTTGACGTGTAATTACCAACTGTTTACATAAAATTAGTAATACTAGTAATGAGCATTGGCGTGTTGATAATTTAATCCCGCAGGCGCGTGGAATCCTTAACAACGCCTAATTGTATAAATTATTACATATGTGTAGCTAAGAATTATTTTAGCTATAACATTTTTGTAGGTGTCTGGCGATGAACAGCGGAGGCTGTGTGGGGAGCAAGCAAAGTACAGCGATCGGACCGGCCTCGGCTTGGGTGTTGGGCTCACAACTTATGGCTCCGTGGCGTATCAACTTAAGGACGCCAATATGGAGGCCTCGGGGACAGTCGACTTTGTGTGCAGAGCAGCTAAGATTATGAATAGGACCAGTAAGTTGACTACCTTTTACATAACAAACTATCACATGTAACATCTACATCAGTATCAATATAAACTTGCCTGTATAGCAAGGTGGAATCTTGCAAGTTAAATTTGAACCACTTTCCGGTGTCCGATTGAGCTGAAATTTAACATACTAGTCCAGTCCTGATGACAATGCACGTTTATAATAAGCATGATGCTGCTGCCAAGATCGGCTCCAGGCGAGGGAACTCCTCAACGGTTAACTGGCGGGACATGAAATTTTGTTAAAAGCTTTTTTAACCTGACTTGTTCAAATAATTGATAATATTATTTTGCTATAATCAATGATATAAGACAGTAGAAAATATATACATACATTAACTATCGCTATCTTAACAATCGCTGAACAGTTGAAACTCTTGACGACAAAATAGCAAAGCTTTGTCTAGCTCCTGATGATGCTTTGGTTATGGAGCGAAAAATTTGTCGAGACTGTCGTAATGAATGTGTGCAGTGCTTGTAGTGTGGTCGTGGAGGTGCGTGCATGCGTGCATGTGTGCGTTAAATGAATCCTGCATGTGACCGGTATGAAAATGGATAGTACACTACTTTTAGCTTTTAGTATAGCTTCTTATACTTTTATCGGAGATTATAGTAAAATAATATTATTATTACTTTTGTATTATGGACCTCCACGAAACGTTTTTCGTGGAGGTCCATAATAAAACTATAATTTATAGAATTATACGTTGTATAATTCTATAAATTATAGTTTTAGATTCGATCCAAAAATATTCGCAGTATAAATGACCATACTTGGGTGACTGAGCCTTACTCAATCATATTCATTTAAAGATATGAAAAAAGAGATAAAAAAATAAAAAATAAAGGGCAGGTGATATCTGGGACTCGATCCGGGGTACTTTCACTTCATTAATCCGCTCGTTCCCCACTAGCTATTATACCTTTTCCGATTGACAGCAAAATAAACCTTTGTATTCAATTCATATTTAAGCAGTTTTTCAATGCCTAAAGACAGGGATAAAACTACATTTTATCAAAAAAAAACCCTAGCTAGATCGATTTCCCACCCCCGAAATCCACTACGTACTAAGTTTTATGAAAATCGTTGGAGCCGTTTCCGAAATTCAGATTATATGTACATACATGCAAGATTACTTCTTTTCCTCCGTGTGGTATCCGGCTGAGAAGAATAGACCACCCTCTTTCTTACTGAGGTGTCGTAATATACAACTAAGGTAAGGTGAAGTCAGGCAGGCGGTTGGTCGTAAAATACGTAGCTGAATCATGAAACAACATGTTTGTAATATGTTGTGCCGACACCACTTAGAGTGAGATAAGGGCAGGAGGATGATGAAGATTAAAGATTGTTTTTTCAAGTCAAATTTTATTTAGATGACCCTGAAGTATTTGAGAAATGTAGCGATTAACCTCATTTTGCATCCTTACCCATCCATTGTATTCAATGACTTCAGTCGCCATTTATATTTACTAACTGTGAAGTAAAACTTTCGACGTAGCGAGGCAATAAACGATGGAAGCTGTATTTAAGTTTTGCGAAGTGAATCAAAGGAATTTCCAGGACGCGGCGGAAATTAAAACAGTCTATCAAGTCGTGATATGCCAACCTAGCTGAGTGGGATTATCACTTAAGCTTCTCAGTATATTTTTAGCAACAGGATTGTAAAAAAATTGGCCATGTATATAATAGACAAAACAAGCAGAAACTGACATTAGCTTACTACTTTTCGTCTTATAAAAGTAGATAAATCGTTACGATGGGTTTCGGTATACTATGCGGATTAAGCTGTGTCTATCTTACCTTGTATATTATATACCAGACACAAATATGTAATGAATACATGAATATACATTGTACAATTTGTACATTACACTGTCTCAAAATGCACCACGTCATTAACGCGAGAGCCCTTGGTGAGAGTGGACGTGCAGTGTATAGACATCAATATTCAACGGTTCTTCACACTATGTGCGCCTTCAATCGCAACTTCAGCTTTTATCTTCACTTTTGTGTTATCGATCTCTGCAAAGTAACGAATAATTCTACAAAGTAGCTTCATTCAATCCAGCTAAAAGCATCATCATTCTCATGCTCTTATCCCATTCTAAGTGGGGTTGGCAAAACATGTTTAAACATATTGTCACATGATTTGGTACTACGTATTTTACGGCCGGCCGCCTGCCTGACGTAAACTTACCTAAGTTGCCTTTTACGACACCTTCGCAAGAAATAAGGGTGGTCCATTCTATTCAGTCGGATACCAAACGGCGTGTCAACTTACCTTAGTCGTCTTTTACGACACCTCGGCAAGAAATAAGGGTGGTCTATTCTATTCAGTCGGATACCACACGGCGTGTCAACTTACCTTAGCCGCCTTTTACGAAACCTCAGCAAGAAATGAGGGTGGTCTATTCTATTCAGTCGGATACCACTCGGCGTGTCAACTTACCTTAGTCGCCTTATACGACACCTTAGTAACAAAGAGGGTGATCTATTCTATTCAACTGTATACCGCACGGCGGTCAATCCAGCTAAAAGTATTACCTATTAATATTAAAGTGAGTAATCTTATTCAGAAGCATGAAATAAGTATCATATATTTCACATAAATAATTTCTTATAAGTCCTAAAGGCTGAAATATATCTATTGGGAAATCATCTAAAGTGACACGTAAAACATAGGCCCATCTGTAACATATTAACTCCAACATGCCGTTTGAATATCTTTAATATATTCCGCTGTTTTATAACATAAGAGTGTTTTATAATATCAGAATATTAGGAAATATCGTGTTCAAGAAAAATCTTATATAAAATGAAATTAGGTTCGAGTACAAAGAGAAAATATTGAATGCTTGCAAGGGCGTAGTCAGAATTCTATCAAGTGGGGGCAAATCCTAGATTATATTGTTTAGTAGATTTCAATATTTACCAACATTAAATATTATTACTTTTTGTCATTACTATATACCTCTAAGAAAAAGTACAGCAGCGGCCTGTTACAATCCCACTGCTGGGAATAGGCCTCCTCTCTCCGTTTCTGGAGAGAAGAAGCTAAGACCTACCAAACTGCTCCAATTGGTAGGTTACACATATCTCCAGAATTCTCTAGAGATATGCAGGTTTCCTCACGATGTTTTCCTTCACCGAAAAGCGTGTGATAAATTGCAATTATCAATTAGACACATGAGTTTTAATAGTAAAACTCATTGGTGCCTGCCCGGGTATGAACTCGAGTTCCACTCGAAAGAGACGCACGGTCTCACCGCTAAGATATCACAGCTCAATATATCTCAGCTCAGCTATATACCTATGATATCAATTAATTAATTTTACTTTATATTTACTTATTTTTACATTAAATTACATTATATATTTTTTTTCGAATTGACTAACGCTTTTAGGCATAATGGCTTTGAAAGCGTCATCGGAAGGAAGGGCGAGCGCAGAAGCTTCGCTGGGTAAAATTGTTGAGGGCGAGTGCTTCGCATCTTACTTAAGCAGCTTACTTAAGCGTCGCCTTAAGGGTGTCTTCTGCGGACCGAATCTTTCATTATAGGTACTGTGCAATATCCGGCTGAGTAGAATAGACCACCCTCATTTCTTACCGAGGTGTCGTAAAAGGTGACTAAGGTAAGTTGACGTCAGGCAGGCGGCCGGTCGTAAAATACGTGGACAAATCATTCGACAACATGTTTGTAACATGTTGTGCCGACTCCGCTTAGAGTGGGATAAGGGTAGGAGGATGATGTTGTTAGTTGTCAATGACCCAGTGTTACAGTTTTCAGTGTAAGGGGGGGCAGCTGCTCTCCCTTGCCCGTACCTCGCTACGCCCATGAATGCTTAATATTTCTCTTATTAATCGATGCTCGGTCTTGCCTGATACTTTATATGCAATATAGTTATTCTTGACATCATTAATACAATGAAAATGCAATCGGCTTTACAATGGATCTATAAACTTTGGAGTTTATTACCTGATGAAGCTGAGGTTATGAGGCGAAACGATTATTCAGATTGTCGAATGCGTTTTTACCAATCCTGTGTACTAATTACGTATCTAGTATGAAAACAGATAGTACACTCTACAATTAGCATTACATATAGTACCCGGTAATAAATAATGCACATCGATGTTTAGAACGAAACAGCCGGCCAGTGCGGTTTCGTAGAGCGCTGTCTCTGTCACTCAGTTAGTATGTGACGTTTCACACGGGTTCGTCAGTCTGTTAGACAGAGACAATGCTCTACGAAGCAAAATCTAGCCGATTTTTCTCTCTAAGCCTCGATGTGCGTTATTTATTGCCGCGTACTAATGTATACTGCAGGTGGCAGCTTTTATTTTTTCTTCGGATTTAAATTGAGAAATCGATGGCGTCTGATTTAAATATAATTTGCATTCCATAACATTGTGCTAACATTTTTTCTTTTGTTACAGTTGTCATGACAGTTTTCTTGGCTTGCCTATCAACGTTGCCAGTTATAATGCTAATCATGGGTAAGTAGTTATTTTGCTAAGTACATTATTATTATAGGGATACTATCCAATAAATCCTGCATTACCCGTACCATGTTTGAGAAATTAACTTAGAATAGTATAATGTAAGTGTAGAATAGTGTAATGTAAGTAAATAAACAGAAATGTAAAGTTACAAATTTGTATGCCACTCAAGTTAAGTTAAGGTATTCCTTATGGCTGGTTTTCTGTTACCAATGCTAATCTAAGTAAAAGTGTTATAATCCCACTGCTGGGCAGAGGCCTCTTCTCTCCGTTTCTGAAGAGACGGGTTGCAGCTAAGACCTACCATACTGCCGCAATACGGATTCGTAGGTTACACATATCCCTAGAATTCTCTAGAGATATGCAGGTTTCCTCACTATGTTTTCTTTCACTGAAAAGTGTGTGATAATTTGCAATTGCCAATTAGGCACATAAGTTTTAGCAGAAAAACTCATTGGTGCGTATACGGGGTTTGAACTCATTACCCCTCGAAACGCTTTCACCGCTGGGTTATCACAGCTTTAATTGTAATGGTCTGCTTACATTTAAGATTTAGATCATCGTCATCCTCTTGACCTTATCCCACTCTAAGTGGGGTCGGCACAACATGTTGTCATATGATTTGGCTAGGTATTTTACGACCGCCCGCCTGCCTGACGTCAATTTACTTTAATCGCCTTTTACGACACCTCGGTAAGAAATGAGGGGAGGTAAGATTTAGATATTCTCAATAAACGCGGATTATAGCAACATAATTTGACTGGCCCGTTGGCGCAGTGGGTCGTGGGTTCGATTCCCGCTGAGGGCCAACATTTTCTATAAAAAATTGTTGGTCCCTCGAGCCTGGTGTATATTTGTATTTAAGTATATATTTAAAATTATATTTTTAGTACCTATATTTACTATTTGTCCACCCATAACACAAGTATTAAGTTACTGACTTTAGGGACGGACGATCGTGCGTGTAATTATCCCATATATTTATTTCAAAAAAGTAAAGTAACGGACTATTACTATTCCCACTGCTGGGCTCAGGCCTCCTCTCTCCGTTTTTGGAGAGAAGGATTGGAGCTAAGACCAACCACGCTGCTCTAATGGGGATTGGTAGGTTACACATATCCCTAGAATTCTCTAGAGATATGCAGGCTTCCTCACGATGTTTTCCTTCGCCGAGAAGCGTGTGATAAATTGCAATTATCCATTAGACACATATGTTTTAATAGAAAAACTCACTGGTGCCTGCCCGGGGTTTGAGCCTATGTCGCCTCTAGAGAGTCGCACGGTCTCACCGCTAGGCTATCACAGCTTCATATTTATTTATTTATTTATAATTCTATCATAACTTATCGACGGAATTCCACAAAGTAACGCCTGCTACTATATTTTTTTTTTATAGAAAGATAAATGTTCTGTCCCTTAAAATTTTATGATAATATTATCGTTACAAATTGAATATTAACTTAACAAATTATTCAATATCGGATGCATTTGAGCTTGTTCATGAATATTAATTTGAATCCGAACACTTCAAAGCTAACTGATCAATTATATATTCTATTTGAAAATTTAATTCAGAAACTTGTTTTGGTTTAGTTCTGACGATTATTTCAATGCATCTAAACAATATTGCAAAAGCTGAATGTAAAATATAGAAAAACTAGCTGTGCTTTCGGCTTCGCTCGCGTGTAAATTGGTAAAAGTAGTTATTGTGAGTTAACCATAAGAGATACAGACATGCTGTCGCGGACTTTTTTATAGTATTTTTATAGATCTACAATTCTCTAGTACATTACTATAGCCTAACTCTCCTGGTTTACGCAGCACACGCGACTAAAGCTTCCAGCAAGCAAATTTTTTAACAACTGCTCGATCTCTTCAACACAATTCACATAATATGTACAATTTACCTAAACCATTCGGTAGTATTGCACTATCTTTTGGTGAAAACCGTACAAAAATTCGTTCAGTAGCTTTTGAGTAAATCGATTACATACAGACAGACAGCTTTTTGGGACTTTGTTTTATAATAAGTATAGATATTGCTATAGCTGTGTTTTACTGGTAAATTTGTCAATACAGGTTTAAAATGAAAATTTAAAGGAGGCTCATATAGTTAACTTGGTATATTATGGGGGAATCTTCTTCTTTAGATATAACCCTCTTCACGTTATTTCAAAATCACACGATCCTGTGACGCTTTAATTCAACGGTTCCCCGTGACCTTTTTTTGAGGTCTTCAGTGTATTGTAGTGTGACAAAAGTCAAAATAAGGACATTGTCTATAACCCAAATTATATTAAAACAATTCTTTTTTGAAGTTGTGCGTTATGTGTAGGCGGCACTTAGGCGTAGTGCACGCCTAAGTGCCGCGGCTACCCATACAAAGTTTGTAAAGATCGGTTTAAATGCGCTTGTACATGTTTAAGTGCGCTGCGTAAACCAGCAGAGATACGCTAAAGTAATGTAAAATGGAATTGTAGATCTATAGAAATACTACAAAAAAGTCCGCGACAGCATGTCTCTATTTCTCAAGGTTAACTCACAATAACTACTTTTATGTTCAAAACTCGAAAATTAGGGAAAAGTTTCGTAAATCACTGAATTCCACGCGGGCGAAGCCGTTGTTGGCACAGCTAGTATGTAATAAAAAATAATATTATTATTGTATAATTACTATTTGCATGCTTATAATAGGAAGAATGTGTCGTTCTAGATTATATTTATGTAACTTATGTAAATAAAAAAAAAAGATTTTGGATATGTATATATATTTTATCATAATCGTTACATAATAACATATTTAAATCGTTACATATCGTTGCATAAGAATATTAGTAATAGGCAAACTAGGAACCGAAATAAATTAATAAAACCAAGGCTAAGGCTTCAGAAAGTACGTAGATCGTTTGTGGGCTTCGGTATACTTTTTTATAATAAAATTCCTCAATCAATTTTGGACTTGCCTTTACACAAGTTCAAAAAAGCAATTAAAGAGACTCTCATTAATAAAGCTTACTATAATGTTGAAGACTATGTCAATGATAAGAAAGCTTGGAACTAAATTGCGACCAGCTATGTACTAGACGATATTATAATCTAAGTTTGTTAACAATAGTCAATACAAAACTGTAATATTTATTTTTTAAAAGAGTGACCGCCGAGTTTCTTGCTGGTTCTTCTCGGTTAGAGCACCTTTCCGAACCAGTTGTAGCTTCAATTTAATTTTAATTTGACGATTCAAAAGTGCTTGTAATAGGCCAATTTGAATAAAGACTTATTTGAATTTGAATTTACCTACATGATAATAAAAAAAATAGCGTTGTATATAATAAACAAAGTAGAAACCTACATAAGCTTGCGGTTCCTGCTTTGCGCCTTGCAAAAGTGTAAGTCGTTCGTGGATTTGGGTATGAGATTCTATAATAAAATTCCGCAATCAATTTTAGCATTGCCATTATGGCAGTTTAAAAACACTATGTTTCACACTATGTTCACACACGATGTTTGCAGGCTCTTCACCGAAAAGCATGTGCTAAATTGCAATTATCATGATATTCATGGCTTAGAACCCATGATCGTCTCTAGAGAGCCACATGGTCTCACCGCTGGGTTATCAAGGCTTATATTTTCATAACTATTATTATATAGTTTTCACTAATAGAAAACTGATTTACTCCGAAATTTCAATCAAGGGGTCGTGAAATACGACTAAGGTTATTTGACGTCAGGCAGGCGGCCGGTCGTAAAATACGTAGCCAAATCATGTGACAACATGTTTGTAAAATATTGTGCCGACCCCACTCAGAGTGGGATAAGGGCAGGAGGATAATATTTACTACGAAAATTTTACTATATAATATGTTAAGTTTAATTGCTTATAAGTTCTTTGGTTCTAATGTAATGTGATTTGAATGAAAATGAAACAGGCAGACAGAATTACTTTCGCATTTATAATATTAGTTGTTGATATTGAAAATCAATACAAGCTATATTTCCTTGCGGTAATCTCCCCGCTTTCCAGCGGGAAACTCTCAAGGACGGATTGGAAAGCTAGGTCGAATAGGTATTTAAGTTAAACAAATATAGCAAGGATTCTTAAAAACTTCCCTCAATTATGCAAATTTATTCAAATTCAAATTCAAAATATTCTTTATTCAAGTAAACTTGTAAACAAGTGCTTTTGAATCAACTCTACTGCTGGTCCGGAAAGCTGTTCCTACTGAGAAGAGCCAGCAAGAAACTCGGCGGTTGTTCTTTTATATATTTCTTATAACTAGTTACATTTACTCATTACTATCTGGTACAGAGTAGTGGAGTAGCTAAATACACGCATTTTTATCATCTATGTAATCCTTAATAATATAGTAGGCTTTTTGTATCAGCCTCCCTTTAAAATGTTTTTAAACTACTGTAGGGGCAAAAATAAAATAGATTGCGGAATTTTATTATATACCTAACCTAACCTTATATACCTAATTATATTATATACCTAAATATACAAACAACTTATTTTTGCAAGGCGCAAAGCAGGAACCGCAAGCTTATGTCGGTTCCTACCTTGTCTATTATATTATATTATCAAAGGAAAAACTTACTAAATTTCTCTATAGTAATTCATTGACTTAGCTGAAATAGAGTTATGTATAGACAGACCGACCTTCGCATTTATAATATTATGAACTATGCTGGGGATGAATGGAAATTAAGCTTATATGTATTTGCGGCGAATGGCGTGTGGTATCCAGCTGAGTTGAATGGACCATCTTCATATCTTACCGAGGTGTTGTAAAAGGTGACTAAGGTAAGTTGTCCCGCCGTATAGTATCCGGTTGAGTAGAATAGACCACCCTCTTTCTTTCCGAGGGGTAGTAAAATACGACTAAGGTAAGTTGACGTCAGGCAGGTCATAAAATACGTAGCCAAATCATGTTACAACATGTTTGTAATATGCTGTGCCGACCTAACTGAGAGTTAGATTTAGTTATTTGCGGGGAAGACGTTCTAGGTAGGTTCTAGTTTTAGTTAGTTTTAGTTTAAGTTAATTTTAGTGGTAGGTCCTAGTTTTCTGACGTTCTCGCCACATTCCCTACGCAATGATGAGTAATCAGTCACATTATTAAATCTCCACTACACGTCGACCTAAGCTGTGGTCCGGCCTCGCAGGAGGCACCCTTAGAACGACATCATCATCCTCCTGCCCTTATCCTACTATAACGGGGTCGGCACAACATGTTACAAACATGTTGTCAAATGATTTGGCTACGTATTTTACGACCGGCCGCCTGCCTGACATCAACTTACCTTTGTCGTCTTTTACGACACCTCGGTAAGAGGGTGGCCTATTCTACTCAACCGGATACCACGCGGCGGGGCACCCTTAGAACGACGTGCCCCGAAATTAGTAGAGCTTCGACGCTCTACTCTCTGAATTACGTAAACACTACGATACTTCTGCGCTCGGCCATTCCGCCCGTTGACGTTGTAAAAGCCTTTAAGGCTAACATCATAAAGTCAGATCAAAAAAAAATTGTATTTGTGGAATAAAATTGTTTATTCACTATTCGCCCAAATAACTTTTACCTAAATATTAGGTCCTTACATATGAAATTGGCGTTTTCTATGGGAGGAACATAAAGTCTTTTTTTTTTAATGAAATATATTTAATTAATCAAAGTATGTACCATTGCTATGTATGCACTTTTGCCATCTCATAGGTAGTTCATTGATCCCCTTACTAAAAAAACCATTCGGGCGGGAATCAATAAAATCTTTGAAGGCGGTTTGGACTGCCCCATCGGAGTTGAATTTTTTTCCTTGCAAGTAGTTATCCAAATTGCGAAAAAAATGGTAATCTGTTGGAGCAAGGTCCGGAGAGTACGGTGGATGTCTAAGACATTCTAATTGAAGCTCCTCTGATTTGGTAGCCGTCTGTTGTGCAGTGTGTGGTCTAGCGTTGTCCTGAAGCAGCAGTGGCCTAGAGCGATTGACCAGCCTCGGTTGTTTAGCAGCTAACTTTTTCATCATGGTTTGCAGTTGCTGACAATAGATATCTGCCGTAATCGTCTGGCCAGATTTAAGAAAGCTGTAGTGAACGACACCGGCACTAGTCCACCAAAAACTTACAAGCAACTTTTTTTTAGTCAATTTTCGCTTAGGGCAGGATTGGGCTGGTTCGCCAGGGTTCAGCCATTGCGATGAGCGCTTCCGATTATCGTAGAGGGTCCACTTTTCATCACAGGTAATGATTTAATTTAAAATTCCTTCATTATTGTGCCGGTTGAGTAACGTAACGCAGCAGTCGACGCGCGTTTGTCGGTTTGCTTCACTCAATTCATGAGGTACCCACCTTTCAAGCTTTTTCACCTTCCCAATTTGCTTCAAGTGGATTAGAATAGTTTTATCACTAACACCGGAGTCTGCAGCTAACTCGGACGTGGTTTGCGATGGATCCGCTTCCACAATAGCCTTCAATTCTTCATTATCAACTTTGGTCTCCGGCCGTCCACGAGGCTTGTTCTGCAGGTCGAAATTGCCAGAACGAAAACGTTGGAACCAAAAACGCACTGTGTTTTCTTTTGCCACACCGTCACCATACACATCATTAATCCTTCGAGCCGTTTCTGCAGCACTGGTGCCACGGTGGAACTCATACTCGTAAATAACGCGATATTTCATGTTTTCCATTTTGTAAACAGAGTGACACAAAGAAAAAAACAAAAGAAGAAAAAACAAATGAATTAGGGGGTTTGAAACACAAATGCATGAGCAAATAGCTGTATGAATTTGAATTTGGAATTCCTAACCATAAAGGTAATATTTGAGATCAAAGTGGCCAGTACGACAAAACGCCAATTTCATATGTAAGGACCTAATATTTGTGTTGTTAAAACAACGAAATTTCGATTTCAACTCATCTAAAGTAAACTTAACCATTATCTTAAAGTTTTAATGAGCTTACTTGTTGTTTTAGATAATTAATTATTATTTATCTTCCTTTAATAGCGATACAACTTCTATATTTACTTTACTAGAAGATAAAATAATTTAGTCTTATACTAAGTTATGAATTATTGAATGGGATGAATAAATTCTCATCAGATATTCCACTATATACTGTATAGCGGATTATAGCAAAATAATTTTTCTTATTACTTTTATATATCAAATGCTAAATGTAGAGTTTACTATCCGTTCTCATACCTGATACGTGAAGAATTCGTAAAAACTCATGCACTTTCCACCTATAACACATCGATACACAAGTACTGCACTCATTCACTATCACAATCTCAACATTCGTTTCGCTTTGTAACCGAAAAATTGTCAGGACATAGACTCCACGACAAAATCGCGTTTAAGTGGATTATGGCAAAATAATATTTCGATTACTTTTGTATTATGAACCTCCGCAAAAACGGTCTGTCACTATCCCACTGCTGGGCATAGGCCTCCTCTCTCCGTTTTTAGAGAGAAGGGTTGCAGCTAAGACCTACCACGCTGCTCTAATGCGGATATGCTCAGAATTCTCTAGAGATATGCAGGTTTCCTCACGATGGTTTCTTCACCGAAAAGCGTGTGATAAATTGCAATTGTCAATTCTAGATATAACTTTTAATATAATACCTCAATACCTGCCCGGGATTTGAACCTGTGACCGAAAGAGTCGCTCGGTCTCACCGCTGGGCAATCACAGCTTCACAACCTAGCAAAGGCGCCTTATTCTATAAATTAATTGATTTTTCTCTAAATTTCATTTTTTTTTCATAGCGTCATTTAATATTTCCATTTTCACAGATTTAGATCTTCAATCTTGTCAAAAATCCTTTAATTTTTACGTCTTAACGACTTTAAATTCACGATCTTTTCACAGACGAAAGCCTTTTCACTTTGACTTTTTATCTTAACAGATGTAACCTCTTAAAGCTTGAGTTAAATAAATTGGCTGAATTTCAAGTACGAATTTCAAATGTACGTTCGTAGTATGTAGGCGTTGATTGTCACCCATAAAAAGTAAAGTTATTATGTAAAACATTGAATATATAAAACATTCAAACTGTAAAATATTATTTTACACTATTATTGAACAAT
This sequence comes from Morpho deidamia, assembly GCA_947086505.1. Lineage (NCBI taxonomy): Eukaryota > Metazoa > Arthropoda > Insecta > Lepidoptera > Nymphalidae > Morpho > Morpho deidamia. Next base: position 17,101,926 of record CAMTZC010000017.1, on the reverse strand, counting down.
TCTTTACATAGTTATGTAATCAACGCCATCTTGTATTTCTAACTATGCGTTTAGTTTAATCGATTATTGTTATATTATTTTATTTGTGCCAAACAAATTGCAAATTATACTATAAAAGTATACCGCTGTTTTCAAGCCATACCTTAACCTATTACACACACATCTTCTTGCGTTTATCCCATTCTAAGTAGGGTCGGCGCAACATGTTACATATATTGTCACATGATTTGGCTACGTATTTTACGACCGGCCGCCTGCCTGACGTCAACTTTCCTTATTCGTGTCTTACGACCCCTCAGTAAGAAAGAGGGTGGTCTATTCTACTAAGCCGGGTACCACACGGTGGGTCGACTCACCTTAGTCGCCATTTACGACACCTCGGTAAGAAATGAGGGTGGTCTATTCTACTCATCCGGATACCACACGGCGGGTCGACTTACCTTAATCGTATTTTACGGCACCTCGGTAAGATATGGGGTGGTCTATTCTACTCAGCCTGATACCACACGGTGGGTGGACTTACCTTAGTCGCCTTTTACGACACCTCGGTAAGAAAGAGGGTGGTCTAGTCTACTCAGCCGTATATCGCACGGCGGTTACCTCAACCTATTACAATTGGGCCCAAAAGTACCCGTTGCCTTTAGACTTTATTAAAATTTCCGACTTTAACATTAAATTCACATTAAAATTTCCGACTGAGTTGAAGATTTCACTTCCCTGTAACATAGACATGCTAAGGCATCATTAAATAAATGTACCTAATTAGAAGCATAAGATTTCTATACATTCAATTCATCTCAGAGGCAGATATTTTAAAGGTAAAACTGCGGTCGAAACGACGCGCTTTTTACATAGCGCGTCATTAATCATTTCCTGGCTGTCACTTCACACGAACCATGAAAAGCTTTACGTTCTGTTGACGGAGCTTAAAGTTGCGATAATTATACCAAAGTGAAATAAACGAATGCCTGAGAAAATATAAAGTGTTGTCGTTCTAAAAAAACCTGTTTACTTTGGTGTATATTTACGTAATTTATTTATTTTTTTCTTTTAACTTATACTTTTTTTATAACTCCGCCGTGTGGTATCCGATTGAGTAGAATAGACCACCCTCATTTCTTACGGAGGTGTCGTAAAAGACGACTAAGGTAAGCCGACCCACCGTGTCGTATCCGGCTGAGTAGAATAGACCACCCTCATTTCTTACGGAGGTGTTGTAAAAGACGACTAAGGTAAGTCAACCCACCGTGTGTTATCCGGATCAGTAGAATAGACCACCCTCTCTCTTACCGAGGTGTAAAAGGCGTCTAAGGTAAGTTGACGATAGGCAGGCGGCTGGTCGTTAAATATGTAGCCGAATCATGCGACAACATGTTTATAGCATGTTGTGCTGTACCACTTAGAGTGGGATAAGGTCAGGGGAATGATAATGATGATGATAGATAATAGTAAGTAGACTAAGATTGTGATATGTTTTATTCTGTGATAGCCCAGCGGTGAGACCGTGCGACTCTTTCGAGGGGAACACGAGTTCAACCCCGGGCAGGCACCAATGAGCTTATCTATTAAAACTCATGTGTCTAATTGATAATTGCAATTTATCACACGCTTTTCGGTGAAGGAAAACATAGTGAGGAAACCTGCATATCTCTAGAGAATTCTTGTACATATGTGTAACCTACCAATCCGCATTGGAGCAGCGTGGTAGGTCTTAGCTCCAACCCTTCTCTCCAGAAATGGAGAGAGGGGGCCTATTCCCAGCAGTGCGATTGTAACAGGCTGCTACTTTACTTTTATATTATTCCACATAGGTGTACAATACATCCGCGACTGTCCTGCCGAACCGAGGATACCAGTGTACATGGTCGTGGGAGGAGCGGCTGGTGGTATCGGGATCTGCTGGCTGCTGTGGGCTCAACTGGCCAGCAGAAGTTCCAACTCCACAGCGAGCGTTCCCGAGCGAGTGCTTGCTTATACCCTGACAGTATTCCTGATGGGCTGGTAAGTTATTTATTTATTATTGTACATACATCTATACTTCTATACTAATATTTTAAAGAGGAAAGATTTGTACGTTTGTTTGTATGTGTGTATGTTTGTAATGTTTTCACGCAAAAACTACTCGACCGATTTCAAAGATTCTTTCACCATTGAAAAGCTGCTTCTTTACAAAGCAACATAGGCTAAATGACATTTTCAAAAAAATAATAAAAGTAATAAGTTGTGAAAAAATTTAGTCGTAAACATCTTTCATCGCGTGCGTTGCGGAAACTATTGAGGATAGAACACAAAAATGTTCTACAGTATTATAGAACATATCAATATCCTCAAAAAAATCCGCAACACCATATGTCTAACTATTATAGTTATACCAATTATAAAACAAAGTCCCAAAAAGCTGTCTGTCTGCATGCAATCGATTGTCTCAAAAACTACTGAACGGATTTTTGTACGGTTTTCACCAAAAGATAGAGCAATACTTCCTGATGGTTTAAGTAAATAGTACATATCGGTATTCTGTAAATTGTGTTGAAGAGATCGAGCAGTTGTTAAAAAACTTGCATGCTACGAGTTTTAATCGCGTGCGCTGCGTAAACCAGCAGAGTTACGCGAAAGTAATTTACTAGAGAATTGTAGATCTATAAAAATACTACAAAAAAGACTGCAACAGCCATGTCTGTACCTCTTATGGTTAACTCTCAATAACTACTTTTATGTTTAACATTGCAATTAAATACACTGAATTACACGCGGGCGAAGCTGCAAGCACAGCTAGTATTGATATAAAAAAGAAAAAAGTTACTCCCTTTTATAAATGTACTAGCTGTGCCAACTATGGCTTCGGCCGCGTGGATTTTAGTGATTTACGAAACTTATTTTGGAAATTTTGAACATAAAAGTAGTTATTGTGAGTTAACCTTGAAAGAGACATGCTGGTGCGAACTTTTTTGTAGTAGTTTTATAGATCTACAATCCTCTAGTACATTACTTTAGCGTATCTCTGCTGGTTTACGCAGCGCACGCGACTAAAGCTCCCAGCAAGCAAGTTTTTTAACAACTGCGCGATCTCTCAAACACGATGTACATAATACCGTTATGTTCTATTTACTTAAACCATCGGGATGTATTGCACTATCTTTTGGTGAAAACCGTACAAAAATCCGTTCAGTAGATTTTGAGAAAATCGATTACATACAGAAAGACATCTTTTTAGAACTTTGTTTTTATAATAAGTATATTCGGAATATGGTATATTCGAAATGAGCGTCCTAAGTTTGAATTGAATATTATTTGCATATTGTTATAGCAAACCAAAACAATCAAGAGTCGTTATCAAGGTCGGTCTAAGTTATAGTTCTCATAGTTATTGAATATATCTAAGATCACAAATTGCGCTTTACACTGTTAGGATCCAAATATTGTAGAAATTACTTGATTTAGCCGAAATATCATATTTGGGCAACTACTACTAGCACTAGGGTCACGGATCCAAATTCCGTCGAAAGAGAGTTTATCTTTTTAAGTTTATGTTCCTACAAACGTAGTATTAATATTACATTTCTATAATATAAATAAAGAACATAAATAATTAATTTAATTTATATATAACTAGCAATGCCCCGCGGTTTCACCCGCGTACATACCGATCTCGCAATAGTGAAAGCTTACTAAGTCAGACTATAGATTTATTTTTGTAAATTGAAAGTTTGGTCCTGAGTAAATATATTTTTAACGGAATGTATATAGGTACACAAATACAATACGCTACAATTGTTATGGCATTATTTTCTCTATATTGCCATTGTAAAATTCGTTACATCTTTTGATTGGAATGTCCGATTTTTATAATTAAAAAAGTATTTTACAGGTATTGAAACAGTTTTTAATAAAATATCATTTAGCGGGATAAGGATTAATACGGAGATGTAAATATTATGGTTTGATTGTTGTCGCCACTTTTATCAACGTTTTCAATGTAGAAAAGTAGTTATATTGGCAAAACTATATCAGTTAGACATATGGTATTGCGGATTTTTTTGTAGATTTTAATACGTTTTATAATAATGTAGAACATATTTTGTTCTATCATCATTAGTCTCCGCCGCGTACGCCATGAAAGATTTCTATGACTTAATTTTTCATATATTATTACAATTTTATTAGGGATATCTATTTTTTTGAAAATGTAATATAGCATATGTTGCTCAGTAAAGAAGCAGCTTTCCAATGGTGAAAGAATTTTTGAAATCAGTCCAGTAGTTTTTGCTAAACATACAAATCTTTCTTCTTTATAATATAAGTATAGATTAGGCGTTTCTCCATACTACAAAAGTAATAATAAAATTATTTTGTTATAATCCACAATTAAATAAATAGAGTATATAATAATGCTAAATTTGTGGACTATTCGTTTTCATACTTGATACATGCCGATTTCCCTAAAACACGTGCACAAACCTGGAGGTTTTTTACACAAAATGTGTATACTCAAGGTTTATTCAAATTATAAACTGTCTGTTCTAAAGATTTTTTTCTTCTCGAAGAAATTAATGTGAAAACAACAAATTTAAAAGTAATGTTGAAATATATTAATGTTATAAACAACTTTCCAAGATCAAGTAGTTCAAGTAACGCTCAAATAGGTCCTGTAATTGAATTTGCTGTAAACTTCGAGAGTAAATATTTTAGGTAGTCACAGAACTTATAGAGGGCAAAGTTTCTGACTTTAGGTTTTAATTCGACTTTCAAATATAATTTAACTGTATTTTCAAAAATAATTTAATTGCATTTTCAAAAATAATTTATTTTCAATTCATTAAGAATTAAATTGTAGTTTTTAAAAGAATTTAAGTGTATTTTTAAAAAGAACTTAATTGCAAATTCAAAAAGAATTAAATTGAAGTTTCAAAAATAATTTAATTGTATTTTCAAAAAGAATTTAATTGTAAATTCATTAAGAATTAAATTGTCTTTTTAAAAATAATTTAAATGTATTTTTAAAAAGAATTTAAGTGTAGTTTTAAAAAGAATGTAATTGCAAATTCAAAAGAATTTAATTGTAAATTCAAAAAGAATTTAATTGTAAATTCAAAAAGAATTAAATTGTAGTTTTAAAAAGAATTTAATTGTAATTTCAAAAATAGAGTATATTATTTAAAAAAAGTATTTTAGAAGCTAGTGAGCATATAATTTACTTTGAAATAAAATATTGCAATATATTTTCCACAAAAATTGGATGCTTTAGTGAGCACTGAGGATAATTTCAAGAAAATTTAATTTAAGGGAAAAATTTATTTCCTATTTCCTATTATATTTATATATTATTCCTTGTATTTCCTATATAAAAGATATTTCGAATTATAAGACACTTGAGGTATAGTTTGAAAACAGATAGAGACATGCTGTCGCGGACATTTTCGTAGATCTACAATTCTTCAGTACATTAATTTAGTGTATCTCTAAATAATTTATAGAATTAGGCGTTACTTATATATCGCGGATTATAGCAAAATAATTTTATTATTACTTTTGTTTTAGTGTATCTCTATTGGTTTAAGCGGCACACTTGACTGAATATGTCACCCAGGAGGCGGGTTTCTTTTACAACCGCACGACCTCTGCAACCTAACTTATGTAAAACCGTAATGTGCTATTAATCTAAACCTTTCGAAAATATTGCGCTACCTTTTAGTAAAAACCGCACAAAAATCTGTTCAGTGGATTTTGAGAAAATCGAATACATACCGACAGACAGCTTTTGGGGACTTGGTTTTTAATAAACACTAGTTGTGCCAGCGGCTTCGCCCGCGTGGAAATCTGCGTGTCACAATTTTTTTCTAGAATTCAAATTTTAAACATTAAACTAATTATTGTGAGTTCACCATAAGAGATAGAGACATGCTATCGCGGACTTTTTTGTAGTAGTTTTATAGATCTACAATTCTATAGTACATTACTTTAGCGTATCTCTGCTGGTTTACGCAGCGCACGCGACTAAAGCTCCCAGCAAGCTAGTTTTTTTAACAACTGTGCTATCTCTTCGACACAATTTACGTAATACCGATATACTTAAACCACTCGGACGTATTGCACTAGCATTTCGTGTAAACCGTACAGTAGATTTTGAGAAATTGATTACATACAGACAGACAGCTTTTTGAGACTTTCTTTTATAATAAGTATAGATTTTCATTACTTTTGTATAATGGACTTCCGCAAAGTAACGCTTAATTCTATAAATTATCCATATAGTTTATTTACCCTCATTGCGAAAACCAATTTTATCTTTTCTCTTTTGACTAGAAATCTTTCTAGTCATGAAATCAAATAAAGGGCCGATTGCGACATGACCTATGAAAACAATTTTATTACATAAAGTAACTCCTACCCGCCTTTTTGATTTATTTACTGTACCGGGTAAGGGATTTGCATTAGAAATGTTTTCAAAGACAAAACCCTTGTCAGATCAAATAAACTAGCCGGTCAGTGCCTCAGTGCCTACTTTTATTTCTAGTCATTTAGGTAAATATGCGAGAAATGCTGTGTTTTGGCCCTCAATAAATCACATATTTGTTATATATTTATTTGGCAATATTATTGATAGGTATTGGGTAAATTAAAAATTTAAACTATGATAGCTGCAAGGGCGTCTCTTTTTGGTGATCACAGGTTCAAACCTGTGACACTAATTAGTGTTTGTATTAAAACTTATGTGTTTAATCGACATTTACAAATTATTAAGTCCGCGTGATTCCCTGCGAGAGAAGTTTAAGGAAATAGACATTCTTACTTTGGCTTCACAGTATATTTTTAGCAATCTAATGTTTGTGCATAAAAGTAGCGGCCTGTTAATATCCCACTGCTGGGAATAGGCCTCCTCTCTCCGTTTCTGGAGAGAAGGGTTGGAGCTAAGACCTACCACGCTGCTCCAATGCGGATTGGTAGGTTACACATATCTCCAGAATTCTCTAGTGATATGCAGGTTTCCTCACGATGTTTTCCTTCACCGAAAAGCGTGTGATAAATTGCAATTATGAATTAGACACATGAGTTTTAATAGAAAAACTCATTGGTGCCTGCCCGGGTTTGAACCTATGTTCGTCTCTAGAGAGTCGCACGGTCTCACCATTGGGCTATCACAGCTTGTTTGTGCATAAGAATATACATAATTATAAAAAAAATAATTTTAGATCTACAAAAATACCAAAAAAAGTCCGCGACAGCGCGTATCTCTTATGGTTAGCACGAAATAATTAATTTTATATTCACAATTTCAATTAATCACAGCTAGTTTATATATATGTTTTCTGTCTCCGGTCGTTTATTCATGACTGAAAATCGTGGTCCTGGCTAGACTCTATTCTCAACTTGATCCATTGTTTCCATCGGCTTCTATAAGTGACCACAATTGCTACCTCATAAAAGTATTTCGTCGTGCAGGACTGTCGCAATTGGTCAGGCAGGTGGTCTGAGTTGGTGAGCGACCTCTTGGTCTCTTGCCTTCGGTGTATATGTTTATACATTGAAAAAAAAATTGTATTACAAAAAAAGAGCCATACGTGGCATTTAAAATTTAAATTCGCGCGATTCCCTGCGATAACAGTTCAAGGAAACAGGTATTCTTACATTAGCTTCGCAGTATATTTTTAGCAATTTAATTTTTGTACATAAGACTATACATAATTATAAAACGATTGAGGATGTATTTAATAGACAAAGTAGGAACCGACATTAGCTTGTGGTTCCTGTTTTACGCCTTGCGAAAGTAATTTAGTCGTTTGTGGGTTTAGGTATAAGATTCTATAATAAAATTCCGCAATCGATTTAGTCGTTGCCATTCCAGCAGTTTAAAAACACTGTTAAAGAGCGGCTGATACAAAAAGCCTACTATACTATTGAAGATTATATAGATGATAAAAATGCGTGAATAAAGCTACTCCTCTACCCTGTACAAGACGGTAATGACTAAATGTAACTAGTTATAAGAACTATATTTGAAAAGAGCAACCACCGAGTTTCTTGCTGGCTCTTCTCTGTAGGAACAGGTTTCCGAACTAGAGGTAGAGTTGACGATTCAAAAGCACTTGTTTATAAAGAATATGTTGAATTTGAATATCGGAAAGCCGATAGATTACCGGAAATTTACTGAACCGATTACTACAGTAATATTATTATTAATATTATCACGCTTTTCGATTGAGGTTCAAATACCGAGAAGAACCAGCAAGAAACTCGGCAGTTGCTCTTTTTAAAATATAAATCTTAAAACTAGTTACATTTATTTATTACTGTCTTGTACAGGGTAGAAGTGCACCTATATCCACACATCCTTATCATCTAAGTAATCTTCAACAGTATAGTAGGCTTTCTGTATCAGCCTCTTTTTAACAGTGTCTTTAAGTTGCTGTAATGGCATGGCTAAAATTGATTTCGGAATTTTATTTTAGAATCTTATACCGAAACCCACAAACGATTTACGTACTTTTGCTAGGCGCAAAGCAGAAGTCGCAAGCTTATGTCGGTTCCTACTTTGTCTATTATATACATCACCTATCGTTTTATATTTCTTTATATTTTTAAGTAAAAAAATTACATTATTTAAAATATACTGTGGTATCGTAAGGATACCTGCACCTGAAAAAGCAGCGTAATGGGAGAAGGCCTAGACCAAGAAGTATATTACTACACACTTTAACACGGTAAATTTAGTTTTTCGGGTTATTTTTATTTTCACCTCACAAGACAGTATCGTACCTAAATAAGACCAATATGGACAGCAATCATGACATCTAATAATCACAATGACTCAACATTTAATACATCTCTGATATCAATAAACGAAACTGGGCTATTTATATTCGAAATAGGGTTTCTAAACAACACAACTCTTTGTTTATTAGATAACAATATTGTTTGAGACATTGTTTAATAAACGTCAAATGTAATTTGACTATTTTCGATTTCGACACAAAATTCTACATATATTTACAGCAAATTGTTTCTAATGGTTCTAATTGGTTCTAATACTGTAATTAGTGACTAAAATCGCTATTACAGGTGTGTCACGTCATATATTCTAACAGCTATTATATTTCGTATCGAAATTTTGAAAATAAGTTTTCACTGAAATAACACTATACAATTATCCATAATTACATTGAAACGTACGGTAAGTTTGAAGTATCAAAATATGGACTCTATATCTACTCTACTCTATCATATTTTGCTATAATACGCAATAAATTATTACGATTATTAAATTGTCGATTTATCACGAATTAATGCAAAATAATTTTACTATTACTTTTGTATTATCTCCGCAAAGTAACGCCTAATTCTATAAATTAGACTCTATCATTTATTAATTCAAGGAAAATTTGCTGAAAGCCTGATTGTGAGGATGTTGAATAAAAATTTGCGTCAATTGCTTTGTCGATAATTTATATAGACATGATGATTGGCGACTTTGCCCAGAGATTTCATTTTAAGATGAATTAAATCATTACTTCGAATGCGAAAGTTGACTTTTTTTATTAAATGACGCTTTTATTATGCCAATTTTGGTATATCCCTTGGGTTTGTTACAGAAGCCTTTGTAGACGATATATTTTGATGTTTCATAATGTCATTATCTAATGAAGAATGAAAATTGTGACCAAAGAAGTTTTAAATATGAATGAATGGATATATGACAAGAGGGAGACCGAAAATTCCAACCGACCGGTTGGAATGTGTTAAATACTTCAATATGCTTTATTACTTATATTTATATTTTTGACTGTTGCTATTTATAATATTTATATTATTATTTATAGTCAGAAGTCCGTGTACCCTACGCGTCGATATTATCAGAACTCAGGATTTAATATTATCCATATTTGCAAAAGTGCCTAGACTAGACACTTGTGAATACTAGACGTCAATAATGACGACACTTTCAGAAGTTCACTTTACTTCAACCGTCATTAATGTAGATATTTCCAGAAATGATATTGTTATGTTGACCGAAAGTTTAGTCATTTCCCTAAATTGTTTTTTTTACAGAAACTTATAGTAATGATCGATATTCTAAATTTATAGCATTCTATTCAGTGAAGAAATAATCGTAAAAACATGCATATCCGTACTGAATTCTTGAACCTTCCATTCGTGTAAAAGAGTGTGGTTAGCTTTACCACTAATTCTTTCTTCCAACAGGGAGAGAAGTTATTTGCCCAGTAGTGGGATAGTACTATAAAGTAGCGGCCTGTTACAATCCCACTGCTGGGAATAGGCCTTCTCTCTCCGTTTCTGGAGAGAAGGGTTGGAATTAAGACCTACCACGCTGCTACAATGCGGATTGGTAGGTTATACATATCTCCAGAATTCTCTAGAGATATGTTGGTTTCCTCACGATGTTTTCCATCACCGGAAAGCGTGTGAAAAATTGCAATTATCAATTAGTCACATGAGTTTTAATAGAAAAACTCATTGATGCCTGCCCGGGTTTGAACTCGTGTTCCCCTCGAAACAGTTACACGGTCTCACCACTGGGCTATCACAGCTGGATAGTACTGTGCCACCTCATTTTTACACCTCAATTAAGAACAGTCCTTTTCACTGTACTTCGTTGCTGAAGGTCGTTGACCATAATAATAAGATTGTCTTCATACTCTAGTTCTATTTAACATTAAATTTCCCATCCTTTAACTGACATTGAAACAATTTGTCCCAGTTAGAGCGGCAGATGCTCCAACTTCCATACTAATTGCTTGTAGGCAATCAAGCGTTGTATTCGACGCTCGTTTACGATTCGCACACAATAGCACTGAAATATATATACATGCTTCTATAATTGAAAGCCTATTCACAGGAGCCTACTATAGCTAATAGAAATACTGTATCTAACCTACACGTGTGTCTCTTTGTAGGGGTCATTGGTACAAAGCCCGGGTAGGTACATTTGTTTTTCAATTAATTATACACAACTAGCTACACCCGCGTGGCAATCGGTTCGTCGCAGATTTTAAGCTCGGTAAAGTCAGAGTAGCGGCCTGTTAATATCCTACTGCTGGGCTAAGGCCTCCTCTCTCCGTTTTTGGAGAGAAGGATTGGAGCTAAGCCCTACCGCGCTGCTCCAATGCGGATTGGTATGTTACACATATCCCTAGAATTCTCTACAGATATGCAGGTTACAACGTTTTCCTTCACTGAAAAGCATGTGATAAATTGCAATGGACAATTACAAACATAAATTTTTAGTGGAAAAACCCATTAGTAGCCTGCCCGAGGTTTGAACCAGTGATCTCTACGGAGCTGCAAGCTGTCCGCTAGGCTATCACAGCTTTATTAGCATTATTAATTTATTATTGTGAGTTAATCATAAGATAAATATCGCGGACTTTTTTATGGTATTTCGTAAATCTTCAATTATTTAGTAAATTAATTTGGTGTAGTTCTACTGGTATACGCGCATAAAGTATAAGATACCAGCAGGCGAGTATTTATAGTACACCTTTCGCGAGAATTTCACTATCTTTTAATAAAAACCGTACAAAATCTGTTCAGTACATTTTTAGAAAACCGATTAACGTACATACAAAAACTTTTGGAGATTGTTTTGTAATAATTATAGATAGATTATTACAATTTATCATACATTTTCCGGTGAGGGGCAACATCTTGGGGAAAACTGCATATTTTAAAAGAGTTTTTGGGGTGTAACATACCAATCAATCATCCTCCTACCCTTATCCCACTCCAAGCGGGGTTGTGCCAACAGGTTACAAACATGTTGTCACATGATTTGGCTGCGTATTTTACGACCGGCCGCCTGCCTGACGTCAACTTACCTCAGTGGTATTTGACGACCCCTCGGTAAGAAAGAGGGTGGTATATTCTGCTCAACCGGATACCACACGGCGGGTCGAATTACCTTAGTCGCCTTTTACGACACCTCGGTAAGAAAAGAGGGTGGTCTATTCTAATCAGCCGGATACCACACGGCGGGGATGTAACATACCAATCTGTATACAATGCTGGTTATAAGCTGTTTAAAAAGGAGTGTTGGTTTTATTAATATCTTTATGAGGCCTTTGCCTATTAAACTATTAGATCGCAGTCTATCATTACGCGATTAAAGGGTTATCAAAGCTGAAATAAATAGTCAAAGAGTGTCGAACTACGAAGATATTAAAACGAAACGATATGATAATGATATAAACAAATAAATAAATATATGGGACATTTACACACACGGTCGTCCGTCCCCAAAGTAAGTAACTTAATACTTGTGATATGGGTGACGGACAACTGGTAAATATATACATATATAGTTTTAAATACATACTTAAATACATATATACACCCAGACTCAAAGAACCAACAAATTCTAAATAGAAAATGTTGGTTCTCGGCGGGAATCGAACCCGCGACCCACGGAGCCGAAGACAGGGTCACTGCCAACTGCGCCAACGGGTCAGTCAGTCATAATCTTTATTGATCTCATAAATTTTACATAATATGACTCAAACTATGAATTCCACACTAAGCATGCTTGTATCGAGGAATTCATTCTTATTATGTTACTACTTAAATAATCTATAGAATTAGGCGTTACTTTGCGGAGATTAATAATACAAAAGTAATGATAAAATTATTTTGCTATAATCCGCGATACAGTAGATAGAAAATATATATAGTGCTAAATGTATAGTGGACTATCCGTTTTTTCTTACCCGATACATTCGTAAAAATACATGCACAAACCTCCACCACAGCCACCACAATACACAAGCACTTCACATGTTCACATGTTTTCAGTATCTTGTTAATTTAGATTTAGTAGCAATGACATGATTTTTTTCGTAGTGCCTTTAGCTCCGCGGGTCGCGGGTTCGATTCCCACCGAGGGCTAACATGTTCTATAAACAAATTGTTGGTTCTTCGAGCCTGGGTGTGTATTTGTATTTAAGTATGTATTTAAACTTATATATGTAGTATATCTACCAGTTGTCCGTCACCCATAACATAAGGATTAAGTTACTTACTTTGGGGACGGGCGACCGTGTGTGTAAATGTCCCATATATTTATTTATTTAAAGCAAAGATTATGATACAAACATATGCATTCGATTATCTCAATAACATATTTTCGATTCGAGCGTTTAATGCCCGGGGGAAATCATATTTGCGTTGTCCGAGAAAGGAAAATGCCGGTCTGGATTTGACCTCGTTAAATCCAATTAAGGCGCTGAACAGAGCCAAATAGGCTGATTTTAAACACGTTTTTAACAAAAGCTATAGGGATGACGATTAAAAGAAAAATATATGTTAATATACATCATATCTCAGAGAGAATGTAAGATTTCAAAACATGATTACGATACTTTTTTTCGATAAAAAAAATTGGTAAATAGACCTCTGATTTTTACTTTGATCGTAAATATCTCTAATATTTATTAACAAAAATTGGTAAAATTAATAAGACTAATAAATCATTATAATATAAAGAGAATGTAAGATTTAAATTTTGAATTAATTAAGATATTTCATTCAAATTAAATATTTTTGAGAAAATAGCAAAACTGAAACGAGTCATCGTCTCGCTTCTCTTTTACATCTACGAATATAGACAGTGATCGCTGAGGCGCGCTGCTATACGGACGTGTGTCGCTAGCTGCCGCCTTTTGTGACTATTCCTGTTGATAATATGTCTTTTTTTAGGTGTTTAGTTATAGTTTCAGCATACTTAGTTTTATAAGATTAATTAGACATAAGTTTTGTAAATAAATTGTACAAAAAAAGTTTGGATAAAATAGTGTACACCTACAATGGGTGATAAAAAAAATAAACGAAGGCTGCAAAAGAGAGATATAATATGGAAAGACAAAAGCATATGGTGGAAGTTGTAAAGTAAGTATGTTCGTATTTATTCACAATTATATTTATTAGTTTTATATAGCCGTATTTGATAATTCAGATTTATTTTATTGTTACTAGTAAAAGAAGAAGAATGACAAACTCGGAAACAAATGAATTTCAAGAGTAAGATTTACTTTATTATTTAAAAGAATAGTTTTATCCTAAATTAAATAAATGTAATATTATTTTTTTAAAAAAACCTAACCTGCTAACACCGAAACAATAATTACGCAAAAGCTAACAGAAGCATAATAAATAAAGCCAGCCGTGACACTATTTGAATTTTTATGAACATTTTTGAATATATATAAGAATCAACAGAAATGGAGAAAGAATTTTTCACCTTCACATAAACGTGTACGCATCAATATAGACTTAATCCAGTCTTAGACACGGCATCATTATTCAAGCGACAGTTAATACTTTTTAGTTTAATGTTTCTTTTTTTTAATTTTTATTACAATACAACATCATTACACATTAGAAACGTAAGGATGTTGAATTTTAAACCGACTTATATAAATAAGGTGGTTATTTATTCGATACGGTTGATTTGTAACTAAATTAATGTCGGTTATAAAAATAATTATTTTTTCAGGTTAGTGACTGTATCGCAACCAAGAAGTTATAGCGCGCATGAAACGCATTCTAAGTAAGTAATTTTTTAAACAAATGTAAAATATTGTTTTATATTGTAAAAAAGTAATTTGTTTCGTGTAAAACGAATATATTGCTTGGATTGCAGATTGCAACATGTATCGATAATAGAGTCATCAAAGAATAATGTTACGTTGCTCGATCAAGAATCTAGACCGTTGGGAATTAACGATGATTTACCGGAGCTTGAGGTAATTTATAATGGATTCTAATATATTCAAAACAATAAGCGTACCATTTAAACAAGCTGTAATAAAGGGTGCAAAGTTGAGAAAATATCGATATATCAGTGTCAATCTAGGTCGATATTGATATATTAGTCTAGTAAGTCGATATATCGATATTATTATTATTATTATTATTATTATCGATGTTACTATGTTTTTAGAACCTTTCAGAAAATTAATATAGTTTTAGTTATTCAAAGCCTAAATATTTTTATTTAAGCTGAATATGGAGAATACCAAGGTCTTCACTAGTTGTATTTTGGTTTTTCGAGAGATATTACGGTCTCTCCATATTCCATACAGTTGGGTCATTGCACTTTTGGCCATTCCTATGCTTCTTCTGATTTCTTTTCCACACGAACCATTATTGCTTATGTTAGCCCCCAGATAAATAAATTCCTCAACTGTTTCAAGCTTTAGAACTCCAAAGTATAATATGAAACTGTATATAAGAGATTAATATGATTTTTATAAATAGGAAAAGACGTATATTTAAGAAAAATTTACACAAGACATTGAGGAGCCTGATAAGGCTTCATTAGTTGTGACAGTTGTTGAAGACAACATAACTAAGAGTGAGATGAAAACTGAAGAACTTTACAAAAAAACGATCCCATAAATCCTGTATTCGCAGACAAAGAGGAGGGTCTACACACTCAACCTGTAGAGTATTAGTCGGAGAGGATTTCATAGCTCCCAGTATTAACCCATTACCTGCCAAAATTTTCATCATAGATTTTTATGGAATAATTGAGTTATTGGTAACTAGTAGGAGGATATTAAAGCAAGGAAATCAATTAAAAAAAATTTCAGGCTATAGGGGCATCACAAAAGACCGTCCCTTTTTAGGGACATTGGCACAATGCATTAGCAAAATTCACCCATACATATCAATGTTAGTACCATGTTCAGTATACCTTATTCTTTAGTTTTATATGTATTTTTAACAGTTTTAAAGTTTTTAACGCTTGAGACACACACAGAATGCTTGAGAAAACACAGAATTTGCATACGCAAATTCTGTGTTTTCTTTATACACAATGCGCATCTCAATTGCGTGGGTATGTCTTTTTACTGAGATATGCTTGAACTTTCGTCGAACGTCCAAAAGTGAGACATTCTTCTTGATTGGTCTTGGTAGGTTCCTCAATCATATATATACAACATGAGAGGCACTGTTTACCCAATAACTACAGCACCGCGATAGAAGTGGCTGTGTGTGAAAGGCAAAACTATCACTAGAGTTAGGCGGTGTGAAGAATTTTTTTTAAATTACTTTCAATAAGGACAGGTGAGACAGATAAATTTTTGGATATAATAATAGTATAGGAGACATGACAATAACTGAGGTTGTTACAACAGACTCTTTGTGCAGCTTAATGGTAGCGACGTGATAGAAAGCTAATATCTTTTTTCAGAATGGTTGACTGTAACGGAAGGTAACGGAGGATTGTGGAAGTTGGAACATGGAGCCGTGATGATAGTTCTGGAGAAGTGTGGTCAGGAGAGAAGAGGAGATTAGGGGTACCATTTGACTATGATGTCATTTTGTGCGCGGCGTTTATAAATGGTCAAAAAAGTATAAATAAAGTTTTGAAATCATTATAATAATTGTATTATACTAATATAATAAAATATTGAAATTTATATTTTTGTTTTAATTTTAAAATCACACATTTTTATTAATTAATTGTTAGGCGAAACGGAGTTTGCCAGGTCCGCTAGTAAATGAATAAAACTTAAGTTAGCTTTTATTAGATATCACATCTTTCATTGAGTGAGTAATTCAGTCAATTATAAAATTATAAATTTTTAAGGTCTTCTTTTTCCATGTGAGTTCAATTTTTAAGCCTGAAATTTATAAAGTAGCTTAGATACTGTATCAGGTATATAACAAATATTAGTCATCAATACATTTGAATATAGTACGAAAAATTGAAACAGTGAAACGATTCATATAAAGTTAGTGAAAGAGACAAATGGTTGTGCTCGCTAGAAAGTGCTGTCGTGCGCTTAGATTTTTAACACAACCAGATCTTGTTTGGGCTAAGTAAATTTTTATCAATATATAAATTTGCCTAAAAATTTAGTTATATCGTATATAGAACGAAATTTTCAACTTTTGTCATGTTAAACACAAATGTGACACATGCGTGCTAGATATCAAAATTTATAAAAGTAAAATGTGAGAAATATTTCATCATATGCATAGACATAAAGGTAAACCAAATATTAACTCCATACCGGATTATTTTGTGTTATTTTTGTATACACCACAAAAATATTTATTAAATTACTTACAATAATATTACATGACATTAAATACCGTCGAAACACATTTCTAAACACAATAGATGTACTAAGTAAAAAAACTAAAACGAATAAATTCTTTATTATTTATCCTGTCTATTCAGTTTTTACGTCTGCATGTCTTTGTATCGATACAAACGCCATCTATTGGACTTTATTGGCTACAACACGAGTCCTTATCTAGTTCTTTATTTTACCGCTGTACATATTAAGTGTGTCGCTACGCCGTCGCAGACATTGTGGGAGGGGCCTATATGCCGAAATCTGAATTTACGCCAGCTCTGTTCAGCGCCTTAAGTGAGTTCATAACCAACCTAGATAAGGATATTGGTACTAAATTATCAAAACATGGATAGGTTTTTATACGTGATCTATAATTCTGTACTACATTACTTTAGCGTATGTCTACTGGTTTACGCAGCGCACGCGACTAAAGCTCACAGCAAGCAAGTTTTTTAAAAACTGCGCGACCTTTTCAACACAATTTACATAATACCGATATGTACTATTTACCTAAACTACCCGAAAGTATTTCACTATCTTTGGGTGAAAACCGTTCAAAAATCTTTTCAGAATTTGAGAAAATCGATTCCATACAGTCAGACAGCTTTTTGGGACTTTGTTTTATAGTAAGTATAGATGTTTAATTTTACAATTTAAAGGCTTATTATATTCAGTTAGAATATTCGATCTGAAACTCCGACATCACCGTTTCTTTTTAACTCAAGCGTATTGAATTTCGTTTGATTCCAATTGAAACCGGATCCTATTGTATATTCATATTACAAAAGAGTGTATATCGGTAAATTAGAGATTTTTCAATAGCTTTACCTAAATTTGCGAAAATTTTTCTACAAGTTTTTATTTTACACATACTTATGAATTTAAACTATCGTTACTCTTGTTTTATCTAAAATACTTTTAGAAGCAAGTATAGAAGTATCGTCGAGTGTTGTATATATTTTTTTTTTAATACAGGAAAAAACCCCTTATGGGTACCACCGCACGACGGGGACGCGCGGTGGTTATGTCGGACTCGCACCGACTAAAACGACCTGTATGCTCCACCACCCTACTGATGGCAGGGGCAGGGTACCTTATTTGACCCCATCCCCACCAGCAGCAACTCTGATCCCAGAAACAGTAACTCTAATCCCAGAGTTGCTGTCCTCCTCGGGGTGGGGACTCCTCAAAAGAGAAGCCCCCCTCCGCTAACCGGTGCATCGGGAGCACCAGTTGCACCAACCGCCTCGGGGACCTGTAGGCCAGGCGTCCGATTAACCCCGTTCGAAGCGCCCGAAAGGTCCCCTGTCAGGGCGGCAGACGATGGGCTTAGGCAAGTCGCTACACCCGGACTCGCCAGCAGCACCTCGGCACCGTATCGGGTCACCAGCCGGACACTCACGCCGGGCCACCGTCCCCAGACACCCCCCAAACTACAACACGTCCAAGCCCAAGGACC
The DNA here is from genome assembly GCA_947086505.1 of Morpho deidamia. NCBI lineage: Eukaryota > Metazoa > Arthropoda > Insecta > Lepidoptera > Nymphalidae > Morpho > Morpho deidamia. Next base: position 17,083,368 of record CAMTZC010000017.1, on the reverse strand, counting down.
TGCCCAGGGTGCGCCACGAGGAGGCCGACCGACATTAGCACCCCAAGTGTTGTATATAGACTGTTTGTTGTTAATCCATTATAATATAAAGGCGATAGTCTGTCTATCTGTTAAGCTTTAACGGCTAATACAGCACAGATAGAATCTATTTATTTACCTTTTACCTAGTGGCATCTATTGATACTTTCACTAGGTCGCCCTGTATCTGAAGTATCAACCTTTAAAAATAGTACTTCATTCTCCTGCCCTTATCCCACTCTAAGTGGGGTCGGAACAACATGTTGCAAACATGCTGTCATATGATATGGCTACGTATTTTACGACCGGCCGCCTGCCTGACGTCAACATACCTTAGTCGCCTTTACGACACCTCGGTAAGAAATGAGGGTGGTGTATTCTTATGAAGCCGGATATCACACGGCATTTAGCTTACGACACCTTGGTAAATAAAAATAAGCTGTGATAGCCTAGCGGTGAGACCGTGTGACTCTCTAGAGACGACATAGGTTCAAACCCCGGGCAGGCACCAATGAGTTTTTCTATTAAAAAACTTATGTGTCTAATTGATAATTGAAATTTATCACACGCTTTTCGGTGAAGGAAAACATCGTGAGGAAACCTGCATATTTCTAGAGAATCTAGGGATATGTGTAACCTACCAATCCGCATTGGAGCAGCGTGGTAGGTCTTAGCTCCAATCCTTCTCTCCAAAAACGGAGAGAGGAGGTCTTAGCCCAGCAGTGGGCATAGTAACAGGCTGTTACTTTACTTTACTTTACTTTACCTTGGTAAAAAAGGAGGGTGGTCTATTCTATTATACCACACGGCTTCTTTAAAAATAGTACTTATTCAAAATAATTAAATAGATTAAGAAAATAAAAAACTTTTTTACAATTGCTAATTAACTTTTTTGATGCAATAAGGAAAAAATATTTTTAATATGTGTGTATGCGTGTGTGTGTGTGTGTGTGAATGAGATAGAGAGAGTGTGTGTGAGTGTAGTTATGATATTGATAGAATTTTTTTAATACAAAAAAGAACCATACGTGGCATTTACAATTTAAGACCGCGTGATTCCCAGCGAGAGAAGTTTAAGGAAATAGGTATTCTTACTTTGGCTTCACAGTATATTTTTAGCAATCTAATGTTTGTGCGGTAGAATATACATAATTATAAAAGGATTGGCGATGTATATACCAAGTAGGAACCTACATAAGCTTGCGGTTCCTGCTTTGCGCCTTGCAAAAGTTAATAAGTCATTTGTGGGTTTGGGTATATGATTTTATAATCTCGCAATCAATTTTATTGCCTCTACAGCAGTTTAAAAGCGCTGTTAAAGGGAGGTACAAAAATACAAATACAAACTGATACAAAAAGCCTACTATACTATTAAGGATTATATAGATGATACAAATGCGTGGATATAGATTCTCCTCTACCATGTACAAGATAGTAATAACTAAATGTATCTAGTTATAAGAATTTTATTTGAAAAGAGCAACCACCGAGTTCTTGCAGGCTCTTCTCGGTAGGAACAGCTTTCCGAACCAGCGGTAGATTTAGACGATTCAAAGCACTTGTTTACAAGTGTACTTGAATAAAGAATATTTTGAATTTAAAATTTGAATTTAAACGTTAGTCGGTGTGTGTGTACGTTGATACATGGGTGCTTAAATATTTATTTTAAGCAGATCCTCAGTTTCGTAATACTTTTACCTATCTTACGATTCATTTTTCTTACAGAATTATTTCAAAATTTCGCATCATCATAAGGATGTTATATATTTTTCTTTTTATACATACTAGCCTTTAAAAGACAGTCACTAGAGCTAAAACAACAGTTGAAATTTATATCTTCTACAGGTTCGCGTTCGGAAATTACTGGACCCTCGATATAATGTGGCCTGACTTCTCGCCTACCCTCTTCGAGCCCAACCAATGGTGCCACAAAACACTTTACGTATTCGCCCTGACACAGCTTGGCGTCGTGTGGGGCGTGGTCGCTCTTCTGCTGATGCTACTTCTGGCCCTTGTCATTTGTCAAGTAAGTTACATATTTTAGTAATACAGAGTGCATGAACATATTATTATATGTATTTCAATCAAACACCACATTAAAACATGTAAAACAAACATACTTATGACAATCAAAGCAAAGAAAACTATTTCGTGTAACAAATAATAATATACCTACTATACTATACTTTATAATTTAATAAAAACTCGTTCGACAATCGTATCAACATCATTATTATATATTTTTTCTGTAGCTTTCAGTACAATATCTCTTTGCAATTATCTATATCTATAAAAAGCTGTCTGCACCGTATACTGTATATACCGTAAGTAGGTAAGGTTTGGAATTCGGAAGTTTGGACCCCCTTTTTATCCCCTTCAGTCCCCCTTTGCCTCTTTTATATCCCCCTTACCTAAGTCCTTGTCCCCCTTATTTGGTAAAAATTATAATCAAATTGTTATCGATCAGGTATTCGGCTGCGGTTGGCTCGGCCCGCCCAGGTACAAGTAGCAACGGCGCAGTGTCGTGCTCGAGCTATGGCACAGGAACATCAACAATACCATGGACGTTGCAGGCGCCCTCCTCCCATTCACCCAAGTAGTCCGCCCCGAACTAACGATCCACGTGCAGGAAGTACTAACGCAGGCTGACAGGCCTCCTGAAAACAAGCTAAAAATCCCTGAAATCAACGAGCCCGACAAAAGTGACGACGAAGCCAAAAGCCCAAGTGAAACGAAGACACCTATTAGTGAAGTGAAACGTAAAAGTGATTCGGTGAAAAACGGTACGAACCAAGCCTGAAGGTTGTTGGTCGTGCTGCCGTCGCACGGCGAAAAGCACGTACACTTTGAAGCAGCAGACAAAGTATATTATTTCTGAGGTGAGCATAAATAAAACATAAAATTAATTGCGGAGATCCATAATACAAAAGTAATAATAAATTAATTTTGCTGTAATCCCCGATAGAATAGAAAATATACGCTAAATGTAGAGTGGACTATCCGTTTTCATACCTGATACATGCAGGCTTAACAAAAACACATGCACAGTAAATCTCCACCACCGCCAAAACAATATAGAAGCACTACATACATTCACAATCACAAACTCAACAATCGTTTAGCCCCGCAACCGATGCATCATCAGGATATAGAGTCCACGACAAAATCACAATGCGAAGCATCATCTCAGATAGTATATTTATATAGTAAGCGGTTTAACCCCCACCATTTATCTTAGCAAAACAGTTTTATTATTACTTTTGTAACCATAAGTGTTAAGTGAAAGTGTTTGATGCTTAACTGTTAGTGCTTTTTGAGACGTGCCCAAATATGTCAGGATGTTTTTGTTTAGCCGATTTTGAGCCATCGTTACGACTACGATACGACTTGCTATAGAAAAAATTCGAAATTGAATAAGAGAGTTGTGATTATACTGTAAAAAAAAAACAGTATAACCTTTATTTTAAGCGTTATCCAGAATTTTTTTATAATTTTGTAGACTTTGAAAGTTTAATACTAAATAAATTTATACCCAGCTATAGATAGCAGTTAATTTTTTTGTTGTTGTATTGATGCAATATCGAAATATTTTTTATATGTTAATAATTATTTTTATCGAGCCATGCCACGAAAGTGCGAGTCCTCAGACGTAACGCAATTGAAAAGTATATCGACGAAAGTAAAAATAAAACTTTGAAGCGTTTTGATTAGAATATAATTTATATAGTTATAATATATATAAATATAATTTATTTATTAAATAGTTATTGCTTTTGAAGGAAACTGTAGAATCTGAATACATTGAACTAATTTTAATATTTTTTATCCTTTTTCTTAACTACATATATTCTGTGTGACATAGTAACCAAGAATATTCTTTGTTTTATTATCTACAAAAAGTCGTGTCGAATTCGTATTTATCGTGCCGTATAAAAACGTCCTTTTCTTAGCAAATTTTAAGAGAGATCTAGTATTATATCTGATAATGTTAGAGGAAATGTCCTTTAAAACAGTAAAGCTGTAATGAAAGTATTATTTGCTGTCAATATTTAGACGTATAATACAACGAATATTTATTAGAATTTACGTATGTGTAAATAAGTGTTAAGCCATCAGAAAATGTGTAACCTTATATTTTTAATTATAAACATATCGGAACATATAAATGTTAGGTAAAAAATGTTTTGTAAAAAAATCGGTATGTTATAAATCGGGAAATATTTCATAAAAATGAAAATATGTGTTGTATAAATTATTATATTAGTGATTTTGGGTTTGTGCCTTGAGATTATTATTGACGCTAAAAAGTTGAAAGGAAATAATTCATTTGACTATGTTAACAGTAAACTATGTTATCAATAGCTAAAAACTGTGTAACATCACTGTGATAAGTGGACGCTTATTACGAGTTTTTTATTACCTGGAGTAAAAAGTATTGAGTAATGACGAAGTTTCTATCACCCTCGGACTCTCTCAGTCCGACTCTTTCTTTCTTTCTTACACACTTTGTCTTTTTCTTGCTGATACTATTCCTCTTATTTTCTGATACGCTCCATTCTCTTGCTGACGCACTCTCTCTCTCTATCAGTCTTTGTGATACTTTCAACCTCTTTTCCTCTCTTTCTGACACTATATTGCTGACTCTCTCTATATAACTTTATTTTATTCACTCTATGTCTAAGATGCATTCTATTTGACTCCGTCTTTAACACTCTCTCTGAATATTTTTCTCTCCCTGAGTTGGGAAGTGATAAAGTGAAATAATAGAGGAATCTATTATTTCACTTTGTCACTTTCCGACTACATTTACGTACACCGGCTAGAGTTTGCAAAAGACTTTCACGCAACACAGTTTTCTGACGAATCCAATCAAAAATCGGCAAAATCCGGCTACGACCTTTTTGAATTCGGCAGTCCATGTAGATTCTAGTATATATATAACTTATACCATAGCCACTAAGACACCGGCAGCCGAAAAATCTTATACAGTAAAAAGATTTCGTAAATTGGACCTTTCAAGGCTAATAAAGATTTATTTATTATTCTAGTAACATGGGTCGTGCTGAATGTAATACTAAAAGTAGAGACGTTTCCAACGTTACAGATTATATCTACTTAACGTGACTTCTCAGATATGAAGGAAATTGCTCTCAATGGACCGTACTTTATTCTTTTAATGTTCAACCAGAGAGTATCTTAATCATTATCCTCCTGCCCTTATCCCACTCTAAGTGAGGTCGGCACAACACGTTAAAAACATGTTGTCACATGATTTAGCTACGTATTTTACGATCGGCCGCCTGCCTGACGTCAACTTACCTTAGTCGTATTTTACGACCCCTCGGTAAGAAAGCGGGTGGTCTATTCTAGTCAACCGCATACCACACCACAGTGTGGTTAGTTGACCCACCGGTCAACTTACCTTAGTCGCCTTTTACTCTCAAAATCTTCTGAACGGATTTTACTAAAAGAATACGGTTTTTACTAAAAGAAAGTGCCATTCTTCCGGTTGTAAAAAACTAATTCGCTGAGAGCTTAACTCGTGTGCGCTGCGTAAAGCAGTAGAGATATACTAAAGTAATGTATTAGAAAATTGTAGTTTAATTGTAGTTAGCAAATTGTAATTTGCAAAACGCCGCCTTATTTGTATAATAAGTTATGGTGGTCAGGAGATGTTAACACCAGGTATAACACTCGCGCATCCTCATATTTATTGTTAACGCATCGTCACCGGTCTGCAACTTTTGAGGGTAGTTTTCGTTACACTGCTACAAAGTCATGGAATAATCTTCCACCGCCGTTACGTATGTTACAAACAGTACAATTGTTTAAGGTAAAATATAAAGCATATTTATTAAATCAACAAATCAATTCATAATAAACAGTGTACCGAAACTATAATAAACTTATTCTCTTATTTAGTTATTTTCATCATACACACACACGAACATATATATATATATATATATATATGTGTGTGGGTGTATGTGTATATTTATATACAATATTTTATATTTTATATGTATATAAATATTAATATATTTTATAATTTATGAGACACGCATTTAGTCGCTGACGTACGAGGGTGGCTGATGGTGACCTCTGAAAATCAGCGTCAGTAGTGAATTACTCATTACTGACAAGGCTGAGAGGTTATCATTTTAGGCATCACACTATGCAGACTACATATCTTTTTTATTTTATAATAATAATAGATTTTTTTTTTAATACTTTACTACTTGTTTTCCTTTTTTATTATTATTATTTTACCATCTATTTGTTCATAAGTTACTTGTGTAGTGTGTTGGCACAAATAAAAATTATTTTCTTTCTTTCTTTCTTACAAAAATACTACAAAAAATCCGGAACAGAATGTCTCTGTCTCTTATAGTTAACTCACAATAATTTTATGATCTAAATTTCAATTCGGAAAAAAATTTGACACACTGCTTTCCACGCTGACGAATTCGCTATAAATATAAAGTTCTATCTGTCTTTTATGTCCGAAAAGTTCAGTGGTTTGATCCGTGCTTTTTTGTGTAGAGATAGATAAAGGGCTAGGTCACGCACACAGCTACACACACATAGACACAACACATCTAATCATAACAAAACAAATGTACACATGGTTGGGATAAAAAGGATATTTTATACTGTTGCAATGTCACCAATTTTGGCAATTTTTTTGGCAATAAACTTTAATAAATTTCATTAATACCTGAAGAAACCTGTGGTATCGGTAGCAGTTTGTTCAAAGATATGAGAATTCAAATATTTCTAAAACAAAATTGCGCAGAATCTAGTATTGGAATTAATAATCATCTCAAGGCACAAAAAATTAAGTCACAGTAACTGCGTGGAACAGGCTTTAAATAGGAAATTTTGGAATGAAACAGTATTTTTATAGAACGAAGCTATGTAGTATATTGTAAAGGGAAATATTTTGATGTGCTTTTAGATATTGCATGATGTATTACATTTATTAGAATAGGATAAGACTTATTTAAAAATTGATTAACTTTAGCACGAAATATATTGGGTATATTGAGTAAATTAGTAGGTGTATGGGATTAATCTAACTTTACGTAATTTTCAAAATCGTGTTTATTGTTAATTTTAGTAATAATATACAGCATATGTCGCTCGTTTAGTATTAAAGTGGCTGAAAGCTAAATTAGGCGTCATTAAGTTAGATACATTGCAACTGCCTTGTTTCAATGACCTATATGACATCATAATACGAAATATTTTAAAAAATTGCGTTTTTTTGCTCCATCTAATTACTGGTCTCCTTAAAATTCGGGAGTTTTGTAGATAATGCGCTATATTTCATTATAATTTGCTATGCAACACCTTTTTTAAATTAGGTCACTTTAATACAAATCGTGTGATATGTAAAAAAGATATTTACCACAATTGATCCATTAACTCTCACTTCATAGTTGCCGTAATGGTGTTAGTTTGAGATATTTCCTATCTATATTTGGTTAGACCATGCCATCGTGTTAGGGACTACGTAGTTTGCTGTGTATTGCTAATAATGACCAACTTGTATATTTACATCTTCTTTTTGCATTCTTGGTAGTTACATGGTTACTTATTGACCTCCTTGTCTTTCTCTATTCCATATCACTCCACGTTAGGACCAACTTTTCCATATTTACATCTTCTTTTTGCATTCCCGGTATTAACATGATTACTTCTTGACCTCTTTGTCTTTCTCTATTCCATATCACTCCACATTAGGACCAACTTTTCCATATTTACATCTTCTTTTTGTTTCCTGGTAGTTACATGATTACTTATTGACCTTTTTGCCTTTCTCTATTCTATATCACTCCACATTAGGACCAACTTTTCCATATTTACATCTTTTTTTTTGCATTCTTGGCTATTACATGATCACTTATTGACCTTTTGGTTTTATTCTATTCCTACAATCAGTTCACTTTGTGTTTCCTATTAAGCTATGCTCTTTCCTTAATACTAAAAACATTCTGACTATTTTGATCTATATTATATTATCCGGATATATCCGTCCGTACTAACTTGGCTTGAAGAAATTTACCATATCACGTATCCTGAAATATATGGTAAGTCGATAGATATAAATGTTATCTTAAAAGGACTCCCATTCTAGACCTCGCAGTTTTATATCATCGCATATCTTATCTTGTTTCGATTTCAAATTCCAGTAATTCCTTATTGAGAGCCAACTTGTGGCTCTCAAAAGGCGCTTTTGTATCGGCAAATTACAATGAAGCTACCACTGGTTTGGAATGGTACTCTCACCGAAAAGAACCAGCAAGAAACTCGTTGTTCCCTCTTTTCAAAAATTATCATTTACATCCTTAAAATATTTAAAAAACCATCTATACTCCTATAAAGGTGTCTACTTAGATCCTCTTTCTAATGCAGGATTACTGATCCATTATGTTTAGAACCCGTAGACACATCGCAAATTTAGCTTCCCGACTATGATCTGATTTGGCTATTCTTCGTTCTTCTATAGATCTCATAATTTCTTATTTGATTCATTTTACGTATATTTGAATCCATTAGATGCTGAGTTAGTTCCTATCCGAGGACTATAATCAGTAATCAGATTTCAAAATCAAGCCGTAACAGTATACCTAGTCATCAAATAAAAGGATTTTGCGAAATGGTGACAATGAACAGATCTCGTGAGGTTTCCCAAACGCTATTCAGCTAGCTAGATTAGGCAATTGACCTTGGTAAAATAAGACCGGTTCAAAATGGTCGGATAGCAGAAATCATTTACTACATAAGTGCTAAGATAAAATGCTGTTTGAAATATTCTTTATTTTTAAACATATTTTAAGTAACCTTGGTATTTAAGCTACATTAAGTTATTCTATACAGTTTTCGCCCTTATTGCCTTAATTATTTAATTCCAACTGCCGAGAAGTGGATATTTTTAACGACACTTTACAAAAATTCAAAAAAAGACAGTAAGATTGTTAAAAGGAGATTAATGCGATGTGATCTATCGTCTTAGTATTTAACTTAATTCTTTGTTTTGTTTACCGGAAATATTATTGTTTTTTTACTTATTAAGTACTGTGGAAGCTCAGCGGTGAGACCGTGCGACTCTTTCGAGGGGAACACGAGTTCAAACCTGGGCAGGCACCAATGAGTTTTTCTATTAAAACTGTCTAATTGGTAGTTGCAATTTATCACACGGTTTTCGGTGAAGGAAAACATCGTGAGGAAACCTGCATATCTCTAGAGAATTCTGGAGATATGTGTAACCTAGCAATCCGCATTGGAGCAGCGTGGTAGGTCTCAGCTCCAACCCTTCTCTCCAGAAACGGAGAGAGGAGGCCTATTCCCAGCAGTGGGATTGTAACAGGCCGCTACTTTAAGTTCTATGTTTAAATTTTTTATGGATTAAGTTGCTTCATAAGTTGTACATTAAAAACTATTTTTTGTTTCTATTATTTTTTTATTTTGTTTTATATGCAACAACTACTGAATGTCCAAATAAATAAATATAGATGAAAGAGGTTCTTAGTCTTAATAAGGTTCTTAGATAAAAAAACAATTATATCATTACATTAATATCGATTTATTATTGTAAGATTACTTATTATTAACCTAAGCGGTAATGCATAATTCTCCCATTATCTAGGATAATATTGGTCATATAGTATGCTTATAAAATTATTCTGGTATACTGGCATTATAAAGTCAAAAGCACTTTTCTCACTTAACTTTTGCCCCATGAAAATTTTTTATTTTACATAATAATCTCATTTCAAATAAATTCGAGTCACTATCTTAAGATGAGAAAGGAGCTAATAAATTATCTGAATTTAGATCTCGTCCCAATAATAGACCAATTTATATGAAAGCTTTTGTAAATTTGTATTTTTTATCGTCTCTACTCTTTTTACGAAATGCGTACCAAAAAAAGCAGGGGGAGTATTCTTTATAGGTTTTTAAAATGAAGTATTATTATAAAATATAAATATTATATATTATATAAATAGATTGACAAGTTTCTTGGTGATACGCAAAATATAAGTGCGAAAAAAGTTATCTACCGGCAAAATGAAAATAATTTAATTATCTGCGTTAATTATAATTATTAATAATTTAATAAACGGCGTTGTGCATTTTTTTGTGAAGGGTAAAAAATGATAGATTCGCGTCAGGACACGTGACATGATCGAAAATTCGTAAGATGGAGGGAGAGTAGAACGGTGTAGGAGGTCTAACCTCTTCCAACCGCGAGGCTAAAATGTATGTCTGTGCCTGCCTGCTGTATTCGTTTGCACAAATGTGCAATAATTGTAATAGTTCTGAAGTGTCAAATTTTTAATCTAATATAAACTGTCATGTTTGTCTGTGTGTATGTCAAAACATAAAAAATGCATAACGTCAATATTCAAGTTTTCACGTCTGCCGGAGTGCAACCCATTATTTTTTTTTGTTTTAACGCTTTCTTACACATATTTCCACGACGGGATTTCGTTAAAAATATTACTATGATTATTTCAACCTTAGACTTCTGAACGTCAAATTTCAAGGAACTAAATAAGAAAACCTAGTTATGTAATCTTATACTATAAAAAAAACTATAACTGGATTTGGGAACATAGAGGATTCTGTAGTATTTTTTATAAATGAATATTCTGATGTAAAATATTAAAAAATATTCAAGTAGAATATAATATCATCAATTTGGCTTTGTTCGGAGCTTTGTGTGTGTGTGTGTGTGTGTGTGTCATTTAATACAGTGATTTTCAATTTTTTTTTATTAACAACACGCACACAAAACTGCGCGCGCACTGTAGGCGATTACTTTATAAGGATTAAATATTAAAGGTCTATGACCACTACATGATATTAAATAAAATTATATTTTAAGATTCTAATAGTTGAAATTACTATTATATACAAATAAATTTCGAAAAATGAAAAGTAGTTACGATCGATATATTAATTAGAATTTTATCAAAATCGATCTAGTATTAGCCACGAGTGAAAGAGATATAACCAGACCTTCGCATATAAAATATTAAAACTGTAATTCTGTTGTTCTGTTATAATTGTGTCAACTAAAAATTTTAAATTATGTATATTATTTCGTATTATCATTCTCCCACCCTTTTCCCAATCTAAATGTAGTCAACACAACATGTTTCTCCCTTTCATTATCTCCCATTATTCAAATTCAAATACAAAATATTCTTTATTCAAGTAAACTTGTAAACAAGTGCTTTTGAATCTTCAAAATCTACTGCTGGTTCGGAAAGCTGTTCTTACCGAGAAGAGCCAGCAAGAAACTCGGCGGCTGCTCTTTTTAAAATATAATTCTTATAAGTAGTTACATGTAGTCATTAATGTCTTGTACATGGTAGAGTAGCCAAATAGCCACATTCATATTTAGCACTCTTTTGGTCACATGATATCTTTGAGTCACCCTTTTTTTATATGACCATACCAACCTAATCTTGCACTTCTCTTTTCTATAATGGGCGAGTCTTGTCACACCACATCCGTTACATTCTCATCTCTTCTTTAATCCGTCTTTTTAACTACCTTACATTCTAATCCATACTATATGATAGTTCTTATGATCCTTTATACAAAGTTTAAATAATAATTCGTGTAATGCAGAAGCTGTTTAAGTTCTTCCTTTGAAATATGAAACTTACGAAAATGCGTAATGTATTATTTCGTTTTAAGACAAATATAAAAGACCAAAACAATGTTATATAACATAGTAACATTATGTGTAATGAGCTGAAAGCTTTGGTAGTAATTTATTATAAGGATTTTATCATAATGTATTATTACCTTTTTATCTTAAAGATATACTATTAGATTATGACTATGTTTAGATATATTATCATATAAGAGTAGAGATGTACAAAATCGATAAATGTCGATTCAATTAAATATATAATAAATATTACTGATGAATTGGTCGTTTTTTTTATTATGATTTTAATTAGGCACTCTGTAACGCAATTTGTAATTGTAACAAGTCAAGTTAAAAAAGATTTAAACAAAATTTCATGTGCCTACTGTTAGCTGTTGAGGAGTTCCCTCGTCTGGAGGCAATCCTGGCCGCATCATCAGGTCATGCATATCATAAACATGCATTGTCATCGGGACTGGACCATTATGTAAAATTTCAGCTCAATCGGACACCGGAAAGTGGGTCAAATATTAATATATATAAATAGTCAAACGTAATATTCTTAATTGAAATTTTAAACATAAAAGTTGGTATTGTGTGTTAATCGTAAGAGATAGGGACATGCTATTCCGGTCTTTTTTGTAATATTTAGTAGATAAACAATTCTTTTTAACATTACTTTAGAGTATCTAAGCAGCGCACGCGACTAACCCTTCGCAGGCACGAGAGGTTTTTTACCGTGCGTTAAAAATACGTCGAAATGAATCAAATGGGTGTCCAGATATCCGTTCTCACGACAGCGCTTTTAAAACGCGACGTATTTTTATCGAGCAGTGTTCCGTTTGAGGCGCGCCTCGTTTGTGAGTTAACCGTAAGAGATAGAGACATGTTATTGGGGTCTTTTTGTAATATTTTAGTCGATATACAAATCTTCTGTACATTACTTTAGAGTATCTCTACTGAATTACGCAGCGCACGCCACAAACCCCTCCTAAACACGAGAAATTTTTTACCGTACGTTAAAAATAGGTCGAAATGAAACAAATGGGTATCCAGGTATCTGTTCACACGGCAACGCTTTTTAAAACGTGACGTATTTTTATAGAGAAGTGTTCCATTTTAGGCGTCAGGCGTAGGGCGTTAAGCCGAATATACGATACGAAACTTCTTATAACGCATATTGCGGAGTTTTAACGCGACGTATTTTTACGCCCGTGCGTACGAGGCGTTATCCCACTCTGAGTGGGGCTGGCCCAACATGTTTAAACATATTTTGGCGAATTATTTTAAGACCAGCCGCCTGCTTGACATCAACTTATCTTAGTCGCTGAGGTGTCGTACTTCTGGTAGAAATGAGGGTGATCTATTCTACTCAGTCGAATACCACACGACACACAACCTTTAACGTCCGGGAGAATTGCATATAAAAGCAGTATAAAAATCTGCTCACTATATTTTGAGCAAATCGATCACACACCAACAGATAGCTTTTGGGAAGTTTATTTTACAATAAGTATAGATAGATTATCTGAACACCAAAGCCGCTTGACTCAACGAGTTCATATTTGAATTGATGACTTTCCCCGACTTAAGTAGAGCTTCTGCGCTCTACTCTCTGCATTTTGCAACCTCGACGATGCTTTTGCGCTCGCCCGTCCCGACCGGTGACGCCGCAAAACCAATTAGGTCAGGTCATGCAGTAAGTTCGAAAAAAAAATTGAATTTATCGTAAGCTACGCGACTAACATTAAAAGCTTCCCGAAATTGTTGCGACAGCTTAAAGTTTTAATTCGATGTCACCAGTGGTTTCAAGGCTTACAATTTGCATACGGGGAATCAAAATAATCGTGCACATTTTAATTCGTTAAAAGCTACCCGCAATTTCGTTGACATACTAAAGTGACAATCGGTTTTAAGTTTTGAATATTATCATCTATTTTTGTATTAGAAAACAGTATCTGCATTTTAGATTAGTAAATAGTTTAGCTAAATAGATGCACCTGATTTTTTTTAGATATATTCAAATTCAAATTCAAAATATTCTTTATTCAAATAAACTTATAAACGAGTGCTTTCGAGTAGTTATTACACTACGACGATTTTGACGATTCGGAAGGCGAATCGAGAGGAAGCGATCTTCGTACCGAGAAGAGCAAGTAAGAAATTTAGCAGTGTCTTTTTGCAATATATAATTCTTATAACTAGTTACTTTTAGTCATTACTGTGGTGTGCGTGTTCACTTGTATCACTGGAGTATAGACTGGTGTTGTATGGACTGGCACTTAAAGTATATCACGCGTCCACTCTCACCCACGAGCTCTGGTGTTACTGACGTGTGTGCGTTTGAGATAGTGTGAAGTTTCCTTTGTACAATAGTATCGAATAAGATAAATCGACCCACCGTGTGATATGCGGCTGAGTAGAATAGACCACCCTCATTTCTTAACGAGGTGTCGCAAAAGGCGGGTAAGGTAAGTTGACCCACCGTGTGGTATCCGGCTAAGTAGAATAGACTACCCTCATTTCTTACCGAGGTGTCGTAAAAGGCGACTAAGGTAAGTTGATCCACCGTGTGGTATCCGGTTGAGTAAAGTAGAACACCTTCATTCTCACCCAAGTATTGTAAATTACGACTAAATATATCTATATTTAGTCGTAATTTATAATGCGATAACGCCAGGCAGGCGTCATTCTCCTGTCCTTATCCCACTATAAGTGGGGTCGGCACAACATGTTACAAACATGTTGTGCCATGATCGCATGATTTGACTACGTATTTTACAACCGGCCGCCAGCCTGACTTCAACTTACCTTAGTCGCCTTTAACGACACCTTGGTAATTAATGAGGGTGGTCTATTGTATGCAGCCGGATACCACACGGCACTTACCTTAGTCGCCTCTTACGACACCTCGGTAAAAAGGAGGGTGGTCTATTCTATGCAGCCGGATACCACACGGCACTTACCTTAGTCGCCTCTTACGACACCTCGGTAAAAAGGAAGGTGGTCTATTCTATTCTGCCGCATACCACACGGCTTATCTATTTGTATTTCAGCATATATTTAAAATTATACATGTAGTATATCTACCAGTTGTTCGTCACCCATAACACAAGTATTAAGTTACTTACTTTTGGGACGGACGACCGTGTGTGTAAGTGTCCCATATATTTATTTATTTATTATTTATCTATGTATCTTATGTTACAATAACGGTTTAAGATGTGGGAAATAAATTTAAACCCATTACAAAATACATCAACGATGGCATAATTCTGGGACTGTCGGTTCTCTAAGGTTAATTACCTAAAAGTGACAAGGGTCTTATGAAACTTACACCAAATTGTCTAACCCCTCATCCCATTCAAACCGTGCCGTTAGGATAAATTTGTTCCGACATATTCATCTCAGAATAACATTATAAATGCGAAAATCTGTGCGTCGATCTGTCTTTCTGTCTTCCTGTAATATTTTCACGAGTCATTCGCTATACTAGGTTAAGAATCAGGTGCATTTACAATTTGGACCAGTATACAGAAAGGTTTATATCAAACTTAATGTACCAGCGACTTCGCCCGCGTGGATATCAGCGTGTCACAATTTTTTTCTAGAATTCAAATTTTAAACATAAAAGTAGTTATTGTGAGTAAACCATAAGAGATAGAGACATGCTATCCCGGATTTTTTGCAGTATTTTTATAAATCTACAACTCTCTACAACATTACTTTTGCGAATCTCAGCTGGTATACAGCAAGCAAGTATTTTAACAACTGCGCAACCTCTTCAACACAATTTACATAATACCTGAAGTATTACTAAGTTGAGACACAACCGGTAAATAGACATGTAGTTTGAAATAAATATTTAAATGGGTGTATATGTACACCCAGATTTGAAGAAACGTTTAATTGTGTTTTAGAAAAGGATTGCCCTTGGCGGGAATTGAACTAGTGACCCGTAAAGTGGGAGGCCAGTACTGAGTACACCACCACCTGTGCCAACGGATCAGTCAAACTTTATAAGTGGTTTTTAATTATGTTTGCCCTCGGCGGGAATTGAACCCGTGATCTGTGAAGCGGGAGGCCAGTACCACCTGTGCGAACGGATCAGCCAAACTTTATAAGTGGTTTTTAATTAACTTAAGACCGTTAATTTTACAACGAAAATGAAGTTGTAAAGTCAGCTTTTGAACCCCGAATGTATATTAAATTACACAAATTAAGTTACACCCCGGTTTCCCATTAATCAAATCATGGGAATCGATTTTCCTCGAATCCCGTGTGCCATTTCGTTAGAAATTTCATACTCGTGGAATTCTGGTAACATAAATCCAAATATAATGTAGCAAAATATTATGTTTTCAATGAACGTTGAAACTAGGGATGTTACGGAGTTCTGACTTCGGTACCGGAAGGTCGGAATCTCCGATTCAATTCACATCTCCGATCCCGACTCCGATAAATTTCGTCGGAGGTATAACGAAGGTGAAATTCTCATGCGAATTCGGACAGAACGCTGTGCTACAAGTTGTAAGTTGTTACCCGGGGGTATCTCCCCTCGCACGGGCAACTCTCGTTTATTTGTTTATTTTCAGTATCAACGTTTAGACGCGCTTAAATATGCAATCATTTAAATCGTGACAGTCATATTGTCTAAGTACAGTTTACAGGTCAATTTTTAGATTATTAATTAAGGAGGCGAAAGTAAAAACCTCTGCCTCCGACTCCGATTCAGACTCCGGCTCCGATAATTCAAATATGAAATCTCCGATTCCGACTCCGGTTCCGGTAAACCCGCCTCCGTTACATCCCTAGTTGAAACTATCGCGTCTCTTTATCATTGCTATGATAATACACAGAGTACATCTATATCTATACAAATTATAAAACAAAGTCCCTAAACGCTGTTTGTCTGTATGTAATCGATTTTCTCCAAATTTCACCAAAGTATTTTTGGACGTTTTTACTAACAGAAAGCGCATTTTTTGCGGAAGGCTTAAATAAAAACTACGAAAACATTACGGTTTTATGTAAATTATGTTGACGAGATCGCGTAATTGTAAAAAACTAGCATGCTGGTAGCTTTTTTCGCTTGTGCCGCTTAAACCAGCACAAATAAAATAAAGAAATGTACTAGAGAAATGTAGATCTACAAAAAAACAACAAAAAAGTCCACAATAACATGTCTCTATCACTTACGGTTAAGTCAAAATAACTAATTTTAAAATCGAAATATCTATTAGAAATATTACGTAATTTTGAGACAGTTGTTTTGTTGAAGAATTTGAAATGAAATATAAAGCAATGAGTTTATATTGGAAAATAAACATATAATGGCTAATGCGCTAAAACAATATAGAGGAAATTTTGTTTGAAAAATATAGGTTTTTCTTCAGGGAATAGGCCAAAAACCAATATAGTACATAATTGATGGTATTCGAATACTAAAGTCGACGCGAACCGCAAGCAAATAAATAAATATTCTACAGTGAGAGATATTCCTTTCTGCATAATTTATTTGACAAATTATTACACTGATTCCTACATAGCCTGAACACCCTAAAATCTCGTCGCATTAATAAAGTTTCGGATGCCTGAGGTTGGGAGAATTGTTTCGATTTATTATGCGCCTCGCAGCAACTAATTTTCTTGGCTGCTAGAAGATACTATTTCAAATCAAAAGACATACATATAGTAGCAAAATACTACAACAAAAATTCTGTATATCAATCTTTTTATTAGTTGATTTACAGAAGCAGGCGTTACTTTGCGGAATTCCATACTACAACACTACAAGCACTATAACAGAACTACCTTGCTATAATCCGCACGGATTGCAAAATTTACGCACCTTATACATGCAGGACAAGCCACCACACGCACCCCAAGGCGCTTCCACCAGCAACAATGCACACAAGCAGCACACACAACCACCACCACAATCTCGACGATCGTTTCGCTCCGAAACCGAAGCATCATCAGGAGGATAGGCCCCACGACAAAAATCGCAATGCACCGCGCCACCCATACAAGCAGTCTTAAATGGTTCAACCCCCACCTCTACCCTCCCCTCCGAACACATGAGGGTATGCATTCATACATGCATTCGCTAAACCCGTGCGGATTATAGCGAGGTAGTTATGTTATAGTGCTTTTTATTAGTTAATTGAAAACGTAGTGTCGAAGATTTAAGAGGAAAAAGAATAATTTATAGAATTAGGCGTTACTTTGCGGAGATCTATAATACAAAAGTAATAATAAATTAATGAAGCATTAGTAAGCAATTTTGCAATTTTATCGTATCTCTTGTGGCCTACAAGAACCATGAACTTTTAGGAAACGATTCAATTCAAAGTCAGTACCTAAACTTAACTGCTATCTTTTCGTACCTTGAAGTGTGCTTTGCATTGGGGTAGAAATGTTTGAAAAGGAAAACGTTATATAAACTATAGATAACTCTCTCTCTTTTACTCAAATGTTTTCAGGACAAATTCCAAACGCTCATTCGGCAACGACTTAAAGTGTCTTTAAGACGTCATGGTATGAAATAACAAAACAATTTAGTTTACGTCTTCAATTGAGTCGCAATAAGAGTTCATTGTAGGTCTGCTGATGACGCTTCGCTTGCGGGGTGAAACTATTGTTGAGATTGTGGTAGTAAACGTGTGTAACGCTTTTGTATTGTGGTGGCGGTGGTGGAGGTTTTTGCATATGTTTTACGAATGCATGTATTGGGTATGAAAACTGATAGACTACTCTACATTTAGTATTATATATCATCATCCTCCTGCCCTTATCCCACTCTAAGAGGGGTCGGCACAACATGTTACAAACAAACATGTTGTCATATAATTTGGCTACGTATTTTACGGATACCACACGGCATTTACCTTAGTCGCCTCTTACGACACCTCGGTAACAAAGGAGGGTGGTCTATTCTATTCTGCCGGATACCACACGGCATTTACCTTAGTCGCCTCTTACGACACCTCGGTAAGAAAGGAGGGTGGTCTATTCTATTCTGACGGATACCACACGGCACATACCTTAGTCGCCTCTTACGACACCTCGGTAAGAAATGAGGGTGGTCTATTCTATACACCCGGATACCACACGGCATTGACCTTAGTCACCTTTGACGACACCTCGGTAAGAAATGAGGGTTGTCTATTCTATGCAGCCGGATACCACACGGCATTTACCTTAGTCGCCTCTTACGACACCTCGGTAAGAAATGAGGGTGGTCTATTCTATTCTGCTGGATACCACACGGCTCTCTACATTTAGTATAATATATGTTTTCTAATTTTTTTATTACTTTTGTAATAGGAATAAGATTTTTTTCGTGATTATGTATTAAAATTTATGGCGTATTTATTTTTATTTCTTGTGTCTGTAAAATCAAGTTATTTGCCAGCGAGTTGCGAGTTGTTGAATATTTTACACCGTGTCTGGATCTAAGGGTTTTCATTTTCTCAATTTTAGGGTTTATAATAAGGATTTCACCCAAGTGACAAGTAAATAGGTTAATTTTGAGATTAATCAATCACTTGTAGCGAAAGTAAGGTCGAGGAAGAAGGAAATTGATGCAAGAGTCGTGCGAAGGAACTGTGGTTCATAACCTAAATCTGTCGATGTCCTGTTTGAAAAGGGTCAAAGTGTTTTCACTGGACTTGTGAATGATAGTAACGGCACCCTGTGTAGCTGTGTCTTTCCATTTCACGCGCTTAAAATATTAAAGAAATATATATCAATCCTACTTTAAAATTGATGATGTACTACAGAATAGTAGATGAAATATTCTTTATATTTTAAACTAGCTATGCCAACAAAGGTTTTGCCCGCGTGGATATTGTTAGTTAACCGTGAGAGATAGAGACATGCTATTGCGGATTTTATGTTGTATTTTTATAGATCTTTTTCTCTAGTACATTACTTCAGCGTATCTCTGCTGGTTTACGCAGCGCACGTGACTAAAGCTCCCAGCAAGTCTAACAACTGCGCGATCTCTTCGACACAATTTACATAATACCGATATGTACTATTTACGTAAACCATCCGGAAGTATTGCATTTAAGTATCTTTTAGTGAAAACCGTACGAAAATCCATTCTGTAGATTTCGAGAAAATCGACTACATACAGACAGACAGCTTTTTGGGACTTTGTTTTATAATAAGTATAAATACATATATACCCCGTAACTGACAGAGATGAGTTCTTAAGTCGTAAGGGTGTGTTTAAATATTTTATTCAAAAGTACCCTATAAATCGTAAGGGCACCGACAAGTTTTTAGGGTGAATTTTATTATGGATAAGGGTAAGGTGACAAATTCAGGTCAAGGGTGCGAGATAAGAACAAAAGATTTAGACTAGTCGTATTTCTTACGCAATAAGCTTAAGGTAAGCTATAAGACATATATCACAGATATTGTCCCGGTTAGCTAGCTTAATATTTCGTCCAAAAATTGCCACATAACTTTATTAGAGATTATGCCACATAACTTTATTAAATAAATATAAATATATGGGACACTTACACACATGATCGTCCTTCCCTAAAGTAAGTAACTTAATACATCTGTTATGGGTGACGGATAACTGGTAAATATACTACATATATAATTTTAAATACATACTTAAATACAAATATATTGCCGTGTGGTATCCGACAGAAAAGAATAGACCAGCCTCCTTTTTACCGAGGTGTCATAAGAGGCGACTAAGGTAAGTGTCGTGTGGTATCCGGCGGCGTAGAATAGACCACGCTCATTTCTTACCGAGGTGTCGTAAAAGGCGACTAAGTTAAGTTGACGTCAGGCAGGCGGCCGGTCGTAAAATACGTAGCCAAATCGTGTGACAACATGTTTGTAACATTTTGTGCCGACCTCACTTAGAGTGGAATAAGGGCAGCAGAATGATGACTTAAATACACATACTCAGGCTCGAAGGACCGATAAATTATAGAAATTGTTGGCCCTCGGAGGGAATCGAACCCGCGACCCGCGGAGCTGAACGCAGGGTCAGTCTGTTACAAACTAGCTGAATATTAGAACTTCATGATAAGGTTTTTGTCGGCATCATTTAATTCCTGTTCTTCCTTTATTTTTATCCTTTATCTTGCATATTTTTTTAAGAGTAGTAGTATCAAAAGACATGAATATCTCGCGCATTTGAGATGCATTTTTTTATCTCGTTTAGTTCTATGCTTTCATTTTAGTGATATCTACGCCATTAAATCTTGAGTTATTTGAACGCATCAACTCCGAGCGACTATTTCAGCGGAGTTATCTGTCTACATAATAAAACTTTTTTTGAAAGTGAATTTTTCGATGTTAAATCTATACCTACCTAGATGAGTGCTTTCGTTTTTATTTCAATGAATAAATGGATTAAATCACGTTAGATCTAGCCTTCCCTAAATGCTCGTCACTGACTTACTCGAGATCATTTAGCTTTCAAGGTGTAAAGCTGTGGAATGATTTACCTGTATCAATCCGCAGATCTCCTCCCCTATCAGCATTTAAGTCACAGACTAGAAAATATTTGTCTCAAGTCATTTAAATTAAATTTAGTCGCTTATTATCAATATTAAATTATCTATTATTTTATTCATTCATTTTTCAACTTTAATCTATGTATATAGTGTTTCGTTTTTTTTTTCTTCCTTCCTTTTTTTTATCATCCATTTTATTTTATCTCTTTTCTCTTCATTTTCTTTGTTACTCATAGGTTGGCTGGTAGAGATCCCTTTTAGGGATAATTCCGCCTTTTGTTTGTACAATAAAGAAAGAAATAATAAAAAAAAAATGGATTGCAATTATATTAAATCAGTGCTTTTTAGTTAACTAATTATTTAATTATGTCAACTTTAATTAATTATGCCCCGTTATTATGTGGTTAATCTATGTCGTCAATTCTAGTGGTGAATTTAATTGTTCGGTTGTATCTCTGCGGTCTTATTTGTGGTCAATTATGAAGAATTTTTGCAGTTAACTTTTACGAATTTTTGTTGAATCAGTACCGTTACAATTACCTTTTGACAGAAATCTGGGAAGTTAGTGACGAATTTCTTCTTGATGTTATTGTGGATTTTAACTTGATATTCTACACGTCATTAATATTGTTTAGTTTTATGGTCAGCTATGATTTCGTGTTACAATTTAATTACAAAAAAGAGCCACACGTGGTATTTACAATTTAAATTCGCGCGATTCCCTGCGAGAGAAGTTCAAGGAAACAGGTATTCTTACATTGGCTTCACAGTATATTTTTAGTAATTTAATTTTTGTACATATGAATATAAATAATTATAAAAGGATTGGCGATGTATATAATAGACAAAGCTTGCGGTTCCTGATTTGCGCCTTGCAAAAGTTCGTAATTCGTTTGTGGGTTTGGGTATAAGATTCTATAATAAAATTCCACAATCTACTTTAACTTTACCATTACAACAGTTTAAAAATACTATTTAAAAAAGGCTAATTCAGAAAGCCTACTACACTATGAAGATTACTTAGACGATAAGAATGCGTGGATATAGCTACTCTTCGACTCTGTAGAAGACATTAATAACTGTATGTAAATGTATATGTATTGAAAAGAGCAACCGCCGAGTTTCTTGCTGGTTCTTCTCAGTAGGAACAGCTTTCCAAACCGGCAGTAGATGTTGACGATTCAAAAGCACTTGTTTACAAGTTTACTTGAATAAAGAATATTTTGAATTTGAATTTTGAAATTTGAATTATTACTTCATACACTCAACATATCGGACTAGCTAAAACAATATTATGACGCCCTAATCGATTTTATTTGGAAACAACAATGTTGACGTGTGATACTTTACAGAAATATTTTATTTGTCATACCATTATCATATTACTGGTGATAGATGCCTTCGAAATATTGGCCTTGAAATGATGATGCATTGGCCTCGTTCTCACTTGGGAATAATATAATATCTCTACGCTCGATCCTTTGTAGTACACTTTCTTCCTAGAAGTCCTACATTCAAGAACAAGCTCAACTTGTTAACTGTTTTCTTCGGATCTTTTTCTTTCTCTTGTCACTTTAATGAACGCCTGCTTTAATAGATTCCGCGTTAGATGGTCTTATGCCATTAAACACTTACTTACTTAGTACAGGCACTATAACAAAACTACCTCGATATAATCCGCACGGGTTAAGCGAATCCTCCTGATGATGCTTCGGTTTCGGGGCGAAACGATCGTCGAGATTGTTGTGGTGTTGGGTGTATGCTGCTTGTGTGCTTTGTTGCTGGTGGAGGAGCCTCGGGGTGCGTGTGGTGGCCTGTCCTGCATGTGTAAGGTTCGTAGATTTTTCCTGCTTCATACACATTAGCTTTGCATGCATTCGCTTAACCCGTGCGGATTATAGCGAGGTAGTTTTGTTATAGTGCCTGTAATATGGAGTTCCGCAAAGTAACGCCTGCTTCTATAAATTATTACTTACTTAGTATTAAGTAGTACTTAGTAGTAGTATATGCAGTAGAGTGATATGAAAAGAAGTAGGACCAGAGTTGACGAATGATAAAAAAGAATCGAAGGCATATTGTGCCTAGCTTGTTAGAGTGGGTGGAAAAATGATGATTGACGTACTTAATGATATTTACTGCTACTATTACAGTATACAGCTATGAGCTGCCAACCGATTTCCCCAACAAACGCGCTGAGCATCAGCTATCGGTTTTCTATCCATCAAAGGTCAAGGTTTCCGCCCACTAACGCGTTTGTGTACCCTACAAAAGGGTCACCATTAACGCTGGCCCACCAAACGCGGAACAGAATCGTTGCTTAGAATTTAGAAGTCATTTTAAATAACTCTTTAGAAGTCATTATAAATATCCATTATTATCATCATTTTGTGCAGGATATCTTCGGTATATGTGATATAAAAATCGCAGAAGAGAAATCATGAATAGATTTGGCGTATTTTGACTTCTTCTTTCTCCTACCCTTATCCCACTCTAAGTGGGGTCGGTACAACATGTTTTTCTCTTCCATTCTCTTCTATCATTCGTCAACTCTGGCGCTACTCCTTTTATATGCATGTCATACTTCACACAGTCCAACCATCTCTTTTTAGGCCTTCCTCTAGTCACATATCCATCCACATTCATACTCAACACTCGTTTGATCACATGATTTTCATCCCTCCTCATTACATGTCCATACCATCCCAATCTTGCACCTCTCATCTTTTCTATGATGGGCGCAACTTTCAGACTTCCCCTTATATACTCATTTCTTATTTTATCAAGTCTTGTCACACCACACATCCACCTTAACATCCTCATCTCATTTGCATGTACTCTTCTTTCATCCATCTTTTTCATTGCCCAACATTCTGATCCATACATTACGACAAGTCTTATGACCGATGTGTAAATTTTTCCCTTTAGTTTAGGGGGCATTCGGGGGTCACATATTGTGCCTGAGACCTGTCGCCACTTCATCCATCCTGCATTCATTGTATTCCTCACATCGCGATCAATTTCACCGTTCTTTTGGAAAAGCGAACCGAGGTACCGGAAGTCGGAGCAGACTGGCAAAACAACACCATTTAAGGTTATTCGAGAAAAATTGGAGAGACAACTGAAATCACACTGCATGTGTTCAGTTTTGGTCAGGTTGATCTTTAAACCAAAACTCTCCAATTTCTCTTGCCATTCTACAAATCTGCTCTGGACCTCAGCTGCATTTTCACCGACAATCACGATATCGTCGGCAAATAGCATGCACCAAGGAGCCTCCTCTTGAATATCAGCAGTAAGTGCATCCATCAATAAGAGAAATAAAAAGGGACTTAAAGCCGATCCCTGGTGTAAGCCTACAGACACATCGAAATTGTCAGTTACTCCGGCTTCAGACCGGACATGAGTACTAGCTCTGGCATACAACAACAGGTAAATCAACAGAATGCGCAGTTAATAAACTAACAGATTTCATCGTTCGCAAATTAGACCGTAAACAGAAGTGTATAGGGATTTTTTTAGACTTAACAAAGGCCTTCGACACTGTCTCAGTCTCCACCCTTACACACACATTGGAAAATATAGGGGTTAGAGGTGTACCACTAAATATATTTGTAGATTATTTATCAAATAGGACACAACAAGTTAAAATAGGTGAAACAATAAGCAGTACTGTCTCCTTATCTTGCGGAATTCCGCAAGGCAGCATACTTGGCCCGACCCTATTTTTAATTTACGTGAATGACCTATGTAATCAAACTTTCGGCAATGGTAAATTGGTCGCGTACGCAGATGACATTGCTTTATTATTTTATGGGAATAACTGGACTGAAGTAGTAAACTACGCCGAAATCGGTATGAATAAAATTATGCTATATTTAAAAGATAATCAAAAATACATTTCTTTTTCGAAACTCAAAAATGATCAACCATCAGCAGCTATGAAGATAAAGGTACTTGAAAGTGACATAAGAAAGACCATAACACAAAAATCTTTATATACAGAAATAGAAAGAGTATCGGTTGTAAAGTATCTTGGCATTTTAATTGATTCTCAACTGAGCTGGAAACCACACATAATTTCATTAGCAACTAGGGTTAGAAGCCTTACAGTCATTTTCAAAAAAATAAGACATCTCACTGATAGAAATTTATTGAAGATGGTTTATTTCGCTTTATGTGAGTCTCTAATAGGTTATTGCATACTTGCCTGGGGGGGAACATTTAAGACTCACATGTTGCAGGTAGAAAGATCCCAAAGAATTTTAATAAAGGTAATGTTGAGAAAGCCATTTACTTTTGGAACTGATAAACTTTATTCAGAATTGGAAGTGCTATCTGTGAGAAGGCTTTATATATTTAAAGCTATCCTTTATATACATTCCAATAATATTATTTATAGCGAAAGTATAGTCAGAAATAAAAGAATAGTACGACCTATAACAGTGGGAAAATTTAATTCAGTTTTTGCCCAAAGATTCTTATGTTTTTTGGGACCAATACTATATAATAAAGTTAACAAAATTATAAACATCTACTATCAGACCCGGGCAGACTCAAAAAAATCTCTCAAGAAGTACTTGCTAACGCTTGGCTATACCGCTAGTGAAGACTTATTATTAAACTTAATTTTAACTAATTATACTACTACTACTAACTACTAATTTTAACTTAAATTGAAGACTTATTGTCAATAAAAAAGTAAACGATCACACTCACTCATGAACACAAAGGCACACACACACTTAGACGCACACACACACACACACACACATTTATATTCTTAACACTCACTATACACTTAAACAAAATATATATTACTATTAACTAATTTATATTAAACAAAATATACATGCATGCTTCTGGTATAATTTTTCTCTAATACTTTCGTTTTGTATTTTTTTTAATTTTTGTATAATTAGAACTTCTTCCGTTAATTTTTTACTCCTTATCATAAATGTAACTTGTGATGTTTGGGAAGGTGTCAGCACTTGTAACACAGGTATTTCCTAGCACAAGTGTTGACAAACCCTTTTCCGAAATATTTTTGCGATTTAATTATGTAACTATTATAAGGAAATTGTATTTTGTACCTTTCATTTATATAATTTTAAATAAATAAATAAAATAAAAAATAAATAGTACATGGAATATACAATCCGTACATACTTCCCAGGCAGGCTCTTTTCTTTCAAAATCCACCACAGAACTTCACGGGGAACACGATCGTACGCTTTTTCTAGGTCAATAAAAACCATGTGCAGGTCCTTACGCGCATGTCGATATTTCTCACATAGCTGGCGTAAGGCGAAAATAGCGTCCGTCGTGCTCCGCCCTGGCATAAAACCAAACTGGTTCTGCGTTATCGTACACTCTTCTCTCATTCTTCGCTCTATCACTTTTGACTATTATAAACAAAAAAAGGAAGAGAAGAAAGAGGGCCATTGTGGAAATCCTTTAGTTTCGTTCGTACATTTTTCGCTTTAACGAAACAACTACCTTATAATTTTCCCATATTTTGTAAAAGTAATAATAAACTTATTTTGCTATAATCCGCGATACAGTAAATAGAAAATATATATATTGTTAAATGTATAGTGGACTATCGCAAAACTTTAAAGCAAAGAGTCTATCTCCTGATGATGCTTCAGTTGCGGGGCGAAACGATTGTCGAGTTTGTGATAGTGAACGTGTGTAGTGCTTGTGTATTGTGGTGGCAGTGGTGGAGGTTTGTGCACGTGTTTTTTACAAATCCTGTAAGTATGGGGTATGAAAATACGGATAGTCCTCTATACATTTAACACTATATATATTTTGTATTTACTGTATCGCGGATTATAGCAAAATAAATTTATTATTACTTTTGTATTATGGATCTCCGCAAAGTAACGCCTAATTCTATAAATTATCTATATTTTATATTTAAATTACAGATGGCGCCACATGTATTGTACGCCGCGCTGTTATTTCACAGGTCAGTGTATTGTACTAGAACACTATAGCTAAGCGGACTCGTAAACTGAATATCTTCCAGTACATTCGTATTCGTATTTAATTAGCATTATTTTTATGTGATCAATTTAAATGGTAATTATTCTCTAGAGAAAACAGACAGACAAACTGTCGTCTTACTTTATATCCTTCCCATATCCATATCCGGGTCATGGACTGGCCCGTTGGCGCAATTGGCAATAATCCTAGAGCTATGTGGGTTTTGGCTAATTTTTTATTAACAATTTATGGATTCTTCTAGTCTGGGTGTATATGTATTTAAGATAAGATAAGAAACTCTTTATTACACACAACATTACATACAAAAGAAACAAAAAATTTTAAATAAAATGTGTAAGGGCGGCCTTATCACTGCAAGTGATCTCTAACAGGCAACCCATATGTGTAAGGACATCATTATTAAGAAGTGTACATAGTTGGTGGTTGAGTGTGAGTAGAAAGACGACAGAATAAATAAATTTACATAATGAGTAATGGTATTACTATATGTTATTAATATAATATAAATATATATTAATATTGTATAGACTTACACTATATTTTACTCCATAAAATAAATAAATAGATAGAACCCATAAGTTTATGTAAATAAAAAAAACACAATAATCAATTAATTAGATAAAAAATAGTTTTTTAAAAGACGTTTAAAAACATATATCGATTTAGAAAGACGAATGTCACTGGGAAAAGCGTTCCAGAGTTTCACAGCCGTAACTGTAAAAGATTCACTGTAACGCTGTATTTAAATATGTATTTAAAATTATACATTTATATATTTGCCAATTGTCTGCCGTGTGGTATCCGGCTGAGTAGAATAGACCACCCTAATTTCATACCGAGATGTCGTAAAAGGCGACTAAGGCAAGTTGACGTAAGAAAGGCGGCCGGTCGTAAAATACCTAGGTAAGTCATATGGCAACATGTTTGTAACATGTTGTGCCGACCCCATTTAGAGTAATATAAGGGCAGGACGATGATGATGTTGATTTCAGTTGTCTGTCGCCCGTAACACAAGTATTAAGTTATTTACTTTGGGGACAGACGACCTTGTATGTAATTGTCCCTTATAATTAATTATTTATATTACTACCTACTAATAATATTAGAAAATATACAAAAACTTATTCTTTTTCTCAATTTTTAGGTCGCTATCCTGGTATAATATATGAAATGGTCACTCTGACTTAACCCTAGTGTCTAGTTACATTCTTCCAACGCGAGTTTTATATATACGGGTAATGCGTTATGTATGTTTTAGACGTTTTTCAATCAAAAGGACCTGAACTATATCGCTAGAAATATAATTATATTCCATGCTGCAATGCAATAATAATAGGGTTGCGGCTTCTGACCCCGAGCAGTCACTAAAGAATTCCGGGGATAAATGTCCGCACCAATCCGCACTGGAGCAGCATGTTGGGTCTTAACTCCAATCCTTCTCGCTAAAAATGGAGAGAAGAGGCCTGTCCCCAGAAGTGGGATAGCAACATGCTGTTTACTTTTTTCTTGTACTTTGTAATTATTCCTGTTCCTAAAAGAAAAACGGTTTTTATCGTATGTTTGCCTGGTAACATAAGCTTTAATCGACATAAAAAAAAACAAAAGTAATAATAAAATTATTTTCCTATAATCGCGGTATGTATCGCGGATTATAGCAGAATAATTTTATTATAACTTTTGTATTATGGATCTCCGCAAAGTAACGTCTAATTCTATAAATTATTTAATTGAATTTCATTAATATTGCGGCTGCAGAATTAGTCGTGAGCCCTTTAAAATGTACAGACTTTGCATTTATATTATTAGTATATATTTGAAGTCAAAATCATTTTTTATCCATAATTTTAAAATATCATCATCATACTCCATACCTTTATCCTACTCTAAGTGGGGTCGGAACAACAGGCTATAAACACGTTGTTACATGATCAGGCTGAGTATTTTACGACTGGCCTCCTGCCTGTAGTCAACTAACCTCAGTCGCTTTTTATTACACCTCGGTAAGAGGCTGATCTATTCTACTCAGCCGGATACCATGCGACGGATAATTTAAAAATATGTAATGTGTGTATGTAAAAATGTAAAAATGTGTATGTAAAAAAGTGTCCTTAAGTTATAACATGATCTCATAATATCGTTACGAACATGCGAAAAGAGTTCGTAATGCGTATATCATAGAATTCAAATTGTATCAAAACATGTTTACTTAAAATACTTGTTAACGAGCTTTTCAAGGTCTATCGAATATTAATAATAATAATAATATTAATAATAATTGTTTTTATTGAACACAAAAATGTTAATTAATACATCTCCTCTTATCTAAATGTCTCGAATGTTCTCGAAATCGGTTCGTTCGATATATAAGCAGACGTATCGTGCGCCTCGATTCAGTTTGTGAATAGCGATCAACAGCGAATAAACAAGTGAAAATAAAACTGAAATAGAAGTGACCTCGGCATTATTATTGTACAACGGACTGTGTAGAGACTGTAAGTAGTAGGTTGTAGTAAAAAGTTGAATAAAGTGTTTTTAACGAGTCACCAGGTATTTTCATCCAAATCCACGAACCTCTGTACGTAACAATATTGTGTCTTACAAATTCATTTAGATTTCCATTCCAGTATACCAATTTTATATTGAACCATTTCCACTTGTCAAAGTAGCTACAACGCTTAATTTACGGCTCCCGAAACCACTTAATTAGTCAAAGAGCCCGATTCATTAACGAACTCGATCTGAAGCCAACAGTAATTTTAAAAGCGACCTAGCTTTAAAAGTGGTTTGGTGTAAAAGCTATAAATATTTTTAGTTGATAAAATGAACGGCATCTTTTTATCCCACTGTTGGGCATAGGTCTCTTCCAATGCAAAATAGTAGGTACACATAACCCCAAATTTCTCAAGAGATATGCTGGTTTCCTCACGTCGTTTTCCTTCACCAAAAAGCGTGTGAGAAATTGCAATTAGACGCATAAGTTTCAATAGAAAAACTCCTAGTGCCTGCCCGGGTCACAAACCCGTGACCACCTTGAAAGAGGCTCACGGTCTCCCCGATCCGCTATCACAGCTTAATTGGTAATTAGAAGCACCAATTTACACAAAACCCTATAAAATTATACACTAAGTGTATAAGTGTTATATTTAAGAAGTAGTTTATGTATAGAGGCCGGCTATAAAAAAAAAGTAAAGTATCGGCCTGATACCACGCCCACTGCTGAGCTAAGGCCCCCTCTCTCCGTTTTTAGAAAGAAGGATTGGAGCTAAGACCTACCACGCTGCTCCAATGCGGATTGGTAGGTTACACATATCCCTAGAATTCTCTAGAGATATGCAAGTTTCCTCACGATGTTTTCCTTCGCCGAAAAGCGAATAATTGCAAATATCAATTAGACACATAAGTTTTTTTAATTGAAAAACTCATTGGTGCCTGCACGGGGTTTGAACCCATGATCCTCTCTAGAAAGTCGCACGGTGTTACCGCTAGGCTATCACAGCTTCTTATATATAGAGGCCGGCTATACTCCCATCTAATTGTATCGGGTTAGCCTGACTAGTTTCGAGCCCATTCAAGGCCCATCCACACTACTACTCAGCTACTCGAGTTAGCCCGAGTAGCTGAGTAGTGTGTATAGCTGGCTTCTATACATAAACAATGAACTCACGATAGCTTAAATTCAATGAAATCCGTTCAGCAGCTTCTGAATTTATGACGCGATGGGTACATTGTTTTACAGTATGTATCATTATCATTATTTTAAAACCGTCGTGTGGTACGCGGCTGCGTAGAATAGACCACCAACATTTCTAACCAAGGTGTCAAAAAGGTGACTAAAGTAAGTTGACGTTAGACAGGCAGCCGTAAAATACCTAGTCCCGACCCCACTTAGAGTGGGATAAGGGCAGGAGCATGATGATGATATCATTACTTTAAAAAACAAAAGCATCAGTTACACAATCACACATTTTATTCCAAGTATTTACAAATATATATCCAGTCAGATCATTTCCAACATGCTTGAATTTATTCGGTTTACCTTTTCCTGTTTGAACATGTTTAAATTTGTTTATTCAGTCCTCGTTCACGCAAACTTCTGTATCGCTGTATATTTCAACATGCAAATGGCTTAATTCAGTGCGTTTAAATAATGCCAAGTTTGTTTGCGTTGACCGCGAAATTGGGATTTAGAAACATACGAAACGTGTTAACAATCTTTAACGCTTTCATTTTTAGCGTTCATTCAACCAGATACAAAAATAAAACACACTATGATATACATACAGTTAGTGACAAAAAGAATTCCGGGACTTTCATTTTTATTTTTTTTATTTTATTAATATTCATCGAAATGATTTAAATACATTCAATGACTTCCAAAGTTAACGTAACCAATTCCTATCTAGATTAGAAGAAACATTATTCGTAGCATATAAGCCTAATGACAGATGAACTTGATGAGTCAAAATTACGGCTAGAAGAAGATATTACTATAGGCTAATCGTTCAAGTCAGACTTTACCTGCGGGGTACAAGTATGTGGTAGCAGGACAAGAACGGGGTCTAAGGTAAGTGCAAGCGGTCACCTCTTGTATATCACGCTACGGGCGCACCTACCTCAGTCCCTCTTGTACCCCACAGGCGAAGTCTGAGTGAAACGGTTAGCTTATTAATGATTTATAGAAGCAGGCGTTACTTTACGGAATTCCATATTACAGAAACTATAACAGAACTACCTTACTATAATCCGCGTATGATAAGCGAATGCATGCAATGCTAAGTGTATGAAACAGGCAAAATTCACGTACCTTACACATACAGGAGAAGTCACCACACGTATCCCAAGATGCCTCCACCAACAACAATGTGCACAAGTAATACACAAAACCACCACCAAAATCTCTACGATCCTTTCGCCCCGAAACTGTAGCAATGTAGCTATGTTATAGCTTTCAATTAGCCTATAGTTTATAAAGAGACAGTGCGACCCTTTCGAGGGGAACACGAGTTCAAACCCGGGCAGGCGCCAATGAGTTTTTCTATTAAAACTCATGTGTCTAATTGATAATTGCAATTAATCACACGCTTTTCGGTGAAGGAAAACATCGTGAGGAAACCTGTATATCTCTAGAGAATTCTGGAGATATGTGTAACCTATCAATCCGCATTGGAGCAGCGTGGTAGGCCTTAGCTCTAACCGTTCCCTTCAGAAACGGAGAGAGGAGGCCTATTCCCAGCAGTGGGATTGTAACAGGCCGCTTTTACTTATAAAGAGAAACGCTCGTTTAAACTGAGCAAAACATCCGAAATATATACTTGTATGTTTTATCCAGTGTAAAAAGATAGAGTTGTGGCCCGACCAAATTCGTATCTATCGTCCTCTGTAAACTATTTATTTTATAAATTACGTATTCCTGAAACGAGTCTGTGGGACGGATAAACGAATACTCTAGTTCGCGACCCTTTTTTATTGATAACGGATTGTTCCGTGACTATTTCGATGGCCGAAAATAAATTTGTATTAATACAGGAAGTCGATGGATGCTTTGGATTTTATCGTGGGGTATATCTGAGAATGCTTCGGTTACGGGGCGAAACGATTGTTTAGATTGTCGTAGTGAATGAGTGCAGTGCTAGTAATATAGTGTGGTGGTGGGTTATAGTGCGGTTTATAATTCCTGCATACGTAAGGTATAAAAACGGAATGTCTAGTGGGATCCGGCTGAGTGCAATAGACCACACTCATTTCGTACCGAGGTGTCGTATAAAGCGATTAAGGTAAATTCACCCCACCATGTGGTATCCGGCTGAGTAGAATAGACCACTCTTATTTCTTACCGAGGTGTCCTAAAATGCGAGTAAGGTAAGTTGACCTGCCGTGTGGTATCCGGCTGAGTAGAATAGACCAACCCCATTTTTTACCGAGGTGTCGTATAAGATGACTGAGGTAAGTTGACGTCAGGCAAGCGACCAGTCGTTAAATAACTAGCCAACACGTAACAATATGTGGGATAAAGACAGGAGAATGAAAATAATGGATAAATTTAACAACCTAAATGTATGAAGTAACTACAGGTCGGCTTTAATCAGACGGTAGGTTCAAATCCGGTGGCGAACACGCTAGCTTCCGTTATACGTAACGAGGGGTCAAACAAGGGTTAACGTTGAGTCTGCGAATCGATCTGATTGCATTTACGGTTAATAGCATTACGTAAAAAACTATCCAAGTAAATCCATACCATAGATTAGCTTTTTGTGTCGTCATGATCAAGTATAGTGAAAGTAACTATTATTTTGATATAATCCGCAAAAAAATATTTTACACTGATTATATGTAATGCTAAATTGAAAGTGTATTGTCTGATCTCATACGTGACGGATTTGTGCAATGCTTACCACCTTTAACGCAACAATTCACACCACAATCGTTCACTACTACAATCTCAACAATCGCTTCGCCCTGTAACCTAAACATCATCGGGATATAGACTCCACAACAAAATCGTATAACTATGCAATCGCAAAGATTGAGATTTGAGATTTTGTCGTGGAGCTATGTAATCCCAGAGCTTTCAGATTACGAAGCAGAGTTATTTAATTGCAAAGCTTTGAGATTTTGCCATGGAGCTATGTAATCGCAAAGCTTTCAGATTTTGTCATGGAGCTGTGAATTCGGAAAACCTTGCGATTTATATATATTGTACATGCACTAGTTGTACGGTTTTGTCAATTTAAGCTTTAAAATACCGTACTCCTGCGGTGGAAGAAAAGGTGATTTATATAGCTAGATATATATACATATAGCTAGTTCTATTTCGCATTCACGTCGAATAAAACTTTGATCTTATATATTGGGCTAACGTAAAAGTTAAAATCCCGTAATTAGTTCGGAAATTACATCAAAAACATACTATTTTGTGAATAAAGTTGAGGCGCGTACGACTACTTTGGGATATGTCAGTAACATTATGTGCGTTCAATTTATCAATTTGCATGGTGAGGCAATAATTCCGATACGGGCGCTATTCTTGAAGGTTGTCATACAGTATCAGGCGAATGATGGATAGCCCTCTCGGCTGCGCAGGAATTAGTTACCGATAATGTGGAATATCGGGACTGCATTAGCTCGACACCTGAAGATTTATCGTTGTTTGCACGCGGGACATCGAAACTGATGCGAAATTAGTCTGGTAGTTGGCTCATTTTAAATTAAAAGCTATATAAATACCCTTTTACTGTTTGTCAATCCAAATATTGGAAGAAATAAAATGAGGCGCATGCAAATAACATGACGTTAAGGAATTTATAGAATAGGCGTTACTTTGCGGAGATCCATAATACAAAAGTAATAATAAAATTATTTTGCTAAAGTCCGCGATCCAGTAAATAGAAAAAATATATAGTGCTAAATGTATAGTGGACTATCCGTTTTTTCATACCCGATACATGCAGGATTCGTAAAAACACATGCACAAACCTCCACCACTGCGACCACAATACTTTTGTAATGTTCGACAAAATCGCAAAGCAAGTTCAAGTTCAAGCTTGTTACACGTGTTCAGAGGTAAAATAAACGGTGGGGTTGAACCGATTACTATATAACCATGCTTGTTTGGATAATGCTTCGCTTTGCGATTTTGTCATGACGTCTATCTCCTGATGATGGTTCGGTTGCGGGGCGAAACGATTGTTGATTTTGTGATAGTGAACGTGTGTAGTGCTTGTAGTCAGAGTGGTCAGACCGTGCGATTCTTTAGAAACGAATATGGGTTCAACCAGGCAGGCACCAACGAGTTTTTGTATTAAAACTTATGTGTCTTATTGATATTTGCAATTTATCACACGTTTTCGATGAAGGAAAGCATCGTGAGGAAACCTGCATATCTTTAGAGAATTCTAGATATATGTGTAGCCTACCAATCCGCATTGGAGCAGCGTGGTAGGCTTTAGCTCTAATCATTCTCTCCAAAAAATAAAGGGTGAGAAGAAGCCTATTCCCAACAGTGGGATAATAACAGGTTGCTTTTTAACATACACCAAAAATAACTTTGTCATGTTGAAGATGCCCATGTAGCAGTCATGGGTTTGTAATAACTTTTATGTATACCCCACTTAGGAGACATTTAAGACTTATTTTCTCCTAAATACGAATACAACTCTTATTCTTTTAGAAATAAGTGTTATATTGGTTTGCTACAATAATGGAATGTGACCTATAAGAAAACGCTTATAGCCAAGTGTCCTCGAGCGGGTACTGCGTTCGTCACAAAATCGGATGACACTTGAATCAAGTGGATACATAAACCTACAGTCAGCAGTGTCAGAATTGCGTGACGCACTTGTTTCTTCGTTACGAGGATGGCACTTTATTGTTTTAATCCGGTTGAAATTACATAATACATATATAAGTGATCATACATATAGAAGTGAATGATTATAGTACATAAAAATATAAAGATACCACAAGGTGGGTCAACTTACCTTAGTCGCCTCTTACGACGAGTTATTGCTGCGCTATTGCACTCGAAATAGCGCAGTAATGTCTCACGTAAATTCAGTCCAGTCTGCTAGCAATTAGCTTCAGAATACTGTTGGAGTTTCTCCATAATCTACACACCAGGGATTCACATCTTTTGCATCGTAGCATGAATGCAGTCTACTTCTGCCGCCGCGATCATCCCTGATGTGCTGCAAAAACGGTGTTTACCCATCAGGACCCTGAGCCCTGTTATATTGTACACAGGGAGCGTTGTAGGCTTTTTTGGTGTACTTAGCCCACAGGTTGCATGTGTAGAAGTTAGTGTACTAGGCTCTAAATAATAATACAAAAGTATGTCTATCCGTTACGCTTTCACGTCTGATCACTAATAGCCAGCAATCTCCTCACAACACGTACCATCTCAAGAGCACTACCTTCCGCATCCCTACCCTTTATTCAAGAATAAAGCCTATTTGAAATATACTAGACCTGTCTATAGAAAGGTTGAAATTAAGTTAACAAACTTAAAATTATTTGGATGATAAAAAATTGGATTTGAGAACCTTTCAGCTAATTACAACACTACGGTTTAATAATCTAAATTGAAATTTTTAAAAGACTGACCGGAGATTTTTTTGCTGGTTCCAACATTCGCAACCAGTTGTAGCTTCATTAGTCGTTCTGATGCTGGACGATTCAAAAGTGCTTAAAAGAGCTTATTTGAATAGATTTTTTTTATTTCATTGGTTGGATTTGGTTGGTCGGAGCTCAGAGATCGAAATATATACGAGTTTTTTTTAAGCCTTACTTAAAGCTGAAGCACGTCCAAAACTGACAAAATGTGGCATTCACCACCATTCTACTTAAGTGCCCCTATTGAAAATGTATGTATATCTACATTTGATGATGATCGCAAACATAAACACATGTACACACATAACGTCTTCGCTGGTAAAGGTAAGGTCCAATTTTTCTGACATTGATCGGTTGTTTTGCCATGAACTAACCTAAGATCCCCTTAGGATAATGTTTCCCGATCTTCAGTACTTTAGTCTCCACATTATTACAATTTTTTTACTAGCTATTAAGTCTTACTATGTACTGTTTTAGCTGTGATAGTCCAGAGATGAGACCATGTGACTCTTTATAGACGATCATGGGTTTAAACCTCGGGTCACCAATGGGTTTTACTGTTAAAACTTATGTGCCTAATTGATGGTTGCAATTTATCACTCGCGTAATAAAACCTGCATGTCTGTAGAGAGTTCTAGTACTTTTCATTTATTTTTATTTATGTATTCGTTATTACACCCACAAAGAAGAATTGCAAGTACATAACAACCGTATACACAGTAGCGTGCAAGGCGGTCTTATTGGAACGATCTCTCCCAGAAAACCTTTGTTATGAGGGTCAGAGTATCACAGTATGTAATGTTTGTTTCCCTTGAAAAATTAAAAAAGATATTTCGCATCTTCGACGATGCTTTTGCACTCAGTCCCAACCAGTGACGCTGTAAACGTTAGGTCTAGCGGCATAAAGCTAGTTTGAAAAGAATATACCTATCATCGATGCCAATGTGAATTCCCGCAGGCGTTAGGCCGATGTATGTCATAAAAAAGCCGCAATAAAGAGTAATTGCTCGAACATAACTCGTTGGATATAGTCTCCTCACATGCTAGCTAAAATGTACTATACATTCTTTTTTTTAATCCAAAGAATTCACAGAGTTATTAAGGTTTTTTATTTATTTATTTTCATTATCAACAGCGCTTTCACAATTTAATATAAACTATGACTATCTATCTATACTTATTATAAAGTATCTGTGCCAGCGGTTTCACCCGCGTAGAAACCTTCGTGTCACAATAATTAAATAACTCACAATAACTGCTTTTATGTTTAAAATTTGAATTCTAGAAAAAATTGTGACACGAAGGTTTCCACGCGGGTGAAACCGCTGGCACAGCTAGTATAGCAGATATATGCTAAAGTAATGTAGTAGAGAATTGAAGACATACAAAGATACTATGAAAAAGTCCGCGATAGCATGTCTCTATCTCTCACGGTTAACTCACAATAACTTCTTTTATGTTCAATATTATGAAAATTTGATAAAATTTTCGTAAATCGCTCAAAACCACGCGGGCGAAGCCGTTGTTGGCATAGCTAGTACATTATAAAATAACCCAATTGAGGAAGGAAAATTCCTAACTTATGAGATGTGCTATGACAGCTAAGTAGAGTGACTATAAATAAGTTGAATAAAATAAAAATAAATCATCAGGGGTCACAAGGAACGTAAAAAACAATCTTAGAATCAAATCAACATCAAACGAGAGTCGCCTCCGTCAATCTTTTGAGGCATTATGCAAAGTGACCGACCCCGAGCATACAAATGAGAAACTGTTTTTTTTCTCCATGTAAATTTAGCTGTTTACAAGTGGAAAAATTTCTAGCTGTTTCATTATTAATTTATCGGATATTTGTAAAGGAAATTGCTAAAGGAAATCTTTTGATCTCGGTAGCGGAGTCAATTGAACATAATAAAGAATCAACAAAATAAATTAATGTTAAAGAGCTAATGTGATTTTTGTTACGACAAAGGGTCTCCTTAAACTTAATCTTAAAGAATGTCGTAATGAATGTGTGTGCTTGTGTGGTGTGTTATTGGTAGCGGCATTTTGTAATACGTTTTTTTTTTCGAACTGACTGTATGCTGTTAGCCCTAATGGCTTTTACAGCGTCGAGGTTGCAAAATGCAGAGAGTAGAGCGCAGAAGATCTACTAGCGTCGGGGAACGTCGTCCTAAGTACGTCCTAATTTTGGTCATGCCATTACAGCAGTTTAAAAACACTGTTAAAAAGAGGCTGATACAGAAAGCCTACTATACTGTTGAAGATTGCTTAGATGATAAGGATGTGTGGATATAGGTGCACTTCTACCCTGTTCAAGACAGTAATAAATAAATGTAACTAGTTCTAAGATTTATATTTTGAAAAGAGCAACCGCCGAGTTTCTTGCTGGCTCTTCTCGGCAGGAACAGCTTTCCGAACCAGCAGTAAAGTTGACGATTCAAAAGCACTTGTTTACAAGTTTACTTGAATAAAGAATATTTTGATTTGATTTGATTTGATTAAGGGTGCCTCCTGTGAGGCCGGACCACGGCTTAGGGCGACGCGCAGTGGAGGGCTGATGGTATGACTTTGATTAGTCATAGCAGCGTCGGAAGGGTTGTTAATACGTGGGGTTACTGGTCCTGCAGGTATGAGGTATATTAGGTATAGGTATAAGGTATATCTTAACTTCTGTAGTATAAATTTTCGCAAGGTAACGCCATAAACCTCCTCTATATGCGTTTGAACGAAAAATTCCATATTAATTAATTCAAAAGTTAATTTTTCTTTTAAGACTTTTCGGGCGAAAACATTTGTTATTTTCTTTCTTGTAAATTGCAAATTGCTAGATATCTATATAGATCAAAACTTGTTAAATTGGTACCTCATTTATGCAACAATAAAAAATGTTTATGTATCTTAACATTGTCAAAATATAGGAAATATCTTTTATCCTACATCCTCTTGCCCTTATCCCACTCTAGGTGCGGTCGGCATAACATGTCACAAATGTGACTATGCGACTATATGAAATGTGACTATGAAAAGTGGCTATTCTACTCAACCGGGTGGTCTCTTTTACTCAGCCGGATACCACACGGTATTGAGGATCTCTAATATTAAACTTATATCAAAATACACTTACCCTCAATTTATCCGCATAATATTCAAATTAACCAGCCCCGGGTTGGTGAGTGACGAGGCAGTATTTTTCAATGAAAATTTTGGTTAGCAAGAGTCGATTTTTCATGTTCTTACATAAAATCAGAAGCGTAATCGTATGATAGGGCATCGTGTACTCTTACCAGACGGTCACGGGTTCAAACCCCGGACAAATACTTGACTTTTTTTTATTACCGAGCTCAGTTGACATTTACAAATAACCGCTGAAACAAATAATTAAGAACAAATCTGCATATCTCTTGATAATTACAATTTATCACACGCTTTTCAGTGAAGGAAAACATCGTGAGGAAACTTGCATATCTCTAGAGAATTTTGAAGATATGTGTAACCTACCAATCCGCATTGAAGCAGCGTGGTGGGTCTTAGCTCCAACCTTTCTCTCCAAAAACGGAGAGAGGAGGCCTATTTTCAGCAGTGGGATTGTAACAGGCCACTACTTTACTGCATATCTCTGGAGAGTTCTTGAAAACCACAAGCCGTACTATTGCAATACTGCCATCGCCAAATGATGGTTTATTCTGTGTTTTGATAGTTGATTCTTTTTTTTATTCGATAATTATATTTGACATGATAAATGTATACCTGTGGTATCCGGCTAAGTAGAATAGACCACCCTCATTTCTTACCGAGGTGTCGTAAACAGCAACTAAAGTAAGTCGACCCGCCGTGTGGTATTCAGTTGAGTAGAATAGACCACTCGCTTCCTTATCGAGGGGTCGTAATATACGACTAAGATAAATCGACGTCAGGCAGGCGGCCGGTTGTAAAATACGTAGCCAAATCGATGTGACAACATGTTTGTAACATGTTGTGCAATTAAAGATAAGAATATGGTTGTAGCCGGAAAAATATGCAAGATATGACAATAACGAAAAGCACTTGTTTACAAGTTTACTTGAATAAATAATATTTTCAATACTTTTGAATGTCTAGATGTTAAAGATTTTATATTATATGCAAAATTGACTTAATATACCGCCATTAAGTTCAGCTTTCTCGACGACTGTAAAACCCAGTCATACCAGGTCATTACTTTTATGTGTGCACTTTAAATTTACAACGTAATTGCTGCTTACTTTAATTGGCTATTCGGGTCCAGGAAATTTAATGTACGGTAGAATATAAAAAGGTGTAATGGCCAGAGTTTTGGATAGTTTTAGACATCTAAAAGTAATATATTTTAGACATGATAGACAGACTAGAAACTGACGTAAACTATGCTTGTGTTGAGTCTCCAGAAAGTCCATAAATAAACGGTTTTCATACACAATATTTTCTAAAAATAATTTGTTAGTTCTCCAACTGTATTTATTTAAAATTATATAACTACTAGCTGACCCGACAGACGTTCTGTCTATGATCCTGTCTTAACCATTTAAGTCAGTAAGTTTTCTTGAATTTCTGCTAAACTAACAATGTTTTTTTCTTTCATAAGAGTCTTGTACATATGTATATCGCGATTCGTAAGCACTTACTTCTTTAACTTACAGACTTGACTTTCAGACACCGTAAATAATATAATATAATGCATAAAATTATAGAAGTTATGCCGTGTT
The DNA here is from genome assembly GCA_947086505.1 of Morpho deidamia. Taxonomy (NCBI): domain Eukaryota; kingdom Metazoa; phylum Arthropoda; class Insecta; order Lepidoptera; family Nymphalidae; genus Morpho; species Morpho deidamia. The sequence goes on along the minus strand of CAMTZC010000017.1, from coordinate 17,042,344 downwards.
TTATACAGCTAATAAGAATAGACTACCCTCATTTCTTACCGAGGTGTCGTAAAAGGCGACTAAGGTAAGTCGACCCGCTGTGTGGTATCCGGCTGATTAGAATAGACCACCCATTTTCTTACCGAGGGGTCGTTAAATACGACTAAGATAAGTTGAAATCAGGCAGGCGGCCGGTCGTAAAATACGCAACCAAATCATGTGATTATAGGAAAATAATATCTTCATTACTTTTGTAGGCATTACATTTATATATATAATTTGTTTAATGTAAAGAGATCAACGAAACAGAAGCAATTACTAGAATTTATTAATAAATTTAGCCCTTTATGAAAGTGGCGTTTTACAAAGTTGTTAATTCGCGTGGGCTTATTAGTTAATAACACACGTTCAAGTTTAATTGTATTAACGAATGGTCGGCATTTAGTAATTAGCTAAAAGTTTGGAAACTCGTAAGTAATGGTTACCTAAATTTTGAATTTCATTAAACTTCTCTAAGTTTCTGAACTTCATTGCAAACTGAAGCACTGTCTCAAAACTTTGAGCTAGAATTTGATGGAATATGCAAGTAGGGTTAGCTGAATTGTTCAGACAAACAGACCTCAAATTGGTTGCATGGCGTCCACTGGATGTCAATGCCATAAGCTTTGCGATTTTGTCGTGACGCTTCGTTTCGCCTACGAAAACTCCAGGTCATTAAAATTAATATACTTTTTGAACTTCCAAGGCAAAGTTAAACACAGTATAGTATGCGGCAATAAATAATGCACATCGAGGCTCAGAGAGAGAAATCGCCTAGATTCTACTTTATAGAGTGTGTGACAGTGACAGCGCTCTACGAAACCGAATTGGCCGGCTGTTTCGTTCTAACTTCTCGATGTGCATTATTTATTTCAGGGTACTTTACCTCGTATTTAAACTTATTTTATTTGCCACTCCACACTTTCCTGTCCGTCCTCCGTCCTACGTCGTTCCTTTCTCCCCCCTCCCTCCTGTCATACCATCTCGCTCACACACTTACCTGCATTCCGTTCCACGTACTCCCGTAACGTTCCATTCCCACATTAATATTAGTTAATTGACGTAATGAATTACGTTATTTAGTCAAGACTGAATCATTATTCCAAACGCCACCGTGTGGTATCCGGCAGAATAGAATAGACCACCCTCCTTTGTTACCGAGGTGTCGTAAGAGGCGACAAGATATGTGCCGTGTGGTATCCGGCAGAATAGAATAGACCACCCTCCTTTGTTACCGAGGTGTCGTAAGAGGCGACTAAGATATGTGCCGTGTGGTATCCGGCAGAATAGAATAGACCACCCTCCTTTGTTACCGAGGTGTCGTAAGAGGCGACTAAGATATGTGCCGTGTGGTATCCGGCAGAATAGAATAGACCACCCTCCTTTGTTACCGAGGTGTCGTAAGAGGCGACTAAGGTATGTGCCGTGTGGTATCCGGCAGAATAGAATAGACCACCCTCCTTTGTTACCGAGGTGTCGTAAGAGGCGACTAAGATATGTGCCGTGTGGTATCCGGCAGAATAGAATAGACCACCCTCCTTTGTTACCGAGGTGTCGTAAGAGGCGACTAAGGTATGTGCCGTGTGGTATCCGGCAGAATAGAATAGACCACCCTCCTTTGTTACCGAGGTGTCGTAAGAGGCGACTAAGGTATGTGCCGTGTGGTATCCGGCTGCATAGAATAGACCACCCTCCTTTGTTACCGAGGTATCGTAAGAGGCGACTAAGGTATGTGCCATGTGGTATCCGGCAGAATAGAATAGACCACCCTCCTTTGTTACCGAGGTGTCGTAAGAGGCGACTAAGGTATGTGCCGTGTGGTATCCGGCTGCATAGAATAGACCACCCTCCTTTGTTACCGAGGTGTCGTAAGAGGCGACTAAGGTATGTGCCGTGTGGTATCCGGCAGAATAGAATAGACCACCCTCCTTTGTTACCGAGGTGTCGTAAAAGGCGACTAAGGTATGTGCCGTGTGGTATCTGTCTGCAAAGAATAGACCACCCTCCTTTCTCACCGAGGTGTCGTAAAAGACGACAAAGGTAAGTTGACGTCAGGCGGCCGGTCGTAAAATACACAGCCAAATCATGTGAAAACATGTTTTTAACATATTGTGCCGACCCTACTTAAGATAAGGGCAGGAGAATGATGATAATAATTTAAACGTTTTCGACGTAATTTTAGGTTAAAATAAGATGACACTTATGCTAGCTTCGGTCATATAATTTAATTGGCGGTTACAACCAGGACGGGAGCGGCAGTCGATTGCACCGCGAAATGGGTCAAAGCACTCGACCGCTTTAAAAGCTTATAAAAGCTCCATCCGCCGTTCGATAAAGCTATATCTACAGGAATGTTAAAATTGGCCAAGATAAATTATCTGACGTAAATCTACTCCAAAAAATAAATATATGGGACACTTACGCACACGGTCGTCCGACCCCAAAGTAACTAACTTAATACTTGTGTTATGGGTGACGGACAACTGGTAGATATACTACATATATAAGTTTAAATTCATACTTAAATACAAATACACACCCAGGCTAGAAGAACCAACAATTTGTTTATAGAAAATGTTTGGCCTCGGCGGGAATCCGACCGCGAACTGCTTTCTTTTCGTACCATGAAGTGTGGATTGCATTGGGATCATAATGTTTGAAAAGGATAATATGAACTATAGATAACTCTGTCTCTTTTACTCACATGTTCTTAGGACGAATTCCGAACGCTCATTCGGCAACGACTTGAAGGGTGCGTCTTTAAAACGTCATGGTACGAAATAGCAAAACAATTTCGTCTTCAATTGAGTCGCAATAAGAGTTCAGGTAGGCCTGCAGGCTCGAAGAACCAACTAATTGTTTCTAGAAAATATTGGCCTTCGGCGGGAATCGAAGCCGCGGCCCGCGGAGCTGAAGGCAGGGTCACTAACCACTGCGCCAACGGGCCTAACAGACACAGCTTTTAGGGACTTTGTTTTATAAGTATAGATACTTAAACACTTAAATTGGCGCTACCGAAGTCGCGATTGCTACGTAATAGTACAGATATAAACCATCGTCAATTTCACAGTAAATGAACTGTTAAGAAAATTTCAGTTTTCTTTTCATTAAAAAAGTTAGCCCATTACCCGGCTTATTATTCACTTGATGAATGAAGAGAGATTTAAACGTAATTTCTCCTTGAGGACGGGCTATTAAACATCTGAAGGCTGTTGAGAAAATTGCTCATGCTAATGATTCTAGCATCGAAAAATGGGCTTCTATATTACCGGCAATTACTTGTCCGAGCGCTCAAGTACTGTTCCTAACCATAATCCAACTTCCTACTAATAAGGTTAATGCGAAAGTTTGTGAGTATGGATGTTTGTTGATGGAATTAAGTAATTTACGAAACTTTTCCCTTTTCGAAATTTTTAACATAAAATTATTGTGAGTTAACCGTAAGAGATAGAGACATGCTATTGCGGACTTTTTTGAAGTATATAGATCTTCAATTCTCTACTACATTACTTTAGCGTATCTCTGCTGGTTTACGCAGCGTACGCGACTAAAGCTCCCAGCACGCAAGTTTTTTTAAAACTGCGCGATCTTTTCAACACAATTTACATAATACCGATAACCATCCGGAAGTATTGCACTATCTTTTGGTGAAAACCGTACAAACATTCGTTCAGTAGATTTTGAGAAAATCGATTACATACAGACGGACAGCTTTTTGGGACTTTTTTATAATAAGTATACATATTTATTTATATTTTTAGCAATTTAATGTTTGTGCATAAGAATATACATTATTATAAAGAGATTGACGATGTATATAATAGACAAAGTAGTAACCGACATAAGCTTTCGGTTCCTGCTTTGTGCGTTGCAAAAGTAAATAAGTCGTTTTTGGGTTTGGGTATAAGATTCTAAAATAGAATTCTGAAATCGATTTTGTCTTTGCCTCTAGAGCAGTTTAAAAACACTGTGAAAGGGAGGCTGATACAAAATGCCTATATACTATTGAGGATTATATAGATGATGATAAGAATGCGTGAATATAGCTACTCCTCTACCCTGTGTAAGATAGTAATGACCACATGTAACTAGTTATAAGAACTATATTTGAAAAGAGCAACCACCAAATTTTCTTGCTGGCTCTTCTCGGTATGAACAGCTTTCCGAACCAGCAGTAAAATTGACTATTCAAAACCACTTGTTTACGAGTTCACTTGAATAAAGACTATTTTGAATTTGAATTTGAATATACATAGGAATAAAATATAGGTTACATTTTCTAATGATATTATGTAATATAACGATTCATGTCAATAATGTTGGTGAGCGCTGCCTAAACTAATACCATAGGATTGTTTCTCTTGTCTTGGTCCAAATAAAAGTCCACGACAGCATATATCTAACTTTTATGTGGAAGCCACTATGACCAGAATTATAAGCCATAAATTAAATTAAATTAGATGCTATTTAACAATGCACAAATTCAAATTCAATTCAAAATTCAAATTCAAAATATTCTTTATTCAAGTAAACTTGTAAACAAGTGCTTTTGAATCGTCAACTTGACTGCTGGTTCGGAAAGCTGTTCCTACCGAGAAGAACCAGCAAGAAACTCGGCGGTTGCTCTTTTTAAAATATAAATCTTAGAACTAGTTACATTTATTTATTACTGTCTTGTACAGGTTGAAGTGCACCTATATCCACACATCCTTATCATCTAAGTAATCTTCAACAGTATAGTAGGCTTTCTGTATGAGCCTCTTTTTAACCGTGTTTTTAAACTGCTGTTATGGCATGGCTAAAATTGATTGATTTTTTGTCATTTTAGTATATTTATCAAACTCTTATAAAAATCTATATTTCATGTAGATAAACTTTGTCTTTCACACTACGTAATTTGGCCGAATACTTTAAAAGTTTTTACGATATGATTGACTTGAATAGAGTGCCATAGAGTGCCTAATTAGTACGGCGCGCGAAGATTGTATGGAATATGTCAGTTTTAAAGTTAGACATCTGAAATTTTGGAGGTTCAAGTATATAAATATATATTTTTTAATATTAAGTAAAAAAAAATTTATTTAAATCTAAAATTATATAATATAATCTGTCACGAAACTTAATGGTGCAGGCGAAATTCCATGCGAGAGAAGCCGCCGGCAATAGCTTGGCCATAATAATCAAACAAGACATCATCATTTTCACACATGTTACAAACATGTTGTCACATGATTTGGCTACGTATTTTACGACCGGCCGCCTGCCTGACGTCAACTTACCTTAGTCGTATTTTACGACCCCTCGGTAAGAAAGGAGGGTGGTCTATTCTCTTCTGCCGGATACCACACGGCGTAATAATCAAACAAGACTGCAGTTAAGTAATGAAAATTTAAATGTTCAAAAGATTGACCGCCGAATTTTTGCTGGTTCTTCTCGGTAACAGCAAAATTTCGAATCAGTGGTAGCTTCATCGAATCGAATAGATCCTTGACGATTCAAAAGTTCTTGCAATAAGGTTACTTAAATAAAAATTACTTTGATTTGATTTGATCTTGAATAATCTTTTTGCCTTTCTGACTGTCTGTTAATTCTATAAATCACTTAATATTTATTAATATGTGTGTTTTTCAAAATTATTCAAAAAGATGTTCCACTGGAGCGTAAAAATGAGTAAACATTTAAAAAAAATTCATCAGTAAAAGAAAATAAAATAAAATTCTGTAATTAATTAGAATTGTTGAAAACAGCAAAACACGAAAAATCGATAAGCGTTAACAGAAATTTGCATCAAAAAGACTTTCGTCATTAGTATTCCTAAGGCTGAACGATTTGCATACCTAATAGTTGCCAGATTTGAAGGTAGAAGTTGCCGTGATTTGGGGTATATAATTAAATAGAAATTAGAAATATTCGGTTATATAAAATAAACTCTTAACTAGAACGTAAAATCGCTTAATTGCGTTAGCCCATTTTTTTGAAAACCCATTATGATTCATCACCAACAGAGGAGCAGCGTGTATGTCAGACTCTCACCGACTAAAAACCTGACAGTGCTCCACCACGCTGCTGGTGGCGGGGACAAGGTATAGATTGCCCCCATCCCCACCAGCAGCAGCTCTGTACCACGGAGAGCGTCACCTCCAGATCAGGGCCTCTTTAAACAATGGCCCCTCCCTCCACCAATCGATGAATCGGGGGCATCGAATTGCGTTAGCCTAACGGTAAGACAATGCGTCTCTCTAAAGAGACTCACTGGTTCAAACCTCAGGCAGGCATCAATGAAATTTAAACTTTAAATTTACAGAAAAGTCAGAATAACTTTAATATACAGAATAGAAAAGATAAGACAACTTACAGACGTGGAAACCGCAAAACTTGTTTATTTTGCTTACTTCCATAGCATTATGTCTTACGGATTATTGCTATAGGGTAAATGCGCGGATAGTGAAAGAATTTTTGTAATACAAAAAAGAGCCATACGTGGCATCTACAATTTAAGTCCGCGTGATTCCCTGCGAGAAAAGTTTAAGGAAAGAGGTATTCTTACATTTGCTTCACAGTATATTTTAAAGCAATTTAATTTTTGTACATAAAAATATAAAGAATTATAAAACCATAGGTGATGTATATAATAGACAAAGTAGAAATTGACATAAACTTCGACTCCTGCATTGCGCCTTGCAAAATTACGTTAGTCGTTTGTGGGTATATGAACCTGTGATAGAATTCCGCAATCAATTAAGCTATAACAGCAGTTTAAAAACACTGTTAAAAAAATGCTGGTACAGAGAGCCTACTATACTACTACTACTTTTCAACCCTGTATACGATAGTAATCACTTAATGTAACTAGTTATAATATTTTAAATAGAGCAACCGCCGAGATTCTTGCAAACTCTTTTCGGTAGTTATGTTGAATTTTAATTACTCTGTTAAAACTTCTGCGTCTAATTGATAACTGCAATTTATCACACGCTTTTCGACGAACGAAAATATAGTGAGGAAACCTGTCAGGCCCAGCCGTGGGGTAGTGACAAGTCATTACATTACAGACGCATAATCATTTATTTATGTACATTCTATCCTTATAATTTATAGAATTAGGCGTAACTTTGCGGAGATCCATAATACAAAAGTAATAATAAAATTATTTTGCTATAATCCGCGATACAGTAAATAGAAAAAATATATAGTGCTAAATGTATAGTGGACTATCCGTTTTTTGCATACCCGTTACGTGCAGGATTCGTAAAGACACATGCACAAACCTCCACCACTTCCACCACAATACACAAGCACTACACACGTCCACTATCACAAACTCAACAATCGTTTCGCCCGCAACCGAAGCATCATCAGGAGATAGACTCCACGACTAAATCGCAAAGATTTCTACCCTTATATTAAGCTGTGATAGCCCAGCCGTGAGACCGCGTGACTCCCTAGGATCTCTCCACGATCATGGGTTCTAACCCCAGCAGCCACCAATGAGTATTTCTATTAAAACTTATGTGTCTAATTGATAATTGCAATTTATCACACGCTTTTCGGTGAAGGAAACCATCGTGAGGAAACCTGCATATCTCTAGAGAATTCTCGGGATGGGTGTAACCTACCAATCCGCATTGGAGCAGCGGTGGGTCTTAACTCCAAGCCTTCTCTTCAAAAACGGAGAGGGGACGCTTATGCCCAGCAGTGGGATATTAACAGGCTGTTGAATGTAATCTTCAAAGTGAAAGATTCCTCAAATGATTTATGTGTTGTTGCTGGTGAATTGCGCCTTGGGGTGCATGTGGTGGCTGGTCCTGCATGTATAAGGTACGTAGATTTTGCCTGCTTCATACACATTGGCTTTGCATGCATTCACTTAACCCGTGCGGATTATAGCAAAGTAGTTAGTTCTGTTGTATTGCTTGAAAGATTCCTCAGTTGAAAAGATGAAATCATTTTGAAGAACGAAAGATTCTGGTTCAAAACATTTATAATAGTTCTATACACGTGGGTATTGAATTAGTTTTAGTAATCTAAGCCCCACAAGATATATAGTAATGAAATTAGAGGCGGTGCAGTCTTGGTGAAGCAGATTCCGCCTTAATTAAATATTCTGCGATGTAACGCAAGTTTCAGACGCCATTTTCTTTGCAGTGAATATCCTGGAGATAAAAAGTGGTTATTTAGCTTGAATATCTTTTTTTTAATAATGTATAAATATACATCGGTTCTAGACAGCTAATTGATAATTGCAATTTATCACGCGTTTTGATATGATTTTTTTTTTTATTATATTCGATTTTCATTGTCATTTAATATCTCGTGTAACGACGGTTTACGCAACTTTTCGAATCAATTATTTTTTAAATAATCTTTTTGTTTTCATATCTATTTATTTCAAAGGGAGATAAATGAATTATTAAGCTGTGATAGCCCAGCGGTGAGCGACTCTTTCAAGGTTGTCACACACAATGAGTTTTTCTAATAAAACTTATGTGTCTAATTGATAATTGCAATTTATCACAAGCTTTTTGGCTTTTCGGTATATTTGAACAATGTAAGTGTTATTCAGTTGATACAATATAAATTAATAAAAAGGATATTAGGTGTATGAAAAAAAAATTAATGTTTTCCATCTGCTACCGGTTTTTTCTGGCACGAAGTGCATTAAAGTGGCAAAAAGCCGTGAAAGTCCATTAGCGTCCATATAAGCCTTGCAACGTCACGTTTTATTCGGTAACTTTTTTAAAACATTGGTACTATTCATAGAAAGATATGTCCAAGACAAAATTTGATGTATATCATTGACTGGCCCGTGGCTCCGCGGGCCGCGGTTTCTATTCCCGCCGAGGGCTAACATTTTCTACAAACAATTTGTTGGTTCTTCGAGCCTGGGTGTATATTTGTATTTAAGTATATATTTAAAATTATATATGTAGTATATCTACCAGTTGTCCGTCACCCATAACACAAGTATTAAGTTACTTACTTTGGGGACGGACGGCCGTGTGTGTAAGTGTTACCATATATAATATTATTAATATTATTATTACATACGAGATCCGCCGTGTGGTATCCGGCAGAGTAGAATAGACCGCCCTCATTTCTTACCGAGGTGTCGTAAAAGGCGACCGGTCATGAAATACCTAGCCAAATCATTTTGCAACATGTTAACATGTTGTGCCGACCCCACTTAGAGCTCGTGATACCTGAGTCGCGGTAATAGAGTTAGCAAATTCCAATTAAATTCCACAATCCGTACTTGAGCAGTCTACAGAGAGGTTTAAATTAAGTGTAAAACATATGCTTATACGTAAGGCATATTACATAATTGAAGATTATATGAATGATCAAAATGCTTGGATTTGAAAATCCTTTCAGCTTCAAACAAGACTGGAATTCAATAGTGTAAATTTAAATGTTTCAAAAATTGACCGCCGAGTTTCTTGCTGGTTCTTCTCGGTAAGAGCAACATTCCGAACCAGTTGTAGCTTCACTAAGTCATATTGATCCTTGGCGATTCAAAAGTACTTGAAAGAGCTTATGTGAATAAAGTTTATTTGTATTGTAGGTAGGGATAGACAGAATCACCAATCACTTAGTGATCATGATATTCACACGTCATATAGCATCATCTGCTATTGAATTTTAGATAACTGCTATTGCTATTCAAAATTTATAGATATTCCATAAAAAAGTAAAATAATATTACAAAGAAATGTTATCATTATATCATATGTATCGAGGTTATGTGGCACTGAATGTATTACCTAGAATTGGCCAACATTATTGTTACACAAACAAATCTAATTCTTATATCTGATTCGATATGGTCGAAATTTCGGGATGATGTGACACTTTTACACTATTTTAACTGGAAGTATGACCTAGAAATAAAGACCTTATTGAATATGATTTACATTTATTTGAATATGATGAAGAAATACGTTTGTTTTGTAATAACAATAATTTTGTCCAGTGATAGCTGAACAATATATTAGCCAATAGCATTTTTTGTTATTTGCTATTACAAATGATTGCTTATACAAACAAATGTGGTCCTTATATCCTATATATTGCATACGCATTTAAGGCCTACATTTGTTTGTATACATTATAGCAATCGCAATAGCAGCACGATCACCGTGGTCACCGTTGATCATATCATGGTGCGAATATGATTCTCAAATAGCAATCATGCCCAAGCTTAGTACATGGTCTCACCTATACCACTCGCCTATCACAGCTGCGTACATAATATATTCATGAAAATCACAACAGCCTATTCAACTGGAGGGGCTTACGGGAACTTTTAATGGGGAAAGTTTGTTTCGAGATACTGCGTATCATAGCCTGATTCTTGGGACGAAATTAGAATGATCTCTTAAAAAATTCAGTTTCCGATGAATTATTCAGTAATAAAGATAGCTATATTACTAAGCCATTCTGAATATTTGAGAATCAAATATTTAAATTAATTATATTATTCATTGAAATTAACTTTGGAGGGAGAAAACGGACAAAACAATGTGTTCTTTAAAAAAATAGATTAAAAATAATCGATTTTTCTCACTTCAAAATAAATCGATTTCCAAAAAAATCGATTTATTCTAATCGAAACAATAGTTTATAAATAATTGAAACTTTTTATTAATAATCTACTTTTTCTTCGAATTTGAAAAGTTGATTATTTTATATTAATAATTAATTAATAAATAACCTATTAAAGTGGACTGGTACGAATAAAAAAATATATATACGTGCGTGTTTGCGAAATTCGATTAAAATATGTAGTTTGGCTACATTCGTTTAATCTAACAACATATATGTGATCTTAAAAAAGAATAATAAAGAACTTTAATAAATATAATCGATTTTTACTGTTTAGAAAATCAATTATTTATTGACATCCGTATGCACCCTATTCAATATTCTTGAGCATTACATTGCCATAAGCAATATCAAAATTTACAGTTCGTTTACAGATTTCCTCATTTATAGATCCGCAAAAGAACTGAAATCTTATGTCGCATCATCCAATGAAACAATATAAAATTTCTTATGTTAGACTTTTGGACGTTTGTAGTTGAACGAAATCCCAAGTTCGTATCTAAAACGAGCGAAATATTTCCTCTTTGTTCATCTACTCTGCAACAATATTAAACTTTAAAACCATGCGAGATTCGAAAGTTGACAAAACATTTTGAACTTTATTTCGTTAACAGCAAGTTGCAATGTAACTTTAGCGTAAATATGTTTGAAATTTGACTACAACGTCAAAGAGCATTATTCAGAATATATTTGTTATCTTATCCGACTACTGGGTAACATGGTTTTATTATTCGGTGTCTGGATTTTGGTGTTTGAGAAACATGGGTTCAAGTGAACTACTGTAAATCAAACATTGTCACACTTCAAAGTCATTGCAAAGATAATATAAATGTTGTATTACGCAAAGTTACAGTTTGTTAAACACAGTTTAAGAATGTATCTTTAAAATGAGGAAAGTAGGATTATACTGAAAAACTACCTAGTCTCCTCAATTCTTGGAGATAAGGACTGGAGCTCAGAGTCAAGCATGTTAATATTATTCGGAGTTTGGATTTTGAGCTAATTTGGAAAAATGGGGTCAAGTGAACTTCTTTGTAAAGTAAACATTGGCTCACTCCAAGTAGTTGCAAAGATAATAAATGTGTTGTTCTTATGCAAAGTTACAGTTTGTTAAACACAGTTTAAAAACTCTAGTATCTTTACAATGAAAAAGAAAGATTATAACAAACAACGACTTAGCCTCCTCTCTTCTTCGAAAAAGTACTGAAGGTCAGACCCGCCATGCTAGTGTTATATATTATTGCTAATATGGTATTATTTTATTTCATATTAATACTATTTATTATTCGGAGCTTAGATTTTGAGGTAATTGGGAAGCAAGGATTCAAGTGTACTACTTTGTAAAGGCAAACATTGTCACACTTCAAAGTCGTTGCAAAGATAATAAAAGTGTTGTTATTACGCAAAGTTACAGTTTGTTAAACACAGTTTAAGAACTCTGTGTATGTTTAAAATGAAGAAAGTAAAATTATAACGAAGAACGATTTGGCCTCCTCTGTTCTTGGAAAAAGGACTGGAGGTCAGACCCACCATGCTAATATTAATATTATTCGGAGTTTTGATTTTAAGGTAATTGGGAAACATGGATTCAAGTGTGCTTTGTAAAGCAAACATTGTCACACTTCAAAGTCGTTGCAAAGATAATGAAAGTGTTGTTAATACGCAAATTTGTAGGTCGTTAAACATAGTCTTTTAAGAACTCTTTGTATCTTAAACATAAAGTAGGAAAGACTGAAAAGAATACGTAATAAATTACGTACTAATATAACAAATACGTCTGCCTGTCTGTCACGTTGTTTCAGCTAATCAAGCAGCGCAATATTAATTAAATTTAATAAAAAATAAAGGTTATATACTGGGCAAGTATATGGGATAAAGAAGTCCCCTTATTCTGGAACAGGGAAGAAACACATATTACATTATTGATGGTACTTGAACGCTTAAATTGAACGCTTAAATGCGCTGCGGAAACTATTGAGGATAGAGCAAAAAAATGTTCTACAGTATTCTAGAACATATCAATATCCACAAAAAAGTCCGAAATACCATATCAACCATCTATTATAGTTATACCAATATAACTACTTCTTTACATTGTAAAAGTTGATAAAATTGACGACAATAATCAAACCATTTTATTCATATCTGTGTATTGATCCTTATCCCGCTAAATTATATTTTATTAAAAACTATTTCAATACCCGTAAAATACTGTTTAAATTATTAAAATCCGCCGTCCCAATCAAAAGATATTACGAATTTAAGAATGTAAATCGAAAGAAAATAATGCCATAACAAATTCATTGCAGCGACCGTTATAGCAGGGTCTGCATTTGGTGAGTTAGCTCTTATTCCAAAAATACTAATGATACCCATTTTTTATAATTAGATAATCTACAAAATAAATCTATAGTCCGACTTCGTAGATTTTCCAGTACCACGAGATCGGTAATGACGCGGGTGAAACCGCGGGGCATAGCTAGTATAATATATAGGGGTTATATTTTAAAAGCTGAGAATATATGAAGACGGTAGAAAGGCGTTCTTCATCCGGATATTGTGTCGTTACTTAACCGGACACTGGCCTTTATATCACCGGGTAGATGTGGGTCAAGCTACTGGCTTACATCTCACTCGCTAGAATATATATATATTTTAGAAAAAAGCTACAAAACAATCTGAAAATTCTCAATTCCCTTTTTCATAAACTGAAAGCTGTATGCCGTGTGGTATCCAGCTAAGTAGAAAAAGCCACCCTCATTTCTTAACGAAGTGTCGTAAAAGGCGACTAAGGTAAGTTGTCCCGCCGTATAGTATCCGGTTCAGTAGAATAGACCACCCTCTTTCTTACCGAGGGGTCGTAAAATACGACTAAGGTAAGTTGACGTCGTAAAATACGTAGCCAAATCATGTGACAAGATGTTTGTAACATGTTGTATCGACCCTACTTAGTGTGGGATAAGGATTTTGTCGTGGAGTCTATCTCCTAATGATGCTTCGGTTACGGGGCGAAACGATTGTTGAGTTTGTGATAGTTAAAGTGTGTAATGCATGTGTATTGTGGTGGCGGTGGTAAAGGTTTGTGTTTTTACGAATCCTGCATGTATCGGGTATGAAAAACGGAAAGTCATTTAGCACTATATATATTTTCTATTTACTTTATCGCGGATTATAGAAAAATAATTTTACTATTACTTTTGTATTTAAAATTATATGTAAAAGTAAAGTAAAGTAACAGCCTGTTACTATGCCCACTGCTGGGCTAAGGCCTCTTCTCTCCGTTTTTGGAGAGAAGGGTTGGAGCTAAGACCTACCACGCTGCTCCAATGCGGATTGGTAGGTTACACATATCCCTAGAATTCTCTATAGATATGCAGGTTTCCTCACGATGTTTTCCTTCACCGAAAAGCGTGTGATAAATTGCAATTATCAATTAGACACATAAGATTTAATAGAAAAACTCATTGGTGCCTGCCCGGGGTTTGAACCTATGTCGTCTCTAAAGAGTCGCACGGTCTCACCGCTAGGCTATCACAGCTTCAAATTTCAAATCAAATTATATGTATATGTAGATTATATCTACCAGTTATCCGTCACCCATTAATTTACTTTAGGGACGGACGACCGTGTGTGTAAGTGTTTCATATATTTATTATTATTTATTTATTGTAGGCCATGAGCGATACACGTTTTCAATTTAGTTTAAATCTATCTAATTTATCTCGAACGACCTCTGCGCGAGAACGTGTTAATAAATATTTGTTCACGCATTACACATTATAACACGATCCGAGACATCATTTATACAGAATACTCGTGAATCTAACTTAAAGCGAAATGCAATGTGTATTAAAATTGTGTTACCCCTTTGTTCTATATCCCTCATACATATTAATTAACTTTTTTACATATTGTGCTATTAGTGAAAGTGCTGTGGAGATCAGAAAACTGAACCTGCCGTACCTCAGTGTCCAGGATAGCAACAGACCAAGGTAAGAGTGCCTCCCTTCATTCCGCTTCCTTAAATTATAGTTCTTTATCGCTGCCATTTTCTTAACATAGTCCACTTTTTTATCATATAAAAAGGTCTTTTAATATATATAACCGCAATCCTACATAGGAAATTTATTAACATTTATATTTATATAACCGCATACTACATAGGAAGAACTATTTAAAGGGATATTATCTCATCGTCTGAAGTGAACGTTTTAGTTTTACCCGTAAAAAATTTTATTTTCTATCGCGCCTCTCTAATTCATAGGCAAAACGCTGTCCGCTTACCCACTTATTTCTTATTTATTTCGTTCGTTCGTGTTTGTTAGAAATAATAAATATAAAAATGGTGTCATCAAGAGACGAAGACACTGCGCTGTCATCTTTAGATATAAAACTTCGTGTTTTAGATGCGAGACGGAGTAGCACTTTTCGCCCGAATGCAAGTTATTTATACTTATTGTAAAACAAAGTCCCAAAAATCTGTCTGTCTGTATGTAATCGATTTTCTCAAAATCTACTGAACGGATTTTTGTACGGTTTTCACCAAAAGATAGTGAAATACTTGCAGATGGTATTATGTAAATTGTGAGAGATTAAGTCGCCTACGCTGAGTAAACCAGCAGAGTAACGCTGAAGTAATGTACTAGAGAATTGTAGATCTATACAAATACTACAAAAACGTCCGCGATAGCATGTTTCTATTTCTTACGGGTAACCAACAATAACTAGTTTTATGTACAAAATATCAATTTGGAAATTATTTTGTGATAACTCATTTCGCCGCGGGGGAAGTCGCTGGCACAGCTAGTTTTTAATATAGTAAAAATTGCACAAAAGTAATAATAAAATTATTTATTATGGATCTCCGCACAGTAACGCCTAATTTAATAAAAATTGCACACTTAAATGAAAACAATTAAGAATCTTTTTTAGTCGCTGTCGAAACTGTGAACAACAACGTTCCGAGTTTAAGTCGCTTGTTGATAAGTACAATACTGTATGTATGTATGTACGTAATGTTAACCCCAAAGCGCAACTTGATTATTGGATTGGTTTGAATATGTTTGGAGAGAAAATATTTATTTTAGTTTTCATTATTTTATATTTTTTAAATGCCACTTTTACCTAAAAGTTTATACTTTTTTAATTTAAGTAGTTGAACTGTGCCGCCTGTGGGGTCATTTAGCGAGCGGAGGCCACTGAAAATCAACAGTGGGTTTGCCAACCATTGATTCTGAGTGGCTATCCCTTTCTGAATCATAAAGTTAATTAAATTAGATACTTTTACTAGCTTTAGGAATAAAATGTACGGACATTTGTGACATCGATCTAATTAATTGTTATATTACAAGCAATACAACAGAACTAACTACTTTGCTATAATCCGCACGGGTTAAGTGAATGCATGCAAAGCCAATGTGTATGAAGCAGGCAAAATCTACGCATCTTATACATGCAGGACCAGTCACCACATGCACCCCAAGGCGCAATTCACCAGCAACAACGAACACAAAAGCAGTACACACACCTACCACCACAATCTCGACGATCGTTTCGCCCCGAAACCGAAGCATCATCAGGAGGATAGGCTCCACGACAAAAATCGTTCTGCAGTCGTCAAAAATCGTACAGTACGATTTTTGTCGTGGAGCCTATCCTCCTGATGATGCTTCGGTTTCGGGGCGAAACGATCGTCGAGATTGTGGTGGTGGGTGTGTGTGCTGCTTTTGTGTTCGTTGTTGCTGGTGAATTGCGCCTTGGGGTGCATGTGGTGACTGGTCCTGCATGTATAAGGTGCGTAGATTTTGCCTGCTTCATACACATTGGCTTTGCATGCATTCACCTAACCCGTGCGGATTATAGCATAGTAGTTAGTTCTGTTATATTGCTTGTAATATGGAATTCCGCAAAGTAACGCCTGCTTCTATAAATCATTTAATTGTTATATATTATTTTTTTAGGCAAATTTCGACATAGTTTTAGTTTTAACTTTTTGTCAAATTTTTATTCAATTTAGACTTGATGCTTTTATTTGATGATGTACCTAATTGTAATATATATTTAAGAGCTAACATTATAAGACAATGCTGAATACGCCTCTAATGGATAAATATAGTAGTATAAGAATTAATATAAGTATAATGGTTAATGCATTTATATTGTATCGTTGGTGTATCTAATAAATAAATAAATAAATAGATACTATTTTATAATGTATATTTATCATACTCTTATAAAAATCAATACCTCTGTCACTTTCAGTATTTCATGTCGATAAACTTTGTTTTTTACACTAAGTAATTTGGCCGAATAGTTTATTTTGTTTTTAAGTTAGAATTTTTGGGTGTAGGAGTAACTAATAAGTATATTTTTTAATAAAAAGTAAACAAAAAATTAAACCTAATAACGATTGAACCTAATAACTTTAATAGCGATTTTGCATTTCGCGTATTTGAAGTTTATTTATAATACAAAAATAATCATAAAATTATTTTTCTATAATCCGCGATACAGTAAATAGAAAAAATATATAGTGCTAAATGTATAGTGGACTATCCGTTTTTTCATTTTCGTTACATGCAGGATTCGTAAAAACGGATAGTCCACTATACATTTAGCACTATATATATTTTCTATTTACTGTATCGCGGATTATAGCAAAAAATTTTTATTATTACTTTCGTATTATGGATCCCCGCAAAGTAACGCCTAATTCTATAAATTATTTATCTTTGACAGTTACTCTATTAACCAAGATTGATAATAGTTCTCAACAATACACAGCTCTATGAACTTTGACTAACACCAAACTATTTGACGACTGCTAATATCAAATGATTTAGACCTTCTTTACACGTTTCAAGTGCACTATTATAAATACTAACACGAAAATTGATATTAATAAAAATAAATATATGGGACACTTACACACATGGTCGTCCGTCCCCAATGTATGTCACCCAATACTTGTGTTATGGGTGACAGACAACTGGTAAATCTTTATCAACCTCCTGTGGGGTCGGCACAACATATTACAAACACGTTTGTAACATGATGTCACGTGATTTGGCTACGTATTTTACGACCGGCCTCCTGCCTGACTTCAACTTACCTTAGTCGATTTATAGAAGCAGGCGTTACTTTGCGAAATTAAATATTACAGGCACTATAACAAAACTACTTCGCTATAATCCGCACGGGTTAAGTGAATGCATACAAAGCTAATGTGTATGAAGCAGGTAAAATTTACGAACCTTACACATGCAGGTCAAGCCACCACACGCACCCCAAGGCTCTTCCACCAGCAACAAAGCACACAAGCAGCACACACACCCACCGCCACAAAAATCTGGATGATCGTTTCGCTCCGAAACCGAAGCATCATCAGGAGGATAGGCTCCACGACAAAATCGCAATGCACCGCGTCCCCCATACAAGCAGTCCTAAATAGTTCAACCCCACCACTACTCTCCCCTCTGAACACATGTAGCAAAACGGAATTGGAGACATTTACTTGCTCGTTAATTAAGTGGCCATTGTCTTACCTTACCTTAGTCGTATTTTACGACACCTCGGTAAGAAAGAGAGTGGTCTATTCTAATACCGAACGCACGGACCGTGGAGCTGAAGGCAGGGCCACTGCCAACTGCAACAATTGACCCGTTAATACTCGTATATTAGTTTAATAAGTATGCCATATATTTTTGTATATATTTTTGAGTATTATTTTAATTACTTTGGCGGCTGACGATCATGTGTGTAAGTGTTGTAAGTCCCATATATTTATTTTTTATAGTACTCGACTAAACGCACTGTCTCGATCACTTGGCAAACGTAAACGACACATTCAATTTAATACATAGCAGTCTCATTGTATTATTATTAACGTAGAATTAATTACAGACATTCAGCCTCCTTTGTTATTGAATTAATGAGAAATTTGGTAGCCGAAATGTTGTTAATTTCTACGAGTTACTCAAATATTCGTAAGCCATTTTACCGATAGGCATTAAGGCAATTATAAATCAAAATTGGTGACCGTAAAGCTAATGCGAAAACTTAATCAAAGCGAAGTCAATAATACGAAATATAACTTTTTTTTCGTTCTATATTTATTAATATTTTCCTAGCCGTGTGGTATCCGGCAGAATAGAATAGACCACCCTCCTGTCTTACTGAGGTGTCGTAAGAGGCGATTAAGGTATGTGCCGTGTGGTATCCGGCAGAATAGAATAGACCACCCTCCTTTCTTACCGAGAAGAGCTACCCAGCCGGATACCACACGGCGGGTCGACTTATCTTAGTCGCCTTTTACGACACCTCGGTAAGAAAGAGAGTGGTCTATTCTACTCAGCCGGTTATCACGCAATTCCTAAACCTATGGAGTATAATAAACAATACTGGAAATGTAGAAATAATAATTACCACGAGCCTTAAGTAAAAGAGACATTTCCTTGAAAATCCATTACAGGTAAATAATAACAATTGAACGCCTACTGAATATTCTATTTCTATAGAAAAAAATACAAGGAACTGTATAATGAGGTCGTGGGAGGATAAAGTGAAATTACTTTAGCGGCAAGAAAATAAAGGTGAGATGTGAAATGCTAAACAAAGCATTTCAAATCTCATTGTCATCCTACGAAACGATAAGTCGAAAAGACGAGTGTAATGATTAGAGTCGTGGGCTTCTCAAGTAAATATCATCATTTTATAACCTATCCATGCTAATTGCGAAAGCGTCTATTTGTCTGTTTAGATATTACGGCTTTTCCGCTTCAGCGTCATTAATTCTAATTACAATCATGTTTTGTCTACCGCGTTGACATTTAAGATGAAAATATTACAGTTCTTGAGGGACCGGTAAATAAAAAGTACAAAAGTAATAATAAAAAAATATTTTGCTATAATCCGCGATACAGTAAATAGAAAATATATATAGTGTTAAATGTATAGTGGACTATCCGTATTTTCATACCCGATACGTGCAGGATTCGTAAAAACACATGCACAAACCTCCATCACTTCCACCACAATACACAAGCACTACACACGTTCACTATCACAAGCATCATCAGGAGATAGATAGACTCCACTCGGCTATACATTTAACACTATATATATTTTCTATTTACTGTATTGCGGATTATAGCAAAATATTTTTTTATTATTACTTTTGTATTATGGATTTCCGCAAAGTAACGCCTAATTCTATAAATTAAATAAAAAGTTCATTATTGACATTCAGATTTAACATTTAAGTTGATGTAAAGTCAAGCAGTTGCACCCTTTTTTTTTTAAATAAATTGATGAGGTGTATTCCGGTATAAATAAATAAATATAAATATTAAAATACATCTTATTTATTTCGTTTTCAATTTAAGAATATGCATAAATATATTTATTTAAAATTGTATATGTATATATTGACCAGTTATCTGTAATCCATAATACAAGTATTAATTTAACTACTTTGAAGTCCTAAATATTTATTTATAATGATAAAATTTTGTACAGTAGAAGTTATATCGGGCTAGATAAAAAAAAGATAGGTAAAAAAATGAAAAAATAATTGCGATTATATTAACATATAGGTAGATTTAATGAAGTTTTGAACACAGCTTGTCAATATACATGGATAAGATATGTATTACCTGCCAATAAATGAAAACTCTCAACGTGCTTGAGTTAAATCGTCCAGTCTAAAGACTGCTAAGGTTATGTAACTGAGCCCATAACAATTCTATTTCATATCTAACGTGATATCGTTGCATACGAACTGTTCCATTCGACTGACTGTGCAAATTTTAGCATTTTATTAGAAATGGTTCCAGCAATTGAGTCCAATTGCAGGTCATTATTTTGCGTAAACACTGTCACCAATATGGTGACGGTGAAATTGATCGCGATGTGAGGAATAGAATGAATGCAGGATGGATGAAGTGGCGACAGGTCTCAGGGACAGTATGTGACCCCCGAATGCCCCCTAAACTAAAGGGAAAAATTTACACATCGGTCATAAGACCTGTCGTAATGTATGGATCAGAATGTTGGGCAATGAAAAAGATGGATGAAAGAAGAGTACATGCAAATGAGATGAGGATGTTAAGGTGGATGTGTGGTGTGACAAGACTTGATAAAATAAGAAATGAGTATATAAGGGGAAGTCTGAAAGTTGCGCCCATTATAGAAAAGATGAGAGGTGCAAGATTGGGATGGTATGGACATGTAATGAGGAGGGATGAAAATCATGTGATCAAACGAGTGTTGAGTATGAATGTGGATGGATATGTGACTAGAGGAAGGCCTAAAAAGAGATGGTTGGACTGTGTGAAGTATGACATGCATATAAAAGGAGTAGCGCCAGAGTTGACGAATGATAGAAGAGAATGGAAGAGAAAAACATGTTGTACCGACCCCACTTAGAGTGGGATAAGGGTAGGAGAAAGAAGACTGTCACCAATATGGAAAGAAATACATGATAGTTTGTGGGAACACGAATTAAAAAAAAATCTACAATCGTATTGAGAAACCTTTTTTGAAGATAGTGTTAGCAATTTAATTTTTGTACACAAGAATATACATAATTATAAAAAGATTTGCGATGTATATAATAGACAAAGTAGGTATCGACATAAGCTTGCGGTTCCTGCTATGCGCTTTGAAAAAGTATATAAGTCGTTTATGGGTTTGGGTATAGATAAGTTTCTATAATAAAATTCCGCAATATACTTTAACTTTACCATTACGGCAGTTTAGAAACACTATTAAAAAAAGGCTAATACAGAAAGCCTACTATACAAATGAGAAGTAATCCTCAGACTATAAGAATGCGTGGATATAGCTACTCTTCGACCCTGTACAAGACATTAATATCTATCTGTAACTAGTAATAAGAATTATTCTTTGAAAAGAGCAACCGCCGAGTTTCTTGCTGGTTGTTCTCGGTAGGAACAGCTTTCTGAACCAGCATAGATATTGACGAAACAAAAGCACTTGTTCACAAGTTTACTTGAATAAATAATATTTTGAATTTAAAGTTAGTTAATATATATAGGGTTTTTAATTATGTTATTATATCCAACCGAGTTACGAGGAATCATGAATATGAAGAATCTTGATTAAGACAAATCTCAAGTGTGTTGAATTCGGAACAGACGATTTTAAGGAAAGAAGTAGAGAAAATTGTCTATATTTTGCCCCAAGACCTTTGGTTATTTAGCTACGCCACGGAAAAAGCGCTCCTTACTTTGAAGCTTTTAAGGTGCGCCTGCCAAAACTTAATATCAATATGACACTAAGTTACTAGTGATATTTTTTTATAGCAGGCATGTCTTTAAACATTACAACAGCGAAATAATAACAAAAAAAAAATACGGGTTACTTGCACCATAAAGTTACTTAATATTAAGTTACTTACTTTGGGGATGGAGTTATCCATCCCCAAAGTAAGTAACTTAATACTTGTGTTATGGGAAACAGGCAACCGGTAAATATATACATATATAATATTAAACACATACTTCTTGCTGAGTACAATAGACCACCCACAATTCTTACCGAGGAGTCGTAAAAGGCGACTAAGGGTATCCAGCTAAGTAGAATAGACCACCCTCATTACTTACCGAGGTGTCGTAAAAAGCGACTAAGGTGAGTTGATCCACAGTGTGGTATCCGGCTGAGTAGAATAGACTACCCTCTTTCTTACCGAGGGGTCATAAAATACGACTAAGGTAAGTTAACGTCAGGCAGGCGGCCGGTCGTAAAATGCGTACCCAAATCATGTGACAACATGTTTGTAATATGTATATAATGTTGTGCCGATCCCCACTTAGAGTGGGAAAAGGGCATGATAATACAAATATACACTCAGGCTCTAAGAACCAACAATTGTTCGCCCAAAAATGTTGGCTCTCGGCGGGAATCGAACCCACGACCCGCGGCGCTGAAGGCAAGGCCAAGTAACCATATTTAATTTACAAAAAAAATCTCCCCACTCCGTGAATTGCGATATTATGAGTTATTCGTATATAGATTGGGTCGTTCATATATTCATTGCCTCGGCGACCCAATTTTGGGTCGTTTGACTCAGGGTGTCACTCAGATTCGAGATAATAAACATTCGAATCTCACGAGAGATGTAACAAACGCTGAATTGGAAACGAAGCCGGTTTTTATCAGTTTTTGTGACAGTTCTTTTGGGAAAACAACGCAGATTGATCTGTAAGCCTAAGGTTTATTGAAGTGTACTTTACAAAGCCTTATATCCCAAGGGAGTACTATAACAGATGATATTTTTATTTTTGCCACGAAAAATATCAAGTTCTTCTACAAAAATTTATATTTACAAAGAAATAAAATATGTCTTTTAGGAATCAGAAATGTATGTATATATATAAAGTACTGCATTAATTTACTAATGGAGATTGTGTTATTGAATGTGTGAAGTGCATAACTATGCAGTTATATATTATAAATGTAATGTAAATGTAATATTATAAATGTAAATAAAAATACTTAGATACTTTCTAACTAGTTAAATTTATAGAGTTAAGCGTTATTTTGCAGAATTCTATAGTTAACAAATGGGAATTATAGAAAAATAATTCTGTGATTACTTTCGAACTGCTCAGTAGCTAGCCATCATTAGTTACATCTGCAACTAAGATTAGAGATAAGATATTCAAAACCAAAAAACTTTACCCTAATATACTTCACAATCAAAGGCAGTAACATCTAGCTTTTATATTTGGACTAGCTTTTACCCGCGACTTTGTTCACGTGAACGGGAATACCATTACAGCAGTTTAAAAACACAGTTAAATAAGGGTAATATAGAAAGTCTACTATACTATTGAGGTTTACTTAGACGATAAGAATGCGTGGATATAGCTACTATTCAACCTTGCACAAGACATTAATAACTATACGTAACAAGTAATAAGAATTATTATTTGAAAAGAGCAACCGCCGAGTTTCTTGCTGGTTCTTCTCGGTAGGAACAGCTTTCCGAACCAGTAGATGTTGACGATTCAAAAGCACTTGTTTACAAGTTTACTTGAATAAAGAATACTTTGAATACGAATTTGGAATACTCAGTAGCTTCTGTATATCTTCTGACGATTGTTGAGTTTGTGATAGTGAACGTGTGTAGTACTTGTGTATTATGACGGCGGTGGTGGAGGTTTATGCATGTGCTTTTACCCATCCTGCATGTATCGGGTATGAAAAAATATAGTCCAATATACATTTAACACTATATATTTTTTCTATTTACTTTATCATAGATTATAGAAAAATAATTTCATTCTTATTTTTTAATATTTTGAATTTGAATTTGAACGCAGACCAGACATACTAAGCCTATGAGGACGTGCCCGGGCCAAGAAGTTCGCCTCGAGGCCCACAGCCCCCTTACTCTCTAGGGCAAGCGAAGAAGACCCTGCTCTTTGAGTGCATACAAAATATTTCCAAGCGCAGATAATCTTTTAAAAGCAAAGATAGAATATAGAGCAAATGAAAGCGCAAATGGCAATCTTAATACTTAATATTAATCTGCAAGGAACCCTTTTAAAGAAAGAGCAGATTAAATCTAGGGGAAATGTATCAAAGTGACATTAGCCATTTCTCCGAGACGCTTTCAAATTGAAAAGCTATTCACCTTATCTATTCCAGTAGAATTAACATCCGACTGAATAGAATAGAACACCGTCATTTCTTACCGAGGTGTCGTAAAAGGCGACTAAGATAAGTTGACGTCAGACAGACGGCCGGTCGTAAAATCATGAGACATAATGTTTGAAAACATGTTCCGATCGTACTTAGAACGGGATAATGGCAGGAGATGATTTAATTCTTCCTTATGGATCACTCTATCTACAAGAGAAACTGGCATGTAAATCTGTTCTATAATTAATATGTAAAAATACGGGTCACATCGCAACTAAATCGAGTTATCTTCGTATAAGGTTCGACGTTTTGGCAGAGTTGCCATGATCATAAGTGACCAATATTTTACATATGTATACATATTTGTACATTTTTTTGCATATTTGTTACAAAAAGTGGAAGTTTAAAATCTACTGTTCAATACTATTTGAATTTATCGCAAATAGACATAAGCAGCTAAAAATTTGGACTTTTTGTTATGTTTTATATAATGTATACTTATAATAAAACAAAGTCCTAAAAAGCTGTCTGTATGTAATCGATTTTCTCAAAATCTACTGAACTGATTTTGCACGGCTTTCACCAAAAGAGAGTGCAATGCTTCCGGATGGTTTTATGGATTGGATTACATATCGGTAATATGTAAATTGAAAAGATCGACGCGGGCGAAGCCACTGGCACAACTAATATAGTATTTAAATCTTCATCAATATACTATTATACTATGTACTATAATACCGTTCAAAAGCTTTCAATATTAACAAATAAAAGAAATTCATAGAATTAGGCGTTACTTTGCGGATATCCATAATACAAAAGTAATAATAAAATTATTTTGCTATAATACGCGATAAAGTAAATAGAAAATATATATAGTGTTAAATGTATAGTCTGATGATGCTTCGGTTGCGGGGCGAAACGATTATTGAGTTTGTGATAGTGAACGTGTGTAGTGCTTGTGTATTATGGCAGTGGTGGAGATTTGTGCATGTGTTCTTACGAATCCTGCACGTATCGGGTATGAAAACACGGATAGTCCACTATACATTTAGCACTATATATATTTTCTATTTACTGTATCGCGGATTATAGCAAAATAATTTTATTATTACTTTTGAAATAAAAGAAAGGTTTTTTTGCTTCGCAATATACGTGTCAAACTACATTCAGAAATGTCTAAAGTTTATGACAAGTACTATGTGTACATTGTTCCTTGCGTAATCTATGTTATGATGAGATAGCGTTTTCCAAAGTCAGAATCACGCTGTATTCGGGACATCTCCAAATAAACGTAATAAATTCCTGGATCCGGTAGACTTTGACGAAGGTTGATTTACAAAAAGGTCTTACGTTTAATTTGATTTCGTGTGTTATCTTTCGGAACAAATCGGTGTTAAGCCTAGGTTTTAAGTTTATAAAATAGTATTAACTGCGCTCCGTAATATATCTGCCTTAACTATAAACTTAATTGAAACTATACGTAACTTATTGACATAATCCAGGAATTCTCCTGAGATATGCAGGTTTCCTATGCTATTTTTTATTTGACTTTGAGCTTTTCTATTAAAAATCAAGTGTCTAATTGATAATTGCAATTTATCACACGCTTTTCGGTAAAGGAAAAAATCGCGAGGAAGGCTGCATATCTCTAGAGAATTCTCGGAATATGTGTAATCTACCAATCGTCATTGAAGCAGCGTGGTAGGGGTTAGCTCCAACCCTTCTCTCCAGAAGCGGAGAGAGGAGGCCTATTCCCAGCAGTGGGATATTAACAGGGGTTAGCTTCCTTTTCTCCAAAAACGGAGAGAGAAGGCCCTATGCTCAGCTGTGGAGATTGTAACGGGCCGTTACTTTTTTTTCCTTTACCCGCTGTCCACATTCACAAAAATAAACTGCAATTAAATAAAAGTTTTTAATAATATGTAAAAAAATTATAACATCATCACAACAAAATCGATAAAAGTTGTTAAGTACTGCAAGAGGAAAAATTGTTCTCTATTGCCGCAACCATCGATAGGTTCTAAGAATCTAGCTCGCAACCAGTTACCAAGTCCACTTAGGAACTTTTAAAATTGAAAACTTTTAACTTTCTCTTCCAACAATTTGTCTATGGAAAGTTCTGATAGAAAAATCCTTGTTTGACTTCGATTTTAGAAACGGTCGTCTCGAAAGTGCCCTTTGAGTTTGCAAAGTTTTTGGGGGCCTAGCTTTGAGAAAGTTTTACTTATTGTTGGAAGGTTTTCCACCTTTTTTATTATTGATTACAGTAATTTATAGAACTTGGTATGACTTTACGAAGAACCATGATACAAAAACAATAAATTAATTCCGAATATAATAAAGAAATTAATTCCTATAATAATATGCGCGATTAAATAAATTCTGTGATGCTATTAGTTTTTTCAAATTCAAATTCAAAATATTCTTTATTCAAGTAAACTTGTAAACAAGTGCTTTTGAATCGTCAACTTTACTGCTGGTTCGAAAAGCTGTTCCTACCGAAAAGAACCAGCAAGAAACTCGGCGGTTGCTCTTTTTAAAATATAATTCTTAAAACTAGTTACATTTATTTATTACTGTCTTGTACAGGGTAGAAGTGCACCTATATCCACACATCCTTATCATCTAAGTAATCTTTAACAGTATAGTAGGCTTTCTGTATCAGCCTCTTTTTAACAGTATTTTTAAACTGATGTAATGGAGTGACGGAGTAATGCTGTAGTAGACTATACTAACTCTGTTCATAAGCCTTCACCTTAAACTTAAGCATGCTGGATTTGTAAATCGCATGCTATAAACTACTAAAACATTACACTAGCACTGCAATGCCCACATTCACTACCACAATCTCTACAATCGTTTCACCCTGAATCGATATCGATTCACCCCGAATAGTTTCAACCTGAAAGTATCTTCAGGAGAGCGACTCAAAAATCACAAAAGGCTTTTTGATTGTTGACATTGTGGTAGCGAATGTGTGCAGCAGTGTATTGTTGTATTATTGGTGGTTTTTAGTGCCTGAGATTTTAGAAATCCTGCGTACAAATATAAAAGTGACCTAATTCTATAACAGGCTTAATTGAGTTAGATGTAATTCTTATTTCAATACCATATACGATATGACATTGCACTACAAACTATTTAAAAAAGCCAGTGTTTTCTTGCTCTCTCAAGTTATGGGTCTCTATAGCACTAACTAGTTTTGTAGGCAATACGCAACCATTTTTGCAATTAGCCTCGAAACAACTTTTTTTCAAATTAAGTCACTTTAATCATTTACTATTCATTATAAGGCTGCCTTCCATCCTTTTTCCTCCTCTAGTGTAAACTTTACTTTATCGTATAATTGATTTAGGCACAGTAACAAGTCAAGCACATTATTTCTGTTCACTATTGCGAAAACATCATCCACATATCGTATCCAAACATCGCGGCCTTAGAGGTATATTTTCCAAAATTCACCTTCAAACCACTCCATGAAAATATTTGCTGCCACTGGCGCGATTGAAGAACCCATAGCCACGCCATTCACTAATAATTCAGTAATAATCACCTGGCCAGAACAAGAATTTTTGGAAAATATACCTCTAAGGCGTCCAAATAAACAAACTCTTCAGCTTTATATATTAGAATAGATGAATTTACATTTCCGCTCAATATGCTTTGAAAGTCCGTAATAGAAGCAGTATTTAAATCCATTGTGAGCAAGGAAAGCTTTCAAACATCCTCTTCAATTATACCGAGTAACTTAATTGGCTAGAAAAGCTCTCGAGATTTTATAATACGCTTTCCCAATACGAATTTATTACATGAATTTAAATTTCAAAAGCAATAGGTGTAAAGGGAAGCTAGTTTCAATCGGATTTCTCAAATAGTAATCTGACTTCCTCGCGTTGTACCTTGCTGATAAATCGACGAGGTTTGAGCGACCTATTTATGGCGATGAATGGTATAAGCTTGTGATAGTCTAGCGGTGTAACTGTTCGACTCTTTCGAGGGAGTCACGGTTTCAAATCCCGGGCATGCACCAATTTTGAGTTTCTCTGTCAAAACCTGTGTCTAATTGACAATTGCATTTTATCACACGCTTTTCGGTGAAGGAAAAGATCGCGAGGAAATTAGTATATTTCTAGAGAATTCTAAGAATATGTGTAACCTATCAATCCGCATTGGAGCAGCGTGGTAGTTCTTATCTCCAATCCTACCCTCCAATTAAAGAGAACGGTAGCCTATGTCCAGCAGTGGGATAGGAACAAGCCGTTACTATACTTTCTTTACCTTCATAAACGATAGTATTGTTACTTAAACGTTCGTTTTTCGGAGTTCGACTTTGGATGAAAATACCTGGTGACTCGTTAAAAACACTTTATTCAACTTTTACTACAAACTTAGTACTTACAGTGTCTATACAGTCCGTTGTTCAATAAGAATGCCGAGGTCACTATTATTTCATTTTTATTTTCACTTGTTTATCGCAAACTGAATGTCGAGATACACCATACGTCGGCTTATATATCAAACGACGACGTTCGACAACGTTCGCGAGACCATGGGGAGATCATAAACAATCTTTGTAAACAATCTTATCGGTAAACACTCCGAATGTTCCAGAGAATTAGCGTCAAGCGATCTTGAACCCAATGAAATATAGTATACCCTTTTTACACCCTCGTAAACTATCTCCGTCCAATTTGAACTTTGTAACAAACGCATTACGAACTCTTATCGCATGTTAGTAAAAATATTATGAATACAGACGAGAAGTGCAAGATTAATAGTAGTACGGTAAGTTCATTATAGAAAAGACGCGAAATTATGTAAAGTGCGACATGTAATGAGGAGGGATAAAAACCATGCGACCAAACGAATGTTAAATATGAATGTGTGTGACTATGTGTAAGGACTGAGAAGAGATGGTTTGATTGTGTAAATGCAAATAAAAAGAGTAGCGCCAGAGTTGACAAATGATAGCAGAGGATAGAAAAGAAAAACAAGTTCTGCCGACAACACTTAGAGTGGGATTCAATATACGAAGAATAAATAAAATGAGAAGTGACAAAATAAGAAAAGACACAAATAGTAGACGCTCTCCAATATATTCTTAAACAAAAATGGCAGTTGGCAGGTCACGTCGCAAGAAATTGTTAATCGCTAGACCCTGGAAGCGACCAAATGGTTCGGACCAAGCGGGAAGCGAAGAAGAGATAAATCAAATCAAATCAAATCAAAATAATCTATATTCAAGTAGGTTTTTACAAGCACTTTTGAATCGTCAAGGATCAATTAGATTTAATAAACTACACTGGTTCGTAATGTTGCTCTTACCGAGAAGAACCAGCAAGAAACTCGGCGGTCAATCTTTAAATAATAAAATTTACATTATTTATTTGCAGTGTTGTTTGGAGCTGAAAGTATTTTCAAATCCAAGCATCATTCAAATAATCTTCAATTGTGTAATATGCCTTACGTGTAAGCTTAATTTGTATACTTAATTTAAACTTTCCTGTAGATAAGTCTAATATAGATTGTGGAATTTTATTGTAAAAGCGTGTACGAGACCAACGAATGAGTTGCTAACTCTGCTGAGTCGCGACGTAGGGATTACAAGCTTTTTGTGACCTCTAGTATATCTATGATACAAATCGAATTTGGTTTGATACATATGAATGTTTTTTCGTACGGAAATAATATTATTATATACATATTGTGACGCTACTGTAAGTATGCCTATATCCTTGAACTTTTCGCGAAGAGGCTCACATTTGACCTAAAATGCGATGGGTCGATGACATTAAGCAGACTGCTGGGCAAAATTGGGTAAATATTGCCAATCAATCCGGGTCTTCTCGGTACCCTGTGAGGGTGCCGGGGTACGGGTCTCGAGGCGAACCTCTTTGCCCGGGCTGATCCTGTGGGCCTGGTCGGTATTCAGGCCGGTTGGCTCAGGTCACCTAGGTGACCTGAGGGATGTCATATTCGGTAGGTTGGCCTGCGAATCATAACCTAGACCGCTGCGTCAATTTCGGGTGGTGTCGTATCCGGGTGGTTTTGCGTCAATTCAGGTGGTGTTTTCAGGTTCAGGTTGGAAGGCCAAATAGACGATCATGTTGCAACAGCAGTAAGAAGGCTATACCCGAAAGGGGTCCACGACAAATAATAATATTAATATAGAGTAAGGAACAATAAATAACAGTACTAACAACAATCTAAGATAAAAAACCTGTTCATTATTAAGCGTATAAGAATAACATAAGATCAGTTCAATTGATTAATTATGCACCAATATTGCTTATCGCCAATTACATAGATTAAAGAGGCATTATAATAATAATTAGCGCTTGATTACTGATTAGCCTTAATCCATTGATGACTAGTTGAGAGCGAGAGCTACTAATTAGTTATAATGACCAAAGAAAGTACCAAAGCAAAAGTAATAATAAAATTATTTTGCTATAATCCGCGATACAGTAAATAGAAAATATATATAGTGCTAAATGTATAGTGGACTATCCGTTTTTTCATACCCGATACGTGCAGGATTCGTAAGAACACATGCACAAATTTCCACCACTGCCATAATACACAAGCACTACACACGTTCACTATCACAAACTCAACAATCGTTTCGCCCCGCAACCGAAGCATTACCAGGAGATAGACTCCACGACAAAATCGCTAAAATTTGTGATTGTGTGGTGCTTATGTATTGTGGTGGCAGTGGTGGAGGTTTGTGCATGTGTTTTTACGAATCCTGCACGTATCGGGTATGAAAAAACGGATAGTCCACTATACATTTAGCACTATATATATTTTCTATATACTGTATCGCGGATTTTAGCAAAATAATTTTATTATTACTTTTGTATTATGGATCTCCGCAAAGTAACGCCTAATTCTATAAATTATTTAAAGTACCAAAGCTTGAATTATTTGTGTAACATTTTTTTCCCACTGTTGGACATAGGCCTTAGCTGTCCTTTTAGTCGAGAAACAGTTGGAGGTTGGAAACACCACGCTGCATGTTGGTAGATTATAAATACTATAACAGAACTACTTCGCCATAATCCGCGAGGGTTAAGCGAATGTATGTTATGCTAAGTGTATGAAGCAGGCAAAATTCACGTACCTTGCAACATGCAGGATTCTTGGGATATGGTAACTTGTCGATCAGGAGGATAGGCTCCACGACAAAATCGCAATGCCGTGTGTCGTGGAGCCTATCCTCCTGATAATGCTTCGGTTTTGGAGCGAAACGATCGTCGAGATTTTTGTGGTGGTGGTTGTGTGTGCTGCTTGTGTGCTTTGTTGCAGGTGGAGGAACCTTGGGGTGCGTGTGGTGGCTTGTCCTGCGTGTGTAAGGTTCATAAATTTTGCCTGCTTCATACACATTACCTTTACATGCATTCGCCTAACCCGTGCGGATTATAGCGAGGTAGTTCTGTTATAGTGCCTGTAATATGGAATTCCGCAAAGTAACGCCTGTTTCTATAAATCAGTATTAAGTTACTGACTTTGGACACAAAAGACCGTGTATTTGTCCCATATATATAGAAGAAAAATCTAAGCGTAATAAAATATACAAAAAAGGTAAAATTTCAATGAAATATTTAAGCTCTGTGAAACTAATTTACTTCGTTTAAATACGTTCAATCCATAATAGCTGTCGTCGTCGACATTAAATTGAGGACGAATGTTATTTTATTATATTTTTTGTCTATTCCCTGGAGTTCATTAGGGTTGTGATACTGTAAATTAATTCTAAAACAAATGCTGTTATTCTCGAGCTTCTGAAATTGTGGCCGCGAAACGAGCTGGGAAGTGTGAGTTTTGACAATCCTTATGGCACTGTAAGAAACTATAGAAAACTAAAAATTGTATAGAATGAGTTTTATATCGACGCCATGTGGTATCCGGCTATATAGAATAGACCACCCTCATTTCTTATCGAGGTGTCGTAAAAGGCGACCAAGGTAAGTCGACCCGCCGTGTGGTATCCGTTTGAGTAGAATAGACCACTCTCCTTCTTACCGAGGGGTCGTAAAATACGTAGCCAAATCATCTGACAACATGTTTGAAACATGTTGTGCCGACCCCACATAGAGTGGGATAAGGGCAGGAGGATGATGATGATGGTTTTGCTGGTAGTGATAGTGATGCTGGTAAATAGAGATCGGGTTTGGCCGGTGCGTAGGACTTTTTCAAGCGAATCGAAATATTCATAGCAATTAAATTCTACAGCTGAACATACACGTAGGTCTTTTGAAAGGATTACTTCGCCGTACGATCATTTGACATTTTAATCTAGCTCTTCCTTGTGATCTCTATAACTTTGTTTTACAGTAGACATACTGTCTATATGTTATATGTTGTAGGAGTTTTAAACAATGAAAGAAAAGAAAACATCATTAAATAGACCCCCATAAGAATGGCTCTTAAATTTGATGTTGGTTAACTCTCTGGATCTCGGACATTTATAAACCCCTAGCATATAATATACAGCTTCGCTTTGTATTATCATTGTTGTAAGATAAGTTTTCTGTTTTACGTGAATAAATTTCAGCTTTGTAATGGCAAACAGATTAAAATCTGCTTATTATAATACAGAGTCTTGTTTGTATGTTGTTTGTATGTAAAACTTGTTTGTATGTTATCAATTTTCTCAAAATACACTTTGCAGATTTATGTACGGTTTTTATTAAAAAGTAGTGCAATTCTCAAGGAAAGTTTAGTTTAAGGTAATAGTACATTACGGTTGTATGTCAATTTATTGAAATATATATTTGTGACACACTTATTTCCACGTGGGCGTGCTCGTGGGCTCAGCTAGTTAACAACTAAAAAGTGGTAGTGATACTTAACCCTATTATTTTATTGACGATGATAAAAATGCGTAAATTAAACTACAATTTAACAATTACGAAATGTATCTAGTCATACGAATAATATTTTGAAAAGAGCAACAACTGAGTTCCGTACTAAGAGGATATCAGAAGTTTATTTGAATTGAATTAAATAGATCAAAGGTATAAAAGTACTTGTGGAGGTCTATAATACAAAAGTAACGATGATTTTATTTTGCTATAATCCACAATTGCTGTATAGCCCAGCTGTGATAGCCTAGCGGTGAGACCGTGCGTCTCTTTCGAGGGGAAGACGAGTTCAAACCCGGTCAGGCACCAATGAGTTTTTCTATTAAAACTCATGTGTCTAATTGATAATTCCAATTTATCACACGCTTTTCGGTGAAGGAAAACATCGTGAGGAAACCTGCATATCTCTAGAGAATTCTGCAGATATGTGTAACCTACCAATCCGCATTGGAGCAGCGTGGTAGGTCTTAACTCCAATCCTTCTCTCCAGAAACGGAGAGAGAGGAGGCCTATTCCCAGCAGTGGGATTGTAACAGGCCGCTACTTTCCTTTTTTCTTATAATCCACAATTAGATATTCTCTAATCTAGAAAGCTAGTCGCAAATGATAGCAGAATATTTAAGCGGGCAGATTAGTTCTGAAGTTTGCTTGCTCTGCGTGGTAAGCCTTTTATAGCTAAGGGAATTCGGTTAGGCTATCACAACAATTATTATTATATCAGACATTATATCGCTCGTTTTGTATCCACAAACGTCCCCAGGCGGAGACAAACGATGTTTACTTGCGAGCTCAAATAAAGCAAACAATGAGTCTACAGACGTTTTCGCACCTTTTTCTTACCTACAATATTTATTTTAGCGAGGTGCTCAGCACGCACGGGCACACCCACATGTGCGTATTACTCTTACATATCTAATAAAAGGTTTCCTTTTTTCTCGACTTTTTTGCCGTATAACGAACCTTCAAAGCTCGGCGTAACTTACAAGAAATGCGACGTGGTACAAGAATGATAAACTTTCTTGTGATCATCTCATGAACCATTTCTAGGTATTTATATTTTAAAAGATGTACATGCGACTTTTTCAAAATTATATCGTTAGAATGCACGAAGTGTTTTGTGTTTTGTTTTGGTTTTATTTATTTTTAAACACAAAGTCGTCCGTCCCCAAAGTAACTTAATACTTGTGTTATGGGTGACGAACAACTGGTAGATATACTACATATATAATTTTAAATACATACTTAAATACAAATACAAACCCAGGCTCGAAGAACCAACAATTTTTTTATAGAAAATGTTGGCCCTCGGCGGGAATCGAACCCGCAGGGCCACTACCCACTGCGCCAACGGGCCAGTCAAAAAAGAGTGTTCCTTTTTTTGAAGTGAAAACTTCTTCATCGGCATTATGTACTTCTTGTGATGGGTAAAAAATGTTAAAGTCGCGTCAGGACTTGTGACCAGCACGCCTACCATGAACTCTTATTGCGACTCAATCGAAGACGTAAACGAAATTGTTTTGCTTTTTCATACCATGACGTCTTAAAGACGCACACTTTAAGTCGTTGCCGAATGACCGTTCGGAGTTATCTATAGTACATATAACGTTGTATATCTATAGTACATATAACGTTGTCCTTTTTAAACACACTTCATGGTACGGAAAGAAAGAGGTTGGGTTAAGGTACTGACTTTGAATTGCATCGCTTTCTATAAGTTCATGGTAGGCCTACTGATCGATTCGTAAGACGGAGAAAGAGTAGACCGCCAGCGTGACGTAGGAGAGGAAGTATCTCCCCTCCTTCTACCCCTCTTTCTAATTTATGCCTGCGCCTGCTGATTTGTTTAGGCAGCGCAGGGCGATTGCGCGAATGTGCCATAATTGTAATAGCCCCGAATTAAATTTTTGATGTAAATGAATATTGTATTTTAGCACATAAATGACTGTATTTTTACACTCATAATTAAAGCAATTCGTGCAAAATTATTTACTGACCAATCCTAAATATCAAGAATGCACAAAGTGTACATGCACATTAATATTCAAGTTTCACTTCTGCCGGTAATCTCGGAATGCAACCCACTGAATTTTTGCCATTTGCTTTTTCTGTACCCGAAGGAAAATAAAAAAATCTTACGTCCGGCCACCTGCCTGACATCAACTTACCTTAGTCGTATTTTACGACCCCTCGGTTAGAAAGAGGGTGGTCTATTCCGCTCAACCGGATACCACACGGTGGGTCAACTTATAGGTCAGGTGGGTCAAATTATTTTGCTATAATCCGGGATACAAATGTATAAATACAAATAATTGGATACAAATAATTTTATTATTACTTTTGTATTGATATTGTATCAAGAATGCCGGATGGACGAAGTGGCGACAGGTCTTATCAATTTGTGACCCCCGGATGCCCTTAAGGGCAAGTTTAAAAACTTAAGGGCAAAATTTATAAAACGGATATTAGTCCTGTAGTAAGGTATGGATTAGAATGTTGGGCAATATTAGAAAATAATGAAAGAAAGGTGCATGCAACTGAGATGAGAATGTTAAGATGTGTAGTGTGACAAAATTTGATAGAATACGATATAAGTATATTAGGGGAAGTTACGTTACCATTATAGAAAAGATAAGAAATGCCAGATTAAGATAATATGGACGTAAAATGAGAAAGGATGATAATTATGTAACCAAGTGAGTCGTAAATATGAATATTGATAGATAGATGATGAATGCGTAGATATAGCAACTCTTCGACTGGACGAGACAGTATTGTGACTAATTATAAGTATGATATTTTTAACAGAGCAACCACCGAGTTTCTTGCTGGCTCTTTTAGATAGGGACAGTTAAGTTTAGTTTAGTTTATAGAATGAGTGGCACCAAAGTTGATGGATGATAGAGGAGAATGGAAGACTAAGACATATTGCGCCGACCCCACTTAGAGTGGGATAGAGTATGTGAATGATGATATCAAGTTTTCGTGTGTTAATCGAAAACCAAATACAACAGTTCAGTACAATATGCGAGTGATAATTTGTAATATTACTAGCTGTGAAAGCGGCTACGCCGAAGTGGAAGTCCGTGTTCCAAAAATTTCGGCCAATTGAAATTTTAAACATAAAAGTAGTTATTCTGACTTACCAATGGAGACCCATGGATGGAGATATGCTCTCGTGGACTTTTCGTAGTATTTTTGTAGACCACATAACTGTATTCTATCTCTGTTGGTTAACGCCGCACATGCGACTAAAGCTCCCAGCAGGCTTTTTTCAAATGCGCAACATAATTTGCATTAAACCGTAACGTACTATTCACCTAAACCTTTAGAAAACCTTTTAGTAATAACCGTACAAAAATTCGTTCTGCAAATTTTTAGAAAATCGATCACTTACGGACAGACAGCTTTTGGGGACTTTATTTTATAATAAGTGTAGAAGGGATCTCTTCTGATCAACCTTTGAGTGACAGAAGGAAAAAGATAAGAAGTGTAATATGGGTAATATAGGAAGAAAGGAAAAGAAAAACAATGAAAAGCTACTAAAATACTTAGATGAATTTGCACTCGAGATAACAGAAAAGGAAAAAGTAAATAAATGAAGAAAGTAATAATAACATTATTTTGCTTTAATCCGCGATACAGTAAATAGAAAAAATATATAGTGTTAAATGTATAGTGGACTATCCGTTTTTTCATACCCGATACGTGCAGGATTCGTAAAACAAATTCGTAAAGCTTTGCGATTTTGTCGTGGAGTCTATCTCCGGATGATGCTTCGGTTGCGGGACGAAACGATTGTTGAGTTTGTGATAGTGAACGTGTGTAGTGCTTGTGTATTGTGGTGGAAGTGGTGAAGGTTTGTGCATGTGTTTTTACGAATCCTGCAAGTATCGGGCATGAAAATACGGATAGCCCTATATATTTAACACTATATATATTTTCTATTTACAGTATCGCGGATTATAACAAAATAATTTTATTATTACTTTTATATACAGAGACCTTGATATTACGAAACTGGATTTGTTGTACAAATCCCTATAATCTGTTAACAATAATACTGTATCTTTATAATGGCATTGTCACCATATATTATTACGTGTTGATTGACACTTGCATTATCCCGCATTATCTAATTATGGGATAATTGAACGCGTGCTGACAGATTTTTGGGATAAAACGGGGGATTTAGGGAAACGTAAAATGAGCGTTCCCATTTTTGGTGTCTATTGAATTGTGGATTACTGTTATGCGGTAATAAATGGTTTTATAACTAAAATAATAAGGGTTTAAGTAAAAAGTTTGTGCCTATCTGTCCCGAAATTGTCGAACCCACCTGGCCATCGTTCATAATCACCGTCATTTATTAAGGATAGTTTCAAAATAATGACCCGTGATTGTCGCACGGTGAAACCATCATCCTCCTGCCCTAATCCCACTCTAAGTGGGGTCGGCACAACATATTACAAATATGTTGTTCGCATTTGGCTACATATTTTACGACTGGCCGCCTGCCTGACCTTAGTCGTATTTCACGACTCCTCGGTAAGAAAGAGGGTGGTCTACTCTACTCAATCGGATACCACACGGTGGCTCAATTGTCATACGGTGAAACCGTCGTACCCCTACTAGGATGTTACTGGTTCTATCTAACTATAAAAAACTGTTAAAAGGAGGCTGATACAGAAAGCCTACTATACTGTTGAACCCTCAGATGATAAGAATGCGTGGATATAGTTACTGTTCGACCCTGTACAAGATAGTACTGACTAAATGTAACTAGTTATAGAATATGATGAATTATTTTGAAAAGAGCAACCGCCGAGTTTCTTGCTGGCTCTTCTCGGTAGGAACAGCTAACAATATTTTGAATTTGAATATCCCTAGGCCGGTTAAATCAGTTAAATTTTCTATAAAAATGTAAAGTACGTACTGTTACTTACATGGGCATGGAACTTCTCTGTTTTTTTTGGGGGGGGGAAAAGGGGGTTACGGGAATTAATGGCCGTTACCTTAAACATTAAAAGAAGTTACTTTAATCATTTTTATAGTTTATTTTATAGGCATCATCATCCTCCTGTCTTTATACCGCTTTAATTGGGGTCAGCACAACAAGTGACAAACATACTCTGGACCATTTCAGCCATCCAGCCCATTCTCCAGGGCTGGGTCGCCAGGAGGCATGGGGTCCTCACCTTCCGCCTGACACAGGTACTTTCCGGACTTTCCCCGTCGGGCGGTGATGACCCATAACGGGTTTTCCTGACATAAAAAAAAACCAAGTTACAAACATGTCGATTTGGCTACGACACCTCGGTTAGAAATGGGGGTGGTCTATTCTACTCAGCCGGATACCACATTATTAATATTCATAAAACAATTCTATTACAAAAAAGTTAAAGCATCGCCAAATATAATATGTTTTCTTGCGATCTAAATAAAAGAAAACGGCCTCGTCGATGAAGTTAACAAATGCAGTATTATACCATCACATTTATTCACTTAGCAGAGTAGATGGAGGGTCCATTCGGAGACCGAGAAATCCTGTGTTATCCCAAACAATCGTTTCCAACCCGACGACCCGCCATTTTTAACATACCCTTTCTGACCCTTCGCAAACTTTTTACGGATACGTATCACGTACAGCAAAAAACTCAATCCTTTACGTGTTCACAATTAATGCGAGAACCGACAGAATTTAAGGTCACATTCCGCTAATCCGAGAATATTTGGTTATATATTATATGTGATCTGATGCCAGATGTGTGATGAAAGAAGAGTGCATGCAAATGAGATAAGAATGTTAAGGTGATGTAAAGTGTGATAAGACCGGATATAATGCGAAACGAGTATATAATGGAGAACCGCCTATTGTGGGTCCGCCCAAAACTACGACGAATGCGAGAGTGAGTTGGTTAAACTCGTAAGACTTCGATTGCTACAGAATAAATTGAAGTTATAACGGCAATAAATAATGCAGATCGAGACTTAGAGAGAGAAAATCGGCTAGTTATTCATAGAGCATTGTCTCTGTCGCACAGACTGACGAACCCGTGCGAAACGTCACATACTAACTGAGTGACAGTGACAGCGCTCTACGTAACCGAACTGGCCGGCTGTTTCGTTCTAAACATCGATGTGCACTATTTAATGCCGGGTACTATAAATTTGGCTAATTTTTTTACAACCTGCCGCCTGCCTGACGTCAACTTACCTTAGTCGCCTTTTAAGACATCTTGGTAAGAAATGAGGGTGGTCTATTTTACTCAGTCTGTTATTACAAAGATACGCTAAAGTATTGTACAAAAGAGTTGTAGATCTACAAAAATAGTACAAAAAAGAAAATATAAAAGAATTTATTGCAACAGACAAAACTTTTGGTAAAAGCAAGGTTTTACCGTAGTATGATTTGAAGCGCATATATTGTATGAAGCTCTGATAGCCCAGCGGTGAGACCGTGCGACTCTTACGAGGGGAACACGAGTTCAAACCCGGGCAGTCACCAATGAGTTTTTCTATTAAAACTCATGTGTCTAATTGATAATTGCAATTTATCACACGCTTTTCGGTGAAGGAAAACATCGTGAGGAAACCTGCATATCTCTAGAGAATTCTGGAGATATGTGTAACCTACCAATCCGCATTGGAGCAGCGTGGTAGGGCTAAACTCCAACCCTTCTCTCCAGAAAGGGAGAGAGGAGCCCTATTCCCAGCAATGGGTTTGTAACAGGCCGCTACTTTACTTTTTTTTATATTGTAAGATATGATTATTGTGCCCGAAAAGAAACTAAATTTCATCACCGACATCGCTGCCCTAATATCGAAACTCACCTTTATTAAACTCGTCTGTTAGAACATTTACAGGACGAGAAGTAACGAGTACATTACTCGGTCTGTTTGAATTTTAACTTTGAATTAGCCGAACTTAACCGGATTCGAATGTTTATGTATATATTTCTATATATACACAGTCTTTGGCTATGTACCATATTATAAGAAAGAAAAAATGAAGATATTTATTCGAAATAATGCATCACTTACACGCAAAAATCGTAAAAACCGTTGCGGCGCATTACGATTTTTGTCGTGGAACCTATCCTCCTGATGATGCTTCAGTTTCGGAGCGAAACGATCGTCGAGATTGTGGTGGTGGTTGTTTGTGCTGCTTGTATGCGTTGTTGCTGGTGGAGGCGCCTTGGGGTGCATGTGGTTGCTTGTCCTGCATGTATAAGGTGCGTAGATTTTGGCTGCTTCATACACATTAGCTTTGCATGCATTAGCTTAACCCGTGCGGATTATAGCAAAGTAGTTAGTTCTGTTATATTGCATGCTGAGTATAAGTACTACTAACTATAATAATATATATACCACTTTTGCTCCACTCTAGTTAAGTACTTGTCAGCGGTGCAATTTTACAAAATTCTAATGTAACTCAGGATGGTACTGACATCTGTTAACGGCATGTCAGCCCAGAATTAACTCTCATTTCATAAGTATACACTGTCTTTTGATGTTGGGTAAATACTAACCTAAGGGCGTCCAAAATATATAATGCGACGGAACGGAGATTGGAGCCACTGTTAAGAGACGCTCCAATCCACTGTTAAGAGACGGGGATGAGATAATATGCACAACGTTACCCTGTCCTCACCACCAGAAGTGTGGTGGCAAATTTACTGGGTTTTGTAAATTAAATGGCTTGCTATTTCCTAACCGACTACCGCTACGCGGAACACGCAGGTGTATACGATTCAAAATGTCAGGCAAATCTATGGCACCATTAATTATTTTGAAAAAGAACACCATGTCCAACATCTCGCTATTCGCTTCTATAATAAAATTCCTCAATTCATTCTAGACCAGTGTACAGAAAGATTCCAATTAAGTGTAAAAAAAATATGCTTATATATAAAGCATATTACAAAATTGAAGATTATTTGGATGATAAGAATGCCTGGATTTGAAAATCCTTTCAGCTTCATACAAGACCGCGGTTTAATAATGTATAATTGAAAATATTTAAAAGATTGACCGCCGAGTTTCTTGCTGGTTCTTCTCGGTAAGAGCAACATTCTGAACCAGTTGTAGCTTCATTAATCATATTGATGCTTGACGATTCACAAGTGCCTGAAATGGTTTATTTGATCAAAGATTATTTTGATTTTGACTTGGATTTTTAACATCTTCAAGATTGCGACATATCTGCCACTTATCCGGCGGCGAAGACCCTCGGATTTTCCTGACATTAAAAAAAAGTATAGATTAATTCAATCTGTAAATAACAATTTTAGAGATAGTAGTATCAAATTCAAAACTAAAATTAACTAGAGAGTGATAGCTTTGGCAGGTTACAGTTGGGAATTAATATAACCAACATTGTGATGGAACTTCATCCCTGTAGAAATAATTTAAATATGATAATAGGGTGCATCGGAGAGTCCCGAGGTACTAGCTGGAATGGCGCCATAATTTAATTCGTTTGCAGTAAAGCGTTGGACACAGTCTAGCATATATCAGTAGAACGTTAAAAAAGGAATCAGAATTTAAGATTACATTTATATGTTACTTCTATGCAACTCTTACACTAAACGTTAATACAACCAACGTATTTTTTTTAACTATGCCTGCGGCTCGCGTAAAAATCAGTGTATTTATTGGAAATTAGCTTTTAAACGCATCTTCGTTCGCGTGGACTGCAGTCTTAAAGTTTGAATAAATCGTTATACTTATATCAATTATGGTTAAAGTGGGTTATTCCTAAAAGCTAGACATATGCTGTCGCGGACCTTAATTTAGAACTTTTAGAGGAGAACAATTTTGTAATATATGGTTTTTGAATAACTTTCACCGTTAACTTGCCCCTCTAATCCGTGGGCCGTAGTTTCAATTCACCCAACGGCCAAAATTTTCTAAAAACAATTTGTCGATTCTTTGACTCTGGTTTTATTTATGTATTTAAGTTTTTATTTTTAAATATGTACATACCAGAAGTCCCTCAATCATGATACAAGTTTAGTTACTTGTACTTTGGGAATAAAGAATCGCGTGTGTCCACTATATTTATTAATAATCTATTACTAGTATATTTATCTATCAAGCTGTGATAGACCAGCGGTGAGACCTTGTAACTCTTTAGAAACGATCATGGTTTCAAACCTGAGCAGGCATCAATGAGTTTGTCTATTAAAACTTTTTGTGTCTAATTTATCATAACAATTTATCATACGCTTTTCGGTGAAGGAAAACATCGTGAGGAGAGCTGCATATCTCTAGAGAATTCTAGGGATATGTGTTACCTACCAATCTGTATTGGAGCGGCGTGATAGAAAGAATATCATATCGATATGGAAAGAAGGATGATAGCTTCAATCCTTCTTTCCAAAAACTGAGAGAGGAGGTCTATGCCCAGCAGTCGGATAGTAATCGGCCGTTCCTTTACTTTTTTACTCAAATAAAATCAATTCAAAATCAAAAAAACTTTATTCAAATAAACCATTTCAGGCACTTTTAAATCGTCAAGCATCAATATGATTAATGAAGCTACAACTGTAGTTAATAATTGTAATTAATAAAAGAAAATGTAATTAATAAGCTACAACTGGTTCGGAATGTTGCTCTTTCCGAGAAGAA
Organism: Morpho deidamia; assembly: GCA_947086505.1. Taxonomy (NCBI): domain Eukaryota; kingdom Metazoa; phylum Arthropoda; class Insecta; order Lepidoptera; family Nymphalidae; genus Morpho; species Morpho deidamia. The sequence goes on along the minus strand of CAMTZC010000017.1, from coordinate 16,999,556 downwards.
CCAGCAAGAAACTCGGCGGTCAATCTTTTAAATATTTTCAATTATACATTATTAAACCGCTGTCTTGTATGATGCTGAAAGGATTTTCAAATCCAGGCATCCAAATAATCTTCAATTTTGTAATATGCTTTACGTATAAGCACATTTTTTTACACTTAGTTTGAATCTTTCTGTAGACTGGTCTAGAATGAATTGAGGAATTTTATTATCGAAGCGTAAGGCGAGGCCAACAGATGAGTTGCTAACTCTGCTGAGTCGCGACGCAGGTATCACAAGCTGTTTGTGACCTCTCGTATGTCTATGATTCAAATCTCAAAATCAAATATATACATCAAATTTTGTTTTATACATACATATATTTTTCTGTACAAATAGAATCCTACTAATCCTACTAATATTATAAATGCGAAAGTTTGTGAGTATGGATGGATGTTTGTTCCTGTTTCACGAAAAAGCTATTGGGCAGATTTGGATAAAACTTTGCAGTTATATAGGTTATACATCGGAATAATATATTGGCTAAAATTTGTAATGATTTTATGTAATATAACGATACATGGTAATAGATTCGGAAAAAATCCGGCCTCTGAGAGCTATCTGGGCGTTCGCTGCCTAAACCATTGAAGTTACACAAAGATGATGCACCGTAGTATTGTAAGTCTTGATTAGTCCTAAATAAAAGTCCGTGACAGCATATATCTACCTTTTATGTGGAAGCCATTATGACCAAAACTGTGTATCATAAAGTTAATGAAATTAGATACTATTTTACAATGCATATTTTAGTATATTTATCAAACTATTATAAAAATCAATATTTTTGTCGCTTTCAGTATTTCATGTAAATGAACTTTGTCTTTTACATTAAGTAATTTGGCCGAATAGTTCAAAAGTTATCACGATATGATTTGCTTAAATGGAGCGCCATCGAGCCTAATATGTATGCGCGGCGCGCGAAGATTCTATGGAATCCTTCGTTCCATCCTATAATGTTTAAGTAAAAACAATTATATATATATATATATATATATATATATATATATTATATATAGATATATATATTATGATGCTACAGTAAGTATGCCTATTTCATTGAACTTTTCGGGAAGGGACTTACGTTGCTTCATATTATAGATAGCAAACTACTAAATACTACTTTTATTAGTCTATCGGTATTCTCTACTGATATTATATAGGCTGTGATATTTAACTTGACGTATCGACGCGCGGTATGATGAATTATTGCCAAGTCAATTATTAACCAGACAACGAGCTCCGACCGCTGGATTAAAAATTCTAACTACCACACATGGGGACCTGGATAGTTAGTTTTAGTTTGATGCGTCGCGACGCAATTTGAACTCGACGCTTTATGGGTTCAAATATTATCATAGCACATATGTAGAGGTCAAATTTTGCATGTATATATAAAAAGTTCATAATCATCTACGTCGAAGTGTAGCTATATCCACTCAATCTTATCTATATAATCCTCAACAGTATAGTAGGCTTTCTGTATCAGCCTCCTTTTAACAGTGTTTTTAAACTGCTGTAATTGTAAAACTTAAATTGATTGTGGAATTTTACTATACAATCTTATACCTAAACCCATAAATCCGCGCAAAGTAAAAGCCGTAAGCTTATGAAGTTATGTCGGTTCCTTTTTGTCTATTATATACATGGGTTCAAACCCAGGCAGGCACCAATGAGTTTTTCTATTAAAACTTATGTGTCTAATTGATAATTGCAATTTATCAGACTCTTTTCACTGAAGAAAAACATCCTGAGGAGACCTGCATTCTCAAAGGAATTCTAGGGATGTGTGTAACCTACCAATCCGCATTGAAGCAGCGTGGTAGGTCATAGCTCAATCCTTCTCTATAAAAACGGAGACAAGAGGCCTTAGCCCAGCAGTGGGTATAGTAACAAGCCGTTTCTTTTTATCTTTTACTTTTATATACATCGCCAATTTTTTAAATAATTCTGTATATGTATTGCATGCCGTTTGGTATCCGGCTGAGTAGAATAGACCACCCTCATTTCTTACCGAGGTGTCGTAAAAGGCGACTAAGGTAAGAATGCCCACCGTGTGGTATCCGGTTGAGATAGATCACACTCTTTCTTACCGAGGTGTCGTAAAAGGCGAATTAGGTAAGTTGACCTACAGTTTAACATCCGGTTGAGTAGAACATACCACCCTCTTTCTTACCGAGGGATCGTTAAATACGACTAAGGTAAGTTGACATTAGGTAGGCGGCCGGTCGTAAAATAATTAGCCAAATTGTGCGACAACATGTTTGTAACATGTTGTGTCGATTACCCACTTAGAGTGGAATAAGGGCAGGAGGATGATTGTCTGTATATGTATTGCAAAAGAAAAATATGTATAAATACTTTTATATTTATGTGACGTATTATATTATTATTTCCAAAAATTGAAGAAATATCGTTAAAATTTCTAGCAGTTAAACAATATGATTATTTCTCAAACAATTTTTACTAAGTAAATATATGTTACCCTCATTTTAAATGTAATTTAATCTTTTTATGAATGATATCAGTTATTACTGGGCATAAAGGAACGGTATTCAATCCTCATATTTGCGCGGCAATATTTCACTGTATTAACAATTTATAAAACGCTTGTAATAATTCAAAGGATATTATATCACTAAACCAAACTTGGGCACAATTGAAATGTTGAGTTCGAAATATGGTTAACATAATGGGTGCGTTGGGCCACGGAAAAGACGGTTCATATCGCCTATCTTAAGAATAAAATTATAGTACCCGGCATTAAATAATGCACATCGATGTTTAGAACGAAACAGCCGGTTCGGTTTCGTAGAGCGCTGTCTCTGTCAAATCAAATCAAATCAAAATAATCTTTATTCAAATAAACCATTTCAGGCACTTTTGAATCGTTAAGCATCAATATGATTAACGAAGCTACAACTGGTTCGGAATGTTGCTCTTACCGAGAACCAGTAAGAAACTCGGTGGTCAATCTTTTAAATATTTTCAATTATACATTATTAAACCCCTGTCTCGTGTGAAGCTGAAAGGATTTTCAAATCCAGGCTTTCTTATCACGCAAATAATCTTCAATTTTGTAATATGCTTTATGTATAAGCATATTTTTTACACTTATTTGGAATCTTTCTGTACACTGGTCTAGAATGGATTGAGGAATTTTATTAGAGAAGCGAGTACCGAGACCAACAAATGAGTTGCTAACTCTGCTGAGTCGCGGCGCAGGTATCACAAGCTGTTTGTGACTCGTATGTCTATGATATACATCAAGTTTTGTTTTATACGTACTTATATTATATACTTATTATATACAGGATCGTGTGGTGTGGCGATCCCATGAAGAGGCCTATGTTCAGCAGTGGACGTCCATCGGCTGACGAAGAAGAAGAAGAAGTACTTATATTTTTCGGAACAAATAGATGTCCCTCAGTTAGTATGTGACGTTTCGCACGGGTTCGTCAGTCTGTGCGACAGAGACAATGCTCTATGAAGCAGAATCTAGCCGATTTTCTCTCTCTAAGCCTCGATGTGCGTCTGGCATTTTTTGCCGGGTACTATACATGTTCTATGTTTATAAATACCATAGATATAAGCGTAACCGCTTTGAAGCTAAATAGTTACAGAAATTTCGAAATCAGAATCCGGATTGGTTAAATGTCAGTTTTTACTATTAGCTGTGAATTGGAAAACCAGAAGAAGTCTGCATCTTAGTAACATGGTTCGCAAAGCGATTTTGGCGTGTAACCTATATCCTGATGATGCTTCGGCTATGAGGCGAAACAATCGTTGAGATTGTCGTAGTGCATATTTGTAGTGCTTATACAGTGTTGTGCTGGTATTTTGTGATACGTGGTAACTAATCCTGCATGTATAAAATAGCGGCCTGTTACAATCCCACTGCTGGGAATAGGTCTCCTCTCTCCGTTTCTAGAGAGAAGGGTTTGAGCTAAGACCTACCACGCTGCTCCAATGCGGATTGGTAGGTTACACATGTCCCTAGAATTCTCCAGAGATATGCAGGTTTCCTCACGATGTTTTCCTTCACCGAAAAGCGTGTGATAAATTGCAAATATCAATTAGACACATAAGTTTTTAATAGAAAAACTCATTGGTGCCTGTCCGGGTTTGAACCCAGGTTCGTCTCTAAAGAGTAGCACGGTCTCACCACTGAGCTATCACAGCTTCTAATTTAATTAGAGTAAAATATTTAGATTATTACTTTTGTAATATGCAAAAACGTCAAAATGCAATAAGAAAATAACTTAATTCAGCATACACACTATTATTTTTAAATACACGATGTCATATATTCCTTATCAATAAAAAATTGCAATGATATAGCAAATATTGTAAATTTCGTATACTTTTCTTTATTTAATTTAGGGACTTTTATACAACATGTATATGCCAGTCCCATTTTGTCAAATACCACATTTAACCTAACAAAACAATTTAAATTAATGAATCAGATAAAAATTACAAAATTAAAAAATAATAAAAATAATTAATCAAATGAGATTAATGAGTTTGCATAGAAATATACTTTCTCTTGATGTAGGACGGGAAAGTGTCCCAATAAACATATCAGATTCAATTCATAGAATCAGATCAGATCAATTTATAGAATTAGGCGTTACTTTGCGGAGATCCATAAAACAAAAGTAATAATAAAATTATTTTGCTATAATCCGCGATACAGTAAATAGAAAATATATATAGTGTTTAATGTATAGTGGACTATCAGTATTTTCATACCCGATACGTGCAGGATTCGTAAAAACACATGCACAAACCTCCACCACTTCCACCACAATACACAAGCACTACACAGGTTCACTATCACAAACTCAACAATCGTTTCGCCCCGCAACCGAAGCATCATCAGGAGATAGACTCCACGAGAAAATCGCAAAGTGAAGCGTTATCCAAACAAGCGTTGTTAAATAGTACTTGGTTCATCCCCACCCTTTATTTACCTCGGAACACGTGCAACAAGCTTGAACTAGAGACATTTATCTGCTCGTTAATGAGGGTGCCATTGTTATGCTTAATGATTTCTAATTGTTCCAAAATATATAGTTTCAAGCTTTTTTCGCAGGTGTGCAGTATTTCGAAACAATGGTCATTAGGAACTTTATGACCGCTTTCTAACAAATGTTTAGCGAAATGTGAATTTTGTGGCTTATTATTCTGAAAGCGACCATATGTTCTTTAAGACGGGTTTCAAAATTACGACCAGTCTGACCCACATATGTATCATTGCATTCAGGACATTTTATTTTGTAAATACCACTCTTTTTCGGGCTTTCTAATTTGTCTTTATTATTGCATAATATCATAAAACATATCAGAATTAAGTCTATTCAAACTCATAAGTCTCATAAAATTCTCCCTGCCTGTCTGGAATCTAGCATTCGTTTACTTTAATATAGAAAACTAGAGACGTCTGCATGTAGTTGGAATTATTGAACACGCTCTCCTCGCAAATATAATAACGGAACGATATGCGAACTACGTGACAGAATTACGTGCCGACTATTAAACCGCTTTACCGATGGCCCCATGGTCGTTTGCAAACTTAATAAATTTAAACCGACCCGGGTTGTGAGAACATTAAACAAAATTATGAATTGATAATACGGTATAGAGATGAGCGGATGTTTGTCTGTGTTGCCGATTTTTGTGTGCTCAACTAAGCCCGTATGCCCTTTGGCCGTGTTTTTGCTAATACTTTGTCTACTGCTAATATTTTACTTTCAGGTAAAGAGTGATGCGTTGAATCAATTTTTTTTATTAATTTACAACGAAAATATAAAGTCACAAGCTTTTGCCCGCAGCTTCACTCGCGTCGTGACCACTTAAGATTTTTTTAAATTAATATTAAAAAATATTTATTCATTTTGTTACTCGCACAGCCAAAATTTTAGATGTCTAATTTCAAAACTGACGAATTCTAGACAATCTTCGCGCGCCGCGCCTGTTAGACGATCTATGGCGATCCATTCAAGTCAAACATATCGTGATAAATTGTAAACCATTACTTAGTGTGAAAGACAAAGTTTACCAACTTGAAATACAGAAAGCGACATTTAACAATCCACATTTTAGTGTACTTATAAAAGTTTGATAAATACACTAAAATTTGGATTGTAAAATAGTAATTAATTTAATTAAATTTATGATTCACAATTTGTGGTCATAGTGGCTTCCACATTAAAGGTATATATAGAAGATATATGCTGTCGCGGACTTTTATTTTAAACAATTCAAGATGAAAAATAATATTGTACATCATCTTTGTGTAACTCCAATGGTTTGTGCAGCGTACGCCAAGATAGCTCTCAGAGGCCAGATCTTTTCCGACTTTCTTGACATGTATCGTTATATTACATAAAATCATTACGAATTGTAGTCTATGTTATTCCGATGTATAATATATATAACTATAAAATTTCATCCAAATCCGTCCAATAGTTTTTTCGTGAAAGAATAACAAACACCCATCCATACTCACAAACTTTCGCATTTATAATATTAGTAGGATAGTAGGATATTAGTAGGATATCTCTCCTCTATTCCTTACAGGCTAAAGTTAGAGACTGACTTAAATCATGCCAACGAGGAATAGTTTAAAATTGCTAACAGCGTCTCCGCTTTGAAGTTTAAGGAAATAGTTGTTCTTACATTAGCTTCACAGTAGTAGTAGTAGTAGTACCGGCCTGTGACAATCCCACTGCTGGGAATAGGCCCCCTCTCTCCATTTCTGGAGAGAAGGGTTGGAGCTAAGACCTACCACGCTGCTCCAATGCGGATTGGTAGGTTACGCATATCTCCAGAATTCTCTAGAGATATGCAGGTTTTCTCACGATGTTTTCCTTCACCGAAAAGCGTGTGATACATTGCAATTATCAATAAGACACATGAGTTTTAATAGAAAAACTCATTGGTGCCTGCCCGGCTTTGAACTCGGTGAGTTCAAACCCGTTCAAAGTTCAATGAGTTCCCTCGAAAGAGTCGCACGGTATTACCGCTGGGCTATCACAGCTTCACAGTATATTGATTTAATTAAGAACCGACATTATCTTACGGCTTCTTTGCGACTTAAAAATGTATGTAAATCATTCGTGAGTTTTGGTATAAAATTTTGTAATACAATTCCACGATCAATTTTAACTTTACCGCTAAAGCAGTTATGAAAAACTATTAAAATGAGGCTGATACTATTGAGGATTAAATAGACGATAAAAATGATAGTAGGATTTAAAAACTCTTTTTGCTCGCTCTTCTCGGTAGGAACAGCTTTCCCAACCAAGCGGTAGAGTCGACGTTTCAAAAGCACTTGTTTACAAGTTTACTTGAATAAAGAATATTTTGAATTTTAGTTTGAGTTTATAGCAAACCCATAAAACCTTTTTAAACCACAAAGGAATTGATAAGGGAAATAATTTCGCTATTCGGTTATTATAAAATTAACAAAATATAATTAATGTTTAAACACCGGCTATACTCACGTCTTATTTTATCGTATGAACCCACCTAGTATGTATATTTTTTACTTTATATTTATATTTTTTTACATTATAAAAAATGTAATATTTTTCTTCACACAAAAAAATATTTATTGAAAATAAAATAAAATCTTAATCTCAAGAAATAACGAAAGGTTGGAACAAATTAAGCGTGAACCGGAAAATGACTGCTCGAGCGATTTCGTCACAAGGGACAATCTTTTGCCTAAAAAGTTTTCCATCTGACAGGGCTCCTATGTTAATCTAAGTATTTTATTTTACAAAAAGACATATGGTGTTTCCCAATGCACCTTTTATAGAAAAGACGGAAAGTGCAAGATAGTTTAAGTTATGCTAATACAATATCATACTAGCATAGCTTCTGGCTTCTTCTTGTGGATTCTTTATTGTGGACTTTAAGCTTGCGGTTCCTGCTTTGCGCCTTGCAAAAGTAAATAAGTCATTTGTGGAATTGGGTATAAGGTTCTATAATAAAATCCCGCAATCGATTTTATTTCTACCACTACAACAGTTTAAAAATGCTGTTAAAGGGAGGCTGATACAAAAAGCCTACTAAACTATTGAGGATTATATAGATGATAAAAATGCGTGGATTTAGCTACTCCTCTACCCTGTACCAGATAGTAATTAATGTTACTAGTTATAAGGATTTTATTTGAAAAGAGCGACCACCGAATTTCTTGCTGGCTCGGTAGGAATAGTTTTCCGAACCAGCAGTAGATTTTGACGATTCAAGAGCACTTGTTTACAAGTTTACTTGAATAAAGAATATTTTGCCCAAAAAGGCTGTCTTTCTGTATGTAATCGATTTTCTCAAAATCAAATGAACGGATTTTCGTAAGGTTTTCACCAAAAGATAGTGCAATACTTCCGGATGGGTTAGGTAAATTGTACGTATCGGTATTATGTAAATTGTGTCTAAGGGAAAAATTTACTATGTAAATTGTGTTTAAAAAAATTTGCTTGCTGGGAGCTTGAGTCGCGTGCGCTGCGTAAACCAGCAGAGATACGCTAAGTAATGTAGTAGAGAATTGTAGATCTATAAAAGTACTACAAAAAAGTCAGCAGTAACAGGTCTCTATCTCTCATAATTTCGGGAGAAGTTTCGTAAATCACTGAATTCCACGCGGGCGAAGCCGTTGTTGGCACATCTAGTACATATTATAAAAGAAAGTCCCCCAAAGCAGTCTGTCTGTCTGTATATGATCGATTTTCTCCAAATCTACTGAACGGATTTATGTACAGTTTTCTGTAAAAGATAGTGCCTTTCTTCCGAACGGTTTAGTTTAATAGTACATTACAGTTTTATCGGAATTTCGTCAAAGAGGTCGTGCAATTGTAAAACAACTCAACTGCTGGAAGCTTTAGTCGCGTTGGTCGCGTATATCAATAGAGATACACTAAAGTAATGTACTAGAGAATTGTAGATCTATAAAAATACTATAAAAATGTCCGCAACAGCATGTCTCTATCTCTTTCGGTTAACTCACAATAACTACTTTTGTGTTCATATTTCCACACTGGTACATCTTGTATTAAACAAAATAACTGAAAAGCAAGTTCAGGTGATACGAAACGTCGACACAGCTAAGTTAAGCGTTAACCGATCTTAAATATAATTACGCGCTCGAGCGGTTCTATATTGGCGACAATGTGCTTAATATGATTTTCCACTTCGCAGAACTTGTACGGTAGTCTGAGCTTTTTATGGATGACCGAGTAATGTTTGACCAATCAAATCATATCTAAAAAATAGAAATAATAATAAAAGGATTGGCGATGCATATAATAGACAAAGTAGGAACCGAAATAAGCGGTCCCTGCTTAGCGCATTGCAAAAGTAATTAAGTCATTTTTGGGTTTGGGTATAAGATTCTATAATAAAATCCGCAATCGATTTTATCTTTGCCACTACAGCAGTTTAAAAAGCGCTGTTAAAGGGAGGCTGATACAAAAACCTACTATACTATTGAGGATTATATGGATGATAAAAATGTGAGGATATAGCTACTCCTCTACCATGTAAAAGATAGTAATAACCAAATGTAACTAGTTATAAGAATTTTATTTGAAAAGAGCAACCACCGAGTTTTTTGCTAGCTCTTCTCGGTGGGATCAGCTTTCCGAACCAGCGGTAGATTTTGACGATTTAAAAGCCTTCTGACGTCGCAATGATTAATCAAAGTCATACTATCAGCCCTCCACTAGGCGTCGCCCTAAGCCGTGGTCCGGCCTCACAGGAGGCACCCTTAGGACGACGTTGCCCGACTCTAGTAGAGCTTCTGCGCTCTTCTCACTGCATTTCGCAATCCCGACGATGCTACTGCGCTTGCTAACCCCGCTCCGTGAAGCTGTAAAAGCCGTCAGGGCTTGTTAGCCCTGACGGCTTTTACAGCTTCACGGATACAGTCAGTTCGAAAAAAAAAGACTAGTTAAAGAATATTAGAATTTGGTAAATTCTAATCTTCGAAGCAATATAACAGAACTAACTACTTTGCTATAATCCTAGCAGTCTTAAATAGTTCAACTGCTTGTATGGGTAGCGCGGCGCATTACGATTTTTGTCGTGGAGCCTATCCTCCTGATGATGCTCCGGTTTCGGGGCGAAACGATCGTCGAGATTGTGGTGGTGGGTGTGTGTGTGTTGTTGCTGGTGGAGGCGCCTTGGGGTGCATGTGGTGGCTTGTCCTGCATGTATAAGGTGCGTAGATTTTGCCTGCTTCATACACATTGGCTTTGCATGCATTCACTTAACCCGTGCGGATTATAGCAAAGTAGTTACTTCTGTTATATTGCTTGTAATATGGAATTCCGCAAAGTAACGCCTGCTTCTATAAATCATATAAAAAGACGCAGTTGTGTTTTGTAATATCAAATTTATATTGGTTTTCTTCTATTATGTTTCCCCAAGAACTGAGAGAGTTTTTAATAACAGTTTTCACATATGCGTACGAGCAAACACGTTCATAATTGCTTACTTCAGTCTAAGATTGGTATGTAATATGAATCTAAGCCATTACTCAGAGGGACCGATAACTCTTTCCGCCGGGAGCTGTCAGATCCACACTTAGAAATAAAATGGGCGGCCTGAGGGTTCATTTCGGTCATAGATTAAAGAATAACGTTAAAGAAGGAACGATCTGTCTGATCGTTCCTACTTCATAAGGATATTTCTACAAAAGTAATAATTAAAAAATATTTTGCTATAACCCGCGATACAGTAAATAGAAAATATATATAGTGCTAGATGTATGGACTATCCGTTTGTATTATGAATCTCCGCAAAGTAACGCCTAATTCTATAAAGGATAATTCTAAACGATTTATAGAAGCTGGTGTCGCTTTGCGGTATTCTATATTACAGAAACCTTTAAAAGAACTACTTTGCTATAATCCACGTGTGTTAATGCATGCAATACACAATAACCACCACCAAAATCATATCATTCTAGATTTTTGTGGTGGTTGTGTGCATTGCTTGTGTGCATTGTTGCTGGTGTAGGCGTCTTGGGATACGTGTGGTGACTTATTTTGCATGTGTAAGGTACGTGAAGTTAGCCTGCTTCTAACACTTAGGATTGCAAGGGTTAAACGAATGGCTTAACTCACGCGGATTATAGCAAAGTAGTTCTGTTATAGTTTCTGTTAGGACAATTCTATTCGATTATTTTTGATTTCTATTCTGTTTTCGATATGACTGTCCCGTTTGCCCATGTGGCAGTGACCCTGCCTTCGGCTCCGTGGGTCATGGTTTCGATTGCCGTTCAGTGCAAATATTTTCTAATTGCAATATTTGGGTATATTTATATACATATGTATTATTATACAGTATTTACATATATGAGTATACATATTTTTTTGTCACGTGCAAGTAAATAAATTTATATTCGATAGTATCATTTGTTTTTCAATAATAAAAGAAAAATATACAATCCAATTTTATAAGCTTAAATGTTGAATTTGAAAATGTGTAAAAAAAAATTGTTTCCAAAAAGAAAAATTTATGTTCACAAAAACCAACGAAATATTTGTTACTTTGCATCAATAATTCTAATTCTTATAATACTTACAGCCTCAGACTTGACACAAATGAAAATAGTTTTCTCAGTAAAACTAACGGCCTGTTACAATCCCACTGCTGGGAATAGGCCTCCTCTCTCCGTTTCTGGAGAGAAGGGTTGGGGCTAAGACCTACCACGCTGCTCCAATGCGGATTGGTAGGTTACACATATCTCCAAAAATTCTCTAGAGATATGCAGGTTTCCTCACGATGTTTTCCTTCACCGAAAAGCGTGTGATAAATAGCAATTATTAGTCACATGAGTTATAATAGAAAAACTCATTGGTACCTGCCCGGGTTTGAACTCGTGTTCCCCTCGAAAGAGTCGCACGGTCTCACCGCTGGGCTATCACAGCTTGTTTTCTCAGTATTAACGAGCAAATACGCCTAATTAGATAAGCTTACAATTTTGTATAAATGTACTTGTACAGCCTTAACGCCGTGTGGTATTCGGCAGAATAGAATAGACCACCCTCCTTTCTTACCGAGGTGTCGTATGAGGCGACTAAGATATGTGCCGTGTTGTATCCGACTGCATAGAATAGACCACCCTCATTTCTTACTGACGTGTCGTAAAAGGCGAATAAGGTAAGTTGACGTCAGGCAGGCGGCCGGTCGTAAAATACGGAGCCAAACCATGTGACAACATGTTTGTAACATGTTGTGCCGACCCCACTTAGAGTGGGATAAGGGCAGGAGAATGATGATGACTTGTACAGCCTTACTCGTCTATAAAATTCATAATCTCTGAACGTACATCGCAAGTGTGTATATGAAAAGCTGAATTGAGAACAAATAGCTATCAGTGTATGCTATTTATCAAATTTGTTCAATGAACGCTCGAACACGCTCGGCACTAATAAATCGAATACAAAATGAACTGTCTGTCTGTCTGTGAACTATCTGTAATTTCAACAGTCTTTGACGGAACATAGTGTGGATATGAAATATTACGTAGACCAATTGCAACTGCTTTTATATCGATTTATCAATTGAATGGGGTTTCTAACACACTTGATAGTAATAGTTCTAAGATACCAACTTCAACGCTGACTGGCCCGTTGGCGCTGTGGGTAGTGACCCTGCCTTCAGCTCCACGGGTTGCTTCCCGCCGAGGGCCAACATTTTCTATTAACAAATTGTTGGTTCTTCGAGCCTGGGTGTGTGTTTGTATTTAAGTATGTATTTAAACTTATATATGTAGTATATCTATCAGTTTTCCGTCACCCATAACACAAGTATTAAGTAATAATAATAATAATCATCATTTATTCGCATATGGTGTTACAAACAGATACTTAAACTAATGACATACCTGTCTGTAACACTATACCGAATAGGTCACAGCTCAGCGTATGTCCTGCCTAGGCGCTGATTTTCAGCAGTAACCCGAAATGTGCAATGTATGGCAACAGTGTACCGTATATATATATTATATATACGTATAGCGGTATATATATACATATATATATGTGTATATTATATAAAATATTAAATAAATAACAGTGTACAATTTATATGATATAAAAGCTTTACGGAGATGTAATATATATAAAATAATACGTGAATAATAATAATTATGAATAAAAGAATGTAATAATATGCCGCTTTATAGAATTGATGTCTCCACTGAAAAGTTTTGACATTCAATTTGTTTATTAATCATAAGTGTTTTTAATTTATTCTTAAATGCTATTTTGGAACGTGAATCTCGAATGGGCGGAGGAATGTTATTCCAACATCGTGTGGCGGCATATTTAAAACTTCCCCTGAAGGCGGAAGTGGAGTAACGTGGAGTTCTAAGAATACTTCGTGAACCTCTTTGCAACTGTATATCATGGGTCCAGTTCAATTTATCAAATAGGTATGACGGCTCACCGGTCTTGACAACTCCAAATACGAGACTGGCAAGATGAGTTACTTACTTTGGGGACGGACGACCGTGTGTGTAAATGTCCCATATATTTATTTATTTATTTAATGTTAGATGGGATAACAAAACAAGCTGTATTGACTTTGTTAGGGATAAATTAAGCGTTTAAAAACCATGCGTCTGTTCGTCGAAGATCGTAGAAGAGAAGTTAAGACAGTGCAAAGTGGTAGGAACTAAAGCAGAACAACAGACCCTGGCATAGGCCGGGATAAAAGCTAGAAATGAAAAGAGGAAGAAGTTTTTTCCTCAATCATATTTCGCTCTTATTCCCTAAAGCAAAACAGGATATTTTAATCCTATATGTTAACCCGGTATGTAAGCTTTTGGAGCTTACACACGTACCAAACTTCATCTATATAGCTCCATAGGATCAACCGCGACTTTCGCATAACGAAAGCTTATTTATTTTATTTATCTAAACATATAAAACAAAGTCCCCAAAAACTATGTCTGAATGCGTATGATTTTTACAAAAGCTTAAGGTTGATAATAAATTATACATAATTTATAGAATTAGGCGTTACTTTGCGGAGATCCGTAATACAAAAGTAATAATAAAATTATTTTGCTATAATCCGCGATACAGTAAATAGAAAATATATATAGTGTTAAATGTATAGTGGACTATCCGTATTTTCATACCCGATACGTACAGGATTCGTAAAAACACATGCACAAACCTCCACCACTTCCACCACAATACACAAGCACTACATACGTTCACTATCACAAACTCAACAATCGTTTCGCCCCGCAACCGAAGCATCATCAGGAGATGGACTCCACGACAAAATCGCAAAGTGAAGCGTTATCCAAACAAGCGTTGTTAAATAGTACTTGGTTCATCCCCACCCTTTATTTACCTCGGAACACGTGCAACAAGCTTGAACTAGAGACATTTATCTGCTCGTTAATGTTTGCGGGGCGAAATGATTGTTGAGTTTGTGATAGTGAACGTGTGTAGTCCTTGTGTATTGTGGTGACTGTGGTGGAGGTTTGTGCATGTGCTTTTACGAATCCTGCACGTATCGGGTATGAAAATACGGATAGTCCACTATACATTTAACACTATATATATTTTCTATTTACTGTATCGCGGATTATAGCAAAATAATTTTATTATTACTTTTGTAATAAATTATACTTTTATTTAGCGAGACGTGTGTCTCTTTAGAGACGATCATGAGTTCAAACCCCGGTCAGGCACTAATGAGTTTTCTACTAAAACGTTAAATGTCTAATTATTGCAATTTATACCACGCTTTCCGATCAAGGAAAACATCGTGAGAAAACCTGCATTTTTCTAGACAATTCTAGGGATATGCTTAACCTAATACACGTTGGCGCAGCTTGGTAGGTCTTAGCTATAACCCTGCTCTCCAAAAAAAGAGAGGAGGCCTACGCCCAGCAGTGGGATAGTAACAGGCCGTTACTTTAAGTTGGTGCAAACGTAGTCGCGGTTATCATTAGTTATCTTATTGTATGTGTTACCTACAAATCCATATTTAATCACTACGACTTAAGGACCAGTTTTTTTCCTAACCGTAGGCTTTTGCCGATCAGTTTTTTCAGTGTTCATTCATAAATTTCTGTTTCATATTATGAATGAATATAGAATTTGTAGTACACAAATAACAATACGCTTAAGGTCATTTTAATGTCAAAAAGATCGAGTACTTTCTTTACAATTTCATTCATAAAGTAAAACTACCTGCTAGGTGTGCGTGTAATAAATTATCTTAAATCGATTGACCACAAACAGCTCTTACAGACTCACAATGGCAGTTTAACAGATATATAGAAAAAGTGAACATGAAATTTAATAGTATAAAATACACCATTATTTTTGTATCTCAAATCAGGACGTTTGATTTTATCTATGTTAAATTTATTATAAGTTGATTTATAGAAGCAGGCGTTACTTTGCGGAATTCCATATTACAAGCAATACAACAGAACTAACTACTTTGCTATAATCCGCACGGGTTAAGTGAATGCATGCAAAGCCAATGTGTATGAAGCAGGCAAAATCCACGCACCTTATACATGCAGGACCAGATACCACATGCACCCCAAGGCGCAATTCACCAGCAACAACGCACACAAAAGCAGCACACACACCCACCACCACAATCTCGATGATCGTTTCGCCCCGAAACCGAAGCATCATCAGGAGGATACTACTGCAGTACGATTTTTGTCGTGAAGCCTATTTTGTCGTGAAGCCTAGCAAAGTAGTTAGTTCTGTTATATTGCTTGTTATTATTATTATGTTTATTATTATTATCTATGTTTTAGTTATTATTATTATTTACAAATTATTTTTACTATTTTTTGTACTTTAAAGTCACTTTGTCTCGCACGAAGTGACTTTAGATTAGAGGTGCATTAACTTCATATTTGGTAATTTAATTTACTTAAAAATACAGCAATAATAAAAATAATTTTTCAATAATTATAGTAAATAGAAAATATATTAAGTGCTAAATGTATAGTGATCTATCCATCTATATATTTTCATACCCGATACGTGCAGGATTCGTAAAAACACATGCACAAACCTCCACCACTTCCACCACAATACACAAGCACTACATACGTTCACTATCACAAACTCAACAATCGTTTCGCCCCGCAACCGAAGCATCATCAGGAGATAGACTCCACGACAAAATCGCGAAGCTTTGCGATTTTGTATAGCAAAATAATTTTATTATTACTTTTGTATTATGGATCTCCGCAGAGTAACGCCTAATTCAATAAATTACTACAAATCTACGTAATAAAAAAGTTTTAGAGCTGAATATTTTAAATCTAAATAATAGCACATAAATCTAAAGTGGGACGATTAGAAGCGTGACGTGTGGTCGTGTTAGGTATCAATGAAAGGACTTGCAGACAAACTGGCGACGTCGGCGGGTCTGTCATTTCACTATTCGAGAGTAATTTTTTTGCGTCTTTTGTCTGCTTTCGGTTTAGATCAAGAATTTTACAGTACCAAGGTACTTAATAATAACTCTTATATCTCCATGATACTAATACAAGCTAATATAATACACGGAAAAGTAAGTGACATCCGGCAAAATAGAATAGACCACCCTCCTTTCTTACCGAGGTGTCGTAAAAGGCGACTAAGGAAAGTTGACGTCAGGCAGGCGGCCGGTCGTAAAATACGTAGCCAAATCATGTGACAACATGTTGTGCCGACGCAACTTAGAGTGGGATAAGGGCAGGAGAATGATGATAATAAACGGCACAGTGTGATTCAAATTCAAATTCAAATGCAAAATTCTTTATTCAAGTAAACTTGTAAATAAGTGCTTTCGAATCGTCAAAATCTACTGCTGGTTCCGCAAGCTGTTCCTACCCAGAAGAGCCGGCAAGAAACTCGGTTGCTCTTTCCAAATATACCTAATTCTTATAACTAGTTGCATTTGGTCATTACTATCTTGTACAAGGTAGAGGAGTAGCTATATCCACGCATTCTTATCATCTTGTAATCCTCAATAGTATAGTAGGTTTTTTATATCAGCCTCCGTTTAACAGTGTCTTTAAACTGCTGTATTGGCAAAGATAAAATTGATTGCGGAATTTTATTATAGAATCTTATACCTAAATCCACAAACGATTTATTTACTTTTGCACGACGCAATGCAGGAACCGCAAGCTTATATCGGTTCCTACTTTATCTATTATATACATCGTCTATTTTATAATTATGTATATTACAGAAACTATAATAGAACTACTTTGCTATATTTCGCGCGGGTTAAGCGAATGCGTGCAAAGCTAATGTGTATGAAAGCTCAACCTACCGAGAAGAGCCAGCAAGAAACTCAGCGGTTGCTCTTTTCAAAGAATAATTCTTATTAGTAGTTACATTTAGTTATTAATGTCTTGTACAGGGTCGAAGAGTAACTATATCTACGCATTCTTATCGTCTAAGTGGTCGGCAAAGTGCGGATCCGGAGCCTCATGTGGCTCTTTAGCTCCTGAAGTGACCTCTTTAGCCCTGGCAGAAATATCTACGGAAGGCGCTAAGAAAGCTTTGTAAGAACAAAATAACATCTTATAGAAACTAAATAGAATTCTTCTGGAAATCGAGAACATGTTAAAATTTTTGTTTAAGTTAAAAGATAGTTACAATTTTATATTGTTCTAAAAATATGTAACAAACATCGAGTTTAATTTCGAGTAAAAGGTTTTATTTACTAATTATTTAGTGTAGTAAACGTTTACTAAACAAGCAAAACGAGCTGTGATAGCCCAGCGGTGAGTGAGAGTGGTGGTTTTTCTATTAAAACTCATGTGTCTTATAATTGCAATTTATCACACGCTTTTCGGTGAAGGAAAACATCGTGAGGTAACCTGCATATCTCTTGAGAAGTCCAGAGATATGTGTAACCTACCAATCCGCATTGGAGCAGCGTGGTAGGTCTTAGCTCCAACCCTTCTCTCCAGAAATTGAGAGAAGAGGCCTATTCCCAGCAGTGCGATTGTATCAGGCCGCTACTATAAACAAGCAGATCTGGCTTTCAATTTTTTTTTAATTGTTGTGATGTTCATGGCTCTTTGGCTAATAAGTTTGCCGACCACTGATCTAAGTAATAATCAATAGTATAGTAGGCAGTCTATTAGGTATTAACATAGATAAGTGATTCCCTAGTCTTGGAAGACGGTGTTCTTTAAACATCCTCAAAGAATTTATCACGTAACTAATCTTTTTGCAAAACATGACAATAATACCTTCTCCCTGCTTAACCCTTTTCGGCAATCCTTTACCGTATCGTTTATCCTTATAAGAAATCGGCAACCTTTCTGCATTGAATAGACATTGTATAGTATTGTGAAACAGTGATTGAAAAAAGTTATCGAGAGTAGAATCGATTTTGATCGATTAAGATAATATGACTGATGGGAGGCGGTATTACAAAGTCTAATTTTTTTGATGTAAAAATTGCCTTATTTGATCGCTACCGAACCTAAATCAATTATTAACCTAAACTGCCTTTAATAAATCATGTCTTTAAATATCTGTTTAACTAACTTATTGACGTCGGTGCGTTTTAAAATCATTTCTTACCGAGGTGTTACTTAGATAAGTTGACCCGCCGTGTGGTATCCGGCTGAGTAGAATAGACCACTTTCATTTCTTACCGAGTTGTCGTAAAAGGCGACTAAGGTAAGTCGACCCGCCGTGTGGTATCCGGCTGAGTAAAATAGACCACCCTCATTTCTTACCGATTTGTCGTCAAAGGCGACTAAGGTAAGTCGACCCGCCGTGTGGTATCCGGCTGAGTAGAATAGACCACCCTCACTTCTTACCGAGGTGTCGTAAATGGGGACTAAGGTAAGTAGACCCGTGGTGTGGTATACAGCTCAGTAGAATAGACCACCCTGATTTCATACCGAGGGGTCGTAAAATACGACTTAGGTAAGTTGACGTCAGGCAGGCGGCCGGTCGTAAAATACGTAGCCAAATCATGTGACAACATGTTTGTAACATGCTGTGCAGACCCCACTTATAGTGGGATAACGGTAGGAGGATGATGATGATATTCTTTACTTATTATAAAACAAAGTTTCCAAAACTTGTTGAAAAAGTTGTTGAAGAGGTCACGGGGTTACAAATAACTGGTTCGCTGGAAGTTTTAGTTGCTTGTGCCTCGTATCGGTGGTCAAGGGGTTTTTTTCCTGTATAAAAAAATGTTCAAAATTTTAATAGGAGAAAAATTTTGGGACACGCTGAATTCCACGCGGGCTGGCATTCCAAGCTAATTTTGAGAAAATCTAACACATACAGATACAGAGCTTTTGGGGTCTTTGTTTGTGTTTTATCATAATATGTATACATACTGTATGTGTAACCTGTGATTGTGTGATATTTCATCAATATCGGTCAAGCTAATAAGCGTAATTGACCAACATAAGACTGTCGGTCTAATGCTACTACGGATTACATAAATATGTTAAAGGCCTTATACGCACTCAGCGCGTGTTGACGTTGCGTAATCCTGTAAAATACACAGAATCCTCCAGGATTAAAGGCCGACGTTAATCCCGGACTATCTCCCTCCCACATACAACCGCTATTGGATCAAGTGTATGTTGTTTTTCCAAATTAATAAGATTTGTATTTGGTATCCGGCTGAGAATAGACCACCCTCATTTCTTACCGAGGTGTCGTAAAAGGCGACTAAGGTAAGTTGACCCGCCGTGTGGTATCCGGCTGAGTAGAATAGACCACCCTCATTTCTTACCGGGGTGTCTTAAAAGGTGACTAAAGTAAGTCGTCCCGCCGAGTGGTATCCGGTTGAGTAGAATAGACCACCCTCATTTCTTACCGAGGTGTCGTAAAAGGTGACTAAGGTAAGTTGACCCGCCGTGTGGTATCCGGCTGAGTAGAATAGCCACCCTCATTTCTTACCGAGGTGTCGTAAAAGGCGACAAAGGTAAATGCCGTGTGGTATCCGGCTGACTAGAATAGGCCACCCTCATTTCTTACAGAGGTGTGTTAAAAGGCGACAAAGGTAAATGCCGTGTGGTATCCGGCTGAGTAGAATAGACCATCCTCATTTCTTACCGAGGTGTCGTAAAGGCGACTAAGGTAAGTTGACCCACTTGATTTGATCTCCTGATGATGCCTTGTGTATGAGAAAAAAAGATTGTTGATATTGTCGCAGCGAATACAATAGTTTGATATCCTATATGTATAAAATATGAGAATTCAGAGTACTGCACTTTGATAGAGATCTACACATAGATTTTTTTAATAAAACGTATTTCTAAAGCGCAGTCCTGGAAATTTTTTCCACCACAATTTCTAATACAGCCGTCGCTCAATTTAATACTACAGCAATGGAGGAAATGAAATTACTATGGGAGGATTTTAAATCGTATTACAATTCATAAAAGAGAGATTTGCATATTTCTATTTGTATTCTACTATACCATTGATTTCGATCTTGATATAATGCCATTTTACTTACTAGTCCTTGGGTTTGTAGTTTGGGTAAAAGTACGCAGATAAAATATCTATGTAATTTCATCTCTTGACCTATGATATATAAAAACAAAACTCAGTTTCTTTGCGATTTTGTCCTGGAGTCTATCTCCTGATGATGCTTCGGTTGCGGGGCGAAACGATTGTTGAGTTTGTGATAGTGAACGTGTGTATTGCTTGTGTAGTGTGGTGGTGGTCATGGAGGTTTGTGCATGTGTTTTTACGAATCCTGCATGTAACGGGTATGGAAAAAACGGATAGTCCACTATACATTTAGCACTATATATATTTTTTATTTACTGTAAAGCGGATTATTGCAAAATAATTTTATTATTACTTTTGTAAAACTCAGTTTCGTTTTTCTAATATGAGTAGAAATATACCGTACATCAAAATAACGCTTAATTAGAAAATAAAGCAAACATTTTTTACAATTTTTCAACAAAAGCTAATCAAATGCGTAACGCAATCCAAAGTTTATTTTTAAAGCAAGGGCTTAAAAGCTTTGTTACGTACAAAAGTACGATGAGCTTAGCGGATTAGATTTATTTATGGCGCTTAATTAAGTGAACAAAAATAATGTAGGCTTGAATTTACAAGAGGTTAATCAATTAAAAAAAAACTGTTAAAGGGAAGCTGATACAGAAAGCTTACTATATTGTAAGTTTTTGAATTTAAACTATCGTGAGTGGTATTCATTATTAATGTTGAGAGACCGGCTATACTCAAGTCTTATTTTGTCGGATGAGCCCGACTAGTTTAGGCGGGAACTGAAGTTCCCGACGCGATAACGCCGCGTAAAGAGCTCATGAATAAGAGCCCCTTATGGGCTTGAAACTAGTCGAGCTCATCCGATAAAATAAGACGTGAGTATAGCCGGTCTCTCAACATTAATATACTGTTAAGGTTTATATAGATGATAAGAATGCGTGGATATAGCTACTGTTCGACCCTGTTCAATAATGATAGTCATGACTAAATGTAACTAGTTATAAGTATTATTTTCAAAAGAGCGATGTCAGAGTTTCTTCTCGGTGAGAACAGTTTTCCGAACCAGCAGTAAAGTTGACGATTAAAAAATAAAATAAAATAAAATTTATTTCATCAACAGAGTTACAAAAGTCGAACTAAGGTTAGAGGCTTCTTTTAAGCATGGATATACTTGTGCCAGAAGGCTCCGCTGTTCCATCATATTACCTATACTATACATTTGTCGTAAGAGATGATGAATGTATTTGATCGTGTATACTTGTGCGTGTTTTTGTGATCGTGTTTGTGTGTATCAGTGAGTGTGTGTGTGTATGTTTGTTTTTGTGTGTGTAAGTGTGATTCAAAAGAACAAGTTTACAAGTTAATAACGATACCGGCTATACTCACGTCTAATTTTATCGGATTAGCCCGACTAGTTTCGAACCCGTCCGGGGCACTTATTATTGAATAAGTGCCCCGGACGGGTTCAAAACTAGTCGGGCTAATCCTATAAAATTAGACGTGAGTATAGCCGGTATCGTTATTAACTATGAATACTACTCACGATAGTTTAAATTTAAAAGTTTACAAGTGTACAAGTTTACTTGAATAAAGAATATTTTAAATTTGAAAGAGACACTGTGGTTAAGGCAAGAGATACAAACGATTTATTTAATAATTACACATCTAACAAAAGATAAATGTAATGAGCGAACTTATTAATGGTTATATAACGAACAGATATTATGTATAACGACAATTATAGATTTAATTAGTTTAGTTAATGTAATTAAAGGTTTGTTTCCAATTACGATCAATTCGGTGAAATTAATAATCCATTAATAATTATAATGAAACGATGCGGTTGTTTTAGATGAACTAGCCCATTAAATAAGGTGGCAGTGACTCTGTTTTTAGCTTCAGGGGTCACGGTTTCGATTTCCGCCGAGGGCCAATTTCTAAAATATCTTGGTACTTCGAGTCTGGGTATCTTTACGTATTTAAGTCATCATCCTCCTACCCTTATCCCATTCTAAGTGCGGTTAACACAACATGTTACAAACATGCTGTCACATGATTTGGTAACGTATTTTACGACCGGCCGCCTGCCTGACATCAACTTACCTTAGTCGTATATTACGAACCCTCGGTAAGAAAGAGGGTGGTCTATTCTACTCAGCCGGATACCACACGGCATATGTTTATGTATTTAAGTATTTATTTAAAATTATATATGTATATATTTACCAGTTGTCTGTCACCCATAACACAAGTATTACTTACAAGTTACAAGTTACTTTGGGAACTTACACAAACACAATCCGTGTGTGTGTAAGTGGCCCATATTATTTATTGATTGAGGGTATTTTAAAAATTTAAGATGTTGCGAAGGTCCAACTTTTGGTTGGTTATAAGAAAGCAAGGTTTATTATAATCCAGTAAAACTTACATATAAAATCTTTGTGAATTACAAAAGTTATTACATTTTAAAAAGTGCAATGACGATCTGTGACGTCATACTCGGTTTCAATGGACTGCACTGGCACCAAATGTACTTAAGATGAATCATAATTAATGCATACAAGGCGTGGTCTGCACTACCATCGCAATACATCACCACGCCCCAAAAACAGGGTAGGGTAGCAGATGCGCGTGAGTCGACGAATTTAGATCTTTTGAAAGCGTTTGATTCAAATTTAAATACAAATTTAAAATATTCTTTATTCGAGGTATAAAATAACCACTTTCGAATCGTCAAATGTTTTTAAAGAAGCTGCTATATTGTCTTTACCCTAATCTCCTACAGAGAAGAACCAGTAAGAATCTCGATGAGTACTATTTCAAAAAATAATAAAATTGTCAAATTTACTTATTGTCGGATCGCCGACCCATTTTGTTAGCGCAAGAACACAGCTACTTGCCCTGTTACATATATTTGTGAAGCAGCATCTTCGAAGATGAAATTCGTTAAGAATAAATTTCGATCTCGCCTTACTAAATAGCAATATACTAAATATCAATATACTAAATAGCAATATACTAAATATAAATATAATAAATATCAATATACTAAATATCAATATATTAAATATCAATATACTAAATATCAATATACTAAATATCAATATACTAAATATAAATATAATAAATATCAATATACTAAATATCAATATATTAAATATCAATATACTAAATATCAATATACTAAATAGCAATATACTAAATATAAATATAATAAATATCAATATACTAAATATCAATATATTAAATATCAATATACTAAATATCAATATACTAAATATCAATATACTAAATATCAATATACTAAATATCAATATATTAAATATCAATATACTAAATATCAATATACTAAATATCAATATATTAAACATCAATATACTAAATATCAATATACTAAATATCAATATATTAAATATCAATATACTAAATATCAATATACTAAATATCAATATACTAAATATCAATATATTAAATATCAATATACTAAATATCAATATACTAAATATCTATATATTAAATATCAATATACTAAATATCAATATACTAAATATCAATATACTAAATATCAATATGATTTATAGAAGCAGGCGTTACTTTGCGGAATTCCATAATACAAGCAATATAACAGAACTAACTACTTTGCTATAATCCGCACGGGTTAAGTGAATGCATGCAAAGCCAATGTGTATGAAGCAGGCAAAATCTACGCACCTTATACATGCAGGACCAGCCACTACATGCACCCCAAGGCGCAATTCACCAGCAACAACGCACACAAAAGCAGCACACACACCCACCACCACAATCTCGACGATCGTTTCGCCCCGAAACCGAAGCATCATCAGGAGGACAGGCTTCACTTCGAAACTTTGATTTGGGGCGAAACGATCGTCGAGATTGTGGTGGTGGGTGTGTGTGCTGCTTTTGTGTTCGTTGTTGCTGGTGAATTGCGCCTTGGGGTGCATGTGGTGACTGGTCCTGCATGTATAAGGTGCGTAGATTTTGCCTGCTTCATACACATTGGCTTTGCATGCATTCACTTAACCCGTGCGGATTATAGCAAAGTAGTTAGTTCTGTTATATTGCTTGAAATATCAATATAATAAATATCTCGACTTACTAAATATCTCTACACTTAAATGTCAATAGCTTGCACTAATTTTAACATGACATTTTTCTCATTGATACGTATGTAACAAAATACCTTTGTTAATTCCTTAATTACATTTGTTTATTAAATATTTTCTCTTATAAACAAAATGTGCGGACCACGATGGTCATTTCATTTCTTAAAACGGACCCCGGATAATATTGGTATGAGTTGTAAACTCAAAAAAGTTTAAATTCAAGTTTGTATTAATATTTTTAAGTTAACACGTCAAATAAAATGCGACTCCACACTATTTTTTATAACCTTTTTTAAATCGCTCCTGTGACGTTTAACACCTCTCACAATAGTGTAGGATTACAAATATCCTACCGACATTGTGGGCATTGAGTCGATCTCGTGTTACCCATTCAGTCATAATTCATTGTAATTCATTGTAATTCATTGTAATTCATTGTAATTCATTGTAATCACCACTTTATTGCCGTTTAAGCGATCACAGATACGCGATTTTTATCGGCGTAATTATATACCACTTTTAGTGGCAAATTACAAAGTAAAGCGACTCTCGACGACTACAATTGATTTTGTTACGGTCTTTATTGATGTAAAAGAAAATCAAGTTACTTGTACTCGCAGTTAATAATTAAGATAATTGCATATATTACACTTGTCTACAGAGAGGTCGAAATAAAGTTTTGTTTTGTTTAATTTTTATTGGACACTTACACACACGGTCGTCCGTGCCCAAAGTACTTGTGTTATGAGTGAAGGACAACTGGTCAATATACTACATATATAATTTTAAATACACACTTAAATACAAATACACGCCCAGGTTCGAAGGACCAATAAATTGTTTTTAGAAAATGTTGGCCCTCGGCGGGAATCGAATCCGTGAACCGTGGAGCTGAAGGCAGGGTCACTACCCACTGCGCCAACGGGTCAGTCAAGTGTTAAAAATATGCTTATACGTAAAACATATTACACAATTCAAGATTATTTGGATGATAGAATTATTTTGCTATAATCCGCGTTTGTTAAGAAAAAGAATACTTTTTCTTAACAATCGCGGAAAAGATTACTTTTGTTTAACAGATGCGAGAACGATTTTTAGCTTTTAGACAATTAGCTAATGATTTTTAGCTAGAAGCTAAAAATCGTTCTCATACTGCAAACCTGACCAGCCTCCAGACCTCAGTCCCCGTTCTCGTTCTACCTCCGCGCACTTATACCCCGCAGGCGAAGTCTGAGTTAAACGGTTAGTCTATAATAACACAAAAGGACAGGAAGTAAACACAATATCTGCTATTTTTGTTCAAGTTCTTTCTACGTATAAAATTATCATCAATATTGACTCTAGCGGCTCGGGAATTAAGCAACTCTTCTAACGCCGGGACTTATTAGACTTATTTGATCGAGTATAATCCTATTTATATAATTATATTTAGCCAGAGCCAAGTTAGGATCCTTTGAGAATATCTTGATCTGTCATCGGTGAGACAATCTAATAACTCAGACGATCGAATCGAATCAACTTATACTTGTTTATTCAAATAATCTTTCAAGCCTGTAATCGAAGGTCTCTCTATAAATAGTAATTTATACTAATATTTATAAATGTTAATGGACCGTGCGAATCTCTAGAGATAATCATGAGTTCAGACCCTGGGTAGGAACCAATAAGTTTTTCTATTAAAACTTATGTGTCTAATTGATAATTGCGCCGGGTGGTATCGGCAAAATAGAATAGACCACCCTCCGTTCTTACCGAGGTGTCGTAAGAGGCGACTAAGGTATGTGCCGTGTGGTATCCGGCTGAATAGAATAGACCACCCTCCGTTCTTACTGAGGTGTCGTAAGAGGCGACTAAGGTATGTGCCGTGTGGTATCCGGCAAAATAGAATAGACCACCCTCCGTTCTTACCGAGGTGTCGTAAGAGGCGACTAAGGTATGTGCCGTGTGGTATCCGGCTGAATAGAATAGACCACCCTCCGTTCTTACTGAGGTGTCGTAAGAGGCGACTAAGGTATGTGCCGTGTGGTATCCGGCAAAATAGAATAGACCACCCTCCGTTCTCACCGAGGTGTCGTAAGAGGCGACTAAGGAATGTGCCGTGTGGTATCCGGCAAAATAGAATAGACCACCCTCCGTTCTCACCGAGGTGTCGTAAGAGGCGACTAAGGTATGTGCCGTGTGGTATCCGACTGCATAGAATAGACCACCCTCATTTCTTACTTACGTGTCGTAAAAGGCGAATAAGGTAAGTTGACATCAGGCAGGTCATAGGATAGGGCAGTCAGGGATAAGGGCAGGAGAATGATGATGTGTATAATTGATAATTGCAATTTATCACACGCTTTCGGTGAAGGAAAACGTCGCTAGGAAACCTCATATCTCTAAAAAAATTTAGGGATATGTCTAACCTATCAATCCGCATTGCCGCAACGTAGTAGGTTTTAGGTCCAATCCTTCTCTCCAAATGCGGAGAGAGGAAGGCCTATGCCCAGCAGTGGGATAGTAACAGGCCGTTACTTTTACTCGTAACATCTACCTGTGTGTATAGTTTTAGCGTTCCAAAACACAGCGTTGGTAGTCCTTTACGGCGTGATCACAAGACCTTTAAAAGATCACGGGTGCTGCTGGATCCTAAGTAATTGAGAATGCTTAATTGAATAAAGATAATTTTGATTTGATTTGATTTGTCTTAATAAAAGAAAATCTATCGTCACATAGATTTCTTTAATCCGCCTTTTGGTATTCGGCTGAGCAGAAAAGACCCTCCTGTCTTACCGAGTTGTAGTAAAAGGCGACTGAGGTAAGTTGATCCGTCGTGTGGTATCCGGCTGAGTAGATTAGACCATCCCCCTGTCTTACCGAGGTATCGTAAAAGGCGACTGAGGTAAGTTGACTTGTCGTGTGGTATCCGGTTGAGTAGAATAGACCATTTATCATCGAGGTGTCGTAAAAGGCTAATAAGTTGACAGGTAAGATAAATTGTCAGGCAGGCGGCTGATCGCAAAATAACAAGCCAAATCATCTAACATATGTATAAAATATGCTGTGCCGACCCCACTTAGTGGGATAAGGGAAGGAAAATGATAATAATATATTAGTACAATTTACACTAGTAAATTGTATTACTATAGATGTAATGAAGCAATAATGAATGTAATTCAGAAACAATATCCCGGCCCCGCTGCAATCTGACCTGTGGGACTGGGAATTTCCTATCTTATAACTAACTAACTTTTAAACGCAACTTTGTTCGCGTGGACTGCAGTCTTATTATTTGAGTAAACCGTAATACTTATATTCATTATAGTTAAAGTGGGTTAACCTTAAAAGCTAGGCATATGCTGTCGCGGACTTTTATTTAGAACTTTTAGAGGAGAACAATTTTGTAACACATGATTTTTGAATAACGTTCACCGTTTACTTGCACGCAAGGAAAGCTTTAAATTTTGCCGTTTTCGCATTATTTTTTATTGCTGCTCCTCTCCTATTCATCTTAGCGTGATGTTATATATAGCCTTCCTCGATAAATGGACTATCTTACAAACAAACAAACTCTTCAGCTTTATATATTCAGATAGATATTTTCTTTAAAAGAGGAATTATTAATCTTATAAATAATAATTGCTCTTTTAATGGAATATTCCTTTTTTTAATAGAAGTGTTAATAAAATGTCCAATAGGGTTGTTTTTCACGAAACACCTTTTGCCTCGACTCGTGACACGCACCTGGCTGAACAAAGGCTCTAAATAACAAATATATTTCTGACGGAGCAAAACCCCGCCTACGAGCTGTTCAGGGCAACATACAGATATTAAATTCATCCTTATCGAAGGTTACATCTATTTATAACGTATTTATATCGTTCATTTTTTGTTTGGACATAAGTCTGGATTGTAATTACAATGAATTTGAAAATACTTTTAGCTTCAAACTAAATATTGGTATATAATGTAAATTGAAAATGTTTAAAAGATTGACCACGAGTTACTTTCTGGTTCTCGGTAAGAGCAACATTCCGAACCAGTTATTATGCATAAATATTAATTTGATTTGATCTGAAAATACACATGTACATTCTAGCCTACACTGAAGTCTAATAAAAACACCGGCTACAAAAAAAAAGTAGAAAGTGCATTTGACAGGACCGATATATGGATATGTATTTCGACCCATTACGTAATGCATTACGATTTTATCGTGGAACCTATCCTCCTGATGATGCTTCGGTTTCGGGGCGAAACGATCGTAAAGATATTGGTGGTGGTTTTGTGTATTACTTTTGTGCATTGTTGCTGGTGGAGGCGTCTTGGGATACGTGAGGTGACTTGTCCTACATGTTAGGTACGTGAATTTTGCCTGATTCATACACTTAGCATTACATGTATTTGCTTACCCACGCGGATTATAGCAAAGTAGTTCTGTTATAATTTCTGTGACAGATGTATGTACTTAGATACGAAAATCGGTTGTTTTGACGTCGGCAAAACTTTCTGACACACTGATTTCGACAAAGGCGAGGCCGTAGGACAAGTTAGTTAATAATATAACAACACAAATTAACTTATTTCTTAACTTTAAATTTATCTGTATCTATAAATATAAAGGAATTATTCTCGAACTAGAAACGCCTCGGCAGTATGTCTTTGAATACGAACGAGTTAAATAAAATCTTAAGCAGAAACAAGACAGTCTTGTAACGTCGATCTTTACAGCATTAACTTTAATTTTGGAAAGAGGGATTCGAGCTTAGACCTACTACTGTATATATTTACTAGCTGACCCGGCAAACGTTGTTTTGCAATATAAATTACTACCGAGTGACTTGACTTTTGACACATCGTAACTAAAAAAACTTTAATAGGTTGATAATAAATAGCGTATTTCAATGTCATCATATTCCTGTACAATTAACAGGATTTTATTATATTTATAGCCTATATGTTACCCCAGTATATAAGGAATAATTGTGCCAAATTTCATCGATATTGGTTCAGCGGATTCACCGTGAAAGAGCAAGAATCATACATCCACACTTACAAACTTTCGCATTTATAATATCAGTAATTAAATTATATATTTCAGGTTACATCAAGTTAGTCGAGTTATTTTTTTTTTAAGTTTCATTTCTTGATAATCATTGATCATCATCATCCTCCTGCTCTTATCCCACTCTTAGTGGGTTCGGCACAACATATTACAAACATGTTGTCACGTGATTTAGCGACGTATTTTAGATTATTAAAGTCAGATTAATACTTTGAGCGGAGCATATGAGATTTGAAATGTTTGTTATGTTATGAAATGGCGTTACATTTTCTCACACAAAATAAATTATGATTAATGACATTCTTTCATACTCGAGTATCAACATACACGAGTACAAAAGAAATAATGCGTAATCTAAATTTTTATTATTATAAATTTTTAGACTAGTCTAAAATGTATAAATTTTTAGTCTTAGACTAAAAATAAAAATACTGCGCAATGACGTAGCTTGATGGAATTGGTAAAAGCTTCAGTCGCAGGTTGTTTAAAGAAAGACATAGTTTTTAACCGACGTGTATAAACGTTGGGTCAATTAGCGTTTATCAAATTAGACGTGGAACAAAGTTTCTCCGCTCATAGTGTTAGTAAAATTAGTATTTTTTTTACTAATTTGGTCGTGTCGAATGTCTGAGCTGCCTCGCTGATTTCAAAGAGAATATTACTATGGATCCGCGCCTTCTGCTATAAATTGTTGTCAATTTACGTGCAAATTTATTATTCATCGTGCCTTAATGAGTTGCCTTGTATATTGTGACGCGTTTGGGATCTTGATGTTTTACAGCCTCTGCTATAAGGACGGTTCGTGTATTGATTTCAAACAAAACTTAGGTACTTTAAGTAAGATTGTAACAAGGCACTATCCCTGGTACTATCCCCATGCTGGTCATAACTCTGCTTGGTCAATTGCAGAGAAGTCTTGGAGTTTAGACTTCCCACGTTGTTTGAATTCGTATTGGGCAGCATATTTATGATTTACATTTTTATTTTTACTATTGTTTTTATACAAATATACGCGGTTTCAAACCCCGGGCATGCGCTAATGAGTTTTTCTGTTATAACTTATATGCATATTTGCAATACACGCTTTACGTTGTCCGAAAATTTAGCACAACCTGCGTGTCTGATCGTAGAAGACATCGTAATTTAAATAAAGTACTTCCGTTTTGATTATCTATACTTATCATAAAATAAAGTCCCCAAAGCTGTCTGTCTGTATGTAATCGATTTTCTCAAAATCTACTGAACGGATTTTAGTAAGGTCTTAACTAAAAGGTAGTGCAATTCCTGCGAAAGGTTTAGGTTAATAGCACACAAGGGTGTCATGTAAATTGAGTTAAAGAGGTCGTTTTACAAAAAAAAATTGTGGGGGTAGTAACAAACCGGTGCCGATTGTAGTTTAGAGGGTGGAATACGTATAAAAAGCACAATGTAAGGGTATCAGAGAGCCAGTCTCATGCCGAAACTCCAGCGTCTATAATATGCTAAACACTGAATTTTACGCGGGTGTTAATGTAAAAATATCATTCTTATTTCTGACAAAAATTAATTGTTAATTTTTTATATTATAACAAAATTTAACACGGGCGAAGCCGCACGTATTTCTAGCTTTTTTCTAGTATTTTATAATAGTAAAAAGAAATGTATTTTGTAACTCCGCAATGTAACGCCTCATTCTATAAATTGAACTTTAATTAATCTAAAGTTTAACTAAACACACAATCAACAGCAGTTGCAATCTAAATCAATAGAAACTGACCGACGAAGTTTCGACAACTTAACGTGTTTAATTGTATTTAAATGTCTTGAGTCTGGTGCGAACTTGGAAATCATTGTCGATCGGCAAACGTGGGTGTTCGGGATAATGGTTTATACGTGTTATCAATGATTTCATTGATTCAATTCCTCTTTAGGTTGAATTCAAGGTGTGCAGAACTGTGCAGCACTGTGAATGCACAGTGTGCGGCACAAATGTTTACTCTGGTCGACTCACTCAAGCAAACATTAACAAATTGTGCGCGAATATTCTAGAAATGTTCA
Source organism: Morpho deidamia (assembly GCA_947086505.1). NCBI lineage: Eukaryota > Metazoa > Arthropoda > Insecta > Lepidoptera > Nymphalidae > Morpho > Morpho deidamia. The sequence continues at coordinate 16,967,796 of CAMTZC010000017.1, read as the reverse complement.
CATCTATGCCCATTTGCGCGCGTACACTTGAAACAGTGGGCTCGCGTACGCACTCGTTGTTCACGAACACAGTTTTGCTTTCGCTACTGGAACGAGAACGTTTGTTTGAACGCGCACATCTTCTTCTTCTTCTTCAGCCGATGGACGTCCACTGCTGGACATAGGCCTCTTCATGGGATCGCCACACCACACGATCTTGCGCTGCCTGGATCCAGTGGCTCTCTGCGACCTTTTTGAGGTCGTCTGTCCACCTCGTAGGGGGTCTACCGACGCTGCGCTACCGGAAAACGCGCACATCATTATTATTAAAAAAAAAGAAAAAATTATTAAGAATAATATTATAGAAAATGTCTAAAAATATATCGCAAATTTGTATATAATTGATAAGTGAAATAATAAAAAAGATTATACAATATTTCTAGATGAACATGTTCGCGCCCATTTGTGCTTCACTGTGCGCTTACACAAGTTACACACAACATTGCCGGTGGAGACATATATATTTACTATCACTTAGCACTATTTAGTGATTTGATACTGAATTTGCTTCGCCTGAACCTAATTCCCAGCCGATGGCGATTTTAATAATCGATTTTCACTACAAACTTTAACTAAGCCTCTTAGCGTGCTCGAATGTAATTGAACGTCTCTCTAATTGCGAGAACTTGGTAACCGACTGTCGTCTCTCGTATCACGGAAATGAGGTCACGCCCCCCTTTTATTAGGACGGGAGCTTAATTTGGAGCTATAAGTCCAATATTATTAGCTTTGATAGGCCGTCATAATAAGCTATTACGAGTATTTAGAAAACCTCCGTACGTAAATTTAAATTCAGGACAGGCCCCTCAGAGTTTTTAATTTTATTTTATTATAAACTGTACCTGAGAGTCGCATGGGTTAAATTAAATGTTTGAATACCCTCAATTACTATATGTGTTTATCTTTTTCCTGAAAGGTAAACGCGATTTTTTTATCTTTTTATATATTAGCCAGGTATGTAAGTTTGAATTGCACCAAATTTCATTTATATGCCTCTAGAGGATTAGCCGTCAAAGCGTTTTAGAGAGACAGAGTTTCTTATTTGTAGCATCATCAACCTCCTGCCCTTATCCCACTCTAAGTGGGTCGGCATAACATGTAACAAACATGTTGTTATATGATTTGGCTACGTATTTTACGACCGTATGCCTGAGGTCAACTTACTTTAGTCGTATTTTACGACCCCTTGGTAAGAAATGAGGGTTGTCTATTCTACTCAGCTGGATACCACGCGGCATAATTTCTGAATTTCCCATTTGTTACATTAGTATGTATTTTGGTAACAAATGCTTGACTAAGTTCCAGTCTATTTGTAAATGTACTTTATTAATCAGAGCAGGTTTAGTACACGATATTTAAAAAAATGATTTTTTTTTTTGCTGAGAAAAGTAAGCCTAAAATTAGTAACTAAGGTTTTTTAACCTATGTCTAACCTATGTCTGAAAAACTTTCGCATTTTTGCGTGTGCATGTACGTAGCGTGTGCGAGTGCATATAGCAGTTATGACACTTCTCTTAATAAATTTCTAAATAATGCCTGTTAGGTAGACTAACACATTTATAATTTAAGATATATTTATTTTTGGCTTTGAGAGCATATCGAGTGTTTACAATATAATTATACTTCAACTAGCTGTGCCAACAACGTCTTCGCCTGCGTGGAATTCAGTGATTTGCGAAACATAAAAGTAGTTATTTTGAGTTAACCGTGAGAGATAGAGACATGCTATTGCAGACTTTTGTACAGTATTTTTATAGATCTACAATTCTCTTCTATATTAGCGTATCTCTGCTGGTTTACGCAGCGCACGAGACTAAAGCTCCCAGCAAGCACGTTTTTTAACAACTGCGCGATCTCTTCAACATAATCTAAATAATACAGATTATATACTATTTATTTAAACCATCCGGAAGTATTGCATCTTTTGATGAAGACCGTACAAAAATCCGTTCAGTAGATTTTGAGAAAATCGATTACATACAGACAGACAGATTTTTGGGAATTTGTTTTATAATAAGTATAGATTAGTTTCAAATCTTAGCGAAACTTTTAATTAATGGCAATCAGAAACCGAATCGATTTCAAAGGCTTCCCAAAGTTTTACTAACAGCCACTTGGCGTGTTCGAGGGTAATTGAATATCTTCTGCCGATTTCTTGGTGCATTGTCACGTCTCCTGAATAAGGTGAACGAGGTCGCGCCTCCCGCTGTTATTGGGGAGGAGCACGCAATGTTGATGACAGAATAGGGCTAATTACCTTAGACAGAAACGAAAGTAGAAATTTAACCGAGTTTGCACAGATAAAACTACTTTCCTACGTCCTGAAAACTATGGTTTATTAGCAAAGGAAAATGGAATGACTGAAACTTAAATTTTTTTGGCATATTATTTAACATATGAAACAGTTAACCGAATTCAAAATTATTTATGCGTTTTACAACTAACTTAATCCAATTTTTAAGTAATGCGCAAAAATGTGAGACAGAGGAACCGCAATGCATTACTTCATGCCAATCTACGATTTATGTGAGCTCACTATTATTTTTTTGTTCTTGCTCCTTTGCCTCTCGCCGGACCATTACTCTCCTCAACATTTCTTCGTATTTAAGCCATTCTTGTGCGCTGGATAGCATGCGTGCCATAAGGTTGCTGGCGTTTACCTCTGCACTCTCGCCCTGGGCAGTTGCCCTTAGGTCCATGCTGGCAGGACATTCGAAAAGAGCATGTCTTGGGGTGTCTACTTCTCCACAAAACATGCATGCTTCGCTAGAAGCTCTCCTAATGGCGAAAAGATAGGTGTTGAACACCCCATGACCGCTGAGAGCCTGAGCGAGCCACCGGTTTACCTCTCCGTGTTGTCTGCTTATCCATAGTTTTAAATCTGGAATTAGCTCTCTCGTCTAGGCACCTTTTCCTACTTTCGACCACTCGTTAGCCCATTCAGCTATACTTGCCTCCCGCGCTTCAAGTGGAGTCTGCTCTTTCTTTTCGAACAACTTGGAGCGTTCTTCAACCATCTTACAAATAGGAATGACCCCTGCAATCACCAGCAATGCGTCCGTGGAGATGGTCCTGTATGCTCCACAGATGCCTAACGCCATTCGCCTTTGTACCGCTTCTAACTTTTTCCGGTAAAGTTTTCCGGTTTTTCGACTCCTACTCTATTATAAGAACTCTATGGTTATATTAAGCCAACCTGCCACAATAGGTGAATAGGCACCCGGACACATTCGTAGAAGTTATTTAATATAACAACAAATAAATAAACAATAAATTAAAAAAAATAATAATCAAGCTAACTAAAGCTATACAAAACTACACGTGACTAGAAGGTAATGTAAAATAAAAGTAAAGTATTAATAGACAATAGAATTGTTTTTTTTTTCTTCACGCAAATTACGCAAGCCCAAGGTTCGGCATTATACAGTTTAAAAAAAATAACATACTTGCAAAACGAATGCAAATTAATTCAATGACGTCAGCATAACGAATGTACGTTTGTCATTTCCCGTTAATAAGAGGAATAGAGGAAACAAAATTAAACGTCCCATTGAAAGTACACCAACTGGCTTAATTCGTCACACGATGTCATCAAATCTTATATCCTGCAGAGAATAAAAAATTGATAACCCTTATTATTGTGACATAAAGCTTAGAATTGAATAAGATTTACTTTTACACGCACATAATTAAATTTGTACAATTTTTAAGAGTTCACGTACGCGCAACTATAAAGATTATGAGAAATTGATTGGTTTTTAATTTTCAACCTTAACATTAAACTAGCACAGTTTATTTTACCATAGCATTGAATGCTAAGGGTAGATTTTTATTCTAATTAAAAATAGCGTAAGTCAATATTGTTGATTATCGTATAATAAACTATAACAGCTGGATATTAAGGTTTATTTTTGCAGTGTGAGTAATGATTAGTGTTAGAGCATATGCGTATACTTAACGCATAATGAAAAAGCTTTACAAATACATTGAGGGTATAATAATATGAATACAAATAATTAATTGTCATTGTGGCTAAGAGTTTTTATACAATTGCCACTGACAAATATAATTGGGATGCTAAGTACTTTTGAGAATCGAATTTGAACGCCCTTACGTGGGATAACTTCTAGTGGTTTAATATGTCGAGTGCACTATTATTTGAGACAGTACATATCACATTTAATAATTTATTAAAGTGATCTAATTCAAAATTACAAAATACATTGTGCCGTATCTGGCTGAGTAGAATAGACCACCCTCATTCCTTACCGAGATGTCGTAACAGGTGACTATAGTAAGTCGACCCACCGTGTGATATCCTGTTGAGTAAAATAGACCACCCTCTTTCTGGCCAAGGGGTCGTAAAATATGATTAAGGTAAGTTGACGTCAGGCAGGCGGTCGGTCATAAAATACGTAGCGAAATTATGTGACAACATGTTTGTAACATGTTGTGCCGACCACACTTAGAGTGGGATAAGGGCAGAAGGATTAAGATGAGTTAGATAAATTGTATATGACATCACGCTATGAACAATTAAAAAAGCTAGTGTTTTCTTGTATTTCCAAGTTTGGATCCCTTTAACTGACTAGTTTTGTAGGCGCTAGGGTACGCTTTATTGCAAGCTCCAAAACAATTTTTTTTAATTAGTGACCTAATTCAATGTCAAACTTTAATAACTTTAATATTAATGTGTTTTGAAAATTTCGACTCATAATTTTGATCTCAAGTTTCAAGACTCAATAGAGTCTCATGTCGACACAACGGTACGCCTTATTGCAATTTGCTCCAAAACATTTTTTTTTGATTCGGTCGATTTAATGCTTAGTGTGCGATATATCTTAGATAATTTTAGTGGCGCCTTAAAACAAATTATCTCTAATCTCCTTTATACCAAAAACACTATAACTCGTCAAATTCTTCGTCGGTTGTTTTGAAAATTTCGATTAATAAATATACTCTCAAGTTTTCAAAGACTCAATAGAGTCTCAAAAGAACTGTAAAAAACGCTGTAGTTTACAAGGGGAGGAGTTTCTAATGCTTCATGAATATGTTTTTTTATCAAATCATGAGACTCAGTAGAGTCTCACATCAACAGGTAAAGATTTAGACGCTGCGGGAAAGTTACTGGAGGTTTTTAATGCAATTTAAAAAATTTAGTGCATGTAAACTTCACTAGTTCACATTACGAAGCAAACAGGTAAATTAGATTTAAACTTAAGCGAAAAAAAATACCTCCATTATATACTGTGTTTTCTTACAGTTCCTACAGGAAAAACAGAAAATTTTTGAGAACCTAAACACAATATTTAAATGTGTTTTCCTAAAACTAAAAGAATTTAAGAACTTAGTGCTCCAGCTGTTTTGCCGTGAAAGCTTAACAGATAGACAGATTTTTGTATTTATAATATTAAGTAAAAGCAGAGATACAAACACTAATTACCAGGTAATCCATTTTGCGAAGCTCGAGAGGCGATCCATTACGCCTAAGGCGGCGTAGAAAGCGTATAGATGTACCTACTAAGTATTATACTTACAGTAGCGTCACAATATATATATAGTAATATTATTTTCGTACGAAAAAATATTCGTACGTATCAAACTAAATTCGATGTATATCATAGATATACCAGAGGTCACAAAAAGCTGCTAATCCCTGCGTCGCGACTCAGCAGAGTTAGCAACTCATACGTCGGTCTCGGTACTCGCTTTTACAATAAAATTCCGCTATCTGTATTAGAATTATCTACAGAAAAGTTTAAATTAAGTGTAAAAACTATGCTTATACGTAAGGCATATTACACAATTGAAGATTATTTGAATCATAAAAATGCTTGCATTTGAAAATCCTTTCAGCTCCAAACAAGACTAATGAAGAAATAATGTAAATTTAAATGTTTAAAAGATTGACCGCTGAGTTTCTTGCTGGTTCTTCTCGGTAAGAGCGACATTCCGAACCAGTGTAGCTTATTAAATCTAATTATTGATCCTTGACGATTCAAAAGTGCTTGTAAAAAGCCTACTTGAATAAAGATTATTTTGGTTTAATTTGATTTGTTTATATACATTACAGCAGTTTAAAATAATTATTAAAAGGAGGTTGATACAGACCCATACACAAGATAGCAATGATAAAATGTGACTAGTAATCAGAATAATATTTTGAAAAGAGCAACCGCCGAGTTTTTTTCTAGCCCTTCTCGTAGGAGCAGTTTTCCGAAACAAGCGTAGAGTTGACGATTCAATAGCACTTGTTTACAAGTTTACTCGAATGAAGAAAATTTTTTATTTCTATTAATTAACTGTCGCATTGAATATTGGATAATCATAAAAAATATATCTTAGACTTAAATAGATTGCGTTATTATTATTGCATGTTGTTCAAAAGTATTTCTTTATCAACTCTTTATATCAAAAGCAATTGAAACTATCAATTATTTTAAGTGCTCATCTCAAACACTCAACGTCATAATGAAAGTGCTTAACGTGCGAAAAAAACCACGAAAAACGCTACTCACCCCACCGCAAATCTAAACAGAAACCCTGCGTTCGCCACAAATTTATCAATACACGAACAAAGAGCCCAACAATTTCACGCAAAGAGGCTCCTTTGAAGGGAACACGGATTTTTTGCAAAAACACCGTATCTTTTATAGAAACTGTGTTATTGGAAGTGGGCGGGGCGAGGGATTTTATTTGCCATAAAATTTATTACAGAAATGATATAAAAATAGATAATAAGTGGAAAGCGTGTCTCGATGAGATTTAATGACTCGGTAAATGGGACCCGGGTGTGGCAGATGTTTGGACCCGACGGTGCCTGGGTTCCGGAGGGTGGCATTGTTGATATGCGAGACACTGATAAGCAGCAAATTATGCCTATTATGATATTAGTATTGAAAGATTTGTAAGGATCATTGGGTAATATAATTTATTGATATGCAACATGGATGGGAATAAGTTTTGATCTAGTGCCTTTATTAAGAAGGAACTTTCATATCACTCTGAGACAACAAGGCGATACGGATCGTGCTGCACGGACTACGCGACACGGATAACGCGGCACGGACAACGCGACACGTATAACGCGACACGGACAACGCGACACGGATAACGCGAAACGGACTGCAGGATACGAAACGTGCGACTCGTTATTCTGCGACATAAACTACGCGACATGGACTGCGCGACATGGCCTTCGCGACTCGTTATTCTGCGACATAAACTACGCGACATGGACTGCGCGACATGGCCTTCGCGACTCGTTATTCTGCGACATAAACTACGCGACATGGACTGCGCGACATGGCCTTCGCGACTCGTTATTCTGCGACATAAACTACGCGACATGGCCTTCGCGACTCGTTATTCTGCGACATAAACTACGCGACATGGACTGCGCGACATGGCCTTCGCGACATGGCCGTCGCGACACAGACTTATTAACACGAACTGCGCGACACTGTCACCTTCTCCAGATTCTCGTCTTTTTTCCCTCTACTTCTTCTTCTCCTTGGTACTCTAGTTATATTCGTGATTAGTATGACGTTATATGGCGTCATAGCTCTTTTTTTAAATATATTTGCTTTGGATTACATTGGTTGAATAAAACCCATAACATGATTGTCATTATAAACTATGTCAACTATCACTTATTTCAGGACTTAACAGTCCTGTGACGTTCACTACTTGTTTGTTAGGTTGTAATTCGTTGTTAAAAGTGGTAGCTTAACATTTTCATCAAAGTATCATCATAATTGGTAAACGCTGGGCCCGGGAGGAAATCCAAATGGTATAATTAAAACAACTTATGTCATGGTTTACACAACGTAATTATATGAACTAGTTTTAACGAAAAACGCGGAACATATCAAAATAATTTTGCGCTATGGAGTTCTAAATAGTGACTCCTATTTTATAAAATTATTCTTCAAATTTAAAAATGGTTCACTTGATTATTTGACTTGATTCTTATAAAAAATCTAGTTCTATAAAGGAATCTATGAGAAATTGAATAATACTTCAAATGTTTATAGGCTTTTATATTATTTTTTTATTTGCAATTGTTGTAATTCAATATTACTAAAAATCCATTGAGAAAATACGATTGGATGAAATAAAGGAAATGAAGAGTGGCCATTTGATCACCTAAAAGTTATTTAGCTTTCAAATATTACGTGCTGATTTAATACTTTTCGATTCTTAATATCCGGAACAGTTATATCCGGTTTTTGACTTCATAGTCTCCAGAAAATGTTCAACGGGAGTTCATATGGAGTGGGTGGATAGTGACAGTATCAAGTCTTGACGATCAATTTAGTGAATAATTCAATAATTTTAAAAATAGGATACCGGAATATAAGCTTTATTTACACAAAATTTTCATCGTTATGAGTTCAGCGGATTGAGCATTACAGATAGATAGGCAGATAGTAATTAGCATTTAACATTTTAGTATGGTTTGCAGAAACTAAAAAATAATAAAAAGTTTAACTTCAAGACTCAGATGGTATCTGGATTTTTCGGATTTGTTGACCCATTTCCCAGTACAGGAAAGGCTAGTAAAATTTGCAATCAAACCAGAAGGAACCTACTTGCACACTCATAAATCGATTAATGTCACGTAAACCAAATTAATACATTCTATTTAATTTATTTCAAGTCGAAACACTTAAGGATTCAGAGTATAAACCATCGATGTGGAAGAATCAGCTCAATTCATTAACATAACATTACTCGCTAAACGATAGAAAATAAAAAATCAATCACTCATAACCATTCACCATACTAAATTCCATTCTGTTGTACATAGTAGCTCTCGAGTGACATAAAAGGCGACAATGTCTGACTTTACAATTGAAAAAGTTCGGAGGCATGCATGAAATTCCTAAACACAATACATTATAAATATAATAAGATAACACCGTGTCATTTTATTATATTCGCAACAATCGCGAAAGTCAAAAATTGCCTTAACACACCAATAATAAAGTTTGCAGTGTCGTAGCAAATAAATTGACGGGCAAGAACTTACAAAAAATGTTGGCCAATCTTATTTCGAAAGAATAAAGCTAGAAATCGTTTACTAGATTTCTCTTCGTGCGTAAAATAAAATTTGGCAGGCTACAAGAATAGCGTCTTGCCAGGCGATTTGTCGACGGATGTCAAATGACTCTCATGAATGGAAGAGCATATGAATGGTATGTAAAGACGGTTATGCAATCAGTTAGAGGGGGCGGTGCTCGTTCTGATCTTACGAGATGGCACACTAGCCGTGTGTCCATGAATCCAGAGATTTTGAACATTAGATTTAATTGATTTATAGAAGCAGACGTTACTTTGCGGAATTCCATATTACAAGCAATATAACAGAATTAACTACTTTGCTATAATCCGCACGGGTTGGGTGAATGCATGCAAAGCCAATGTGTATGAAGCAGGCACAATCTCGACGATCGTTTCGCCCCGAAACCGAAGCATCATCAGGAGGATAGGCTCCACGACAAAAATCGTACTGCAGTACGATTTTTGTCGTGGAGCCTATCGTCGAGATTGTGGTGGTGGGTGTGTGTGCTGCTTTTGTGTACGTTGTTGCTGGTGAATTGCGCCTTGGGGTGCATGTGGTGGCTTGTCCTGCATGTATAAGGTACGTAGATTTTGCCTGCTTCATACACATTGGCTTTGCATGCATTCACCTAACCCGTGCGGATTATAGCAAAGTAGTTAATTCTGTTATATTGCTTGTAATTAGATTTAATGTTTTAAAAATACAAAAATACTACATACAATAACGTAATGCAATGAATTTGGTTGCATTTACAATTTAAGTTCACGTAATTACCTGCAAGAGGAGTTTAAGGAATTAGGTATTCTTAGCAATTTAATTTTTATGCATAAGAACACACATAATTATTAAAAGATTCCAAATTATAATAGAAACATATATATAAACGTTCTCCTGCCCTTATTCTAATCTAAGTGGGGTCTTCACAACATGTTACAAACAAGCTGTCAAATGATTTGGCTACGTATTTTACGACCGGTCGCCTGCCTGACGTCAAACTACTTTAGTCGTATTTTACGACCCCTCTGTAAGAAAGAGGGTGGTCTATTTTACTCAATCGGATACCGCACGGTGGGTCAACTTACCTTAGTCGCCTTTTATGCCACCTCTGTAAGAAAGAGGCTGGTCTATTCTACTCAGTCGGAAACACGGCATGTTTTATCGCGGATTATACTCGTAGCATAATATAGCATAATTATATTTATTATTTTTAATGTTATTCTCATGGCCACAATACTCAGCTACCCAAACACGAGTCAAAGACACCGCTGGCTAAGTGCGGCGATGTTTTCTCGCTTCAATACCTCCGTATAAACCATTCATAACAATCCCATACTAAAAACACCCTTATCAACATTAAAATTTTCAAGCAAAGAAATAGTAACGCGTTACATGCGGTCATTGATAGCTGCTTTTGAAAGGTGAAATGGCAGATTCATTGAGGAATTTCTCGCCACTCCAAATTATGAATGAAATCTGGAGAGACCGTGTCCAAATAATGGATCGTCGGTTAGTACTTTACGTAGTAAAATTAGTATTTACTAGATTTTACCAACGACTTCGTCGGCGTGGACTTTAGTCCTGAAACAGTCGGGTTTCGGTATAAGATTGTATTATAAAATTCCGCAATCTACTTTGACTTTACCATTACAGCAGTTTAAAAATACTATTAAAAAAGGCTAATACAGAAAGCCTACTTTACTATTGAGGATTACTTAGACGATAAGAATGTGTGGATATAGCTACTTTTCGACCCTGTACAAGACATTAATAACTATATGTAACTAATAATAAGAATTATTCTTTGAAAAAGCAACCGTCGAGTTTCTTGCTGGCTCTTCTCGGTAGGAACAGCTTTCCGAACCAGCAGTAGAGTTGACGATTCAAAAGCACATGTTTACAAGTTTACTTGAATAAAGAATATTTTGAATTTAAATTTGAAAATAAACATTCTGCCTCTCTCCATAGAGATATCCATCACAAAAATCAGATCGATCAAAGGGAATAAATTGCAATTCTTATTGCAATGATTCCTCTATTCGAAACTTGATAAATTGATAATAGATTGGGTTTCTCATATTATTTAGCTATTGGTTTAGCAGATTGAAAACATAACAGACAGACTCACATTTATGGCATTATTGAGGATAGGTGTAACAATGTTTTAAATAATGCAAAATCGATTTTAAAATATCGATGTTTTATTGTCTATCGATGATCATCGATAATTAATGATAATGGACCATACCTGTGTCTACGGAAAAACAAAACTGTTGTTTTTATAAATTTTCTATCATTTTTATCTCATTTACTCACCTTTGTTTAAAAGGTTTCCCTCGACTTCCACAAATAATTGAAGACCAAAATTAGCCAAATTGGTCGAGCAGTTCTCGAGTTTTAACGGGACAAACGAACAACAATTCATCTTTTTATATAACTAGCTGTGCCAGCAGCTTTGCCCGCGTGGAAGTCAGTGTGTCACAATTTTTTTCTATTGTAGTCTGTAGTAATTGTGCGTTAACCATAAGAGAGAGACATGCTATCGCGGACTTTTTTGTAGTATTTTTATAAACCTACAATTCTGTAGTACATTACTTTAGCGTATCTCTGCTGGTTTGCGAAGCGCACGCGACTAAAGCTTTCAGCACGCAAGTTTTTTAACAACTGCGTGATCTCTTTAACACAATTTACACAATACCGATATGTACTATTTATCTAAACCATCCGGAAGTAATGCACTATCTTTTGGTGAAAACTGTAAAAAAATCCGTTCAGTAGATTTTGAGAAAATCGATACATACAGACAGACAGCTTTTTGGGACTTTGTTTTATAATAAGTATAGATAGTCCACCCTCATTTCTTACTGAGGTGTCGTAAAAGACGAGTAAGGTATCCGGCTGAATAAAATATACCAACTTCATTTCTTACCGAGGTGTCGTAAAAGGCAACTGAAGGTAATTGACCAACTGTGTGGTATTCGGCTGAGTAGAGTATACGACCCTCATTTCTTACCGAGGTGTCGTATAAGGCGACCAAGGTAAGTCGACCCGCCGTTTGGTAACCGGCTGAGTAGAATAGACCACCCTCTTTCTGACCGAGGGCTCGTAAAATACGACTAAGGTAAGTTGATGTCAGGCAAGCGACCGGTCGTAATATAAGTAGCCAAATCATACGACATGACATGTTGTGCCCACCCCTCTTAGAGTGGGATAAGTGCAGGAGAATATATAATTTTATAAGTATAACCGTATAATTTCGAAAAATACAAAGTAATTTTTCAAGGGCATACGTACCCGGCAATAAATAATGTACATCGAGGCTTAGAGAGAGAAAATCGGTTAGATTCTGCTTCATAGAGCATTGTCTCTGTCGCACAGACTGACGAACCCGTGTGTGACAGAGACAGCGCTCTACAAAACCGAACTGGCCGGCTGTTTCGTTCTAAACATCGATGTGCATTATTTAATGTCGGGTACTGTAGGTTTTTTTACAGTGCCGAAACACAAGCACACGTTATCACTAGAATATGATAGTTAGCATTATGGCGTGCCTCTATTTTGGTCCATCTCTCCCTCTATCTCTATCTATATGACACACTCACTTTCAATTCGGATTCAATTTTAGTGTGGCTATAAAGTTTCTGTACCTAGGTACGTTTCCTTTCTGGGTTCATTCCTACTGCCTCTGAGCCATGGGGTTCCCATTTTGTCACGGCTATTACGATCAAATTAATCTAAAAACGTCCCATCATTCGATGCCCCGGAAACATCGCCGTGCACGCCACACTCCCGGAAATGACGTCACAGTTCAATTCATGCTATCAAAACTAACGTATCATTTTAAAAGCTCTATTATTTCTATAAAAGGTTAATTTAGTTTTATTTTTATTCTTTGAATTTAGTTTTTTTATTAGCTTCGATCAATGTTTTCGGAACTTTTAAACGTTAAGAATAGGTTATATAACTTGATCCAATGGGAATGGGCAGGCTTTCGATTCCCGATATTGTTCGGGAAAGTTTTGGCAGTATTAGATAACTCCCAGGCGACTAATTTTTTATGGAATTAATAACAGATACTGTCATAAATGCATTTACCATAAATCTACAAGCTGTTATAGCCAAGCGGCGATTTTTGCGATGGGTCATGAGTTCAAACCCCTGGCAGATACCAAGGTTTTTCAGTCAAAACATATTTGTCTAATTGATAATTGCAATTTTTCACACAATTTCCGCAGTACCTACCAATCCGCATCGGAGTAGCTTAGGTCTTAGTCTTGCATTCTCTCCAGAAGCGGAGAGAGGAGGGCTATGCCCAGCAGTGGGATAGTGACAGGTCGTAACTTTACTATAAATTCTGGAACTGAACTCGCGGTCAGAAGCAAGTAAATAAGTATAAGTTTATAAAACAAGCCAAAGATCCCTTACATGACATTTCCCAGTTATATTCTTGTATTGCCAATTTCGTCGTGATCGACTAACATTAATCAACAGCTACGAGAGCCTTTAGATACGAGGTGACCACACATTCAAAACATGTCGGACAAATTCATATTGTCACGTACAGTGATTCGTGGATTTGGATGAAAATACTTGGTGACTCGTTAAAACACTTTATTTAAGTTTTTAACCTGTAAACTGTGTAAACTTACTACTTACAGTCTCTACACAGTCCGTTATCCAATAAGAATGCCGAAATCACTAATTCACTTTTATTTTCACTTGTTTATTCGCTGTTGATCGCTATTCACAAACTGAATCGAGGCGCACGATACATCTGCTTATATATCGAACGAACCGATTTCGAGAAAATTCGATAGCCTTGAAACGATCGTAAACATGTTTACCAATAACATGTTTTGATACACGTCGAATGTTCCGAAATTAACGAAATTAGTTAACGTTAAACGAATTTGAACTCTATGACATTCAGTTTACGAATCGTTTTTGCATGTTCGTAAACTGCCTCGTTCAATTTGAACTTTATGACATATGCATTACGTACTCTTATCGCATGTTCGTAACATTGCCACCGTCAATTTAGAATTCTATGACATACACATTACGAACTCTTTTCGCATGTTCGTAACCATATTGAATAGTTATGATTTAATTATTTTTCTATAATCCGCAATTTTTTTTAAAATCTATGTAATGCTAAGTGTCATCATCAACCTCCTGCCCTTATCCCACTCTAAGTGGGGTCGGCACAACACGTTACAAACATGTTGTCACATGATTTGGCTACGTATTTTACGATCGCCCGCCTCCCTAACGTCAAATCACCTTAGTCGTATTTTACGACACCTCGGTAAGAAATGAGGGTGGTCTATTCTACTGAGCCGGATATCACACGGCGGGTCGATTTACCTCAGACACCTCGGTTTCACAAAACATAGCAATGCTGATAATGTTTCGGTTACGGGGCGAAACGATCGATAAGATTGTCGTAATGTGTATGAAAAAAAGATAGTCCACTATGCATTTAGCATTACATATATTTTCTATTTACTTTATCGCGGATTATAGCAAAATAATTTTATTATTACTTTTGTGTTTTATTTATCTTATTTATAGAGTCAAGTTGTGCAAAAAGAGTTTTATTACATGTAGCTCATATGCCACAAATTCTAATGATGGGAATGTCCACAAAACGGAGTGTAAAATATTGATACTACCCTATTTTGGACAAGTTATGACTTTGCACAGACAGTGCGCGGAGCAAATTGCGTTTCGGCGTGACGTATCAGGATTTTTTCATTTGATATATTCTTTTATCTATCGAAACAGAAAAACTATTCGTTAAATCATCCAAATAAATAGTAATAATAAATATATGAGACAATTACGCACACTGTCGTCCGTCCCCAAAGTAACTTAGTACTTGTGTTATGAATGACAGACAAGCGGTAAATACGTATATTCATACTAGCTGACCCGGCTTACGTTGTTTTATTATCAAATATTATAATACTATGAAATAATAACTAAATATTGTTAGAAATGAAAGTTGGCAACACTATAATCACGTGGCCGCCATATTGAAGTTAGTCTTGTAGTAATACTCGACTTATAGATGATACACTATAACATAAGACTCGACTCATACGGTTATTAGCTTACGCTTACGCGGCTAGACCGTTCTCTTGGAGTTTCGTTGTAAACGAGACTTGTACGATTATTGAACGCTCCCGCGTTTAGATCGTGTTACACCTGTCTTGGTTAAATAAGCAGGTGCAATTATTACTGTGTTGTTTCAATGTTGGTTAGGTAAATCCGCGAGTACCTAAATTATGTGTTATCTGTTATTAGAATCCACCATAATATTCGTGCAATTACTATAGAACCGTTTAATGATGTTCGGGCAGATCCGCACCCACATTATGTTCCGTGTGAATAAAATCTATCTTGGAATAGTTAATATTCGCGATAAGAGTAACCAATAAGTTTCTTGCCAGTTCTTCTCGGTGAATAGTAGTGTTCCGAACTGGTGGTAGAGTCGTCCTGGCATAATAATTCCAAATTATATGAAACTTAACCTGTATATATATATGTATATAATACATGTTTGGCCTGTTCCATAAGTTGTAGCTGTACGTTAGACTTTGTTGACTATGTGAGAAAGCTGAAATATTTAAGTGAAATTCCTGCCATTTCTAATAATATAATAAATAAATAAGTAAAATTAATATGCCAAATAACATAAAAATTTAATAATGTACTATCAAGTGAAGGAATTAAACTACTAGAAGGAAATGTCGGTCAGTAAGTCAATATTATTATAAAATAGTATTGTTTATTTTTTTTCATTAAACACAGAAAGGTTAGCAGCTTTCCCAATAATTACAGGAAGTACAGAAGAAATTGAATTTTGTTCAGAACGATGAGTAGGGGAATGTGTTTCCATTAGAAATATAGTTTCAAATTCAAATTCAAAATATTCTTTATTCAAGTAAACTTGTAAGCAAGTGCTTTTGAATCGTCAACATCTACTGCTGGTTCGGAAAGCTGTTCCTACCGAGAAGAACCAGCAAGAAGCTCGGCGGTTGCTCTTTTCTAACAATAATTCTTATCACTAGTTACATATAGTTATTAATGTCTTGTACAGGGTTGAAGAGAAGCTATATCCACGCATTCTTATCTTCCAGGTAATCCTCAATAGTAGCTTTCTAAATTAGCCTTTTTTTTAATAGTATGTTTAAACTGCTGTAAAGGTAAAGTTAATGTAGATTGTGGAATTTTATTATAGAATCTTATACCCAAACTCACAAACGAATTACGAACTTTTGCAAGGCGCAAAGCAGGAACTGCAAGCTTATGTCGGTTCCTACTTTGTCTATTATATACGTCGCCAATCCTTTTATAATTATTTTTATTCATATGTACAAAAATTAAGTTACTAAAAATATACTGTGAAGCTAATGTAAGAATACCTGTTTCCTTAAACTTCTCTCGCAGGGAATCGCAATTTAAATTGTAAATGCCACGTATGGCTCTTTTTTGTATATGTTGTAAGAAAAAGTATTCACCTTTATAGTAAGAATAGTGATAGATACGACAGACACACTAGAAACCGAAATAAACTAATGACGCCAAGGTTGCGCCTCCAAAAGGTGCGAAAATCATTTGTCGGTCTCGGTACACGTTTTTATAATAAAATTTCTCATCATTATCTACACAAGTTTAGAAATTATATTAAAACGATGCTGCTACATAAAGCTTACTATACAATTGAAGATCATTTGAGTGATAGTAGCATATCTTAACGGCAGCTACGCACCAAGCTGCAACGATTAATTTGTAACCATCCATCAAATTGTAAAAAAAAATATTTTAAAAAAGAATGGCCGCCGAGTTTCTTGCTGGTTCTTCTCGGTAGGAGCAAACTTCCGAATCAATGGTAACTTCTTGAAACATTTGACGATTCAAAAGTACTGTAAACAGTCTACTTGAATAAAGAATATTTTGAGTTTGAGTTTCTTCAAGTAAAAAGGGCAGACGGATTAAATAGAATACCTTACAGAAGATGAAGAACATGAGTGTTTCTGCGTAGGCGAACAGGGAGCCATTTGAGCTTAAAGCTTGGTTGATAAGAAAGCCTGGATTTGAGGATCCTTTCAGCTTCATACAAGACAGCGGTTTGATAATGTATAATTGAAAATATTTAAAAGATTGACCGCCGAGTTTCTTGCTGGTTCTTCTCGGTAAGAGCAACATTCCGAACCAGTTGTAGCTTCATTAATCATATTGATGCTTGACGATTCAAAAGTGCCTGAAATGGTTTATTTGAATAAAGATTATTTTGATTTGATTTGATTTGATAAAGCGAAACTGAGAGATATGATCATATTTGCGTAAACCAAATATGAACCGCATACATAGATTTCGGAGGCGCTCAAAGGTACTTAGTCTCACTGCTTACTTATTCAATGATAGGAAATCCTATTTAAGTCGTTTATAATTAATCTGATAATCACAAAATTTAAAAATAGTTAATATTTTAACTCTTAATCATTAACCCTTTGATAGATCACCCCTTTTACTTTAATAGAACACGTGTTAGGATTTTATGGTGTTTCGATGTACCATGCTATTGAGCTATCAATCAAACACTGATGGGTTTTTTGTTTTCCTTGTAATAATAATGTCCTGGTAGCCATTACGATTTTATAGCGTCGTCAGGCGTGTCGGACGAACGCTTTAACATCGCTGAGGTTGCAATTGCGTATTGGCGCAGAAGCTCTCCTAATGATAGTCAAAGTAACATATATATTTGTGAGTAGTAACTATACGATGGAATAAAAAAAATCCGGTAAAAGTAAAATAACGGCCTGTTACTATCCCACTGCTGGGCATAGACCTCCTCTCTCCGATTTTAGAGAATATAAATAAATATATGGGACACTTACATAACCTATAGAAAATGCGGTGCTGAAGGCAGGGTCACTACCCACTGAGCCAAGGGGCCAGTCAGAAGCAGAAGTCAGAAGGATTGGAGCTAAGACCCACCATGCTGCTCCAATGCGGATTGATAGGTTACACATATCCCCAGAATTCTCCATAAATATGCGAATTTCGTCACGATGTCTTCTTTAACCGAAAACCGTGCGATAAATTGCAATTATCAATTAGACACATAAGTTTTTAATAGTAAAACTCATTTGTGCCTGCCCCCAATTTGTACTGTGACCTCCTCGAAAGAGTGACAAGGTTTCACCGCTGGAGTCTCATAAAATTGGAAAAATTTACTTAATGTCTCTTAAAATGTTTTCATAAAATAATACTGCGGCTACGACATTTAATTTGCATACTTTTATCTTTGCTGAACTGTCATTAAAACCATTTGTTGTACGGAAGTTTATTTTCTTTTTAAATATTAATTTTCTTGTAAAGTAAAATGCCACGCTAATATATTCAAATATTCTTCATTCAAGCAAATTCGTAAACAAGTGCTTTTGAATCGTCAACTCTACTGCTGATTCGGAAAACTGTTCCTACCGAGAAGAACCAACAAGAAACTCGGCGGTTGCTGTTTTCAATATCTTAAAACTACTTACATCTTGATCTGGGCCAAAAAGTAGCTATATCCACGCATTCTAATCATTTATGTAATCCTCAACAGTATGCAAGGCCTTCTGTATCAGTCTCTTTTTAATAATTTTTCAATGATTTATAGAAGCACGCGTTACTTTGGGGAATTTCATATTACAGAAACTATAACAGAACGAATTAATTCACGTACCTTACACATGCGGGACAAGTCTCCACACGTATCCCAAGACACCTCCACCAGCAACAATACACACAGGCAATACACACGACCACCACCAATACCTCTACGATCGTTTCGCCCCGAAACCGAAGCATCATCAGGAAGTTAGGCTCCACGACAAAATCGTTATGTAAATTATGAAAAGTTTTTAAAATGCTATAATGGTAAAGTCAAGGAACAAATTCAATTCAAATTCAAATTCAAAATATTCTTTACTCACGTAAACTTGTTGACAAGTGATTTGGAATCGTCTACCGCTGGTTCGGAAAGTTGTTGGTACCGAGAAGAGCCAGCAAGAAACTCGGCGGTTGCCCTTTTCAAATACAATTCTTATAAGTAGTTACATTTGGTTATTACTATCTTGTACAGGGTAGAGTATTTGCTATATCGACGCATTTTTATCATCTATATAATCCTCAATAGTATAGTAGGCTTTTTGTATCAGCCTCCCTTTAACAACGCTTTTAAACTGCTGTAGTGGCAAAGATAAAATCGATTGCGGGATTTTATTATAGAATCTTATACCCAAATCCACAAATGACTTATGCACTTTCGCAAGGCGCAAATCAGGAACTCATGTAGGTTCCTACTTTGTCTAATATATACATCGCCAATCCTTTTATAATTATGTATATTCTTATGCACAAACATTAGATTGCTAACAAAACGTTTATTTATTCGAATTAAAAGTTTATCCGTTATTAACTAGTCGACAAGTACTTAAAATTAACTCCTTAAAATCACTCCCGAATAAACGTCCCTAAAACAAACAAGAATGCAAACAAAAAGCAACAATCGACTCTCGATCGAGAAAAGAAACAATGGCCACTAAAGGGATTTTTGACAAAGGCTAAAGAAGGTAGAAAGGTACAAAAAGGTATAAAAAACTCGCTGCTAAATGTTACAATGCGAATGGCTATTATCGGTGAAACACTACAATAGCATTTTATTCGTTTGCGGTAAGGGTGACATTGTGCAAGAGTCATTAAGTGATATGCTGGTAGCGTTTTTACTACTATTTGTAATTATAATTTATAGAATTACGCGTTACTTTGCGAAGATATATATTATAATAGTGAACGATATACAGTATATTTTAAGCAATTTAATTGTGTACATAAAAATATAAAGAATTATACAACGATAGGTGATGTATATAATAGACAAAGTAGGAACCGACATAAGCTTGCAACTCCTGCTTGCGCCTAGCAAACGTAACTCGTTTATAGGAGTGGGTATGAGATTCTATAATAAAATTTCGCAATCAATTTTAGCCTTGCCATAATAGCAGTCTAAAAACCCTGTTAAAAAGAAGCTGATACAGAAAGCCTACTATACTGTTGAGGATTATTTAGATGATAAGAATGTGTGGATATAGCTCCACTTCTACCCTGTACAAGACAATAATGACGAAATGTAACTAGTTATAAGATTTATATTTTCAAAAAGGCACAGATAGGAACAGCTTTTTGAACCAGCAGTAGAGTTGAGCAAAAGCACTTGCTTACAAGTTTACTTGAATAAAGAATATTTTGAATTTGAATTTGAATAATAAAGTGAGTTAAAAATCGCATTATCGTAAGAAAATATTAAATACACGAAACTCAACTGTTAAATTTAATGTTAATCCCATTCCCAGGTTCAAGTAAGTGTAGGTTGGACGAGGGAGCAAATTGCATTGCAAGTTAAAGGTAAACTATTAGATACATAAGTTTTTAATGGAAAAGCTCATTAGTAGGCCTGCCTTAGATTTGAACTGTGGCCTCCTCAAAAGAGTTGCGAGGTTTTACCGCGTGACTATCACAATTTTGTCATAATATAGGAAAAATTTACTTAATTTTTTTTGAAGTCCAGAAGTCCAAAGTCAGAACTACCAATCATCTACGTAAATTCTGGTTATCTATTAAATTAGTATTATTAAAACGCAGTAAATGGAATCTTCTAGTGTTATGTGTGAAACCCAACTTGGTGACCTCGATTTTAACCGAACTTTAAACGCAGATTACTATGGAATTTTGGATGTAAGCAATAGCATTATTTTGGATTAGAATATTAGGATTTTGCCAAAGCCATTGTGCCAAATCTGTAAGAAGTTCGGATTTAGGTTACTTTGACCAAGTTCTCTACAATTTGTTCAATAAAAATCTTTACCACTAAATCTCAAGAACAAAAAAGAAATGCGTATACATTTCTTCTTTTTCTTTACAAATTTTTAAGATTTTCCATCGTAAATTGCATCATTCATTACCACAATTATGGCGCAGCATTTCTTTTCGTAAAAAAAAACGTCACTCGCTTTTACCTTAAACAAGCTCCCGCTAACTTACTAAAATCCACTCGATTTGACAGCATCTTTGATTGGCCACCGCAAAGCGATTTATAGAGGGCTCATAGAATCATGGGAAACTATTTGTCATGATCATTGAATTTGAAGGAATTATTGTTGTTTAAATTATAATCTAGTGGCTAGTGTAATGAGTATAGTGAATTCTTAAGGGGATGGTACTTCAAAAATTGGGAAATTTGACCTTTAACAATATCCTTTATCAAGACCTGGATCTGCGGCAGAAATGGCTGAAACCGGGAAGCGACCAAACTTTGCAACATCCATCTCTCATCGAGAGTTATACATTTATTCCATTTGTACACTTTGACACCCTATGGCCATGGATTCAAAGTGTTTTTAAAATTTTATCCGTTTTAACGTATGTTAATTAGGTATCTAATTCCCTATCTAAGCCTTCAGTGCATTTTGCCAATAATGGCTTACCTTGCAAAAACGAATCTACATCGTTCTCCTGCCCTTATCCCACTCTAAGTGGGGTCGGCACAATATATTTAAAACACGTTGTTAGATGATTTGGCTAGGTATTTTACGACCGGCCGCCTGTCTGACGTCAACTTACCTTAGTCACCTTTTACGACATATCACGTAAGAAATAAAGGCAAACTGCCCTTATTTCTTACTTCTGCTTAGCCGGATACCACACGGCGGGTCAAATTACCTTAGTCGCCTTTTACGACACCTCGGTAAGACATCAACATCCTTCTGCCCTTATCCCGCTATAAGGTCGACGCAACATGTTACAAACATGTTGTCACATAATTTGGCTACGTATTTTACGACTGGCCGCCTGCTTGATGTCACCTTAACTTAGTCGTATTTTACGATACTTCGTTTAGACATGAAGGTGGTCTATTCTACTCAGCCGGATACCACACGGCGGATCTTGCAAAAAGGAATGAAAATGAAATTAATTTGCCTTCTAAATTAAGTTGTTATATCTACAAAAAGCAATTAAATTATCGTATCCGCTCAACTTTATGAAATTTGAATAACAAGTAAACAGATAAATATTTTTCTCATTACTTACAATATAAAATTAATGTATATTCAAAAGACATTATTCGCTCAGCCTCATAATACAATGAAAACAAACCCCATGAAATTTCCATGCGATTGAATCCCTCTTTGAGAAATAATTCCGACGGCAAACAATTCCAATGGTTTTATAATTGGAATAAGCTGTCGTTACAACTGTTTTCGTATTCTGAAATACATTGGATTATATTTAATTACATTGGAATTCCAAAATAACGAATACTTTAACTTTACAGCAGTTTAAAAACATTGTTCATCATTCTCCAGCCCTTATCTCACTCTAAGCGGGGTCGGTACAACATTTAACAAACACGTTGTCATTTGACTTGGCTACGTATTTTTTGACCGGCCGCCTGCCTGACGTCAACTTACTTTTGTCGCCTTTTACGACACCTCGGTAAGAAATAAGGGTAGTATATTCTATGCAGCCGGATACCACACGGCACTTACCTTAGTCGCCTCTTACGACACATCTGTAAGAAATGAGGGAAAGAAATGGTCTATTCTATTCTGCTGGATACCACACGACTATGAACATAGAAGTAGTTATGGCGAGTTTTTATAAAAGATAGCGTGCATGCTGTCCCGGACTTTTTTGTAGTATTTTTGTATATCTAAAATTCTCTACAATACATTACTTTACAATATATTACTTTAGTGTGTACTCTACAACACATTACTTTAGTGTGTCTTTGCTGGGTTACGCGGCTCACGCGACTAACTCCTCTTCAACCCAGTTTATATAAAACCTTAATATACTATTAACGTAGACCTTCCAAAAGAATTTCAATACTTTTTTGTTAAAAAACATACAGAAACAGATAGACAACTTTGGGAGATAGACAGATTTGGGAATTTTGTTTTATAATAAGTATAGGTAAATGTGAATGTCTGTCGATGTGACTTTAAGCTGTGCTTCCTATGAGGTTAAAACACGACTTAGGAAAACTTATAGCGAAAAAACTTTATCGCTAGCGATGAACCTCTGGGTATATTATGCGTGTATTCCGCGATAAATTTTATCTTTGCCATTACAGGAGTTTAAAAACACTGTTAAAGGGAGGCTGAGGACTACGTAGATAAGCATGTCTGGATATAGCTTTATTTAGCAATAAATGTAACAAGTTATAAGAATTATTTTTAAAAGAGCAACCGCCGAGCTTCTTGCCGGCTCTTCTCGGTATGAACAGTTTTCCGAACCTGCAGAGAAGAGTTGATGATTAAAAAGCTCGTTTACAAGTTTACGTGAATAGAATATTTTAAATTTGAATTTTTGTTTGTGATCGCTATTCGATTGTCAGGGTCATATACGACGATTATCGGTGATAAAACCCAGTGGCATACCCTTTAAAGGCACTGCACGTGCAAGCGACGAGGCGATTGGATACACTGTTAAAAGCATTCCTAACACGCGTTATTAGTTTACCAGTTAGTTTTAGAAGGAAGTGACAGCTTTAACTATTATTTTTATTGGTAGAATATACTAAATTTAATAGAGCTGCCGATATAATTGCTTAAAAACCGATTGCTAAATGAAAATGTTTTTCTTTAATCAAAAACACACTAGAATATTTTGTTATAATCCGTGTTTCCATTTACATACCTTATACGTGCAGGATTAGTTATCACACGTATCACAAAAACCCCCACCAAAAATTCTCTACAAAAGCACTACACACTTTCACTATCAATATCAACGATTGGAAAGCTTCGGGATTTTGCTGTGGAGCCTATCCTGATGATCCTTCGGCTACGGGAAGAACTAGTGGGCATGTTTCAATTTGCATGACTAAATAATAAATATGTTAATATTTAAGAAATTATATAGTATAAAGTAAAGTGCTGGTGTTACTATCCTCTTCTCTCTGTGTTTGGAGAAAGAGTTGGAGCTAATATCTGCCACGCACAAGAAATGCAGATTGGTGTGTGTGCGATGTGTGTAATATCCCAAGCATTCTCTAAAGATGTGCAGGTTTCCTCACGATGTTTTTCCGAAAAGCGTGTGATAATTTTCAAATATCAATCAGACAAATAAGTTTTAATAGAGAAACTCACCAAAAAAAATGGTCTGCCCGGTGTTTGAACTCGTGATCCTCTCGTAAAAGTCGCATGGTCTCAACTTTTATTCAGAAATTGATAAAATGTCTATATAGTTGGAGCTTTTTTGTACTATATATACAATTTAACTGTGTATACTTGTAACGAACTAATTCCATTCTATTATATAACGAAATTCCCGAAACCATTACCTTCGGGGTGACTTTCACTATCGTAATACGCTTTGTTGTTTAAGAACCTTTTAAGTACCACCCAGTCGACATCACCCTCCAAATAGAGACATAAAGTTAAATTTAATTAGATTTGATGTTACGACATAGCATAACATTCTATTTTGGATTATTAAGTCAAGAGCGATAAATAAATGTTTGATTTAAAAAAAAGTTCAAATAATTTATAGAATAAGACGTTACTTTGCGAAGATCCATAATACAAAAGTAATAATAAAATTATCTTCCTATAATCCGCGATAAAGTTAATAGAAAATATATATAATGCTAAATGTATAGTGGACTATTCGTTTTTCATACCCGATACATGCAGGATTCGTAAAAACACATGCACAAACCTCCACCACTGCCACCACAATACACAAGCACTACACACGTTCACTATCACAAATTCAATAATCGTTTCGCCCCTCACCGAAGCATCAAATTCTAATTCAAATTCAAAATATTCTTTATTCAAGTAAACTTGTGAACAAGTGCTTTTGAATCATCAACTGTACTGCTGGTTCGGAAAGCTGTTCCTACCGAGGAGAACCAGCAAGAAACTCGGCGGTTGCTCTTTTTAAAATATAAATCTTAAAAGTAGTTACATTTATTTATTACTGTCTTGTACAGGGTAGAAGGGCACCTATATCCACACATCCTTATCATCTAAGTAATCTTCAACAGTATAGTAGGCTTTCTGTATCAGCCTCTTTTTAACAGTGTTTTTAAACTGCTGTAATGGCAAGGCCAAAATTGATTTCGGAATTTTATTACAGAATCTTATACCCAAACCCACAAACGATTTACTTACTTTTGCTAGGCGCAAAGCAGGAGTCGCAAGCTTATGTCGGTTTCTACTTTGTCTATTATATACATCACCTATCGTTTTATAAATCGTTATATTTTTATGTACAACAATTAAATTATTTAAAATATACTGTGAAGCAAATGTAAGAATACCTATTTCCTTAAACTTCTCTCGCAGGGAATCACGCGGACTTAAATTGTAGATGCCACAAATGTATGGCTTTTTTTTTATCATCAGGAGATAGACTCCACGACAAAATAGCAAAGCTCTTTGGGAATTTTTCCACTATATATTCCATTATCGCGTGCAGTGAACCAACCAAACTGCGCGGACACGAGTACGGGGATTAAGAACAGCTTCCCGTATATACTGTTATACTGCTTAGAAACGGACTCTCCAAGCTGTGATAGCCTAGCGGTGAGACCGTGCGACTGTCTAGAGGCCACATAGGTTCAAACCCCGGGCAGGCACCAATGAGTTTTTCTATGAAAACTTATTTTACTTAATTGATAATTGCTATTTATCACACGCTTTTCGGTGAAGGAAAACATCGTGAGGAAATCTACATATCTCTAGAGAATTCAGGGATATGTGTAGCCTACCAATTCGCATTGGAGCAGTGCGGTAGGTCTTAGCTCCAATCCTTCTCTCCAAAAATATGAAGGAAATGCTTCATAAAAGTAAAAAAGTAACGGCTTGTTACTATGCCCACTGCTGGGCTAAGGCCGTCTCTTTCCGTTCTTGTAGAGAAGGATTGGAGCTAAGACCTACCACGCTGCTAGGGATATGTGTAACCTACCAACACATATCCCTAGAATTCTCTAGAGAAATGCAGGTTTCCACACGATGTTTTCCTTCACCGAAAAGCGTGTGATCAATTAAACACAGGTTTTAATAGAAAAACTCATTGGTGCCTGCCTAACCCATGATCGTCTTTAGTGTCTCACGTTCACAGTTTATTTGCTCATGTACCGAGCTATATATAGGCAAAAATTACCGGTTTTCCTTCAGAAATAGGTAAAAATCACATTGAGGATGTTTCAACATATAATTTGACTAGAGTACCCGCTCTAATCTCCGCATTCTCAACAATGCTTCTGCGCTCGCCAGTCGCCCGGCTACTCTGTAAATGCCGCTAGGCATATAGACTAACAGCATATAGACGCGAGTGAAGTTGCGATTTTGTAGTGGAGTCTATCTCCTGATGATGCTTCGGTTGCGGGGCGAAACGATTGTTGAGTTTGTGATCGTGAACATGTGTAGTGCTTGTGTGGAAGTGGTGGAGGTTTGTGCATGTGTTTTTACGAATCCTGCCCGTATCGGGTATGAAAATACGGATAGTCCACTATACATTTAACACTATGTATATTTTCTATTTACTGTATCGCGGATTATAGAAAAATAATTTTATTATTACTTTTGCAGGTCCATCTTGTAAAACTATATTCACAAACAAGCTTAAAAACAACAATAGATATTACAATTGAATAGTTCATTCATAGGGAGGTATGAATGAACGTGGAATGAATGGAGTGCAAGTGGACCCCGTAGTGGGAGAAGGTCCAGACAGTAAGGCGTCGCCATTGTGACGTCATTGAGCAACGGCTAAGGTTGAGGCGGCCAAATCGGAGGTTCCGTACGTAAGGTTTAATATAAAAAACATTCAGTAAAATAGTTTTTACAAATATAAATAAATATAAATATATGGGACACTTAAACACACGGTCGTCCGTCTCCAAAGTAAGTGACCTAATACTTGTGTTATGGGTGTTGGACGACTGGCAGATATACTACATATATCATTTAAAATACATACTTAAAATACAAATAAACACCCAGGCTCGAAGAACCAACAAATTGTTTATAAAAAGTGTTGGCCCTCGGCGGGAATCGAAACCGCGACCCGCGGACCCACTGCGCCAACGGGCCAGTCAAAAAATTAAAAATACCAAATGACGATTTGTGAAAAAATGGGAATTATTGGAAATTAAACCTTGAATGTAATGTAAGGAAAGAGAGGTGTGGATGGAGAGGCGGCATATAGTTTAGACAGATTTTAAATAAAGATGAGATGTAAAAGAGGTTATTGAAATTAAAAACCTGTGATTTTCATTTACTCATCAACTACTAAAGTTTTTTCTAAAGTTTTTTTAAAATTATATGAGTTTTTTATTCTATACTAGCGGACCCAGCCTCTCTGTTAAAGATCATAATTCTAGGTATGAAATGTTTAAGATACATATTATACCAATATATTAAAATGTACTGTTTCCGTCGAAATAGTTTTCCAAATACCGCATTTTACGTGAGTTTTAAAAGAAAGTTAGAACGATTATGGAAAATTAATCTTAAAAGATGTCCTATAAAAGTTTTATATTCCCATTATATCTGGTTTCGATATATTTCAAACAGATCAGGCAGACTTTTTGATATAATCTCCCAGGTAGAGAGATGCGAATGGGGGGCTTTGTTTTATAACATAAAAGAAGTATATTTTTTTTGAGAAATTTGTGTTAGATAATTTGGAATAATCTTTCATTGAAAGCAAAATTTCTCGATCTTTTTACTGTAGTACTGAAATCCACATAGATATAGGTGCCCTTATAAGCCGTTAAGATAAATAATTTATAGAATTAGACGTTACTTTGCGGAGATCCATAATACAAAAGTATTATAGAAATAATGTAATAATAAAATAGAAATATAATTTAATAATGAAATATAAATTT
The DNA here is from genome assembly GCA_947086505.1 of Morpho deidamia. Taxonomy (NCBI): domain Eukaryota; kingdom Metazoa; phylum Arthropoda; class Insecta; order Lepidoptera; family Nymphalidae; genus Morpho; species Morpho deidamia. Next base: position 16,939,732 of record CAMTZC010000017.1, on the reverse strand, counting down.
TCCTGTAATATAATATACATCCTTTGTGATTTTGTCGTGGAGTCGATCTCCTGATGATGTTTCGGTTGCGGAGTGAAACGATTGTTCAGTTTGTCATAGTGAACGTGTGTAGTGCTTGTGTAGTGTGGTGGTGGTGGTGGAGGTTTGTGCATTTGTTTTTACGAATACTGCATGTATCGGTTATGAAAACGGATAGTCCATTCTACATTTAGCATTATATATATTTTCAATTTACTTTATCGCGGATTATAGCAAAGTAATTTTATTATTACATCTGTTTTATAAATATTAAATTGCCCTACACGAAATCCTAAAATCAGAGTTTCCAAGAACTCTACATGTCCGTTTGTCCGTTTAAACGCCACAATGCGCAGGTGGTCATTAAATTACCTTCCCGAGCTCATTTCCGTTTCGCTTTTGTTGCCAATTGTTAATAAATTGACTTTTGACGGATCCTTTTTGGCACTTGAAATAATTGTGATCCAAATTGTATGAGTGTACATTCCTTGTATTACTTTAAAATCAGGCCTGTACAAGGGCTGTTACTTTAAAATCAGGCCTGTTTATCTATTGAATACTATCCCCAGTATAATTAAAGTTCCATCGATTGACTGGCCCATTGGCATAGTTGGCAATGACCCTGTCTTCAGCTCTGCGGGTCACGGGTTCGATTCCCGCCGAGGGCCAACATTTTCTATAAACAATTTGTTGCTTCTGCAAGTGTGGGTGTATTTATGTATTATAATAAAATTCCGCAATCAATTTTAGCTTTGCCATTAGGTGACGCATTTTAAAATAGCTATTAAAATGAGAATGATACAGAAAGCCTACTTACTATATTGTTGAGGATTACTTAGGTAGATGGTGATAAGAATGCGTGGATATAGGTACTATTCGATCCTGTACAAGACAGCAATGACTAAATGTAACTAGTAATAATGATTAAAGTTTAAAAAGAGTAACGGCCGAGTTTATGGCTGGCTCTTCTAGGTGGGACAGCTTTCCGAGCCAGCAGTAGATTTTGACGATTCAAAAGCACTTATTTATAAGTTTTCTTGAATAAATAATATTTTGAATTTGAATTTGAATTTAAAGCGATGTACAGCTTATCGCTTTAAAAGTTTTGAAGAGTGTCACTTTATTGTGGAGAGACAACTTAGTTTTCTTTCATAACTTCAGATAAATATGTCAAGTAAAGTCCTAAATTTCCTCAATTATGTAAAATGCGTTTATTTACTGTGAAATAAGGGAAAAAGAGGATTCTTTTATGCTATATATTAGTTTGGTATAAGTATAAGCCGTTATTGTGCCAAATTTTACAAACGTAATAATAAAATTATTTTGTTTTAATCCGCGATACAGTAAATAGAAAAAATATATAGTGTTAAATGTATAGTGGACTATCCGTATTTTCACACCTGATACGTGCAGGATTCGTAAAAACACATGCACAAACCTCCACCACTTCCACCATAATACACAAGCATTACACACGTTCACTATCACAAACTCAACAATCGTTTCGCCCCGCAACCGAAACATCATCAGGAGATAGACTCCACGACAAAATCGCAAAGCGAAGCATTATACGAAAAAGCATTGTTATATAGTACTTGGTTCAACCCCACCCTTTATTTTACCTCGGAACACGTGCAACAAACTTGAACTAGAAACATTTATCTGCTCGTTAATGAGGGCGCCATGGTTATGCTTAATAATTTCTAATTGTTCCAAAATATTTAATTTCAAGCTTTTGGCAAATTGTGCCAAATTTTATCAAAATTTCTCAAGTGAATTGGTCGTGAAGGGCAGACAGACAGATGTACAGACTGACTTTCGCGTTTGTCATATTAGCGTGAATGTAAGTAAATAATTTTTCCACTGGTGTCAAAACGAATTAATCGATCCGATAGAACCTTAGATTAACCATACAAATTTGTAACAGATGATACCGACAGATTTCGAAAAATGTTTATAATTACTAAACGAATCATAATTGAACCCTCACCTGGGTATTTTGACAAAGCTTTAAACCCTTCGCCATAACCCTTTATCGGTTTTGCGCCGATTTCCGTGTTTAACGTAAACCTTATCGCCTGATGCTTATAGCGTATTCTTCCAATTTTTCGGATGCTGGCGTACCCGTGTTTGCGATACATTGTTATCCCTCCCATTGTTCGTTTGTCTATCACGATTCGCGATCATATTTGGCTTCGATAAACGATCCAACAATAGACAAATCCGCCAGAAAGGATAGGTTTTTTGCGCATCCATCTTTTGTGAGATGCCGTGATAACATTTGTAAATATCAAGCGAATCTGACTTTGGAAACTGACACGTCTGATATTAATCAATAAAGATAGGAGTATAGGCCTTATTGAATATCTAAGAAAACATTAGGTTGCCTTCCTATAACCGTTTCTCGAAAGAATTTAGACAAAATCATTGACATGTTTATATCAGAAAATTCCCTTATGGGGAACGCCCTTCGTCGCAGACCGTTATGGATCATATGTCTCCCGAAATGGCTCATTGTCTCATCTACCTCGGAGAGCACCACCTCCGAGTTGAGGCCTCTGCGAATGCACTACTAAACAATGCATCAAGAGCATCAGATAATGCATCAGCTGTCACGTAAAATAACGCCGTTTGATTCCCCGTTAATAACGTCGGGAGTTAAATTTGACTTCCCTTACCCAAGATTAGAAAATACCTAAAGACTTTACATAACGCTTACTATACTGAAGATTTTTGAGTGCTAATAACATTTCAATGCATTCTGCTGTGCACTAAACTAGTAACGTAATATTAACATTTTTAAGAGCAATCGCTCAGTTACTTGCTAATACTTCTCCGTAGACGGAAATTTTCGAATGAGTGGTAGCTTCTCTAACAACATTTAAATATTCAATAGTAGTTGAATAATATGTTAAATTTGAATTGTTATTTTAAAACACTAAAACTACTTACAAAAAGTATAGCATGTAAGTCGCTTGGTTCTATTATAAAATGTGACAGTAAATTTTAGCTGTATTTTTGAATACATAAAGGTGAGAATAAAAGCTCTTGTATAATGTATACTAGATTATTTTAACGGCCTCGAATCGAGTCCTTTAAGACCAAACGTCAGAATTCTGAACATTAGCTTTACCATTACAGCAGTATAAAATTACTAATAGCACGACGCTGATACAGAAATTCGGCTTGCTATTGAGGATTTTATAAATGATATGAAAATCTGAAAAGGGAAATCGCTAGCTGATTCTTCTGTGTAGAAGCGATTTGCCGAACTAGTAGATGAGTTGATCTAAACTTGTTTGATAAGTTTATTTTAATAGAGTATATTTAGAATTTATTGGAAACAGAATCGATTGCTCTGGGCTTCTGTCGCATTCTTCATTACTGAAGGTTATGGTCTAGCTGAAAGCCCTTCACAGTTCATATGATTTGTTCATCATTCTCACCATTGTCATCTTCATTTCTCTTGTTGTCCAGACCATTCAATGCGGTCACTTACCGCCGCAGAGTCTTTCTTTTTCAACCACGTCCACTACTATCAACTTGATCTAGGGAAGTCTCCTGCCCTTATCCCACTCTAAGTGGAGTCGGCACAACTTGTTACAAACATGTTGTCACATGATTTGACTACGTATTTTACGACCGGCCGCCTGAATGACCTCAACTCAACTTAGTCACCTTTTACGACACCTCGGTAAGAAATGAGGGCAGTCTATTTTATGCAACCGGATGCCACACGGCTCTATCAACTTGATCTGGGCAAATGTATAGAATTAAAAAACAATTTTTTTATTTCGGGAATAGGGAAAAGACTGGCATGGGTTGCCTGATGGCCTAAGTTGACGAACGAAGTCACGTCTACATCTAAATTAAACATAATGTTGTACACAAAGAGAACAAGTTACATACTCTGAGACATCATAATAAAAGCACTAATAATCATATTACAAGACCCATCACACAGCACTTAGCATTAAAAACAAGTTCAAAGAGTTACATTCAAATTAATTCTGACATGGTAATAATAGAAATTGATTCACAATTACTGCTGCCAACAATGTTATTCATCCCTTTAATATTTCATAAAGTAGTGTAAGGGTTCTTTTTGGGCGGGGCCAATGCATGCACACCCTCCGTTTCTTGCTAGTATCAAAATCACGTGGATAGCAGACGGTGCGCATTATAGAGCATTCATACTTAATTAACGGGCTACTGATAGGTGGATTTAAGGGTTTTGATACTTTAAGTATCAATAAATAAATGATTTATTATTAAGCAGGCGTTACTTTGCGGAATTTCATAGAACAAAAGCTATAGTAAGTAGGAAAGTAACAGCCCGTTATTATGCCTACTGCTGGGGTAAGGCCTCCTCCCTCCGTTTTGTAGAGAAAGATTGGAGCTAAGACCTACCCGCTGCTCCAATGCGGATTGGTAGGTTACACATATCCCTAGAATTCTCTATAGATATGCATGTTTCCTCACGATGTTTTCCTTCACCAAGTGTGTGATAAATTGCAATTATCAATTGGACACATAAGTTTTAATAGAAAAACTCATTGGTGCCAGCCCGGCGTTCGAACCCATGATCGTCTCTGGAGAGTCGCACGGTCTGACCCCTAGGATATCTCAGCTATACCTAGTAGCTATAGTAGCATTATTTTGCTGTAGTCCGCGTTTTTTAAAGAGAATGAATGAAATGCTAAGTGTATGAAGCAGGCAACACATACCTTACACATGCAGGATAAGTCACCACACGGTATGCGTAATGCATTACGATTTTATCGTAAACCCTATCGTCTTGATGATGCTTCGGTTTTGGGGCGAAACGATCGTAGATATTGTAGTGGTGATTGTGTGTATTGCTTGTGAATTGTTGCTGGTGGCGGCATTTTGGGGTACGTATGATTTGTCATGCATATATGTGAGGTATGTGAACGTTGCCTGGATCGTTGTATAGGGAACTTGGAACCAACAAGCTCCTCGAGTACAGATTAACAAATAGCAAATATCCTAGAAATTATCGAGAGATATGCATGTTTCGTCATAAAAATTTCATTGCCGAAAAGCGCGTGAAATTTTCCAAAATCCAAATTTCTAAATAAGTTATAATAGAATCGATGGTGGGGGAATATTACCCTTGACCTCAGGTCTGCCCCTGCAGTATACAATAACAGGATATAGTATGATAGCAGGCAGTAGTCGTAAGCTTGAAAGTCATCAAATGACCACACACTCAGTGAATTAGATTCTATAATAAAATCCCTCAATCGATTTTATCTTTGCCACTACAGAAGTTTAAAAACACAAAGGGAGGCTGATACAAAAAGCCTTCTACACTATTGCGGATTATATAGATGATAAAAATAAACGGATTTAGCTACTCCTCTACCATACAAGATAGTAAAAACTAAATGGAACTAGTTTTAAGAAATTTTATTTGAAAAAAGCAAGCACCGAGTTTCTTGCTGGCTCTCCTCGGTAGTAGAATTAATAATATTTTGAATTTGAATTTAAATGCATTGTTCACCAAAAAATATAAAAGTTTTTTAGAATACATAAAAGGTATCCAAGATAATTAAATCATATTAAATACTGTTACATATCAAGTCAGCTTGAACAATCAGTGCTTAAAAAGAAGTAACTATAGGTAATATTAAATATATAACGTCGAATAAGCTTTTTCAAGTTTTTTGTATAGTCAAAGGTAGAAAAATTTAATGCTATGTAGAATTACAACTGTTCGATTGATTAAAACAACATAATAAGTAAATTATAGAAAAATCTTTATGAAAAGAATGTAATAACACGATTTGCAATTATTACTAATAATTTATAGAATTGGGCGTTATTCTGCGGAGATCCATAAGTGATCAGAAACATATATATAATGCTAAATTAAAAGGGGGCTATCCGTTATCCGTTCTCATACCGGAAACATGCTGGATTCGTAAAACATACGCACAAACCTCCCCCATCAATACACAAGCACTACACGCCTTCACTATCACAAACTTAACAATCATTTCGCAATCGAAGCATCATCAGGAGATATATAGAAATAGGTATTTTCCACTCAACATTTAGCATTATCTATGTTTTCTATTCAATTTATCGCAAACTATAGCAAAATTATTTCATTATTACTTTTGAATTATTACTTACTTGTAAAAATAATTTTGATACTACTGTATATATCTTTAGTGGAATAAATCCATCTCTAAAACAGTAACCAAATTGAATTTAATGAGACAGATATTAGGGATGTTAGGAACCCATACAAAATTATTCATCGCTACTAAAATGTTCCATTCATAAAAATACAGTTTTTTTCCACTAGCACTGGGGATGACGGCTCGCCGACAAAAGGGTGGGACGGGCCAAATAATTGCCAAAACGCTTCGAGTGAGGCCTATTGTGTTTATTTACAATAGGGTGCACTAAGTGGGGGTAGTTTTTGTAATTGTTACTTTAGGAGATCTCACCCTTAGTAATCAGTCGTAAGGCAAACGCCACTGCGGGAACTGCCAGCAAAAATGAACCGGTCGTTTTTAGTAGACACATTGATCAGTGATTCCAAAGATTGCAAGAAGACAGAAATGTCTAGTGATCCGTTACACGCATACACGAACCTAATGAGCCAACATTTGGATACTAGACCGAAGTTTCTACCGTATCCTTACCCAGGAAGCTTGAACTTGCTGACCCTCGGGCTACAGCACCAACAAAGAGCGCCAGATTTATTCAGACCTTTTCTAGAACATTTGAATTTTCGCTATCCATTGTTACATCAGCTTCCCCGGCAACCGGAGTTGTACGAAACGGCTCAAAGTGAGACTCGTCACGTTGATGTGTACCCAAAGATAGAAGATCAAGAGCCTGTGAATTTTGTGAACAGAAGAAAGAAATCTGTATCCCCATATTTACATCATCCGTACAAATCAGCAGCGACCTCGCCATCAAAAAGCCAAGGTCAACGGTCACCATCTATATCGAGCGAAAGCAGAAACGGAACCCCGAGTCCACCGCTCGCTCATCCCGAGGAACTATTACCAGGATACTCTAAAGAATTGAAGCGTTTACCGTTGAAAGAGGACTCAAGCAAACGCATCAGAACAGCCTTTACGGGGACCCAACTTCTAGAACTGGAGAGGGAATTTTCCACGAACATGTACTTGTCGAGATTGAGGCGAATCGAAATTGCGTCTAGATTGAAATTATCTGAGAAGCAGGTTAAAATCTGGTTCCAGAATCGTCGTGTGAAGCTGAAGAAAGAGGAGAGTCCTGTATCAAACGATGGTAGAGCAAAGAAGTGTTGCTGTGCCAAGACATCTTGTTCCAAAAATAGTTCAACTTCATGTGATACTGATCAGGAACAAATAGATGTGGTTAGTGATAATGATGTAAGTTTCGAAGCGCAAAATTTATGCAGATACTCTTGATTTATTGACAAGGATTGTATGAGTTTTGCTTTAGTGCTTTAGTTCTGCGTTAGTACATAATAAATTATTTAATTATTAAGGTGTTTAGTTATGTAATCGGTGATCAATTGTTTTATAGTAGCAATGTACCTAGGAAAGTGAAAACGTGATTTGAAATCAATAATTATAAAATCTTAGAATATACCTGAAAAGATAATAAGCAAGCAAGGCAAAGTTGGCATTGAATATTGTTAAGTATTTTGAAAATTTTGCGACACATATCACGTAACGTATAGTAACGTAATTTATGTGAAGAAAACAACGTTTGCGGTTCTTTAGTAGAGTTTACAAAATCAACTATTATACTTTTCAGGTACAAAATATATTTGTAAATTGTGAAATTTATAGAAATAACTTATATTGAATATAAAATATATTTTCGTAAAAATTTACTCGTTGTTGGATGCAAATAAAATTCTATGATTGGAATGTTTGTTTTTTTCTTCTATGGAATGTTTATGGAATTGATAAAGGGACAAACAGAATGTGATCTCAAATTTTATTAGTGAGAAGGGAGAGGCATGTCGAGTGTTCGGAATTCGGGGGACGATTCTATTGACATACTTAATAACATGAGTTTCATGGTGTTTTTAATCAAAATAATTCCTGCTGAAGAATGTTTAATCGGATATAAAGTTAATGCTACTAAACATAAAGTGAAAGTATTTTGTTATTTTTTTTTTATTAGAATGAAATAAATACATCCCTTCAGATAATTTTATCATAAAGTAACAACCTCTTAGTGTCCCGTGGGCATAGGCGTTCCCTCTCCTTTTTTGGGAATAGTTGGAGCTTAAACACACCATGCTGCTCCAATGTGGATTAGTAGGTTACATATATACAAGGATTTTTCCAGTGATGCAAGTTTCCGCAAGATGTTTTTCAGAACGCGTTTGATAAATTGGAAATATGAATTAAGTTCAATAAGTTTTAACAGGAAAACTCATCGCTGTCACCAGGAGTTTGAACGCGTGACCCGCAGAAAAGAGTAACACAGTGTCAACGTTACCACAGGGCACCACAGATTTTTGAAATTTAATTCGTAGTTACATTATTAATAGTATATAAATGTAGATGAAATTTATTACGGAAATCCTTTTGTTATTTTTTTATCATTTATTATAATATCGCACCATTAGTATAAAAGTGACCTAGGTTAAAAAGATTGTTGCAAATTGCAATAAACCTTAGCGTATCGCCGAGACCTATAACTTAGAAGAACAAGAAAAAACTAGATAATTTAAAGAATACATAGTATACAACATTTAGCATTTGACATATTTTAGCATATTTCCTATTACTTTATCGCGGATTATAGCAAAATGTTTTTTTTTGTTACGTTGATGTCGCGTGGTGGGTTCTAACTCCTAGCTGCAGTACTTACCAAATAAGGGGAAAAGACGCCTATGGCCAAGACTGGGATAGTAATAGGTCGTTTACTTATTTAATAGCATATTGACGCGTCTTTTTTCTCATCAGAAAAGTTTTTAGTAGATACATAAGTTCTTGTTTAATTTAAAAGCCGATAGAGAAATAGCGATTCATCTAAATTCCACATAACTGCCTGCATTTTAATGACGTCATTTCCTTTTTTATCCTCTTTGCCAAGAATTCTATTGGATTCGATTAAGAACCGTTCCTATGTTTTATAAGAACTTTATAATATTACATGAAAGTAATATAGACTTCGTTCCAATTTAAGCGTTAATTTACCGTCAATTATAGGCAATAAGTTTTTCCTTTTCATGAAAGAAAACGGGGGATTTTACTACTTAGGGATTTTACCCAGATTACATTTTAATAGTATTTTGAATTTGTCATTATTAGCCCAGCGACTTTTTACTTTTCCACTACCCCTCACGTAATATTTTGCCGTTCGTTTATTTTAATTTTGAGATAAATTCTAAAATATTGACTTGAATAAAGTGAAAGCAAGAAACACTTTAATTAACTAAACCATTTAAATTACTTGGGAATAGCTGTTTACGTCTAAATAGTTTCCCAAAAACCGCATTATAACCAATTTTTAGTTAAACCAGCAGGCCTACCATGAACTCTTATTGCGACTCAATTGAAGACGTAAACTAAATTGATTTGCTTTTACATACCATGAGATCTTAAAGACGCACACTTTAAGTCGTTGCCGAATGCGTGTTCGGAATGCGTCTTAAAAACATTTGAGTAAAAGAGAGAGTTCTATCTATAGTTCATATAACGTTTTCCTTTTCAAACATTACGACCCAAATGCAATCCACACTTCATGATAAGAAAAGAAAGCGGTTGAGTTTAGGTACTAACTTTGAATTGAATCGTTTTCTAAAAGTTCATGGTAGGCCTACAGGTGTAGTAAGTTATCTTTAGAAATAGAAATATAGGTGCTACTGCGTTTTTTGTTAACCTATGGACCTCCGCAGAGTAATATCTAATTTTATAAATCTTTTAAGTATTCTCAATATTTATTTTTCCGTTCACAAAAAAAACGACGAGAATTTTTATAGTATCTATTACGCAGTGTATAAGTTTTAATTGTGCCTAATTACGTCAATACTGGTCGAGTGGATTAGACCACCCCCATGTCTTACCGAGGTGTCGGAAAAGGCGACTAAGGCAAGTTGACCTGCCGTGTGGTATCCGGTTGAGTAGAATAGACCACCCTCTTTCTTACCGAGGTGTCTTAAAATACTACTAAGGTAATTTGACGTCAGGCAGGCGGCCGGTCGTAAAATCATGTGCCGAAACCACTAAAAATGGGATAAAGGCAGAAGGATAATGATGACTGGTCTAGTGGATTGGACGTGAAACTCTAACAGACAGTTACAGACAAGCAGAGAGAAACAAGCGGACAGACTGATTAATTGGTACACATAATTGAAGGGTATAAAAGAAAAAACTCAATGCATAATCCGTTATTCCATTCAATCAATCAATCAATCAATCAAAATATTCTTTATTCAAGTAAACTTGTAAACAAGTGCTTTTGAATCGTCAACTTTACTGCTGGTTCGGAAAGCCGTCCTACCGAGAAGAGCCAGCAAGAGACTCGGCGGTTGCTCTTTTTAAAATATAAATCTAAGAACTAGTTACATTTATTTATTACTGTCTTGTACAGGGTAGTAGTGCACCTATATCCACACATCCTTATCATCTAAGTAATCTTCAACAGTATAGTAGGCTTTCTGTATCAGCCTCTTTTTAACAGTGTTTTTAAACTGCTGTAATGGCATGGCCAAAATTGATTTCGGAATTTTATTATAGAATCTTATACCCAAACCCACAAACGATTTACGTACTTTTGCTAGGCGCAAAGCAGGAGTCGCAAGCTTATGTCGGTTCCTACTTTGTCTATTATATACATCACCTATCGTTTTATAATTCTTTATATTTTTATGTACAAAAATTACGTTATTTAAAATATACTGTGAAGCAAATGTTAGAATACCATTAATCAATGATTTACAGTCATTAAATATGTATCTGCTGCTGTGCTCAGTCATCGTGCGGCTCCAATTATGAAATCAGATAGTAAGCCCCACAAGCTCCCACGAGGGACTATTTGCGGAACGACCATCATCCGTCTAAAATCAAATAACGTAATTATTTGCCGAAAGCATTTATTATCTATGGCAGGACGCGTGGCCGCGTGCTTCCAAAATATCATCGACAACATTTGCCATAGACAAAAATTATTTAAACCTTATGGTTCCATAAATAAAACCTATTTGTCAACTCACAATATATTTTCTAAATGTATAAATAAATTTGTTTTACATTTGGATCTCTACGCTCAACACTAGCTTAATAAAGGTATTTGCGAATTACAAAATAATGCTATATTCGTATTGCAACGGAATAAAGCACATTTTACATTAGCATTCGTTTTCAAAAGTGCATTTTTAAATTTGTAAAGCCATAGAATGCCACGCGGCAGTTCATTGGTATCTATTTGAATTTGGAAACCATTTTGAATTTGTTTTTCATCAGCCCGTTCTTCTTTACGTACGAGCTGTCATCAAGTGCGTTCCTGTTGATCTGATTTATTTGTATTAGTTACACGGTCAATGATCGAGAGGGGTGGGAAAAAATTGGCGATAATTTGCGTCAGTTAATTGGGCAGTGATTTTAAACAGATTTATTATGTTTTCATACATGTTTTTATAAAAATTGTGTTACAGCTACATTTCTTTCTAATAACTCAAAAATGCTTCTACCTAGAAGAGCCAGAAAGAAACCTGACGACTTATATGTAAATAACTTTGCCCACGGCTTCGCCTGCTAGTAAACACCTTTAAAGTGAAATTCTAGACATAAAAGTGGTTTTTCTAAGGTAAGAGATAGAGACAGGTTGTCGCGGACTTTTAGTAGTATTTTTGTACTTTTTGTAGATCTACAATTTTCTAGTACATTTATTCAATCAATCAATCAAATCAATCAAAATAATCTTTATTCAAATAAACCATTTCAGGCACTTTTGAATCGTTAAGCATCAATATGATTAATGAAGCTACAACTGGTTCGGAATGTTGCTCTTACCGAGAAGAACCAGCAAGAAACTCGGCGGTCAATCTTTTAAATATTTTCAATTATACATTATTAAACCGCTGTCTTGTATGAAGTTGAACGGATTTTCAAATCCAGGCTTTCTTATCAACCAAATAATCTTCAATTTTGTAATATGCTTTACGTATAAGCATATTTTTTACACTTGATTGGAATCTTTCTGTACACTGGTCTAGAATGGATTGAGGAATTTTATTATAGAAGCGAATAGCGAGACCAACGAATGAGTTGCTAACTCTGCTGAGTCGCGACGCAGGTATCGCAAGCTGTTTGTGACCTCTCGTATGTCTATGATATACATCAAATTACTTATATCTTTCCGTACAAATAGAATATTAAGTGTATCTCTGATAGATTACGCGCGCACGCGACTAAAGCTCCTAAGAGGCAAGTCTTTTTACAACCACTATACTTCTTCAACACAATTTACCTAAAACCATAATGTACTATCAACCTGAATATTCCGGAAGAATGGGACTATCTTTTAGTAAAAGCCATATCAAAATCGGTTCAGTGGATTTTGAGTAAATCGTTCACATACAGCTTTTGGGGACTTTGTTTTATAATATACAGATATAGTATGAATGAACAATGGCAATATTATCTGTAATTTTGTCTTATCATTTGCAAACTAGGTTTAAAAACAATCCTTAACACGATATTTGTACAAATTGAAAACGTGAAAATAATAGTTATGTATCACAAAAGTTTCACAGACGTCTCGTATCGAATTCAGATATAAACTTTGTTTCGCAAATAAACTTTGAAACAAATTTAAATTTCCATTTATCAAGGATCAAACCCGATCAATTCGTTCCGCTAGCAAATGATATTGCATTGTATTGCGAATCTCATCTGGATCTAACTAATGAATAAAACGATACAAATAAATCGATCAACGCTAATCAAAAATCATCTTTACTGAATACAACAGAAGATTTAATATCTAATGATACATAATAAAATGCAATGATAACAAAATTTTAAATTGATATAAAAGCAAAAAAATTGACAATGAAAAATATAATTTAGATACAGTAACATAGGGTATAATTTTCTTTGCAGAAGCAATAGCAAGTACTAACATAAGTTTTGATAGCCGTGACCTATTAGCAGTGACAAAACATACGGTTGTCAGCGTGATATGGGATTTATTATGGGGAAGTGTTTTTGTCAATTCGCAAGACCCTTATCACCATAGCAATAGAGTCTATTATATGAACGTGTTGACCCTAGAAATTAATTGTTTGGTATCATTGGGTGTATCAAATAATTAGAAGAAGCGTAACAAGGGCCGTTGGTAATTTTATTTGTTGTTGCAACAAATTTATATTTCTACAACAATACAAACTAGTTTTGAAATTTAAATGCGTTTGTTTCAGAGTGTAATTATTTATTTTTGTGTAAGAAATGATTGACGACACTCATTTGCATGTGTGATTCATGTATTAAATTCATGTTCTTTTTAATCGAAACAAAAACACTGGATGCAGGGTGTTTAAAGATTTCTTTTTTAAGCGCAGACTCTATGTTGCTGCAAAAGAATTCAATTATATACATTTTTAGAAATGTGGCAGGTTGCTCTTATCACATCATCATCCTCCTGCCCTTATCCCACTCTAAGTGGGTTCGGCACAACATGTTACAAACATGTTGTCACATGATTTGGCTTCGTATTTTACGACCGGCCTGACATCAACTTACCTTGGTCGTATTTTACGACCCCTTGGTAAGAAAGAGGGTGGTCTATTCTACTCAGTCAGATACCACACGGCATTCGTGTTATAATATTCGTATAATTCGTTTTATATTCGTATTATTAGTATTCGTAATATTCGTGATAAGAGCAGGTTGCTCTTATACTACTACGTACTAGAGAATTGTAGATCTACAAAAATACTATAAAAAGTCCGATACATCATGTCTCTATTTCTTTTGGCCTCTATCTCTTTTAAACATAAAGTAGAGTTCGTCGTAGTGAGTGTGTGTAGCGATTGTATGGTGTGTTGTTGGTAGCGGTGTTTTGTGAGACGTGTGTTGACTGGTCCTGCATGTATAAGATATGCTTCTTACAAAATTACCATTATATATATTCTCTTCTCAAACACGGATTATAGCATATTTATGTATATTTAGTTGTAAAAAGAGCTGTGATGGCCCACCGGTGAGACCGTGCGACTCTTTCGAGGGGAACACGAGTTCAAACCCGGGCAGGCACCAATGAGTTTTTCTATTAAAAACTCATGTGTCTAATTGATAATTGCCATTTATCACACGCTTCGTGATCGTGAGGAAACCTGCATATCTCTAGAGAATTCTGGAGATATGTGTAACCTACCAATCCGCATTGGAGCAGCGTGGTAGGTCTTAGCTCCAACTCTTCTCTCCAGAAACGAAGAGAGGTCTATTCCCAGCAGTGGGATTCTAAGAGGCCGCTACTTTAGTTGTAAAATAATAAAACATGAAGCCGATATTACACCCTCATGGTCAATTTATAGCCCGGAATAAGTGTTTTTAATTAAAATCGATCGATTCCATCATACAAGTCATTTCACGCGACATTGAGTACAATCGACTTATCACCTGCTGCACCATTAACGATCGTTTTGGTATAAAGGATGATACCACATTTTATATGTAACACCTTTATAGATACGTCACGTTCGTTTAGAACTACTATGGAATTTAACTATTAACGCTTTTTGCTTAGTCAATATATTTTTAGTAATTTAATTTTTGTACATATGAATATAAATAATTATAAAAGGATTTGTGATGTATATAATAGACAAAGTAGGAACCGACATAAGCTTGCGGTTCCTGCTTTGCGCCTTGTAAAAGTTCGTAAGTCGTTTGTGAGTTTGGGTATAAGATTATATAATAAAACTCCACAACCTACTTTAACTTTACCGTTACAGCAGTTTAAAAATACTATTTAAAAAAGGTTAATTCGGAAAGCCTGTTATACTATTGAAGATAACCTAGACGATAAGAACGCGTGGATATAGCTTCTCTTCAACCCTGTACAAGACATTAATAACTATATGTAACTAGTGATAAGAATTATTGTTGGAAAAGAGCAACCGCCGAGCTTCTTGCTGGTTCTTTTCGGTAGGAACAGCTTTCCGAACCAGCAGTAGATATTGACGGTTCAAAAGCACTTGTTTACAAGTATACTTGAATAAAGAATATTTTGAATTTGAATTTGAATACTTATAATAGAATTGAGCGTTACACGGTGAAGATCCATTATACAGAAGTAATATATATTAATTCGATTAATATAAATATATATTAATTCAATTCAATATATTCTTTATTCAAGTAAACTTGCAAAGAAGTGCTTTTGAATCGTCAACTCTACTGCTGGTTCAGAAAGCTGTTCCTGCCGAGAAGAGCCGTTAAGAAACTCGGAGGTTGCTCTTTTCAAAATGTAATTCCTATAATTAGTTTGAATTTGTTATGTCTTTAAAAAAATGCCAACTAATTTTTATGGGTGGGTTAAGTCACCTGCGTTAAAACACCGTGAAATTTTGTTTTAAATAATGCTTTCATAAAGAGGGCTGTGGTACGAGAACAATTTTTAATGGATGCGCTTGTATTTATTGTACCTCGGTAAGAAATGAGGGTGGTCTATGTAACTCAACCGGATACCTCATGGCGGGTCCACTTACCTTTGTCGACTTTTACGACACCTCGGTAAGAAATGAGGTCGGTCTATTGTAACTCAACCGGATACGACACGCTGGTTCAACTTACCATAGTCGACTTTTACGACACCTCGGTAAGAAATGAGGGTGGTCTATTCTACTGAGCCGGATACCACACGGCGGGTCGACTTACCTTTTACCTATACCTATATTTTATTGCGTGTTACTGCATAATATTTTCCAGTCGTGGAAAATATTATGCATTTGTTTTCCGGACCTCCGCAAAGTAACGTCTAATTCTAAAAATATTAGTCATTTCAAATTCTTCTTTATTCAAGTAAACTTGTAAACAAGTGCTTTTGAATCGTCAACTTTACTGCAAGATTACGTATAGACATACAAAAACAAATTGTTTCAACCAGGATTCAAACTTGAAACTCTGCGTGTACCACGCCCTAATACTAAGACATATCAACTTTCTGTTTATATTTTGACTCCGATCGCCCCCACGTAATTAAGCTATCAAATTCGGCACGTGTACATCCCTAATCAAAACATTATTATATGTTTGTTTGTTTATTACAAAAATCACCTCACCCCGGGCACTGTCTGTTGCAGATTGTTTTGACTATACATTTTTTATGTCATAAATATCATATACGGATCAGTTTTTAGTTTATTTAACTACAGAAATCCTTATATAAGTATTATTATTATTAAATATATGATACAATACTTTGATTTAATTGTAATACAACGTTGCACAAGTAAGCAATGATAAAGTGTAACTAATTATTTATAAGAATAATATCTGGAAAGAACCGTACACAGCACAGCATTATTTGTTGCACAAGGAAGAACAAAATACTCTTATTCAAATACCTTGTCTAGTTAACTAAAATATTTTTGAGTTTCAATTTACAGGATTTTTTAACCAAACATGGTTAAAGTTGTAGTTTAAAAAATAAATAAGTACTTTTTGTGTAGAAATATGACAATAACAAAAATACTACGTATGGAATAATAGTCATGCTATCGACAGATGAATGTTTCTTTTTTGCAATAACTACTAAATTCTTTAAAAAAATATGACCCAATTCAGTTTTATATACTAACATATACAAAAATCTAACAATTTAATTGTTTTTATTCTTTTATTCGAGCTGTGATAGCCCAGCGGTGAGACCGTGCGACTTTTTCGAGGGGAACACGAGTTCAAACCCGGGCAGGCAACAATGAGTTTTTCTATTAAAACTCACGTGTCTAATTGATAATTGCAATTTATCACACGCTTTTCGGTGAAGGAAAACATCGTGAGGAAACCTGCATATCTCTAGAGAATTCTAGGAATATGTGTAACTTACCAATCCGCATTGGAGCAGCGTGGTAGGTCTTAGCTCCAACCCTTCTCTCCGGAAACGGAGAGAGGAGGCCTATTCCCAGCAGTGGGATTGTAACAGGCCGCTACTACATTCTTTCATTCATTTTTACCCACCATCTGTTCAAAAATGCGTAAACTCTATAACTATTTGTTGTACACTGCTATCTATGAAGTACTTTATGAACTTCTACTATACCAAGGTCTGAAAATGAAATGTAATATGTTTTTACTAGATGGCACTATAAAAGATTGTATAACTCAAAAGGTAAATCATATTATCATTTGAATAACTGTCTATTTATCATCAATGTTAAAATAAAATAATATTACTACAAAGGTTTATAATAGAATCCAATTAATTTTCATTGCATTAAAAATGAATATTTTCATTTTTTTTTTCAGAACATTAGGCCTCATTTGCGTAACGTTTAAAAGAAAATACTCTTTTATATGCAATATAAAGGTTTTGTACTCAATTCGAGTTTATAAATTTTTCCACTTGCTTCCACGTTCACCGATAGATAGCGTACGTAGTCTTCGAATATGAAATTTTAGTAAAAGTTTAATTTTTAGCATTAAACAATATATTTATTTGAAATTGTTCTTTAATTACAAAGTAATTACTATATCAATAATAAAAAAATCTATGTAAAAAATATTAATTGTGTTAATATAACAATATCAACGTTTCACTTAGCTCGCGCTAGCAAAGTTTTTTAGTATTTAGTACTATATGTACAATGAACAATTCCAGCTTGATGTACTCGCTTCGGCAGTACATATACTAAAATTGGAACGATACAGAGAAGATTAGCATGGCCCCTGCGCAAGGATGACACGCAAAATCGTGAAGCGTTCCACATTTTTTTGGTTATCTTAATAATATTTTTGTTAGCTTTAAGCTTTGCCATTGCAGCAGCTTAAAAACACTTCAAAAAAGGATAATACAGAAAGCCTATACTGTTGAAGATTACTTAAAGTAAAAGTAGTAAAGTAAAGTAACAGCCTGTTACTATGCCCACTGCTGGGCTAAGGCCTCCTCTCTTCGTTTTTTTGGAGAGAAGGATTGGAGCTAAGACCTACCACGCTGCTCCAATGCGGATTGGTAGGTTACACATATCCCTAGAATTCTCTAGAGATATGCAGGTATCTCACGATGTTTTCCTTCACCGAAAAGCGTGTGATAAATTGCAATTATCAATTAGACACATAAGTTTTAATAGAAAAACTCATTGGTGCCTGCCCGGGGTTTGAACCTATGTCGTCTCCAGAGAGTCGCACGGTCTCACCGCTAGGCTATCACAGCTTTTTGATTACTTAGACGATAAGAATGCGTGGATATAGCTACTCTTCGACCCTGTACTAGACAGTAGAGACTAAATGTAAATAGTGATATTCGAATTCAAATTCAAATTCAAAATATTCTGTATTCAAGTAAACTTGTAGACAAGTGCTTTGAATCGTCAACTCTACTGCTGGTTCGGAAAGCTGTTTCTACAGAGAAGAGCCAGCCGATTCAGGGTCTATAAAGGACATACAAACAAACATCATGTTTTATATACTAAGGTACAGACAGGCTTACTTACTGCTCCGTTTCCTTCTTTCTTTTTCTAATTTCTTCCTGGTTTTTTTGGATTTACCTCAATAAGAAAGACTGAGCTAGTGACCTTTTCAATATGGTTTATGATATTCTTATACCAAATAATTTGAATTTTAAAAACTATAAAGTAATTAATTATAATATTATTTTGCTATAATCCGCGAAAAAGATAATATAATTCGTTTGCTTATCTGATTTATTTTCCAAGAACAATATTTATGACTTATATTAATACATTAACACCTTTACCTTTTTGAAAACCACGCAAGGTTTATATGAAGGTGTGGAGTTCGCATTATTTCTAGTAATCTAATAGTAATGAAAACATAAAAAGTTTATGTTTAATTTTTAAGTTTAAAAGAAATTCAAATATAAGTAGCAGTTTCAAAGTTATATTAGTACAGTTAAATAATATGGTTTATATTATTAGTTTTAAGCAAATATCTTTTAACCTTCTGAATGAATATATGTTTTTTTACGGATATACCTTATAATGTAATTAGACACTCATTTAGAATTTTTGCAACAGTGTACTTACATGTTATTCCATTTACCATGAACATTATTAAAAGTAGGCAATATATATTTATTTTTACGTGACAATAATGTAAGCCTACAATTTACATTTACGATTCGTAATAACGAATCCACTAAATACCACCAACACATTGAACTAGCACTGCACACATTCTCTACCACAACCTCAACAATCGTTCCACTCCGTAACCATAACGCATCATTGGGAGATAGACCGTATATTTATAATTTTTCGTTCACAGGCCAGTATTATAAGTAACTGTAATAAAAATATATATATATATATATATAAAAAAGCCTTTGAGTTTCAAAAGCTTAAACATTATGTATGGGTTTATGTAAAATGTACATACCTATTAGAATCAATACTTGTCAAGCTTACGAGATTACAGAAATATCAATTCTGAGATAGATACAAGCTGCGATCAAAAGCAATTCGGATAGAGTACATATAGCAGTTGAAATTTGATACAGAATCAATCAAAATCCCTCGACGCGTGATGAATGTAAAATTGAAAATTCAAAGTGAATTTCTTGAAATATCTTTGTATTTTTCTTTGAAATTTGAATGCATATCTTTGACAAAAGTAATAATAAAATTTTTTCTATAATCCGCTATACAGTAAATAGAAAATATATATAGTGCTAAATGTATAGTGGACTATCCGTTTTTTTCATACCCGTTACATGCAGGATTCGTAAAAACACATGCACAAACCTCCACCACTGTCACCACAATACACAAGCACTACACACGTTCACTATCACAAACTCAACAATCGTTTCGCCCCGCAACCGATTATCAGGAGATATCTTTGAATTTTCAGATACCGTACTTCAAATTTTTATAAAATTGTTTTCAATCAAAATCAAAATAATCTTTATTCAAGTAGGCTTTTTACAAGCACTTTTGAATCGTCAAGGATCAATAATTAGATTTAATAAACTACACTGGTTCGGAATGTTGCTCTTACCGAGAAGAACCAGCAAGAAACTCGGCGGTATATATTATTAATGCTCCTGCCCTTATCCCTCTCTAAGTGGGGTGGGCACAACGTGTTATATACATGTTGTCCTGCCCTTATCCCTAAGTGTGGTCGGCACACCATGTTATATATATGTTGACATATGGTTTGGTTACGTATTTTACGACCGGCCGCCTGACTGACATCAACTTACCTTTGTAGTATTATAGGACACCTCGGTAAGAAAGAGGGTGTTATAAAAATATAACATATTAAAGTATATCACCATTTCTCACGACGGAATCGCTGAGACGTTAAAGAAAGTACACAAAACAGCTCTTACACTGATGAGATTCCCTTTTAAGATTGCAAACAGTGAATTTGTAAACAGAATCGCGATTCGTACTCATGCGAAATCGGAACCTCGACGAATCAAATATCGCATTTAAATCTATAACCTTATATACGAATGGTCTGTTGGCGAAGTTGTCAGTGACCCTTCAGCTCTAGGAGTCGCTGATTCGATTACCGCCTAATTCCTAGTCCGCACAACATGTTTTAAATATGTTGTTTCATGTTTTGGCTAGTTATTTTATGACCGCCTGGCGTCTTACCTTAGTCGCCCTTTACGACACCTCGGTAAGAAATCAGGGTGGTCTATTCTACTCAGCCGGTTACCACACGGCGGGTAAACTTACCTTAGTCGCCTTTTACGACACCTCGGTAATAAATGAGGGTGGTCTTTTCTACTCAACCGTATAACACACGGCGGGTCAACTAACCTTAGTCGATTTGTATTGTTCTATTGCCCATCTTTTATTTACAACATCAATATTACTAATTACAGCCGTTTGGTATCCGGCTGAGCAGAATAGACCACCCTCATTTCTTACCGAGGGTGTCTTAAAAGGCGACTAAGGTACGTCGGCCCGCCGTGTGGTATCTGGTTAAATAGAACAGACCACCCTCTTTCTTACCGAGGTGTCGTAAAATATGACTAAGGTAAGTTGACGTCAGGCAGGCGGCCGGTCGTAAAATACGTAGCCAAATCATGTGACAACATGTTTGTAATATGTTGGTGCCGACCTCAATTAGAGTGCGATAAGGGCAGGAGAATGATGATGATCATTTCATTGTTTCTTTTGAGTTTGAAATTTTTTTGCGATTGATGAAGGTATAGGCTGAGATAAGTATTTTTCTAATGCCCATCTTTTATTTACAACATCAATATTACTTATTACAGAGATTCACGATATTTTTATTTCACGCGGCTCACTGGGCTCGATCGTAAGGAAGCTTTCTCGCTGATGAGATTCCTCTTAAAGATAGAACAATCTGAAAATGTAAAAAGTTGCAAGAGTATAAAATCTCATAAAATTGTGCGTTATTTTTAGGCTTATCTCGAATCTTAGAATCGACTAGACAGATTTTGACGCGATATTTGTGCTACTTAGGCACTGACCCAAGTTGACCCTCCGTGTGGTATCCGGCTGAGTAGAATAGACCACCCTCTTTCCTATCGAGGGGTCGTAAAATACGACTAAGGTAAGTTGACGTTAGGCAGGCGGCCGTTCGTAAAATACATTGCCAAATCATGTGACAACATGTTACAACCATGTTGTGCCCACCCCACTTAGTGTGGCATAAGGGCAGGAAGATGATGACTAGGCATACATTTTATCTCTAAATTTACTTTTTAATTCGATACATTAAGTATTTTTGTCGATTGTTTTCCTTTTGTAATCACTAATGGTGATCGTCAGAATCTCTTCGGTTTCTCAGTTGAAATAACGACTACCTCCAACTGTTAAAATTTAAAATTAAATCATATAACATAGATTTTCATTAATCGCGAAATTTCATAGTATATTCATTAGCGATATTCCATAGTACAGAAGTAACATAATAGATTTTCTTTGAACACCGTTTTTTAAGAAAGTTCTTGCTTAATACGGGAGTAAAGCATTTTAAAAATATTTACTTTTAAATGCGTTCATGTGGCGTAGTGTGTAGTAAAATTAACTTATTTATAACTTTATTAGGTAAATGTTTGAGAAATAAAGTCGCATAATAAGTGGTATAACTTTTGCATTTGTTTCTCATAACGGTCAGATAAGTACTGCATATCCATGAGTTAAAGAAAGTTAACATGATTTATAGAAGCAGGCGTTACTTTGCGGAATTCCATATTACAAGCAATACAACAGAACTAACTACTTTGCTATAATCCGCACGGGTCAAGTGAATGCATGCAAAGCCAATGTGTATAAAGCAGGCAAAATCTACGCACCTTATACATGCAGGACCAGTCACCACATGCACCCCAAGGCGCAATTCACCAGCAACAACGCACACAAAAGCAGCACACACACCCACCACCACAATCGTAATAGAATAGGCTCCACGACAAAAATCGTAAAAGTACGATTTTTGTCGTGGAGCCTATCCTCCTGATGATGCTTCGGTTTCGGGGCGAAACGATCGTCGAGATTGTGGTGGTGGGTGTGTGTGCTGCTTTTGTGTGCGTTGTTGCTGGTGAATTGCGCCTTGGGGTGCATGTGGTGACTGGTCCTGCATGTATAAGGTGCGTAGATTTTGCCTGCTTCATACACATTGGCTTTGCATGCATTCACTTGACCCGTGCGGCTTATAGCAAAGTAGTTAGTTCTGTTGTATTGCTTGTAAAGTTAACATGCTTAATTTATTAGTTACAACCACTTAATTTTCGTATTTTTAAAATAAAGCATCATGTGGATATGAGGAGCGAGCGCCGAAGCAATGCGTGCTCTAAATGCGGAATGCCTCCGCCACCACAATACACAAGCACTATACACGTTCGCTATCACAAACTCACCCCCCCCAAACGGAACGAACATCAGAAGATAGACCCCACGACAAAATCGCAAAGCCTTTGCGATTTTTGTAAGGTTTGTTGAGTTTGTGATAGTGAACGTGTGTAGTGCTTGTGTATTGTGGTGGCAGTGGTGGTGGTTTGTACATGTGCTTTTACGAATCCTGCATGTATCAGGTATAAAAACGGATAGTTCATTATATCATTATTAGTCACATTTAGCATTATATATATATTTTTATTTTATACTACTAGCTGTGACAACGTGGAATTCAGTGATTTACGAAACTTTTCCCGAATTTTCGAAATTTGAACATAAAAGTAGTTATTGTGAGTTAACCGTAACAGATAGAGACATGCTATCTCAGACTTTATCGTAGTATTTTTATAGATCTACAATTCTCTTGTACATTACTTTAGCGTATCTCTGCTGGTTTACGCAGCGCACGCGACTAAAGCAAGCAAGCAAGTTTATTAACAACTGCGCGATCTCTTCAAAACAATTAACATAATACCGATATGTGCTAATTACCTAAACCATCCGGAAGTATTGCACATTTTGTTCAAAACCGTACAAAAATCCGTTTAGTAGATTTTGAGAAAATCGATTACATACAAACAGACAGCTTTTTGGGACTTCGTTTTATAATAAGTATAGATAAGTATTAGCATGATTCACAGTATTCACGCGCGATGGCTTATTATTAGCGTATTTCATGGACAACTTTGGTGTTACTATACCGATTTCTATGATTCTTTTTTATGGAATAGTTAATACTGTAATTTTTTTTAATTAGGGATGACTGAAAGTATTATAAACTTCGGAGTAGACAATTATAATCCGAAAGCTTCGAACTGCTAAGCTATCGGGAGGGAGGGACTTTGTTTTATAATAACTATAGATTTACTTTATCGCGGTTTATATTAAAATAGTTTTATTATTACTTTTATTTTTGATCGTCATGTAATCATCGGGACACTATTGAGATACTTGTATTTTCGGTGGAGAATAATAAATGCATAAAGTAGGAATACAATACTCTTTGTTACTGTTTAATACAATATATGAGCTGTAATACACGTTCTTGAAATTAATGTGACTTAGCCACTGTAATATTCGCCCTTTGCGGCAGTGATTGGGCTCAAACTCGAGTACTATGGTCATTTAGTACAGATTAAATTTAAGTTTACATCCAGGTGAGTTGGTAGTACGTCTAGACACGCTAACTCATTATTTAAGACCACTTAAATACCCTACGGCCTCGAAGAATGGAGAAAAGCGACATCTATAGAGACTGTATACTTTTTTTATAGTGTTAGGAATGAAAGTTGGCAACACTACAATCACGTGGCTGATAGCAAGGAAGGGACTTGCTTTTGGAGCGAAAATCCTACTTCCTACTAATATTATAAATGCGGAAATTTGTGAGTACGGATGGACGTTTGTTACTCTTTCACAACGAATCCGCTGAACTAATATCGATGAAATTTAGCTCAATTATTCCTTATATACCGGAATAACACGGAATAACATATAGTCTATAGAAATCCTGTTAATTCTACAGGATTTTTACAGGAGGACATTTAAAAACGCTATCTATTATCAATCTATCACAGTTTTTTAATTCACAATGTATCAAAGACGAGTCAGATCTGTAATTAAAAGGAGATTTTTATCACGTTGTTTAGCTTACGTCGAAGGAGTTATTTAGAGAAGTTTTTATATATTTTGATTTCTGTTTACTGCATAAATTTAACTGAGCTATTATAATGTATAATACTGAAGCAATTGTTTATTCCAGGACTATGTTCCTAGCGGACGAAGTCGCGGGTAAAAGCTTGTTTGTAATAAAAGATGGAGTCCGCCATATTGAAGTCAGTCTTGTAGTAATCATAGACTACTAACTAAAATAGTAGTAATACTTGACTCTTACGGTTATTGGCTTACGGTCACGCGGCTAGACCGTTCTCTTGGAGTTTCGTTGTAAACAGACTTGTACAATTATAAAACGCTTCCGCGTTTAGATCGTGTTACAACCCGTCTTGGTTAAACAAGCAGGTGTTATTATTACTGTGTCGTTTTAATGTTGGTTAGGTAGATCCGCGAGTACCTAAAATAATTGTTTGTTATAGAATCTACCCACATATTCGTGATATTCGTGTGATTAATATACTGGTGTTTGATGTTGTTCGGACAGATCCACACCTACCCACATTACGATCCGTGTTAAATAAAACTAACCTCGAATAATTAATATTTGCGATGAGAGTAACCACTGAGTTTCATGCCAGTTCTTCTCGGTGAATAGTAGTGTTCCGAACTGGTGGTAGAATTGTCCTGGCATAATAATTCCAAATTATATGAAACGTAACCTGTCAATACATAGCCTGTTCCAAATGTTGTAGCTGTACGTTAGTCTTTGTTGACTATGTGAGGAAGCTAAAATATTTACGTGAAATTCGTGCCATTTCTAATAATAGTGTTTGTGAACAAAACATACATCTTTTTAATAAAAAAAAACCGATATTAGTAATAGGCAGGCTAGGATTCGAAATAAATTAATAATAACAAGGCTACGGCTTTAGAAAGCTCATAGATCTTTATACATTTTTGTAATAAAATTCCTCGATCTATTTTGGACTCGCCATTACACAATTCATAAAAGCAATTATAGATACTCTCATAAAGCTTATTATACTGTTGAGGACTATGTTAATAATAAGAAAGCTTGGAAATAAATTGCTACGATCTACGCACTAAATCATATTGTAATTTTTAAATAATTTATATAATTAGGCGTTACTTTGCGGAGATCCATAATACAGAAGTAACAATAAAATTATTTTGCTATAATCTGCGATACAGTAAATAGAAAATATATATAGTGCCAAATGTATAGTGGACTATCCGTTTTTTCATACCCGTTACATGCAGGATTCGTAAAAATACATGCACAAACTTCCACCACCATCACCACTATACACAAGCACTACACACGTTCACTATCACAAACTCGACAATCGTTTCGCCCCGCAACCGAAGTATTATCAGGAGATGGACTCCACGACTAAATCGCTTTACGAATCGTGCATGTAACGGGTATGAAAAAACGGATAGTCCACTATACATTTAGCACTATATATATTTTCTATTTACTGTATCGCGGATTATAGCAAAATAATTTTATTATTTTGCTATAATCTATTGATTGCTATAATATTATTGATAGAAATTTGCTATCCACTGCTAGATATAGGTCTCCTCATGGGATCTCCACAGCACATCTTGCACCGCGTGGATCCAGCGGCTCTCCTAGAATTTTTGAGATCGTCTGTCGACCTCGTAGAGGTATATCGACGCTGTATATCGTATTCCGTTGCGAGGTCGCCATGCCAACACCTTGAGACCCTAGCGCCCATCTAAAGCTATATAGATGACACTAGTTCTTCTACGGTTCAGTGCTCATTTCCGGTTTGATCACGTAGAGATACTCCGAGTATAGCTCGCTCTATCGTCCGGTCAGTGACTATGAGCTTTCTGATGAGGTCCATAGTCTACGACCACGTTTCGAATCCGTATGCCATCAATTCAAAATTGATTGACAATTAAATTATAAACGCAAATAGGGTTAATAACAAAACGAACGGCATAAGAAACATGACAAATTACAATTACAAAAGTAATAATAAAATTATTTTGCTATAATCCGCGATACAGTAAATAGAAAATATATATAGTGCTAAATGTATAGTGGACTATCCGTATTTTCATACCCGATACGTGCAGGATTCTTAAAAATGACAATTAATTGCAAATGGAAAAAGTCTTTAGACCACTTCACAGATGTTTATGTTCCGGAAACGGTCACGTGAGCGTACGTAGTACGTACGTAGGAACAGTACAGAAGGCGGGCGGGAATTTTTAGAGCCCTTTAAAATTTATGTTCCCACCAAATTGGAATTGCGAGGGCCCTGCTATTTTATTAACAGTATTCACGCTACATTATTATTGCATACACGATATACTCGTAAGACATTTATAAAGTATTGAATATAAAGATAGTTGCTTATACAAAAGTTATGATGAATTATTTAGCTTTATTCGGCGTTTGTTAAAAAAATGTACGTAAATTTTAAATGTAGGAACCAAAAACCGTTCTCTACTAATATCAAGATAGAGTGCAATACTTCCGGATGGTTAAGGAAATGGTACATATCGGTATTATGTAAATTATGTTGAAGAGATCGCGCAGTTGTTAAATAAACTTGCTTGCTGGGAGCTTTAGTCGCGTGCGCTGCGTAAACCAGCAGAGATACGCTAAAGTAATGTAGTAGAGAATTGTAGATCGATAAAAATACTACAAAAAAGTTCGAGATAGCATGTCTCTACCTCTCATGGTTAGCTCACAATAACTACTTTCATGTTCAAAATTTCTAAAATCGGGAAAATGATTCCACGCGAGCGATGCCGTTGTAGGCACAGCTAGTTTAATATAGAGATAGTTGCTGCTACAAGAGTTATGATAAATTATTTAGCTATATTCTGCGTTTGTTAAGAAAATGTATGAAAATGTTAAATGTGCGAAGCAAAAAATTTTCATCTAATATGATACTACTAATAATAATATCTATACTAATATCTATACTTCTATAATATTAGAAAGATTTGTATGTTTGTTTGTAATGTTTTCACGCAAACACTACTGGACCGATTTCAAAAATTCTTTCACCATCGGAAAGCTGCTTCTTTACTGAGCAACAGAGGCTATATTACATTTTCAAAAAATAGGAATCCCTACTAAAATTGTAATAAGCTGTGAAAAATTTAGTCGTAAAAATCTTTCATCGCGTGCGCTGCGGAAACTAATGATGATAGAACAAAAAAATGTTCTACAGTATTATAAAACGTATCAATATCTGCAAAAAAATTCCATACCATACGTCTAACTATTATAGTTTTGCCAATATAACTAATTTTCTACAATATAAAAGTTGATAAAAGTGGCGACAATAATTAAACCATAATGTTTACATCCGTATTAATTCTTATCCCACTAAATGATATTTTATTAAATACTGTTTTAATACCTATAAAATACTTTTTAAATTATTAAAATCGGACTTTCCAGTCAAAAGATGTAACGAATTTAAAAATGTGAATATAAAAAAAATAATGCCATAACAATTGTAGCGTATTGTGTTTGTGTGCCTATGAATACATTCCGTTTAAAATTTCCTTTGCCTTGACCATTCATAAGTCCCAGGACCAAATTTTCAATTTACAAAAATAAGTCTATAGTCTGACTTAGTAAACTTTCCACTACCTCGAAATCGGTATGTACGCGGGTGAAACCCCGGGGCATTGCTAGTACCTTATAAATGCAGGATTAGTTAATAAGGATTGGATTTCTTTTCTTATAGTTATAATATAATCATATACCCTTTTTCTCCTACCCTAGAATTTAGTATTCCACGTAGTAAATGAATTGAAACCTTCCACAGGTCCTATTTACATATTCAGGTTAAATCGGGAATTGAATAAACCAAATTGTTTCCAGGAACGATTTGCATGAGAAATGGGCTTAAGTATTTTGCAGATTACCGTTTAAACGAGTTATGGCGATGAATTATAAATGTCAAAGCGAAATGTACTTATCTACTTATTATAAAACTAAGTCTCTAACAGCTATCTGTCTGTTTGGGATCGATTTTCTTAAAATCTACTGAACGGATTTGTGTACCGTTTTCACTAAAAGATAGTGCAATTTTTCCGGAAGGTTTAGGTTTCACTTAACTTTTTCGAAAATATTTACTTGACTAGCAGACCGGCAAAACTTTGTTTTGCAATATAAATGAGCTAAAATGTCACTTTTTTATTTTATATATAAACCTACTTGACCAAGCAAACGTTGTTTTGCGATATAATGCATTCTAGGTTATTTGTTGTGTACATTATAAAAAAATTATCAAAAAAATTTTAGGTGTGTACATTCCCTTATCATTTAGGGGTATGAAAAATAGATAGTAATCGATTCTCTGTCCTACTGAATATGCATATAAAATTCCATGAAAATCGATCTAGCCGTTTCGGAGGAGTATGTATATCATTTTAGTACGAAAATAGTTTGTGGGCTTGGGTATAAGATTCTATAATAAAATTCCGCAATCCATTTTAGCCTATCCATTACAGCAGTTTAAAAGCACTGTAAAAAAGAGATACTTAGATGATAAAAATGTGTGGATATAAATACTCTATCCTGTAAAAGTCTGCATGTAACTATAATAGTTTAAGATTTATATTTTAAAAAGAGCAACCGCCGAGTTTCTTGCTGGTTCTTCTCGGCAGGAACAGTTTTCCGAATCAGCAGTATAGTTGACGATTCAAAAGCACTTGTTTACAAGTTTACCTGAATAAAGAATATTTTGAATTTTTGAATTTTATGGTACACGAGAATTTTATATAAAACATCAAGCACAGGTTAAGTTAATTTAATTAAACTTACCTTACTAGTGAAGTCTGAATTATATCTTTATGTAAATATTAAGATTGCAACTTAGTTAAAATTTAAATTATAAAGAAACTTTCGATATAATTTAAAAGGAACACCTGAAAGTGCAAAGTTAAAGCTTCTGTAATGGACTGTTTATTCCTCCGTTAAAAAGTTAATTACCACGGCTTTTTAGTGCAGTTCGCTCTAGGTCAGAGTTCCCCAAACTTTTTTGTGTCGTAGACCCCTTGCCATGTTTTGCCGTGTTGGGTAGACCCCCTACTTACCTTATATTGATTTCCTGTAAATTTCTAACTGTAGTGAAGTTTAGTGTTAAAAACTTAAAGTAAAAACACGTGCTAATTTATATATACTGTTAAAGAATGTTCAGAAGTGAGTATTAATGAACCCTCAATCAATAATTCAACTTGTACTTCCTTATTTGCAATTAATACAATAATACAAAAACACGCGTCACATCACACAAGATGGCTCCCTGTTATTCTTATGGTAATTAGCCCTTACAGTACATTTATTAATTGAATTTAAATTAAAACTACTCAAAATAAAATTTCGTGCAAGGTAGCGAAGCTCTGAGACAGCGACTTTCAAGTTTTTACAAGTTCTCAATGTATTGCGACCACAAAGCAAAACAACTTACACAATTTTATAAACATATATATATTTTGATATTATAAGATAGTATGATGTAAGTAAATAGGTACTATCAGTGTATATGTTGAGATCCACTATCGTGGACCCCATTTTCATTTCATGGACCCCCAAATTTTTTTTCGCTGACGTAGACCCCTTGCAGGTTGTCATAGACCCCTAGGGGTCGATTTAGACCACTTTGGGAATCACTGCTCTAGGTGAATTAATTACGAAATTTTGGCATAAACTGGATAAGAAAAAAGATTTATTTTTTAGTTTAAGTAAACGAGTACTATTATCTGAAAAAGCTTTAAATTCGAATAGCATTATATACATAAAGAAACGGACGTTATCCTATAGTTTAGAAAATAGGTATAATACTTTTGTTTAATATGTTTCGGTAATCTATACTGATTTATAGAGTTAGGCGTTACTTTGCGGACCAAAAGACAAGGAGTTATTAAAATATTATTTTGCTATAATCCGCGATAAAAGATAATACATGTTATGGTAAATGTAAAATGGACTTTCCGTTTTTATGCGCGATACATGCAGGATTCGAAAACTACACATTTCATAAACACTACACACGTTCACTATCACAAACTCAACAATTGTTTCGCCCCTTAACTTAAAGCATTTGTCGCGAAATGTCACGAATTAACTTTATGAAACAAAATATTACAAGTACTTGCGGGTAGAAATATAGTAAAATAAAATGTTTCCAATGAAGACGGTAGGCATCATAAAAGTACGAGGCGGCGGGCGCCAATTGACGCATACCGAGTACCGCGTTAGTTAAGTGAACACCTTTGTGTGATTGCGAGAGAATTTAGGTGAGTAGTTTGAATTATTATTATCCTAAGCATTATATATCAGTTACAGCATCTCATCTTTAGTGTACATCGTAAAGTACTGTATTAGATAAGAGAAAGGTATTCTGCACTGAAGCCTAAAAGAGGGGTCAGATCAGTGACAGAATAGAGAGAGAGAGAGAGGGAGAGATATTCTGCACTGAGACTCAAGAGCATAGTCAGATCAGTGTTAAAATTGCTAGTGGAACGGGGTGGCTATAAGGGGAGGTTGGAGGCCACTTCCGGGGTGTTTACCCTGGCTAGAAAGTACTGTCTTAGAATAGAGAGATATTCTGCACTGAGGCTCAAGAGAGGAGTCAGATCAGTATCGGATTAGAGAGAGATATTCTACACTGAGGCTCAAGAGCGGAGTCAGATCAGTGTTAGAATGAGTGGAAAGGGGTGGCTATAAGGGGAGGTTGGAGACCACTTCCAGGGTGTTTACCCTGGCTAAGAGAATTACTTAGAGCGCAGAGTACGATGGGTTTAGCCCGGGTCGCGCTGTACATGTCATTAGCAAATAAGATAGGACGTGCATAGAGAATGACGTCACTGCGGTGACGTCATGAACCCCGGCAATAAGAGTTTGCTATGAGTTAGCGTTTCGCCTTTATAGATTACAATGTAGATTAGAGAAAATTCCAAAGCTTTGTGAATCCCACATGATTCGGGTATGAAAACGAAAAGTCCACTCTACATTTAGCATCACATATTTCCGCAGATTATAGCATAATAATTGTATTATTACTTCTATATCTGAAAAGTTGTAAGTTCATATAACATTATATAAAAAAACGGGCGATGCCTGTAGTTTAGAGAGGTATAGGTCGTACACCTTTCTGTGATATGTTTTGGTAATCTATCAGAAACTAGACCGAACCACAGCAACGTTGTTGTGGCTCGGTCTAGTTAGGTCTAGCGGTTCTAGTGATATCTAAAAAAAAATTGTGTTCATAACTCAATATCTCATATGCTTTCTTAGAAATTAATTTAAAAAATATTATTCAATGCCCATTGATGAAATTAATGGAAACTTAAAAATCATCAAAGTTTATTCGAAATTAATAAAGCATTACAGTCTTCACAAAACATAAGATTGTGTGACGATACTCTAACATCCAGAGAAACAAGAAATATAGTTATCACCACTGCACATTTATCTCTGCTCTGTAGAACTTTTTGTTGCCATCACTAAATGCCCGTTACCATAGAGTCATTCATTATATTAGAGTAAGTAAGCCAGCCTTAAATGTGAGATATTACATTATTCTCCTACCCATAAGGGTAGGTAAGGTAAGTGGGATAACATGCATTAACCATGTTTTAACATGATTTGGCTAGATATTTTACGACCGGTCGCTTGCTTGACGTCAACTTACCTTAGTCACCTTTTACGATATCTCGGTAAGAAATGAAAGTGGTCTATTCTATTCAGCCGGATACGACACGGTGAGTCAACTTACCTTAGTCACCTTTTACGACACCTCGGTAAGAAATGAGGGTGGTCTATTCTACTCAGCCGGATACCACATGGCGGGTCAACTTACCTTAGTCGCTTTTAAAACATCTCAGTAAGATATGAGGGTATCTTTTCTACTCAGCCGTATACCATACGATGGGTCAACTTACCTTAGTCGCTTTTTAAGACATCTCGGTAAGATATGAGGGTGGTCTTTTCTACTCAGCCGGATACCATACGACGGGTCAACTTATCTTAGTCGCTTTTTACAACACTTCTTTAAGAAATGAGGGTGGTCTATTCTACTTAGCCGCATACCATAGGTGAAAATGTGACATATTACAATAAAGAGAAATATAGAGAAAGCAAATCTATCTGTACTCTCTTTTTTGTGCGTGATTAGACAAAGACGTACACTTAGTACGAATTTCATCTTCCCTCTTATTATTTATTGTGTCATTCTCACTTACAGGCCTGTCTATGGCTTCCTTGCTCTATGTATAATAACTCTATGCCCACTACAAGACAATCTGTGTAACAGATAATTTAATGATAGAAATGGGATTTATGTTATTTTTATGGTTCTGTGTTTTGTGCAATTGTATTTGTTCATAGAGTTATTATATAACAATAAGGAAGCTGCGATTTTCGCCTTGCAATAGTAAGTAAGTCATTTGTGGGTTTGGGATTCTATAATAAAATCCCGCAATCGGATTTGTCTTTGCCACTACAGCAGTTTATAAGCGCTGTTAAAGGGAGGCTGATATAAAAAGTCTACTACTATTACTATTACGTATTTTATTTTAAGTATTATAAAAATATATATATATATATATATTGTATCCACGCAAGCATATAGATATATTTATCTTCTATATGCGAAAACTTGTAATTGGCTTTATTTTCTTAATTATGTTATTAACTATTGTGATATCATAGCTGTAAGTTTTCCTTATAAAATAAAATAAAAAAAATAAAAAAAATAAATTACTATTTACTATACTATTGAGGATTATATAGATGATAAAAATGCGTGGATATAGCTGCTCCTCTATCCTGTACAAGAATGTAATAACCAAATGTAACTATGTAGTTATAAATTTATTTGAAAAGAGCAACCACCGAGTTTCTGGTGACTCTTCTCGGTAGGAACAGCTTTCCGTACCAGCGGTAGATTTTGACGATTCAAAAGCACTTGTTTACGAGTTTACTTGAATAAAGAATATTTTGAATTTGCTAGCCCAGCGGTGAAATCGTCCGAATCTTTCGAGGGGTTCAAACCTCGGGCAGGCACCAATGAGTTTATCTATTAAAACTTATGTTTCTAATTGATAATTGCAATTTATCACATTTTTTCGATGAAGGAAAACATCGAAAAGAAACCTGTACATCTCTAGAGAATTTTAGGGACATGTGTAATCTACAAATCCGCATTGGAGCATCGTTGTGGGTTTTAGTTTCAGTCCTTTTCTCCAAAAACGAAGAGGCTTATGCTTACCGAGGTGTCGAAAAATATGACTAAGTTAATTGGACATCAGACAGGCGACCTGTCGTAAAATACATAGCCAAATCATGTGACAAGATGTTTGTAACATGTTGTGCCGACCCCACTTAGAGTGGGATAAGGGGTGGAGGATGATGATTAGGAATTAGAGCAAAAAAACACACAAAAATACACGCGGAAAAATTAATCAAACGCGTATATCACTTAGGGCATAATATTTGGTTAGGTTAGTATTATAATTTAGACGAAGAATTATTGGTGCGTACGAAGCCGCGGGAACAGCTTGTATTCTATAACGCACCTAATTGCTGAGGGAACAGGTTGGGTCCTGCAATTTGATCCGGTCGGGTCCTTTAACAGCCGAACCACCGGGAATTAATGGCCGACCGGATATCACCAAATTTTAATATATCTGTATATGTATTTAAAACACCGTTATAAACAATTACCTACCTTAACCATTAAGAAATGGAACATTCTGGCGCCTATTAATGAAGTCTCGGAGAATTTTATTCCAATAACGATCAGTGAAGAGTGTCATATTCGAGACGAACATCCTTGGCTCACCGAGGACACTACAAGAAGTCTTGAGTGCCGCGCATAGGGTCCTCGGCTTCTGGAAGGAGCTGGGCTGGTTAGTGTAACCAATCATTTCACCCTCACGCAAAATAGTCGCCAAAATGCGGAAAACAGCCTGCTAATAAGAAGGAGAAAAAGAAAAGTGTTATATTCGTGTGGTGACTATTTATTGAAACAGCATTCAGTTTGACCTTCTATATTAACTTATACAGAACCATTTAGATCAACGTTCGAATACAGAAGGAGCGACTAAAGACATTACAATTGACAAGACATACATAAAACGTTTTATGACCAATTAAATTATATTTTAAGCAATTTAATTTTTATACATACAAATATAAATAATTATAAAACGATAGGTGATGTATATAATAGACAAAGTATGAACCGACATAAGCTTGCGTCTCTTTCTTTGCGCCTAGCAAAAGTACGTAAGCAGTTTAAAAAAAACACTGTTAAAAAGAAGCTGATAAAGAAAGCCTACTATACTGTTGAGGATTACTTAGATGATAAGAATGTGTGGATATAGGTACACTTGTCTTGTACAGGGTAGACTTGTACAAGACAGTACAGAGTAGAATGTAGTCTAAATGTAACTAGTGTTAAGATTTATATTTTAAAAGAGCAACCGCCGCGTATCTTGCAGGCTCTTCTCGGTAGGAACAGCTTTCCGAAGCAGCGGTAGATTTTGATGATTCAAAGCACTTATTTACAAATTTACTTGAATAAAGAATATTTTGAATTTGAATTCAAGAGCTTTCAGCTGTTACTCGATATTAATTTTAGGTAAATAAACTTAATTT
The DNA here is from genome assembly GCA_947086505.1 of Morpho deidamia. Lineage (NCBI taxonomy): Eukaryota > Metazoa > Arthropoda > Insecta > Lepidoptera > Nymphalidae > Morpho > Morpho deidamia. The sequence goes on along the minus strand of CAMTZC010000017.1, from coordinate 16,904,351 downwards.
TTACTGCAATCTTAAACTTGGTACCTTACCTCGAATCGAAACACTGAATGTAATGAAAAGCTTAAAATTAGTTTCTGAATAAATCACCGGTTGTTTTATCCCAAATCGAGAAACCCTAAACGTAAAGTTTCTTGTTTTGTCTAGAAACCCATCAAGGATGTTCGCCACCCTACGGAGACGGGTATGTCGTACTTGCAATGACTAAAAACCTGACAAATCAAGTCAAAATAATATTAATTCAAGTAAGTTCTTTCGAGCTCTTTTGAATCGTCAACGATCAATATGATTAATGAAGATACAACTGGTTTGGAATGTTGCTTTTACCGAGAAGAGCCAGCAAGAAACTCGGTGGTCAATCTTTTTCAATTTTACAGAGCTCCACCACGCGACTTGCGAGGATACGATAACGTTAGACACATTGCCCCTATCAGTACCAGCAGCTTAGACCCGCCGTGTGATATCCGGTTGAGTAGAATAGACCTCTTTCTTACCGAAGGCTCGTAAAATACAACTAAGATAAGTTGACGTCAGACAGGCGGCCGGTCGTAAAATACGCAGCCAACTCATGTGACAACATGTTTGTAACATGTTGTACCGACCCCACTTAGAGTGGGATAAGGGCAGGAGGATGACGATGTTATTGTCACCTACACACGATATTTCAATTAAGCCAACTCTCACACTCCGTATGCGCAATTTTCTTTAAAAAGATACAAGATATACCTTTACAAAAGGTCTTCTCGAATTTTAAGGTTTTTATAAACTACCGTCGCTTCCCAGAGCACACCCACAGATGTGTCGCAAGACCTTGGATAGTGCCAATTCCGAGTCAGGTCCTTTCTAAGCGCTCGCTCTTTGCTAACATATGGGAATAAAATACCTATGCAGGTATGGCGGTCTAAACAACTTCAACGGGAACGATTCCCCGTTCGGAACTCCCGAAGATTCCCACTAGGACGTAAAACAACGATCGTATGACCTGGCCTATAGTTAAAATTACCTGATATAACAAGTTACTTAATTAGTTTCCAATAACCTATCATGCCCAGGTGCACTGAAAGCAATTACTTAACTATTGCAACCATCAAAGTGTCGAAAATTTCGTCCGTCGTATAAAGTCCACGAGCAAAATTTTAATGACTTACCCGTCAATTTCGCCGTAAACTTTAACATTTTGTAATTTTAAATGACTAGGTTCTGCCCTCACTCTGTCTGCGTAGACAACAACCCAAAAATAAAAAAGCTTCTGATATAAACCATGTCTAAGGTAAACATCTGTTGTTTCACATTTACGGGATCCCGGATCGATATATGTTCAAATTCAAAATATTCTTTATTCAAGTAAACTTGTAAACAAATGCTTTTAAATCGTCAACATCTACTGCTGGTTCGTAAGGAAAGCTTTTTAAAAATATAAATCTTATAACTAGTTACATTTAGTCATTACTGTCTTCTACAAGAAGTGCACCTATATCCACACATTCTTATCATCTAAGTAATCCTCAAAAATATAGTAGGCTTTCTGTACCAGCTCCTTTTTAACATTGTTTTTAAAATGTTGTAATGTAAGTACTTAGTACGATTTACGTACTTTTGTTAGGCGCAAAGGAGTCGCAAGCTTAGGTCGGTTCCTACTTATATATGTATATATGATAGGTGAGGTATGTACCTCTTTTATAATTCTTTATTTATTTTTATTTATTTCTTTATTGTACAAACAAAAAAATACCACATGTACAAAGGCGGACTTATCCCTTATCCTAAAAGGATCTCTACCAGCCAACCTTTGAGTAACAGAAAGTAATGAAAAGAAGTGAAATATGGATAATGAAAAAAGGAAGGAAGAAAAAGAAAAATAACGAAACACTATATACATAGATTAAAGTTCAAAAATGATGCAATAAAGATAGTAGTGATTATTTGAATTAATTAAAATGTAACGATTTAATTAGTGGATACATCATCTAATAATTTATTACTGATAATATGCTACTAAATTTAACTTAAATCACTTGAATCAAATATTTTCTAGTCTGTGACTTAAATGCTGATAGGGAAAGAGATTTGCGGATTGATGTCGGTAAATCTTTCCACAGCTTTACACCTTGAAATGATCTCGAGTAAGTACATTCTTTATATTTTTATGTACAAAAATTAAATTGCTTAAAATATGAGTGACAGAAACCATTGTTTACGTGAACAAAATCGCGGGTAAAAGCTTGTTATTTATATACTCGTTTGCTATTTATTTCTAACGCTCGTAAATTTTTTCATCAGTCACCTTTACAAAATATACAACTTTAAATGTGAAATAGCCAGTCTTCGATCGTCAGTATTTCCAATGAAACGAAGCAAAATATGAATATTAAACATTCTCCTTTGCATCAATGTGGATTATACTCTCCATCCGTTTCCTTAGAACGGATGCCACAAAGCCTTTGGAAGTGTTTAGGGGGAGGGTGGGAGGTTCCTCCCTTACGTGTAATCAGTACTTCGTAGTATCGTATTTAAACATCTTCATCGTCTTGTCTTACTATATGGAAGAAATAAATCATAACTTTAAGCTTTATTGGCTTAAAGTAGCGGCCTGTTACAATCCGACTGCTGGGAATAGGCCTCCTCTCTCCGTTTCTACAGAGAAGGGTTGGAGCTAAGACCTACCACGCTGCTCTAACGCGGATTGGTAGGTTACACATATCCCTAGAATTCTCTAGAGACATGCAGGTTTCCTCACGATGTTTTCCTTCACCGAAAAGCGTGTGATAAATTGCAATTATCAATTAGACACATGAGTTTTAATAGAAAAACTCATTGGTACCTGCCCGGTTTTGAACTCGTGTTCCCTTTGAAAGAGTCGCACGGTCTCACCGCTGGGCTATCACAGCTCTATTGGCTTAAACTATTTATAACAAAAGTACTGATAGTATTATCTATACTAATATATAAAGCTTAAGCTGGCCCGTTGGCGCAGTGGGTATTTACCCTGCTTTCAACTCCGCGGGCCGCGGGTTCGATTCCCACCGAGGGCCAACATTTTCTGTTAAAAATTTGTTGGTTCTTCGAGCCTCGGTGTATATTTGTATTTATGTATGTATTTAAAATTATATATATATATAGTATGTCTACCAGTCGTCCGTCATCCATAACACAAGTATTAAGTTACTTACTTTGGGGAAGGACGACCGTGTTTGTAAATGTCACATATATTGTAAAAAAAAGTCTTGTTTGAATGCGCTAATCTCAAGAACTACTGAACCGATTTGGAAAATTCTTTTAGTGTAAGATAATTCATTTATCGAGGTAGGCTATAGACTTTAAAACATCACGCTAGAATGAATAGGAGAGGAGCAGCAATAAAAAATACAGCGAATACGGCAAAATTTAAAGCTTTCTTTGCGTGCGCCAAGTAAACGGTGAAAGTTCTTCAAAAATCATCTTTTAAGGTTAACCCGCTTTAACCATAATTAATATTAGTATTACGGTTTACTCAAACAATAAGACTGCCATCCACACGAACGCAGTTGCGTTTAAAAGCTAATTTCGTTATAATCCGCGAATAGAGTAAATATAGGTAATGCTAAATGTATAATATTGTAGTATCCGCTTATATACCTGATACATCCAGGATTAAATAAAACTAAATTTACGAAAAACCATAGTTACGTATTATACACTTTTTTATATCAAAAAATATACTATAAATAGCTGGCAATAACTTATATTAAAGCATTCATCACTCTTGGCGGTGGATGAGCGACAATATGGCGGCACGACCGAGATCACATCCGTTTTACTTTGGCGGTACGGAAGCATCAATGGGGCAGCACATAGATAAATACTATCCAAATTCAAATTCAAAATATTCTCTATTCAAGTAAACTTGTTAACAAGTGCTTTTGAATCGTCAAAATCTACTTCTAGTTGGGAAAGCTGTTCCTACCGAGAAGAGTCAGCAAGAAACTCGGTGGATGCTCTTTTCAAAGAACAATTCTTAGAACTAGTTACATTTGGTTATTACTATCTTGTACAAGGTAGAGGAGTAGCTATATCCACATATTCTTATCGTCTAAGTAATCTTCAACAGTATCGGCTTTCTGTATCAGTCTATTTTTAACAGTGTTTTTAAACTGCTGTAATGGTAAAATTAAAGTTGATTGCGGAATTTTATTTTTAATCTTATCCCAAACACACAAATGAATTATGTACTTTTGCAAGGCTCAAAGCAGGTGCCGCAAGCTTATATCGGTTCCTACTTTGTCTATTATATACATCACCTATTGTTTTATAATTCGTTATATGTTTATGTATCCACGCATTTTATCCTCTACATAATGCTCAATAGTATAGCTTTTGTATCAGCCTCCTTTTAACAGCGTTTTTAAAATGCTGTAGTGGCAAAGATAAAATCGATTGCGGCATTTTATTATAGAATCTTATACCCAAACCCACAAATGACTTATTTACTTTTGCAAGGCGCAAAGCAGGAACCGCAAGCTTATGTCAGTTCCTACTTATTTATATTAATTTATATTAACTGGAATCCTTCAGTTTTATGCACATAAATATTTTGGATGAATGTAACATGTAATCTAGTGCCAAATAGATTCCATAGATGAAGTGCCCTAAAGCTGTTTTGAAATTGATCAAATTGTTTAAAATCTACTGAACGGATTATTTTAAGGTTATTATTTACTTGAAAGGTAGTTCGAAAGGATTAGGTCAGTAGTACATTACTGGTTTTGTAACTTGTGTTTAAGACGACGTGAAGTTGTTAAAAAATCACTTGCTGGGAGCTTTAATCGCGTGCGCTGCGTAAACCAACAGAATCATGCTAAAGTAATGTACTAAAGATTAGTAGATCTACAAAAATACTACAGAAAAGTCCGCAAAAGCATGTCTCTAACTGTTATGGTAAACTCACAATAACTACTTATGTATTCTGATTTTGTTCCTTTAATAATGAGTTACGCGAGCGTCACATAAATTTAATATCTTATGAATATATTTTGTGATGATGAAAAAGAAATGTTGAAGAAGTCACAACGTTCCTTTTTATATGAACGGAGGGCTCTTGAAAAGGCAATATTTCAAATGCTCGAGGATCACAAGTAGGCTCAAAGGAACGAGAGTCGCCCTCCCATTTGATTAGACGCTTGTTATAAAACATTTCACCATTTTGAATTTATCACGTAAATGTAAAGTAGCGCCCTTTTACTATCCCACTGCTAGGCACCTACTCTCTCCGTTTTTGGAGAGACGGGTTGGAGCTAAGACCCACAAAACTGCTCCAATCTGGATTGGTTACGATATGCATATCATATGATTACAGATATGCAGGTTCCTTCACGATGTTTTCCTTCATTTAAAAGCGTGTGATAAATTGCAAGTATAAATAAACATTTAAGTTTTAATAGAAATACTCACTAGTGTCATAAACGATATACCGTCGTTACATCGAGTTAATTTTTTATCAATTTCTCTGACGAATAATAATTCGCTGCCCAGCATCAGTTCAAACAGAGTGAGTCAATAATGGATCTCGATTAATGAAAAACAAGATGAACTCTACAATTAGCGTTAAAGCGAACGATATAAATACGGTTGCCTCAATTTTGCAATGTCCTTAACTACATTTAAATAAGTATTTTAAAAGATGTATTAAACGATAAGGATTATCCACCCCTAACATTGAAAAAATATATTTTTTGGACAATATTTTTCATTTTTAAAATGTACACTAGACTTTCTCTAAAAACTAATTTGTATGGTGAAACAACATTTGCTAGATCAGCATGCCTACCATTAATTCTTATTGCGACTCAATTGAAGACGTAAATGAAATTGTTTTACTTTTTTATACCATGACGTCTTAAAGACGCACACTTTAAGTCGTTGCCGAATGAGCGTTCAGAATGCGTCCTAATAACATTTTACTAAAAGACACAGAATTATCTATATTTCTTATAACTTTGTCCTTTTCAAACACACTTCAATGTACGAAGAGAAAGCGGTTGGGTTTAGGTACGGACTTTGAATTGAATCGTTTTCTAAAAGTTCATAGTAGGCCTACAGGTTTCAGGAGTTTGAACCCATGACCCCCTAGTAAGAGTCATATGATTTCAGCGTTAGGCTTTCACAGCATTTAGGCTCATCACACATTATCAGATTACATAGATAGTACATTGTTCCACACAAAGGAATAAACATGAGAATTGAGGCTAATTGCTACGTAGAACGGGTTGGAATTGGTAATTCGATCCGGACCGGTCATAACCCTTGGGAATGAATCGTTCAACGGACAATCTCGAATTTTGGCGAAATTCCACGTACATACTTACACGTCACAGAAGAACTTTAGGCTGAAAGTGAATTAGACCAGTTCATTCTTGTTTTTTCTTTTTCAGTTAGGTTTCCACCTCGTCGCAAAGTCTTGAGTTGCTTGGATCCATCCACTTTCCTAGCGAATTCTGGAGTGAAATTTTAAGGGATGTTTGTCGATCTTTATAACCAATTATCAGCAAAGCACAAAAGGCATAGAACGTTTTGTTGGGCTGATATATGTATCACTATGAATCGTATTTGTGTAATCAACACCATTATACTTATTTATAGTAAAACTCTAGGGATTAAAAGCATAAGTACGTAAGTCACGCAAAAGCGTATTGAAAAGGTCCGTGACGTTTCCCCCTTGCGCTTATCCCACTCTAGGCGACATGTATCGGACGCTCACTTCAGAACGAGTCGGCTTAATGCTTTTAGAGTGAACTATCTATTTGTAGTCTTGCAATAGGTCATGATTTTGCAAGTCAAGGTTGCAAAACCAGTCAAGGTGCAAGGTTGCAAGACTACAAATAGATACAAGCTTTACAATATAAAGCTATAAAAAATATAAGCTTTCGCCGCATTGGTAAAAGATTTCTCTATCAAACGACACATAAAGCTTATTATCCTGTTGAAGACTATGCTGATGATAAGAAAGCTTGGTACAAAAGGAATAGTAAAATTATTTTGCTTTAATCCGCGATAAAGTAGATAGGTAATATATATAATACTACATGTAGAGTGGACTATTCGTTTTCATATCTGAAGCATGCAGCATTCGTAAAACCACATGCACCAAACCTCCACCACCGCCACCACAACACACAAGCACTACGCACGTTCACTATCACAAACTCAACAATCGTTTCGCCCCTCAACCGAAGCATCATCAGGAGATAGACTCCACGACAAAATCGCAGATTGCGATTTTTGATGATTTTTACGAATCCTGCATGTATCGGGTATGAAAAAACGAATAGTCCACTATACATTTAGCGTTATATATATTTTCTATTTACTTTATCGCGATTATAGCAAAATAATTTTACTATTACTTTTGTATTATGGATCGCCGCAAAGAAACGCCCATTCAATAAATTAAGAAAGCTACCAGCTACGCACTAGATTATAGATTATTCAAATAAATATTTTTGCAAAAAGTTTCCGCTGAGTTTCTTGCTGGTTCTTCTCGGTAAGAGCACCTTTCCAAACCAGTCGTAGCTTCATTGTAATTTCACAATTAATGAAGTAATTTAACTTGAATAAAAATAAAATTTGTTCGATGTTTTCACTTCCTTCGGCATTTATAATCTGTGTTTTTTAAACTAAACGATAAAGGATTGATGAGCCGCCGTGTGGTATCCGGCTGAATAGAATAGACCACCCTCATTTCTTACCGAGGTGTCATAAAAGGCAACTAAAGTAAGGTGACGTCAGGCAGGCGGCCGGTCGTAAAATACGTAGCCAAATCATGTGACAACATGTTTATTTCTCACTTAGAGTGGGATAAGGGCAGCAGGATGATGATAAAGGATTGATGAGATTACCTCTGTTATAGTTAACTGACAAAAGGATTTAAGTAACGAACTTTTACTATCTCACTGCTGTGCATAGGCCGTCACTCTACGAATTTGGAGAGAAAGGTTGGAGCTAAGACCTATAACGCTACTCTAAATCGGATTATAAGGTTACACATATCCCTAGAATTCTCTAAAAATATGCAGGTTTCCTTATGATGTTTTCCTTCACCGAAAAGCGTTTGATAATATTCACAACATCAATTAGACATATAAGTTTTAACAGAAAAAACTGGTGTCTGTCTGAATACGTAACTTCCTCTAAAGATAATTTAATTTTATAGAATTAGGCGTTACTTTGCGGAGATCCATAATAGAAAAGTAATAATAGAAATATTGGATTACAGCAAAATAAATTCATCATTACTTTCCTCGAAGGAGTCGCACGGTCTCAGCGACGAACCAATTCAAATCAAATCAAATCAAAATAATCTTTTTTCGTAGGACTTTTACAAGCACTTTTGAATCGTCAAGGATCAATTAGATTTAATAAGCAACACTGGTTCGGAATATTGCTCTTACCGAGAAGAACCAGCAAGAAACTCGGCGGTCAATCTTTTAAACATGTAAATTTACTTTATTTATTTGCAGTCTTATTTGGAGCTATATGGAGCTAAAAGGATTTACAAATCCAAGCATTTTTATCATTCAAATAATCTTCAATAGTGTAATATGCCTTACGTATCAGCATAGTTCGTACACTTCATTTAAACTTTTCTGTAGATAAGTCTAATATAGATTGCGGAATTTTATTGTAAACTTTTGGATTATCAGAGCTTTTAAAAGTAAACTTTATTGTTAAGCTTTTGAAGCGAGTAATACTCCAGAGATCGGGCAAAAAGCTTCAAATACTGTACTTGTATCCAACATACAGATCCATTTTAGGCAATTAATGATTCAATGTCCAGTGTAGTAGATGTTTAGTAATTTCACAGAGCTAATTGAGAAGTGCTCCGGTGCCTTTGAGGGGATGTGAATAAGGTTGCCAAGTTGTTAAAAATAGTTTTATACTGTTTTTCACTAAATCATACTTGTTAAAGCTGAACACAAATATAATATACGAAATACTGTTTTCAGTATAAAAATCCTTAACACTACTTCCTATGTTAGAGCTAAAAACTTACACAATGTTTCGTTACTAGCCTTGGGTAGTGACCCTGCCTTCAGCTCCATGGGTTTTGGGTGCGATTCCCGCCGAGGGCCAATATTTTCTATTACCAATTTGTTGGTTCTTCGAGCCTCGGTGTATATTTGTATTTAAGTATGTATTTAAAATTTTATATGTAGTATATCTACCCCCGCCGTGTGGTATCCGGCTGAGTAGAATAGACCACTCTCATTTCTTATCGAGGTTTCATATAAGGCGACTAAGGCAAGTCGAATCGCCGTGTGATATCTGGCTGAGTAGAATAGACCACCCTCATTTCTTACCGAGATGTAGTAAAAGGCGACTAAGGTAAGTCGACCCGCCGTGTGGTATTCAGCTGAGAAGAATAGACCGCCCTCATTTCTTACCGAGGTGTCGTAAACGGCGACTACGCTGAGTTGACCGACCGTGTGGTATCCGGTTGAGTCGAATAGACAACCCTCTTTCTTACCGAGGGGTCGTAAAATACGACAAAGGTAAGTTGACGTCAGGCAAGCGGCCGGTCGTAAAATACATAGCAAAATCATGTGACATGTTTGAACATGTTGTGCCCACCCCACTTACGAGTGGGATAGGGGCTGGAGGATGATGATACAAATAATTTGTTAGAGAAGTAAAGTAAATAAAATAGTGTTATTTTTTCAAAAAATACTGTTTAACGATGTTCAAACTTAAATTTACCTTATCTATTGTAAAAAATATTTGGCAACCCTACATCTAAGCGAGAATCATTTGACCAGATTAATGTTCGAAGTTTCGGTGTCTAGGGATCTCTTATACTATGAACAATAATATATTTTGTGTGTTTCGATATACAATCACAATAAATATATATAAAGATGAAATGAAGTTGATAGTCTTGATAAAACTTTACAAGAACAGCTTATCTAATTGAACTAATTTTGGTCCAGAATTATCTTTGAAAGTCCAACTATGGGTTAATAGACCAGAAGAGATTTCAATTGCTAAGTGGTTCGCGAAGTATTTTTTAGAAATTTCACTCCGCGTCCGCCTTCAAGGGAAATTTCAAATATGCTGCCAAATGATGTTGGAATAATATTCCTCCGCCCATTCGAGATTCACGTTCTAAAATTGCACTTAAGAATAAAGTAAAATTATTTTATTGATAAACAAATTGAATGACAAAACTTTATGGTCGAGGCATCTATCCTATGAATACATTGGTTTTTTTAATTATTGTATTCTATAAACGCCGTTTTTTACAATATTACAAACAATTTGGGCTGTGATAGTCCAGCGGTGAGACCGTGCGACTCTTTCGAGTTGAACACGAGTTCGAACCCAGGCGCCAATAAGTTTTTCTATTAAAACTCATGTGTCTAATTGATAATTGCAATTTATCACACGCTTTTCGGTGAACGAAAACATCGTGAGGAAACCTACATATCTCTAGAGAATTCTGGAGATATATGTAACCTACCAATTCGCATTCGAGCAGCGTGATAGGTCTTAGCTCCAACCCTTCTCTCCAGAAACGGAGAGAGGAAGCCTATTCCCAGCAGTGGGATTTACAAACAATTTACTTTAATAAAAAGATAAAGGGTTAACAAAAACTTGCAAATGTCTGATCTGATCTGAAGCGAGGCCGTAGCGAGTCGGCTAGTCTTTATATAAAAAAATTCCCGTGTCAGGATGTGCGTTTACGCTAATCTTCAGAACTACTGGACTAATTTCTATGAAATTTTCACGATCTCATTCGCGATATGTGAAAGTTAAGTCAGGACAAAGTCGGGTCAGATAGTTGTATATGAAGTGACGCCAATCAAATAAAATTTACAAAAAAATGTGTAAAATAACCGGCCATTTATGAACGTAAAATATTTATCACTTTCATTGAATTCACGGATATAAAATGCTATCGGAAATTCAATATATCTGCTCCAACTCGTTATCAGCAAGGAATTTAATATCGGCGTGATGTGTCCCAATTAACTTGCATACCTCCCTTTGCCCCGTATTGATCGAACTGTCGTACTCGTAGATTATGCTACAAATATGTCAAATTAAACAATATAGCAACTCAAATAAAAGAAAAACATATCATCATCCTCGTACCCTTATCCCACTCTAAAGTGGAGTCGGAACATGTTACAAACATGTTGTCATGATTTGGCTGAGTATTTTACAACCGTTCACCTGCCTGACGTACTTACCTTAGTCGTATTTTACGACCTTTCGGTAAGAAAGACGGTTGTCTATTCAGCTTAACCGGATACCACACGGTGGATCAACTTACCTTAGTCGCCTTTTACGACACCTCGGTAAGAAAGAGGGTGGTCTATTCTACTCAGCCGGATACCACACGGAATATATACAAGTACAATTTATTAGAGAGTAAGTTTAGAAGAGTAGAATGTTTTGTTTTTTGTTCATACTCTTTGTTTTTGTTTAATTTAAAATTAAAATATAAAATTTATAACTGTTCACTTCCTTTGTTATCGTAGTGGAAACTTTGTAGGCATTTGTATAAAACTAAAGATTTTTGTTAAATATGTAATTTCTTAAACTGAATGTTTCCGAATAATAAATAAATAATTAAAATTTTTAACAGCTTATAGCTGTAATAGTCTCAAATATCATTAAGAAATCAAGCGGATCACCCGTGAAACCTTTGCAAACTCAAATTTATTGAAACACTTGTAAACAAGTGTTTTTGAATCGTCAACTCTACTGCAGGTTCGGAAAGCTGTTCCTACTGAGAAGAGCTAGCAAGAAACTCTTCCAGAATAAAATTACTATAACTAGTTAAATTTACGTATTGCATCGTGTACAGGGTCGAAGAGCGATATCCACGCATTCTTATCATCTATGTTATCCTCAACAGTATAGTAAGCTTTCTGTATTAGCCTCTTTTGAATAGTTGTTTTAAACTGCTGTAACGCCAAAGCGAAAAAGCTTAAAACAGACAGAAAGACTGTTGCATTTAAAGTATTAGTATGGTTTATATTAATATAACGTCAATAAAGATATCATTTATCATCCAATCTGTCCCAGATACAGTTGTTTTCGAAGAAATAAATGTCCAAAATATTAATTTAATAAATATGCATTAAGTCTTTCATATAACTAAAAAAAAAGATTAAAAAATTGTAAAAATTAATCCTGCTGGCTTTCAACAGTTATTTTAATTAGAAGTCATAAATAGTGAAGATTAAAAAATATATTTAAAATTAAAAAAAAAACTAACAAAATTATTAAATATAGGAACGTTATTGAGAAATTAAACAACATTTTGAAATACAAAATAAAAACATTTTTATTGAAACCCTTTTACAAAGAAAAAATATACAATCTAATAATTAGGCTGACGAGAGAAAGAACTGTAGCCATTAAAAGTAAAAAAAAACAATATAGAATTATGTACACTATGAATTCACAAATAAATAATTCAATAGTTTATGGTTCTAAACAACTTTTTGTATGAAATAAATATTGAAAAATATAAATACTTAACCTTTAATTTATAAAAAAGTTTGTAACATAAATTATCAATTTCTGTTAATACTATCGATATAATTGAAATTGTATTGAAAAATAATTTATAACTAAATAACTTACGTGCATGAAATGTTCAAAGTGACTAGAAACAAAATGGCGATCTTAAATTAAATAGAATTAATTTTAAATTACTTAATATATAGTAATAAGTAAATTTAACAATAAAATTTAAATTCCCTTGAAACAAAGATGTATTTTTAATTAATAAGCATTTTTCTACTAAAGTGAGACATAATTGGGCAAGTATCGGTCAGTCACGTAAAAATAAAATTATTTTCCCTTAAATTATGGCATTTATTATAAATATTACTCCATTATCACATAATTATTAAAATCTTATTATAATTTAATAAGAAAATTATAAAGTTGAAACGAATTCGAAATAAATAAAAGGTAAATAAATAAATAAATAATATTGCACCGCCCCAATATCTCAGTCTTCCAAAAGTCAAAAAAAGTTTTTTTTATAGGGCACAAAGTATTTGGTACGAATCACAGTAACAAAAATATGGAAATTAAAAGAAACATAACTCATAATTTCAATAACAAATATAAATGAAGTTAATCTAATGAATAAAATGATATTTTATAGAATATAGCAATCATTTTAGAGAGTATAATCTGTGAACAAAGTTTTGACAGTTAATTTCAAAGACAAGAAATTCTTCAATCCTGAAGTATTAAAAGGTTGCTGACTTTATAATCTATGCAAAATACTACAAACTAATAAATATTATAGTCTATTTTAATAACTTAATAGAGAAAAAAAATAACAAAAATACATAATAGATAATATAAAAATGTCGACGGCCATTATGTAAATTTTATAGTTTTAATGATAACTAAACTTAAAATGGTGAAAATGAAACGATTTGCCTAATAATATAAGGCAATTTCACTACAAACACCTAACTTTACTTTTATGATTTGTCTACGTTACACATTTAACATGAATAGGTGATGTCTTTTGAAAAATATAGGATGAATATGAAAGTGATATGAAAGGTAACTTTTATATTTTGGTCCTTACATACAACTACTATGGGTGAATAAGATAATTTACATATTTTAGAACAGATAGCATGGGCGTAGCGAGGTACGGGCAAGGGGGGGCAGCTGAAAACTAACAGTGGGTAACTGACAATTCGCAACATATTGACACTATAAAAGGCATAAGACCTATAAAAAAGCTGTGATAGCCTAGCGGTGAGACCGTGCGACACTCTAGAGACGACATAGGCTCAAACCCCGGGCAGGCACCAATGAGTTTTTACCTATTTAAAAAAAACTTGTGTCTAATTGATAATTGCAATTTATCACACGCTTTTAGGTGAAGGAAAACATCGTGAGGAAACCTGCATATCTCTAGAGAATTCTGGAGATATGTGTAACCTACCAATCCACATTGGAGCAGCGTGGTAGGGATTAGCTCCAACCCTTCTCTCCAAAAACGGAGAGAGGAGGCCTTAGCCCAGCAGTGGACATAGTGACAGGCTGTTACTTTACTTTATCTTTTATAAGTTACGACAAAAAAGTAGTCCAGATAATTTATGGAATTAGGCGTTACTTTGCAGAGATCCATAATACAAAAGTAATAATAAAATTATTTCGCTTAATCCGCGATACAGTAAATAGAAAATATATACAGAATCGCAAAGTTTTTGCAAAGATTTTGTCGTGGAGTCTATCTCCTGATGATGCTTCGGTTGCGGGGCGAAACGATTGTTGAGTTCGTGATAGTGAACGTGTGTAGTGCTTGTGTATATTGTGGTGGTTTGTGCATGTGGTATATATTTTCTATTTACTGTATCAAAAAATTGCAAAATAACTTTATTATTACTTTTGTAAAATAGTCTAAATTTTCTGAGACAATTTTGCCCTCCCTGTATAGAGTTCTGGCTACGCCCTTGAACGTTATCTACATTTGTTTGAACATATTAAGATGTTATTTTGACTAATTTATAAGTTACTATTGAAATGTCTTAATTTAATGGCAACATTTATACAGTATAAGCTTGATTTTTACCCATTGAATTATACATAGAGTAGAGGAGCTATGGGCAGCGTCGAGTTTCCAACAAATAATAAGACAGGGAAGATTTGAGAGTATTAAGTATAGTTTATATTTATTTAGTTAGTTATTATGTAAAGATAAGTCTTATATACATGTTCAGAGAAGAGAAGAGATAGTTTTTTTATTTATATATAGTGAACATTTTTAGAAAACGGCTTAAAAAAGCGTTTATTTTATGCAAAACCAAAAATCTGTTAGAAAGGAGAGTGCCAGAATTTCATACATATTTGGGCTCAGACGTTACATCATTAATTTTTGTGTTGTAAGATAGAAAAATATTTGTTATCTTAGGATCAATTATTATTTTATTTCTATGGGGGAACTATAAAATAAGAGTCTGAGGTTATGGACAACTATAAGTACATGCTAAATACCATAAGAACATAATAAAAACGATACGGTTTGTGAAAAAATATAACAATAAGCTATCATCATTGAAGTAAAAGTTGATCAATAATTTTTTTTGTCGTCAGAAAAACAATCATTTAGAGAAAACACGTCCATAAGCGCAACATATATTTTAGTTATTAGTCTATGGCATCTACTAAAAGATGACTAATAATTGACATATATTGCAGTATTTTTTTATTTGATCCCACAGAGATTAAAATCGTAAGCCATACAGCCAATGAAAAAAATATTTTATTTTAAACAATATTTTTAATGTCTGGAAGGTAATTATTGTTAATAAAATGAGGCTAATATATAGTTTTTTAACATATTCCCATTGAAAGTTTTTAATATTTATATATTTAGACAGAAAAAAACTAAGAATTTTTTGATGTATGTGGGGTTTCTGTAACAATTAGGACCAAATCTGGCACACTCCTTTAACAACAGATAATAAGTAGATAATAAAGCGTCATTTGCTATCACTTTTTTTCGAATATTTTAGCTCCTATACACTAGTATAATAAATCTTTGAGTTGAACATAAGACTAAATAACTATTTCGAAAATGAATTCATCTGTATATTTCTGTTACTAAAATTTTATACGTCGTTAAGTACTTATCTATATTCAATACAAGTAAATTTAATGGATTATTTGAAAATTACTTATTTGAACGATAAATATACATTGAAATGATTTGTGTGAGATCTTTTTATAAATCCTAGTTACTTTTAAGCTTTCACTTCATATTTATCGAATAATCTATTACTATCTGGTGAATCGTCCGCGAATTTGATTTCATTTGACGATTCGGAATTCTCGTCGGCAAATCGTATATCGCTAAAATCAGTTCTTTTCAAAGTGGCATCTTTATCTTTTTCTCTGGTATCGTTAACTCTTTTGAGAGTTGAGGAATTATCGAAATCGTTTCTGTTTTCTCTCCTGTGTACCTTTATTGGTGACATCGTTAATTTTAGGTCCTTCATTGGGATTGTGACTGTTTGATCGCGTTTTTTCTTACATCTCCTGGGCAGTTTGGGTGTCTTTTGCAAATCGCTGATGCTGAAGTTTAATGGATGTATAATACTGCTTCTGTCCATAACTTTTCTTATGGACTTGATTGATTCGTTAGATCTATTGGAGCGATTATCTGAATTTCGTTTAAGCGTACTGGATGAAGGTCGATCTTCAGGCGATTCTGTGTTGCTGCCGGGATCTGGACGTAATTCCTTAGGTATGATTTCCTTTAACAAAATTATATCTGTATTAAGTTATCCAGTAACTAAAAAAAATGATTTACACACATCCAATTAAAATTTGAAGACAAAATCTGAAATTTAAGATACAATATTTATTTAATTTGTAGAATTAGGCGTTACTTTGCGGAGAGGTAATACAAAAGTAATAATTAAAATTATTTTGCTATAATCCGCTACAGTAAATAGAATATATTTAGTGCTAAATGTATAGTGGACTATCCGTTTTTTCATACCCGATACATGCAAGATTCGTAAACACATGCACAAACCTCCACCACTGCCACCACAATACGCAAGCACTACACACGTTCACTTTCACAAATTCAACAATCGTTTCGCCCCGCAACCGAAGCATCATCAGGAAATAGACTTCACGACAAAATCGCAAACCGAAGCATTATCCAAACAAGCATTGTTATATAGTACTTGCTTCATCCCCACCTTTTATTGCGATTTTGTACTAAATATATTTTATGCTTAATTTATACATTTAGCTCTAAATATATCATCATCTCATTTTTTTCTCTAAAATGCATATCATATTCCTCACCTCATAAATCGGGAGCTTGCTCTCATCGATCTCCTTTATGATATCGCCTTCTTCTATCGGCGGTATCCAAACCAAAAACGCTGGGTCCATTCCCAAATAAGAGCCTGGCACAGAACCTAAAACAACGTATCATATCAATTTTCAACCTAAACATTCAAATTGGAATAACGGCAGCGTCTCTGAAGGTAGAGGAACATACTTCCTGCCCTTAGACTGTGGTTACCCGCTACGCTTTTAAAAGCTAGACTACTAATAACATTCATGCTATAAATTTCAAGCTTACACGGTAAAAATAAAAGTAAAGTAGCGGCCTGTTACAATCCCACTGCTGGGAATAGGCCTCCTCTCTCCGTTTCTGGAGAGGGTTTGAGCTAAGACCTACCACGCTGCTCCAATGCGGATTGGTAGGCTACACATATCTCCAGAATTCTTTAGAGATATAGAAAGAAAGAAAGAAAGAAAGAAAGAAAGAAAGAAAGAAAGAAAGAAAGAAAGAAAGAATGAAAGAAAGAAAAGCTTTATTTGTGACGTACACCCATGAGATAATACAAAATATATATCTTTTTTTTTAAAGGTTTGGTGTGACGTCACAAAATGGTAAACCACTCGGCTTTGGTTCGAAAACTCGATTTTTAGTGGCCGCCATTTTGTGACTCACGGACGTCAGCAACAGATAACATAACTTAATATTATATTTAGTAAAAACAAAATTAAAAAAAAAAAACTTAATTAGTATACCTATATTTTGTATATAGGTATATAGTATAAATGTATGACTGGCCCGTTGGCGCAGTTGGCAGTGACCCTGTCTTCGGCTCCGTGGGTCGCGGGTTCGATTCCCGCCGAGAACCAACATTTTCTATTTTAGAATTTGTTGGTTCTTCGAGTCTGAGTGTGATATGTATTTAAGTATGTATTTAAAACAATATATGTATATATTTACCAGTTGTCTCTCACCCATAACACAAGTATTAGGTTACTTACTTTGGGGATGGACGACCGTGTGTGTAAATGTCCCAAATATTTATATTTATTTATTTATTTATGTATTTATATATGGTATGGGGTTAGGTAACTGTATAATTTTTTATATTTTAATTAATTACTATCTTAAACTTAAATTTATATTTAATTTATTAATTACACATGCACAGTGTTGCGTGGGTTCTTATATTTTATATGCAGGTTTTCTCGCGATGTTTTCCTTCACCGAAAAGCGTGTGATAAATTGCAATTTTCAAATAGACACATGAGTTTTAATAGAAAAACTCATTGGTGCCTACCCGGGGTTTGAATTTCTGTTACCCTAGAAAGAGTCGCACGGTCTCACCGCTGGGCTATCACGGCTTACACGGTACTAAGCGGCATTTTGGTCTCAAGGGAAAATCCTTTGGACGATGCTCTCTGACGCTATTAAAGTAAATATGCCCGTCCCAATACCAGCCATATTATATATCCGTCTTTTATTTCTGACTATAATGTGTGATTTCCGAAGTACGAATATACACTGATGGATCCAAGATGCGATCAGGCACAGGTGCTGGTGTCTTTCCCCAGGATCTTAACATAAGAATTTCGACTGCTCTTGGTTCCTTGAATTCTGTATATCAAGCAGAATGTATAGGTATAATCAGAGCAGCTCAAGCTGTCAAAAACAGAGGGGTAACAAACTGTCGAATCAGGATCCTCTCTGACAGTGCTGCTGTACTCCAGTCCTTAAAAAAAGTAAGGGTCACATCGGGACTGATAAAAGAGTGCCACGAGATCCTGGAGACTATCTCAGTAGAAAACCAGGTGGTACTCCAATGGATCAAAGGTCACAGCGGTTCACTGGGAAATGACGCAGCAGATGAACTAGCCAGAATAGGCTCAAATACCACGGTCGAAGGACCTGAACCTATTGTCCCATTTCCCTTTAGCCTATTAAGATCATGGCTTAGAGAGATGACCATGGTAACCGACAATACACACTGGGCAAACCGGACCGACTGTAGGCAATCCAGAGACGCAATGCCGTCCCTGAATCCTCGCTTGACCAACAGTCTTCTTCGCATAAACAGACCCAACCTGCGCAGAATGATAAGCCTTATCACCGGCCATTGTCTGCTAAATAAACACCTGTTCTATTTAGGTGCGACTGACAGCCCCATTTGCAGAGGATGCACGAGGGAACCGGAAACACCATCTCACGTCATGCTATATTGCACGGAGGTGGCAAAACATCGGGCGAATATCCTTGGCTCACCGAGGACATTGCAAGACGCCTTTGCTCCGTCTGGGGTCCTTGGCTTCTGGAAGGAGCTTGGCTGGAGTAACCAGCCCGCTTTCACCCTCACGCACAATGGTCGCCAAAATGCGACTAAGTGCGGAAAACAGCCCGCCAACAAAGAAGAAAGAAGAAGAATGTGTGATTATCATAAGATAATTATGGTTATGAAAGATAGCATTCTATACCACGTACCAGCGTTATTAACCTCATAGTCGTAGTAATCGATCTCCATCTCAGGATGCGAAGTCAGGCTGAGATCTGACCGGAGAAGTCTTCGATTGCAGCTCTCCTTGGTGTGCTTTGGGTTGTCGCGGATCCTGGCTGACGAGACTCCGCTCAACGCCGGTGAATACCAACCCTAGTTGAATAAAATAATATTCAAATTCAAAATATTCTCTATTCAAGTAAACTTGTAAACAAGTGCTTTTAGATCGTCAACTTTACTGCTGGTTCGGAAAGCTGTTCCTACCGAGAGGAACCAGCAAGAAACTCGGCGGTTGCTCTTTTTAAAATATAAATCTAAGAACTAGTTACATTTATTTATTACTGTCTTGTACAGGGTAGAAGCGCAGCTATAACCACACATCCTTATCATCTATGTAATCTTCAACAGTATAGTAGGCTTTCTGTATCAGCCTCTTTTTAACAGTGGTTTTAAACTGCTGTAATGGAATATTAAGTTGTATATAAAAAAAGTGGTGAAAATACTGTTACTATCACACAGCCAAAAGTCTCTTCCATTCGTCCATTAAAGTCTCGTGTCTTGTGATCTTCCCCGCCGTGTAATATCGGGTTGAGTAGAATAGACCACCCTCATTTCTTACCGAGGTGTCGTAAAAGGCGACTAAGGTAAGTTGACCCACCGTGTGGTATCCGGCTGCTTAGAATAGACCGCCCTCATTTCTTACCGAGGTGTCGTAAAAGGCGACTAAGGTAAGTTGACCCGCCGTGTGGTATCCGGCTGCTTAGAATAGACCACCCTCATTTCTTACCGAGGTGTCGTAAAAGGCGACTAAGGTAAATTGACCTGCCGTGTGGTATCCGGCTGAGTAGAATAGATGACCATCTTTATTACCGAGGTGTCGTAAAAGGCGACTAAGGTAAGTTGACCCGCCGTGTGATATCCGGTTGAATAGAATAGACCACCCTCTGTCTTAACGAGAGGTGGTAAAATACGACCAAGGTAAATTGACGTCAGGCAGGCGGCTGGCCGCCTATTTTACGACTGGTCGTAAAATACGCAGCCAAATCATGAGACAACATGTTTGTAACATGTTTTTTCGACCCTATTTAGAGATAAGGGCAGGAGGATAATGATGTTTTGTGACTTTCCAACAAAAGACTAATGAGCACTTTTTTAGCAACCAAGGAAATGTTTCATACACATTGAAAGTATCTGGACATAGTAAATGCAAAAATGAATGCAAGATGCAAAGTGGATACTCCGAATCGATTGGGTTATTACTAAGTTTGAAAGTTTAATCATTTATTACGTTTACGGTTTCACTTAGTTATTACAGAAGAATGAATTTACAGTTTCTATAGCGAATTATTCACAAGTAACAACTCCATCGCTCACATTCGTAAGAGTAGCAGCAGATATAGAAGACGAAGCTCTGCTCTCAGCTCTATCCTTGTCCCACATACTGTCCCTGTCCTTTTCACTGCAGCTATCTCTGTCGCTCACACTGGTTATGCTGGTGCTTATTTCACCAGTCTCTGCTTCACTGGTCGAAGGTTGAGGCAGTGTAGTGATCTGATAGAATTAATGCAATTAAACACCTCGTGGATTAACAAAGTTAAACAAATATTATGATCTGTAATAGATCTTAAAAATCCTTTGATAATGCCAAGTATTCCCACAATCATGACTATTTCATATGTAAGCAAGGATAATGAATTTAATCACTTGAGTTTGACGGTCTCTTAAGAATAATTCAAATAGTTGTCAAGATAGAGGACAATCGATCCAAGGATTGATACATTTCGTAATGCCAAGTATTTCCACAATCATGAATGCAAGGATAATTAATATAATCACACGGACTTAAGAATGACTAAAATAGTTGTCAAGACAATCGATCCAAGGAATATGAAAAACAAAATAGCAATCCGCAATACGAGATCTAATAACAAAGCTCTTTGAAATTCAGCTTTTTTAAATTTTCAATTTTTCAGTATATAACTATAATTTTAAAATCAGACATTTAAAGAAAATGTTCGTAACTGAATCTACTTTAACATTGAATCAGAAAAATTCGCGCAAAGTGTTGATAATTAGCTAAATAGGTTTAACATAGTAAAAAAAAGTTTTGAGAAGACATTAGATTTATGGGTCGAAAGGTCGTGTGGTGTGGAAATCTTTTGATAAACGTCTGAAAAAAGGGTCTAGTAGTTCAAATGTATTAGATTATTGATAAAGGTAGACTTCTAGGTGAACCCCATAACTGTAGGCCACCCTAAATGGGAACTTCGAGCGCCGAAGTTGGGGATTCAGTGCTATAGCGAAAGAATGGTCCCTTGAGGCGGCTGATGAATAAAGTGTTCTTAATGCGTGGGTTGAGATGGTTATAGGTTTTGGCTAATTAGGCCTCACATGTTTAATGAGTCCAGTATCCCTGTGCCTTCGTCTACAGCCAATAAAGTAGAACACCGTGAGGTATTGGCCAGTAAGAATCCGACAAAACTGTAATACCGCCCTCCCGCGGATTGCAGTACCCATGAAGGGTTTCCTCATGAAAAAAAAGGTTCAAGGGAATACCTGTGACACATTCGTTGAAACGGAAACTGTGTGAGATCTTCGCAGAGGTGATGGGACCACGTTAGCAGCACTGGTACCAGCGGGGGCGCTACTTGAGGAGACGTTCTCAGGAGTTACAGTGGCTTGACTGGTTACGCTTCCAACACTGACTACGCTGACGTTATCTGCTTCTGCTTCGGCGTCTGTAGCTTGATCATCGTCATCCCTAGTTCCATAGTAATATTTTGAAATAAATTCCTTTGTGACTGATTTTAAAAGCTGCGTCGAAAATTAGTTATGTTACAATCGAACGAAGCAAAATTGAGGTCCCATAATATATATATTTTTTTTTAAATTTATAGTCGCAAGTTTACCTTAAACTACCTTAATTAGAAAAAGCAGATTATTTAATTTAATCTGATTTTAATTTATATTTCGTTAAATTATCTTTAATTAAAGGTAATGTAATTTCGAAATACGAAAGATTTCGACATTACGAGACATTTATTATCAAACCGCTGTCTTGTATGAAGCTGAAAGGATTTTACCAATCCATTCTTATCGTTGAAATAACCATAAATTTTGTTATATGCTTTATGTATAAGCATATTTTTACACTTAGTTTAAATCTTTCTGTACACTGGTCTAGAATGGATTGAGGAATTTTATTATAGAAGCGAATACCGAGACCAACGAATGAGTTGCTATCTCTGCAGAGTCGCGACGCAGGTATCATAATTTGTGACCTCTCGTATGTCTATGATATACATCAAATTTTGTTTTATACATGCCGATATTTTTCCGTACAAATAGTTAATAATCAGTCCCTTTATCTTTAATTACACAAATAATATTCATTTATTGTTCACGTTCTGTATTTGTGAGATCATTAACGTGTACTTGGTCGCGTGTACACACTAAAGACATCCTATATAGATGAACAAGCACATAGCTAGCTTTCAAAGTTAGTAAAGTCAATTCAAGGAGCCATGTGATTCACCAAACAAACTATAATACGCAAGCTTGAGTGTGTAATTAGAGAGATCGCTCCAGTGCCATTGTTTGCTCACGTATACAGAGGGTACTTGCTCCTTGTTAATTTCAGTTAACCTTTTAATGATCTCTGTAGCGATCGCGATTTGCGTATCACAGGGTCCTGATATCCTAATTAAGGCGAATGGAATATTTGCAAAATTATGTTCGGGACCAGTTTCAATGATATATGCAACGATAGCTGCAGCTATAGCAATTATATTGAGTCGTCTAGAACATACCCTTACTAATCAATACTAATGTGAGACTTACAAAAGAGATACAGTTTTGTATATTTAATACTAGTAGTACCCGCGAATTTTTTCACGTCAACATAAGCGTAAGAATCCTCAATAATATTATGTAATTTTTCACTGTTCCCGAAAGAAAAACAGGATTTTTTAGCTTATAATTATTATATGGGTGTAGAAGCTTTATTACAAATTTTATGAATATTGGTCCAGCAAATTAGCTGTGAAGGCTAACAGATAGACAAACAGCCAGTAACTAGCGTTTAACTAATTCCTGTGCATGCGGCTTCGCCCGCGTGGAAATCATAGTATTTAATTGAAATTTTTAATGTAGTTATTATGAGTCAACCATAAGAGATAGAGATATACTGTCCCCAACTTTTTTGTAGCATTTTTGTAGATCTACAATTCTCTAATACAGTAATTTAGTGTATCTCTGCTGGCTTACGTGGCCTACGCGACTAAATCTCCCAGTAGGCGAGTTTTTCTACAATTGCTATTCAAAACTATTAACCTAAACCTTCCGGAGAAATCGCACTACCTTTTGTTGTGGTTCGTGCATCGGGCAAGGGTATTAAATATAGAGTTTTGTACAAGGTGTTTATTATGACTCTTATGGACTATGTTAATACACAGTAAGATCACGGACGCTTATATTAATGTAACGCCATCTTGACAAGTAATCTTATGACTAGTGATGTTCAATGACATTAGTGACGTACCATAACACCTTTTACTGAAAACCGTACAAAAATCCGTACATATATAATGATATTATTTATTTTCATTCGAAAAACAAAGACTTAATTGCGTTTCTGTAAATAAAAGTTTACTTATTAAATGTACGAATTTACAAAATTACCTATTAATATAAAATTATAAAATAAATATGTATTTACCTGTAAATAAAAGAAACAACATTTAAAGCCCTTATTTTCGGGTATATCTTCTAAATAAACTATAAACAATAAAATATAATTTTCCTAACGAATTTAATTAAAAGACTCTTTGACAGTCCGCTGACACAATCTCAAAAAAAGAAAATATAACTAAATAAAACCTTATGGTTTTCTTTACACATATTATAAGAAAATCGTTCACATACGGACAGCTTTTAGAGACTTTTTATAATAAGTATAGATAGATGGACATATTCTTACTTTGTATTTATTCTTCAATCTTCTATAAAACTTTTATGATATTAAAAAGAAGAAAGAAAGAAAGATATTTATTAGAAGCATCACTTACAAGCTAACACACTCAATAACTATGATAACAATGGCTACTAATAATCTATACTAATATTATAAAGAGGAAAGATTTGTATGTTTGTTTGTATGTATGTTTGTTACGTTTTCACGCAAAAACTACTGGACCGATTTCAAAAATTCTTTCACCATTGGAAAGCTGCTTTTTCACTGAGCAACATAGGCTATATGTCATATGTTTAAAAAAAAATAGGGATCCCTAATAAAATTGTAATAACTTGGTAAAAATTTAGTCGTAAACGTCTATCATCGCGTGCGCTGCGGAAACTATTGATGATAGAACAAAAAAATGTTCTACAGTATTATAGAACGTATCAATATCCACAAAAAAGTCGCGATACCATATGTCTAACTATTATAGTTATGCCATTATAACTACTTTTTTACATTGTAAAAGTTGGTAAAAGTGCCGACAATAATCAAACCATTTTATTCATATCTCCGTATTAATCCTTATCCCATTAAATGATATTTTATGAATAACCGTTTCAATACCTGTAAAATACTTTTTAAATTATTAAAATCCGACATCCCAATCAAAAGATTTTACGAATTTAAGAATGTAAATCGAAATCAAATAATGACATAACAAACCTAACCTACCGTTATAACCAGCACTTGGTGAGTTAAGTCTTATTCCAAGAATACTAATGATACCCATTTTTTATAATTAAATAATCTACAAAATAAATCTATAGTCCCGATTTCGTAGACTTTCCACTACCACGAGATCTGTATGGACGCAGGTGAAACCGCGGGGCTTTGCTAGTAATAATATAAAACTAATAACTAACTAACTATTATTATCAATATAAGGGGTTAAGTGACCCACCTTTGTTCAACGTGTTCAGAAGTCCTGTCTGAATCCCTCAGCCTCGTGTGACGCGTCCTGCCTGGAAGCAATCTACGCAGCGATACCCCACCACCAACCACCTCAGAGAGCAGCGTACTCCTCGACCCGGTGGTAGCCCCACCTAGTTCCAGTGATGCTGAGCAGGCTAGGAATGTCGTTAAAGTGAGAAAATATTTTATACAAATAAAATAAATAAATTAGGCGTTAGGAGGTCCATAATACGAAAGTAAAACAATAGTAAAACTTGACTGGCCCGTTGGCGCTGTGGTTAGTGACCCTGTCTTCAGCTCTGCGGGTCGCGGGTTCGATTCCCGCCGAGGGCCAACATTTTCTATAAACAAATTGTTGGTTCTTCGAGCCTGGGTGTATATTTGTATTTAAGTATGTATTTAATGTTACATATGTAGTATATCTACCAGTTGTCCATGTGTAATTGTCCCATATATTTATTAAAAAAAAAAAACAGAAACAGAACAGAAACTTCTAAGAGGTTGCCGAAATCAACTCAGGATACCTTTTCATCGCACTGCAGCGTTCGAAGGCTCTTTTAAATATTCCGCCACCAAATGCTGGAATAATATTCCTCCGCCAATAAAAGGGTCTAACTCTAAGTTTTTGTTCAGGAAATTATTGAAGACCTTTTTATTGGAAAAGCAAGTACAGTTTCAGGATTTGGTAGCGGATTTCTCTTATCTTTAGTGTGTATACTGTTAACAATATTACTTATTATTTCTTTTTAAAATAGTAATACCTATATACTTAGTTAAAGATAGCATAATTACAGCTAGTATATTTAAATAAATGATTATATTGAACACTAGATAGGACTGACTGAGGTAGTCAGTTCAATCAGTGGTTGTCCGTGATGCAACTCACGAGGCTTTAGCTGAAAATCAGTTCTGTGTGCTTCTTTCACACACACACACAGTATTATGCTGAGCTAAGGCCTTTTCTGCACTGTGCTACATACATTAAAATTCAGTTTAGTTTGTATATATATATATATAAATATATATATGTATATGTGTGTGTATTATGTATCACATCTGTAAAATAAAGGATTTTTTCATTTCATTTCATTTTCATAAAAGTGATAAATATATCTCCTGATAATTAGTGCATACGACCTTAATCTTACCAGTAGGTCAGAAATGTAAATAAATACATTATAAATAGGAGCTATGATAGCCTAACGGTGAGACCGTGCGACTCTTTCGAGGGGAACACGAGTTCAAACCCGGGCAGGTACCAATGAGTTTTTCTATTAAAACTCATGTGTCTAATTGATAATTGCAATTTATCATACGCCTTTCCGTGAAGGAAAACATCGTGTGGAAACCTGTATATCTCTAGACTTCTGGGGATATGTGTAACCTAACAATCCGCATTGGAGCAGCGTGGTAGGTCTTAGCTCCAACCCTTCTCTCCAGAAACGGAGAGAGGAGGCCTATTCCCAGCAGTGGGATTGTAACAGGCCTTTACCTTTTACTTTGCTTTTCATGATAAATACATGGAACAATTACTTTGTAAACTGGTTATATATTATATACGTATAAGAGGAAATGGACACTTTTGGGCCCAATTGTAAGTTTTCAAAAAAGTGGTATATTTTTGTGTTTCAAAATATGAAAAAATTAACACAATTTGCGAATTTGGTGATCGAAAAAATCTTTAAAAATGTATTTGGCACAAATGAAAATAAATTATCGATTAAAGTAAACGAAAAGTTAAAAAATATAACAAAGATGGCGATTGAACTGTTGTCAGAAATATCGGTCCCAACGGAAATCAAATCCTAGACTCGCGGTGCTTGAAGCATGGTAACTGCCAACTGGCTAAGGGCTTAATTAACCAAAATCAAAATACCTTATCATCAGCCTTACCGTCGCTATCAGTGAGCGATTCCTTGTCAGCAGCTCTTTGGTATGCTCTAGTTCGGTGAGCTGAATGAGCAGCAAGCAGCAATGCTGCCAGCGCCGCCAGCGCTGCCAGTGCCGCAGCAGCAGCCCTGGCCCCCCCACCGCCCCTCCACCAAGCACCGCCGCTGACCGAAGCCCATGCTGCTGATACGTTGCGGATGGGCTCTAACACAATTCAAACCCGGTAAAAACCCGACGAACAGTACCAGTAATTATTTTTTTAAATGCCGTAAATAATGTAGCTTTTATCGCTAACTTTAATAGTAATTACACAGGTGTCGTAAAAGGTGACTAAGGTAAGTCGAACCGCCGTGTGGTATCCAGCTGAGTAGAATCGATCACCCTCTTTCTTACCGAGGGGTAAAGTATGACTAAGGTCAACTTACCTTACCGCCTGCCTGACGTCAACTTACGTCAGGCAGGCGGCCGGTTGCGTAAAATACGTAGCCAAATCATGTGACAACATGTTTGTAACATGTTGTTCCGACCCCACTTAGGTTGGGATAAGGGCAGGAGGATGATGATATAATAGTAATATAGCGACCGATATAGAATTTTATCTACTCTGATACTATAATACAAAGATTATAAAACTGAAAACAAAATTCTTATGACAAACATTACGTACAGAACAAAAATAAAAAATTAAAAAGTTTCATTACGATACAGGTCTTGTATGGACACCTGTATCATAATGTAACTTTTTAATCATAACGATACACCTATACAACTTCCAGCTGGACCAAGGAGGTTGAACCTCTACCTTAAAAAAAAAGGTTTCAATGAATGGGTCCGCGGCGACGCAACACGCATGCGCGCGCAATCGATGCTTGCGCCTTGGCGCCAATATATGACATTTAAAAAATCTTCTCAATATTTAAACGAAGTTTAGTTTTGTTTGTAAAAAAATATTTTTTTGTGTAAAAACATGTCTGAGAGCGGGGATAGTGGTGATTGTACACCACCAGATATTCTGAAAGCTGCGTCAAACATGACCGTGATTCTGTTGCCGACGAAATCTAGGAGCAACTATATTAAATGTTACCACGAGTTCATGGGATAGAAACGTATGTTTTATGTATTATAGTATGAGAGTAGATAAAGTAGTGTATAATACTGTACATAACTTGGTCTTATAACACTCGTGTGACACTATAAAAAACTCGCCTGCGGCTCGTTTTTTTAAACCACACTCGTGTTATAAGAACCCTTATTATGCAACAGTATCATAAACTACTATAACCCACATCAATAGAACCCATTAAGATTTATTATTATACATTCAGATTTTCAAATGAATCGTTCTTAATTAATTGATCGTAAAAACAAATTTCTTCAATATTTCTCTAGGGTATTACAGACAGATAGACAGGATTTTTTTATGAAAATTTGTATTGATAGTGCTTCAAAGCGCTTTTATCGGGGATTAAAAAAATATTAACATCCACAAGTGTATTAAATTTCAAAGAATAACACGTGTCCTCATTTTTGAAAAGGGTTTATCCCACACCAAGAATAAATAGGCTTCATCATTATAAATGAATAACAAATACAACGTACTGTAAAAAAATTCAAACATATATTTGAATAAATTTTACTTTTAAATATTCATGTTATTAAGAGCCAAATTCATTTTAGAATTTATCGCAAAATTAAACGTGTGCTAAAATTATTTAAATTTTCAAATTCACAATATTATTCAAGTTAATTTGTATTACAAGTGCTTTTGAATCGTCAACTGTATTGCTGGTACAGAAGAATACAAACTTTAAAAAAAAAATCTGTATAAGTGCTTTGAATCATCAACTGTATTTCTGGTTCAGAAAAATCCAAATATTATTTATGCAAGTAAATTTGTAAACATGTGCTTTTGAATCGTCAACTGTATTTCCGATTCAGAAAAATCCAAATATTATTTATGCAAGTAAATTTGTATACATGTGCTTTTGAATCGTCAACTGTATTTCTGATTCAGAAAAATCCAAATATTCTTTATTCAAGTAAATTTGTACACATGTGCTTTTGAATCGTCAACTGTATTTCTGATTCAGAAAAATCCAAATATTATTTATGCAAGTAAATTTGTATACATGTGCTTTTGAATCGTCAACTGTATTTCTGGTTCAGAAAAATCCAAATATTATTTATGCAAGTAAATTTGTATACATGTTCTTTTGAATCGTCAACTGTATAGCGGTTCGGAAAATTGCCTCTACCGAGAAGAGCCAGCAAGAAAGGTTTGCACTTTTCAAATTATAATTTACTTGATTGCCATTGTAAATGATTGAAGAAACAAAGAACTTCAAAAGAAAAGATAACACCGCGTAAAGAGCTCATGAATAAGAGACCCGTATGGGCTTGAAACTAGTCGGGCTCATCCGATAAAATAACACGTGAGTATAGCCGGTCTCTCAACATTAATAATGAATACCACTCACGATAGTTTAAATTCAAAAAAGTTCAAAAGAGATTGAGGAATACCAACCGGTGGACGGGTCTGGTAGAGTAGAAAAGAATAGAATTAAAATACTTTTTATTGCCCAACAATACATAAAGGAAAAAAATTATTTATAACAAGACAAGTAGATTGAACCGAAAAGTCAATTAAATTTTACAAATGGTCGCCTTATCGCTAAGCTAGCGATCTTTTCCAAGCAACCTTTATAATACAACCAAAGATTAAATTAAAAAGTTGTAGGTAGATATGCCGATAAGTTGACCCGCCGTGTAGTATCTGGCTGAGTACAATAGACCACCCTCATTTCTTACCGAGGTGTCGTAACAGGCGACTAAGGTAAGTTGACCCACCGTGTGATATCCGGCTGAGTAGAATTGACCACCCTCATTAATTACCGAGGTGTTGCAAAAGGCAACTAAGGTAAGTGATGTATGGTATCCGGCTGATTAGAATAGACCATCCTCATTTCTTACCGAGGTGTCATAAAAGGCGACTAAGGTAAGTCGACCCGCGGTGTGGTATCTGGATGATTAGAATAGACCATCCTCATTTCTTACCGAGGTGTCATAAAAGGCGACTAAGGTAAGTCGACCCGCGGTGTGGTATCTGGATGATTAGAATAGACCATCCTCATTTCTTACCGAGGTGTCATAAAAGGCGACTAAGGTAAGTCGACCCGCGGTGTGGTATCCGGCTGATTAGAACAGACCACCCTCATTTCTTACCGAGGTGTTATAAAAGGCGACTAAGGTAAGTCGATTCGCGGTGTGGTATCCGGCTGATTAGAATAGACCACCTTCATTTCTTACCGAGGTGTCGTAAATACGACTAAGGTAAGTTGACATGTTTCTAACATGTTGTGCCGAACGCGCTTAGAGTGGGATAAGGCCAGGAGAATGATGATAGACAAGGTATTCAAGGAAGGAATATAATATAGAACATATCAACTGTGAACTGGTAAATTGTCCTATCTTATTTTTGACAACTTATCAGTACGAAGAAAAAACGTGATTATTAATACATTCGCAATAATTTCAAAGAAATAAAAAAACAGTTGGCTTTAAATATGTTTATTTACTTACAAAATTTCTAGTAGATAATACATGTTGATACAGTAAATGATGAGCAGTAGTACCTGATGCCGTTAAAAAGTGTTTTGGCTTAAAATTGAGATAGGACATATTGCTGGTTCACAGTCGATATACATAATTATAAAAAGATAGGCGATGTATGTAATAGACAAAGTAGAAACCGACATAAGCTTGCGGTTCCTGCTTTGCGCCTAGCAAAAGTACGTAAGTCGTTTGTGGGTTTGGGTATAAGATTCTATAATAAAATTCCACAATCTACTTTAACTTTACCATTACAGCAGTTTAAAAATAGTATTTAAAAAAGGCTAATTCAGAAAGCCTACTATACTATTGAGGATTACTTAGAAGATAAGAATGCGTGGATATAGCTACTCTTTAATCCTGTACAAGACATAAATAACTGTATGTAACTAGTGATAAGAATTATTCTTTGAAAAGAGCAACCGCTGAGTTTCTTACTGGCTATATTCGATAGGAACAGCTTTTCGTGGATATAGCTACTATTGGACCCTGTTTAAGACAAAAGCCAACCAATTAAGCCTAGCAAATGTACGTAAATCGTTTGTGGGTTTGGGTATAAGATTCTATAATATAATTCCGAAATCAATTTTGGTCATGCCATTACAGCAGTTTAAAAACACTGTTAAAAAGAGGCTGATACAGAAAGCCTACTATACTGTTGAAGATTACTTAGATGAGAAGGATGTGTGGATATAGCTGCACTTCTACCCTGAACAAGACAGTAATAAATAAATGTAACTAGTTCTAAGATTTATATTTTCAAAAGAGCAACCGCCGAGTTTCTTGCTGGCTCTTCTCGGTAGGAAAAGCTTTCCGAACCAGCAGTAAAGTTGACGAATCAAAAGCACTTGTTTACAAGTTTACTGGAATAAAGAATATTTTGAATTTGAATTGAATAATTCTACATACCTATCTGCATAGCGTGTGCTAGGAAACCACCAGCACACCGCTCACTGGTGTCAGCTGACCGCAATTCCACCAGGATATGTCTCCCACCGACGATTTCTATCATCCCACTACTGTCCGTTGTTGTTTCTACATCATCAGCCTGCAGAGGATAATTTAGTTGAGAATACCATACAATCTGCGATAGCATAAAAGCTGTGATAGCCTAGTAAGCTGTGATAGCGACTCTCTAGAGACGACATAGGTTCAAACCCCGGGCAGGCACCAATGAGTTTTTCTAATAAAACTTATGTGTCTAATTGTTAAATGCAATTTATCACACGCTTTTCGGTGAAGGAAAACATCGTGAGGAAACCTATCTCTAGAGAATTCTAGGGATTACGTAACCTACCAATCCGCATTGGAGCAGCGTGGTAGGTCTTAGCTCCAATCCTTCTCTCCAAAAACGAAGAGAGGAGGCCTTACCCCAGCAGTGGGCAGAGTAACAGGCTGTTACTTTACTTTTACTTTTACCATAAAATCAAAGTAACGCCTTGTTCCGCATATATGTTCCTTGTTTTGACTAGCCCGTTGACGCAGTAAATATGACCCTGCCTTTAGCTCCGCGGGTCGCGGGTTCTTTTACCGCCGGAAGCCAACATTTTCTATAAACAATCTGTTGGTACTTTAAGCCCGGGCGTATATTTGTATTTAAGTATGTATTTAAAACTATATATGTAGTATATCTACCAGTTATCCGTCACCCATAACACAAGTATTTTTACTTTGGGGACGGACGACCGTGTGTGTAAGTGTCCCATATATTTATTTATTAATATATTTACCGGTTGTCGGTCACCCGTAACACAAGTATTAAGTTACTTATACTACCCAGCATTATGTAATGCACATCGATTATTCTAATTATTCTATTTGTTGGCCAGTATATAAGCTTCAATTGTACCTGATTTCATCAAAATAGATCAAGCAACTTTGCGATGCAAGAACAGACTTTCTTTCCAGTTTAAATGCTCACTGTTTATTAAAATAGTTCAATTTTAATCATGCTAAGAATATGAAGGCCTTCAGTTCAGTGGCTAAAATCTTAGCCTAAATAGGTTTTAGCCACCGACCTTATAACGAACAATAATAATACATGTGACACTTTTTTAATATATGGGACTCTTAACATACACGGTCGTCCATGAAAGTACCCGGCAATAAATAATGCACATCGAGACTTAGAGAGAGAAAATCGGCTAGTTCTGCTTCATAGGGCATTCTCTCTGTCGCACAGACTTACGAACCCGTGTGTGACAGAGACAGCGCTCTACAAAACCGAACCGACTGTTTCGTTCTAAACATCGATGTGCATTATGTAATGCCGGGTACTATACGTAATTTCTACATTTTAATCAGATTAAGCGATGTCAAATACTCGTAGTTACCAAAAATTCCCTTTCTACAACATAAATTTCCTTAAAACTCAACATATCCGAATCAAACCCCTCGAAACTGTAGTCATTATTAATGCATCGCCCAAATACAGTCCTGTATCGATTTATTAATTACATACTCCGGTATTAGGAACTTTATAGAACAAG
Organism: Morpho deidamia; assembly: GCA_947086505.1. Lineage (NCBI taxonomy): Eukaryota > Metazoa > Arthropoda > Insecta > Lepidoptera > Nymphalidae > Morpho > Morpho deidamia. Next base: position 16,871,121 of record CAMTZC010000017.1, on the reverse strand, counting down.
TTCAAACACGGCAGGTCGATAGTAGGTATCTTAGCTTCGATATCTTAGCTAATGATACAAGATCCGCCGTGTGGTATCCGTCTGAGTAGAATAGACCACCCTCATTACTTACCGAGCTGTCGTAAAATGCGACTAAGGTAAGTCGACCCGCCGTATGGTATCCGGCTGAGTAGAATAGACCACCCTCTTTCTTACCGAGGTGTCGTAAAAGGAGACTAAGGTAAGTCGACCCGCCGTGTGGTATCCGGCTGAGTAGAATAGACCACCCTCATTAATTACCGAGTTGTCGTAAAAGGCAACTAATGTAAGTTGACCCGCCGTGTGGAATCCAGCTGATTAGAATAAGCCACCCTCATTACTAACCGAGGTGTAAAAGGCGACTAAGGTAAATTGACGTCAGGCAGGCGATTGGTAGTAAAATACCTAGCCAAATCATGTACCAGCATGGTTTATAGGAATGACGATAATAATATTGACGAAGTAAACAGTGGATTGTCGCAGGTAGCTCAATGGTTCAGGCTAAATAATTTGGTACTAAACTCAAATAAAACGAAATGTTTAGAATTTGCATTACCTAATGCAGCTAAAACAGCAAATGAGCTCTTATTAGACAATGTACCACAAAAACAGAAAATACAACTGTATTTTTGGGAATGACGTTGGATACAAAACTCCAATGGAGCACACACATAACAGCTCTCGCAGGGAAACTCAGTTCAGCAGCCTATGCTATTCGAAAGATAAGACAGTTTACAGACGTCGAAACAGCAAAACTAGTTTATTTTGCTTACTTCCATAGCATTATGTCTTATGGAATAATGTTATGGGGTAGATGCGCTGATATTGAGAAAATTTTTGTATTGCAAAAAAGAGCCATACGTGGTATTTATAATTTGAATTCGCGTGAGTCCCTGCGAGAGAAGTTTAAGGAAACAGGTATTCTTACGTTAGCTTCACAGTATATTTTTAGCAATTTGATTTTTGTGCATAAAAATATACATAATTATAAAAAGATTGGCGATGTATATAATAGACAAAGTAGGAACCGACATAAGCTTGCGGCTCCTGCTTTGCGCCTTGTAAGAGTACGTAAGTCGTTTATGGGTTTGGGTATAAGATTCTATAACAAAATTCCACAATCAATTTTAACTTTGCCATTACAGCAATTTAAAAACACTGTTAAACAGAGGCTGATACAGAAAGCCTATTATACCGTGGAGGCTTACATTGATGATAAGAATGCGTGGATATAGCTGCTCTTTGACCTTGTGCAGGATAGCTATGACAAAATGTAATTAGTATTAAGAATCTTCTTTTTTAAAAAAGAGCTCCACCGAGTTTCTTGCTGGCTCTTCTCGGTAGGACGGCTTTCCGAACCAGCAGTAAAGTTGACGATTCAAAAGCACTTGTTTACAAGTTTACTTGAATAAAGAATATTTTGAATTTGAAATTTATACATTTTGTGCCGACCCCACTTAGAGTAGGATAAGGGCAAGACAATAATGACCGCTGTTTTTGCTGGAAGCAAGTCTGGGTTAATTTGAAAATGTCAACATAAAATGTCAAATGTCTAGAATAAAAGAAGAAACGGAGTCGCAGATGATTTCGATAAAGGCTTAAATAATAGACATACCACAGCAGAACTGTCAGGTCCATCCCACGAGGCCAGCAGGGGGGAGCCGAGGGAGTCTCCATTCCGGGCCCGAAGCGCCTGACCCGCACACGGCAGCCTTACAGCTTCGAACCTTAGCCGCACAGCAAGACCTTCCTCAGCCTGATATAATACATCTATACTTATTATAAAATAAACCTTAAAGCTGTCTGTCTGTATGTAATCGATTTTCTCAAAATCTACTGAGCGGATCTTAGTACGGTTTTTACTAAAAGATAGTGCAATTCCTCCGAAAGGTTTAAGTTAATAGCACATAACGGTTTCATGTAAATTGAGTTAAAGAGGTCGTTTTACAACAATTTTTAGTGGGGGGTAGTAACAAACCGTTGTCGATTGTAGTTTAGAGGGGGGAATAGGAATAAAAAGCGGTGTAGGGTATCAAAAAGGCAGTCTCCTGCCGAGAATTGAGTGACTATGACATGCTAAACACTGAATTTCACGCGGGCGAAGCCGCACGTATTGCTAGTGATATATAAAATATAAATGATGTATTGTATGAGTATCGCACGGGCCAAAACAAGTAGTAACAGTATGACAATACACGTCCACTCTCGCCTGCGGCGCTGATGTTACTGACGTAGTGCGTTTGAGACATTGTAAGTTTCTTTATACACTAGTGTTAGTGTGTCTACGTTTAAGTATTTACATATGTAGAGGTTTTGCGGATACTATCGTAGGAATGCTTCTAATGATGAGAGGTTTAGTAAAACAGCGTTGTTAGCCTTTGAATGCCTGCCCTGTACTAAACCATTTTCTCAAAGTAATACGTCCAGTAACCAATCCCTTTGCCGTATTAAATTGTATGCCTGGTGTATTGTTTTATTCTCACTTGAAATGCGTCGCAATAACCAAATCATCTTTTCATAATAAATTATATCCATGGTGTTTAGTTTTATTTTCCCATGATATATGTTACACATGTATTTCGGGATGTCCGCAAGCAAAAGAATTATTTACTCTAATCAAACCCAATTCCTGCAGCGTTACTGCTAAGACAAGCACTGACAGACTAACTCCTTACATCTACCCGCTCCTTTACTTATATTGAGAATAGCCCGCCAAAACTTAGTCGTTATTACACTACTATACAACCTTATTTATTTTATGCATTATGCTATCTGTAATTTATTATAATATTTGTATTTTATCATCGGCCTATATATATTATTATTATACAACAATCATTTTATAAAGATCCATGTGCGCCACCGGAAGTAGGTAGACTATGACACATTACGCGCGTTAGTGGTATTCAACACTCGGCCATCCTGCGAAGGCCGTGTCTCACGGCGTTCTTCTCCCTGACCATTGACGGATAAGCTGTAACTGAAACCTCCCTATGGATATATTAGATCACACAGTTAATTATCCTTAAAGCTACATATTAAAGATCACACAGGGGTAACCTAAGAAAATATGCACGGTGATATCGAAAATGTTCACACAGCTTCCTTGTTACATCCCACTAATATTTATATCACATAGATATTGAACTTTATCACATAACCTTCCTTATGATAATATGCCCCACATCACACATTGGATTTGATCACATAGCCGTCCTAATTATATGTGCACCACTTCACAGACATTGAACTTTATTACATAGCCGTCCTAATGATATACATGTACAGCATCACATACATTGGACTTGATCACACAGCCGTCCTATGATATATGTACTGCATCACAAAGATATTGGACTTGATCACACAGCCGTCCTATGATATATGTACTGCATCACACAGATATTGGACTTGATCACACAGCCGTCCTATGATATATGTACTGCATCACACAGATATTGGACTTGATCACACAGCCGTCCTATGATATATGTACTGCATCACACAGATATTGGACTTGATCACACAGCCGTCCTATGATATATGTACTGCATCACACAGATATTGGACTTGATCACACAGCCGTCCTATGATATATGTACTGCATCACACAGATATTGGACTTGATCACACAGCCGTCCTATGATATATGTACTGCATCACACAGATATTGGACTTGATCACACAGCCGTCCTATGATATATGTACTGCATCACACAGATATTGGACTTGATCACACAGCCGTCCTATGATATATGTACTGCATCACACAGATATTGGACTTGATCACACAGCCGTCCTATGATATATGTACTGCATCACACAGATATTGGACTTGATCACACAGCCGTCCTATGATATATGTACTGCATCACACAGATATTGGACTTGATCACACAGCCGTCCTATGATATATGTACTGCATCACACAGATATTGGACTTGATCACACAGCCGTCCTATGATATATGTACTGCATCACACAGATATTGGACTTGATCACACAGCCGTCCTATGATATATGTACTGCATCACACAGATATTGGACTTGATCACACAGCCGTCCTATGATATATGTACTGCATCACACAGATATTGGACTTGATCACACAGCCGTCCTATGATATATGTACTGCATCACACAGATATTGGACTTGATCACACAGCCGTTCTATGATATATGTACTGCATCACACAGATATTGGACTTGATCACACAGCCGTCCTAAGATATATGCACTGCATCACACAGATATTGGACTTGATCACACAGCCGCCCTATGATATATGTACTGCATCACACAGATATTGGACTTGATCACACAGCCGTCCTATGATATATGTACTGCATCACACAGATATTGGACTTGATCACACAGCCGTCCTATGATATATGTACTGCATCACTCACATATTGGACTTGATCACACAGCCGTCCTATGATGTATGTACTGCAGATACAATACTGCTGCCTCTTCTCAATAATGTTCGCACTCTTGTTCTTCGTAAAGGTCATACTAATCCCAAGCGGTACCTCGTATTCTCAGCTGCATAACAAATTGCATTGTTCCACCCATAAACATCACGAAGTTGATTGACCTTGTGCAGCCAGCCTTGACACTGCTGCTGGTGTTCTCATATTGAAATTAGGGTATAACTTCTGCATCGACGGGAGATACACGAGGTTTTTTTGATCCCATGGAGGTACGACAGTCAGGGAAAAAAAAATCACAGTTTATCTTCATCTTCCGAAGCTGACGAACACACATTGTCAGAATTTGTGAGCTGAGGGCGACTTCGCTTTCTTTTGCCCAAGCCATTGAAATATGGTCCAGAAATATTCCAGCAGAATCCCACTTCTGAAATGTTACACATGTATTTCGGGATGTCCGCAAGCAAAAGAATTATTTACTCTAATCAAACCCAATTCCTGCAGCGTTACTGCTAAGACAAGCACTGACAGACTAACTCCTTACATCTACCCGCTCCTTTACTTATATTGAGAATAGCCCGCCAAAACTTAGTCGTTATTACACTACTATACAACCTTATTTATTTTATGCATTATGCTATCTGTAATTTATTATAATATTTGTATTTTATCATCGGCCTATATATATTATTATTATACAACAATCATTTTATAAAGATCCATGTGCGCCACCGGAAGTAGGTAGACTATGACACATTACGCGCGTTAGTGGTATTCAACATATATGAGTGCGTCGCAGTAACCAATTTACTTCTAATAATGAACTATAGCCATGGTATGTTGTTTTATTTCTCTGATGGTAATTTGTATTAAGTTAAAAAAAAAGCTTTGCGATTTTGTCGTGGAGTTTATCTCCTGATGATGATTCGGTTGCGGGGCGAAACGATTGTTGAGTTTGTGATAGTGAACGTGTGTAGTGCTTGTGTATTGTGGTGACAGTGGTGGAGGTTTGTGCATATATTTTTACGAATCCTGCATGTAACGGGTATGAAAAAACGGATAGTCCACTATACATTTAGCACTATATATATTTTCTATTTAACACGTTCACGTCGGAGCGAAAATCTAGATTTTTTGGCGTGAGGCGCGACTGTCTTAGTCTGCTCGATAATTTATTAATTCTTAATGTTTATAATACTCAATTTTTATATTTAATGTGGAGAACAAATAAAATCATAAATTTTTTATATAGTCAAGTGTAATTCATGGAATTAACTTTGACAAAAACTTTGTGATGCACCGATTTCGACGCGAGTAAAGCGCCAGGAACAACTAGTCTATATCTATACTAATATTATAAAGAGGAAAGATTTGTATTTTTGTTTGTATATGTGTGTGTTTGTAATGTTTTCACGCAAAACTATTGGAAAGCTGCTTTTACACTGAGCAACATAGACTATATGTCATTTTCAAGTTGTGAAAAATTCAGTCGTAAACATCTTTCATCGTGTGCGCTGCGGAAACTATTGAGGATAGAACACAAAATGTTCTACAGCATTACAGAACATATCAATATCCATAAAAAGTCCGCGAACCATATGTCTAACTATTATAGTTATAACCATATAACTACTTTTTTACATTGTAAAAGTTGATAAAATTGTCGATAGAATTCTCGATAATAATCAAACCATTTCATTCATATCTCTGTATTAATCCTTATCCCATTAAATGATATTTTATTAAAAACTATTTCAATACCTGTAAAATACCTTTTAAATTATTAAAATCCAACATCTCAATCAAAAGATATTACGAATTTAAGAATATAAATCGAAATAAAATAATGCGATAACAAATTCATTGTAGCGACCGTTATAGCAGGGTCTGCATTTGGTGAGTTAGCTCTTATTCCAAGAATACTAATAATACCCATTTTTTTATAATTAAATAATGTACAAATAAATCTATACTCTGACTTCGTAGACTTTCCACTACCACGAGATCGGTATGGACGCGGGTGAAACCGCGGGGCATTGCTAGTATATTATAAACATCAAAAGTCAAAGTCGAAATGATAATCTCAATACAAAATGGATCAAGTCTGTCAATTTTCAGCATGAATTAATCGGAGCTTTCGTAAATTTCCGAAACCGGAAACTTTCTCTGACATTTTGATTTCAATTATTCGAGTAACAATGTCTAAAACAATACAAGTTAAATTGAATCCCGGCGTCCAAATCGCCGTCCCCGAGTTGCCAATCGTATCGGGCGATAGCAAACGCCTCGCGCACTTGTTATGTTTAGTTTCCTGGAAAATTCAATCATTTTGCGGAAAACGGAAATCGTAAATTTTCGAACCGGAGCGTTAGCTTGCTCCGTATATTCTCGACACTTCTATATAACTGATATTTTAAACGCGTATTATTTATTGTATTAATACTTTTGAAATTTCATCCAATTCGCATTAGGTTAATGCATGCGTGAGTGTGCTTCCGGTCACACGTAATTAAAACTACCAATGATGTGATTGATCCAATGATCCATGATACGTATTTTTGTATCTGTCTCCCTTTGCTTGCATACCCTGGGGAGACATGAGTAGAACGAACTTTCCGTCCAGCTCAAAGAAGCCAGGACATTCCCACATTTAACCCAATTCTCCATTAGATTCCCCTAGAACGGATAAAAACTCTCAACTCTTCATATCTCTAGATTTATATAAAAGCACTCTTCCTCTGTTGTCCAAAGTTTTGCTGCCAATAATTACGTAATAGTCGTCCCCGTGTTTCCATGCCTTTGGGTCGCGGAAATCCGGTGAACCGTTTGGAGATCTCGGTAAGGCTGGATTGCCCTCATACTTGTAGAAGTTGACTCCGTCGTCACTGAATGTCAGATACTCAAATTCAAATTCAAATAAGTCTTTATTCAAATTGGCCTATTACAAGCACTTTTGAATCGTCAAATTAAAATTAAATTGAAGCTACAACTGGTTCGGAAAGGTGCTCTAACCGAGAAGAACCAGCAAGAAACTCGGCGGTCACTCTTTTAAAAAAGAAATATTACAGTTTTGTATTAACTGTTGTTAACAAACTTAGATTATAATATCGTCTAGTACATAGCTGGTCGCAATTTAGTTCCAAGCTTTCTTATCATTGACATAGTCTTCAACATTATAGTAAGCTTTATAAATGAGAGTCTCTTTAATTGCTTTTTTGAACTTGTGTAAAGGCAAGTCCAAAATTGATTGAGGAATTTTATTATAAAAAAGTATACCGAAGTCCACAAACGATCTACGTACTTTCTGAAGCCTTAGCCTTGGTATTATTAATTTATTTCGGTTCCTACTTTGCCTATACTGACTTCCATTGTAGTAAGGCTCAACATTTATGCTATTTATGGCCTGTTACTATCCCACTGCTGGGCATATGCCTCTTCTCTCCATTTTTGGTGAGAAGGATTGGAGCTAAGACGCTACTCTAATGCGGTTCGGTAGGTTACACATATCTCCAGAATTCTTCTAGCGATATGCAGGTTTGCACACGGTCACACGATTTAGGGTCACAATCTTTCTGAGTTACTCCGTTGCCGTTTAGATAATCGCATGGATGGATTTGAAAATCCTTTCAGCTCTAAACAAAACTGCAAATAAATAATGACAATTTGAATGTTTAAAAGATTGACCGCCGAGTTTCTTGCTGGTTCATCTCGGTAAGAGCAACATTCCGAACCAGTATAGCTTATTAAATATAATTATTGATCCTTGACGATTCAAAAGTGCTTGTAAAAAGCCTACTTGTATAAAGATTATTTTGATTTGATTTAATTTGCAGACTTATCGTCTAGTTCAGTAAAGTTCAAAAGAAAAAAGAAAAAAGTTTAAAAGAAACATATAATCTGCTGTAAATAAAATGGATATTGACTTTATAAATACTATTTTAGCTGATCCCAATTCTGATTGAGCTAAAATTCTAAAATCGAGCTATTGTGCCATAAATATCTTAAAATATGCATTTGTGCATGTGTTTTTATGAATCCTGCACGTAACGGGTATGAAAAAACGGATAGTCCACTATACATTTAACACTATATATATTTTCTATTTACTGTATCGCGGATTATAGCAAAATAATTTATTATTACTTTTGTTTAATAAATTTTGTTAGTGTAATGCAATATGGGACGCTAGCCCAGCCATAGTCAAAGCCAAGCCACGACAGTTGAGCACCTTAACTGTGCTAAGCCAAACCAAAGTTTAGCGGCTATATACTCGCTTCCGAACCGACAAAATGTGATAAATATGACGTAAAACGCGCCGCCATATTGTGGATTATCTACCGGCAAGAGGATGCTTAAAATCACAACCAGCTACGTTGTGTCTTTTGATGCAGTTAATTTTTTTTTTTGTCTTTGTACTAATAATAGATATCAGTTCTATAGTACACTTTTATCTTCTATTTACTGTATCGCGGATTATAGCAAAATTACTTTTGTAATATGGATCTCCGCAAAGTAACGCCTAATTCTATAAAATTCATTATTTCAATAAAAAATCCGAATCATTAACTCGCTTTCCGATGGTCGGCTTTAGTTTTTATATCGGCAGAAAGTACGAGTCATGGTTTTGTCAGACGGATTTTCCTTGAACATGTCTGATCGAGAAAAGGCGTGTCGGAACAAAAGAATCGCCCATTCACGTGACGTAGCTCAGTCGGAATTATTTTGGATTAGCTGAGGCATTTAGTTTTATGGTTGCAGTTAAAATAATACTGCCTTCAAATACCGTACCTCTAGCCTATGATAATAGAGCGAAATAAATTCCTAAATGGTATCTGATTATTAATTATGCATTATTCTCCTGGCCTTACCCCACTCTAAGTGGGGTCGGTAAACATGTTTTCAACATGTTGTTACATGTTTTGGCTAGGTATTTTACGACCGGCCGCCTGCCTGACGTCAACTTACCTTAGTCGCCTTTTACAACGCTTCGGTAAGAAATGAGGGTGGTCTATTCTATTTAGCTGGATACACCACGTCACTTATCTTAGTCGCCTCTTACGACACATCTGTAAGGAATGAGGGTGGTCTGTTCTACTCTACTCAGACGGATCAATTTAGGTCATACAAGCAGTTTCAAATCGTTACACAGCAATGATTATAACTTATTATGTGATCTGATTATTAATTATTGAATATGAACTATTATGTGGTATTTATTTTTTATAAAAAATGGGACAATTAAATATACGCTCGTCGGTTCCCATAGTAAGTAACTCAATACCTGTGTAATGGGTGACAGACAGCTGGTAAATATATATTGTATATATATTACACATATACTAGCTGCCCGAACAAACGTTATTTCGCCATATAAATTCTAGAGAATTTCTAATTTACATTATAAAAAAATTGACAAAAAAAATTCATAAAATGTTAGGGCTCGAAAACCCCTTATCACTAGGGGTATGTAAAAGAAATAGTAGCCGATTCTCAGATCTACTGAATATGCATATAAATTTCATAAAAATCAGTAAATACCTTTCGGAAGAGTAGGGTAACTACTAACTAACATCGTGACATGAGAATTTTATATATAAGACAATTTTTTTAAACAAATACAGAATTACACTCCGACTCGATAACCGATGAAATGTTTATAAAAAATGATTTCCAATCCCAAGGTTCCCAAGTAAAATTTAAGATTTATTGAATTAGGCGTTACTTTGCGGAGAATCATAATACAAAAGTACTTTACTTTTGTAAGTAGTTACTTTTGTAAAATTTACGGACTTAATAAGGACTTAAATGTACTTAATAAGGAATCTTCGAAGCTAGTGAGGAATTCTTAAGGGAAACTCGAATTTTACGAGTTCATTTCAGAACCCTTAGAAATGCAAGCTATTCGCTAATAAGATTGGATGAGGTACGGATTGTAAACGACATATATCATATTTTCTTTAAATATTGGTTATGCAATATTTCTCTGTTCAAAATTTCAAAATGGAAGTAATATATATAATATGCCCTGTGCATATACGCATAGCATTTTATCACAAAATTTATCAGCGTAAACCCCTTTATTTTATTTTATCAATCTCAAAATAAATACATTTTCAATTGAAATTTTCAACATAAAAGTAATTATTTTGAGTTAACCATAAGGGATAGACACATACTGTCGCTGACTTTTTATAGTAGTTTTGTAGATCTACAATTTTCTAGTAGATTACTTTAGTTTATCTCGGTTTACGCAGCGCACGCGTTTGAAGCACCTTTTAGTAAAAACAACACAAAAATCTGTTCAGTAGATTTAGAGAAAATCGATCACATACAGACGTACAGCTTTTGGGGACTCTGTTTTATAATAAGTATAGATTTATTTATTGTTGTATTTTCACCAGTTCTTGATAAGTATACAAAGTTTGAAATAAACCTGTCCGCTCAAAGTAGGTTTAAATTGACTTCAAAGGACTCGAGTTCATACATACAAACAAAACGAAAAAACATGTAACAAAAACAACAGATTTTGTTTCATCAATAATTCATATTTAATACAGATGATTAAATGTGAATTATTCATAATTGAGTAGACAAAAAACGAGTAAGAAATATGAATAATGAGAGATGAACATCATGTGATCAAACGATTGTTATGTATCGTTGACTAGAGGGAGGCTGAAGAAGAGATGGATGGATTCTGTGAAGTATGAATAAATATAAAAAGATTAGTTGACGAATGACAGGAGAAAATGAAAGCGAAAAACATGTTGTGCCGACCCCACTTAGAGTGGGGTAAGAGCAGAAGGAATAGATACACAATTGAAAGTATTTTAACAATTAAGATGACGCAAAAAAGTCGCATCTTTTACTAGTAAACTAAGCGTAATTGTTCTTGTCATTATTACACAGTATTTTATAGAATTAGGCGTTACTTTGCGGAGATCCATAATACATAAGTAATAATAATAAAAAATGTACTATATCGCAGATTATAGCATAATATTATAAATTTCTTTTTTACTATATCGCAGATTATAGCATAATATTATAAATTTCTTTTTTACTATATCGCAGATTATAGCATAATATTATAAATTTCTTTTTTACTATATCGCAGATTATAGCATAATATTATAAATTTCTTTTTTACTATATCGCAGATTATAGCATAATATTATAAATTTCTTTTTTACTATATCGCAGATTATAGCATAATAATGTTATTATTACTTTTGTTTTACGCGCCGTGTGGAATCCGGATGAGTAGAATAGACCACCCTCATTTCTTACCGAGGTGTCGTAAAAGGCGACCAGGTAAGTCGACGGCAGGCAGGCGACCGGTCGTAAAATACGTAGCCAAATCATTTGACAACATGTTTGTAACATGTTGTGCCGCTTAGAGTGGGATAAGGGCAGGAGGATGATGATGATATTACTATCGTTTTACGTGTTACGTAGAATGATGATTTACCTGTAACAGCCAGAAAGACCTGGCAGGGCAAGCTCTCGCCGAGCCCGCCAGGAGTCTAGCAGCCGGCGCCAGGTGGAGCACGCAGCCACACCTGCACCTGGACCCAACTTCTGCCACCACCATGGAGGAGTCACCAGCCCAAGGGCGGGCGGTGCACTCACATGCCGCCAGCTCGACCGCTTGGCCCTACAAAAAAAGAGCCATACGTGGCATCTACAATTTAAGTCCGCGTGATTCCCTGCGAGAGAAGTTTAAGAAAACAGGTATTCTAACATTTGCTTCACAGTATATTTTAAATAACGTAATTTTTTGTACATAAAAATATAAAGAATTATAAAACGATAGGTGATGTATATAATACACAAAGTAGGAACCGACATAAGCTTGCGACTCCTGCTTTGCGCCTAGCAAAAGTACGTAAATCGTTTGTGGGTTTGGGTATAAGATTCTATAATAAAATTCCGAAATCAATTTCGGTCATGCCATTACAGCAGTTTAAAAAATGTAACTAGTTCTAAGATTTATATTTTAAAAAGAGCAACCGCCAAGTTTCTTGCTGGTTCTTCTCGGCAGGAACAGCTTTCCGAACCAGCAGTTAAGTTGACGATTCAAAAGCACTTGTTTACAAGGTTACTTGAATAAAGAATATTTTGATTGATTGATTGATTGATTGATTACGTTGAAAATTTAATTTTTTTTTTTATTTGGTTCATTAAACTGGCTATAATCAGTAACAGCATACAAATGATAAAATAACAAGAAATACACAAGATTATAACCTACTTGAAATGAACACAACATGCAATTAATATAATACATTGGTTCGGTTCACCTAAGTTAAGTTCGTTAAGCTAAGTTACTCTCTAAGTTATTTTGAGCTACGTAGGCATTTACGCAAATTGTTTTTAAATGAGGCTAAAGAACCACAGAAAGCAAAAGAAAATCTAAACCAGTAACAGTAGATTTGACTCATCAAATGTTTTTCAAGAAGTTACCACTGATTCGGAACTTTGCTCCTACTGAGAAGAACCAGCAAGAAACTTTAAGATGGATTATATAATTTGAATGATTGATATTTATGGTTAGAGTGTAGTGTTTAGCTAAGTGCAGTCAAATTATGTTTAAAAGTAACGGCCTGTTACTATGCCCACAGCTGGGCTAAGGCATCCTCGTCCGTTTATGGAGAGAAGGATTGGAGATAAGACCTACCACGCTGCTCCAATGCGGATTGGCAGGTTACTCATATCCCTTCATCGAAAAGCGCGTGTGTAATATCTTCACTTTCTCACTATTAAACTTGTATTGATTCACTATTCGCTTTTAGCTTGACTTCACTAATCGACTCAAAAATACACTTTAACTAGAAATCACGTTAACGACGACAATCGACAGACTCTCGAAGGAATCTCAACAGAATCTGCCTAATTACGCCAAGTTTCACTATTTAAGGCAATCCCCACTCACGTGATAAGTCCCTACCCTCGCTATCGATCACTCAAGAACCCCGCATCCGGTATTAACAATAACACAGACTGTCATTTGACTATTTCCTATACCAACATTTTTAGAGTCTGTTACACTAGCATATATCACAAATTTGCAATTATCAATCAAACACAAGTTTTAATAGAAAAACTCATTGGTGGCTGCCCGGGGTTTGAACCTATGTCGTTTCTAGAGAGTCGGACGGTCTCACCGCTAGGCTATCACAGCTTATATAAAATATGTTAATATTACTCAAATAATCTTTAATTGTATACTAAGCTATATTTAATAGCATTGTTTTAATATATTTTCTAAACTTGTGTAAGGAAAAGTCTAGATAATATTCTTAAGGCTTCTTCTTATTAAATCATTTACTGGAGATAGAATATTCAAAGAAAGTTAAAAAGGACATTCTGCTTTTTTTCAAAATGTATTACTACAGCTATTCTCACGACTATAAATTCGCTCTAATAACTATTGTTTTTTTTTCGTGTTTCCGAAATAATAATATGTTTTTTTATATTATTTTTTCTCCTGGTATAAAATTTACGAAATTTTATTATTATTGCACCAGTTAATTTGCCTTGAAAACAAAATTTAATGTGAAGTTAGTCTTCACATTGAATTTTATACGTTAGAAGGAGTAATATTTTTAGAAAATATTTATACTGATACTTCATATAAAATAGCACAAAACAGTGAAAATATATACCGAGCTAACATATAGGTTGAAAATTTTTTTATACAACAATAAAAAGAAGAAATTTTAAAACCTAAGTTGATACGAAGTTGCGGCTACAAATAGTATATATTTATTTGTTTTAAATTTTCTATTCCATTTGGATACGACTTTTATTACATTGTATTCATTTGTGATATATACTTGTGTGTAAAGAAAGTAATAATTTCATCAGTTTTAAGTTTCCTTTAATTTATAAATCATTGAAAAAAAAATTAGAAAAATACATTTACATTTAGCAATTAAATTATCATAAAATTATATATGTATTTAACGAAACTGTAATATGTCTAAAAATATCATTGTTCGTCGGTAGACTCTTGTGTTTCGTCTTGATTATCTTTTTCTTCTAATTGTTCACCTTCTGGGGGTTTCACTTCAGCCTGCTCATCTTCCAATTCATCCTTTTTATGTTCACCTTCCACGTCTTCACCGGGCTCCTCTAATATTACAGATTTAGAACCTCGCTTCATTTCACTAACCATCTTGGCTTGCGATTGCAAAGTCATTTGCGAATACTGAAGGTCTTTTAATATCGATTTTTGAATCTCCAATTTGCTAGCCTCTAACTTTTGCTCTATGCTCATTTCACTTTCAGGCACTTCCTTCAAATCACTTTCACTAGAACTTACACTGGATTTCGTCGATGTCAAAAATGATGCCAAGCTCTCTTTCGCTGCCAGTTGTGGTTCAGTTGATGGCGGAACAAGCTTAATGCTTGGAATAGTTTTGATACTTCCGAGTGAAGATGAAGAAATCGAAACTTCAGAAACGCCTTTTTCTGCTTTCAGAGACTCCTTGGATGGAACAGACATAGTAGAAGATACAATTGACTTTTTCTTAATAGGCTTCGGTATAAATCCGAGATCACCTTCTTCATAAACTCTTCCCAGAGATGCTATAGTGTCAATAGATTCTGCTCGTTGTATTTCACGATACTGTGTAATTATATCAAGCAAACGATGTAGCAACACTTGTCTGTCCATTATTTCTTTAGTAGGATCTTTGCTAGCCCAATCATCAAGTTTCAAAGCTGCCTGCACTGCAATACCGGCTTCTCTTAATATTTTCTTCAGTTTTGCACATTCTTTAACTATTTTCGATGCCTCTACAGTTGCCTTATTTTGATCACTCATTCGCCCGTGTAAATTTTGCTCTAGTATTCGGACTTGTAAAGAAAGGTTTTCATTTTCTTTTACCAGTTTCTGAATTTTAGCTTGCAACGTTTCAAAATCATAACTTCTCTTTTCATATAATCCCTTTTCCTTTATAATATTTTGAAACTCAGCAGTTAACTGATCGATAACCTTGACTTGTACTACATTCTTATTAATAGCTTTGTCTCTTTCTTCCTCAGCTAATTCCATTGCTATTCTAGCAGTTCTTTCACTTTCTTTAAATTTTTCATTTTGATCAGCCAGTTTTGCTTGTGTAGCCAAAATACTATCTAGTTCATTATTAATTGCAATGTTTTCTCTAATAACTCTGTGAGTGGAAGCCGCTATTCTTAGTTCTGTAGCATCTTGGAAATCTTGCGCTAGTTGCAGTAGCCGACCTTCCATTTCTTTCTTCAATTTATCTTTCCCGACTACAAATTTTTTTTCAGCATCATAAATTATTCTCTTATATTTCATTTCCTGATCTTTAAAGGCCTGTTCTTGTTTATCAAATTTTCTCATTAAATCATCTCTTATAGCTCTAAATTCTTCTAGCGTATTAAGTTTACCTGCTAAAAGTTTATTTTCTGATGTGAGTTGATCTTTCATAATAGTAAAATTCCTTTCCAATTCTGTGACGGTTTCTTTAAACTGCGCCGTTTCAATCTCTCGTGTCTCTTCTAAGCCCTTAACCTTATCTTTAAGCTCATTATTTTCCTCATTTTTCAAAGTTAAAGTTTTTTTTAGGTATGCAATAATATCTGCCCGATCTTCATCAAGCTTATCATAAGCTTTTTGTAGCTCCTCATTCCTGCGTTCATATTCGTCAACTGCAGTTCGAAGTCTTGCAATCTTTCTATTGGATTCAGCTATTTGTATTTCCATGAAAGTTCGTTCCACTTCCGTAATCCCACCCACTTCTTGCTTGATTTTACTCTTTTCTTTCTTCGGAGGCATTTTAAAGCACACAAAATAAATAAAATAAAATAAACAAGAGTCACCGGCAATAATATGAAGCGTTGACAGTGAATAATATATATAGACTTATCTGTTGCTAAGTAACTGCAGCTATGACAACCATAACAATTTAGTTCATATTATATCTTTTACAGCAGCAGTTTAAAAATAACTTTTAAAAGGAGTTTGATACAGAAAGCTTCCTATACCTAATATTGAGGATTGGATTATTGATAAGAATACGTGAAATTAAGTAATCTTCGACCTTGTACAAAATACCAATGAGAAAATGTAACTATTTAAAAGAATTATATTTTTCTGACTGGCTTTTCTCGGTAGCTGAGCAGTTTTCCGAACAAGCGATAGTTGATCATTCAAATATACTTGTACAAATTTACTTAAATTAAAAATGATTATAATTTAAATTTCTGCATGTATTATTTAAATTTTTCTCAATCATACTCATTATTTAAGCAAAATTACTTATCAGAGATATACCCTAGATTAGTTAGGGCTTTAAAGTTGTATTAATATCGCTTCTTCACTTTAATTGATGACGTACATGGTGGTGCGTATTAGGCAGCGATAACATAAGCGATAGCGGTTTATTATGTAGCGTAGCGGGTTGATCCGACACTGGTAAAAAGTAACAGCCTGTTAATATCCCACTGCTGGGAATAGGCCTCCTCTCTCCGTTTTTGGAGAGAAGGGTTGGAGCTAAGGCATACCACGCTGCTCCAATGCGGATTGGTAGATTACACATATCCCTAGAATTCTCTAGAGATATGCAGGTTTCCTCACGATGTTTTCCTTCACCGAAAAGCATGTGATAAATTGCAATTATCAATTAGACGCATGAGTTAATAGAAAAACTCATTGGTGCCTGCCCGGGTCTGAACTCGTGTTCCCCTCGTAAGAGTCGCACGTGAATTTGATAAGAGATTTTATGGATCATATTTCAATTTTTGATAAAATCCAAATGTTTTAATAAAATGATTTATTGCATACAATGGGGAATTTTATAACAAAGAAAATGGTATACATAGTTATAATTATTATATAGGACACTAGCTTTAATCGCAACTTCGTTCGCCTGGACTGCAGACTTTTTTTTTTAATAGTGACATTACTTACCACAGACTTTAGGTCCGTGCCCTTTTGTAGTTAGTTAATTTGTATTCTTTTTTTTATGTTATTGTACTTAAAACGAACTTACTCTAATGATCATTAATTATTTTAAATGATTTATAGAAGCAGGCGTTACTTTGCGGAATTCCATATTACAAGCAATATAACAGAACTAACTACTTTGCTATAATCCGCACGGGTTAAGTGAATGCATGCAAAGCCAATGTGTATGAAGCAGCCAAAATCTACGCACCTTATACATGCAGGACAAGCCACCACATGCACCCCAAGGCGCCTCCACCAGCAACAACACACACAAGCAGCACACACACCCACCACCACAATCTCGACGATCGTTTCGCCACAAAACCGAAGCATCATCAGGAGGATAGGCTCCACGACAAAAATCGTAATGACGATCTCTCATTACGATTTACTTAATAATATATTTAAGGTGCGTAGATTTTGCCTGCTTCATACACATTGGCTTTGCATGCATTCACTTAAACCGTGCGGATTATAGCAAAGTAGTTAGTTCTGTTATATTGCCTATTAATTATTTTTTTTTTTTTTCTATATTATTTTAATATTTTCAATAGTTTTTCGGCCACCTCCATATTTTTGTCTTTTATTGCCATTTTGATGTTTTGGTCCCTTATCTCTGTAGATGGTGCAGACTTATTATTTGAGAGTCGTACGGTCTCACCACTGGGCTATCACTCCATGTCACTGGTATACCTAGTTACAAAAATTGTGTTACTTACTTCGCAAAACCTAGCTCCATAAGCTGGTGGTGGAGAGTCGCAGAAGCGATGTCGGCTGCGGGTTCGAGTGGAACAGTGGGCGGGAGCGGGACACGCAGACCAGGCCGACCACTCGCCCCAACCACCAGCACCGCCTTCTGATGGGGAAAAAACGACTAGAGGGAGATTAGAAAGTCACAGGAAGAGCTAATTGTTATATATGTATATATAGCACAAAATGAGGAAATAAACTTTCGTTCCGTAAAGTAAGGATTGTGATCATAAATAGAAAGACTCCTTAATTTGCAGAAGTAATGACCTGATAGAGGCAGGGTTGGGAGGCAGTCCATCCTCACATCGGCTACAGCGCCGGTGACTGCTTGTGATACGTACACGAAGCAGTATTCTGGATACCTTTCACTGAACAGCCGGCAGTCGAACGAGGCTGTGTGCTGACCCCTGGAAAAGAAAGAGATGTAAGAATTTCATCCCAGCCACTTTGCATACCAATACCAGGACTACTATGTACTACTTAGAATGGTCTTACAAAAATATATATATATATATATTTCTGAAATTGTAGTCTTGGTGGTTAAAAATATTTGAAACTTTCGCGATTCATTTTAATTATTATATATTAACAGTTCACATCGGAATCACACTGGGAAAATTATTTTTAATTTTAACACATTTATTGGATTTATTTTATTGGATTTTCACCCGTTCATAAGTGGGTCAAAATTGAGGTCAAAGGAGTCTATTACATACAAACAAGCAAACAAACAGTCGAAACTATTATAAAGCGTGTAAAAAGGGTATAGCTGTTTGTTAATATAAATAAAAATAAATTGCAATCACCCTCTTACCTGCGCACCCGTCTCTCAGCCACATACCGCAGCCGGTCCGCGTCTCGGCCGAACACGCGTACCCTGTCCGCACCCTCTAGCACGCACTCAGGGTATTGGAACAGCACCCGAACCCCATCACCACATGGAAACACCGAACCACCATGCACGTTCAGCACGAACTGTTCGGACCAGTCAGCCTAAAAGGAAACAAGGGCGTAACCAGAATTCAATAGGGGGGGGCAGTAAATCCTAGATTGTTTTAATAGATTTTATATAGTATATTGTTTTTATCAGGATAAATAAACAAATATATGTGTGCTGTGATTGCTAAGAAAACAGACGGATGGGCGGGACTGGACGGCAGAGGGCACAAGACCGCCGGGCACAGAATGAAATCGAGACTATATTTTTTAAATCATGGTATTTAAAATATGAGTAGCTCACATTAGTAATGGAGGTGAGGTACATTATAGGTCTTATGCAAGCCTTAGAAAGTATCCTATGTTGCGAGTTATCAGTGTCCCACCCAGTGTTATAGATTACAGTCCAGGGGGGGGGGGGCAGCTATCCACCCCCCTTGCCCGTACCTCGCTACGCCCATGAAAGGAAATATGAAATTTAATTCTAACTAACAAAGTTTTTACGACATTTCGAAAAGGAACTTAAATTATTATTTTCCTATCGTCTCAAAAAAATCTATTACGGCTCCTGTTCATAATCGGCAATTACAATCATCGTCTGTAGTCGCTTTTGATCGCCTACAACTCGGGAATTGAGAGTTTACGGGCACACATCAAAAGGAATCGCTAGGTGATACGTTTGATCGTATATGACGAGGCTGGTGCCCCAGTATTGTTTTTAGAAAAAGTGACATCGGCGTTGCCGACGTCACTACCATCATTATTACGGAGTGGCTCCATTTCACAAATAATTAAAACGCTTTTACTTTGACCACTATTTACTCTTAAGTAACTAACACATTAACAATAACGAATTATATGTACACTGTTCGAGCACAGACCGACAAAGATCCCCAATTGCTTTTTTTTTTTTTTTTTCGAATGTGTCTAATGCTGTTAGCCCTAATGGCTTTTACAGCGTCACCGGTGGGATGGGCGAGCGCAGAAGCTTCGCCGGGTAAAATTGATAAGAAGCGAGTGTTTTTTAGGCACTCGTAACGTATTGGGAGCGTCGCCTTAAGGGTGTCTCCTGCGAGACCGAACCTCGGCTTAAAGCGGCGCGTTTTGGAGGACTGTATCTAACACATTGACTTTGAAGAAGTCTGCATCACGGCGGCCGCGGCAGAGGGCTGCGGCCGCTTGACACAAGCAAGCGGGGACCTCGTCTTCGCCGGCGAAGACGCTGTTTGTGTGTGTATTGTGTGTATGTCTTGTTGGATGCTGTGATAGCATCGTCGGGGTCGTTGAGGACGCTCTTAGGGCGCCTGTGAAATCGGTTGGGGAAGTTGGGGACGCGGCCGCTATAAGGGGGTTTGGATGTGTGGACGCTTTCTCGAAGTAAGTCTTCGAGAATCGTTTGAAAAGATCGGCTATCGTGGGAAGGTCGAGATCTCTATGGAGATTCACGTTGCGCACGAACCACGGACAGCCAGTGGCTGTACGCATGAATCGATTTTGAAACCCCCAATTGCTCCGGCAGTCGACTTTTTATATCAACAGTGTAGTGGGGCGACCGTCGTGATTCACTTGTTTACGCCAATCAGAACACGTGCAGTGATGACGTAACTCGTCGCTGTACTTTTTCGCCGATATATATATCGTATCGTAATAAGGATAGTGCTAAATATAAATGATTACACGATCGACGATCGCTGATAGTACATGTATAGTGCAAACATAATAGTACAAACATTATATCTTTATCACCTGACATAATATTAAAACTAAGTCGCCCCCTTGCGTGAAGTGCTCTATTCCTTTCATAGATCAGGAATTCTAACTTCAACAAAAATGGTTACAAGCAATATAACAGAACTAACTACTTTGCTATAATCCGCACGGGTTAAGTGAATGCATGCAAAGCCAATGTGTATGAAGCAGGCAAAATCTACGCACCTTATACATGCAGGACCAGCCACCACATGCACCCCAAGGCGCAATTCACCAGCAACAACGAACACAAAAGCAGCACACACACCCACCACCACAATCTCGACGATCGTTTCGCCCCGAAACCGAAGCATCATCAGGAGGATAGGCTTCACGACAAAAATCGTACTGCGCCGTGCTACCCATACAAGCAGTCTTAAATAGTTCAACTCCCACCAATACCCTCCCCTCCGAACACATGCAGTAAAACGGAATTAGATACATTTACTTGCTCGTTAATTAAGTCTATATCTAATATCCAATTATATTATCTAATTCCGTTTTACTGCATGTGTTCGGAGGGGAGGGTATTGGTGGGAGTTGAACTATTTAAGACTGCTTGTATGGGTAGCGCGGCGCAGTACGATTTTTGTCGTGAAGCCTATCCTCCTGATGATGCTTCGGTTTCGGGGCGAAACGATCGTCGAGATTGTGGTGGTGGGTGTGTGTGCTGCTTTTGTGTTCGTTGTTGCTGGTGAATTGCGCCTTGGGGTGCATGTGGTGGCTGGTCCTGCATGTATAAGGTGCGTAGATTTTGCCTGCTTCATACACATTGGCTTTGCATGCATTCACTTAACCCGTGCGGATTATAGCAAAGTAGTTAGTTCTGTTATATTGCTTGTAATATGGAATTCCGCAAAGTAACGCCTGCTTCTATAAATCATTTAAAAATGGTTACATAAAATAAGATTTGTAAACTAAGAGTATTTAGACGAATGTATTCATCTATGATTAGTTAAATAATTTAATATCGTTAAACATTCATGCTTAACATTATGATCCTTTATGACGCCGTGTGGTATTTGACTTAGTAGAATAGACCAACCTCATTTCTTACCGAGGTGTCGTAAAAGTCGACTAAGGTAGGTTGACCCACTGTGTGGTATCCGGTTGAGTAGAATAAACCATCCTCTTTCTTACCGAGGGGTCGTAAAATACGACTAAGATAAGTTAACGTCAGGCAGGTGGCCGGTCGTAAAATACGTATCTAAATCATGTGACAACATGTTTGTAGCATTATGTGCCGACCCCAATTAGAGTGGGATAAGGGCAGGAGGATAATGATGATGATTTCGATCCTTTAAAAATTTTCACGAGTGATGGTTTAAAGACGCAATATAAATTTTAGAGCGGTTAAAAAATCGTCATTTTATGCAACCAATCAATAGCCACGCTTCTCACCTACCAACTCGTGCTAAGCAAAAACGGGTCACTAGTTTAGAAATAAAATCAAGTAGCTTCCCTTACATATCAAATATAAATCGATTGACAATCCGGGCAAGCGATAAAACGGTTCACATCAAATAAAGAATCAAATATTTTACGATGAGCAGACAGCCGGAGGGTGTTCGCCATAAACATCAGAGGGTCATGAATCTCAATAAATATACAATGGCCAAGTTTTTGTAGTTCGCCGAGCAGTTCACAGTAAATAAATCCTAAATATATTCAACAGTATATTAGGTGGGCGTATGTAAGCAACATTATGTAGAACGGATTGCTTGCTATGTGCCATTATTTGTCTTTCATCGTCAGACGCACTATTTGAAAAATCAAGTCTTCTAATAGTGCGTGCTGCCAGTGATAGCTTACGGCCCGTTTTAACCTTAATAACCCTACACTCTGGAGAGAAAGGTTAGATTTTGGACCTACCACGCTGCTCAAATGGATTCGTTGGTTACACATATCAGCAGAATTCTTCATAGATATGCAAGGATCCAAAAAGTTTTAACAAAAATTCATTGTTCTCTGCCCGTAGTTTAAAACCCGTGACCCCCGTGATAAGATTTACTATGTCTCACTGTGATAGTGAAGTTCAAACCCTAGACCTAAACCATCAGCTTTCTTAGGGACCCTAGCTACGTTTAGATAAATCTTATGGGACAGATCTCTTGAAGTTTACCTTTATAAAAGCCACTGCCAAATCTTGAGGCCCTGCGGATGCTGCCGGCCGTAATGTCAGAGCGTAGTCGCCAGCTTGGCCGAATAATTCGCATCGGAGAGTCATTGTTCGCCGCCCTGGGAATCCACGAATCTGGAGAGATTAACGACATAAGATACGTTTACAAGAATAAGGAATTTGAGTGACATTAGAAAACTTATTATTAGTACCGTAAAGTCACAAGGTAGCAATATTTGGTGTGTAGATAAAAGACTAATAATTTAAAATATTAAACCTTTTAAAAGCTTTTATTGTAATTGCCTTGCGTGTATGTATGTGAAGGTGGAATCTTGCAAGTTAAATTTGACTCACTTCCCAATGTCTGATCCAGCTGAAATAACCTGCTGAAATTACATGCTGGTCTAGTTTTAATGACAATACATTTTATGATGAGCATGAAGTGATGCTGTTGCCAGGATTGGCTCCAGACGAGGCAACTCCTCAACGGTTTACAGTAGGGACATGAAATTTTGTTAATCGTTTTTATTTCTCGGAAAACGACAGAAAATATTGCTGTCTCTTTTAAATTGTAAGAATTTCCCAAACCATCAGTAACGTAGACTGCAAAGCAAATGTTGTGCAGTTTGATAAATAAAAAATATTTAAAACTTCGATTTGAAAATGCCGATTTATAAGACTAAATTATCTTAAGAATTCTTCACAGAATAACTGCTAAGGCCTTTAGGGAGATTTACAAAACTCTTTAAAACTATTTTTCAACACTTTGAAACCCCAACATCCATCTTTGAACAATATTTTTCGCTTATTTCAATCTTAACTTCGTAACTCGGTTACGGTTCTTTTAAGATCTTAATCTCTTATTTAATTATTTAGAGATACCTTAAGCATTGATGTCAGACATATTAGAAAAATCGATCTCAGAACTTTTAGCAAAGTTAGTAATCTTATTACAAACTCTAATCTTTTTGTAATCAACTAGTTTATATCTTGTATGTTTATATTTAAGGTATAAGGTAAGGTACTCGTATCATACGAAAAATTTGTTGAAAACTTTAGCTAGGTGAAATACGGTATCCTCGGCAGCGATTGTAGGTAAACATTTTTGAGTTTGCCATAACACTATTTGGGCCTGTTATATATATTATTCAAAATATGCTTTAAAAGGAAGAAAAATATCGCGGGAAAACTTAAATATATAGAATAACAATCCCCTAAATACGTATTTCTAAAGAGAAGCCTATGGTTAGGTAGCATTGTTTACACCAATGCTGTCAAAACAACTAAACACTCGTGATTAATTTAAAAAGAATGGGTCACGAATTCAAACTCCGGGCAGACAACAATGAATTTTGAAGTTAAAACTTATATGCGTAATTGATATTTGCAATTCTCGGTACTCTTCTCGGTGAAAGACAACATCGTGAGAAAACGTATATAGCTGCTAGCCTTCTCCCCAAAAAGGAGAGAGGAGGTATATGGACAGTTGTAGCAAGGATAGTAACAGGTTAAGGACCTTTACTTTTTTTACAACTTAAAATATAAAAATATAAAAATAATATAAAATTAACTTAAAATCAATACCTGCTCAGAATACAAAACATGAGCATGCGAACTGCTATTCTTCCCATCACACAACACCGCACCGCCACTCGAATGTCCACAATACAATAGTTCCAGCCAGAAATCGGCACCAGAATCGATCGGAGTGCACATGACCTTCGGAAACTCCAATATCGCCGTCACCTGCCTCTCCGGATACGTCTGTATCTGTTCCGGGGTGACGTCCATATTAGCCGTCGGCCACATCACGTCGAACTTCCAGGACTTCACCACACTATCACCAGTTTCTATAATACCCCCACCACTTAAGTCCCTTTTAACTTTAACACTATTAACAGTTATGTTATCGAGATATGTCTCCTTGTCGGCGATTATGTCGATGTAGTAGATGCCTCCTCTAGAGAAGTAGCCGCAGGGTAGGGTCATGCGGCTCTCGGAGTCAAGAGCGAGCGGCATGGTCGCCAGGAGGTTTCTGAAATCGTCGTCTTCTCGAGCGAGATGTACGCGCAAACCGCTGGTTGCGGCCACGCCCCGTATGTAGACATGAACGTCGCCCCCCAAAGCCACTAGAGCTGTGGGAATCTCCAGCCATACTTGGTTCAGATCCGTACGCTCTTCGTTTGTGTAAGGGTTCACGAAATTGGCGCCGCCTGCGGACGGAAAGTAAAATTTTAGAAATAATAATAGTATTATAAGGCAAGCCGAGTCGCGAGTCGAGATTGTATGGACATGTAATGAGGAGAGACGAAAATCTTGTGACTAAACTAGTGTTAAATATGATTGTGAATGGATATGTGGGTAGCGGGAGGCCTAAAAAGAGATGGTTGGATTGTGTGCAGTACGACATTCATGTAAAAGGTGTAGCGGCAGAGTAGGCGATTGATAGGACAGACTGGAAGAGAAAAATATATTGTGCCGACCCCACTTAGAGTGGAACAAGAACAGGGAAATGAATGATGATGAAAGCAAGCCGAGTTGCATTTTGACTCCACCACCAGCCACCACACAGACACTCAAATTCAAAATATTCTCCTTTCTCGTAAACTTGTAACAAGTGTTTTTGAATCTACTCTACTGCTGGTTCGGAACTAGCTCCTAACGTGAAGAATCAGCAAGAAACACGGTGGTTGCTCTCTAAAATTAATTTAATCAAGCTGTAACGTAATTTCATTCTTGCCAACTTAACTGTTCGAATATGTTCAATTATGGGTTTTTCTCTTTAGGAAAAACGGGATTTTCCTTTTTGCTAGCTTGGTATATATACCAAGCTTATAAGCTTCTATAGTAGCAAATTTTATCAATATTGCTATAGAGGATTAGCTAAACGGTAACAAACTGATAGACATGTTTTTATATTGTAGTACGAATGTTTAAATATAAATTACTTATGGGATAACTGTCATAGACAATAGCAAAGACTACATCACACCACCATTGTGTTCCTAAACACACACACGGGTCATAAGGTCAAAGCCTCGGGCAGGCATCAATTAAATTCTCTATAAGGACTTATGTCCCCTATTAAATTTAAAATAAATTTTAAATTTATATTGAGTTCTTCAGTAAAGGAAATCGTTGTGAGAAACCCTACATTTCTGTAGGGTTTCAAAAATGATTATGATAATATGATTATCCCGCTTTCGTTAAAAGCTCATTGTTTTGCAATTTTTTCATTGCCATTCGTTATTAGCACAGTAAAATTTACATCAAATTTTTTTGTATGCTTTTGCCGAAATAGTGACATCTTTTGTTAAATTTTTAATTACTTGTCGAGTAATTTTACTAACAGGCTATGAACAATGGATAAGCAAATCTCATTAAAGGACTTGACATTTTCGAAATATAACCACCGTAATTGAGGGGAATGGTTTCATTTCCAACATACTTAGGTCTCGTACATGTTAAGCAACATTTTAAATGACCTATTAACTTGAACACGTCGCTCAGAAGTGACGTTTCAAGTAATTTAGGTCATTTTGCTTCTAAAGATCTTCGACATAAATTAAGATATCGTGGCATTAATTCTGGCATAAAGCTAAGCGCACAATTTTATTGTTTTTATACTTGAGGCTTATTAATTTTCTTTTACGTATTAGAATTCACACGAGTGTGATAAATTTGTCGCTATTATAAACATAATTATAATAATTTATTAATAAAACTATTTAAGTTGGCCAATACATATTTTAATGCCTTGATATCCTGATTTTATTTCAACTAGCACTTAAAGATTATACATCGTATTATCTTTTTATGCTCAAAGTTCGTTTAAAAAACTTAAATTTTATTTTTTATTAAGTTAGTTGGATGTTTAATATATTTAATGTAAGTTAATTTTGCATTATTAAAAATTATTTATGTTGACCATTTCGGAATTTGTTCACTTTTTGATGTTTGGATGAGCGGAAAAAAGCGAGTATTGCACATTAACCGTACATTGGTACAGATGATACATTTATGTAGGAAAAACTAATAATTTGAAACAAATAGTTACTTGGTATGTTTTATTTTAATTTTCACAATCTCAACACCTTTATATCTTTACATAGCTCTTAAGTCAGAGCAACTAAATGTTCACAAATCAAATGACAGATTATATACAGAGGATTTTTTTTCCTATTATAGAGAACAACCAAAATGTACAACATCAATAAAGTACTTAACTTTATTAATGTTGCGCTCTAGGCTAATGAGCAACTTAAACATAAGCTAAACTTATTAACTTATATCTGACTGGCCCGTTGGCGCTGTGGGTAGTGAACCTGCCTTCAGCTCCACGGGTCGCGGGTTCGATTCCCGCCGAGGGCCAACATTTTCTATAACCAAATTATTGGTTCTTCGAGCCTGGGTGTGTATTTGTATTTAAGTATGTATTTAAACTTATATATGTAGTATATCTACCAGTTGTCCGTCACTCATAGTCACACAAGTATTAAGTTACTTACTTTGGGGACGGACGACCGAGTGTGTAAATGTCCCATATATTTATTTATTTATATCTAAGAAAAAGTCAAGTGACTTATATTCGTCTTTCTTGCTATATGAGACACTTTATTCTTGTGTTCTTTTACAAATAACATACAGTTTAGAAATATACACAGATGAAAAAGCGAGATTTATATATTTTTTTTAATTTAAATTTTATTATGTTTAAAAAAAGTGAGAGTCTGAAATTCATTGAAGACAGCATTTATATATTATTTTTAATAAAATTTTATTATGTTGAAAAAGAAGAGTGAGTTCGAAATTCATTCGAGAGTGAGCATAAATACCATGCCATTAGTAAATGAATCGTGAATCAGAATGCGCGCTTATCTTATTCTTAGCTTACAGCCAAGATGAATGAGGTGTTTCGTTTGCGAAATAAATTTTCTCGATTTATAAAAATGTGAAGCAAAAGATTTAAGGGCTGTTCTTAAAAGGTTTTTAGTAATAAATTATGGTTATTGCTTTTACTTAATGCGCAAACATTACACTTAAGGTAAGAAATTACTTTCATTATATTTTTAGTGGTTACAACTTTAGACTTGACAGTTATCTCAGCGCAACTGGAAGGGGATTAATCTTTTCGATTTCTACATAAAACAGTACAAGGGCGTAGCCAGAATTCTATTCTAGGGGGGGCAGAAAATCCTAGAATATATTGTTTTAGTAGATTCTATATAATATATTGTTTTCATTAGGAGTTTTTAACGTATGAGTATGTCTTATTAGTAGTTAAAGAGAGGTGAAAATAATGACCAGAAATAGTTTTATTATTTTTGATATTGAAAATTTTTGAAATTTGAATAATTGAGGTACTTAATTCTTATGCAAGCCTTATAGACTGTCACTATGTTGCGAGTTAACAGTTTCCCAGTGTTACAGTTTTCAGTGTAAGGGGGGCAGCTGCTCTCCCTTGCCCGTACCTCACTACGCCCATGAAACAGTACCAACCAAGCTTTATGGAACGATGGTAACCAACTTTGGCTTACGTGGTCTCTTGCTAAACCAAACTTAAGCATTTTTGGCAATTTAGAATATGTAAATTGCACCTTATATCAATAGAATCGATCGAATCTAACCGATGCTCAAAATCTCGTATTTGGAAATAATGCAGCAAATTAACCGCTGCACCACGAAGGTGAAATAACCCATATTAATATTATTAAAGCGAAAGTCTGTCTATATATAATATGTTGAAACAGTGTTGATGAACAATTACTTTAATACTAGTTACGGGACTTAAAAGTTTAATCATTTATAATATTCGCGATTTTGCAAAATACATAATATAAAAGTAATGATAGAATTATTATACTATATAATCCTCATTATATTATGGTAAATTTAAGAATACGTATACACTCTCATACATGCAGGATTAGGAGCCGCGTACACACACTACCATCAACACCACACTACATAAGCACCGCACGCTTTCACTAGGACAGTCTCAACAATCATTTTGCCCGTATTAGATTATGCCCCATTAAAAAAACACTTTTCCTAGTATTGTATAGTAAAGTAAGCAGTATAGTAAAGTTAACTACAATGAAATTACTGAAATAGCTTCTTCATTTCCAAAATCGATAATATAATCGTCAAATAAAATCGGACAGGGTGTGGTTGTAGATACATAAATCGCATAATTTCGCCTTAAATGACTATTGACCGGCTGAGCCTTCTTTTGCAGATTTTGATTTTATTTAGCCTTAAGCTTGCTGTAGTTGGCGAAACTTTAGCGTTCAAAGGTTATTATTGGGAAAAATGTGCGGATGTTGGAAAAAAAATATTGCAGAAGAGCAACCTATTAAAATTAAAGGCGATGTAATAATATGAGAAGTTTAAACAAACAATAGTATGAAGAGTAGATTCACTATAAATTTATAATATATTTTTTCATATAGAAAATTATTAAAAATTAGCGATGTATATAATAGTATACATAAATAGCGATACAAAATTAGCGATGTATATAATAGTATACAATAGTGATATAGAGACCGACAAGCTTGTTTGCTCAATTTTATTGTATTTTCAAGTTGATGAAGAATTTAATTAACAACCGGAAGTTGACTTGATAAGTTTTTTGACAAAATTATTCTATCCGCTCAAAGTTGGTTAAAATTGAGTTCAAATCGGTGGGTCACATACGTATGTATGCATCATTCTTCTGCCCTTATCCCACTCTATGTGGGGTCGGCATCCTCCTCCTCCTGTCCTTATCCCACTCTAAGCGGTTTCGGTACAACATGTTACAAACATGTTGTCAAATGATTCGGCTACGTATTTTATGACCGGCCGCCTGCCTGACGTCAACTTACCTTAGTCGTATTTCACGACCCCTCGGTAAGAAAGATGGTGGTCTATTCTGCTTAACCGGATACCACACTGTGGGTCAACTTACCTTAGTCGCCTTTTAAGACATACATACAGTTTAAACTAATATAAAACGTGTCAAACGGAGGCTTATTCAGAAAGAATTTTATTGAGTAATCCTCAATAAAAACTTTATTGAGTAATCCTCAATAAAAATTTTATTGAGGATTATATAAATGATAGAAATCCGTGGATTTAATTACTCTCTGATCTTCTATGAAATCGCAATTAAGAGATGTATGTAACTTGTAAAACGGAAAGAGGAAACTCTTTGACGCTTGCCCTAGGTTCGAACCCACGATTTTTCTCTCAATAATCTCTCTCATACAATAGGGTTAGGGATCCATTAATCTCCGTGCCCTATTTTACACTCCATTAACGATAATTGATTTGGTAAGTTTTTTGCCCTTTCATGAAACTTTAATGGCGTTAAATTACCAACTTTGATTATATTAATTTTACTTTTAATTTTTTAAAAGAAGGCAGGTAAAAAGTTTTATACTTTTAATAATGTTAATTTGACTTTAGTGATATTCGTTTTATACTTTTTGCCTTTTTAGTTAACCTAAATCATCCCCTTTGCTGTTAAAAGCATATCTTCTTACAGGCACTATAACAGAACTACCTTGCTATAATCCACACGGGTTAAACGAATGCATGCAAAGCTAATGTGTATGAAGCAAGAAAAATTTACGAACCTTATACATACAGGACAAGTCACCACACGCACCCCAAGGCGACTCCACCAGCAACAATGGACACAAGCAGCACACACAACCACCACCAAAATCTCTACGATTGTTTCGCTCCGAAACCGAAGCATCATCAGGAGGATAGGCTCCAGGACAAAATCGCATTGCGCATTGTTGCTGGTGGAGGAGCCTTGGGGTGCGTGTGGTGACTTGTCCTGCATGTGTAAGGTTCGTAATTATTGCCTGCTTCATACACATTAGCTTTGCATGCATTCACTTAACCCGTGCGGATTATAGCAAGGTAGTTCTGTTATAGTGCCTGTAATATGGAATACCGCAAAAAAGGAAAACCGCTTATTATAAAACAAAATCCCAAAAACCTGTCTGTCTGTATGTAATCGATTTTCTCAAAATCTACTGAACGGATTTTTGAGCGGCTTTCACCAAAAGATAGTGCAATACTTCCAGATGGTTTAAGTAAATAGTACATATCGGTATTATGTAAATTGTGTTGAAGAGATCGCGCAGTTGTTAAAAAACTTGCTTGCTTGGAGCTTTAGTCGCGTGCTGATACGCTAGGATAATGTAGTAGAGTCCGTGATAGCAAGTCTTTATCTCTCAGGGTTAACTATGAGTTATAGCTATAGTTATAACCACTTTTATGTTCAAAATTTCGAAAATTCGGGAAATTTCGTATATAGCTCATTTTCACGCGGGCGAAGCCATTACATGCACAGCTAGTAGAAAGATAAAAAACAAAAATGCAGTTAATAGAAAAAGGAATTGCTCATAAATAAATAAATAAATATATGGGACATTTACACACATGGTCGTCCGTCCCCAAAGTAAGTAACTTAATACTTGTGTTATGGGTGACGGACGTCTGGTAGATATACTACATATATAAGTTTAAATACATACTTAAATACAAATACACACCCAGGCTCAAAGAACCAACAATTTGTTTACAGAAAATGTTGGCCGTCGGCGGGAATCGAGCCCGCGACCCGCGGAGCTAAAGACAGGGTCACTACCCACAGGGCCAACGGGTCAGTCAAGTATCGTACGGAATAGCTTTGAATTTATATAACTGGTTGAGGATACTAACTTGCGACGATGAACAGCCGCAACAGGGCGGCGATGTGCCCGCGGCGCATGCTGCGTCACCGCCCCATCTAGTGGTAATGGTGATCACCAGTCGATCTGGAACAAACACATCGATATACTGTTAATGCATAGAAGGAAAAGGTACTGTCTATCACCTACGATTTGGGGAGTGGACATAACATTAGCATCTATTTTGGTGTTCTTACTCCTCACCACATTTATTAAATATCAAGGTCTCGATGATCAAATAATTCACGAATCTCTACAAAATCACTCACAATCAAAATCACACTCTGACTACTTACTATGCTATTTTCATTTAACTCCCACTTTTTACTATTTCGCAAACAAGCCACATTAGTTTCGTCTTATATTTTGTACCCTCATCAAAAAATAATATACAAGTACAAATTTTCTATTAATTACCACACTATAGCAAGAAAATTGAAGAGTTGTAAGTTTACAGGGTCTAAATGCCAATTTTACACTTTTTTTGGATTCATACGGATGCTATTAGGCTTGGCTTGGAACAAAAAAAAATTAATACAATTTTTGTTTTGGCACTACAAAATTATAAAATTTGGCTAGAATTAGGAGGTTCGTAAGTCATAAGACCCTTACAACCTTTAATTCTATCGTCATTCAAAAGTAATAATAAAATTTATTCTGCTATAATCCGCGATACAGTAAATAGAATATATATATAGTGCTAAATGTATAGTGGACTATCCGTTTTTTCATACCCGATACATGCAGGTTTCGTAAAAACACATGCACAAACCTCCACCACTGCCACCAATACACAAGCACTACACACGTTCACTATCACAAACTCAACAATCGTTTCGCCCCGCAACCGAAGCATCATCAGAAGATAGACTCCACGACAGAATCCACGGCTTTGCGATTTGTTTTTACGAATTTTGCATTTATCGGGTATGAAAAAACGAATAGTGCACTATACATTTAGCACTATATTCTATTTACTGTATCGCGGATAAAAGTAAAATAATTTTTATTATTACTTTTGTAATATGATCTCCGCAAAGTAACGCCTAATTGTATAAATTATTTATCGTCATTATTGTTCACAGTATTTGACTTGAGTTAATACAAAGTGTAGAATGAGTTTTACTGATCCTTTTCCTCGAGTGGATTTAACTTAAGACATCGCTAGCAGTATGTTCTACATTCGAAGTGTGTTATTTAGATTAAAGTGCCACTGGAGGGTCCAAGGGTTGACAAGTGTTAAGGAGCAAACGACGGGGTGAATGTTTTTGGGGCCTTGGCGTCACGAATGTTTGTTACGGACTAAGACAGTTTGTGTCACATAAAAACAGAATATATTCCAAGGATGGTTTCAAAAGATATATTTGAAAATATATAAGAAATTTAGGTTCATAGTAAAAAAAAACAAATCGGAACTTGAGACCTAACAAATCTTCAATCTCTAGAATAATAGCGCGTTATTGTAAAGTGCGTGATAAATTGCAAATGTCAATTACGCAAATAAGTTACATAAAAATCTTCAATCTGTTTATGTATATATATATATATGTTAAAGTATATATATATATACTTTTGTAGTATCCTGTAACAAGGTGTTCGAGGAAGAGATCACTATTCAGTGATAAGGCCGCCCTTTGCACATATAGATAAGGTTTACTTTAAGTTATCATCTATTTTTGTATGTTTGTGTCTATCTATCTATCTTCAAGTGCCTGCATGAGGTTATAATCCGCAACTCTTCGATTCATTTCAGGTTCTCTTACCCTTTTGTCATTATTGCTTATTTAGTTATAATATTATTTCTACTATCAAGAAAACAATATGTCAAGGTGTAAATAATTTGGAATGGAATTGTCAGAACGATTCTACCACCAGTTCAAAATGGTGTCATTTACTAAGATGAACAGGCAAGAGACATAAAGGTTTTTCTTATCAAGAATCTTGATTAAATAAGTTTATCCAACCAAGGCTATCACCAAAATAGAAACCAATTATGACCTAGGCAAAACAGCAATAATCATATGTCTGTATATGTACTGTACTTACAGAACAGGATTAACTATCCGTCGCAGGATGTAAATTTTGAATTAATTATAGTAACTTCTCATATAAAGTGCCACTTCCACTACTATTCAACTAAAGCACCACTAATATCGTTTGACTTTTTCCGGTTCCGATAAGTAAATATTTTAAACAATATTATTGAATTTGTCATTCTATAATATAAATTTATCTGAAGATGATTCCAATAAGGACGCTAATTGCAGTTTATTTAACATTTAAAGTGTATTATTTAGATTATAATACTCCAGGAGGGTCGAAGGGACACCCGCTTGAGTGGTGTTAAGGACGAAACGAAGGGCTTAAAGTGTCTCATGAATAGGGTTTACGATTGTTTGTTAATACGTAGACGAAGGTAGGTTTGAGAACAGACCAGAAATATTCAAGCCTGTTGTAAGCATAATTTGTTTACTTCGGAGTAGAGTAAAGGGAAATAACATCTGAGTTTACTTTAGTTGTTGCTTCAATTGTACAGGACATTATAAAGTTGAAAGATGAATTATTATGCTAGTTCTTCTCAGCAGACATTAGTTTTCCATAACAGCCGCAGAATCGTTTCAATAAATTATTAAATCTACAGATGATCGACTAAAAATCCCTGAATTTTCAGTTTAACACAATAAATTTACCGTCAATTTTTATATCTTTAAAATAGACATTTTACATTCACTGTAATTACCCATGTGCCTCCAAAATGCGTCCATAAGTGGTAATATCTGATGCTTGGCTACTTACGAAAAAATCATTAAGTGGAGATGTAATCTACAATACTATGTAGTTTATCTTTAATTCACGCGTCTTCTTTTTCTGCTTCTTCAATTTCAGTCGTCCACTGCTGTGGCAGTTGATGTTAAAGGTTTGAACGATGGAGATCATCCCCGAGAGAACCTATGTCCAGGTGTTCTTAAAATCGCAACTCGTTTAGAATTAGCAGCCCGAGGCCATGAAAATAGCGACCAAAACCTGAACGTTCATTAATGTTTGTTTAGTTTGTTACACAAAATAAACAAACATTAATTAATACCATATAATACTTCTGGCCTGGCTGATACGTCGCTTTGTAATTTTGTTGTGTAGTCCAGTACTTTTGGAGTCGGTGGTGGTGATTTGCGGATAGTGCGATTACTAATCCTCTACGTATAAAGCATGAGAACTGTTGTACTACCAAAAAGTGTAGAATATTTTTATTATTTCAGCTATCCCTTTATATTCATAAGTTAAATATATCTGCTATATATTGTTGCGTTGATGAAGAAAAAAATCAGGTGTGAAACTAGTCAACCACTTGATTATATATAATATTATTAAGACTGAGATATATACTTTAATTATTAGACTCCATGTTTCAATGTTTAGTATTTTATTATGATTAGTAGTAGTATATATATGATTGGTTTTAGTCTGGAAAATGAAATTTTTAGGAATTATTTTCAATTTGTTGTGACAAAGATAATTTACATGCTTAAGCATGAACATTAATTTATTTTTTTATGTACCAAAAAAACGTTACATAAACATTATTAGTAACAAAGTGTACAAAAGTCAACTTATCCTTTTGATAGATCTCTGCAAGCTAACCTACGAAGGTAGATTCATTACTAATTTGAAGCCCAGTAATAGAATAATCAATAATCGCCTTGTTAATGGCCCTATCTCTTAATGTTTGCTCTACGTATCTAAACACGTTTAGGCGTTTGACAAATTGTCCTTGCTATTGCGGTTGGACGACGTTATGATGAGGGCCCGTTATTGAATGGCCTCAAGTACATCCCAATAGCTCTTATGGCTGTGCAATAGGAACTATTATGCGGTGACTATGATGATACTAGCGGTTTGAGCTGCGGTTGCTTGTATAATATTAGGTAGACATTCCGAGAGGGTTGGGGAGGTATTTGGATACTAAATAAGGTAGTAATAATCATTTTGTTAATGTCTATTGAAACAAGAAGACTTTGTCGACCAAGTAATGATAATACATTTGTAGTAACGCCTCTTTTTCATGAGGGAAACTTCGCGTCCGAGTGAGATTGAATTTGAAATAAATTTAAATTACTCTTTTTTCAAGTTGGTTTTTACAAGCACATTTGAATCATCCAATTACAATGAAGCTACCACTGATTCGGAAAGGTGTTCTAACCGAGAAGAACCAATGAGAAACTCGTCGGTCACTCTTTCCGAAAATAATTATTTAAATAATATTTCTTCTACCCCGTACAAGACAGTAATAACTAAAGTAACTAGTTATAAGATTTATATTTTAAGAAAGA
This sequence comes from Morpho deidamia, assembly GCA_947086505.1. Classification (NCBI taxonomy): domain Eukaryota; kingdom Metazoa; phylum Arthropoda; class Insecta; order Lepidoptera; family Nymphalidae; genus Morpho; species Morpho deidamia. The sequence continues at coordinate 16,835,077 of CAMTZC010000017.1, read as the reverse complement.
GCAACCGCCGAGTTTCTTGCTGGTTCTTCTCGGTAGGAACAGCTTTCCGAACCAGCAATAAAGTTGATTCAAAAGCACTTGTTTACAAGTTTATTTCAATTTGAATTTTGAATTTATTCAAAATTTACTGAACGGATTTCTGTACCATTTTACTAAAAGAAAGTGAAATTCTTGAGAAAGGCTTAGGTAAAAAGTATCTCCGGAACTGCTTAATCGGTTTCTAAAGAACTGTCACTGAATGATAGAGCAATATATAAACTTCTTTTTTAGAATTCCCGCGGACTCGAGATTTAAAAAAGACTTTATGACACTAAATTTACATGCAGGTGTAGACGCGGGCAAAAGTCTTTTGTAAACAAATTATTCACTTAAACCTTTCTTATAAACATTCTCTACATCTTTGAAAATCGCATGAAAATCTGTGCATTGGTTTTTGGGTATATTGCGAACAGACAGACAGAAGCAAGGAGCGATTGTGTTTAATGAATGTGTGAAAACATGAAAATGTTCCGAGTGTTCGTTACAACTTTTTTCCACAAAAATAAACATAACGTCATTTAAAATGTATTAGATCCGCAAATAAAACCCACCGTGTCGGTTTCGGAAGTCATTGTGGACGAGTGCCGTAAGTAAATAAACAAGGAACGCGATCTGTGTGTATATCGACCCGTCGTACAAACAGAAAATTCGAAGTTAAACCTTAAACGGGTCAACCTTTGACTTTATTTGTATATAAGAAACTGATCCCTACATCAAAAGAAATGTACGAACTGTGACATACAATAGAATTTACCAGAGTAGAGATAAATCACATCAAAATAATCTTTATTCAAGTAAGATTTTGCATCGTCAAGGATCGATTAGATTTATTGAAAATATATATAATGGTAAATGTAGAGTAGACTATTTGTTTTCAACCTGATACATACAGAATTCGTTGAGACTCATGCACAAAGCTCTACCGCCACCACCACAACAACACACAAGCACTACACGTTCACAATCACAAATTAAACAGTAGTTTCGCTCCGCACCCGAAGCATCATCAGGAGATAAATTCTACGAAACAGTTACAAAGCGATGCATCATCCAAACATGCATAGTTATACAATAAATGGTTTAACCCCCAACATTTATTTTGCCTACGAACACGTGTAATAAGCTGTTCGGAGCGAAACGCGAAAAGCGGTCGTGAAAGCGAAAGCAATCAATTAAAATTTCAATCGAGTTTTCATTAGAATTATACCAAATTTACTTCTCTTGAACATATTTTGAAATCCTATGAACTGTTAATTTAACGTCTGAAATTACGTGAAATATTATTACTATACATTTAAATCTTATTCCTAAATGTTGTATTACAAATTCTCATTTCTATTCAAAATCATTTCAAAGTTCTGAAGGCTTGAAATTGCTTTGATATATAATTTATTTCCAGGCTAATAAATCCAATTTAATTTATAAATTCCATTGAAGAGTTTTGAATAGTATGTTTAAGTCAGTTTTACGAGTTATTTACGCAGTGGTATTGCTGGCTTATTACAGGTACGCCTGGGTTTGATTCTTGGATAATTATGTTATTTATATTGCCTGAACCTTTTGAAAGACCGCTTAAGCCTTTACTAGTTAGCATATTACTGCAAATCTGTGTTGAAAACGATTTAGTTTTTGTTACGACCCGTTGGCGCAGTGGGTAGTGATCCTGCCTTCAACTACACGGGTCACAGGGTCGATTCCCGCCGAAGGCGTATATTCGTATTTAAGTATGTATTTAAAATTATGTATGTACTTCATCTACCAGTTGTCCGTCACGCATAACACAAGTATTAAGTTACTTCGGGGACGGAAAAACCATGTGTGTAAGAGTTCCATATATTTATATTGTGTAGAAATCGTAAAAAACACCTCTCACGAGTGTTCCTTCCTTGCCTTAACCATATCTTATTCTTAGGTATTTCCATCACTAGCGGAGATAACATTTAATTTGCATTATCTCAGTGTTAAGAATTAGTTCCATGTTCATTTTAATAGACTACCCACTTTTTTCCAACTAGTGGGAGAGTAATATTTCCCTTTAATGGTATAAACAAAAATATATATAAATATTATATATAATTTGCTTCACAGTATATTTTAAACAATGTAATTTTTGTACATAAAAATATAAAGAATTAAGAAACGATAGGTGATGTATATGATAGACAAAGTAAGAACCTTCTTTGCGCCTAGCAAAAGTACGTAAACCATTTGTGTGTTTGGGTATAAGATTCTATAATAAAATTCCGAAATCAATTTTGGCCATGCCATTACAGCAGTTTAAAAACACTGTTAAAAAGAGGCTGATACAGAAAGCCTACTATACTGTTGAAGATTACTTAGATGATGAGGATGGGTGGATATGTGTGCACTTCTACCCTTTAAGATTTATATTTTAAAAAGGACAAACGCCGAGTTTCTTGCTGGTTCTTCTCGGTAGGAACAGCTTTCCGAACCAGCAGTAAAGTTGACGATTCAAAAGCACTTGTTTACAAGTTTACTTGAATAAAAAATAATTTGAATTTGAATATACAATATGGGACGATTACACTCGGTCACCGCTTCTATACTATATCACAACACATCAAAGAACCCTTTTTATGTCCCTTTTGACCTTAATAACATCGGTCGAATCTGTCCCAATTATTAAAAACTTTTAACGACCCAAATAATGACCCAATTTCACATTTAAAACGGTCCCCCGACCCTTACCAATTCCAAAGACAAGCAATTCAATGTTCACTAAATTTCTATAGAATACGTAATAGAATATATTTTCTTTATTAATAATCTTATGATGACGAAATTTTTATTTAACAAATTCAATTTTTTTATGAACAAAGTCTTAACAAATTATTTTTTTTATTTGAATGCAAAAAGTCAACAACACCACAGCAATAAAACGTTACGGATTTACGTGGAGTCAATCTCCCGATGATGCTTCGGTTATGGGGCGAAACTATTGCTGATTTTGCTGTGGTGAACGTGTGCAGTGCTTATATTGTCGTGTTATTCGCAGTGTGTAGTACATGAGTTGTCAGTTCTGCATGTATGCGTTATGATAACGGATAGTCCATACAATATTTAACATTAAATACATTATTTTTTTTCTTTTAAATTTTACAGGAGCAAAATAATCTTATTATTACTTGTGTATAAAGTAACAGCCTGTTACTATGCCCACTGCTGGGCTAAGGCCTCCTCTCTCCGTTTTTGGAGAGAAGGATTGGAGCTAGACCTACCACGCTGCTCCAATGTGAGTTGGTAGGTTACAGATATCCCTAGAATTCTCTAGAGATACGCAGGTTTCCTCACAATGTTTTCCTTCACCGAAAAGCGTGTGATATATTGCAATTATCAATTAGACACATAGGTTTTAATAGAAAAACTCATTGGTGCCCGGGGTTTGAACCTATGTCGTCTCTAGAGAGTCGCACGGTCTCACCGCTAGGCTATCACAGCTATGTTACTTGTGTATAAGAATTATATTTTAAAAAGATCAATCGCCGAATTCAAAAAATAGTTAAATTTCGTCAATGTTATCGTGTGCAAGATCTAAAAACACTTTTACCGTATCCGGTTCCGTACGCGACTTACGAGTAATATATGAACAAAAAGCCTACAACGTATATCAATTAAATTATAAAGATTGATATTTAATTACAAAACCTCGTTATACGTAAATAAAGTTGCTTGCGACTTGCTAATTGTTATATTGACGTCCAATTAACGTTTAGTTTACAACATCGACTTGCCACTGAGGCAGATATGCGTTCACCATGTGTATTGATCTCATAGGATTGTTCCGGTATTAATTTTAGCCTCAAAACGTTTAACTCACAATACATAAGATTTTGGTTTTTATAAATAAAATTTATTTATTGTCTTATTTAACGATGTTCACACAGATTATGGTACCTGAATATTTTTCCTAAAAATATTTGTGTGCCGATCTGGTATTCAGAGGTTTATGTCCAGAATACGAGTACACATTTGAAATCAGTTAGTAAAATTTTTCATTAGCCAGTCAATTTTTTTTTATTTAGTAACAATTTGATTAGCTAGTAAAAAAATTATTATATGTTATATATATTGTGTTGAATGTGCTCATAAATACTCTTAAATACATTTACCATTATGTGATTATGTAATAAGAAACATAATTAATAGGAATAATTTAATAATTTGTGGGAGACGGAAGTAGTCAAATGTCGTTTGTTTCATAAAACGGAAACGGGAATGCAAATAACAAAGGCTATAAATAAGCCAGATGGGTCTATTCTAGTCAGTCTAGTGTCAGCGTTCAATGTTTCTACAGTAGTAATGTGTATCATATGTACGATGAACTGTATTGGACATCAGTAACTTGATTGCTTTCTTTGGTTTAGTGACAATTGTTGGTTTTTGAAATAAAAATTTTTCGCCCCTTAACTTGGAAGGGACTTTATTGGACAAAGGTCAGTATTAAATATTTATGTAAAAATAGTAAAGTGACTGAAACTGAGTAGATATACCATCATTTAATATTTTTGTATAGACATGTCTTCATAAAGTTTCTATGGTTACTGAATCTTGCGAAAATTAATTTATTGTGTGCAAGTTTATTGAAAACCCTCGTGTCTAACAGTGGAATTATGACTAAGAAAAACTTGAATTATACTATTATCCATACTAATATTATAAATGCGAACGTCTGTCTGTCGGCCTCTCTATCGGTCTTTATGCTTTCACGGCTTATCCACTGAATATCGATATTAATATTAATTAATTATAAATAGGAAAAGCGTAATTAACGAGATGTATAACGTATACATATATAACGAGATGTATAATATATATATTCCGTACTGGAGCAGTTTTTTTCTAAGATTAGAATTGAATAATTAAAACCTTTTTTGATTACACAATTTGGAGGCTATAATTAATGTTCTAAATTTCTTTCGTCTATGGAAATGAAGTTTTTCTGCTTATCTACATCTCTGAGTCTAGCTGATGGCAGCACATTCGCTAGTTTCATCACGCGCTCCTGTGATTTATCGGAGTTCACATATATGCCTTTGTTCTGCATTTTGTGTGTGTATGTGCGACACTTCCTGGAAACTCTCATGAACTCAAATACCCGTTGGCTGTTTTGTTATGTATAAATAGAAGAAAACTAGCCTCTACAAAGGTATGGACCCTGAAGAGGTCTAAGAGAGGAATGGTAGGTGCTAGGCTTCGTAATTCTATGAAACAATAACATATACAGCGGAAAAACTTTATTTCTTCGGCAACATTTCTGTTTATAACATTATTGTTTTCATAATATATAATATATTGACAGTCGTTTGACACTTAAGTAAATTTTTGGTAATATCCTAAAAAAACGTTATATTATGGCTAAATGCCAAGCACTAGAACGGGTTCTCAATCGATGTTCCCAACAGTTTCATTTTGGCCGATAATTAATATTCGGCCCTCGCTGGCACCTACTCCCTTTGGACGGTATAAAGTTGCAATTTAGACCTCGTACGATCATGGCTCGACGTATTAAACATTTGGCTATACCAGGGCCAATCAGGATGAAAATTACAAATTACTTTGGCAAATTTTTTGGGTTGTAAAGGAAACTGAATTTATTCTGATAGAGCCTGATAAGCAGCTGTAGGTAGGCTGCGGGTAACTCATACTAACAATATAAATGCCAAAATTTGTCCGATGTCTTTTTTACTTTTGGGCCTTATCGGCTGGATGAATGAAATTTCCAATTTATTTTTTTTAAATTGTAATAATACGTAATTGAATAGTACTTTAATTTAGCATTTAAGTTGAATTTATTTATTTATTTATTTATTTATTTATTTAATATTTGAAAAATACATATGTACAATTATTGTGTCCCTGGCTCCCAAGCTAGTTTAAACTGTATTTTGGGAACCAGTGCCCACCTATACTTGGTTCAATTAACATATGTCTTAATTACCTACAGGTGTAAAAAAAAAAATACAATAAAAAAGTGATATAAAAAAATAAAAAAATTAAATTAAACTAAAGAACATTATTAAAGTAAGGTAAAAAAAAAAACAGAAAAAAAAGACAAACTAAAATTACAGCCGTGTGTATGTGCATGTGGATGTGTGTAGTGAGAATGTATGCCTTGAAATAAAGGAATGTCATGTTGCTAAAGTATGTAGATAAGGCGTGAGGGAGTGTTATGTGTGTGTGAATTTGAAAGTGTTTTAAGTAAGGGTTAAAAAGATATATTCGGTTTGATCATAGTCCATTTGTATCAACCATGAAATAATTTTGTTTTTAGCAATATGTTTGGTGTTAGGGTAAAAGTCCAAATATTTGTTTATTTTATTGTATATATAAGGTGCTAAGAATGCATGCTGATGTCTAAAAAAGGATGTTCGTGGCTTGTGTGGAATACGACAGACAATATCACGCCTGCGCTTATTAGAGTACAGTTTGTGGTCAAATTCAAGGGAAGAGTGTGTCCTTAGCGTAATGTTCAATAAATATAATTGACGAACTGTTAGCAACTTGCAAGACTCATATAATAATTTTGTGGGATAACGATAAGGTTTGAGATGGATGACCTTAAGAACTGATCTCTGTGCCCGCTCTAAATGAATTAAATGAGTCTTGCAAATACCACCCCACGCTGAAATACAATATGCAATGATAGACTGACATAGGCCAAAGTAGATAATTTTCAATAAGTCTGGCTTAACCACTTTGTTTAATTTTTTGAATACCCACACAAGTTTCCTTACGCGAGCCGTTAATTGTTTTATTTGGGGAACCCAAGATAATTTCTCATCTAGAACAATTCCCAGATATTTAACATTTTCGACACGTTCTATTTCAGGACAATGACAAGATATAGAATGGGTGTCATGACAGCTATGTACTTTTAAACAATATTTCGGCGTAGTTGTTCGTGTTAAAATTGAAAAAGCAATATGTTTGGTCTTGTTCGCATTAAGAGTTAGAAGATTAGATTTAAGCCATTCCATAACCTTTTGTAGACCTTTCTGTGCCAGGGAATAAACTTCTTCCCAACTCTCTCCCTGAAATACAAGAGCTGTATCATCCGCAAATGAAACAATATTGCCATTTTTAAGCACTGTTCGACACAGATCATTAACGTAGATCAGAAAGAGGGTTGGGCCCAGGATACTACCTTGAGGAACGCCATACTCGACGGAATAGTCATCACTAACATTTTTATCAATGGTAACTTTCTGTATTCTGTCAGTAAGGTAACTAGTAAAAAGATCAAGGGATGTATCACGTATACCGATAGAGTGAAGTTTTACTAACAGTTGCGGCACAGAAACTGTATCGAAAGCCTTTGCAAGGTCTATAAATACACCTACGCACTTACGCTTCTGATCAAGATTACGGGAAATAAAATCTATCAAAGTAACGACGGCGTCTTCAGTTGACCTGCCAGCACGAAAACCAAACTGATTGTCAGAGATTATTTTATATCTATTAAGGTATTGATTAAGTCTTACAAGGATTATTTTTTCTAATACTTTAGAAAGAGCTGTCAGTATCGAAATAGGTCTATAATTGTGTATGTGGTTTTTGTTTCCGTTCTTTAAAATAGGGTTTATTAGGGCTCTTTTTAACGCTTTAGGGAAAATGCCCTTTTCAAGACATAAATTAAAAGTAGAAGTTAGAAAAGGTACAATTTTATGTCTAATTCTTTTTAGCAGAGATGAGGGGATATTGTCCCAGCCTGTAGCACAATCATTTTTAAGATTAAGAATTAATGTCTCAATTTCAGAAGCCTCCGTGGGCAACAATACAAAAGTATTGGCAATAGTGTGATGGGTATTAGGAACCGATTTGATGTGACTCGCAGACGGAGCAGATTTAATGCTCTCAGCTAAAGATTTACCAACATTCGAAAAATAGAAGTTAACCGCATTAACAGATTTCACAGGTGTACTTTCTATAGTTAGAAGCTGACTAGAAGATTGCTTATCCGTATAAATATCAGCAATTTTTTTAATAACCTGCCAAGTTTTGGCTGAATTATTGGTAGCTTTTTCCAGCTCTGAATGTTCGTAATGTCTCTTAAGTTTTTTTAATAATTGATTGCAAAAATTCCTATACCTCTTGTATGTTAATTGTAGGGATTGATTATCAGGAAATTTACGCGCCTTCAAATGTAATTTATCGCGGTTGCGTATACATTTTACTAGACCGGGAGTGATCCATGGTTTAAGTGGTCGATATTTTTTAGTAGTAGTAACCTGTAACGTATGATCTATGATTTTTTGAGATATGGTTGTAATGAAAGAATCAATTAAATGGTCGGGATCTTGTGAATCATGATGTTCTGGAAAGTCGATTTTTTCAAGATCTGAAACCACCATGTCCCAGTTCGTTTTATTGTAGAAGTTTATATTATTTTGCTGCTTAGGTTCTGTATTCATACACAGTAATGTAGGTAAATGATCGGTAATGTGTGAATTTAAAATAAAAATAGTTGATTGTACTGGTGATTTCAATAATACATGATCAAGACAGTTTTTTTCACGCGTGGGAAGGGTATGTCCCGGAAATAACCCTAGCTCAGAAATTAAGTTCAAGTAACGGGAAGAATTACTGCTTAAAATGTTAGTAGTTTTTATGTCAATATTGATGTCACCAGTTACAACAACGTTATTAAAACATTTAAGTGACAAAGACATTCGTTCCAATGAGTTTAAAAAACTATCAATATTACAAAAAGATGGCGATCGATATACTGCTAGAATAGCTAGATTTGATTTATTTTTAAGTAGAAGACAGTTAGCTCCGTCAAATGGCGGCTCTTCGACTATATAATTTAGGTTTTTTTTCAAATAAACAACAACACCGTCATTCTGATTACGATTATTCACAGTGTGGTGCATCGTGTAATTATCCAACTGTGGTGGCGCTTTGTTCGGGCTGAGCCAACATTCGGTTAAAATAATAATATCACAAACTGAATTAAGCCTGAGAAGCAAGACTTCGAACTCCGATAGATTTTTATAAATGCTCCTAATATTTAGGCTGATAATTTTTAGGGTATATTTTTCCTGTTTCAATATAGACAAACATTTTTCAGGTTCACATTTAAAGTACGACGGAACCGCGTTAAGCGATTCTATTTCTCCTATAATGTTATGAACGTTAACCATAATTAAAATGTATATTAAAAAAGTACGGTTGAACAACTAACGGCTTAAACTTATTCCTAAAATGTAAATAATGATTAATGAATGTCTGTCTATACGATAGGGAGTAAGCTATCGACGAATTTAAGTTTAAATTTAATATTAAGATATCCATATAACACTTAATTTGAGTAGTCATTATGAAGTGACATCGACTGTTATGCATTCCAATAAGATAGTTAGTTCGTTTTACATAAGGTTCAGTGTAGTTTGCTTTCAATATGAATATTGAGTCAGAGCTATAAACCGGGTAGTCACATTTGTGTAATAGTAAATTATATGACGTATTTTTGAACTTTGGGCTATATGAAAGTAGGTTGATATATTGACAATAATTAAGTAAGATGAGTATGCAACTTGGATTGTAAAAAGTATGTAATGAGGCTGTAATATCCAAAAGCAAAATTAATAGTAAAAAGGTAGTATTAATTAGTAATAAAAATATTTTTTGTAACTTAAAATCACAATAATAATTAAAACGATAGTGATACAGTAGTCATATCGTATTCTTTAAACTGTTAAGTTTCTGCTCGGAGTCAACATGTATTTGCGGTGCGCCTTCTTTTTTGCGTAAGTAAATATTTCCATGCGTAGTCCAGCAGAATAAATAATTGTGACTTTTCGCAAGGTCACGCGCCAGATAAAAGATTCTTTTAGCCTTGCGTGTCAGTACCTCCGAGATAAATATTTGTTGAGGGGAGCCAGCAATGTTGATCGTTGAGGTATTAAACTTTTGGCCAGTTTTTTGTTTATTAAATTTTTTAAAGTTAAAAATTATATTTTCTTTTATTGATACATTGTTAAATTCGACCATAATTGGTTTGTATGAGTCAGATTTGACATGGCGCCTATATACATCTTTTATATCGGAGCATTGGATGTCAACAGACAAGGCTGAGGCTAAACGTGTAACCAAATCATTTAAATTTTTTTTTGACTCATTTGGCTTGATTGTGGGGATATTTCGTAATTCTATGGAAGAAGTCAAAGATTTCTTTTCCAAAAATTCGATTTTATTTTCCAGGGATTCAATGTAGGAAAGCTGTTCTTTCCTTTCAGATTCGAACAAACTTAATCTATCTTTTAGCTCATCATATTCATTTGACAGAAAGTCTAATGTTTTATGGATTTCGTCATTTTGATTTTTTATTTCGTTCACTGTCTTCTGAATAGTTGCCAATTTTTTGTCTTGTTCGGTACTGAAACTAAGGAACATCATTCGCATTTCTGCTAAAATTCCCCGCGTAACGCTATCGTCCTTTCCTTCGAACTTACGCTTTAGCCGCGTAGTAACATTATAATCCATATCGGTAGAAACATTTAACGTTGGCTCTGAATCACAATGCTGTAGCGGTGACTGAGCGGCGACGGAGGGAGTCGCGGGGGACGCCGGGGGCGTACGTTTGAGCGGCATGATGTCTAAAGTACCAGGGTGACAGAACAGATAAGAAAGATTTTAATTGGGATATATGTCGCCTAGGGGATCTATAATCAATTATGGACGTGACACGATTACACCCTTATGTCTGTGTTCTTGGAAGTTAGAATCCCATTTCCTTAGTACAACTGAAATGCATAATTTCGCTTAACTGTTCATAGGGGTCAAGTTCTCACCAAGCCGATCGATCACTTCCATACAAAACAACTTTCCGTCTAGTCAACGTAGACCTCTAGTGATGAATAAGTAAGAGTGTGGTCGAAAAGTGGTCTTTAACCACTCTAATAAGGTCCAAAGTTGTAATCCTTAAATTTTGCTATTTCACTTCACACCACAATATATAATCTGCAATCCGTTATGCACTCCTAGTAATTGGCATTTAATATGGTTGATTTAATTATAAAACTTTATTTATTTACCAGTTTAAGGTAAAAAAAAAAAAAAAAAGAAGAAAATTAACGGACACACGTCTGTACTCTTTCGATGTTCCGAAGGAAGGGGGAATTGAAGAACATCGTGGTTACAGCTTGTATGCAGTAATTTAAACATATTCATATCATAATTTTTTTGCTAATCAAAATCATCGTTACAATTGTATAATATAAAAGTATCGAGGTGATTATTTTGCTACAACATGTGACTAAATATTAATGAATCTTAATTTCTCTTTACCTTAATTGATCTTCTTACGTCTTTCTAACGGCACAAATTATTACCTAATTATGTCCAAAACATTCTAATTAATATAACTGATTGAACAGATAAATCTCAAGATTGACAAAGAGAGTCCTGTGAGAAATCGCCTCGGTCCACCCTAACCGCTAAACACGGCCAGTAGTGAGTATTCCGTTGATTTGTTGCTGCCATATTTCATGGTGAAGATCCTCTATTGATTTACGTAGCTCCAGTTAATGTATTAAGTTATTTACTTAAGTTATTTAAGGAATATTTGTTGACATCTATGTATAGATTATTTTTATTTTATTTGTCATATATATAATATATATTATATATATTATAAATAAATATTAATTTATTAGTGTATAAGTTAGGATATTAGTATCATAGCTGTTTAACTATAAATTGTCTCACTTCGTAGGTTAGCTGGTAGAGATCTCTGTCAAAGGGATAAGTTTGACCGTTGTACTGTTTTTTTAATAATAATGTTTTTCTTACATATTTTTTTTCTTTATGGTACATAAATAAATAAATACTTGGTTGGTTGGTCAAGTGTCGTACTTAAAGACATGAAAAGCTAGCTCGTAGGAAAAGACGGCAACTATAGAGCAAAGTAGAAGGAAAAGTAGGAAAGCGGACCCCGACGCTAGAAGGTATTAAAGCGAATGATGATGATGATGATTTAATTATAATTATTAATTTTTAAGTTATTCAAATATTAAGTATAATGATGATGAGGTAATTAGGAATATCATTTTTACCTTATTCAAATATTAAGAAGTGCTGTTATTTATCAAATCAAATCAAATCAAAATAATCTTTATTCAAATAAACCATTTCAGGCACTTTTGAATCGTCAAGCATCAATATGATTAACGAAGCTACAACTGGTTCGGATGTTGCTCTTACCGAGAAGAACCAGCAAGAAACTCGGCGGTCAATCTTTTATATATTTTCAATTATACATTATTAAACCGCTGTCTTGTATGAAGCTGAAAGGATTTTCAAATCCAGACTTTCTTATCATCCAAATAATCTTCAATTTTGTAATATGCTTTATGTATAAGTATATTTTTTACACTTAATTGGAATCTTCCTGTACACTGGTCTAGAATGGATTGAGGAATTTTATTATAGAAGCGAATAACGAGACCAACAAATGAGTTGCTAACTCTGCTGTGTCGCGACGCAGGTATCGCAAGCTGTTTGTGACCTCTCGTATGTCTATGATATAAATCAAATTTTGTTTTATATGTACTTATATTTTTCCGTACAAATAGATGTCACTCGTTAGTATGTCACGTTTCGCACGGGTTCGTCAGTCTGTGCGACAGAGACAATGCTTTATGAAGCAGAATATAGCCGAAAAACCAGAAAAAGTTTTACATCTTAGTAACATGGTTCGCAAAGCGATTTTGGCGTGTAGCCTATATCCAGATGATGCTTCGGCTATGAGGCGAAACGATCGTTGAGATTGTCGTAGTGAACGTGAGTAGTGCTTATGCAATGTGATGACATGATATAAGTTATGAGAATGGTTTTTGCTTAGCTATTCTACGAGAAATAGGGTTTGCATATCAGATAGATGATACCTATTTCTTTGAACTTTTCGCGTAGGGACTCACGTTGCTTCATTTTATAGATAGCCCGTATGGTTCTTTTTTGTCAGCAACAAAAATCTTTTCTATATCGGCCGCTTTACCCCACAGCATTATTCCATATGACATAATGCTGTGGAAATAAGCAAAATAAACAAGTCGCGCTTTTTCAACATCGGTTAATTGTCTATTTTTTCTAACAGCGTAAGCGGCGGAACTAAGTCTTCCTGCGAGGACAAATATATGGGTGCCCCATTGGAGTTTATCATCCAAAGAACAATAAATAAAAAATTGTATGTTATGCTAATTTCAACTTTTTAGAAAATCATCACGTACAATACAGTATTTGAATGCTATTAAGAAATATACAGTATTATGCCTCATATTAATAAGTCAATAAACTATTTACTAATGTAAATGCGTTAGTTTATTGAGTAAACTTAAAACCTTTGAATGATTTGATCTCAAGTCATTATTTTGTCTTAGTACTGCGAATGAAATACTGTCTGTAAAGTTGCTACGACTTCAGCAAAATAACGTGCAATTTTAGGTGCGAAGTCTGCAAAGTTACTGTTGTTACAGCCAAGTCAATAGCGCTCGGGTGCATTTTTTATTGAAGCGAAATTTCTACTGGAAAATATTTGGAAATGTCGATTTCGAATACGAAATTATTTTTAACTATAACTTTTGTTCGTAATATTTAAAATATAAACATTTAGTTTGAAAATAAGGACATATTTGTCGGAACTGGAAAAATATTAACGATCAGATAAATGTTTCAAGTTCAAGCTCGTTGCACGTGTTCAGAGGAAAAATAAACGGTGGGGTTGAACCGTACTATATAAATATGCTTGCTTGGATAATGCTTCGCTTTGCGATTTTGTCGTGGAGTCTATCTCCTGATGATGCTTTGGTTGCGGGGCGAAACAATTGTTGAGTTTGTGATAGTGAACGTTTGTAGTGCTTGTGTATTATGGTGACAGTGGTGGAGGTTTGTGCATGTGTTTTTACGAATCCTGCATGTAACGGGTATGAAAAAAAAGGATAGTCCACTAAACATTTAGCACTTTATATATTTTCTATTTACTGTATCGCGGATTAAAGCAAAATAATTTTATTATTACTTTTGTAAAATATAAGCATTTATAACACGACCTAACGCATGTATTTTCCTGACTTCAGTAACAGATGGCGCTGTAGTTTAGCTTTTGTAGTTATATAAGAAGTCCCCATACAAATTGTTCGTTGGATCGACATCACCTACCCATTTCTTTGTTTCAAAGTGCATCCTAAGCGAAATTGTAAATGGTGCATCTTCAGGTACTTTATTTCTTGGAACGCTGTGAAGGCGTTCGCGATACTCTCTGTATAAATGAAATTAACTATTAACCCGTTACTTGCACGTACTCTTTCCCCGTCCGTTTGTTCGTCCGGGTTATCAAGTTACACATTTAGTTACAAATAAGGTCATATTTGTCGAAACTGGAAAAATAGGAAGATATTTATCGTTTCTGTTTATTTATTTAATGAAATGGCTTTCCAACTAGAACTCATATATATAACCTCTTCAACTTTAACAATTAACAGCGTCATTGTTCAGTTCAATATTTCATCTGTCAATATTGTTTTAAATGTAAGAGTTAGAGCGCTGCTGGTTTGGGGATCCATCGGTAAAAAGGATAGGGAAGCGGCGCAAATCCTGGATCTATCTGGAGAGGTACGGTTGGAAAGTATACGGCATTCCATGGTTCATCATAAATGATTTCAACCTTGATTTTGTCATCCGATTTGGCTTCGGCGATAGTACCCTTGTCAGCTGATTTGATATCATCAGCAAAGCAGACCGTTATTGCAACGGTGAAAAATATGAATGCAAGTTTTCCCATCTGGAACAGAATCATGAAAACAATTTTATTTTTACAGGAAGGCTTCATTGACTAGAAGAGGGTTGCTTATGTAACAGACCGTAATGGTCTTCGCTTTATACCACAAATCATAGCACTATTTGCAATTCATCATTATCAAGGAAAATATTTTTGTACGTCCGTACTAGAGTTTAAATCTATATAAATAGTTAAGCATTTTAAATTCTCGATTAATTTTCTCGTCACTAGCACCAACATCGTCAATAGTTGATACTATTCAAAAATCTATACTTATCGTAAAACAAAGTCCCAAAAAGCTGTCTGTCTGTATGTAATTACGTACGATGTGTACGATTTTTGTATGGTTTTCACCAAAAGATAGTGCAATACTTCCGGATGGTTTAAGTAAATAGTACATATCGGTATTATCTAAATTGTGTTAACGAGATCGCGCAGTTGTTAAAAAACTTACTTGCCTATTTAGTCGCGTGCGCTGCGTAAACCAGCAGAGATACGCTAAAGTAATGTAATAGAAAATTGTAGATATATAAAAATACTACATAAAAGTCCGCGATAGCATGTCTCTACCTCTTACAGTTAACTCACAATAACTACTTTTGTGTTCAAAATATCGAAAATTCGGGAAAAGTTTAGTAAATCACTGAATTCCACGCGAGCGAAGCCGTTGTTTGCAAGGCTAGTAAATTTTAAAATAAACATTAAATTTATACTGCAAAAGGACAGTCACCAGAAAAACTTAAATCTATACTAATGTATAAAGCTGAAGAGTTTAATTGTTAAATGTTTGTTAAAAGTCCGCGACAGCATATGTCTAGCTTTTAAGGTTTAACCCACTTTAACCATAGTTAATATAAGTATTACGGTTTACTCCAATAATAAGATTGCAGTCCACGCGAACGAAGTTGCGTTTAAAAGCTAGTATGACATCTATTACAACATAGAGTTTCTTGACAATCCCGCTGTGTAGAATAGACCATCCTCATTTCTTACCGAGACTTTTTCTTACATTTCTTTCTTCTTACTATTTACAATTCATCATTATCAAGGAAAATATTTTTCTACGACCGTACTAGTTTGAATCTATATAAATAGTTAAGCATTTTAAAGTCTGAGCTCTCGATAAATTTTATCGTCAGTAGCATCAACATCATCATCAACTATTCAAAAATAAATCTTAAAATAAACATTAAATTTATACTGCAAAAGGACAGTTACCAGAAAAACTTAAATCTATACTAATATATAAAGCTGAAGAGTTTAATTGTTAAATGTTTGTTAAAAGTCCGCGATAGCATATGTCTAGCTTTTAAGGTTAACCCACTTTAACCATAATTAATATAAGTATTACGGTTTACTCAAATAATAAGATTGCAGTCTACGTGAACGAGGTTGCGTTTAAGAGCTAGTAACTTAATACATTGGAACGTGTCTACAGAAAACGTATGCTATACAGTTTTCCTGGGAACTTCAATTCATGAGAAAATATGGGTGGAGTGCCTGAATGACAAAACATAGATTTATATTTAAGACATCACAATTTTATTCTACCCTACCAATCTAGTCCAGACCATATTTTACTTAAAACCGATTACGTCTTAAGAGATCATTGGAAATTATCTGTAATACTTACCTTTACTCTCACGTTCTTGTTTTCAAATAAAAGTACGTAGTCTGTCGCGATCTTTATATATATGACTCTAATTTCTATTTACATTTATCACATATATGTTTCAACTATCAAATAAGCATTAAGATACTCTAATCTTAATCACAGTATCCATTCGATTCGATTCAATATTTTGATGGAATTGTGTTCGATAGGTCTTGCTCAGTTACAGTTACACGCCGTGGTGGGATAGTAACAGGCCGTTACTTTACTTATACTTAGCTGTGATAGCCCAGTGGTGAGACCGTGTGACTCTTTCGAGTGGAACACGTGTTCAAACCCGGGCAGGCACCAATGAGTTTTTCTATTACAACCCATGTGTCTAATTCTTAATTGAAATTTATCACACGCTTTTCGGTGAAGGAAAACATCGTAAGGAAACCTGCATATCTCTAGAGAATTCTGGAGATATTTGTAACCTACCAATCCGCATTGGACCAGCGTGGTAGGTCTTAGCTCCAACCCTTCTCTCCAGACACGTAGAGAGGAGGCCTATTCCCAGCAGTGGGATTTTAACAGGCGCTACCTTAGGTCTCTATGAACTTTTCGAATTAACCTTTGTATTTAGTAAAAGGCCACTCTGCTGTCGAGTGCTCTGTTGTTATTCTGATACCTTAGATTAAAGCAGTACCGAATATTTCAAATAGTATTTTAATCTTTTCTCTTTCTGATAAGTATTTCCAAATTATTTCGAATCTTTAATGTAACTGAGACTAATCCATCCTTTATAGAATTAGGCGTTACTTTGCGGAGATCCTAAGCTGTGATAGCCCAATGGTGAGACCGTGCGACTCTGTAGAGACGAACATAGGTTCAAACCCGGGCAGGCACCAATGAGTTTTTCTATTAAAACTCATGTGTCTAATTCATAATTGCAATTTATCACACGCTTTTCGGTGAAGGAAAACATCGTGAGGAAACCTGCATATCACTAGAGAATTCTGGAGATATGTGTAACCTACCAATCCGCATTGGAGCAGCGTGGTAGGTCTTAGCTCCAACCCTTCTCTCCAGAAACGGAGAGAGGAGGCCTATTCCCAGCAGTGGGATATTAACAGGCCGCTACTTTTGCGGAGATCCATAATACAAAAGTAATTATAAAATTATTTTGCTATAATCCGCGATACAGTAAATAGAAAAAATATATAGTGCTAAATGTATAGTGGACTATCCGTTTTTTCATACCCGTTACATACAGGATTCGTAAAAACACATGCACAAATCTCCACCACTACCACCACAATACACAAGCACTACACACGTTGACTATCATAAACTCAACAATAGTTTCGCCCCTCAACCGAAGCATCATCAGGAGATTGACTCCACGACAAAATCGCAAAGCGAAGCGTTGTCCGAACAAGCATTGTTATATAGTAGTCGGTTCAACCCCACCTTTACCTCTGAACACGTGCAACAAGCTTGAACTTGAAGCATTTATCTGATCGTTAATGCACGTGTTCAGAACCACTATATAAAATTTCAGCTCAATCGGACCCCGGGAAGTGGGTCAAATTTAACTTGCATGATTCCATCTTCTCTTGAGAAGTATTTATACATATTATATTTATTATTTATTATAATTTTATGTAAACATTATTTAAATAATTGGATCGAATTCACTTTAAGGTCCTACCTAGTACCCTAGTCACGTGCCTTGAAAGTTCTGTTGGTAAGCAGCAGTTACCAGCAGGCCTACCATGAACTCCTATTGCGACTCAATTGAAAACGTAAACGAAATTGTTTTGCTTTTACATACCATGAATTTTATATATAAAATAAATCAACTGGCTGGCTAAATAAATCTGACTGGCCCGTTGGCGCTGTGGGGACCCTGCCTTCAGCTCCACGGGTCGCGGGTTCGATTCCCGCCGAAGGCCAACCTTTTCTGTAAACAAATTGTTGGTTCTTCGCGCCTGGGTGTGTATCTGTATTTAAGTATGTATTTAAACTTATATGTGTAGCATATCAACCAGTTACTTAATTTGGGGACGGACGACCGTGTGTGTAAATGTCCCATATATATTTTATATAAATTTATATATATTCAGATACACAACAAAGTCCATAAAGCTTATAGACCGGACGCAAGAAATTTAAAGAAATTTTAAAAAACAAACAAGTATAATTTCAAATTTTGTTTATTTCCCACATATCTAGTTTACTGGGGATAGTAACCATAGAGATTGTAGAAGTACTCCGGATCATAAACACTCTTGTACTTGTAACCGGGGCTCAAGACGTATGACCGGGCCGGATAGACAGATACACCGCTGATGTATGCTGGCAAGTTAACAGCATATTTCCCGTAGTTGGCTTGCCACTCGGTCAACGTCTTCTTTCCAAACTCGATCTTTTTCTCTGCATTATTCTCTTCATTAGCGAAGGCGCACCCCAACAGAGCGAATACGAAAAAAATGTAGAATTTCATCTGAAAATTTTTTTTTTCTTAAATTTCCGAATCCGTGTTCATATAAAAACAATTATTCGGATTTCTTACCTTTATTTTTGTGTCTTGTCTTTTGAAATCACTTCACTTATTAAATATTTTGTTCGAGAACCTTACCTTATATAGCAATTTACAGTACTCATATCACATACTTAAATGTGTGTGACAAATATCAAATATGCATTAAGATACTTCTAATCGCGATACATTTGCTGACCAGTTTATTGATTGTATCAAATGATTGACTGTTTAACATTTTAAAATTGCACAGAATTATTGCTCTAATGGTAAATTGGCAGTATTATAATAATTTTTTTAAACACCAAAATGACAAAAATAAAAATTGACTATTCAATCTTATCATTAAAACAAGTACAGTAATGATATTAAAAAAAAATAAGTATTTTTTAAATTATGATATTTGGAAAATCTAATTATGATCAACTCTATTCAAAAGGAATTTTTCAAAACATACTTGTAAGGTAGAGCGAATGATTTTTTAAATCCAAGTCCACGATGTGTAAATATTAAATAAAAATTCAATTTATTAGTCGGACTAAGTAATTGATTACCTTGGTTATGAAACACATTTTTATTGAAACATCATCTTTCGGATTATAAGCGATGAAAAATTTAGAAGAATAGCACCCCATTTGCCTTAGTTTAAGCGAAATCAATTCTAATTTTTCATATTCCATTTAACTTCTAAATTGCGTATCAATAATCAAGCACAATTTAGATCTAATGGTATTTTAATTATGGCTTTATGACTCTGACAGATATGATGGCCATTTAAGAGACTAGTAAATTTCCATGATTAATTGGAGCGGATTCGTTGCGGCGTCGATGAATAGTATTTATAAATACCAGTTTTTAACTGAAGTTTCACTTAATTCGAACTCGTTACTCCAATCGTGATCACCTAGTAGCGAAGGTAATAAAGTAAAATTTATAAAAGACAACATTTTCTCATAATGTTATGCTTTCTATGAGTAAATTACATCATCGTCACTAAGCCTGATTTTTTAAGTTATTATGATTTAAGAGAGGCACATCTTGAGTTTTGATTAAATTGATGTTATTTTTATCTCAAATTTAAAGTTATCTTTACATATTTGTTATTTGCATTCATCTGCAAGCGCTCCATTTTTGGCTCCAAATGTTTGTTTCACCTAGCAAAATCAGCAGGAGTCTTAACTGTTACCCTTTACAAGCATTTCTTTGTTTTTATTAGGATAATAGGAATCAAATCGATCAAATGAGTGCGTATTTTTTCTAGAATCATTGATTTACTTTTTGGTTTGTGATATTTCATACAACTCTAATTCTCTTTACATTAATTTCAAATAAATTTAGTCTAGCTCTTAGTATCACTTATATATTTAAGAGTTTAATTTAGAAATTGATACGTTCATTTCTAGTATTAGCAGAGTTTCCCTGCCATTTTGTTTAATCTGAATTTATTTAAAACTATTTTATAGATCAACATCATTTCTTTTGATGATGTCTCCCCTGCCTTTGCTCCAACTCTAAGAGGTCGGCACAAAATGTTCTGGCTAGTAATTTTTTACGACCGGTAGCCAGCCTGACGTCAACTTACCTTAGTTATTGTTTTCGGTACTTAAGACAGATGAACAGAAGTGAGGGCAGTTTTTATGTTTTTATGTACAGATGAATACAATACTTTTATTCTTCGTGGTTTTCGTGCTGTGCTGCGCCCACGCTCTCTACGTTCCGCTTTACCCATCGTTGGAGTATCGCCGTTACTACGCTGGAGATTTGTTTTCTAACTCCTATTACAGATACAGTAATAGCTACCCGTTGTTATATTCAAACACCGTACTGAGACTTTAATTAAATAACAGTTATATTGCTCTTTCTCTACTCTGTTAAAGTAAACAATCTATTCATCAATATTGTTATCTAGTAATGGCCCTATTGTATGGTTCTATAATTTTATATAATAAGTATTATCTGTAATACTGTTGATTATGAAATAAATAAATATTTGTTGGACGTGTTTTGTGAATTATATTCAAATTTATTTAATTCCCTTCCCATTAAAGTATTTTCAAGTATTACTTTTTTATTTTAAATCAAGTTTGAAGACGAATTTGTTTAAAATCAATCTTCAAATGTTAACTACCTACCCATGTATGAAAGTGCAAAAGCAAAAAAATGTAGATGATTTTACCAAATTAATATTATATTCAGTATATCTAAACGTCGTTTCAAAACCATATGCAATTTTTAAATAATTTAAAATAAGTCTAAATATCAGCAGATTTATTATTGCAGACTCGCGTAGCAAAGTAGGAATCAACATCAAATCCAATTTCCAATATGCTATAGTAAAATGCGAATTCCTGACATATATATTTTTTTCAAAAATATTCAAAATTGGCGATGTATTTAAAATATAATTAGACAAAGTAAGAACCGACATAAACTTACAGCTCCTGCTTTGCGCCTTGTAAAAGTACGTAAGTCGTTTGTTGGTTTGGACATAAGATTCTATATTAAAATTCCACAATGGATTTACTTTATCCACAGCACATGATCGTGTTTTATGGATATCATAGATATGAAGAGACCCATTATATTCCATTCTATTATAAGTATGAAATTCGTAAGAGATTCGTAAATATTTGAAACACTCTGTGTATTTTAGATATTAACATCAGTATAATAAAAATATATACCTAGTATAGTATAGTCTTAGTATATTCTATAATAAAAAGTCCGCAATCAATTTTATTTTTGCTATTACAACAGTTAAAAAAAACCCGTTAAAGGAAGACTGATACGGAAAGCCTACTATACTGTTGAGGATTACATAGATGATAAGAATGCGTTGATATAGCTATTGTTCACCCTGTACAACATAATATTGACTAAATGTAACTGGATATAAGAATTGTGTTTTGAAAAGAGCAACCGCCGTTCTTGTTGACATTAGTCGGTAGAAACAGCTTTTAGAAACAGCAGTAGAATTGACGATTCAAAAGCAAGTTTACAAGTTTACTTGAATAAAGAATAATTTGATTTTGAATTTTGAATTTGAATTTATAATATTAGGAAGGATATTTCAAAAATAAAATCGATATAAAGTCTCGTGTATTTTTGTAAGTATATGTAAATAATTTAATAAAAACAAAACATTATGTTATAAAAAGTAAAATTTATTTTGATTTTTATGTACCCTCATACATCTACATATTTATTTTGTACTAGGGTAAAAACCATAGGTCTTGTAGAAGAATTCCGGATCGTAGACACCCTTGAATCCGGGGCTCACGATGTACGCACCGCCCGGGTAGACGGGAAGACCTCGGATATATGCCGGAATCAAATAGCTACCATATCGGGCTTCCCAATCCATCACTTTCCTCGTCTCAACCTTAACAATTTGCTCTTCTTTCTTTTCTTCGGCGAACGCGCAAGCCAAAAGGGCGAATACGAAAAATACGAAGAGCTTCATCTAAAAAATATAAACATATATATAATTACAAACACGGTCATCCGTCCTCAAATTAACTTGTAAATAATATGTGGAATTAGAATATATGAATAATGAGACGAACATCATGTGATCAAACAAGTGTTATGTGTTATGTATCGTTGACGATGGATGTGTGACTAGAGGGAGGCTGAAAAAGAGATGGATGGATTCTGCGAAGTATGATTAAATATAAAAAGATTAGTTGACAAATGACAGGGGAGAATGAAAGCGAAAAACATGTGCCGACCCCACTTAGAGTGGGATAAGGGCAGGAGGAATAAATACACAATTGAAAGTATATTAACAATTAAGATGACGCAAAAAAGTCGCATCTTTTACTAGTAAACTAAGCGTATTTGTCCGTGTCATTATTACTCTGTATTTTATAGAATAAGGCATTACTTTGCGGAGATCCATAATACATAAGTAATTATACACTTATCTTTCTAATCCGCGATAAAGCAATAGCAAAATAATTTTACTATCTATTGTAACTTAATACTTGTGTTATGGGTGGCAGATAACTGGTAAATATATATGGAGGTATAATTTTGAACAAATACTTAAATATATAAATACACCCAGACTCGAGGAACTAACAAATTGTTTTAAATTAGGCGTTACTTTGCTGAGATCTTTAATACAATAGTAAAAGTAAAATGATTTTAAAATAACTCGCGGGTTCGATTTTGGCCGAGAGCGAACATTTTCAGAAAACAATTTGTTGCAAAAGTAATAGTAAAATTATTTTACTATAATCCGCGATAAAGCATTTATCGCAACCACACCCGCGACGACAACACACACACACAATCCACCTATTGTGTGAGAATGATATGCATATAAAAGGAATAGCACCAGAGTTGTTGTCATGGGTAAATGGAAGATGAGAATGAGAATGATGATATTTATCTTAAGTAAAGTATATAATAAGAGCGGTCCCGAACTCTTCCTTCTGGCCACAAATAGGGAGCCATATGCAGAGTTGATTGCCAACCTTCATTAGTTGGAGATACACGCAAAGAAGAATGAAGAATTTAAATATTTACCTTGTATTGAATCCGATGGAATACAAAGTAAACCTTTGTATATTTGTATTTATATTGTTTCTGTAATCGAATTCACAATTCGTAAATGATTTTTTAATATGTTTTAAATATTATTCGCACCGCAAGAATATGATGAAACCGCAATATTTCTAATTAATTCACAAACTTTACCCGCGGCTTTGTTTCAAATTAAACGTTAAAACACCGTCAATTGTGATCGCTCTGTTTCTCTACTGTTGTTGAATAAAATATGGTAATATTTTTAATCGTATATTTTAGTATGAGAGCTTTGATTGAACTAAATTGCATCAATATTCCTCCGCCGGATTAGCCATGAACGCGTTAAATAAACAAACAAAAAAGACAAACTTTCATCCAATGTACTGCCTGTTACTATCCCACTGCTAGCCATAGGCCTCCTCTCTCCGTTTTTGGAGAGAAGGGTTGGAGCTAAGACCTCTGTTGCTCCAATGCGTATTGGTAAGTAACACATATCCCCAGAATTCTCTAGAGATATGCGAGTTTCCTCAAGATGTTTTTCTTCGCCGAAAAGCGTGTGATAAATTGCATTGTCACTTAGATACATCATTATTCTCATTATTCTCCTGCCCTTATCCCACTCTAAGTGGGGTCGGCACAACATGTTACAAATATGTTGTCACATGATTTGGCTACGTATTTTACGACCGGCCGCCTGCCTGAAGTCAACTTACCTTTGTCACCTTTTACGATACCTCGGTAAGAAATGAGGATGGTCTTTTATATGGAGCCGGATACCTCACGGCATTTACCTTAGTCGCCTTTTACGACACCTCGGTAAGAACGGAGGGTGGTCTATTCTATTCTGCCGGATACCACACGGCATTTACCTTAGTCGCCTCTTAAGACACCTCGGTAAGAACGGAGGGTGGTCTATTCTATTCTGCCGGATACCACACGGAATTTACCTTAGTCGCCTCTTACGACACCTCGGTAAGAACGGAGGGTGGTCTATTCTATTCTGCCGGATACCACACGGCGTTGTCACTTAGATACATAAGTTTTTTAATAATAAAATTGGTGCCTGCTAGGGGCGTGAACCCATGATCGTCTCTAAAAAGTCGCACGGTTTCACCGCTGGGCTATCACAGCTCGTTGACTTCCGTTTGTAATAAAATAACAATAGCGATATTTCTGCATTTTACTAGTATATTCAAATTCAAATTCAAAATATTATTTATTCAAGTAAACTTGTAAACAAATGTTTTTGAATCGTCAACATCTACTGCTGGTTCGGAAAGCTGTTCCTACCGAGAAGAACCAGCAAGAAATTCGGCGGTTGCTCTTTTTTAAAATATAAATCTTGAAACTAGTTAGTTATAGCATAGCTTTGGACGTAGAGTGCTTACCTTATCACAACATTGGAACATTTTTCGTTGCGCAATAATTTCAAAGAACAAATAACTTCATCGGAACGAATGCCAGGTGCGGTGGGAAAAGGATTGCATTATTCTGATTCTAACATCGCGTTAGTCCAGACATCTCTCTTAATTTTAATATTAATTTTATATTTTTAATTGTATTTTTAAATAAAACTTTTCTTAAGTTAATTTTGGTTTTTTTTGGGTCCTTCGGCTGTGTCTTTCATAACTGGCGCAGTCGGAGCGGATACTCAAAAAAGTAAAATAGGGATAGATAGCTTAGATAGGGAACATTAAATTCCACGTCGCTATCTCGCGAGTATCTGAAGAACCTTGAAGACCAGCCCGGAGGAAATATCAAGACATCGATCCCGAGAGAAACCGAAATGAATTTTATGTAAGTACATAGAATATTCCTATGTCCTTATTTTTCCTATAACTTTAAGAAATTACCAAGATTTTTCATCCTAGAGAATCAAACCCAAGGGGGCCTGCATTGAGTAGGACCTCTCGTAGATTTATTTTAGATACTAATCGTAAATTACAAGTTATTAAAGAGAATAGTATGGCGGTCCACGACCCTGACACTATTTATAAGGCTTTACGCCCGGTCCCCGAATTCGACGGGAATGCGAATGTGTTACCGCGGTTCATTACAATTTGCGATCAAATTGTAAATCATTATGTAGGGACGGAACCTGGTTCTGAATTACCAAATTTATGTTTAATAAACGGTATTTTAAATAAAATAACGGGACCGGCGGCGCGGTTTATAAATTCGAATGGGATACCTGAAAATTGGGTAGGTATTAGAACGGCATTAATTAATAATTTCTCTGACCAGAGAAATGAAACCGCCCTTTACAATGACCTTGCATTAGCTACACAGGGTAATAGCACACCGCAGGAGTATTATGAACGGTGCCAGTCATTATTTAGTACTATAATGACATATGTAATGTTGCATGAATCGTTGGCAACAACAATAGACGCTAAACGCACTTTATACAAAAAATTGACGTTACAGGCCTATATTCGTGGTTTAAAAGAGCCCCTAGGTTCGCGTATACGCTGTATGCGCCCCGAGAGCATTGAAAAAGCGTTGGAATTTGTGCAGGAAGAGTTGAATGCTGCTTATATGCAAAGTAGAAATGAAGCAATTAATGATAGAAAGCCACATAACCTGGCTAAACCAAATATGACAATACCTGCAGTATTTCCATCAACAACACCGAAAGCATTCAACTTTCCTCCGCCAATGGCCATGCCGTCAATGCAAAAGCAAGCTCTAAATTTTCATCCACAGCCGTACGGCTGGAAACCAAATTACCCAGGGAAACAACCAAATCAACACCAGTCTAATATACCTACTCGCACCCAACAAATGTTTCGCGCTTTACCCCCTAACTATAATCCCCAAAGCAATGTTTTTAGATTACCGCCCCGTAACCCGATAAATAATCAGTATCCAAGACCTATGAGTGGAGTGGTTAATTATGTATCTAAGCCACTACCACCAACAAATTTTAATGCAAATAGATTTAATGCACCGCAAAATAATTTCTTCAAACCTCGTGAAATGAACCTTCATGAAATGAATTCACATGAAAATTATTACCCCGACTATCCGGATTATTACCCTTACTGTGACCCTGACCCATACTATTATTGTTCGACTGACACTGAATACTTTGACAACGATTATAACCCTGAACCCAATGAGGTACTACACTATGACGTAACACAGTTTAATTCAACCACAACTATGGATGACTCTCCTTCGTCAATGAACGAAACTCATCAGGATTTTCAGAAAGTCCCGAAATTAAAAAAGCCAAAATAGAAGTTAACATGCAGTCACAGAGGCAGCTTCCCTACTTGCAGATTAATAATCCACCCCTTAAACTACTAATTGACACCGGGGCTAATCAGTCGTTTATTGACCCGGAAGCTGTAGCTAGACACTATTCTAATATTACACTAAATTATGACCCGTTTGAAGTTACAAATGTACATGCAACGACACGTAGTGATTACTCTATTACTATACCCTCTTTTCAAGAAGTACAAGACTGTGACGATTTAAAATTTTTCGTGTACAAATTTCATGATTACTTCGACGGTTTGATTGGACTCGACTTACTTGAGCAATGGGCTGCGAAGATAGACCTAAAGAATAGATTACTGATTACTGATAAATCTACAAATCCTATTCATATGTATAACTCCCGAAACGTTAACTATTACGAGGGCATGATACCTGCAAACTCGACGAAATTAATCAAGTTACCTATTAATACTCGAGATGGTGAAGTGTTAGTCCCTGAGCAAATAATTTCAAATTGCATTATTTCCGACTGCCTAACATGTGTCAAAGATGGCAGAGGAATTTTAGAAGTTTTTAATCCATCTCAACATGACGTTATTTTTTCAATGGATAAAATCATTTGTACCGAAATATATAACATTGAAAATTTTTGTAAATCTGAATTGCCAGCCCGTGCAAAAGAAGTTTTATCGCGACTACGTACAAATCATTTAAACGCGGAAGAACGCGCTAATTTGGAGATTTTATGTGCGAAATACGCGGACGTATTTTATATTGAAGGGGAAGCGTTAACGTTCACTAATAAAATAAAACATCGTATTAGAACTACTGATGAGATCCCAGTTCATACAAAAAATTATAGATATCCCTTTGTTCATAGAGAAGAGGTTAGAGAACAGATAAAAAAAATGTTAGACCAGGGAGTAATTAGGCCTTCGGAGTCAGCATGGAGCTCACCCATTTGGGTGGTCCCTAAAAAGGCAGACGCATCGGGGAAAACTAAGTGGCGTCTTGTTGTAGACTTTAGGAAACTTAACGAAAAAACCCTAGATGATAAGTATCCTATACCAAACATTACAGATGTTCTAGACAAACTGGGCAATTGTCAATATTTTTCTACCTTAGATCTTGCTAGTGGGTTTTACCAGGTAGAAATGCATCCCGAGGATATACCCAAAACTGCGTTTAATGTCGAACACGGACATTATGAGTACTTGCGAATGCCAATGGGTTTAAAAAATTCACCGTCCACATTCCAACGCGTGATGGACAACGTACTTAAAGAGTTACAAAACACCGTTTGCCTTGTCTATTTAGACGACATAGTCGTATTCAGTACTTCCTTACAGGAACACCTAGTTAACTTAGAAAAGGTTTTTAAAAAGTTAAGGGAATCGAACTTCAAAGTCCAGATGGACAAGTCCGAATTCTTGAAGTTAGAGACGGCATACTTAGGGCATATAATTTCTAAAGACGGAATAAAACCTAATCCCGAGAAAATAGCAGCAATAGAGAAGTACCCCATCCCAAAAACTAATAAAGAAATTAAACAATTCTTAGGCCTCTTAGGTTATTATCGGAAGTTCATACCAGACTTTGCTCGTATTACTAAACCCCTTACACGATGTTTAAAAAAGGGAAGTAAAATCCAAATGAATGCGGAATACGTGAACTGTTTTAAAAAATGTCAAAGTCTTCTAACTAATGACCCTATTCTTCAGTATCCCGATTTTTCTAAAGATTTTTTGTTAACTACGGATGCTTCGAATGTAGCGATTGGTGCGATTCTTTCCCAAGGGCCTGTAGGGTCTGATAAGCCTGTATGTTATGCTTCTCGAACACTTAATGAAAGCGAACTTAATTATAGCACCATCGAGAAGGAGTTACTAGCTATCGTTTGGGCCACCAAATATTTCCGCCCATATTTATTCGGCCGGAAATTTAAAATTTTAACTGACCACAAACCTCTTCAGTGGGTCATGAGTATGAAGGAACCAAACGCTCGTTTAACGCGGTGGAAACTTAAGCTTAGCGAATATAATTTTACCGTATTGTATAAAAAAGGCAGTAGTAATACTAATGCAGACGCTTTATCCCGAATAGAACTTTATAACGAGGAGGTTAGCTCGATGGTAGCGAACCCGTCGGAGGACCGTATCTCAGTTGGTTCCTCAACAGATACAGCGCATACCAATAGGGAAAACCCAATATTAGAAATACCGATAACGGACGAACCACTTAACAAGTTTCGTAGACAATTACATTTAACCGTAGTAGGTGACATCAAACGTAAGCCGAAAACTACAAAGCCATTTGATACTCATATGCGAATAGATGTTCAAGTACGCCAGCCCTACTTAGAAGAAGACGTAGTAGATACTATAAAAGAATTTGTAAATCCAAAAATTAAAATAGCCTTACTCATTGAACCGACATTATCCATGTACGATATTATTCCCATATTACAAGAAAAATTTAGAAGTTCATCTATGGATTTGGTATTAGCGAAATCGGAGTTAGAAAATGTTAGCGACTATCTCAAACAACAAGACGTAATTCAAAAATATCATGAGGGGAAAACTAATCATCGCGGAATAAACGAGTGTTACTTGTCTTTATCCAAACGGTATTATTGGCCTAAAATGAGAGATCACGTCACTAAATTCATAAATCAATGCGTAGTTTGCGGTCAGGCCAAATATGATCGTAACCCAATCAAACAACAGTTCAGGATAGTGCCACCGGCAACCAAGCCATTTGAAATAGTTCATATGGATTTATTTACAGTTGGAAATGAGAAATATTTGACCATCGTAGATGTTTTTTCAAAATATGCTCAGGCATACCATATTCAGGACGGAACTGCTTTAAGTGTGGTGCAAGCCTTGTTACAGTTTTGCACACATCACGGACTTCCCTTAACGATAGTTACGGACAACGGAACCGAATTCAATAATCAAATTTTTAAGGAATTTATGAATGTGCATAAAATAAGCCATCATAGAACGCTACCCCACTGCCCAAATGACAATGGTAACATAGAGAGACTCCATTTGACTCTACTCGAACATCTTCGTATCTTACGTCTTAAAAATAAAAACGACCCCGTGACACTACTTATGCCTTACGCTATAATTGCCTACAACAGTTCTGTGCATAGCTTTACGAAATGCCGACCCTATGATATAATGACAGGACATTTTGACCCCCGCGATCCATTAGATATCGACCTAACAAAGCACTTAATGCAACTATATATTCAAAATCATAGAGAACAAATGCGTACTGTTTACGAGACAATTAATGAACTTACTTTGAAAAACCGTACAGCCATTATTGAAAATCGGAATAAAAACCGGGAACCAGAGGCTGTATATCTACCTAATCAACAGGTATTTATTAATAATCCCTCTGCGAGCCGACAAAAGCTGGCGGCACGCTACGTGCAAGATCAGGTTTTGGCCGACTTGCCTATACATATCTATACCTCTAAGAAAAAAGATCCAATAGCTAAGCATAGATTAAAAAGAGTCCTTAAAGATCCGACATTGTTGCAGGACTCTGCTATCAATATACAGCCTGATGATTCAGACGGCAGTAGCTCAGAACATTCAACTTGAGAGTCTTGAAGATGGACCTGGACTGCTACCGTTTAGACTGGGACCGACAAGACTTATAACACACTATCATTCGTTTCTACAATATATTCGACTTGACGATATTGAGAGTAAAATTTATTCGATACAGACACAATTACATGACTTTACTGGACTTTTAGAAAACGACACTACCTCTTTATATGAACTTCAAATTGATTATCTTAGTAATAAATTAGATAAGGTGTTGACTCAGTTGAAAACCCTAGAGCCTAATCGCGTAAAGAGGGGTCTTATAGACGGATTGGGGTCCATAATCAAAGGTATTACTGGTAATCTGGACCACGCCGACGCGATTAAGTATAATAATGCTATAGCAAATTTAGAGAGCGCTCAGAATAAAATAATTAGCGAGTACAATAGTCACATTAGTATCAGCAAAGAATTAATGGATTACCATAGTAATATCATAACGCAATTAGTCGAAAATCAACGTAAAATTAACTCGACGTTATTGATGCTATTAGATGACAAAATATATAAAGAGTCTAATTTAATTAAGTATGCAAAGTTTGCTCAGCTACTTTCTATAATAATAGAAAATATTGATGATGTATTGGAGGAATTGATAAGAATTGAGAATTCGTTAGCTTTCATTAGAGCCTCTAGCACCCATCACTCTATGCTAAGTATAGATGTGATTGAGGAGATGTTACAGAAATTAAAGAAAATTTATAATGAAGGCCAAATTTTTGGAATAGAACTTAGGCAGTACTATGATATAATAAAACCAGGTTATTTTTATAGTGATAGGCAAATAAATATAGTTTTTAAGGTACCTATAATCTCTTTAGAATTATTTGATCTTTATAAATTAGCTGTATTCCCGAATAGAAATAAGCAGGCCCTCTTCCCTCCTTTCCCCTACATTATTACCACCAGGAATAATTTTATGTACATGGAGGCAGAATGCCCGAAGTATAATAATCGGTATCTCTGCGAGAAAAGCAACAATCAGTTTCGCTCTTGGCCGGATTGTGTTCAGACTCTCATCCGTAACCAGACCTTGCAAGAAGCATGCAAGATGACCACCATAACTTTAACACAGGAAGCCATGGAAGAATTGGATAAGAAGCATTACATCTTATCATTTCCACGACCAACGAAAGTACACACCATATGTAGTCGGGACGATTTTATGACGTTAAACGGCAGTTATTTGGCAACCGTTCCTACAGATTGCAGTCTTCATGCAGGAGATTTTTCCATACATAATACCGAAGACATAACAATTGGGCAACCTCTAAAAATTATTAACATAGATTACCGAAATAATCCAAAGCAACCAAGTGTCGATCATATAAGCCTAAAATCCATCGATCTGAAGAATTTACAATCGATTCATAGCAAAGTTATGTTGCAACCTACATTGCACAACCTACATTAACAGGGAGGCATCTACGATTTATCATACCACCATCCCTTTGTACGTAATATTGAGTGCACTTGCACTTGCTATTATTGGCATATTGTATTGGCACAAGAGGGCAAGAAACATTAAAGAAAAACCTCTTCATCTCGAAAATGTAACACCGGAACCATCAGAAGATCAACACGAGAAGTTTCCAGCAACATTTTATCATTCTGTCCTAAAATAGTTGCTGAGCTGAGGATGGAGGAGTTATAGCATAGCTTTGGACGTAGAGTGCTTACCTTATCACAACATTGGAACATTTTTCGTTGCGCAATAATTTCAAAGAACAAATAACTTCATCGGAACGAATGCCAGGTGCGGTGGGAAAAGGATTGCATTATTCTGATTCTAACATCGCGTTAGTCCAGACATCTCTCTTAATTTTAATATTAATTTTATATTTTTAATTGTATTTTTAAATAAAACTTTTCTTAAGTTAATTTTGGTTTTTTTTGGGTCCTTCGGCTGTGTCTTTCATAACTAGTTACATTTATTTATTACTGTCTTGTACAGGGTAGAAGTGCACCTATATCCACACATCCTTATCATCTAAGTAATCTTCAACAGTATAGTAGGCTTTCTGTATCAGCCTCTTTTTAACAGTGTTTTAAACTGCTCTAATGGCATGGCCAAACTTGATTTCGAAATTTTATTATAGAATCTTATACCCAAACCCACAAACGATTTACGTACTTTTGCTAGGCGCAAAGCAGGAGTCGCAAGCTTATGTCGGTTCCTACTTTGTCTATTATAAACATCACCTATCGTTTTATAATTCTTTATATTTTTATGTACAAAAATTACATTGTTTAAAATATAATGTAAGAATACCTATTCAAACGCAAAGTAGTTCATTTGTAGTTTGTGTAAAAGCTTCTATTTGACTTGCCGTGTATGTGTGTGAAGGTTGAACCTTGCAAGTTAAATTTGAACCACTTTCTAGCGTCCGATTGAGTTTAGATTTCACATACTAGTTTATATAATTAGGCGTCACTTTGCGGAGATCCATAATACAAAAGTAATAATAAAATTATTTTGCTGTAATCCGCGATACAGTAAATAGAAAATATATATATAGTGCTAAATGTATAGTGGACTATCCGTTTTTCATATTTCATACCCGATACGTGCAGGATTCGTTAAAACACATGCACAAACCTCCACCACTGCCACCACAATATACAAGCACTACACACGTTCACTATCACAAACTCAACAATCGTTTAGCCCCGCAACCAAAGTATCATCAGGAGATAGACTCCAACACAAATTCGCAAAGCTTTGCGATACTGTATGACGGATTATAGCAAAATAATTTTATTATTACTTTTATTTTCTGGTCAAATCCTGATGACAATGCATGTTTTTTAATAAACTTGACTTGATGCTTCTGCCAGGATTGGCTCCAGAGGGAACTCCTCAACGGTTAATAGTAGGTACATAATTTTATTTTAAGGTCCTTTAACTTGACTTGTTTAACATTTACACCTATTTATAGTAAAAGACACGCGTTTTTTGAGTTGTGCCACTGTTGCAACCCATGAGAGCTGTATAAAGCTATCGTTTTCGATTTTGAAAAGGACAATAGTTGTAATCTATTATGCAATTTTTCGATAACAGTTAGTATTTTGCATACGTGAAAAATGGATAGGATTTTGGTCTAAAATATCAATTCGTTTTATATTGACAGTGGTACCGTGATAGCCGAATAATTTGTTTTTGTATTGTACTTGACTGAAAAGACCGCCATTTTGGGTTTTCCGGACAATTTTACGTAATTTACCGTCGCCGGTATATGAAGGTAATTTCCGTAGGCAGGCGGTCGCGTTGAATGATGAAGGCACGCGATGGGGGGTGTAAATAATTAATAAATATGAGAAGGGTGTACTAGTGGGCATTCGGTGAAACCCACCATAAAATATAGTGACAAGTTAACACAAATCCTAAAGTTCTTAGATGCTTAAAATAGATGCTACTAGGGAAAAGAAAAAAGGTTCTTATGGCTAACCGGATAGCTTCAGTTAAAAAAAAACAAATTCCATCATACATCGTGATTAACTGAGAGAAAGATACACGAGATAGTCTTGTTTAGGATTTCTTTAACATTTAGGTTAATTTAATTCACGTCTAATTTACATCTTGTTGTGAATCTTTAATTCCTTCGATCTCTCAGGGGAGTAATAAAGCGAACACTTACCAGCATCCAGAACAGTCACGCGTTGCGGGGCCCCGTCTGCTGATGTCCTTAGGTGCATCTACTATAAGTGGTTTTCACTAAACTCGCGGTTATTAAAATGTCTGTATAAGAGGAGCTCGGAGTCGTGCGAATAAGTTCGACCGTTACCGTTTTGAGAAGTAGTTACGGCACACGTATGACGTCTGTGTTGCGTCGATTGCAACTGTCAACAGGAAGAGGCTTGTGTTGCCCATTAAACCCCTGATCGATTTGGTAGAAAATACAGAATATAAATTTGACATTTAAAAGTACTAAACACATCTCTTTAACCTACACTACACGTTGTTTATGGGTCAGAGAAAATAAAAAATCTATGTCTACATTCAAAACCCGTGAACAGAAATGCAATCGAAGCATCCTGTTTTCTTAAAAGGGACGTATTCTGAACTCTCTGTCGAACGAACAGTCTGCGTGTATTGCCAATTTTCTCACCGCCACTAATAAAACAACGATGAAACAAATGGAATCGTCTCAAACAAAAGTTATTACAGAAGTGTGCGGCTACCCAAATAAAACACAAGAAAAAGTTTTTAAAAACTTTTTACATTGTAAATTCTTCAGAACTCGACCAAGATTTGATGTGATATTTTTATTAGAGACAATTTGTGCCCGCGACAACGCGACAATTTAAATATTAAAATACCATAAATTATGTAGCGTGTGTTTATTTCTGTTCTTGAAGGAGAAATGAAAACATTTTTAGCCCAGTATATAGAGGATTTTTTTTTACTTATACAGAGGATAAATTGCAATTATTATTTAGACACATAAATAATTACTAGAAAAACTCATTGGTGCCTACACGGGATTTGAACCCATGACCGCCTCGAAACAGTCGGTCTCATCGCTGGGCTATCACAGCGTAACTACAAATAGAGTTTTAAACAACTGTCAAATCAAATCATAAATACTCTTCATTCAAGTAAGCTCTTTCAGCACTTTTGAATCATCATGGATCGTTATGATTAATGAATCAACAACTGGTTAGAAATGTTGCTCTTACCGAGAAGAACCAGCAAGAAACTCGGCGGGCAATCTTTTGATCATTTTTCAATTTTACATTATTCAACCGCAGTCTTGTTGCAGCTGAAAGGATTTTCAAATCCAGGCATTTTTATCATCCAAATAATCTTCAATTTTGTAGTATGCTTTACGTATAAACAATCTCTTACATTTGATTTAAACCGCTCTGGTCTGTTATGGATTGCGGAATTTTATTGTTAAAGCGAATACCGAGACCAACGAATGAGTTGCTAATTCTGCTGAGTCGCGAAACAGGAATCACAAGCTTATTGTGATCTCTTGTATGTCTATGATATACATCAAATTTCGTCTTATACACATGGATATTTTTCGGTACGAATAATCTACAATAGGCACAAAATAAGAAAAAAAATCTTTTCACTCTTTCGTAAATTGAAACACTCCGTGTGTTATATCACGTCTGCGCCATAAACATGAAGCACCTGAAAATATCGTGTGCAATAAATTAAAATTATATTTTCATGTGACATCTGAGAATTTTCACGGTTCAACAAAGCGAATGATGTTTATAACGCAGCAGTTAAATTTAAATTATCATTTTCATTATGACTGAATGTCATTTTTTTAAAAATTTGTAATCTATAATTGCAAATTCGAATTGACAAAGAAAATTTATTCTTTATCGGTCGCTTATGTTTATATATTTATTTATTTTATAAAATCCACAGTTCTTATATTAATTTATGTCAATTTGTTTATATATTTGTATGTATATGTGTGTATATTATGTCATTACGTATATTTATGTCATTACGTTTTGCTCAAACATATAACTATAAAAAAAGTAGCAACCTGTTACTATCCCATTGCTGAACATTGCCCTCCTCTCTTCTATAGAGGGGTTGGAGTTTTGGCCTACCATGCTGCTCCAATGCGAATACCAATCCGCTGGGGATATGTGTAATCTACCAAGATTACACATATCCCCAGAATTATCAAGAAATATACAGGTTTTCTCACGATGTTTTCCTTCACTGAATAGTCTGTGATAAACATAGACAGAAATTTTCATAGAAAAACTCAATAGTCCCTACCCGGAGTGTGAACCCGTGACCCCCTGGAAAGAGTTGTGCGGTCTCACCGCTTCATAAATGAATACATAAAATATAACTGTAAACTACTTAATTTACATAATCATTATTTGTAAATACACATCTTTAATATCAATCATCTCATCATCTAAGAAAAAGGATATAACAAGGAAAACAGGAGGAAAAATATATGAACTCAATCGAAAATTCCGAATCAGAATTTGAATCAAAACTCCGTAACACCAAATACGCTATAAAATTCGGAATTAAATTCACAATATTCTTTAATCAAATAAACTTGTACACAAGTGCTTTTGAATCGTCAACATCTACTACTGGTTCGGAAAGCTGTTCCTACCGAGAAGAACCAGCAAGAAGCTCGGTGGTTGCTCTTTTCAAAGAATAATTCTTATTACTAGTTATATACAGTTA
This sequence comes from Morpho deidamia, assembly GCA_947086505.1. Taxonomy (NCBI): domain Eukaryota; kingdom Metazoa; phylum Arthropoda; class Insecta; order Lepidoptera; family Nymphalidae; genus Morpho; species Morpho deidamia. The sequence goes on along the minus strand of CAMTZC010000017.1, from coordinate 16,798,531 downwards.
TTAGTGCTTTTTTGTATTTTTGTATATTGGGCTGTGATAGCCCAGCGGTGAGACTGTGCGACTATTCCGAGCGGAACACGAGTTCAAACCCGGGCAGGCACCAATGAGTTTTTCTATTAAAACTCATGTCTCTAATTGATAATTGCAATTAATCACACGGTTTTGGGTGAAGGAAAACACCGTGAGGAAACCTGCATATCTCTAGAGAATTCTGGAGATATGTGTAACCTACCAATCCGCATTGGAGCTGCGTGTTAGGTCTTAGCTCCAACCCTTCTCTCCAGAAACGGAGAGAGGCGGCCTATTCCCAGCAGTGGGATTGTAACAGGCCCCTACTTTACTTTTTTTTACAGTTATTATTGTCTTGTACATGGTCAAAGAGTAGCTATATCCACGCATTCTTATCGTCTAAGTAATACTTAATAATATAGTGTACTTTCTATATTAGCCTTTTTATCACAGTGTTTTTAAACTGTTGTAATGGTAAAGTTAAAGTAGATGGCGGAATTTTATTATAGAATCTTATACCCAAACCCACAAACGACTTACGTACTTTTGCGCAAAGAACGCACTGCAAACTTATGTCAGTTTCTATTTACTCTATTATATAGATCGCTAATCTTTTTATGATTATATAATCTTTTTATAGTTATGTAATTATATATGTATGTGAATATTTTTTTAATATAACTTAAAAACTCCAATAAAACTAAAATATCGACACATCTATGTTCCTATCAGGACGAAATATTGGATTTATTATTCCAAAATGTCGGGCTTTGTGTACACAATTAACATGTACTGCCAATTTAAAATCAATCAAACATAGATTAAAATGTGAACATGATGGATTCGTAACTTTTAATTTAATTTGTTGATTGTATATCAAATAATAACATTTTAACGAGGTATTAACTACACAGTGCTATTACCCAGTGTTGGCGAAGTATAAATTGAGCCAAAAATTTATTACCATCATATTACTTGCTCGACAATCATCACAAGGTAAGATTTGACACAAATAACAATTCACCTATATTTAATAGTTATAATATTTTAAATATATATTTTACTATAAATTTAGATAGTTTGGGGAAAATTCGGATTTAGGTTATGATCGGTAAAATAAATTTTCCATTAATTTAGGGATAGTATATTATTAATGGCAACATTAGGGGTCATTGCCCTTTCATCTAATAAATACGTTACTTTATAAAAGTTTATTCAGTCTTACCTAATTTAATTATTTGTAAAATGCCTCTGTGCTGTATTTTTCAAATGTTACACTTTGTTTTCATCGCTCTCTATCAAAAAGTTAAAAATAACCGCAATAAAATCGTATTAACAAATTTGTAAATAATCCTTTAAGTATATTATTTCAATCAATTTACGAAAAACCTTAACAGACTATGACCTTTCCCTTAAATCACAATTAATTGATGGAAACTATATGTTAATCCATACGGTTATTGATTTTGTCGTGAACTATATATTTTTGAATAACCGGGGGTGATTTTAGTTTTATAATATACAGTGATATTTACCGAACCGAAAATCGAACTCATGCTCAGGAACCAAAGATAAATGAAAAAGATGGAAGCTTTTATTATGAATTCACGTTTCCGTTTCCGATATAATATTCGGTACGCTAATAATTCAACAGATGGAAGTTTCTCAAGGGTGGTTGACCCCTGTAGGAGGGTTGGGGCGACGTCAAAAATGACACTCAACTTCACGAGGAAACGTGGCGATGAAAATTATTTTAAAACTTTCGATTTTTCCTATTGTAACATTTTTTTAAATATTTTTATGTCTTCCATTGTTTTTTGCAATTTAATAGCCGTCTGGTATCCGGCTGCATAGAATACACCACCCTCATTTCTTACCGAGGTGTCGTAAGAGGTGACTGAGGTAAGTTGACGTCAGGCAGGCGACCGGTCGTAAAATACGTAGCTAAATCATGAGACAACATGTTTCTAACATGTTGTGCCGACCCCACTTAAAGTGGGGTAGGAGAAAGGAAGTGTTTTTTGCAATTTAACATAGTGCATTAGTTATTAGCCTACTGAACTATTGGTCTATTGAGGTTTCCCTCTATAAAAATAAAATGTCTTTGCCCAGCAGTCGGATGGAAATAGGCTGCTTATTTACTCATTTTCTTCATGTACCATTCAAATGTTCTTAACTATTTATTAGACTCCGTTAAATATACAATCTCAGGAAAATAAACAAAACTATTGTATCACTATTGTGACCCTTTTTATATACGCAAAAATAATGTATATTAATATTAAAAAGTTGTCTAATACGTTGCTAAAGGTAAAATTCGAAACCGTTCGACATATCATGGAAAATCATCTTTGTATGGGAAAAAAAACAACCGTTTTTTCCATACAAAGAGGTCGTTAGTTAGCATAATCAAATCAAAATAATTTTTATTGAAATGTAAACAAACTAAACAATTTAAGACAGATAGTATTACGTAGTATTACTATTTATCATTCATCCTCCTGCCCTTATCCCACTCTAAGCGGGGGTCGGCAAAATATGTTTTAAACACGTTGCTACATGATTTGGATAGGTATTTTACGACCGGCCGCCTGTTTGACGTCAACTTACCTTATTCACCTTTTACGACATCTCGGTAAGAAATGAGAGTGGAATATTCTACTCAGCCAGATATCACATAGTGGGTCAACTTACGTTAGTCGCTTTTTACGACACCTCTATAAGAAATGAGGGTGGTCTAGTCTACTTCACCGGATACCACACGGTATTTACCTTAGTCGTCTTTTATGACACTTCGTTAATCAATAAGGGTGGTCTTTTCTACTCAGCCAGATATCACATAGCGGGTCAGCTTACCCTAGTCGCCTTTTACGACAGCGCGGTAAAAATGAGAGTGGTCTATTTAACTCAGCCGGATACCACACGGCGTACAGTTTTCAGTACCTATTAAGAAAACTTACCTTACCTCCTTTTGGTGACTTGAGTCAAAATTGAATCTATAAATCTTTTACAGATGAAACTCTTGATCTTCGCCGCAATCATCGCCGTCGTTGCCGCCGAGGCGCACTGGGACGAGAGTGGTCAATACCGCATCGTGGAGGATGGGAAAGTTCCCGTCAAGGTAGAGGTAGCTCCTGTCCAAGTGAAGGTATACGACGGCTCGGTGCTCAAATACCCCTACAAGATCGAAGTAGACCCCGTCTACCCAGGATTGTACCCGTACCCGCTGTTAGCCAAAAACTACTGGGAATACCCAGTTGTTGCGAAGATCGAGAGCCCGTTCAAATACTCTTACAAGCAGATCAGCAGCGAATAGTGTAAATATGTGAACACATGCAATACACTGATATGAAATAGTTTTTTATTTTATTTACCTTACAACTTATTACATATTATAATATTATATATTGCGGCTCTTGCTCTGCACCTTGCAAAAGTACGTAAGTCATTTGTGGGTTTGGTTATAAGATTCTATAACAAAATTTCACAGACAATTATAGCTGTGCCATTACAGCAGTTTAAAAACACTGTTAAAAAGAGATAGATACAGAGTCTACTATACAGTTAAGGATTACTTAGATGATTAGAATACGTGGTTATAGCTACTCTTCGGCCCTGTACAAGTTAGAAATGAATAAATGTAATAATTATGATTTGAAAAAGCAAGCTCTTCTCGGTAAGAACAACTTTCCGAACTAGTGTAGAGTTGACGATTCAAAAGTACTTGTTTAAAAGTGTACTTGAATAAAGCATAAAACATTTGAATTTGAATTTACATACTGATTAAACTCAGCTTTTTTTTTCGAAAAATGACAGAACTGTTGTTAACGAAAGTAGCTATTAGACATTGAGTTATTAAACTACAGTAAGGAAGCCAGTCTGAAATGTGTCTTATTACAATAAAGAGAAAGCAAATGAAGGTGTATCAATCTGTCTCTCTTTCATTTTTTATGTGTTACTAGCTGTGCCAGCGGCTTCGCCCGCGTCGAAATCTGCGGGTCACAGTTTTTTTTCTAGAATTCAAATTTTAAACAAAAGTTATTATTGTGAGTTAACCATAAGTGATAGAGACATGCACTCGTGGACTTTTTTGTAGTAGTTTTATAGATCTAAAATTCTCTAGCACATTATTGTAGCGTATCTCTGTTGGTTTACGCAGCGCACGCGACTTAAGCTCCCAGCAACCAAGTTTTTTAAATAATTTATAGAATTAGGCGTTACTTTGCGGAGATCCATAATACAAAAGTAAAGTAATTTTATTATTACTTTTGCAAGTTTTTTAACATCTGCGTGATCTCTTTTACACAATTTACATAATACCGATATGTACTATTTAACTACACCATCCGGAAGTATTACACAATCTTTTGGTGAAAACCGTACAAAGACCCGTTCAGTAGATTTTGAAAAAATCGATTACATATAGACAGACAGCTTTTTGGGACTTCGTTCTATAATAAGTATAGATAAGTATTAGCATGGTTCAGTATTCACGCGCGATGGCTTATTATTAGCGTATTTCATGTATAACTTTGGTGCTACTATACCGATTTCTATGATTCTTTTTTAAGGAACAGCTAATAGTGTAAATTGTTTTCATTAGGGATGACCGAGAGTGTTATAAACGTAGGAGAAGACAAATATAACCCGAAAGCTTCGAACTGCTAAGCTTTTTTTTCAGGAAAACCCATTATAGGTATGTCGGACTCTCACCGACTAAAAACCTGACAGTGCTCCACCACGCTGCTGGTGGCGGGAACAGGGTACCGTTGGTCACATTGGCCCCATCCTCGCCAGCAGCAACTCTATACCCCAGAGTGCGGCACCTCTGGGTCGGGGCCTCTCTCAAAGTGGCCCCTCCCTCCGCTAATCGATCCATCGGGAGCACCAGATGCATCGACGTGTTATTGTGAGTCAACCATAAAAGACCATATGCTGTCGTGGCATATTTTTTATATAATTTTAAGGAGAACATTTCCAACAACAGTAACAGGTCGCTACTTTACTCTTTTTATTACTTACAAACTAAACATTTTAATCGAATGTTGCAAACCATCTGTACTATTTTTTAACAATCCACTTAAATTAACCTAAATTTCAATTAATTATAAATATGGACTTAGTAATTTTATTTTTATATACCAAAAAAATAAAAGTCAAAAACTTAGACAAGTGCCGTGTGGTATCCGGCTGAGTAGAATAGACCATTTTCGTTACTTACCGAGGTATCGTAAAAGGCGACTAAAGTAAGTTGACGTCAAGTAGGCGGCCAGTCGTAAAATACCTAGCCAAATCATTTTACAACATGCTTAAAACATGTTGTGCCAACCCCACTTAATGCAAATATAATAATTATTTAAAAAAATATGTTCTCAAAATAGATATTACTTACTACATTTAAAATTGATTTATAGTTAAATAAATATTAAATGTTAATTATAATACTGTATTTATATAGTATAAAAGTAGCGGCCTGTTACAATCCCACTTCTGGGAATAGGCCTCTTCTCTCCGTTTCTGGAGAGAAGGGTTGGAGCTAAGAACTACCACGCTGCTCCAATGCGGATTGGTAGGTTACATATATCAACAGAATTCTCTAGAGATATGCAGGTTTCCTCACGATGTTTTCCTTGAACGAAAAGCGTGTGATAAATTGCAATTATCAATTAGACACATGAGTTTTAATAGAAAAACTCATTGGTGCCTGCCTGGATTTGAAATAGTGTTCCCCTCGAAAGAGTCGCACGGTCTCACCGCTGGGCTATCACAGCTTATATAGTATATAATAATTATATTACTGTATTCAAAAAATAACTAAGTTTCCCGTGATAACAAAAATATTCCAATCATAAATCTTGTATATTCAAATAAATTATAACAAAGACTTTCGAATCGTTTACTCTACTGCTGTTTTGGAAAAATACTCAAATCGAGAAGAGCCATTAAGAAACTTTGCGGTTGATAGGTAGACATAATTTTGAAAATGTTTATTAAATTTGATGATCAAAACCCAAGTTAATAGCTTTTTAATGGGTTATTAATCTCTGGACGACGTATAAATTGTGTTCAAAATAATTGTTTGCTACATTATTTTGAGAATCTTAGCAAGGTAAGTTTGACTTAAAGATTATCTTTTGGTTATCATCATTTTATCTTCATCATGGTCATTTTAATAGAGATGATAGCAAAATAATATTAAAACTTTTAACCTTTGCCAATTTTTTTTAAACAAGACAGTTACTGCAACTGTATTATTTAAATAAGACTTAATCAAGTAAATTTTAGAGATATGAACAACTTTTCATAATAAATATACAAATAACTAGAACAATTACATTTACAAAATCTCCTTACGTCAAATTCTATTCAGAAATACCCTCACTTATGTCATATATTTTTTTTTATTCATGTTAAAAGTAAAGTAAAAGTAGCGGCCTGTTGTAACAGGCCGCTACTCTCAGCATATATCATCATAGCTACTCTCAGCAGTGGGATTGTAATCCCACTGCTGAGAGTAGCTATGACCTAACACGCTGCTCGAATGCGGATTGGTAGGTTACACATATCAATAAAATTCTCTAGAGATATGCAGGTTTCCTCACGATGTTTTCCCTCACGGAAAAGCGTGTGATAAATTGCAATTATCAATTAGACACATGAGTTTTAATAGAAGAACTCATTGGTGCCTGCCCGGGTTTGAACTCGTGTTCCCCTCAAAAGAGTCGCACGGTCTTACCGCTGGGCTATCACAGCTTCACGGTGCCGAAGGGAAATTGGGTGGTATCAGGCTGAGTAGAATAGACCACCTACATCTCTTAGCGAGGTGTTGTAAAAGGCGACTAAGGTAAGTGGACGTCAGGATGGCCGTAAAATAATTAGGCAAATCATTTATCAACATGTTTAAAACGTTTGGTGCCGACCCCACTTAGAGCGGGATAAGGACATAATGCCGAAGGGAAATTGGGATTTTTCTTATCGTTTATGTTAGTCTGTTATATTATCTTAAATTTTACCAAATTTATAAATACTGCTGCGTGAAATCATAACAGACAGAAAGGCGGACAGACAATCACATATATAATATTACTATGATTGATAGAAGCAGGCGTTACTAATTCCATATTACATGCACTATAACAGAACTACTTTGCTATAATCCGCGCGGGTTAAGCGAATGCATGCAATGCAAATGTGTACGAAGCAGGCAAATATAATAGACTCTACCACAAAATCGTAATGCATTACGATTTTGTAGCGTAGCATTATGAAGCCTATCCTCCTGATGATGCTTCGGTTTAGGGACGAAACAATCGTAGAGATTTTGGTGGTTGTGTGTATTTCTTATCTGTATTTTTGCTAGTGGAGGCGTCTTGGGATGCATGTGGTGACTTGTCCTGCATGTGTAAGGTACGTGAATTTTGCCTGCTTCATACACATGAGCATTGCATACATTCGCTTAAACCGCGCGGATTATAGCAAAGTAGTTCTGTCATAGTTTCTGTAATATTAGTATGTATAACATATGTTCGTTTACATAGAAGACCCAATTTCTGGTCAATTTATGTTAAACATATTAAAACTCCTCATGTTTCTAATAGCCCGTTGAATTTAGGACATGGTGAAGATTATTCTGGTGGATTAAGTTGAGACCCACGCTCAAGGGACAGTCTTTGTTTTAATAAAGTTACCCTAATCTACTCTTCACGACCTCGCTTAGTTTTGGACATATTGAAGTTAAAATGTAGACAGAAATTCAAGTATTAAGTCTAGCGATTCGAAGGATAGAACTATCCTACTTCTTACTAATATTATAAATGCGAAAGGTTGTGAGTATGGATGGATGTTTGTTACTTTTTCACGAAAAAACTATTGGACGGATTTGAATGAAACTTAACAGTTATATAGTTTATACATCAGAATAACATATAGACTACAATTTGTAATGATTTTATAAAATATAACGATACGTGTTAATAAAGTCGGAAAAAATCTGGCTTCTGAGAGCTATCTCGGCGTACGCTGCCAAAACCGTTAGAGTTCCACAAAGATGATGTACCGTAGTATTGTTTGTCTTTAATAGTTCTAAATAAAAGTCCGCAACAGCATATATCTATCTTTTATGTGGAAGCCACTATGACCAAAATTGTGAATCATAAATTTAATTAAATTAGATACTGTGGCAGAACAAATGCCTCGCGTGCGAACCCGGGCGAAAAAACTAGTAAACTATAACTGTATGATATAATGTATAAAATAGAATAAAAAAAAATTCTTGCCCTTTTTATTGATTTGACGTCCATTAAAAAACAAATTCGAATTTTAATTCACTCAAATTAATATATCTATTATTGTATCATGAATTCAGCTAAAAATTTATAATATTTTTTCACAAGTAAACTTGTAAATAAGTCATTTTTAATTGGTAATTCTACTGATGGTTTAATAAATTGGTCCTTTCGAGAAAAACCAGTTTAAAACCCGGCGGATGTTCTTTTATAACTAATTAAATTTTGTTATTGCTATCTTGTGGAAGCTCGCAGAATAATTCTATCCGCGCATTTTTATCATTTATACTTATAATAAAACGAAGTCCCCATTAGCTGTCCGTCTGTATGTTTATAGATTTTCTCAAAGTCTACTGAACAGATTTTTGTAAGGTTTTTATTAAAAGGTAGTGCAATACTTCCGTAAGGTTTAGTTTAACGGTTTACATTACGATTCTATGTAAATTATGTTGTAAAAAACTCACCTGCTGGCAGATTCATCGCGTGCTGTAAACCATCAGAGATACACTAATGTAAGTAATGTACTAGAGAATTGTAGATCATCATCATCCTCCTGCCCTTATCCCACTCTACATGGGGTCGGCGCAACATGTTACAAACATGTTGTCATATGATTTGGCTACGTATTTTACGACCGGCCGCCTGCCTGACGTCAACTTACCTTAGTCGTATTTTACGACCCCTCGGTAAGAAAGAGGGTGGTCTATTCTACTTAACCGGATACCACACGGTGGGTCAATTCACCTTAGTCGCCTTTTACGTCACCTCGGTAAGCAATGAGGGTGGTCTATTCTACTCAGCCGGATACCACACGGCATTGTATTAAAGAATTGTAGATCTACAAAAATAAAACAATAAAAATACTGCGATAGCAGTGTCTCTATCTTAATGGTTAACTCACAAAAGCTACTTTTGCGTTCAAGATGTCAATCAAATATATTGATTTTTACGTGAAGCCAACAAGCACAGTTAGTATTAAATATAATTGTCTACACATTTTTCAGATGAAATACCTAATAGTCATCGCAGCAATCATATCTGTGATAGTCGCAGAAGCACCAGCAGATGAAGCTGATAAGAAAGAAGTAGATAAGAAAGAAGGGCCTGTCGAGTTGCTGATACCAAATCCGTGGCCGTATGCAGTTCGCGGACTAGCACATCGTATCCCGGTCAAAGCTGCGTTGCCAGACGAATACCAATATCTTTTGAGTTTCGGGTGGTATTATCCTGCCGGTGCAGAAGTCCATACTCATATCCACAGTCATGATAAACCGTATTCAATTGTAGAAGTCAACAGCAATCCTTTAGAAGTGAACAATACTCCTGCAGAAGACAGCAATACTCCTGCAGAAGACAACAATGTTCCTGAAGAAGATAATAATGCTGCTGTAGAAGGCAGCAAAGCTCCTGAAGAAGATAACAATTCTAAAGGAGACATCGAATTCCCAATAGAGAATTAAGATCAATGAAATAAAAAAATCGATCGATATAATTTTTTAATTATTTTCTTTTGACTTGTACAATACAATAAAATATAAAATAATAATTATTATTTAGATAGATAATTCATTCACTACAAACTCATCTTAAAACACTCTTCAAGCTTAAGCTTAGCTTTTATTGGCAGCAAGTTATGCCTGTTCAGTTTCCCTATGGCTCCATCTATAATTTTCCTTTCCCGTTATATAAACACTACTATATAAAATTGCCGTAAAAACGTTCTTACAGTTAGTGTTTACAGACTTATAAATCACATGTACGCCTATAAAACACATGAGTGTGTGTGTCTTCTGTATGGCGTTAGCGATCGTGATGTGATGGTCAGGTTCATAGAGGACGCTCCTAGGGCGCTTGTGAATCTTAGCCTTAAACTTTTTATCATAACAGGGGCATTTAACCATCTTTCCGATGAGTGGATCTGGATGTACTTTTGGATGTACCTAGTTTTTCATTAATATAATTGAGGGTATTTAACATTTATCACGAATTGTAGGTAAAATTAACTTTATGAAACAAAATATTACAAGTACTTGCGGGTATAAAAATAGTAAAATAAAATGTTTATAATGAAGGAGGGTAGGAGTCGTAAAAGTACGAAGCGGCGGGCGCCATTTGACGCATACCGAGTACCGCATTAGTGTAGTGAATACCGTTGTGTGATTGCGAGAGAGTTTAGGTGAGTAGTTTGAACTATTATTATCCTAAGCATTATATATCAGTTACGGCATCTCAACTTTAGTGTACATCGTAAAGTACTGTATTAGATAAGAGAAAGGTATTCTGCACTGAAGCCTAAAAGAGGGGTCAGATCAGTGTCAGAGTAGAGAGAGAGAGAGAGAGAGAGGGAGAGATATTCTGCACTGAGACTCAAGAGCATAGTCAGATCAGTGTTAAAATTGCTAGTGGAACGGGGTATAAGGGGAGGTTGGAGGCCACTTCCGGGGTGTTTACCCTGGCTAAGAGAATTACTTAGAGCGCAGAGTACGATGGGATTAGCCGGGGTCACGCTGTACATTTCATTAGTAAACAAGATAGTACGTGCATAGAGAATGACGTCACTGCGGTGACGTCATGAACCCGGCAATAAGAATTTGCTATGACTTATCGTTTCGCCTCTTAAAGATTACATTGTATATTAGAGAATTTAATTTTCCGTGGCGACAATGAGCAAAGCTTGTTCCTTTTAAATTTAAAGTTAGAGTAAAGTTACAGCCCGTTAATATCCCACGGCTGGGCGTTCGTTGCGTCCACGATCGTTTAGAACTGCTGTCAAATTTAAATGCTAATACTTTTAGAGTAACATTGTTTTACTATCCCACTGCTGGACATAGGTCTCCGCACTTCTTTTAGAAAGAAGGGTTGGAGCTAAGTCCCACCACGCTTCTTCAATGCGGATTGGTTGGTTTCGTATATCCCCGTATATAGAGAATTACAGGTCTCCTCACGATGTATCACTTCTCTGAAAACCCTGCAAGTTTTAACAGGAATTCATTAATGCCTGCCCGGGGTTTGAGCCCATTACCCTCTACAGGTCATCACAGGCTCATTGCTGGGCTATCACAGCTTTTAAATGTGAATATACAAATATCAATTCACCACAATTGTTATTACTTTACAGTTTTTGGTTCAACTTAGGAATCAAGGAATGAGATTAATCACCGGAGGTTTTAATGCGATAGCATCAGTAATATTAATTCATAATTATTTATTTTGATCACGTAATGATTGTACCATCACCAGACGATCACCAAAGTCTCATTTCGTAAAAGACAGAGAGCAGCAACGTTTAAAAATTTACATACTAACAAGAGTAAGTTTCCTCGTAACACCTCTTTCATAATATATCTTGTAGAAATTGTTTCCGTAGTTCCAAGACATAATAGCTGAACGATCATAAAGTTACCCGAGCTACTGTGCAGGCTGCATCGACCGGTGTTCAATAATTCATGCATACAACTTTGCCTATTGAATATGACTGGTATATACGTTTAGTGCCGTATAGTATAGCCGTATTTATTAAGTGCATGAGTACTTAACAATACCGCTTCAATGCTATTACCTGTAGACTTTGACACCGCCAATTCTCGGTGGTAGTGCTGTGCGACTATTGCTTTTTTTAGCTAACTAGTAACTGTAGGATATTATTAAAGGCCAAATTAAACTTACAAGATTCCACCTTCACTTACATACATACATACAAATCAAATTAAATAAAAGAGAAGTTTAAGGAAATAGGTATTCTTACATTTGCTTCACAGTATATTTTAAACAATGTAATTTTTGTACATAAAAATATAAAGAATTATAAAACGATAGGTGATGTATATAATAGTAAAGTAGGAACCGACATAAGCTTGCAACTGCTGCTTTCGCTTAGCAAAAGTACGTAAATCGTTTGTGGGTTTGGGTATAAGATTCTATAATAAAATTCCGAAATCAATTTTGGCCATGCCATTACAGCAGTTTAAAACCACTGTTAAAAAGAGGCTGATACAGAAAGCCTACTATACTGTTGAAGATTACTTAGATGATAAGGATGTGTGGATATAGGTGCACTTCTACCCTGTATAAGACAGTAATAAATAAATGTAACTAGTTTTAAGATTTATATTTTAAAAAGAGCAACCGCCGAGTTTCTTGCTGGTTCTTCTCGGTAGGAACAGCTTTCCGAACCAGCAGTAAAGTTGACGAATCAAAAGCACTTGTTTAAAAGTTTACTTGAATAAAGAATATTTTGAATTTGAATTTGAATATAGATTTAGGTGTTACTTCGCGGTGGTCTATAATACAAAAGTAATGAAAACATAATTTTGCTATAATCAGCTATGAAAGGAAATATATGTAATGCTAAAGCCAGAGGTGTAACTGTCCGTTCTCATACCTGATATATGCAGAATTCTTAAAAAATTATGCACTACCAGCCGTCACTAATACAACAATAGACAAGCACTGCACACACTCACTACCACAATCTCAATAATCGTTTCGCCCCTCAACCAAAGCATGTTCAGGAGATAGACTTAACAACAAAATTGGGCGTATGCGCGCCCTTATTGGTGACCGCTGAAAATCGGTGTTAGGGTTTTCCGACCTTAACAATAGCCGAGTGGTCCTCCAATTTGTGCGGGCACATGATCTCGCTGGGTTGTTGGTGAAGTAAAATTGAGCTTTAATTTTAGATATTGATATATATTTTTTTCTTTTTTCTTTTTTTTACTTTTTATTTGTAAGTTAGAAAAAATAAAAAAAGCTTTGAGATTTTAAATTTTGGAAAAAACAAAAATGAAAAACTGATGAATATGCCTACGTACACATATTAAGAATCATCAAAAGTATAAAAAAGTAGAATACGTCATTCGATATCCGACAATAATAATATCGTAAAAATACGATAAAATGAAGGCGTGGTCGTAGACACATAAATCGCGAATAAAACTTCGACTGCCTTTCAGCTACGACTATTGACCGGCTGAGACTTCTTTTGCAGACCTAGATTTTAGCCCAAAGCTTATTGTAGTCGGTGAAAATTTTTCCCTCGGTATAAATACTTACGCAAGCTTTAATGTGTTCTGTGACATGGCTTAGTTTGCTAGCTTTACAAAAGCAATAATAAAATTCTCCTGCCATTATGGCATTCTTAGTGGGGTGGGCCCAACATGTTGTTAAATGTTTTGACTAGTTACTTTACGACCGGCTGCCTGCCTGACGCCAAGTTACCTTAGCCGTTTTTTACGATATCTCAGTAAGAAATGAGGGTGGTATATTCTTCTCAGTCGGATACCACACAGAGGGTCAACTTACTTAAGTCGCCTTTTAAGACACTTCGGTAAGAAATGTGGGTGGTCTATTCTACTCAGCCGGATACCACACGGAGGGTCAACTTACTTTAGTCGCCTTTTACGACCACTTTGGTAAAAAATGAGGGAGGTCTATTCTACTCAGCCGGGTACCATCTCGGAAAAGTAATAATAAAATAATTTTGCCATAATCCGCAATAAAGTAAATCGTAAATATATATAATGCTTAGTTTACAGTGGACTATCCGTTTTCATACATGATATATGCACGATTCGCAAAAACATCCACTACCGCCACCACAATACAGAAAACATTTCCAATTTTTATTTCGTGAACAGATAAGAAATTATATAATACTTTATTGAGGGTATTAAACGGTTAAGTTGGCGCTAATACCTCTAGTAATATATATTGTTTTGCACAAAAAAAATCCATTATATCCATATTATATATATGCATAAATAATTGCATTAATCCAAAAAAGAAAAAGGGAGAGGATGGGGAAAACAAGAAGTATAAATAACTTTGTCACATTTCAATTCCGCTCTTCAATTTCTTCTTATAAACCTTCCATAACAAATAATACATCCGATTAAAGCTTGTTCGAAGCACCATACACCATGTGGTAAAGCCTTCGGCATGAATCATTGAACAGCACTCGATGCAGTCTGCACGCGACGCCGATGAACTTTACGACCTTATACCATAACACCATTGTTTGAACTGTAGCTATATAAAACATATGTCTTAGTCTATTTCCGATGTTATTTTGACTATTTGAAACTTATACACAATTTTCGTGAGTATAAGTTTCAAATAGTCTGCAAAAGCTGTTATAACCCAGCGGTGAGACTCTTTAGAGACGATCATGGGGCCAAACCCGGGCAGGCACCAATGAGTTTTTCTATTAGAACTCATGTGTCTAATTGATAAATGCAATTTATCACACGCTTTTCGGTGAAGGAAAACATCGTGAGGAAACCTGCATACCTCTAGAGAATTCTGGAGATATGACGTGTAATCTACCATTCCGCTTCGTGGCAGCGTGGTAGGTTTTAGCTCCAACCGTTCTTTTTGAGAAAACTCCAAAATACGGAGAGAGAAGGCCTATGCCCAGCAATGGGATAGTAACAGGCCAAAATATTTACTCACTTTTCGTGGTAGTAGGCTATAATAGTATACTTAACCTTAACTTATGGCTCAAGTTCAAAACACGAGGAGGCACTAATTAGTTTTCCCGTTCAAATGTGTCTTATTCATAAATGCAATTTATCACATGCTTTTCAGTGTCAATCAAGTTAAAAAAATCATTCATTCATCATTTAAATATGTAAGAATTATAACTAATCAAATGATTTGAATAACTGATTTCATTTTCGTTTTGAACGTAGATTCGGTGTATGAATAATAAATTAATAAGTATCTGCGGTACAAGACAGTAATAACTTAATGTAACTAGTTATAAGATTTATATTTGTCAAAAGAGCAACCGCCGAGCTGGCTCTTCTCGGTAGGAACAGCTTTCCGAACCAGCAGTAGAGTTGGCGATTCAAAAGTAACTGTTCACAAGTTTACTTGAATAAAAAATATTTTGAATTTGAATTTATGGGACAATTACGCACATAGGCGTGCGTCCCCTAAAGTAAAGTACTCGTATAATACTTGTGTAATATGATTTTAAACAAATACATTAATCCAAATATACAACCAGACCCGCAAAATCAACAAATTGTATGTAGAAAATGTTGGCACTCGGCGGGAATCGAACCCGTGACTCACGAAAACGAAGGCAGGGTCAATGCCAACCGCACCAAAGGACAAGTCAAACAATTTATGACACACATGTTACAAAAAAAATTCCTTTGCACGAAACATAAATGAAAGTATTTTAACACCGCGAATACAGCAAATTCACTATAAAATATTTTAGAAAGGTATAAAAGAAATCAGAACGCCTCCTCATACAAATCACGACGTGGCTAAGCTAAAAAACCGACAAGTGAGATTAGGGTGTTTTTATTGGTGGTAAATGAGGTAAACAGATAAGAAGCTGCGGAGAAAAACATACAAAAAAAATATTCGGAAATTTTCCTTAAAAACTATGATATATTCTGATAGGCTTTCTTTCGTTACCTTACATAAATGTACCCTAAAAAATGTTTAACAAATTACTTCATTCGCTTTCCCTTTTTGAAAATATAAAATAAAATCGAAAAAGAATCGAGTTTTTTCCGCCACTAGAGTAGTAGTCTTTGAGGAAGTAGTTATAACTACGATTATTATTTACTTGATTTGAAATTGTTGACAATTCAAAAGCATTTATTTACAAGTTAACTTGCACAAAAAATATCATAGAATTTGAATTGATATAAATTTTACTTTTAACAATATTTATACTACTGGTGAATTTATGTGTAATATTTCCGAAAATCTTATAATATAAATTAATATTAAAAGTTCGTTTCATATTTTACGATACAGAAACTTAAAAATAAACTCCCCGCCTCAAGTAATGTGCTTTCATACCATAAGTAACTTTACGAAGCTCTCGAGAGCTTTCAAGGCATCAATTTCCAAGTTCGTAAAATAATAAAACTTATGTCGGAGTTCAGTATAAAAATTTCGTTTTTAAATTTATAATTTTTTGAATCAGCATTCCGAGAGCCGGACTGTGTCGAGCTCTCACTCCTTTGCATTAGTGATACACAATTTGATTTTAATGGCAATGTTTATAGCACTGCAGCGTTAATTAAATAATAATTGGAACGTAATCAAGAGTTGTAAAATCGTTTTTGTTTATTACAGCGGAGTATTAGTATCTCTATTATTTCACGTCATTTAAATATAAATTAATTAAACTTAGAGTAGGGAAGCAAGCCTGAAATTCCATATTCCAAGTCAATATTACAAATCATAAACCAAAGTCTCCAGAATCTGTCTGTATACGATTGATTTTCTCGAAATCTACTGAAAGGATTTTTATACGGGTTTTAGTGAAATATAGTGCAATTCTTGAGGAAGGTTTAATTTAATAGTATATATACATTACAGTTTTACGTAGATACACTGAAATACATATTTGTAACACTTATTTCCAGGCGAGTGTAGCCGTGGCCACAGTTTTTTTTTCTTTCTTATTATTATTCTTATTTTTATTTTTTTCTATCTCCTCCAACATAATCAGAGTAGAGAACGTGAGGAAAGCCAAGGACCGCAAGATCATCCTGGGTTGCCGCACAAAGGAGGAGAGAAATAGAGTGGCCGAAAAAATCAAAGCAGCAGGTGACAATTTCCTAGTGGAAAATATTGAGAATAAGGACCCTCTCATAGTGCTGAGAGATGTCCTGTCCTTTAATAAGGACGAGGACATCATCAGCGCTATACATACATTGCAATACCCATTCAGGGCAAAACACACTATTAAAAAATGTAAAAATAAAAATGCAAAAAAGGGCCTTGATTATGTCAGGGGAAAATTAAAAAAAAACCTAATCAGAGTATGTATTTACTGAGTTCATCTTGCATACTAGTTCTCGTTTTTGTTCAACCTAACTAAACTAAATCTCGGCTGCATAGAATAGACCACCCTCATTTCTAACCGAGGTGTCGTAAAAGGCGACTAAGGTAAGTTGACGTCAGGCAGGCGGCCGTAAAATACGTAGCCAAATCATGTGACAACATGTTGTTACATGTTGTTCCGACCCCACTTAGAGTGGGATAAGGGCAGGAGAATGATGAGTATCGCGGCCACAGTTAGTTGAAAACATTTGGTAGTTAACGCAAACGGACTTGGTGGTATAGCTTGTATTAAGTAAAAGATAAGGGTTATTTAAATCTAAAGGTTATTATTGTGGAATTTGGAACATAGAATTTCTTTTATCCTGGAATAAATAATATCACTGTTAATTTTGTTTTTATGGATATTGGCAAACGCATAATTCTTCTTATGCTATAAAAACTTTCCCTCCTTTAAAACATCTATATATTATCAAGATATTATTTCAGGTGAAACACACAACTCCACTCAGCTGATTGCTATTTGTTATCATTGTTGGGCGCCATGATGTTTTTCTATGGGGTCGTCAAACTCATATCACGCGCCCATACCACTTAGAATGACTTAAGTTGTTTACGTAGGGTAGGTAGAAATATGACGGTACATGTGCACGCGATATGGAGTAATGCTTTATATGGAAAATCGTGTGTGATATTAGGGAACAGATAAATTTTCTGTAAAAGAGATTTTACCAACTTCAAAATTAGTTTCTTAGTAATCGGGACATTAGTGAAATCCAAATTCAAATATTTATGACTATTTATTTTTTATTTAAAGATTTTATTTAACAAAAGTAATAATAAAATTATTTTGCTATAATCCGTATTACTATATAATTATCTTGTTTAGATATTGCTTCGGTTGCGGGACGAAACGGTTGTTGAGTTTGTGATCGTGAACGTGTGTAGTGCTTATGTATTGTGGTGGCGGTGGTGGAGGTTTGTGCATTTGTTTTTTACGAATCCTGCTTGTATTGGGTATGAAAAACGGACATTTAGCATTATACATATTTTCTATTTACTTCATCGCAGATTATAGCACAATGATTTTATTATTACTTCTATATTATGAATCTCCGCAAAGTAACGCCTAATTCTATAAAGTCTTTATATAACTTGTCTTGTATATATGTTTTATGTGAAGATGGAATGTATGCGAGTGGATGCAAGTTAAATGACCATTTTCGGATTTCCGATTGAACTGAAATATTACATAGTGATTCTGTCAAGATGACAATGCATTTTTATGATAATAATGATGATAGGCATGATCTGATGCTTCTACCAGGATTAGCCTCAGACGAGGAAACTCCTCAATGGTTCACAGTAGGGACATGAAATATTGTTACAATTTTTTTTTGTAGGAAAACGACAGAAATTATTTAAGACTATCACTAAGGCCCAACATAATATAAGAATAGGCCCAACTGGCTTATTTATAACCTTTGTTGTTTGCATTCCCGTTTCCGTTTTATGAAACATATGACATTTGACTACTTCCGTCTCCCACAAATTATTTAATTATTCCTACTAATTATGTTTCTTATTACATAATCACATAATGTTAAATGTATTTAAGAGTATTTATAAGCATATTTAACACAATATACAACATTTTCTAGATTTTTTGATGGATTTCTGAATAGAATCTATCTATAATGGTTAGGATTTCAATTGTGAAACAGGAAACGCTATAGATTCGCAAATTTTCTGCACGCGAAGTTCTATATTTTTCCAACCTTAATGCATTAGCTAATGCCGTCGCCTTAATGCCTAGGTGTTAAAGTTCAATACACCTGGTCACACAGTCTTTGTTGCTGGAACAATAAAGCGAATTTTGGCACGTTTTCGGATCATTTTGGTTAGCGGCCAAAAGCTAAAATGTGGGAATTATTTCCGGTAACGCACGTTCCGTTCGTATTATTTGAGCGAATTTCCATCAAAATCTTGCATTTCAGATACACTTCCATTTGTGTCCCCGGAATCATTATCTCTGATAAACCGATATAGAACAACGTCATAGTCATTTGTTGCTAATCAGTCAATTAAGTCAGTAAAAAAGTATTTTTTTTTACAGCTTTTTTTAACTTAACTTGTTTGTAAGTTAAGTATGATATCTACTAGGGACGTGAAATTTTTTAAATGGTTTTTACAGCTTTTTTAACTTAACTTGTTTGTAAGTTAAGTATGATATCTACTAGGGACGTGAAATTTTTTAAATCGTTTTTCACAGCTTTTTTTAACTTAACTTGTTTGTAAGTTAAGTATGATATCTACTAGGGACGTAAAATTTTTTAAATCGTTTTTTACAGCTTTTTTTAACTTAACTTGTTTGTAAGTTAAGTATGATATCTACTAGGGACGTGAAATTTTTTAAATCGTTTTTCACAGCTTTTTTTAACTTAACTTGTTTGTAAGTTAAGTATGATATCTACTAGGGACGTAAAATTTTTTAAATCGTTTTTTACAGCTTTTTTTAACTTAACTTGTTTGTAAGTTAAGTATGATATCTACTAGGGACGTAAAATTTTTTAAATCGTTTTTTACAGCTTTTTTTAACTTAACTTGTTTGTAAGTTAAGTATGATATCTACTAGGGACGTAAAATTTTTTAAATCGTTTTTTACAGCTTTTTTTAACTTAACTTGTTTGTAAGTTAAGTATGATATCTACTAGGGACGTAAAATTTTTTAAATCGTTTTTAACAGCTTTTTTTAACTTAACTTGTTTGTAAGTTAAGTATGATATCTACTAGGGATGTGAAATTTTTTTAATCGTTTTTTTACAGCTTTTTTTTACTTGACTTGTTTGAAAGTTAAGTATGATATCTACTAGAGACGTGAAATTTTTTGAATCGTTTTTTACAGCTTTTTTTAACTTGACTTGAAAGTGAAGTATGGATATCTACAAGGGACGTGAAATTTTTTAAATCGTTTTTTACAGCTTTTTTTAACTTAACTTGTTTGTAAGTTAAGTATGATATCTACTAGGGACGTAAAAATTTTTTAATCGTTTTTTACAGCTTTTTTAACTTGACTTGTTTGTAAGTTAAGTATGATATCTACTAGGGACGTGAAATTTTTTAAATCGTATTTTACAGCTTTTTTAACTTGACTTGTTTGTAAGTTAAGTATGATATCTACTAGGGACGTGAAATTTTTTAAATCGTTTTTTACAGCTTTTTTAACTTGACTTGTTTATAAGTTAAGTATGATATCTACTAGGGACGTGAATTTTTTTAAATGGTTTTTTACAGACTTTAACTTGACTCGTTCGTAAGTTAAGTGTGATATCTACAAATAAAGGTTTCTAATTCAATTTCCATGATAAAATAACACGTAACTGTTATATCCTAATTCCCAGGTAATAACTGCTGACAGAGGACGCCATGACGTCCTAGTGATGTGTAACACTTATACATAGGCCCTACGTAGGATTTTGAAATAAGTTTGAATTTAATAACCGTCGCCTATTCTAACAGAACCTAAGAATAATGAACACCATTAAAAAGCTAATTTGCATACAAGGATAAAATCAGGGTGCGATATGACCGTGGCACGCTTGGCCCGACGCCAGGGCTATGTCCACTGAACAGTTTATCACACGATATCTGATGTGGAGTGCACTGCCCCTGATATATTACATTTACATTGTGTACCGCATATCCTAACATGTTTTAATGAATAACTGATGTAACGCCATATGCCACGCCAACCAGCAGCCTACCATGAACTCTTATTGCGACTCAATTGAAGACGGTAACAACGACCGCGAACCGCTTTCTTTTCGCACCATGAAGTGTGAATTGCATTGGGGTGAAAAGGATAACGTTATATGAACTATCGATAACTCTCTTTTCTCCCATGTTTTTAGGACGAATTCCGAACGCCCATTAGGAAACGACTTAAAGTGTGCGTCTTTAAGACGTCATGGTATGAAAAAGCAAAACAATTTCGTTTACGTCTTCAATTAAGTCGCAATAAGAATTCATGGTAGGCCGGCAAGCCATATCTAACGCCGAATCACGACCTTTAAGCGCTATAGCTGTCAGCAAAGGCATAGCCAGCAACAAACAAGCGGCCACTTTGTTGCTTCGCCATAGTCTTCATAGTCGTATCATATTGTCATATAGTCCTTCACCTATCGCTGAAAGAGGAAATGCTTCAATATCCCTTCGAACGATAGGTTCCCTTAGGTGAACATAAAACGAATTTTTGACATCCATTTTTAGATAATGTTATGTACTATATACGATATACTACATAATATATAAAGTTGAAGAGTTTGATTGATTGATTGTTTGAACGCGCTAATCTCAGGAACTACTAGGCCGATTTGAAGAAATCTTTAGCTGTAAGATAGTCCATTTATCGAGAAAGGCTATATACCAATATAGCCTTATTGGTATATAGCCTGGATAAGTTAACCCACTTTAACCATAATTTATATGTGTTACGGTTTACTCAAATAATAAGTCTGCAGTCCACGCGAACGAAGTTGCGATTAAAGCTAGTGTACGCTTTTCGGTGAAGGAAAACATCGTGAGGAAACCGGCACATCTCCAGAGAATTCTGGAGATATTTGTAACCTACCAATCCACATTGGAGCAGCGTGGTAGGTCTTAGCTCCAACCCTTCTCTCCAGACACGGAGAGAGGAGGCCTATTCCCAGCAGTGGGATTGTAACTGGCCGCTACTTACTTACTATCCATATAGTAAGTAAGTAGTAAGTAAGTATATTGTTAATCCATATTAACAATACTATTTTTATTGGCTATTGAAAATTGAATCATACAGTATATTTAATCTCCGAACCCACTATACGTCCGGTGCGCACCGTGTGCAAGGGCAAGTACCAAAGATAAATGTAACTTACATTATTAATATATTGTATAATAATTTGTTGCGTTCAATGGGGAATTTTATAACGAAGAAAATGGTATGCTAATCAAATAAAAAAAAAATTACAGATCTTTTAAATAGTCAAAGTTCAGCTATCATAGGTTATAAGAAACTCTGTTAAAAAGGTTATAGGAAGAAAATAGGGCTGTTATTCATGTTAAGCTATTAGGACTTCTTGATCAAACTTGCTGAAACTTAACTCAAAATTCAAATATCAACTTCACTGTGGATATGAGTGCAGGCTATGTGTACATTGCGCCGTGTTATTGTTGGACTACTGCCAGGGTTATGTCCGGCATGAACTAAATTATGCAATATCGAACGCGACATCGCTATGGCTGTTTTATAGTGCACTATTTCGTTCATCTTCATCGATCAACATGTATTTTAGACGTAGTGTAAGAAACCACTAAGAGATGGCGCTACTGCGATGCCAGCTAGCCAATGAAGTCGCACTACTGCGATGACAGCCAATGAAAAGCAGCCGTGACGTCACGTCCTTCCACTACCGATCGCGCCGATCGGAGTGGGGGTAAGTGACAATTGCCGCCAACTAACCACTTATACTCTTCCTTTCGATTCAAGTCATCGTTGGATTAGATTAAACTGCACTTAGCATTAATTTGGAGTTAGTTTTTCATTGCAACTTTATTATAAATTTGAAAAACATGTATAAATTTTAAATGATTTATAGAAGCAGGCGTTACTTTGTGGAATTCCAAATTACATGCACTATAACAGAACTACCTTGCTATAATCCGCACGGGTTAAGCAAATGTATGCAAAGCCATGTGTATGAAGCAAAATTTACGCAACTTACACATACAGGACAAGTCACCACATGCACCCCCAAGGCGCATTCACCAGCAGCAATGCACACAAAAGCAGCACACACACCCACCACCACAATCTCGACGATCGTTCCGAAACCGAAGCATCATCAGGAGGATAGGCTCCACGAAAAAACCGCAATGTCATTTTGCATTTTGCGCATCTTGTAACAACATGTTTTTGTGTGTCTAATAAAATAAAATAAATAAAAATAAAAACGTTGATAACTCTTACATTATGCCATTTTTTACCACCATGTTCCTTTGGCGTTATAACAGTCTAAGCCCGGAAATGCTTTAGTGTGGCTCAGTCTGAATTTTCCTGATATTATCTAACCCACTTCTACGCATGCTCACGTATCAACAGAGGCGAAGTTGTTGTAAGATTAGTTGTTACAAACTTTCAATTTACAAAAATAATTCTATAGTCTGACTTAGTAAACTTTCCACTACCACGGGATCGGTATGTACGCGGGTGAAACCGCGGGGCATTGCTAGTACTTTATAAAAACTCATAGCCGATACGTAGTTACATCTCTTTTTAGTAAGGTCCCGGGTTCGATTTTAAGCAAAGTAACTGCGTCTCACTATCCCATTTCTAAGCATAGGTGTTTTCCCTATTTTTTTTTGAAGGTAAATGGGTTGGAGTTTACACCCACCACACTGCTACAATACAAACTGGTAGGTTACACATACACAAGTATTCATCAGAGATATGCAGAATCACTGAAATGTGTGTGGTAAATTGCGCACAATCACGCACATAAGTTTTAACAGAAAAACTTAATTGGTGCCTGCCTGGGGTATGAACCCGTGACGCTGTGGAACGACTCAAATCGACTTCCAGTACTAATCATACTGCGTATGTACGTGCATAATGTTGAAAAAAATTATGGAAAGCAAACTTGATAATACTACCCTGAAATCGTTAATTTTTAAAATCAGAGCTTCATTACACAATACAGGTATGTCGATTTGGACAAACTCGCTAAACATTACCACGTAGTAATTGCTTTTGTTCGAGAGAGAACCTAATTGCTTATAATAACGGAAAATCGTTGCCCAAATGTTGCATACGAAATTAAACTCGCTCGAGTAAAGGTTGTAGTTTAAGAAAAAGACCGAAATATACACGTGTATCGATTTAAAATAGGATTCAGGTGTCTTTTTGTTCCTTCTAAGATACATTTCAATAAGACATCTCGGTTAAGTGGTTCACTAATCTTTTAAGCTAGCGGCTTTTTATAATTTTATTTATTTACGATAAGATATACATATGTACAAATTGTTAAATAATAATAACTTTACTTTTTGACAGACACGGGCTAAAGTCTTGTTTTTGCTTTTTTGAATAAATTTAAATAAGACATTTCTTTTAAGTGATTTGGTAATTTTTAACTATAAATAATATTTAATAATAATTTTATATATTTTATAAATTTTAATAATATTTATTTACGATTTGATATCTATACACACTGTCCAATAATAACTTCAGGGCGGGCATACTCAGAATATTGGAACAGTCTTTAAACTTTAAGGCATTTTAGGCAATAGCGAATGCTACAGTCGGGTTCAACTAATAATAATATTTATTAATCATCCAAATGTACACAGTGCATTGAAGCCCTAGCTCCTGAACTAGAAAAACTGTGTTTCAGGAGCTAGTACCTTCCCTTATCAACTATAACAGAACAATTAGGCATTTACAAAGATAAAAATTTATATATATAATAATCTATAAAAGAAAAGAAAAACAATTGATGCAAAATCATCATTCAAAAAAAAAAGAAGAAGCATACTAAAAAAGCAGATGAAGTGTGTAAGGTGTATGTGTGTGTGAGTGTGTGAAAGTGTTGTGTGTGTATGTGTCAATGAGTAATACCTTAATTTTGAAATATTATTTAATTGTTAAAAACTGCTCGATAAGTCAAAATTTTAAATCTGGAGCAATATACATTTTTCTACTTTTATTGAGCGGGGAGGGTTAACGAGCGCAAATCAACTGCTAAAGAAACTGTTCTTTCGACCTTCGACAGCTCCAGTGTGTTCGCAGACGATGTATGTCAGCTTGAAAACTTACTTTTAAACACAAAAAGACAAAATACGTAGAGTTTTCACTGCTTAGTGACACCAGAGAGGCGAAAAATGTTTTATTAAATAATGAAACATTAAAGAAAGAAGATACAACTGTGTATTTAGGAATGACCTTAGATACAAAGATCCAATGGGGCCCCCATATATCAAACCTTTGTGGAAAAGTTTCGCTGCTTACGTTGTTCGGAAAATTAGATAATTAGCTGATGTTGAAACAGCAAATTTGTTTATTTTTCCTATTTTCATAGCATTATGTCATATGGAATCATGCTATGGGGTACAGCGGCTGATATTCACAGGGTCTTTGTTTTACAAAAAAGAGCTATTCGTGGTATTTATAATATAAAACCTCGTGATTCTCTATGGGAGAAATTTAAAGAAATAGGCGTCATGACGTAGCTTCACAATATATCTACAGTAATATACTATTTGTAAGAAAAAATATTCACTCATATAAGTGAATTTTTTTTTAATATATTTGAATATATTTTTTGATAGATATGACAAACACAATAGAAACCGAAATAAACTAATGACGCCAAGGTTGCGCCTCCAAAAGGTCCGAAAATCATTTGTCGAAAATCGTTTCTCGGTACACGTTTTTATAATAAAATTCCTCAACATTATCTAGACTCGCCTTTACATAAGTTTAGAAATTATCTTAAAACGATGCTGCTACATAAAGTTTACTATACAATTGAAGATTATTTGAGTGATAGTAGCATATCTAAACGGCAATCAGCTACGCACCAAGCTGCAACGATTAATTTGTAACCATCAATCAAATGGAAAAAAAATATATTTAAAAAAAGGCAGCCGAGTTTCATGCTGGTTCTTCTCAATAGGAGCAAACTTTCGAATCAGTTGTAGCTTCTTGGAAACATTTGACGATTCAAAAGTACTGTAAACAGTCTACTTGAATAAGCTCGACTGCTACGCACGTTAGTATGACTGCTTTGGCAATCGCTGCGAGATTTTATATTACAGCTCGGGCTGACGTTGTACCATAACGCAGGTAGTCGGTGAACAACAGCTAGGATAATCAGTGTACGATACCACAAGCAGGTAATGAACGATCTTAGATGATAGGGGACGACAGCTTGGGCAGACTGTATACGACAGCTCGAGAAGTCAGTGTACGAAAACTCGGGCAGTTGGTGTACGACTGCTATAATAATCATTATCATCCAAATAAAACGTAAATCCCCTTAGTAAATTAATATAAAATGCAAAGTACAATTACGTTTGGAATAACCACTAAAACAACGTATTGAAAGTAAAATGCACTCCGTCAATTTTATCATATTTTTTCCTAATCAAACGAACTTATTCCTCAAAAAAAGAACTAACCTTTCTTCGTCGTAGAGATTTGTCTTTAACCAATTTTATTAGAACAGTGAAAGTACGTTAATTTGAATAAAATTAATAATATGAACTTACCCGACTGAGCTGGTACACCGTATTTCCTGTGAACAATAAAAAAATTGGTATTTTCAAATCGTGCAGAGAATTTCATAAATATTTCCAGTGCAATAAAAGTTATTCCATTTTAATATAAAAGCAGATATTCAAATGAATGGCTGGATGTCTATTCGAATGAATTTAGCCTTGCCAATACAGCAATTTAAAATAACTATAAAGAGGAGGTTGATACAGAAAGCCTACTATACTGTTGAGGATTACTTCGACGATAAGAATGTGTGAATATAGCTGCACTTCTACCCTGTACAAGACAGTAATGACTAAATGTAACTAGTTATAAGAATTATATTTCACAAGAGCAACAGCTTTTCGAACCAGGAGTAGAGTTGACGATTCAGAAGCGCTTGTCTATAAGTTTAATTGAATAAATAAATATTTATGCCTCTTTTTTTGGTTATAAATCAATAAATATGTTGCTTTTATTTTCTTTTATTAAATCCCACTTTGGATCCTAAAAATGTATATACACAAAAATATTAACAATATTTACATTTGTTACCAGATTCCATGACAGGGCGTCGTCTGTGAAAAGTCTCCATAAATCATAAACATTGCCATTAGTGTGCAAGAACGGGCGGGTTCGTTAGGAGGCTTTAGTCCTTTGAAGCATTTTAAAAGATGTTATTTAACAAAGAACCGGACAATGAATGCTTGTTTTGTTGTTTTTTAATAATACGAAGGATTTTTCTTTGTTGGATTATATTTAAGTACCTATAAGAGGATTTTTTAACCAATTTGTATTATAGCTGAAGCTAGCTAATCCCGGAAAGGCAACAATGAGTGAAAACTTATGGCCAATTGATATTTTCAATTTATCACACGCTTTTCGGTGAATTAAAAAATTATGAGGAAATCTGCATATCTCTGGATAATTCCTGGGATATGTGTAGCCTACCAATTCGTATCATCCGGAGCAGCGTGGTAGGTCTAAATTTTTATTACAAAAAAAGGAATAATGCGGCCTTTACCCAGCAGCAGGATAGTAATCGACCTTTACTTTACTTTACTTAAGTGATATAAGAATTAGAATGTCTTTACTTATATAATTGCACTACTATTGTAATATTGTACTTATAAAACAGAAGATAACAGCAGAGCAATGCTGTAAAATGGTAGTTTCTCTGATACTAATATAGTTGACCTGGGAACTCCAACACTGATTTTCAAAATTCAAATTCAAATTCTAAATATTCTTTATTTAAATCGTCAAATGTTTTTAAACCGTCGTGTGGTACCCGGCTTATCAAGGTGTCGTAAAAGGCGACTAAGGTAAGTTGACGTCAGGCAGGCGGCAGGTCGTAAAATACGTAGCCAAATCATTTGACATGTTTGAAGCATGCTGTGCCGACCCCGCTTAGAGTGGGATAAGGGCAGGAGGATGATAACGAATTTTTTTAAAGAAGCTACCACTGATTCTGAAGTCTGCTCCTACCGAGAAGAACCAGCAAGAAACACGGCGGATAATCTTTTCAAATAAAAGTTTTTACAAATTGATAGACGGTCACAAGTTAATCGTTGCAACTTGCTGCGTAGCTGACTGCAGTTTAGATATACTACTATCACTCAAATAATCAAAGAGCTGTGATGGCCCAGCGGTAAGACTGTGCGACTCTTTCGAGGGGAACACGAGTTTCAAACCCGGGCAGGCGTCGATTAGTTTTTCTATTAAAACTCATGTGTCTTATTGATAATTGCAATTTATCACACGATTTTCGGTGAAGGAAAACATCGTGAGGAAACTTGTATATCTCTAGAGAATTCTGGAAATATGTGTAACCTACCAATCCGCATTGGAGCAGCGTGGTAGGTCTTAGCTCCAACCCTTCTCTCCAGAAACGGAGAAAGGAAGGCCTATTCCCAGCAGTGGGATTGTAACAGGCCGCTACTTACTTACTCAAATAATCCTCAATTGTACAGTAAGCTTTATGTAGCAGCATCGTTTTGAGATAATTCTTTAACTTTTGTAAAGGCAAGTCTAGATTAAATTTCAGTAAAGTAACGGTCTCTCATTAGCCCACAGCTGGGCGTCCTATCGCCGTTTCTACATGCACCCGTTTAATATTAGTAGAATTTAATTAAGCATACTTGTAGTAACAAATGTAATTTAAATGATAAACAACGCGAATCCAACAAATAAAGTCTTCCTTTGACGTCAAATGGTATGGCACCATTCCATTCTCAAAGCTCAAAGTATACTGCATAGACAAAAAAGGAACGCCTTCAAAGTATATGAACGCGCTATTCCCTAATGTAATTGAAGTTATGAATAGTGTTACCATGAATATTTTCTTGGAAATATACTGACAGTAATATTGATATATCACAAATACTTTACACAATGGTAAATTTAAACTTACTAATCTAAAATAATATTATACACTTAAAAGTTTGACAATCTGTCTGTGTGTCTAATGGTTCAGCGTTCACAGCTGGAGCAATTTTGATGAAATTTTGTATAACCGAAGCTTATATAGGATATATAATTTACTGTTTATTGTTTGGGGAAAGGAAAATTTTTATAAGAAAAGTAACGTCCTGTGTAGTGGCCGTTCGGCTTACTACAAATTTCATAGTACACAATAAACATGAGACAACGTAATTAAAAATATTTTGAGGTTTTCATTTTATGTTGAAGTAAATAAAGTCGTGGGTATAGCTTATAGAGTGTGAGGGTATAACATTGCATCGTTTATTTGACCCGTATGGTTTTAATTTTAAACAATACAAAAGTACTGCAGTTCATTAATTTAGTATTATGGAATTATTGAAAGTAAAAAGAGACTGAATTTAAGAGTCACAGGTTCGCATGATTTTAAAAAATCTTGCAGAGGTTGTAGACTGTCATTGGTTGAGAAACAGGAAGAAGTACTTTTGCAGAAAGTAATTCAGAAGAAATAGAGCTTTATAATAAAAGTATAAGGATACGCAAAGATCGAATACATGTAATCTTTAGATTATGCAGAAACTATAACAGAACTACTTTGCTATTATACGCGCGGGTTAAGCGAATTCATGCATTACTAATGTGTATGAAGCAGGCAAAATTCACGTATCTTACACATGCAGGACAAGTCACCACATGCCAAACGCCTCCACAGCAACAATACACACAACCACCACCAAAATGTCTACGATCGCTTCGCCCCGAAATCGAAGCATCATCAAGAGAATAGGCTTCACAACAAAATCGTAATGTATTACGATTATTACGATGCATTACCACCCGCGCCGATAATACCTAAGTAGTTCTGTAATAGTTTCTGTAATATGGAATTCCGCAAAGTAACGCCTACTTCTATAAATCACTTTAGATAACGCTTTTTATAATATATCTTGTTTATTATAAACATGTCACTTAAGAAATATCCTACGCTATGGCCACCCTATACA